>OZ008367.1:52730721-54121546 GCA_963931995.1 Phaonia tiefii
GGTAATTTCATATGCATTAATTTAGTTTTTGTGGCATTAATTATCAAACCGTTGTCATGACACCACCTAGATACAACATTCAGTTCAGATTGCATCATTTGTACTGCTGTTGGGAGATCCTCATGAGAAACAATTATGGCCGTATCGTCGGCATAAGCAAAATTGGTGCTATTCTTTAACTGATTCAACATTTCATTGGCATATATCAAATAAAGAATTGGGCCAAGTTTTGATCCTTGCGGTACACCCGTTAGCATTGGTATTTCTTGGCTTAAGTTTCCCTCAATTTTTACCTTATATGATCGACATTGTAAGTAGTTTTCAAACCATTTAAGGCATTGACCGCGGATTCCAATTCTTTCTAAAATATTTATTAAATTTTTATGCGAAAGCGTGTCGAAAGCCTTGCTAAAATCTATAAACAGCGCTAAGCAATGCATATTTCGGTCCAAACATTTGTTAACGTGGGTCGTAAAATGACCAAGTAATTTGTTTATGTTTTTTCCTTTTTGGAAGCCATACTGATTTTTATTTATAACATTATACTTGGTGAGGAAGTTATTAAGCCGCCTTACCATAATTTCTTCCAATACTTTCTCTACCACGGGTAAAATGGATATGGGCCTGTAATTGTTGTAGTCCGTTTTCCTACCACTTTTGAATATCGGCCTTACCAGTGAGGTTTTCAAGAGTGTGGGTATGGTGCACTCATTCAGACTTGTATTTATGAGTGGTGTTATTGCTGGTGTAAGTTGTTGTGCGTTGAATCTGATATCCTTTGGACGAATTCCGTCTGCTCCTGCCCCTTTATTAATGTTTATTGTTTTAAGAATATTTAGAATTTCTAATTCGTTAGTTTGTTCAATGTATATAGTGTTTTGTATTCTCGTTTCTGTGGAATTTAGTGTCTTAATGTCACAATCGTGTATTATGTTTTGAACATTTTGTTTGAATTTAATAGCGAAATTATTGGCTACTGTTTTCATATTTACATTATTAAAATTTTTTTTAATTACTTCGTCAACGTTGTCGACTTTTTTTCCAATAATATCATTTATTAATATCCAGGTACCTCTTATGTTGTGTCTGTTTTTTATGAATTCTTGTCGACGGTATTCATTTTTTGCAAATGTTATTTTATGGTTTAGCGTGTTATTAAATATCTTATATTCAGTTTCTTTGTTTAAGTTGTTTTTACTTTTTTTATATCGCTGATACAGTTTATCCCTAACTTCACAATATCTTAATATTTCTTCCGTTAGCCATGGATAATCGTTTCTTTTTCTTATGTCCTTTTTATTTTGTTTAGATTTGTTATATATTTCTGTAAATTTTTCGTGTATGTTCTCAAAAATTGTATGGCAACTTTGCTTTTTGTCTGCAAGATCACTCCAATTTGTTTGTTGTATTAATTTATTTACATTGTGAGTGTTTATTCCAGACATCTGTAATAGTTGTATTTCCGTACCCTGATTGTCATTATTGCCATTCGCGCTTGTTTTGGTTGGTTTATTTTCATCTCCTACGCATCCAAACAGCGAATAATGGTCAGAGATGGTTGTCATTATAACAGCTGCTTCTGCCCTTGTTATTGTTTTGTTGTTTCTCACAAACAAGTGATCTATACACGTGCCTTTGTTTTTGTTTACTTCTTCTCTTGTAGCTATGTTTACCATGCTAAGCAAGCCATTGGAAGACATCATATCTATGTATGTTCTTGTTGTTTTTGTTTTTTCTTTTGTGATGTCGACATTCACATCTCCAATAACTATCATTGCTCTGTTTTTGTGAATTTGGTTTATGTTTTGCTCTAGTTCCTTTATAAATAGTTTGATGTTTGAGCTAGGCGGTCGGTAAATAGGGAGAAGTGTTAGAGAATATGTGTCGATGTGTAAATCAATGTGTAATGTTTCGAAGTTTTGTGTATTTATATTTTTGTTTGTGAAATGTATGTTGTCTCGGATATAAACCGCAATTCCTCCACCTTTGCCTTCCCTATTGAGGAATACACTGTTGAAGTTTTTAATTGAATAAAAATTATTTTCATTGTCGGTTATATTTGTTTCCACCAGGATAATAATTTTAATAACGTCAATAATTTTATGTACGTCTACCAGAAAAGTTGAAAAATTTTTACGTAACGAACGAATATTCATGTAAATAAATGGTAATGGAAAATTCAATAATTTATCATTAATTTGATTAAAATTTTGTAGTAAATTAGTTGCTTTATTCATTTTATTGAAGAGTTTAAAGATAATAGAATTCAAAATGTATTTTAACTAGGTATCAAAGATATTTTTTATTTTTATAAGTTCGCCGAAGCTTTGACACTTTTTAAAATTTGGATTTGCGTGTTTATGAATTTTTTCGAGTCTATTTCTCTTTGTTTTTGTATTTTATTGTATTATTATTTTTCAATTCAATTCAATTCAATTCAATTCAATTCAATTCAATTCAATTCAATTCAATTCAATTCAATTCAATTCAATTCAATTCAATTCAATTCAATTCAATTCAATTCAATTCAATTCAATTCAATTCAATTCAATTCAATTCAATTCAATTCAATTCAATTCAATTCAATTCAATTCAATTCAATTCAATTCAATTCAATTCAATTCAATTCAATTCAATTCAATTCAATTCAATTCAATTCAATTCAATTCAATTCAATTCAATTCAATTCAATTCAATTCAATTCAATTCAATTCAATTCAATTCAATTCAATTCAATTCAATTCAATTCAATTCAATTCAATTCAATTCAATTCAATTCAATTCAATTCAATTCAATTCAATTCAATTCAATTCAATTCAATTCAATTCAATTCAATTCAATTCAATTCAATTCAATTCAATTCAATTCAATTCAATTCAATTCAATTCAATTCAATTCAATTCAATTCAATTCAATTCAATTCAATTCAATTCAATTCAATTCAATTCAATTCAATTCAATTCAATTCAATTCAGTTCAATTCAATTCAATTCAATTCAATTCAATTCAATTCAATTCAATTCAATTCAATTCAATTCAATTCAATTCAATTCAATTCAATTCAATTCAATTCAATTCAGTTCAATTCAATTCAATTCAATTCAATTCAATTCAATTTAATTTAATTTAATTTAATTTAATTCCATTCAATTCATTTATCTATCCAAAATATTATGGTTGTCTACAGAATGTGTACCTTAGGACATATATCGACATGATATTACAACAAATTATGCCTATAAAATAAAATCTGTATTAAATTGTTGATCTATATTTGAATATTATGAACATTTTTTATAATAATTTCTTGGTTTAAACAAGTTTTTCTGCATTAATTTTTATTGAAAATAATTTTTTGTTATTGAAAATCTGTAATGTTAATGAGTTTCTTAAGTCACACTTAAAGTGACAAGCGATATATGAAATATTGCTTAGTAATCATAAGTGTTGTAGATAAAGTAATTACAATTGTCGTAGGCTGATGACAGTATTTTTCTATTTTCCCATGGGCATTGTTTGTGTGTGGGGTAAAACAAAAGACTTAGAACACAAACCTGCTACAGTATACAATGAATTGTTGGTAGGTAGACGTTTATAGTAAATGTATTTCTTTTTTTATCATATAAAAGACAATTAATTACTTGTTACTAAAATGTTGGCTGCTGATTTAATTCCCATAGGAAGTTTCTTTACTAAATTGTATTAGCGATACATTTAACTTAACGATTTTAGCGATAAGACGTTGCTGTAGCTCACGAGAACAAATTTCAATAAATGTAAATTTAATGTGATTCAGTGGTAATATTTGTAACACCCATTCGAATGAATAACGATTTACTTAGAAACACTTTTGTATCTAGTGAGCCATACCTTTCTGTCTTACTCTGCAACAGACCACGGTTTCGAGTAAACAAGTGCAGAGAATTAATTAACTTTTGAAAAAGAAAAAATTGTAAAAAATAAATATCGACCCTTAAAGTTTAACAACTTCATGAAAATAAGCCAATTTTATGAATGAATTCGACGCTTAGTTTATTATAAAATTGTATCCTTCTACTAATTTTAAGCGTCATAAAAGAGCGTTACATTCGTAGCTCGCAATACAAAATGTTAATTATTTTTTAATTCTCCTCAAAAATATAATTTTTCGACGCCGAATGTTATTGCAGAAAATCGCATGTTTTATAGATATATTAATATTCATAACGGAGCGCAGTCAGCAACACCGTAACAATTGTGTTTATATGATTACAAATTCAGTCGGTTTTAAGAATGCATTAAAAGAAATGCTGGAATACTTTGAATACATTGTAGTCCAAAAGGAATTGAAAGAGTCACTCACCACTTGTCAAGTTGAATAAGAGGTAGAGTTGTTAATTGTTTTTTATATATGTAACTTGACGATGTAAACATTTAGGTAGACACTTTATAGTAAATGCCGCTTTCTTCGTTTTTTCTGCTTTAAAATTAAAACGGTTTACAATGTCATCGGTGTTTTAATGATGTTATACCAAGTGATTGAATTATGAGTAGAATATTAAAGATGAACATTGTAATATTTCTTACAACTACGTCTGTTGATTGTTCCTTTTTCGTGTGAGGTACGTACATACTATATCAGTGTCATTTTGTTGCACTAAACATTTTAAATATTTGATATATTTTTCGATCCTGATGCAGCAACAGAAACCGAAATAGCTGCGACAGAATTTAGAGGTTGTCACAACCGAGTTTAGAGGGTACACCAACCAAAGTAGAGATCATCACAACCGAATTTAGATGTTGTTACAATCAAGTTTTGTGTTTGCCCCAACCACCATAGAGGTTATCACAACCGAATTACGGGTTGTCGCAACCGTACTGTGGGTTATCACAAACGTATTGGAAGCTGTTTCAACAGAATTAGAGGGTGTCACAAGCAAATTAGTGGTCGCTATAACCGAATTTAAAGGCTACCACAACCAAATCTAACTAGATGTTATCAAATCCTAATACTGCATTTACACCAACAAAGATTAACGCATTTCGAAGGTTAACTCTGTTAACGCACGCTAATCTAGAAGATTACTCATGCAAATTTAATCTGTAAAATCCGAACTTTAATTGTTAAACTCATTTTAAATTGGTGTACATTTTGACGCAACACTGTTAATTACGAACAAATGCAACCATAAGAAAACATGCGTAAAGAAGACCTTAGAAGGCATGCAAAGAGGAAGGCCTTAGAAGGCATTTACTTTAATTTATTTTTGTTAAAATTCCATGTAATGGTGACAAGTCCAGCATATGTCAGAAAGTATATGTTGGCACTACAATGGCTAAATTGAAAACTGGAATATCTGCACATAAGTTGGACCAAAAAGCTCATTATAAGCCGATAGAACAAAGGACGGCACTCGCAGCCCACTGTACTTTAACTGGACACAGACCAAATTTTGACGAAGTGGAAATTCTGACTGGGGGGGAAAATTACTCGAGACGCCTCTTCCAGGAAATGCTGCATATAATTGACGTTCCATCGGAGAAAAGGCTTAATTTAAAACGAGATACAGATGAATGTGCGCGTGTGTATAGGCAACAATTGACAAATTCAAGAGAAGGACAAATCAGTTGTCATAAGCCTGCGGAAAAATCTGGACGCGCTCTGTGTTTTCTCAAAATGCAATTAAAATTAATCATTCTCCCTTTGGGGAAAATAATATATAATTTTATGTTGATTCTTTTTGAACTGTTCAATAATGTTTATAAATACTTTGTGTTTATTCTTGTTTTATCAGATCCTTGGAAATGATCAACGAAATTGGTCGAAATATTGGAAAATATTAATAAAATTGTAAGAAGAAATACTTGAAGTGTTTTCTTTTTATTCTTATAACCTAAAGCCGAAACAACTGAAAACTAAAATATAAAATTAAAATAATTTATTTTATCACAAAATCAATATTCACTTATACATATTTATTTATAAGTATGTATGTATCTATCTTATAAAGTTTCAAATTGAAAATTTTAGAAATACCCTGAAAAATATTAAATAAAAATATAATTTTAAAACTTGTATGAAATTTTTCAAGTAAATTTCGGTAAAACGAATCGGAAAAGAAATTTCTCAAAATTGTAAAAATCTTCTTCTACAAAAGAACCATTCCGCATCGCATGCCTTATTTGTGGAAGGCCTTGCGACTTCCTCCGCTGGGATGTTTAAACACTCACACATCACATCCATACGGACACAGCACACCCATATGAATACATACACGCTGAAAAACAGTGGCCTCTCTAACATATTCTGCAGGAACCATGTATATGTTTGGAACACACTTCAAACAATCATATGTTTGCAAGTCCCAGACTCACTTGTATTTAAATGAAAAAAAAACAGTATCATGTTTACTGGCAAACATGTACACTTTTACGTGGAAACATTTCTATTTTCATCCCAACCATCCATTTTACCAACCATCCGACCTACATATACTTACGTGGAAACATATGCGTATTTCCTCCCAAACATAATAATATTTAGAAATCAATTATTCTTTGATTTCAATTATATAGTTTTATTTATTATAATAAATTTAATCAATATAACTACAAATTTATTAATAATTAATACAAACAATTAAATCATTTAAAAGGCCCCATCTTACGTTCACTTGCACTGAATGCATTATTTGTTTTTTGTCATGAAATGGGAATCTGCTTTTCTTTTGCTTCCCTTTCCTTTGTTGTCTTTTTTGTTTTCAGAAGGTTTCAGTTATGCGTTCGTTATCACTATGCTTTAGTAGACAAACAATGTACAAACAATATACAGGCATGTAAGCCAAGCCTGGATTAATTACTTGTGTGTTTCTATTGTACTTATTTAACAACTGGGCCGCCGATCCGATTTTCTCAGTAAAGGCTTGGACAGACAAAGGGCTTCGCGTTCTTGCCTTTCCAGTTTTTTTCAAAATCGTTTCTCACTTTGGTAGGATACATACATATATACGAAACACATACACTAAAACCAAAGCAACATCATAAACCATTTAACCGTCCACGCCTTCGTTTATTCGTTTGATATTGATTAAGTGCTTTTGATGTTCTCTGTCCGATGAACCATTGATGACTGAATACATGATATTAAAACGCAACACATCAGCCAAAATAAGAAGCACTGACTTCGTCTGCAATTTGCACGCACATTCAGGAATATTTACGAATTATTGACTGAGAGAATAATGCAAAAATACAGATCCACACTTACAAGATAGACTCTCTCGTTGTTCGTCTTTTATCCTCTTGCTCTCGAGAGAGCATAAACAGTACAACAAACTCAACTGTATTTGCATCACAAGCACAGTCATACTTGAGTTGCAAACAAATATATTTTAACATATTAATCATTGTGTCGCAAACATGTAAAATTGAAAAGCAAACACAATGTGTCTGGACACAAATATATATTGTATTTGCGACATGCTCCAAACGCACTTTATATTTGCATCCAAACAACAAAAAAATACAGAACTTTCAGCATGTATGTAGGAGGGAATATTTTCAGTCATTGGACAAGAAAGCGAAATGTTAAATTCATTTCAACTACACGCTTGAAGTTACACTTCTGTCGCGTCTCAGTATGTCATACGAATCCGTTTCGAATTCGAGACGGACTCGCTTCTTCGTAAATTTTGTCCGAAACGGAAATCAGTTACGGATCCATAGCAACCCCGTTTGCGTATGAAATGCCTCTAGAAAAGGCGAATCGTTTTTTGTAATTTCTGGGATCCGTCTCGAACTCGCAACGAACTTCATATTCGAAGCCGTTACGGGTTGGTTTTGTTTAAATGAAATGAAATCGGGACAGATTCAGTTTTATAAACTTATGTGTATTCCATACGGGTTCGTTCTGAATTCACTGATCCGTTTTTATGTTTTTACGGACTAGTAACGGGTTCAGAATGGATCCGCTAAATCACAATTTTACTGATAGTTTTTTTTTTTTATATTTTTAGGGACACGACAACTCACATTTCGCGTTTCGTAACGGGGTCGAAACGAATCCGCATCCGTTTTTGTGCACATTGGGGTGCATCTTTATGCCACTTTGATTTTTTTGTATTTGTGTTGGATAGGATATTTTAGATTCTTGTAAACCTCTATATAATACATATATATATAACACAGTGCAACACGAAAAAATATAACCATATACGGACACCACTACGGTATAAAAGACAAAGAAAAAAGACCCATGTCTCCCAGTTTTGCCCAAAGTCATGCACTTTTTTTTATGGTTCCCCAAAGATTTGGGGCCTCGGTGTCATTTTTGCAAAGAAGTGATCATTTTGTCGGGCTCATATCTTGCAAACCGTTTGGAATTTTGATTTACTCTCTGAGGGAAAGTTGAAGCTCTTGTCATAAAGAACAAAAATTATGAACATATAAAATCAACTTCATCTTCAAGGTCCAAATCGCAAAAAACTTTAAAAAATTCGATTTTTGTCCCTTGTTCAGGCCCATAGGTTTCAAACCGTTCAAAATTCAAGGAAACAATCAACTACTAAAATGTACCTAAGATCTCAATAAACAACTTTCTGGAAGATATAAACTGCCTAGGAATGATTCTTAAGACCGTTTAGGTAACGCTTAGATAGCGTTTAGGTAGCGGCAAAAGTGAAAAATTTCCCGAAAATTTTTTAATTTCACTGTGACACAACTACGTGATAAAAGACAAAAAAAAAACCAGTGTCTCCCAGTTTTTCACAAAGATTTGGGACCTCGGTGTAATTTTTGCAAAAAAGTGATCATTTTGTCAGGCTCATTTCTTCTTATCTTCGTTCTTGCACTGTTTACTATGATACTATGCTATCTCACCGACCGCAGCAGCACTGTCAAAGCAGTAAGCTCAGCACACCTGACAAGGGACGCAGCACACAATATAAGACTTATCATTCCTAGGAAGTTCATATGTTCTAGAAAGTTGTTTATTGAGATCTTAGGTACATTTTTGTAGTTGATTGTTTCCTTGAACCTTGAACGGTTTGTTACCCATGGACCTGAACAGGTGAAAAAAGGTAAACAAAATATAATTTTTTAAAGCTTTTTACGATTTTGGCCTTGAAGATGAAGTTTGTTTTTGATTTTAAATGATGATTTCAAATGTTCACAATTTGTATTCTTTATGGTAAGAGCTACAGCTTTCCCTCAGAGAGTAAATCAAAATTCCGTACGAATTGAAAGATATGAGCCTGACAAAATGATCACTTTTTTGTAAAAATGACACCGAGGCTCCAAATCTTTGGGGCCCATAAAAAAATGTTCATGACTTTTGGCAAAGCTGGGAGACACGGGTCTTTTTTTATTGCCTTTTATCATGTAGTGGTGTCCGTATATGGTTATATTTCCATGACTTAAATAATTAGACACAGTGCAATTCATAATTTATAGCTAATTTCTAAAATAAATTATTCTTTTTTCTTGCAGAAATCGTTTACATTGATACTACAGGCGTTAGATATGTATGACACGACTTATCCAGGTATGTAACAAGAAGAATTGAGACTCCCATCATATTGAATATGAATATTGAAGTAGAATATTGTTTTGGACTTAGTATATCAAAACTAAGTTTGAATTTTGAGATCGGTGTGAACCGCAACCACTTATTTGACCAAGATTATGAAATTATTCATTGATGTTAAACATTATATTAGTAGC
Source organism: Phaonia tiefii (assembly GCA_963931995.1). Taxonomy (NCBI): domain Eukaryota; kingdom Metazoa; phylum Arthropoda; class Insecta; order Diptera; family Muscidae; genus Phaonia; species Phaonia tiefii. The sequence continues at coordinate 52,740,425 of OZ008367.1, forward strand.
AATTGTTGTTAGGAGTTTTGCATTACATATAGCTTAAGATATACATACATATGTATATTTCACTGTTGAATTTAACTTATTTGAGTTTCTTTTTATTTCCTTCTGTTTTCACATACGTTAACCCATGGGGGCCAACTGCAAACACCTTCCTCAACAACATCGACTCCTCCTTCACGTTTAAATTGTTGCCAAACCTTGCTGTGTTCATCCCCGATTACTTGGACTCCAACGTTGATTTCCATTTACAAATTCACTGTACCTGTTAACCACATTTACATTTCTGTTAACAATCACCGCGCCATGATCGTGTTCTCTTAACCAACCATAACAACAACACCACCCCATTGCTATTCATTTACATTTTATACAACAACTAAAACGAAATTTCGAAAATGCTGCAAACTTCGACAACGTCAATAATGTTGCAAACTGAAATTCATTTTGGCTTCGTTTAACATCCCACTGTGTTTCCATCAAACTGTGGAAAAACTTTAACACAATTTTAACTTTGGACAACAAACAACGACATGATGGTGCACCACCCATCTTGTGTTGCGTCCGAACTCCTGAAATGCACAAAATAAAAAAAAAACAATCAAAACAACCAACTCGCCATCGTTGTCGTCATTACATCGCGCTCCAACCACTCCAGACTCTGAAAGGTTAATTGAAGAAACATCATTCTCTAGCGTGATTCTACCATCCCCCGAATGGAAGACATTAGATCATATAGGGCGTAATGCTCGCATTACCTACCGCGTTCGAGTTCAATGCGCTCCAACTTATTACAATACGACATGTACGACTTTTTGTCGTCCGCGCAATGATCAATTTGGTCATTACAATTGTGGTCCGGAAGGTGAGAAGATCTGTGTGAATGGCTGGATGGGCGATAATTGTGAGAAGGCCGCTTGCAAACCGGGCTGTGATCCTGTACATGGCAAATGTGATAAGCCGGGTGAATGCGAGTAAGTAAACACAAAATATATATATATTTTAAATTGAAACATTATTGATATTAGAAGTAAGTAATGGAATCCTGCAGCATGGAACAGCTAAAACATCTACGATAGATCATTTCTTATAACGATACAGCCTACAAAATTCAGTCTTCAAAATTTAAATGATGTAGGTTATAATTGATGTGCATTTGACCACCTAACATTGCCTTCGACGTCGATCACCACGCTTAGTGATGGCGACACTGCCGGGTACTTAGCCATGGAAAGCGGCTCCAACTGCCGTTCGCAGCCGGTATAACACTGTAGGTCCCAATCAGTGAGTGTACGAGGGTCGCTATTTATATTTCGGGAATAGCAAATAATAACAAACATTTTTGAATGAAAATGGCTTTATTGTTTTTCAAAATATTTCGTTCAAACCATTTGTTATAGCAGTTTTTCCCTTCCTCTTGGGACACCTCCAAAAGATGGTTTTTGAACGCTTCAACTGCTTCTTCGTCGCTCGTAAATCGTTGACTACGTCGATTACCTTTGATATTCAGGAACAAGAAGAAGTCTTTGGGTGCCAAAGCAGTACTGTACGGAGGAAGAGTCATCAGTTCGATATTTTGACTGCTCAATAATTCACCTGTTTGACGAGATTTGTGAGAGCTCGCATTGCCTAATGGACAATGATTCGTCTTTGGTGGTTGGTTTTACGAATTTCCTCGTAGATTTCCGGCAAACAAATGGTCGTGTACCACTCAGAACTGAGAGTCCTACGTTGCTCATGACCCATTCGGCAGAAGAAATAGGCGACCATTTGCTTCGCTATGCTTCTTCCACGAACAACTCTTGTTGGATTTGGCTCATCTTGAAAGACCCACACGGTCGATTGCTGTTTTATTTCCGGTTCATACGCATATATCCACGATTCGACACCTGTCACGATTTTATACACGTCTTTTGAAGCTCCACGGTCGAACTGTTTAATCATTTCCCTACACCAATTGACACGAGCATATTTTTGAGCAATTGTCAAATTATGTGGGATCCAACGCGAACAAATCTTTTTTACAGACAAATATTCATGCAAAGTCGAAAGTATTGAAGCGGAACTAATGTGCAGAGATGCCTCTATCTCACGATATGCCACACGACTTTCTTGCATGATCAGTTCACGCACTCCATCGATGTTTTCTGGCCGAACAACCAATTTAGGATGACCTTCACGAAATTCATCCTGGAGCGAACGGCGTCCGAGAGTGAACTCTTGGTACCAGCGATTTACAGTAGTTTTTGATGGTGCTTCATCACCAAAAGTTGAAACAAGTTGATTGAAACGCTCTTGGCTCGATAATCCACGCCGAAAATCGTAAAATAACAGTGCCCGAAAATTTTAACGGGACAATTCAATTTTTTTGGCCGAGATGAATTTTTCAACACACCACTGTAAATACAACAAATAGTGCTCGTAAGTGAAGTTCCAGTTTGCATATGGGAACACTAGTATTGCCAGTTTCCGAAATATAAATAACAATCCTCGTAAAACTAGAATGCGCACAGCTCTCTATTTTTTTAGTTTCGATTAGAGGTGTGCGCGTCACATGAATTTGCCGTGTCACGCGTGAGTCGCGCACGATCCCGACTGGCATTAAATTCAATTAAGTGATCGTGAGGGCACGTGATTCAAAATTCAAAATTTCAATCGCGTGTTTGAGCGTGCGTGACTGAAATTTTTGGCAGTCACGCTCACGTATTATACTCACGAATCTCACTCAAGAAACACACTCATGAAACACGTTATTTGGCATGGACATGTTGTAATCAAAATTTATACAAGTTTAGCTGTCCGTCTTCAAAAATTCGAGTTGCCTTCTAAGGGTTAATAATGAATTTTGTCATTTTGCTGTTTCCATTAAAAATAGTCCACATAATATAATGAATTTTGTCATATTTCATCTTTTATCTAGCACTTGGGCTAAGAATTGTGTTTTGGAGTGTTCGGACACTTATAGCGGAATTTTATGGCGATAATTTTTGTAGAACATTTTGATCAAGCCCCCCGTCATTTTGGAGCAGTTTTTTGCGAGTTTTCAAAAAAAAGTAAAAATTATGGCCATACGTGACAGTTAGAGGGTTAATTTGTTCCACAAAAATGTTTATCTGAATCTTTTCTATAAAACTTCTGAACATATTTTGTACCTCTGAAGTAAGGAACACACAATTTTGCATGCCGATATGTTGCAGGAAAGTTCCGAGGAGCGGAAACTTTGACCCGTTTTGAAAAAAATCTAATTTTGTCTCACAGTGTAATTAATCACTGCTGCCATAGAGGATAGGAACAACATGCGGTTCTACAATAATTTCAGTTCTTTCCAGCAGATCTTTGAGATTTGTAACAACCAAACAAACTCATGTCATTTCTGCCCACATTTTGAATGTAAAAACTGCTTAAAAGCCATTTTGAAAAAATTGACTCATGCAGTATTGGTTTCTGTAGTCTGGGATTCAATACAAATTGAAAAAAAAATCATTCAAATTTTAAAGACGTCAATGGAAATATAAGATACATCATTATAAATTTAAAACACATAAATTGTTATTTAAAAGACATCAATTGAAATTAAAAAAAAATTAATTTAAGTTCAAAAGTCATCAATTGAAATTTTAAGCACATTTATTGAAATTCAGAAATTCACTTTGAAATTTAAATAAAGCTAATAAATAAATATAAACGTTGGCCGTCGGTGGTGCAATGGTTAGTGTGCGCGGCTCTTGTACATGAGATCCTGGGTTCGAACACTGCTCAGACCACCTTAAAATTTCTTTCGGCGGCGGTCACCTCGCATAGTGACGGCGACTCTATCGGGTATATAGCCATGAAAAAGTTTCTCAAAATACCGTTCGGAATCGGTGTAAAACTGTAGGTCCCAATCAGTGAGTGAAAACTGGAAAGCGCACAGCTCAGTGATTGTGAGAAGTTCTCCCCTGTCCCTTCATGGGATGTAATAGGAAACCATTTAGTTATTTATTTATTAATAAATAAAAACATATGGAATACAACAATTGAATTTTAAAAGAGATCAATTGCAATTAGAATGACATCCATTGCGATTTGAAAAACATCAATTGTAATTTAGATTGATGTCTTTCAAATTGCAATTGATGCCTTTTAAAATGCAATTGGTGTCTTTTACACTTTAATTGTGACATTTCAATTTCAACTGATGAGTTTTATATTTCAAAAAGAATTTTAGAATTTCTATTGATATTGTCAGAAATTACATTGATCTTTTTTGAATTTCAATTCGAAATGGTGTAGTGTATAGAATTTTTTGAAATGAGTAGATCTTGTACCCAGCAAACGAAGCAATAGTGTGACAATATCGCCATCATATCGTCTGGAAGACAAATTTTATTAGGGCAATAATCAGTTTCAGGAGATAATGATACCCGAAAGCGATCTTCCAAGCAACACGAAAGCAATACTTCTAGAAGATGAAATGAATGAATGAATGGTTTCCCATTACATCCCATGTAGGGACCGGGGAGAGCTTCCCACAATCACTGAGCTGTGCGCTTTCCAGTTTTCACTCACTGATTGGGACCTACAGTTTTACACCGATTCCGAACGGTATTTTGAGAAGCTTTTTCATGGCTATATACTCGATAGTGTCGCCGTCACTATGCGAGGTGACCGCCGCCGAAAGAAATTTTTTTTTTTTAAGGTGGTCAGAGCAGGGTTTGAACCCAGGATCTCATGTACAAGAGCCGCGCACACTAACTATTGCACCACCGACGGCCTTCTAGAAGATAATATTGCAATATTCCCCGATAAAACTGTTGTAGTTTTTGCCATGAAATTTTTATATCAACGTTATAGTAAATTGTATAGGTTAGAGGCAAGTCTACTGAGTTGATCGGTACCCATAAAATATCTGTAATAATCTGTAAAAAAAATCGATTTGTACCAATTCTCACTTCACTTCAGTTCCATTTTTTCACTTTAGTCAGGATAACTTCAAGGAAATTTGGCAAAATTGTAGCCGCATTTTAGCGATTTTATATTCGAAATTTAGTTATTAATTCTATTTTTTAGTATATTTTAGTTCTAGCGGACGCCATATTGAAGACATCTAACCAAGCTTCCTAAGGAGGCATTAGAGCCACTTTTTTCGAGTTATAGCCCCTTTTCTATTTTAGCGAATTTCTTATTTTGGCGTTTTTTTGAAAACAAATTCTTCCATACGAATTTACCCTACGAGGTTACCCTGGGTAACACATTACACATCGTCGTAGGTAATGTACAAAGGCCGTCTACACATTCCCCATGTGTAATGGGTAATTCCCCATTGTCGTGGGTATATACCCATTATTTTCCACATACCCTGTGGGTAATGGGTAAACGGTGAGGGGGGGGGGAGGCCTTAGGTCCTGACGGGAATAATTCATTAAATTTGAGGAACTTTTTCTGAAAATGTAAAGTTGAGAAAAATTTAATTCTATTAGTAACCACTTCATAGTTTGTGAACATTTACAGAAAAAGAAAAACATTGAAATTAGGAATTAGTTTTGTTACCGTTTATGTACGATTTCGTGAAAAGGCTACCAAAGAACAGTTTCATTAAATATATGAATGTTTCCATTAGGATATATGAAAGTTTCACGAATTATTGTTTTTTGTCTCCTAACGATTTATTTTCAGAAAGTGATGTTTTACGAAACACGATGTGTAGTTTTAATGAATTTATTGTTTGGTTGTTTTTCCATGAAAAGTTCAAAGTTTGGGCAAAATATTTATACCCTCACCCATAGGATGGACGTATATAGCATTTAATGGAGTCATATTAGACTTTCATTATCTTTGGTCGAAATTCGTTTTGGGACTTTTTAAGACGATTGAGCCATGTCCGTCTGTCTATCTGGCTGGCTGGTCAATACGATCACAGCGAAATTGTGTCAGTGACTATTTTTTGCCCATAGTTAGCCTGGGATTGCAAATGGGTGTTTTGGCCACGCCCCTTCTGGTACCTTCCATACAAATCGACACATTTAGTACGAAACTATGTTTCTTCTAGAACTTTTTTCAAGTAGATGTGATGAGCTTCAACTCAAACATTGGTTAATAATCTGTAAATATTTACTTAATTGAAAAAAATTGGCGAAGTCGCCACGCCCATTCTGGTACCTCCCATGCAAAAGCTTGATTGTCGTCCGTGTTCTCAATGCGATAAGTCGCGTGAAACACTTCCAATCTTAATGCAATTGGGTATTCGGATTCATACCAATAAACGCCAGTCACCGGTTAAGACAAATGTGGTTCTGCCACGCCCATGTTGGTACCTCCCATACAAAAGTTGTTCAGCCGGCTGGCTGTTCGGCCAGATAACTCCCGTAAATCTTTGCCGACCACAAGATATTTTGTTAGTGATCATTATTTGTCCAAACTTAGGTCCGTGTTGAAAATGGGCGTTTAGCCCACGCCCCTTCATGCCATACAAATCGACACATTTAAATCGCGTGAGCAAAAGCTTGGGTCGTCCGGGTTATCAATGAGATAAGTCGCGTGAAACACTTCCGATCTTAATGAAATTAGGTTATAGGCTTCGTGTCATCAAACGCCAGTCACCAATTAAGATAAGGGTGATTTTGTCACGCCCTACCATGATAAGTTGTTCGGCCGTCTGGTTGTTCGGCAAGATAACTCCCTCAAAACCGAAGTAATCTTTATGAAATTTGGGGCTAGACAAAATTTAGTCAAATGTCTGACGTACCTCCCATACAAAAGTTGGTCGGCTTTCCGGCTGGCCGACTTGATATCTCACGTATACCACAACCGATCTTAAGAAAATTTGGTACTGGTCAATATTTTGTGCAAGCAATACTGTGTAAAAACAGATGAACAACTTCGCCGTGCCCATGTTCATAACTCCCATATAAATATTGGGCGAACAATTGCCTGGTAGGCACAATAACTCCCCATAATCCCTTAGGATCGTAATTAAGTTGGGTATTGGATCATAGTTAGCGCAATGCCACTCTGCTATTGAATATTGGCAAATGTGACAACTCGGTCGCAATGGATGACTGGGGGTGAGGGGTCTTCTGTACTGGTTTTTATTACTTTTGAGGTCAAAGCAAAAGATTAGGTACAAATTTAAATATTTTTGCAGCAAACGAGTTTTGAACGATTTTTTCATTTCTTGCAATCAGATTTTAATTCAAAATCATTTTTCGTAACTGTTTTTCGACACTTAAGCTAAAGGGAAACAGAAACTTCAAACTTTGGTCAAATCAAATATTAACAATTTAAAAAATTCTGGTAATTTACATATTTACTTTAATAATTAAGAAGCTGTTGGAAGAATACGATATCTTTCTTTTGTGCGGCCCCCAACCCTTCTGGGTTGTTTGAGGCCGCCTAAGTAAGTAATTAAGAAAGATTTGTTTACTTGGGAGGTTTATTTGAAAATCAGTCAATATTGACAGCATGTGTGGTGTGTCATAGCTAAGACGCGTTTTTGAGTTAACTGTTATGAAAGTAACATCATAATGCTATCAGTTTGTTGCTACAACAGATTCCAAGCTTTTTAAGGTTGACTAACATTATTTGTTTGGTTATGTCTAGCTGATTAGTTGACAAATGGGAGACAAATTATATAAAGTGATATAATGATAACTTACCAGTGTAGTAGACACAGTTTCAGAAGATGTTTATTAAAATTGCTTTTTCCAATATTTGTATAAAATATTTGTAGGCATTTCAAGATTCAAAAGAGACAAAAAAGTTAATAGAAAAATTATTGAAGTTAATAGCTAACATAACAAATCGTCGACTTATTATTGTTTTGTCATAAACGCCAATTGTTTGACACGGAGATACCAATATTCACAATTACATCTACCAACTATTACCAACTACACGCAAATAAAAAAAAAAACGTTCCTTGTTCGGTTGACACAACAATACTTTGATTGATTTGTATTAATTTATTAATCGCAACCGTTCATGTAGTTCTCCCAAATAAACTCATATTTCGCAAATGTGTATCATGTTGTTGCAAACGAGTTCTCGTTTACATTAAACGCGTACAAAATTACATTTGCCACAAGTCAAAAACCGTTTGCGATAACTGAAATTAGCCATTTTTTTAATGAGAGCACATATTACGAAGAACGTAAATTTCTCTCATTCTGTCGACTGTATAGACAGTCCACTCGTTTGGCATACACACTCACGCATACATATAAAATGCTGTTACCTTGTCAATATATCTTGGATGGACAATTGACGCGTTGTAGTTTGCTGCGATTTTAGTTGTTATTTGAATGCAAGGCGAGACAGACGTGCAAGTAGACAGTGGAAAAATACACAAAAATTCCAACTTTTGTTAAAACAGACTTTATAGGTAACCCAAATCATAAAAGTTGGAAATTTACACAAAATAGAGCTTAGGGAGACCATAAATAGAAGTTTCAATGTACAAGTAATGTTGTACTGAGTAGAGTAACTGCAACTACACCTCGGTTGCTGTAACTACAACTCGGTTGCTGTAACCGAGGGAACAGTTGGCGGAATCGTTTTTCGTTTCTCGCAAACGGTTTTTTCAGCTTATGTTTTTCATAACTCGTTTGCTGCATACATTTTTCGGTTGTCCCAAACGAAATGACATGTATGTGTTAATAGAAGTTCGTTTCTCCCAACTACAGTCCCCAAACGAACTTCAGTTATCTGATATTTCGTTTGGGAGGAACGAGTTTTTTCATTGCGTGTTGCAATTTTTAGGGATATACAAACAAATTAGAGTAAACATCACAGTAATGTTAAGATATATCAAAAATCTGACAACAGATTCGGAAAGAGAACGCGCAAAATCCTGTGGACACAATATCAACTCGAAAAAAACATAAATGGCGTATACGACAAAACAATAATCAACCGACGAAATGTGGCATTACTTACTAAGGAACGAAGCTTACTATGAGCTTTAAATAGTTTTAAATATGTTTGATAGCCCCTGATATCTCCAGAAAGCGGCGTTATTTTGTATGTTAGACCTTTTACACAAGGCCTAGGTGAGACCGAGTAAGGTAATTTAGTAAATCTGAGGTTTGCCATTTATATGAGAGGTCTAGGCAATTTTTGGTGTTGCCAGTTACAATCTGGCAACATCATTAGAAAGTGTTACACTTTTTAGTTGAACGGTACTCAGAACGAGTAAACGTGCGAAAATTATCTCAGATTTTTTCTATGACACGAACAATTAAACTCAGTCAATAAATGGAATTATCTTGTGAACTAGAGTTGGGAATTTTAGTTCATTCAAGTGAGCGCTCTCTTTAGCTCAGCTCAACAGAAAGAATTATTTATTCTCGCACATTAAAAACAGATTGCGGGATAAAAATTTGTTGACGCCTGAAGAAGCGGTTGGTGCGTATAAATGCTTGTTTTGGAGCTACCCCCTAATTCGGTGTGGCAAAGTGTTTCGAAAATTGGTTCAAATGCCTGCAAAAGTGTATTGAATTTCATGGATAATATTTTGAAAAATATTTAAACCGATTTTGATTGGCACTGTGACACAAATTAAAGAAATGTGTTTCGGGCTTCAACCAAACCAAAAATTTGAGAAAGTACTTGGACGTGGTATCACAAAACCCCGCTCGGTTTTACTCCTATACGAGTACGTAACAATTTTTTTTACACGACGAAGAAAATTTTGGAGGAGGGTCAGGGCCCTTCTTCAGATTTTACTTCAATAAATCCTAGACAGCTTGAAATATTGCGTTACAACCTTTGACAATTTTGTAGCTATTATCATATTTGACAATTCCGTCTAATATATTTCTAAGGAAAAGTACACTGTTAATCAATTAAAAAAAAAATAAATAAATGGTTTCCCATTACATCCCATGAAGGGACCACAATCACTGAGCTGTGCGCTTTCCAGTTTTCACTCACTGATTGGGACCTACAGTTTTACACCGATTCCGAACGGTATTTTGAGAAGCTTTTTCATGGCTATATACTCGATAGTGTCGCCGTCACTATGCGAGGTGACCGCCGCCGAAAGAAATTTTTTTTTTTTTCGAAGGTGGTCAGAGAAGGGTTCGAACCCAGGATCTCATGTACAAGAGCCGCGCACACTACCCATTGCACCACCGACGGCCACACTGTTAATCTATTATTTCACGAAAATTGCACATATTTTATATGTTTTGACATTTCTTGCCTAACGGTAAATAAATTGGGGTAGCTGTCTTCAAGAGAATTGTAGCTTATAAATTTCTTGATAACTTTTCTAAATACACTAATCAACAAAAATTATATTTGGAGATCCGTAAATGGTGTAGAAATGCTGCGTTTGAACATATTCGTTAAATATTCACCCATATGTATTCAATATTAAACAAATTACAAATTTATACACCAATTATGGAGCTCTGAATATAATTTTCGTTGTTTAGTGTATTTAGAAAAGTTATCAAGAAATTTATAAGCTACAATTCTTTTGAAGACAGATACCACAATTTATTTACTGTTAGGCAAGAAATGTCAAAATATATAAAATATGTGCAATTTTTCATGACTTTACGCGAAATAATCGATTAATAGTGTATTTTTCCTTAGACATACATTAGAGGGAATTGTGAAATGGGAAAATAGCTACAATATTGTCAAGGGTTGTAATCCAATATTTCAGACCGTTTATGATTTATCGAAGTACAATCTGTAATAGGGGCCTGGCCTACAACCAAAATTTTCTTCATCCTATAAAAAAAATTTGTTACGTATAGGAGCAAAACGGAGCGGGGTTTTGTGATACAACGTCCAAGTACTTTCATATTTTTTTGGTTTGGTTGAGGCCCGAGACCCACAATTGCACAGTGTTATCTATATACGTATGTTTTTATTAGGCCATTATTATTAGGCCAGCAATATAAACAGTAAACCCTCTAGTATTAATATTGTAAAAAAACAAAATTTATCATGCATTCCAGAGGAGGTAGTCATATTGGTATTTGGTGTACTTTTCCGAAATATAAAAATTGCATTACGATTTCTAATAGTCCGTTAAAAATCTACGGATTGCCGCACATACCATCGAAACAAGATCATTTTAGCATAGCTGTTTTTCACAACACTGCAGTCAATACTCATAATTGTTATGAAAACAATAAGTTTTGGTGAATAATGTCTCTCAACATTTTGAGATACAAACGTTTAAAATTGTCAACTTTAACTGATCAACTAAATGTTGTGAATTATTAAAAAAATCTCGTCTTTGTGTTTATTTATGACAACAAATGACCTAACCTTTATTCTAAAAAGCCCTTTCCTTTCACATAAGTACTGACTTTGAACTTGCTATACAAAATACTGTTATATATCTGCATTTACAAAATGAATAAAACAAAAGACTTAAGACACAAACCTGTCTTCTTACAACTGCTGTTAAAGACTTAAATGTGGACAAGATTATTAAAACAAAAAATCCTTAAACAAATATTTTTTCTTTAAACCTTTCTCAAAACAGCGGCCTTTTGACATTTTGATAGTCCAGTCATTTTACATCTTCTTGAATATTAAAAAAAACTTGACAGTATACGACGACAGGTTTTCAGACTTACTGAAACTGGTACGAAATGTTGTGGTTCTGTTAGTACGTAACATTTTTAAGTTGGATCAGAGTAGCAAACGAAAACGGATTATATCTTGTAATGAAAAATATGTAATCAGATCACTTAAAGCCAATTAAAAATATAATATGCTCGAAAAGTTCTTGTGGTCAAAAAGATTAAAAACTAAAGTTAAGAGTTCTTAGCGAAACCGCTAAGCTTTAACGCCACTTACAAAATATACTCACGTTCTTGTACATTCTTAATACCAAAAACTTCCGCATGGGAAGATCATCAAAACAGGTATGCAGTGATCACAACAGGTAGAATTACCACATGTTGTCAAACAATCTTAACATATAATACAATTTATGAAATGAAAGAAAGGGATATTCAACAGATCATAAAAGAAACAAAATTTGATAAAGCGAACAACAATTTTTAAATTCTTTTTACTTTTTTGGAGATTTATTCACAAGGATACGGGTTTCATATTTTGCAAATTCTATGAAAAAAATGTAAAAATTTTACAAACTGAAAGTTAAACTTAGAACATCTCAATTTCTGTGATTTAAGTTTACAACTTTTCTATTAATTCTTATCTCTGTTTCATTATTTTATTTTCATTTACAGTTGTCGTCCTGGCTGGCAGGGTCCTCTGTGCAATGAATGTGTTGTATATCCAGGCTGCAAACATGGTTCTTGCTATGGCGAAGCTTGGAAGTGCAAATGCGATACGAATTGGGGTGGCATTTTGTGTGATCAAGGTAAGATTTTCAACATGTAATAATGTAGTTTAAGAAGGATGTAACATTAAGAAGAAGATATATAAAATTTACAATTATTCCTCAAAATACTAATAACGGGTTTTTCAATAAGAGCGCTACAAAAGTTTTTTTTAAATAAAACAAAACCGGTTTTAAATACCAATGCAATTCTTTATTCCTGTGAAAGTACGTTCAATGCCATTATGTATGGAACTCGATTTGTTTTGCATGGCCGCCATGGGCACGCTTGCAGAAGTCCAGACGCTGAACCCAATTTTCGACGGTTTTCAAGCATAAATCGGCCGATACTGCTGCAATTTCACGTTCGATATTCGTACGAAGTTCATCAATCGTCGCTGGCTTGTTGGCATAGACCATAGACTTGACGTAGCCCCACAGGAAATAATCTAACGGCGTCAAATCGCACAACCGAGGCGGCCAATCGACTGGGCCATTTCGTGAGATAACATGTTCACCAAACTTGGTTTCCAATAAATTGATTGTGGCATTCGCTGTGTGGCTTGTGGCGCAGTCCTGTTGGAACCACATGTCCTCCAAGTCCATATTATCCAATTGGGGCCAAAAATATTCGGTTATCATTAAACAGTTTCGATTCGCATTCACAGTAATGTGCCGGTCTTGATCATCACGGAAGAAGTACCGAAGTAGCCCATAAACCGCACCGATTACGTGTGGATTGCTGTCTGACCAATAACGCATATTTTGCTTGTTGGCGAAGAAATTCAGCCAGAAATGAGCCTCATCGCTGATTGTTGAGGCCGGTTAAAGTTGTCCTCTTAAAGTTGAGGCCACTGACTCCAAATTTCGGTAGTAAATTTTAATAATTTCGAATCGTTGTTGGCTCGTATATCTTTCCATGAAGAAATGGCAAACGTTACTGAAAAGAAATGTCAAAAGAGCGGGGAAAAATATGACATCGTTTGCTGTCCCTATGGATTAACTTTTGTAGCGTCGCTGTTGAAAAACCCTTTATTTGTAGTTGACTTTTAAAGCTGTGATATCAATGTTGTTGATCAGATTATATCAATAATTATTATTGAGATTTTTTACACGTTATTAACCGCTTTCGTGCTTTGTTTTCTGTTATTTTCTTCCTTCAGATTTAAATTTCTGTGGCACCCATGAACCCTGCAAACATGGTGGTACTTGCGAGAATACCGCGCCCGATAGATTTCGTTGCACTTGCGCAGAGGGATTGTCGGGTGAACGCTGTGAAATCATCGAACATCCATGTGCTCCCCAGCCGTGCAAAAATGGTGGCTCATGTACAGTGAAGGTATGTATGATTTGTTCTCTAAACGCCCGTACTAAGAAAAACAGCAATTTGACAAAACTTTATAACAAAAGTAAAAAAAAAATATTCGAAATATCGACGAAAAATTCCGCTAGTGTTTTCTTCCCGCGAAATATCCGCAACATGTGTCGAGAAACATTTTTTAAAGATTCGAAGAAAAATGTAACGACCAATCATATTGGAGGAAGAAACGATCAATGTTGTCAACTCTCATTCAATTTCTCAAAGATTTAAAAACAAAGAGAACTATAGTCGTCAACACTGATTTGTTGCCGGCACATTTCACATCGAATCAAATTATTCTATTATTTACGCGAACGATCTTAGTACACTGCTTAAAGTTAAAAGCTTCATTGTATCAATGGTATATTACGTTGTATTAAAGAAACTTGTTAATAAAACTCAACCAACGACACCAATGAATGTTTTAAAATTTTTAAATTTTGATAAAAATTTGAATTTTTCGTCATAACCTTATTTTTCGTTATTTCTGAATGTTAAGGTACGAGAAGTTTATACTACAAGGTTTCAAGGTCTGATACATTTGTATAAGTGAAACATGCTTAGTTTTCGTTGGAATAACAGATAATTCAGGACAGCACACTTACTGACATGACTAGTTTCGGATTCCGTGACAAGTCCACCATCAGATGCCTACTCACCGTGCCTGATTTGGCGCCATTGATAAGATCATCAATCGTATAAAGTCTATATCATTTTTATATATATGCGATTTGTTATCGATCGAAAATTCCTCAGTACCAACTCATTCTGAAATTGAATTATGCCAACAACTGTATAATGTTTCGCTGGCATGATTGTAAACTTTATAATCATCAACATTAGATGTAACAAATTTTCGTTGATTACACTGTTGTTGTCAAAATATATACTCGTATCAACGTTCAAGTATATTGTATCGGTTAGAGAAAAGTCTACTGAGGTGATCAGTACCCATGAAATGTCGGTAGAACGACAAGTTTTTGAAAAAAAATCGATTTTTACCAATTTTCAGATTCAACCGTTTTGCAGTTATTAAAAAGTATATTTTTTTGCTTAAAAGATTGATATTTTTTATTATAAAAAAAACAAGAAACGGCAAAAAGTGTAAGGTTTTATCAGTTTATCCTACACTGAACGGAAAAGCTTCGTCACAGGGATGAAAATGTTCATCACCCCAACAACTTTTGTCATCGAAAGTGAGCTAACGTACAGTTTCATCCCCACTAAGAAAATGTGTTCATCAACTGCAAATTGTTCGTCACTGTGATGAAAGCTGCATTGAATTTGTTTCACTGTTGCAGTGAATAAGTTTCATTCTTGCAATGAATTTATTTCCTTATTGCAATGAATTTATTTCAATGCTGCATTTGAATTTGTTTCATAGCAGCTATGAATTTGTTTCGAATTGAATACGAATTTTAGTTGCATTTGTTGCATTGCTGGAATGTACTTTTCCACTGCTGCAATGAATATTTTGAACTGTTTGAAATCATTTATTGTCAATTCTACATAAATACACGGTTAGTATTACATTGCTGGTGTTTTCGTCTATCTTGATAAAAAAAATTTATTTTTGTTTCGAAAATTTACTTAGTTTGCTAACTATATTCCATCCATTCATGTTGAAACGTCTGGACAAAGATTGTGGTATTCAAGGGGTTGAGTGTTATTGTGGCCGTCGTCTTCAGGCCCTGCAATTAAAAACAAAGATGAGGAATTTATTATTAAGATATATATTTAAATAACAAGTGTAGAAGATATGTACATATATATGTCATTATTCACCATGAACATAAGCTCTACTCTCCAATGGGTTTCATCACAGCAGTGGATCTATGTTAAAAATTTCCCTTAACTTGGAACCATATCTTTGGTCTCTTAAATTATGCAAGTGCTGTTGTGTTGAGGAATCTGTCATTCAATAACAGCGCCAAATCTCCCCGAGATTAAGCCAGTCATCGCTCTGTAAGTATTTTCTTCTTCAACCGCTTACTTTCATTTATTTTAACCAAATTTGTTAAAAGTTCGACTAAATTCATTTCAATAAAAGAAGTCTTTCTGTAAACACTTTGTGTCTTTTACTTCCCATTTTTATTGGATTCGACTGCCCCCACAAATGCATTTTTTTCGGTTTTTCCTGACTACAAACACCAATGCAACGACACATGCGCGACCGAGTTATGGTTAAAACACAATTTTTTCGATTTGTAAAACCTTCAACATTGTGTTGTGATTTGTAATGTCGCGAACATACACACACACACAAATGTTCAATGACATCCCACCGGCGGAAGTCATGACCTGGAAGGCCTGAAATCATGACCAAACAGGCTTTCTTTAAAATACGACAGGCCTTCCCTACACCTTCTTTTTAACATTGCGTGAGATTGGGAGGCAAGGCCTTCCATCCCCCTCTGCAAAAGAGTAGTTTTAGAAGGACTTACGTAAAAATAAAAAAATATAGGTGGAAAATAGTTTCATATTTCAGATTTATACTTTAACCAATTGTAATTCATATAAATGATTTTTTTAAATTCTGCAGCCACAGGAATCGAACACACGGCCTTAGAACTTACAATCGGACGCTCTATTTAGTGGGCTATCGGATGTTATGATTTTGCAACGACGAATTGCGATCATGTGGAAAGACAGGGTTTCATGAACAACACAGCGTCTTTTGGCATTCTTTTAACAGGCCTCTGGAAGCCTTATAAAATCATGCATTTCGCAGGCATTATTAAAGTAGGCATTACCACAGAATGATTCCGCATGCCTAATTCGTGGAAGTCCTCGAAAATTCCGCCGCTGGGATATTTCGGGGTTGTTTTTCTGCCATCGATGCGTTACTTTATTTACTGTTGTCTTGCTCCTTGCATTCTGTTTATTTATCTATTTGATTTATAGATATTCAATTTACACAAACGATCACAGCAAACACAAAAATCCACACAATTTATTTATCAAAATAAAAGTACTATTAGTAGAATGTATAACTAATTAGTTTGTTTTACCAAATGTATTTAAATTATTCCGACGTAGTCTACCACCGTGTACCACGTTCGATTGTTGCAAATGAACTGATTCGAGATGTGTGCGTGACCCATCAAGCATGAAACACATAGACGACGACAGGCTACCGACCACAACCTGTCAAAAATAAAATACATGCGTTTATATGCAAGTGAATATTTTCACGACGGCAAGGCGACACGACTGCAGGTTGTTGTCTATGCTACTTATGTAGCTGTAGTTGAATTAAACTAATTTCTATTTGTGTGGGCGACAATCAACAGGTTAGAGCTGTCAATGCCTGAAGTGGCACCACTGACAGAATAATCAACTGTTTTCACAATTTTTGTTATGTTTGTAATAATATTTATTAAATATTCTCCAGACATTTTATTTTCTTCTAACACAAATAACACAATAACACAAACGTCAACATTACAGATCAGCTGTTTACTTTGCAGTTGCCCCGTCTTGAAAATAATTCAGTAGCTGTCACACGTCAACATTTGCAGTCAGCGGAATTTGTAGTCGTGTGTTCATGTAGCCTGTCGTCGTCTATGTGTTTCATGCTTCACTCATGCTCACCATTTTCTCTCGCTGGGCTCTCTTTATGCTCGCTCATTTTTTCGACTGCTTTTCTCTCTCGATCCTCATAAAAATGAAAATCATTGCAGTAACGAAATTATTTCGTCAACCATAAATTTTGCCAAACCTCCAAAATAAATAAATAACAAAAATAATCTAAAAAGTAAGAGATAAACCAAATATCAATAGTGTAAATCTCTTGCACTTACTTTTTTTAATTGTTAACTATTTTATCTATAAAATTCAAATTAATAAAATTGTTGCAGGAACGAAATGAAAAATTGTCAAAGAAATCATGTTTGCAATTTGTCGTTGCAGCGACAAACAAATTGTCGGATATGCGAGGCTTTTCATTGCTGCAACGTAAAAACATTAACGGAAATGATTCATCCTTGCGACGAAGCATTTTTCTTTCAGTGTAAAGATGAGACATGTATCACAAAAATCTATGGATGCGTTCCGGTATTTTTTTCCCAATTTGGTGAAGGTATCTATTTTTTGTTGGGTTGCATACGACGAATTATACAATTCTTGGCAAGATGACAAATTTTTGACAAATTTCAAAAACTTGGAGTTCTACAGACATTTAATGGGAACCGATCAACTCAATAGACTTGCCTCTTTCACTTTCGGAAGAAAGTGAAAAAATATTTTTTCCCCAAAGTAAGTGCATGAAACCTGAGAATTGATAAAAATCGATTTTTTTCAAAAATTTGACTTGATACAAACATTTCATGTGAACCGATCAACTCAATAGACTTGCCTCTTTCACTTTCGGAAGAAAGTGAAAAAAAATATGTGTCCCCAAAAGTAAGTGCAGGAAACCTGAGAATTGGTAAAATTCGATTTATTCAAAAATTTGACTTGATATTGACATTTCAAGGGCACCGATCAACACTTGCCTGACTTGCCTCCAACCGATACAGTTTACTAGAACGTTAATACAAAAGTTTCATGCCAGAAATTACAACAGTGTTATCGTTCGCTGATTCGTTGATTATCGTTGTGAATTCAAAGAAATAAATATGCAACCTTTGTTTAATTTGTCCTCTTTTTTGCCCTCTTATATTTTCAGGAATCACCAGTCCGCAACTCAACTACTTTCCCAGCATATCGAACAATGCGTGGAATGAGTTCAGCTATGGGGAAACCAGTCAGTAGGCGAAATTTTCCACTGCTGGGATACTACTTAGGATCACCGTCAACGTTAGGTGGCAACAAAAATAATACATCGTCCTTGATATCTTCGAAAACTGGCAGTAGCTATCAAGAAATACCAACAGTTTCGGACTTCACTTGTGCCTGTGCATCCGGTTGGAATGGTTCAACATGTGAAATAAGTAAGTTAATGTGATATGATATTATTTTAGTTTTTTTGCACACTCTCCTGTTTACTAAAGGGCGGAAAAGTAAGGGAAACAAGTTGTGACGAAATACATTCTTTGTGATAATCCGAGTTTCATACGGCTCAAGTAAGAAACTCGGAAATGGAACCATAATTTTTTTTTTAAATTTGAGCTCCAAAAATTAATATTACAATGCACACAAAAAAAATTTCATCACAGGCATGACGATCATGAAATATTAGGGTTTTAGGACGTAATTGAGACATAAGTATAAACACAATTACGGAACTTTTCAGTTTCAAATAAATCCACTCTCGTGACGAAGTTTTTCGATTTGGTGCATACTAGAGGGCGGATCCATAAGTCCGTGACTTTTTGAATGAAACATAGTTTTTTTTTTTGCAAAAAAAAAGATTATTTTCCAACATAATCTCCTTTTAGGTCAATACACTTAGTTCAACGTTTCTCAAATTTTTGTATCCCTTCCAAAAAATAGGATTTTTGAGGTCCATAAAATAGGCATTTGTTTGATCAATAATTTCATCGTTGGAGCTAAACCTCTTTCCACCGAGCCATTTCTTTAGGTTTGGAAATAGGAAATAGTCACTGGGGGCAAAATCCGGAGAGTATGGTGGATGAGATGCCAATTCGAAGCCCAATTCATGGAATTTTGCCATTGAGACTACACACGTGTGCCCCGTGCATTATCTTGATGAAAAATAATTTTTTTCTTGGCCATCTGGGGTGATTTTTTTTAAATCCTCGTTAAATCGGTCCAAGAAGTTGGCATCATTTTCCCCGTTTATTGTTTTTCCCTTTTGAAGGCAATCGATGAGGATTATCCCGCGTGCATCCCAAAAAACTGTTGCCATCACCTTATTGGTAGACAAACTTACCTTGGCCTTCTTCAGAGCCGGTTCACCCGGAGAAACCCATTGTCTAGACTGCTGCTTGGTCTCCGGATCCATGTTTCATCCACAGTTACAAAACGCCGCAAAAACTCCTTCGAATTGCGGTTAAACAACTCCAAACAATCCTTCGAAGTTGTCACACGATTACGTTTATTGAGAGCAAACGCGGCACCCATCTTGCAGACAGCTTTCTTAAATCCAACTGATCTTTTAAAATCGAAACCACACTGCCATCTGAAATGCCTATGGCATCAACAATCTCGCGCACTTTTACTCTTCGATCGGCCAACACCATATCTTGGATTGTTTCGACATTTTCGGGTGTATTGACCTCAATTGGCCGTCCAGAACGTTCAGCGTCATTTGTACTTGTGCGACCACAACGAAAGTCACCATTGAAATCCATGGTGCAGAGTCCCCATAGTATTCATCAAGCTTTTCCTTGGTTTGATTGAGGGGGTTTTTCGCAAAAAAATAATGTGTAATGTGCACTCGAAACTCACTTTTTTCCATTTTTAAAATAATGCACGAGGTTGTATGTTTTGAACAGCTGTTAAATGCAAAATAAATGACGGGACTTGTTCAAAATTTGACAGTAGCCTATTACTCGATGGGAGCAGTGTTGCATTTCATATAACTATGAGGGAAGTGCGAAAACTCAGGGACTTATTGCTCCGCCTCGTACTACGCTGAAAAATCTGTTTTTTTTTGTTGTTTATTGGATGCAAATACGATATAACGTGTTGTAGCTTGTCGAAATGTAGTATACTTGTACCGAAACACATAGTCTTTGCTAGATATCATGTACATAGTTCTTGCAATAGGCTAGTGGGGCCGTTTTTTTTTCAGGGTGCACATAATGCGTCTGTGCAATTACTGAAAAGGCGATTCCTATAAAAAAGCGTCGATTTATTTTTGCTCGGTAATAATAGTCAGTTCTTGCATTGATGGGTTTTTGTATGTATACCATTGAGATTTGCATCTTCGTATTTCACAGTTCATGAGCGTGCCCGGCGAAGTATTCGACTTATAGTTCTTGTGTGGATTTCTCAGTGTGTAGTGTTTTTTCTATTACATAAATCTTGTGTTATTGTTTACGTTGCGACACTTGAGTGCCATACAAAAAGTGTTGAGTCAGGAGTTTGTAAGACTCTCCGAACGCTGGTTAACATCATCAAATTCCTAATCGCACAATGTTTAACGACAAAGAGACAATAAAACCGTTGACAGTATGGTAATTTGAAAAATGATTTAAAAAACTGTTAACACATTTTAACGTTCATTCGTCTCATTTCTCATAATACTGACATGGAAGAGAAAACTAAGTTAAATCTTTGGTGTGTTTTTTATTCGCTAAATTCATACGTCATGTCCCAGTTACTAACTATGATCATAACTCATTGCTTAAGTACTTGCGTCAAGGCAATGACAAGACTCTTCGTTTCTGTATTAAAAGAAAAAAGTATGTGCTTTCTAGGTGTTTGCTAATGGAAGCCTAGTGGTGATGCTCTTCATCCTATACTATATACGAAGCCAACAAAAACAATCGCCAGATAGTTTCAACATTTTGTTACACCTTGTGGTATTTTCAACATTAAGGTTGTCTACTTCAAAAACAAACAAAAGAGGGAACTTGTTGGGTTTGTTTACATGACAAAAATCTTAAGTACTTTCGGCAAGTGCTAACGATTTATCTTGGAGCAGATTTGGTTGTCCAAATGGAGATGTGTCTGTCCTATGGCGTGTTTAACTTTGGAGTTGGTTATTTGTTTGCCGTTTAATGGAGTATATTTGTAGGCAATTAGTCATAAGTGGCTGCGAGTTATGCACTTTCTGAAAATGTCTTCGTTTTGGGTTAAAAGTTTTGCATTCTTCTTTAGCAATTTAATATTTTGTCAGGTATACGGTTTTTAAGAACGGGTGTATTGTGAAGTTAGATTTTATAATGCGACATTATAAATACACCAATTTTTTTTTATCGTAGTGCATTGAAGTTTATACAATAACTTCTGTAACCTAAACCAAGATGATAAAATCATATCTGAATGCATCCACCCATCGAACAATTTAGTTGATAGTTTGCCACAACAGAAGTGAAACGAATTTAGAGGTTATTCTCACTAAGGTTGTCCTTACTAAATATTCTGTCTTCTAACTTTCGCAGTAAATATGCATTTCGTGTATTTTATTAAGTAATAAATGTCAAAAAAAAAAACAAAAATAAAAAATTGTTGAATCTAATTCAATTATTTGTTCATCTGAAGACACATATTAGCCATTGTCATCTCTCTCTGCAAGAGTAATAGATTTTTTTACCTAGGTGGCCTCAAACAACTCAGGGGCGTCAAGGCCCATACAAAATGAGGATAACATGTTCTCTAACCGGCTCGATCTTAAGCTTTTCTCCTCCATTTGGTAACACCAAGCTCTCGCAGACACCTCATCTCCACCTGGTAGTATTAGTTGTATTATTTTTCGATTTCCTTCGAGTACTTCTTCGAATACCTTTCGCACTGGTTCATTCTGGCCCATTCTACTGACATGACCTAGCCAGCGGACACACGTTATTTTGATTCGCATAACTACATCGATGTGGGCATATAGATTATACAGCTCGTATTTCATCCGTCGTCGATACTCGCTGGTCGATACTCACGCTGGAGGAGTCATCGGTCCATTTTTTTTTCCAGAACGCCGCTGGTCAACCGACAACAGTGGACGGTGCGCGCTATAGGGCCATGTTAACCGAGTTGTTTCTTCCGCAATTAGACGAATTAGGACTGGAGGACATGTGGTTCCAACAGGACGGAGCAACGGCACACACTGCGCGAGCCACAACCGATATTCTGAAGGCGGCGTTTGCACGGGCCAGCAAGATCGCCCGATTTAATCGTTCCAGACTTTTTTTGTGAGGTTTTTTGAAGTCCCTTGTTTACGTGAACAAGCTCGAGACCCTGGAAGCCCTCAAGGTCAACATTCGACACGAGTGCGAGAATCTGTCGCCCGAAGTTCTTGCCGAAGTTATGACAAATGCCATAAAACGAGCCCGTATGGTAATCAATTGTGACGGCGCCCATTTAACCGATATCATCTGCTCAATTTAACCAATAAAATTCTAAAGGTTCAAATAAACATAATCAAAAAACGGAATCGAAGTTTTTCATTTAGAAAAAAAATGAGAGCCAAACAATATCGGATGACTTCTTTTGAAACACCTTGTATTAATTTTGTCTTATCCTCGTTTACTGCCAAACTCACTTTTTCTGATTCCCTCTCAATTCTCGAAAATACTGCAGTAACTTCTCGCTGATTTCGCCAAATGATGTCTAAATCATCAGCATAAGCTCCGTTATAGCTTGGAACAGTTTCCTCGTATCGAAGTCGAAGGTGCCATGGAAATGTCTGGTATCGTAATTGCAGCTTTCCGATATCCAGTTTTCTAAATGTCTAGTTGCGTTCGACTTTCGGTCTGTTAAACCTTGTGAGAATCTCTGCTGCAACGAATCGCACCTACGTCAATTACACTAGTAGATCGTTTATGATTTATTGGAGATATCGAGTCGGTAAACCGCAAATACGCCCAACTTTTGTATGGGAGGTAGGAAACTGGGCGTGGCACAATAGTCAGTTATTACTTACACAGTTGGTTGATGGTTGGTTGAAAAGGCTGCAAGACAGCACTCTGTCTAGCATACTTAGGGTAAAGAAGCCCATGGTGATACCTGCAGTTTCCACCATAGCAACTATTGACTTTCAATAAATTTGTCTATAAGACCAACAGGATATTCCTGGATATTCCAGGATATTCCTGGATATTCCAGGATATTCCTGTAGGTCTACGGTGCTAACTAGATGTGTTCCGAATATCCTACTTCTCAGTCCTGCCAGAGCATCGCAATCCAAGAGAAGGTGTTTCGTCGTTTCCTCGTCCTCTTCCATGCAGCATCTACAGAGAGTCGAGTGTCTATGTCCCAATCTTAGGCCGTGTTTTCCTACAAGACAATGTCCCGCAAGTGTTCCTATCATTGTGGATAACTTGCCTCTCGGCATGTTAAGTAGTTGCCTAGTCCTCTTCCTGTCCACCTTGAAGTTGAAGTAAGTCTCCACTTGTCCTTGAACATATTCTCGGCCCACTGCCTGATCTGCAAACGGCAGGTAGAGATTGGCATACTTACACACAGTAGCTTTTAGCAAAATATTGCCTAGTACCGAATTTTATTAAGATCGGTTGTAGTTTCTGAGAGTTATCGTGTCGTTCAACCGGTCATCCGCCCAATATTAATATGGGAGGTACCAGAATGGGTGTGGCAAAACAGCTCATTTTCTATAAGAGAGTTTTAGTTCACTAAATATTGACTAGTACAAACTTTCATAAAGATTGGCCCTTGTTTTAATCGGTGATTGGCGTTTGATAACGTGAAGCTCGGAAGTGTTTGACGCGATTTATCGGATTGGCAAGAAAGAAATATGATTTTGTGCTAAATGTGTCGTTTTGTATTGGAGGCATCTGAAGGGGCGTGGCCAAAACGACCATTTTCAATCACAAACTCAGTATTGACAAATTATAGTCACTGGCAAAATTTCGCGGTGATCGATGAAGATTTACGACAGTTATCATGTTGATCAGCCAGCCAGCCAGACAGACGGACATGGCTCAAACATCTTAAAAAGTGCTAAAACGATTTTCGTCCAAAGATACTAAGGGTCTAATATGGCTCCTTCTATGTGTTACATTTGTTAAGTATTAAATGATACAGACCCCCACCCCTATGGGTGAGGCTATAATTTTTCGAACAAACCGAAAACTGGAGTTGGAAATGTATTTCCACTGCGCTTAATGTTCATGAGGCGGGGTTGCGTTCTGCGCCCGTATCTTTTTCAGCTTCTCTGAATAGGCCGTGGCTATTTCAGTTTTCCGAGGTCGAGGTTTCTATATGTCTGGTTTTGTAGGACTTTCGCTCTGCTTAACCTTGTGCGAACATTTGTTGCAAACAGGTAGTTATCCGAATCCATATTAGCTCCTCACATCACAATCACAATCCATCAATAATTAGGTGATCAATCTGCTGTTTCGTTTGTTGATCAGGGGAAATCCAAGCAGCCTTGAGGATGTCTTTATGTTGGCATCTCGTACTACTGACAATCATGTTTTTCGCTCTGGCAAAATCTAACAGTCCCATTCCGATATCGGAAGAGATGGCGTGTAGACTGATTTTACCAATAGTTGGTTTAAATGACCTTGGTGTCATCATATTTTTCCTCCTTCGGGGCATGTACACAAATTAGCGTTATGTTAAAGTATTTTGTAATCAAAATGTTCGAACTTGGGTCAAGAATAAAATTATGATGTTCGATGAGAGGCATATTGTCCATTTGCTCCCTAAAAATTGAAAAAAATCTCCTCCTCATGTAGTAGAATGTAAATGCTTGTACTCAATTGAAAGGAAATGTTGTCATAATTCAATCGGTGTACAACGTGTGTGATCCCAGCTTGAACAATTTTTCGAGGTTGGATGAAACCAAGGGTCAAACTTGCCGCAAAAATGGGTCAACCTCCCATCACGGGGAGAGTACGATATCCGAGGCCCTTCGATCCGGTAATGTTTAGCACACTTCAAAACGGGAAAAGTAAATAGAATTTTTCTATAACTCCCTTAGTTAGCGAGACATCGGGTGCTGCAATATAAAGTAGAAAAAATCAATATTATTTATAATGCGGAAGACAATAGGGAACCGGAAACTATGCCGAAGCCGCGAAACCGGGTTTATACCCACTCCAGGGAAGAAAATCCCTAAGTCCGGCCACCCAGAAAGGGTTAAAAAATGGTTTCCCATTACATCCCATGAAGAGATTGGGGAGAGCTTCTCATAACCAGTGGGCTATGCTCTTTCTAGTTTTATACTCACTGATTGGGACCTACAGTTTTACACCGGATCCGAACTGTAGTTTGAGAATCTTTTTCATGGCTCGAAAATGAGTACTTGATAGTATCGTCATCACTAAACGAGGTGACCGTCGTTGAAGGAAATGTAAGGTGGTCTCGAGTAAAATGACGAAAAAGTTATCCATTTTTTAAACTTCAACCCCAGATATCTCTATAATTAAGCGACTTATAGATCATTTTGTGGTTATTAGATTGAGTGGCCTGTGATATCGTACAATACATAATCATCATACGAGAAAATAAAAAATAATGTCATGGGAATCTTGAAACAATTTTCTGTAGTTTGAGAGCCAACACTTGCATATTTTAAGGAGCTGAGATTTTCGAATATTTTCTGGAACCTCTATATTTCCAAAGGAGCACAAAGTAAGGAATAGGTAGTGGGACCATTGACTTTCATTTGAGTATAACACTTTCCTCTTTAAATCAGATTGTTTTTGTTCGATTTTTCTTAGATATCTAAATCATATCAGGGGGTTTCTATGGCGAAAAGGTACTAGGGAATGAGAGACCAAAGAAGACATAGAGATTATAGACCATTCAGTAAACTAAGTTTGAATAGTGTTTGATTGATGCTAATGACAGCGAAATTGTGTTTCACATTGTTTGCATGGAACGAAAATATGCATTCCCGTTTATTTCTGTCCGTTTTATGTCCAACCAAAGAATAGAATACAACAGAAACTCGAACTCGATGAAAGGACCTACTACCTCATCGTCATCAAGAGAACGTGAAGAGAGGGATAGCGGCTCTTTTATATTTCTCTATGGTCATACTGAAGTTAATGATATTCCTGACTCTTCCATTTTATTGGCACAATGCTGTACCATTATTCCAAAATATTAATTGATCATATCGTAATATATGCGGGTTTACATTAAAAAACCAAGAAAAAAAACGTGCCCCATTTCATCCCATGAAGGGATTGGAGAGAGCTTCTCAGAACCATTGATCTGAGCGCTTTATAGTTGTACTCTCACTGATTGGGACCTTCAGTTTTACAACAGTTCCGAACGTTATTTTGAGAAGATTTTTCGTGGCTATATACTCCATGGTGTCGCCGTCACTAAGCTAGGACCGCCGTCGAAAGAACTGTAAGATGGTTAGAGCAGGGATCGAAACCAGGTTATCATGTACAAGAGGCGCGCACACTACTATTGCACCACCAATGGCCACCGGCTGGTTACACTACGATATTAAAAATACGTTACAATTGCCTAACGATTATGATTCGTTTCGTAATTGTTAATTTAATTTTAGAATAAAAAATCGTTTCAAAAAATGTGACATCGAATTTGGTTGCGGCAACCGAATTGGAAAAAAATTGTGGGTTGTTGTAGCCGATTTGAGTGAAACTTCGGTTACCATAACATAATTCCAACCGAATTAATGTCAATTTCGGTTCTTTCAACCGAATTAATGCTAAGTTTGTTTGATACACCCGAAATAATAAAAGATTCGGTTGATGCAACGAAAGTAATTGGGAATTCAGTTGCCACAACCGAACCAATTTTGGTTCTTACGTTACAACCAAACTTCAGTTGTAGTGACTGATTTCAGTTGAGACAACCACAATTCGTTTATGGCAACCACAATTCTGGAACAACAACTGAATATACGGTTGCTGTAACCTCTTTTCCAACAAATATTTATTTGAGTGTACAGTCGTTGATGGACCCGAATTACAGTGGGAAAGGACTCTGTGCTTTATACTAACAATGCTCTTATAACTTGTCCATATACAAAAGTATTTACATTTAACAATGATTTTGTTTAAATTTTTATCTTAATTTTTAGATATCGATGAATGTGCTGGTGGCCCCTGCGAACATGGTGGCACTTGTATTGATCTTATCGGCGGTTTCCGTTGTGAATGCCCCGACGAATGGACGGGTGATGTCTGCCAAATCGATACAAATGAATGTGAGCTTCCTGCTGCGTTACAACAAAATCAAAATTCATCCAACCTGCACACATCATCAACAGCAGCCATAGCAGCTGCCATGACTGTTTCAAGTGCGTCTGCATCATCGGCCTTAATTGCTGCCTTGAATGCTGCGTCCTCGTCGCTAGCGGCATCGGTCAATGGGTCTTCAACACCAATGATGACGATGATGGGTCCTTGTGTAAATGCCCGCCAATGTATTAATTTGCCGGGGTCGTTCTCATGCGATTGTCTCGCGGGCTGGGGAGGACCAACGTGTGCGAAAAATTTCGATGATTGCGTGGGCCAATGCAAGAACGGTGCCACATGCATGGATTTGGTAGACGATTATCATTGCGCATGCGCAACTGGATTTACAGGTAATGAAAAACAAGCAACACACCACCTAAACATAATCAAATGAATACAATTTTGTATTTGTTTTCTTGGGTTCTTAGTAGTTATTAAAGTGTTTACAGTTGTGTACATGGTAAAGTTAGTTGGTAGAAATGGAAAAAATTAAGTCTGTGATATCATGATATTTTTTTTTTAAACTGAATATGCGAGGCCACTTGACCTTACTCCACAAAACAGAAAGTGGGGAGAACTTGAATATAAGTTTTTGACTTCCGTTCATTCGGAAAAAAATCTAATGCGAGGCGTGATCATGATTACTCCTTCATTGTGATGATAATAAATGATGAGGTTTGAAATATGATATGATTCGATTTTTTAGTTCTAGCAGCATTGAAATCTCAAAAATTTTAAAATGTGCACTTAGATCAATTGGTATCTGAGTAGGTCATGTGTTGGCCTCACTGGTATCTAGATTTTTGTATCTTGTTTGTTAAACATTGACTAGAACGCAAATGTATGGTAAAATTTATGGTAAAAAAATATTTAAATGAGTAGTTTTGATCTGTAATTTATTTCCTTTTTTAAACTTACAATTTTCTAAATTTATTCAAGCTCAAGATCTTTTTAAATAATATAAAGCTTATTTATTAGCCTTATATTATTTTCAAAAAAGTCGAGCACAAATATGTTCCAATGGTACCAAGGCTGTCTGTATAGCTATTTCGGATCTTGCCAAGATCTTTATCAGCAGACGTTTTTGGTATGTTTTCGGTTAATTCATCAAAAATATATATTCAGAAACACTCATCATATTAATGAGAATTCCTTTATACATATGTTTGAAGAATACCAAGCACTAACATTGGAACACTTTCATGAACAACTGGTTTTTTTATTTACTTTTCAAAGGATGCGTATTGAAGTGCTGACTGCGGCAACGTCAAACTTTGGTTCATACGTGGCTTCTAATAGTCCCTACCGGTCGTTGAAGTTTCTCTTCCTAGAGTATTTTGGAAAAAAGTTATGTTGTTTGTCAATATGGGGCTCAAACGACGTGTCATGACGAGCATAAATAGAAAAATATATTTTCAAAATTTTGTCAGAGCATGTTTGTTCACGTTGGTGGCCCTCGGTAGTGCAATGGTTAGTGTACGGGTGTCTTGTACATGAGAATATGGGTTATATCCCCGCTGTGACCACCTGACATTTCTTTCAACGACAGTTACCTCACTTAGTGAAGGCGACACTATCGAGTACTTAGCCTTGATAAAAGCTTCTCAAAATATCGTTCGGAACCGGTGTAAAACTGTAGGTTCCAATCAGTGAATGTAATAACTAGAAAGTGCATATCTCACTGATTGTGAGAAGCTCTCCTCAATCCCTTCATGGGATGTAGTGGAAAAACCTATTTTTTTAATGTTTGTCACGGTGTCATTTCAAAATCTTAATCAATCGTATTTTAACCTATTATTCCCGGATTTGTCAAATATTTCGAGAATTTGCGTTTAGTTATATTTATTTTATAAATTTTTCATATGAAATACAAAATAAAATAAATTGAAATTTAACTGACAAATTGGTAAGAAAAACAATCGAAATTTCAAAATGCTGCCGTGAAAAAATGCTCTATCAAAATGTTGAAAATACATTTTCTGGTGCCAGGGGCCTCGAATAAAAAAAAAAGTTTAACGTTCCCGTAATCAGCTCTTCTGTACGCATCTTCTGGCGCCCTCTACGTGTGAAATAACAAAAAACCCGGATTTCGGTACAGCCTAATGGACAATCTAGTGTGCATTTTGACTATGTAAATGTGACTTTACAAGCTGAAAAAGCAACCCCTGTAACAATATGTAGGAACCATGTTTATGTTTGGAACATATACTTTGGCAACCTGCTAACATTATTGTCATGAATTGAAGATCTGCTGCTTTTGGAACAAAGTTCTTTATTGCACATTGCGGGATGGAGGCTAAATGAAAAAATATTAAACAATTTTTTTTAACACTTTTATGCTACAACCCAGTATTATCAACTATACTAAGTACTTTTGCTTTGGTTTGTGTCTAGACTAACATATGTTGAGAAATTTCTTGTTTAATGGGAAGTTTTCTAGGTGGAGTATTTAGTATACTTATATATTGTAGCTTTGAACCTAATAAAATGTAAATTTAGAAAAGCCAAAGTAAAATAAGTTTAAAAAAAGAACATTTTATTCAATAAGTGACTTTACTTGAAAAAAGTAAATTTTCCCAAAAAAATAGGTATTCATATTCTTAAACAAAATACCTTTTCTTGAAAAAAAACATAAAAAAAAATAAATGGTTTCCCATTACATCCCATGAAGGGACCGGGCAGAACTTCTCACAATCACTGAGCTGTGCGCTTTCCAGTTTTCACTCACTGATTGGAACCTACAGTTTTACACCGATTCCGAACGGTATTTTTGAGAAGCTTTTTCATGGCTATATACTCGATAGTGTCGCCGTGACTCTGCGAGGTGACCGCCGCCGAAAGAAATGTTCTTTTTTTTTTGAAGGTGGTCAGAGCAGGGTTCGAACCCAGGATCTCATGTACAAGAGCCGGGCGCATTAACTATTGCACCACCATACCTTATCTTAAAGAAGTACCTTTGCTTAAAAAAAGTAAATTTTCATACAAAAAGTATCTTTTCTTAAAAAAAAGGATTTTTTAACATTCCTAAACAAATTACCTTTTAATAAAAAATACATTATCTAAAGAAGTAACTTTGCTTAAAAAAAATTAATTTTCTTAAAAAAAGTAATTTTTTAATTAAGTACCTTGTCTTAAAAAGTACATTTTCTTACAACAAATATACTTTTCTTAAAAAACTACATTTTCTTTAAAGAGTACCATTTTTGTGAACAAAATATGTTTTCTTGAGATAAGTACCTACTCTTAAAAATTTGCCTATTCATGAAAAGAGGATCAGATTTTAAAAAAATCTTCTTTCTTAAAAAAACCATTTTCTTCTAAAAAAAAACTTTGTCTTAATAAATAAATACCTTTTCTTACAAAAATTCCGTTTCTTAAAAGTACCTTTTCTTAAAAATGAAACAAAACCTTTTCTGTTCTTTAGTTGTGATAAGTAGGCTTTCTGAAAATAAATACAGTTTCTTAAAAAAGTAACCTTTTCCTAAAAAGAGTACCGCTTCTTTAAAAAGTTCCATGTTCTTAAAAAAAATACTTCTTTGCAAAAAAAATTCATACTCTTATGGCATTTTCTTACAGAAAGTACTTCTTCTGAAAAATAGTACATTTTCTTCAAAGAAACATTAGCTTTTAATAAAAGGAGTACCTCTCTTTAACAAAGGACCTTTTCGGGTAAATATAATACATATTCTTACAAAATGGACCTAAAAATATACTTTAACAAAATACGTTCTAAAAAAAATTATCATTTTAGAAAATTATCTTTTCTTAAAGAGGAAATGGCCATAATAGTATGCATTTTTTTTTAAAAGAAGTACTAGTTTTTAAGAACAGGAACATTTTAAAGAAGTGGTAAAAGTTATTTTTGAAGAAAATTAACTTATTTTCAGAAAGGTTGCTTATCTCAAGAAAAGAAGAGAATATGTGGTACATATTTTATTTTTAAAAAAAAAGGAATTTTTTTAACGAAAGGTATTTTTTTAAGAGAAGGTACTTTTTTGAAGAATGGATTTTTCTTAAGATATGGGATTTTTGTAGAATTGGTATTTTTTTCAAGAATAGGTACATTTTTAAGAGTAGGTACTTTTCTCAGTTAAAATTATTTTGTTTCACAAAAAATTTACTCTTTAAAGAAAGGGTTTTTGAATTTTGTTGACCGATTTTGTTAGTTTTTGGTTAGTGTATGAGAACCAATAATAAAAACCAACAATTTTTCATTTCGAAAAATGTTCATGACTTGTAAGCTTGTAGTATGAATTTCTCATACATTAACCAGAAAGGGTAGTTTTTTTGGAAAACGCAATTTGTAAGAAAATTTACTTTTTTACGAAAAGGTACTTATTTTAGAAAAAAAAATTTTTAAAGAAAACGTATTTTTTGTAAGCAAACTTAGTATTTTAAGCAAAGGTACTCCATTTAGATAAGGTATTTTTTTAAGAAAATTACTTTGTTTAAGAATATTAGTAGGTATTTTTTTGAGAAAATTTACTTTTTTGACAGTATTGCACTTTGGCTTTTCTAAATTTACTTTTTATTGGGTTCAAAATTACAATATATATTAAATATTGGTTACAGTCTCCACCTAGAAAAAAAATAAAAAAAATAAAAGATGTTAGTCTAGACACAAACCAAAGTAAAAGTACCCAATATAGCTGATAATACTGGGTTGTAGCGTAGAAGTGTTAAAAAGAAGTTGTTTAATTTTTTTTCGTTTATCCCCCATCCAGCAAACTTCGTTCCAAAATTACAAAAATATATTATATTCCAAAAAGTACATATTTCAAAATGTAATGAAAAGTACATGAAGCGCAAACAATTACATGATATGTAAAAATATAATATTTAGTAAAAAATAGTACATATGTATCAAAAAGCACATAAAAATGCACGAAAAAGTTCATGGGAACGATCCAAAAACTACCAAAGTAACAGGAACATTCCAAAAAAGTAATACCAAAATGCACATATAAATGTACTAGAAAGTACATATATATGTATGTACCAAAGATTACATAATTTTTTTGTGCGTTTTATTTGCGTTAAAGTACCTACTTTCTCAGATAGGCACAGACAAGACCTAGAAATTCTTAGAGCACAATATACGGTTCTCCGCTGGGGCTTAGCTTGTCCTATCACAATGGACTTATAAGTCTAAGTGAGTCGTTCATTGACTACCACCAACCCCGTAACTTAATCTAACCTAAAAATATAATATTTAGTAAAAAATACGTACATATGTATCAAAAAGCACATAAAAATGCACGAAAAAGTTCATGGGAACGATCCAAAAACTACCAAAGTACCAGGAACATTCCAAAAAAGTAATACCAAAATGCACATACAAATGTACTAGAAAGTACATATATATGTATGTACCAAAGATTACATAATTTTTTTGTGTGTTTTATTTGCGTTAAAGTACCTACTTTCTCAGATAGGCACAGACAAGACCTAGAAATTCTTAGAGCACAATATACGGTTCTCCGCTGGGGCTTAGGTTTAATCTCGTTAGCTTGTCCTATCACAATGGACTTATAAGTCTAAGTGAGTCGTTCATTGACTACCACCAACCCCGTAACTTAATCTAACCTACATATAAGTATAACATTTTGCCGTTAACCATGGGGCTAAGTTGCAAACGAAATATTTTTGCGACAAAATAAATATGTTTGCTTCAAAGGAGCCCTAAATGCTTTTTCATTACATATTGTGTGCGTTATGATTCAATAGCTGCTCAGACTTCTGTGTATGATATAGAAGATATGTTTAATTGCCGTCGAACCAATTTAGTAGTCTCGAATTTGACCACATAATTTTAGAATTTTATTTTGTTTTAAACTGTTTCGACATCTGGTTTATAGATCAAATTTTGTTTAGTTTTATTTATTTATATTATTTTATTTTTCTATTTTTTATTATTGTGTTACACATTTTTATATAACAACAATATATTTGATGTAAACTTAATTTTTATACGATGCTTTTTTTTTGTGTTTTTTCTTTTCATTTGGTGAACAGGTCGCGATTGTGAAACAGATATTGATGAATGCGCCAATTCACCGTGTCGCAATGGTGGCGAATGTGTGGACATGATTGGTAAATTTAATTGCATTTGTCCACTGGGGTATTCGGGTACATTATGCGAGGTACGTACACATTTTTTATGTTCAAATCCATTTAAAGATACATAAGTTTTATTTTATGTTACTTTATCTTACGCTTTACAAATAGTAATGTGTTTTACAATTTGTTTTTAATGAATATTTAAACTTTTTTGTTGTTGTTTTAGTTTACAAACATGCATTTTAAATGGCTTGTTATGTTAACGAAGTTTTAATTTTTATAACATTTACTGTAACAAATTTGTATACAGTTTTTGTTGTTGTTTAGTGTCGTTTTGTACGAAGCAGCAAACGAACATTATTCTTTACATTGGGGAATTCGTATTTATATTTTTATTGTGTTTGTTGTAATGACATGTTAACTATTACGATAGAGAGTTGTTGTTTGTCAAGCGAAAAAAAAGTGTAACCAACTAATTTCTGTTTCAATTCCCTAAACATCGTTTTATGTCTAAGTTTATTACAGACTGTATGTAACAAGTGTGATTTAATTCTAATTAATTTCATGCTTTCTTAACTTTTGAACAAGTGTACAATCTTGAAAACCATGTAATATTTTGGACTGACGTTACTTTTTTGTTTGGTTCAAAAAATAAATTACAGCGCCAAAGTATTTAAGGTTTTTTATACAGTATAGCTAATAAGTACTAACACACCTTAAGCATTCTTAATTGAAGGAAAAACAATTTACACTTTTAGCTCCAAATTTCTCCTAGTAATTTTAGAAATCTTTCCTAATACAAACGTATAGCGTTCATACAAGGTGAGAAGAAAGTAATCACCCAATGTTCTTTTGCTTTAATTTTTTTTAATGTACAATTTTGGTTCTGCTTGTAAAATTTGTTTATTTAATCCAATAGAATTTATTCAATCTAGTTGAAAAAAGTTATCGGCCAAGTGGCCGCCGCCAGATTTGATGACCATACGGGCGCGTTTCATGGCATTTTCCATCACTCTTACCAGAAGTGCGGGCGACAGGTTCTCGCATTCTTGGCAAATTTGCTTCTTAAGGACTTCAAGGGTCTGATGTTTGTTGACGTAAACCCGCGATTTGAAAAAACCCCATAAAAAGAAGCCTGGAACGGTTAAATCGGGTTATCTGTCCGGCCAGTGCAAATCACCAAAACGAGAGATTAAGCGACCGGCAAATGCTTCCTTCAGAACATCGATTGTGGCTCGAGCAGTGTGCGCCATTGCACCGTCCTGTTGGGACCACATATTCTCCAGTCCCAATTCATCCAATTGAGGAAGAAGAAAAAATCGGTCATCATGGCGCTATAGCGCACGCCGCACGGTGGGATTTCTTCATACAAGCCGCGGCAAAAATTAGAAGGAATCGAGCTAGGGCTTTGAAATTTCGCACACATCTCTCATATTGCTAAATTAGAAAAAAAACAAGTTTTTGTTCAAATCCGCCCACAACCACGCCTACCTCCCATATAACGTAAAATAAAAAATCGTTGTATTTTCCTCATTTTCATATCTATGGCAATAAAAATTACTGCCAGTGCTTGCATTTGAGTCCTCAATTATATTAAAAATTTAAGTGCCACGCCCAACGCCCATATACAAATTTTAATTTTTCAAAATTTTCGAAAACACAGATATAATTCTTTGTAGTTTGTGATAGATGTAAATCAGCACTTACATCTATATAAATAACTAAAGCCTAATTAGTTAGCTGAATATTTACAAAAAAATTAGAGGGCCATAGTTTACCTTTTTTTTTAAATTAACCAATCATTCCAAATAAAAGTCAAATTTGTACTATAAAATTATCGAAATTTATTAATTTTTCAGCATTTCTCAGTGCATACTTTTAGGGATATGATATACAGCTGTAAAAAAAACTTTAACTAACGTTTCTATTATCGACAGCATTAAAACACATATGCCTAAAAGTATACACCATTTTATATGGTGTTTTTATCCATTTTTGTAATGAAATTTCGTGACACTTTTTTTTATAAAATTTATAACTTTGTTCAACAGTATAAAATATTTTGGGAATTTTATTTATGAAATCAAAAGAATACACTCCCACCTTTCACATTTTAGCAGCCAGACCACAACGATCGATAACGATCACCTTTTTTTAGTCCAAGAAAAACTAAAAACACTTAGTTTTTTGAGTGTCATCATAAAAGCATGAATATATTTTAATCTGTTATTGTTATTCAATTATTTTTTCTCAAAACTTAATGTAGAAATACCATATTTTTCAAATATACATATTCCAAATCGATACGACAAAAATAAGTTATGTTTCCAGCCCATTGAAATGCACGAAAATCTGAGGCAGGTTACTGCAGAGTTTAATTTTATTGACTTTGCCGCGTTTTTTTGTACAAAAACAAAATTTGTTGAAAAAAACTAATGATTTATTTCTCTGAATTAAACAATTCTCTACAAAACTGCATCATTACATTTTTGATATTTGACACTCGAAAAAGGGTATTTTTGCCGGCAAAATCCCTCTGTGCGCCGTCCACAGTCGTTTGGCGTTCTCAGAAATAAATGGGCCGATGATCCTCCAGCGTAAACAGTACACCACTCAGTAACTTTCAGCGGGTGTAATGATTCTTCGTGGGTGATACATGGATTTTCGGTGCCCCAG
Source organism: Phaonia tiefii (assembly GCA_963931995.1). NCBI lineage: Eukaryota > Metazoa > Arthropoda > Insecta > Diptera > Muscidae > Phaonia > Phaonia tiefii. Next base: position 52,776,558 of record OZ008367.1, read on the forward strand.
AATTGATTATTTTGTTTATTCACGTAACCGCTAATACAGCATTCGTACTGGCATCGATTTTCTTGATTTTGCCACTTTTGTTGATTTCAAGCAGGAATCGAGAAAATTTACATGATTTCCCATACGTTTTGACAGACGACAAATCGGGTATGTTTTCTTATTCGTCTAGGAATCAAAAAAAAAAGCTGGATTTGCTTTATGCAACGCTGTTTTATCTCACACTACGAACGAATAGTACGTTTGTTTACAACCATTTCAATCACGGCGCATCGATGTGGTGGTACCAATAAAATAGCCGACTTATTTATTTTTCTCATTTCTTAGGTATTTGTTGTTTCTCAAACGCATATTTTTCATACTTTTATGTTTACTTTTATTTTTGGAATATTTGAATTTGATTTGATTGTGGAAAAGTACCAGCCACAGCAAAATTCCTATTGTTGTAGACTTGGTGTGTTTGTTGTCATAGTAACACTACCTCGTCAATACGCCTTGACTTTCATTAAATCAGGAAAAACACCAATGCGAACACTTCAGATTTTGTTAGGACATTTGATAAGAAATCAGGAAAGTATTTTGAAGTGCGAATGAGCTATAAGATGTAAATGACATTTATCGATGACAACTCGTCCACCTCTTCGTTGAGATTCAAGATGGTTTGAGCGTATGTTACACGCGTTTGACAGTCAACAGCTAACAAACAAAATCTTTTACCGAAATTCTGAGAAGGGTTCGCCGGCTAATGCCCAATTGCGTGGAACGTCGTCTGGTCGATGTTCCTGGATCCTCTTTGACATCTTGGTCAACAGCAGCGATATTCTCAGCAGAACGGCTGCTGCGGGGATGCCCAGCCTTGGGAAGATCTCGTGTTGTCCCAGTCTTTTTAAGGCGAGTGGCCAAACGCCGCAGTGTTTGTCCAGATGGTGTCGGACGGCCAAGAAATCTGCGACGAAATTCGCGCTGCGCCAACACAACCGACAAATTGCAAAAAATTGGAAAGAATTATTAAGCGCAAGAAACTGGAAACAATTATTCAGCGTTCTTCCGGAGTAAACCTATTCATGGCTTGTCGATTTGTATTCTGCGTTTGTTTACTTCACAAATGCCAAACCCGAATTGACATTTGGCGCACATTAGAGGGTTTTCCAATAGGGTGATTGCTTTTGCCCCACCTTGTATATCATTGGTATACTTTATTTAATTGTTTATCAGTTGCCAAAGTTTCAAAGCTGTGTTTATAATTTGTAGAGATTCTGAACATATTTCAAATATTTTGTAAAAGATACCAAGTTAATGCTCTTATTATGCCTGTCAAAAATTTCTAATTTTCACTGTTACTTTTGTTTCCCTATTTACATTTCAGGAGGCCAACGACCACTGTACACCATCACCATGTCAAGTGGGCCGTTGTTTGAACACACCTGACAGCTATTACTGTCACTGTCCACCCGGAAGAGCGGGAAAACATTGTGAACAAATAACACCAATGCGCAATGAATCGCAATGTAAAGGTGAGTTATTAACTTTATATTAAATACCAAAATAAAATGCGGAACAAACAATTTTGAGCTGTATTTCGATAAATTGGAAAACTCTTTCACCTCCCAAACATGTAGTTTGGACAGTGATTGTTGCATTGTAAATACGATTTAAATTATGTCTATAAGATGCTTGAATAATATTTACGTACGACCATAGATGACCGTCGGTGGCGCAATGGTGTGCGCGGCTTTTGTAAATGAGAACGCGGGTTCGATCCCTGCTCAGACCACCTCACATTTTCTTCAAAGGTCACCTCACTTAGTGATGGGGACACTAGCTGAAAACACACACTGAAAAATAACGGCTTCTCTAATATATTTTCCCAAACATATTCTGCAGGAACCATGTATATGTTTGAAACACCCTTCAAACAATCATATGTTTGCAAGTCCCAAACTTACTTGTATATAAATTCAAACAGTATCATGTTAACTGACAAACATGTATACTTTTACGTGGAAGCATATGCGTTCTTATCCCAAACATCCATATACTTCTGTGGAAGCATTCGCGTGTTTCTCCCAAACCTATATATACTTACATGAAAAAATATGCGTATTTCTTCCCGAAAATAATAATTTTTTGAAACGAATTATTCTTCGATTGCAAAATATATGTATTATTTATTATAATTAATTTTAACAATATAAATGATTAATACAAAAAATTAATAGATTTAAAACGGCCCATTTTAATTTATTTGCATTGAATTCATTATTTGTTTTTTTCATGAAATTAGAATCTGCTGCCCTTTTGCTTCTTCTTTCTTTGTTGTTTCTCACGTTTTTGTTTTCAGAAGGTTTCAGCTATGCGTTGGTTATCACTATGCGTTGGTACACAAACAAGATATTTATATACAAATCAAGTTCATGCCTGCCAAGCGAGGATTAATTATGTTGCGCTTCTTATGTTAATAAAACACAATTATTTTAAATTAAATAACTTTAGTTCTTTATTAGTGAATTGGGTGTGGACTCGTTGGCTTGATACGAATAACTACTCTAAGAAAACGTTCAGAAGATAGACGTTATTGTTTCAAATTGCGGCGTGCAGCTTTACCCCCAACAAATTACTTGTGTTTTTTTGTATTACTCTTATTTCACAAATGGTCCGCCGTTTCGATTTTCGCAGTAAAGGCTCGGACTGACAAAGGGCTTCACGTTGTTGCCCTTTCCAGTTTCTTTCCTCAAAATCGTTTCGCACATATTTACATATATACGAAACACATACACAAAAACCAAAGTAACATCGCAAACCATTTAACCGTCCGAGCCTTCGTTTATTCTTTATTCACTGATCAAGCGCATTTGATTTCCTCTGTCCGATGAACCATTGACGACTGAATACAGGAAACTAAAACGCAGTCCATCAGACAAAATAAGAAACACTGACTTCATCTGCAATTTACACGCACATTCAGAAATATTTATGACTCACTGACTGAGAGAATAAGACAAAAATCAAGATACACACTTACAACGTAGACTCTCTCGTTGTCCCTCTTTTATTCTCTTGCTCTCGAGAGAGCATAGTCCGTGCAACATATGTTCCAAGAAGTACATCAAAATGTAATAAAAAGTATTAGAAGTTTAAAGTACTTAAAAAAGTGTAAACAAAATTGTACAAAATGTCTATCAAAAATCTAAAAAGTGTAAACAAAATTGTACAAAAAACTCTATCAAAAATGCATTTAAATTTAACATAAAGTTCATAAAAATTCACTAAAAAGTAAATAAGAGCAATCCAAAAAGTATATAAAATAATTAAAAAGGACACATTCACATGTACTAGAAAGTACATATATATGTACCAAACTTAAAATAAATATGTTGCGAGTACGAGTTTACTCCGGTTGCTGAGATAAGTTCGCGGCGGTCAGGAAACGTCTCAAAAGTTAATTTATTTTCAGTGACTGAGAGTAAAATATGACGTTCTCGTTTAACTGGTGTTTATTCACTTCAAAATATACCCTCGTTAAGAGTTGGGAATATGAAAAATACAAACCCTCGATACTCGATAAACTTGAAACCAGGGCTCGTCTATAGAGTGACCTTTCACGGCACACTGTCTTGGTTGATAGGATCTTTGACAGGACTAGCAAGATCTCGGGCGACCTCTCACGGAACACTCCCTTTAGCCAACCGTATATTCCCAAAGACTCACCGGGTAATAAGGACTCGCAAGATAACAAGGGTTCGCAGTAAATAAGGACCAACAGGACAACAGAAGGACACACAGGACATCAGCAGGGCTGACAGGAAATATGAATAAACTCTTACGGTACACTCTTTTAGCCCGCTGGAAGGATAACAGGGACTCGTAGGATAGCAAGGGCCAGCAGGATAAATAAGGGACAAAGAGGATATAATAATGACCTCTCACAGGACACTCTTTCAGTCTACAGGATATTAGTAAAGGCGTGTAGAATAACAAGGACTCAGAGGACAGCACAATGATTCCAAGGATATCAATAGGACTTTCAGGATATAAGAATTGCCCATTACGAAACACTCGTTCAGCCCGCAGCATATTTCTAAGCACTCACAGGATAACCAGGAGTCGAAGGACACCACAAACACTTTCGCATCTACGGTTGTCACAAAACAGCCCTATTCTCATACCTGTTCCCGTGATTATAGGCAAATAGCTGACCCGGCAGACTTCGCCCTGCCGACAAATGTATTCAATGATGTCATGGCCACTACTGAAATCACACATTTTATATGGGAGAAACACACTTGTAAATCGGTTGAGTGGTTATCGAGTTATAGAATGACGAATATAGGACAACTTATTTTTATACATATATACAGTGTGGTTCAGTCACGACTGGACAAATTTCACCAGCGTATTCCTTGGCTCATTTCATGAAAATATTTCCATATACGACCATCCCCGAAAATGCAAGGGGGCGAAATGGCAGCGGTTTGAAAATTTTCGGAATAGTGGTCCGAGGGTACTAGGGAAAAACTGATAAGTTCTGACTTGTTGGTAAGGCCTTTAAGAGACCTTACAGAATCTTTAAAAAAATTCAAAAAAAAAAAGTGAACTCGCCGAGACATAGAGCTTAAAAAAAAATTGGAAAAATGGGTTATCATGCACATAACCTCAATTTTCTCATCCAGATGGTAGATAACTTATGTTTTTTCCCTTTTAGAAAAAAGCCCTACCTCTAACCTTTCCAAAATTACTTAAACGAAGCCTAGAGCTCTTACCGTTCCAATGTTAAGACCATTAGGCTGAAATGGAATTTTTTTTGGAAGCGAAATAACAGCACGCATTTATTTGTTTTTGTAAATTAGCACGTTTAAGATTTTATTTTATTAAAATTTTTGGCTGAAGAATCAAACACGTCAACATTTGACGTCAACGTTTGGGCTGGAATCATCGATAACAACTTGATTGGGCCAAAAGTCCAAAAAATCCGGCCACTGGTTCAGAACTTAGCAATTTTACCCTAGTACCCTCCGAACACCAATTCGAAAACTGCTGCCATTTCGCACCCTTGCATTTTCGGGGATGGTCGTAGATGGACATATTTTCATGAAATGAGCCAGGGAATACGCTGGTGAAATTTGTCCAGTGGTGACTGAACCACCCAGTATAGAAGAAAATCAGCTGTGCCCCGAGCAAGGGTGACGTCAAAGAAAAAGGTTTCCCATTACATCCCATGAAGGGATTGGGGAGAAGCTTCTCACAACCAGTGAGCTGTGCAGTTTCTTATTTTATACTCATTGTTTGGGACCTCCAGTTTTACACCGGTCCCGAACGATATTTTGAGAAGCTTTTCCATGACTAAATTCTCGAAAGTATCGCCATCACTAAGCAGGGTGACCGTTATCGAATGAAATGTAAGGTGAAATGTAATCTGGGACCCACGATCTCACGCAGAAGAGCCGCGAACGCTACCGTAGCATCACCGACAGCCACAAGGGTGACGACAACTGATCGTAAAACAGCTGATTGCACTGGGAGACCCGTGATTACTTGCGAGTTCTTTCATTAGTTAATTTTATTTTCATAATACAAAGAAATCTAAATACTCAGATAAACTGGATGGTATTGATACAAACGATGGTTTCCGACTTCTGTCATTGCACTGTTCCAAAAATTACATAAATATGTATGAGAAAGAACATACAAATTAACTAAAAAGTACATAAATATGCACCAGACACTACAACAAAATATACCAAAACGACATTATAATGTACCAAATACTACATACAAATTTTCCAAACCTGTATCAAAAAGTACAGTACTGTATACCAAAAGTACATAAAATCTGCTGAAAAAATTTAAATAAATATGTATCAAAAGGTTAATAAAATGTACTAAAAAGTATGTAAAGTGTACAAAAAATTACGTAAAATGAACAAAAAGTACATAACATGTTACACAATGTACACAAAAAATATATAAAACTGCACATAAAGGTTATCGAAAATTAAATAAAGAGCGTCAAAATAGTACATACGTTAAATGGACCAAAATGTACATAAAGTGTACCAAAAAGTTCATAAAGTGAGCCCAAGAGGAAATAGAAAGTTCAGAAAATGTATCAAACATCTCATATGAAATTTCATTTGAAATACTGAGTTGCCAATTGGTCTAATTTCACATTTTAACAATTTTGAAATTTTAATTCTATTAGAACTAAAACATTGTAACGTCACGTCTTAATCTGGCCGTACATAATTTAAGAAAACACTATACTTACTTACTTACTTATCCGGCCTCGAAAAACCCTGGGTGTCAGGGACTTTAGAAAACGAAGATAACATATTTCGCCAACCAGTTCAATCTTTTGCTTGATCTCTGCAGTTGGTAATACCAAGTGTACCCAGGGATTCGTCAACTTGATCCCTCCAGCGTAGTCTTGGCCTTCAAATTCAGTTTCGAAAACGCTTTTTTGATGGCAATCGCGTTATTTTGATCCGCTTAACTATGTCGATGTCGGGATAAAGCTCATACAGCTCATAATTCATGCGTCGCCGATACTCGCGGTTGTGCACTATTTGGCCATAAATCTTCCGGAGTATTTTTCTCTCGAAGACTCCCACAGATGTTTCGTCTACTTGCGATAAGACCCAGGATTCTGCACCACAAAGCGAGACAGGTTGTATTAGAGTCTGGAATAGCTGGAGTTTCGTCATTCGAGAGAGGTCTTTATCTCTAAAATGATGAGCCCAAAATAACATCTATTCGCCAGCACAATTTTCCGCTTGATCTCAAGGCTGACGTTGTATTTTTTGTTTACGGCACAGCCGAGGTATATAAATTCGTCCACTACCTCGAAATTATATCGTTTATCAACGCTTTGGTCTAATCACGCTTTGGTCTAATCGCGTGGAGGCCTTGCTCGTTGAAACCATTCATTTTGTCTTATCCTCATTTACTTTTAGACCCACTTTTGCTGATTCGTTCTCAATTCTCGAAAACACTGCTCTCATTGTTCGTCCAATGATATCTATATCATCAGCATACGCGAGCAGCAAGTGACTCTTGCTGCTGATGGTTTTATTTATATTGACTGCAGCTTTTCTCATTATGACCTCCATTAAGATGTTAAGGAGATCACACGGCAGGGTGTCGCCTTCCCTGAGGCCTCGCTTGATTTCGAAAGGTTCGGTAAGATCCTTACCAACTTTCACTGCGGATTTGGTGTTCGTCAAGGTCATCCTGCAAAGGCGTATGAGTTTTGTAGGAATACCAAGCTCAGACATTGCATCGTAGGGTTTCTCCCGTATCGGGCTATCAAAGACCGCCTTATAATCGACAAGTAGATGATAGGTGTCGATTTGTTTTTCGTGGGTCTCCTCCAGGATTTAGCGTAGCATGAAAATCTGGTCAGTTGTCGATTTTCCAGGCCTTACGCCACACTGATATGACCCAATCAGATCAGCGACAATTGGTTTTAGTTTTCGCACATTATACTTGATAGAACCTTATATGCTATGGATAAAAGGCTTATTCCACAGTAGTTGGCACAGATACTCGGGTCACCTTTTTTAAATATGGCGCGTAGTACACTGAGACTCCAATCGCCGGGAATGCATTAATCTAATCAAATTTTGCTAATGAGCTGATGCATGTACCTTATCAGCTCAGCTCCGCCAGACTTAAACAGCTCCACCGGTAATCCATCTGCTCCTGCGGCTTTGTTGTTCTTAAGTCGGGCAATAGCTGTTCTGACCTCGTCTTGGTTAGGAGTGGGGGAATCGACGTCGTCGTCCATGTTGTGATCGATTGTCCCATCGTCTAAATACTATACACTAAACTAACACTTAGTGATACTCACACCAAACACTATCCAGCGACGGAAGTCGCAAGGCCTTCCACAAATAAGGCATATGGAATGGTTCTTTTGTAATGTCTTCCTAAAATAAGGCCTGCGGAGCGGAGCGCATGCATTTTTTCATCAGATATAACCAAGAAGAAGATTTTTACAATTTTGAGAAATTACTTTTCCGATTCTTTTTAACCAATTTTAAATTTATATTGTTTATTTAATATTTTCCAGGGTATTTTTGAAATTTTCAATTTGAATTTGGACGTGGTAAAATTTTCTAAGATAGATACATACATACCTATAAATAAATATGTAGAAGTGCATAATGATTTTGTGATAAAATAAATAATTTTAATTTTATATTTGTTTGACAAACATAAATTAAAGTAAATGCCTTCTAAGGCCTTCCTCTTTGCATGACTTCTTAGGCTTTCTGTAGGTAATGCGCAAGGAAGGCCTTGCATCCCAATCTCACGCAATGATAAAAGCAAAGGAGGAGGTTATGTGTAGGGAAAGCCTTCCGTATTTTAAAGAAGGTTTGTTTGGTCATGATTTCAACGCCTTCCAGGTCATGACTTCCGCCGTTGGGTATTTTGTATACACTCACCATCATACTTCTCTGGTTTGTCCATCACTCATACTAAACATTCCAACCTGCCAAACTCACCCTCGACCAACCACACTCACTTATGAACACACAAACTCTGTCGACGTGAGAGAACAGTGTTTGAGTGCTGACAGCGACTACACAAGAATAAGTGCTTCGCTGTAATTCTCAATCACGTCAATGTATCCGGAGTACTTAGTATTGAGTTTGATCAGCCTGCTCCTTTCAGTTTGCTTTCAAGCGCACAATGCGTTAATATCATTGCACTCGATCTGGGGCTCTAGTTGTGGAAACAATCGAGAGTAGTCATTTACGCTTTCTAACAGTACAGTAAATACATTTTCGGCTTACTGTTCTTACACGGAGCCTTCGGCTTACTGTTCATATCAGGCTTTGGCTTACTGTTCTTACACATCGGCTTCGGCTTACTGTTCGTATACAGGAGCTTCGTCTTACTCTTTTTCCACAGAGGCTTCGGATTACTGGTTTTACACAGAGGTGTCGGCTTATTGTTTTCACAGAGACTTCGGGTTACTCTTCTTTCACAAAGGCTTCGGATTCCTGATATTACATAGAGGCTTCGGCATACTAATCTTACACTGAGGCTTTGGGTGTTCTTACACAAAGGCTTTCTATGTAATTTAGCCAATGACAGCCGATCCCGAACCGTTCTCACTGCACATGTAACGCACATACCGAGCCGAGCATATTCGATCCTGATCTACCCAGCGAATCCGAATAATCGCGTGTGCAACACACTAATTGTCCAATCATCTTAAATCGACCATTCTGCTAAATGCTCCCTAAAGAGTGTACCAACCAAAGTGTAGTATTCCAGAGAAGTGATGTCAAGCTATGGCTAGTGGCTTATTTGGCAAGCCAAAACAAGTATTTTCGGAAGAGTGCTGTCAAACCTAGACTAGTGGTATCAAGCTATCCAACTAGTATCACAATCGGCTATTCAAAATACAACCGATTTTAATTTATCATAACTGTGAGCAAACGCGGCAGTCATTTTGTCCATTATTTTAGTAAATTCCTACCACTAAGTCACATGAGAAAATTTTGAACTTGACGGTCACCCAAGACCTTATCGTCGATTTTGTAAAATATTTCAGGCCTGGCAAATTACGACAGGTTTCGGTAAATTGACGCCAGATGTTAATACTTTAAGATATCTTATTAAATATGTTACTAACGTTTTTTTTAATAATAAACAAATCTATATCTAAAGATATTTGTTAAATTTTTGTTATTTTGTTGCCTCTACCCTCCTTCCAGGCAAACACTGTTCAGAACGCTCCACCGCCTGTTACCCCGACCAATGTCGAAATGGCGGTACCTGCATTCCGGGATCTTCTGATCATGGTCTGCAATCGCAATGCCGTTGTGCTTCCGGCTGGGATGGTATTTATTGCACTGAACCTATAAATCAGTGTAGTGATCAACCCTGCCACAATGGAGGTACTTGTGATTCGGGCGCCGGATGGTTTCGTTGTAACTGTGCTCAAGGATTTTCTGGTCCTGATTGCCGTATTAATATTAACGAATGTTCACCGCAGCCGTGCCAGGGCGGAGCTACTTGTATTGATGGTATTGGTGGTTATACGTGTATATGCCCTGAGGGACGCTACGGTCTGAGATGTGAAATATGTAAGTAGAAGAAAGATTTTATATCATATTAACATTCAAATTATAAAGAGATAAAAATGGATTAATATAGAGGAACGATTTTGACATAGATAATTTAAAAACTTCTGAAAGAATAACACTTCGGAACCGGAGTAAATTTCTAATTTAACTTTCATCACAATTCTGTTCCCTTTTTAGTACTTTCAAATTCAAAATCTGCTTGCTCAAACTCCTCTATCTCGACTTCGCCCTATTCGCCGCTTAACAAAACTCAAGACATTTTGACACAAATCCTAATCGATCATTCTAATGAGGATTGCAATGCCTGCGTGTGTGAAAATGGTACTTCGCGATGCACCAATCTCTGGTGTGGACCAGCAAATTGTTTCAGAACCGATGCAACTTCGAAATCTTCGAATTTCTCAGGTGTGTGCAAGCAGCATGAGGTGTGTGTGCCCGCCTTGACGGAAAACTGTCTTCGGGGCCCTTGTCCGATGAGAGGAGATTGTCGTACAATGGAACCATCCCACCGTGTAGCACCACCCCAACTGCCAGCAAAATCAGATTGTTGGCCAAATCAGGCAAATTTAAATGAAAATTGTGCGCGTTTATCTATACTCTTGGATCGTGGCAAACTTGAAACTGGTTCATCAGTAGAGAGTTTATGTTTGGTATTTAGAGTTTTGCTAGCCTCATCATTGGTGAAAATGCCGAGGGGCAATAATGAGGGAATGCTGATAATAATTTGCGAATTGAAGTCAGGCACCAATGATACCATTGAGGTGACAGTGGTAAGTAACGATAGAATGGATTCTGCAGTGTTTGAATTGCTGGCTTCGGAATTGTAACAGCAGAGCAGTTTTTGCTTTGCTTAATTTGTTTTTTCAATAAAATTATAACATGAGTTGCCAAATGCTTACTTTTAACTTGTTGTTGGCAGTTAAGCAAAAGCAAAGAGAGCAAAAGAAACGAAAGTATTTGGTGCATCTAACTGCGCAGTTGCTTTTTGCTTATGCAGTCAAACGAAGCAATGACCTCACAGAATTGCAGTTGCTGCAAGCAGTCAGTTGTTGTTTATACATATTTTGCTTGTGCTTATGTTCTGTGCTGTGTCGTTTTCGCAGTCGAAAGCAATATTGAAGCAAAGTTTGAAAAATGTATCTGTGCTTGAAATCATCATATTTTTTCAGTAAATCATCTTTTGCTCTTATTTAAAATTAACATGTTCGAGCGTTAGGTCTATTTCAAATTATTTTATTTTTCAATATTTCGCTACCCATTGGGTAGCATCGTCAGGAAAATAAACACAATTGAAGCCCTTGGTGGAAGAAGGTGTTAACTATTTTTTTTTTCAAAAACTGATTTCGAAAAAATTAAAAAATAAACAATTATTAAACATAATTTAAATATCAGATGCTGACTTTTTTCTTATCTTTAAACAAAATCAGATACCTTGGAAATATTAAAAAAAGGAAAATATTGTTTTTGAAAAAAAAGTGAGTTAATGCCTTCTTCTACCAGGGGCTTCAATTATTAATTAATTATGAAAAATAATATTGAAAAATAAATGACTGTTCGAACTCACGGGTGATGTGTTAACGCCTTTTTGTTACCTGTTCGATTTCTATGAACACATTAGTAAATGTTACATCGGAAAATAAAAAAAAGGATAGTTTTTGTGCTGAAGGGTATTTTGCCATTGCACTTTCTTTTTTCTTACATCTGCTTTAACATTAGATGTAAATTGTTAAAATAAATAAAGCAATATTTAGCTCACTGCAATAATTCTTTTGGTTTTGTTATAAACAGAGCGACGGCAAAGAGTATTGGATAGTATAGAGAACTTATTGCACTCTTTTTCCGCTCTCATGTAGAGAGTCTGAGTAAAAGTGCAGAATCGAGTCTTATTCTCGTTATAGAATATTTCAATATAAATGCACCATTTCGACAATATTATTACATAAAACAATACAAAAAGCATAAATGTTTCAAAAGGCATCAATGTTTCACATCAAAATTATGAATGGTCCAAGTTATGACAGAAAGAGAGTAATATGTTTTGAATCATTCGCCAGATGTCGCCAGTGCTTTTGAGTCATACAATTCGTCGCATGAGTTCTCTATACTATTCAATACTCTTTAGCGACGACGACCTGCTTGTTTGTTGGCTGCTGCTACATCAATACCATCATACTTATTTTCAGGCAGAGAGTATTTTTGTACAACAACCACGTATGTGATGCTAACGCTGTGTGTTGTTTGCATGTGTTCAAAAATAAAATAGTTTAATTAAAGTACAAAATAAATAATTTTTGTTTGTTATTATTTTTTTTAAATAAATAAAATAAATAATTTAAATAAAATAATTTATGTTATTGTGGCCCTCGGTGGTGCAATGGTTTGTGTGCGCGGCTCTTGTACATGATATCCTGGGTTCGAACCCTGCTCTGACCACCTTAAAATTTCTATCGGCGGCGGTCACCTCGCATAGTGACGGCGACACTATCGAGTATATAGCCATGAAAAAGCTTCTCAAAATACCGTTCGGAATCGGTGTAAAACTGTAGGTCCCAATCAGTGAGTGTAAAACTAAAAAGCGCACAGCTCAGTGAATGTGAGAAGTTCTCCCCTGTCCCTTCATGGAATGTAATGGGAAACCATTTATTTATTGTATTAAAGAATAAAATAACTTAAAATAGACCTAACGCTCGAACATTTTAATTTTAAATAGAATACAAAAGTTCGAATAAATCATCACATTTTCTGTTGCTCTTATTTTATAATTATTTTTTTGATTTTATTTAAAATATTTTTCAAAACATTTTCGGTTTACATGTCATGCCATAATTTAGAACCTTCATCATTAGAGATTTTTACAAAACTGAATGACTGAAACAGCGACAAAACATTAAAACTGAATGACAAAGCAAATTACAAAACTGAATGACTGAAACATGACATAGTGGATGTTGAATGGCTGAAATGCGACAGCAACGAAGTAAGCGTTTGCTGATTTCAAACACATCCAGAGTTTTCATGCTTTGCTTCATTGCTGTATTCGACTGCGAAAACTAAACAGTAAACAAGATAAGCGAAAGCAAAGTAAGTATAAACAGCAACTGACTGCTTGCAGCAACAGCAAATCGGTGAAAAGCTATTGCTTCGCTTGACTGGGTAAGTCTACCCCTACTGTTCATTTAGGTGAAGTGAATGATTTCCTTTTTCTTTTACGCAATTGCAGGTTGCTTTTGCTGATTTATTATTCCTAGTCGTAGTTAAGCAATTAAAAAAATACTGAAAATAGTCTAGCACATAGAGTAAACAGATATAGAGAGAAAATTTTTCCCATCTGACGTTTCATTTCACACTCTTAGTGGTGAGGTCGGTGCGATAGAGTGCTGGTCGATTTAAACCAGGTGGAGTTATAAGATCTTTTGACTTAAAGTTTTCATATCGTTCTGGTGGGGAACTGTGAGAATGAAATATATTTTCAACTGGTTTGTTATCTTTTGTGGCTAGCATACATTTGTGTTGCATTTAAGACAACTATAGGCTGTTCCAATTTGAGTGATATGATTTCTAAGTCTGGTTTCGGCCATTTGTAGTATGACATAGTCTGGCATTATTTTTCATTGTAATCAGTAAGGTTTACAATTTCATCATGGAGAGAACTGAAGCGATTGGACTACCGTAAACGTCATAAATTTGATGATTTTTTTTTGAAACAACTTGAAAACGATAACGATTTTTTAAGAAAATCCTCTTCTCCGATGAGGCTCCATTTCATCTGAGTGGTGCGGTAAATAAACAAAACTGCCGATTCTGGTGCGAAGAAAATCCACAAATTATTCATGAACAACCATTACATTCTCCTAAATTGACAGTTTGGTGTGGTTTTTGGTCATTGGAATTTAGCAATACACCAGACCCTCTTCAAGCTTTCCAAGTCAATATTGAACGTGCTATTTATGACATACGACTTGATGTAGTGGAAAAAGTGCTGGAAAATTGGCTTCATCGAATTCGTTCCTGCAAAAGAAGACGTGGAGGCCGCTTGAAAGACGTTTTATTCAGAACTTAATTGTATCAATTGTACTTCACATTAAATAAACAATATTTGGATTTCCTTAACAATTAGTGTGTTTTTTTAAAGAAATCATATCACTCAAATTGGAAACCCCTTTATTTTTATACACAAACACAAAACGCGGTCGATTTTTTCTTGTTGGATGTTTTGTCCTAATGCCTCTACCTACTATTATTAAAGCAATTATTGTCAACTTCCAATGTTCATATCACACCGGGCCTAATGTCATCAATTTGCTGAGAGATATATTCCATCTAGGTTATATCTTTACTCTATTGTCTAACAATTTCAAACACTGGGTTTCTCTGCCATGTACAACACATTGATTATTATAAGTCAGGAGAAATGTGCTAAATATACATATTCTTTTCCCACATTTGATTTTAGTCTTCCAGCCAAGCAAATGATTTCCAACCTATCGCTGTTAGGTTACTGAGTGAATTACTGTCTTCCCGTCAATTAAGAGCCATGCAACAGTCTAATGCGAATGCAGATAACAAAGTCAAGTTGGCCGCTTTAACTTCTATACTCGAGGTTAAGGTGGAAACAGCTGTAGTGACCGAGGCCACTAACAATAGCCTACTTATTGGTATTTTGTGTGGCATCTTAATCATCCTAGTGGCGTTGGCTATATTCCTTGGAATTTTCTGTCGTCAACGTTTGGGCATGGCCACCGCCACTGGCCTGCATACGGGTCCTTCTTTAGATGCTTTACAATACGATGCAGAAAAATCGAATAATCTGCAAAATGAAGAACATCTACGTCGCTATACAAACCCACTTAAGGGTAGCACTTCTTCGCTGGGACGCATTAATGGCATAGAAATGAGTTTAAATCCAATTCCCGAAATCGATGGCGGGTGTAATGCCTCCACATCCAGTTCTAGCGTGCATCGATCACAACCACTTTATCCAGATTCGAATTTTACATATGATCTGGAGGCAACAACAAAGGCAAAGGATAGCCAAAGGAAACGTAGTTCACTGGTGTTGCTGCATAAAACTCAAAATTCGGATATAAGGAGGAGTACAGTGGATTCTATAGAGAGCCAACTAAAGGATTCAGGTAGGCATGTGGGTAGATTTAAAATTTGGGTAGATTTAAAAGGGATGATCTTGAGAATATCCAAGTTAGATTTTAGTTAAATATTTTTGGAACGAAGTTCCCCACCGCACTTTGCGGATGGGGGCTAAATGAAAAAAAATTATACAACTTTTTTTTACCACTATTATGCAACAATCCAGTATTATTAACATACATGGGACAAATTAATTATTTGACAATTATAATTTGTAGTTTAATTTGTATTACCTGTCCAAATGCAAATACAGGTTTATGAATTTAAAAGTACAAACCCACAAACCTCGACATATAAAATACTTTGAAAACAGAATTGCCAGCAGTCAAGCAAATTCAAAACAATTAAAAGTATTGCCATATTTCATTAAAATTGGCATCCGATTCCACAACCTGCATTTGCATTGCCTCAGCAAATGCAAATTCAAAATTTTTTAATTGCCATTGCGAACAATGGTAATTCTTTTGCATTTGCATTACATAAAGTAATGCAAATTAAAACCCAATGGAAATTAAAAAAACCCATGTATGATTTTTAAATATATTGGGTATTTTTGCTTTGGTTTGTGTCTAGACTAATATATGTTGGGAAATTTCTTGTTTAATGGGAAGTTTTCTAGGTGGAGCCTGTATTGTAGTTTATTGTTATTTTTGGTTTTTAATCAAATTTATCCTCACAGTGATTTATCTAATATAATTTTCTATTATTCGTAATATTTTTCAGGCGATTCTTTATTCACATAACTATAGTTTGCTTCTGCAGTTTGGCCAAGATATTGCTGGTCACTGCAGTGGTTATCTCACAACACCAGTTAAAATCCCGATATAGTCTGGCCTAGACAGTGTCGTCCAATATCAGATAACAAGCATTGTTGCCAGTTGCCTGTAGCAAAAGTGTTTATCTGATAGCAAATGTTGTTGCCTGTAAATGAGCAACAAAAGTTGTTGCCCGTAACACAATTGTTTTCAGCAATTTTCAATGGTATTGTTGTTTAAGCAAGCGATATTCTTCTCCGTTCAACATTCGGACAAAAATGTTGTCTTCTGTTGGATATGTCATGAGTTCGCATTGATCTCGAAGCCATGAAGGCAATTGTAGGACGAGGATCCTGGTGTCAGATCCAGGCGGCAAGATACAAGAGGTAAGAAAAAATCGTATTCAAATAATGGCATCTAAAGCGCTCCACAGACTTGTCCATCATGAGCATGATCATTGCCAATAACATTTTCCCTGGCTCATAAAATTGGGCAAAGATTACCAACATTGTTTGCGAGCAAGTTAGTGATGTGAACAACAAGGATTACATTCTGGTTTCGCTTCGGGAGTGGCGTTAAAGCGACAGTAAATGTGACCGATAACCGATACTCATGCTCATTATGGGCAAGTGTGTGGCCTGCATAAGAAATAGGGTATAAATACTTTTCGACGATTAATATTTATAACTTTTTATATAAATTTTGTGCCAATTCTAATGAGTTAAAAACAAAAAAAATATTGTAAATATATTTAATATTATTCGCTAAATGAAAGTGATTGAATCAACACAAAAATCTTTCCTCTCTTTTCTTTATTTTCAGAGTTCAAAGGGTTAAATACCACGTCTCTTAACGGCCTCAAATCAGCCCTTTTTCCGATAACGGCCTTAAGGAAAGACCTTCACCGATAAGGGCCGTTAAAAAACCTCTTCCCCGATGTCGCCACAAATCATTATGAACTTCTTCATCACTGAAGCTCAATTGCTCTAAAATCACATGCTACATAGCTCAGTAGGTGTACCAAAGAAATATAAATTTCTTTTTTTTCTCAGGCAAGCATTTTTTAAATTTTACTCTTAATCAGAAATATTTATTATGATATCAAATTATTGCGTATTGATTCCGAAATCTTAAGGATAGTCTTAATTAACTTTAGTTTTCCGTCCGGATGTTTTCCATGTAAACTGTGATATATTAAATAAATTATATTAGCCAGCAAAGTTATTTGGCATATTTGAAACATTTTATTACCTTTCAGGAAACAAGATTCAAGAAACCATCAAATTTTGGACTCAATAAATTTTCAATAACAAAGCTTCCAAGCAACATTTCAAATCGACAAAAATATTTCAGAAAATCCGCAACCAAAATTTTATAAAGTAAAGGTAAGTTGACGCTTTCTGTAATTTCTTTATGAATTGTGGAATTTTCAATCAATTCAGGCAATTTATGGTCTGTAAAACCAATAGGAAATATACTGCAGATAGAAACATTGTAGGCCACTGAATCTAATGCCAGATCAAAGGCGCATCGGTTTCTCATTATCTAAATCCCATAGTGAAAAACCTTGTAGTGGCCTTGTGAGAACCTATCTTTATTCACACTTCTCCTCAGTAAAGTACACAACAATAAACACAACACCTACGCTACGAATATGTTCTGCTAACCAAATAACAAGTCGAAGTAGTCAATACGTGACTTTTTGAATGAAACACAGTTGTTTGCAAATAAAAAACATTAGTTTTCAACATAATTTCCTTTTAGTTCAATACTCTTAGTCCAGCGTTTCTCCAATTTTTGTATCCCTTCCAAAAAAACAGTATTTTTCGAGGTCAATAAAATAGCCATTTGTTTGATCAATAATTTCATCGTTGGAGCTGAATCTCTTTCCTCCGAGCCATTCCTTTAGGTTTGGAAATAGTCACTTGGGGCTAAATCCGGAGAATATGGCTGCTGAGGTACCAATTCGTAGCCCAATTCATGAAAATTTGCCATTGAAACAACATACGTGTGCACCCGTACGTTTATGGTCTATTTAGAGCAAACGCGGCACCCATCTTGCAGACAGCTTACTTAAACCTAACTGATCATTTAAAATCGAAACCACACTGCCGCCAACACCATATAGTGGATTTTTTCGATATTTTCGGGTGTATTGACCTCAATTGGCCGTCCAGAACGTTCAACGTCATTTGTACTTGTGAGACCACAACGAAAGTTAGTAAACCACTTTTTTACCATTGAAATCGTTGGTGCAGAGTCCCCATAGTAGTTATAAAGCTTTTCCTTGGTTTGATTGACGGTTTTTTTTTTTATCGCAAAAATTAATGTTTAATGAGCACTTGAAATTCACTTTTTTCCATGTTTAAAAAAATGTTTAAAAAAACGTTTAAAATTAAACGAGGCTGTATGTTTTGAACAGCTGTTAAACGCAAAGTAAATGACGGAACTTGCTCAAAATTTGACAGTAGTCTACTAACAGGTGGTACTTGATGGGAGCTGTGTTAAATTTCATATAACTTCGAGGGAAGGTCTAAAAGTCACGGACTTTTTGATCCGCCCTCGTATATTGTTTATTTTTGCTTTGGTTTGTGTCTAGACTAACGACAGAGATAGATAAAGAAATTAACTATGTATCTCACATATGTTGGGAAATTTCTTGTTTAATGGAAAGTTTTCTAGGTGGAGCCTGTAACCAATATTTAGTATATGTTGTAGTTTTGAATCGAATAAATAGTAAAATTAGAAAAGCCAAAGTGCAAGACTGGCAACAAAAAAGTAAATTTTCTCAAAAAAATACCTTTTTTTAAAAATTATTTTTTTTAAATAAGTACTTTTTCTTATTCTTCTTCTTAAACAAATTATTTGTTTTTTTTTTAAAAATGTTTTTCTTAAAGCAGTACCTTTGCTTAAAAAAAGTAAATTTTCTTACAAAAATTACCTTTTCTTAAAAAAAGTAAATTTTCTTACAACAAATTGCATTTTCTTAAAAAAGTATATTTTCTGTAAAGAGTACCTTTTTTGTGAAATAAAATAACTTTTCTTGAGATAAGTACCTACTTAAAGGACCAATTCTAAAAAAATTCCAATTTCTTAAAAAAAATCTTTGCTTCAAAAAAATACCTTCTCTTAAAAAAAAACCTTCTCTTACAAAAATTCCTTCTCTTAAAATTACCTT
Organism: Phaonia tiefii; assembly: GCA_963931995.1. Lineage (NCBI taxonomy): Eukaryota > Metazoa > Arthropoda > Insecta > Diptera > Muscidae > Phaonia > Phaonia tiefii. The sequence continues at coordinate 52,795,730 of OZ008367.1, forward strand.
TTCTTAAAAATAAAATAATACCTTTTCTTTTCTCTTCTTTTCTTTTCTTTTCTTTTCTTGACATAAGTAGCCTTTCTGAAAATAAGTACATTTAAAAAGATAACCTTTTCCTAAGAAGAGTACCACTTTTTACCTGTTCTTAAAAAAGTATTTCTTTGTAAAAAAGTTCATATTCTTATGGCTTTTATTTACAAAAAGTACTTCTTCTTAAAAATAGTACCATTTAAAAAAAGATATATGTGCTTTTAATAAAAGAAGTACCTCTCTTTAAAATATGATCTTTTCGGGAAAATATTATATATATTCTTACAGAAAGGACCTAAAAATATAACGGGTTTTTCAACAGAGACACTACAAAAGTAAATCGATAGGGACAGCAAACGACGCCATATTTTTTCCCGCTCTCTTGACATTTATCTTCAGTAAGGTTTGCCATTTCATCATGGAAAGATATACGAGCCAACAACGAGTCGAAATTATTAAAATTTACTACCGAAATTTGGAGTCAGTGGCCTCAACTTTAAGAGCGCTACGTCCAATTTATGTTCGTCATAATCGTCCTACCAGATCAACAATTGAGCGTCTAGTGGAAAAATTTCAATCCACAGGCACAGTACAAAATGTTCCCGTGCCAGTGAGACAAAGAAGTGCCCGTGGTGTCGAGAATATTGCTGCCGCTGAGGCTTCAGTTCAAGAAAGCCCAAATGTGTCTCTCACACGTCGTTCTCAAGCGTTGGGCATCTCTGTGACGTCGTTGTGGCGAATTTTGCGAAAAGATATTGGCCTACATCCTTACAAGATCAAATTGGCGCAAGAACTGAAGGCGCTTGACCACCATAAGCGTCGTATGTTCGTGAATTGGGCTGAGCAACAACTTGAAAATGATTCGGATTTTCATCGGAAAATCATCTTCAGCGATGAGGCTCATTTCTGGCTGAATGGCTTCGTCAATAAGCAAAATATGCGATATTGGTCAGACAGCAATCCACAAGTAATCCATTAGTCATCATTGCATCCTGAAAAAAATACGGTTTGGTGCGGTTTATGAGCCGGCGGCTTCATTGGGCCGTACTTCTTCCGTGATGATCAAGACCGGCACATTACTGTGAATGCGAATCGCTACCGTTCAATGATAACCGAATATTTTTGGCCCCAATTGGATAATATGGACTTGGAGGACATGTGGTTTGACGAAAAACGTCAAATATTTCTTGGCCCCAGTCTGACCACAAAATATTTTTGTATGGCAAACAGCAAAACAGCTGATTTTGGTCAAACAAAATTATTTGCCTTCAAATAAAAATTTGCTTAATGTGACCAAAGTGTGACCACTAAAGAGCAAATATTTTCCTCTTTTTTGGTCAAACATTTATTTGATCTTACAAATGAATAGTAAGAGCAAACAATGGTAAATAACAGATGGTAAAGCAGTTTTGTCAGCTTTTACGACTCAAATTATAAAATAAAAAAAAAAAAATAAACACCAACATTAAACTGAAAAGAAGAAATGGTAAATATTTCTAACATTTTTAAAAATATTTTGGTAATTTTATTCAACGGCTATAAAACTGTGTACATATTTAAAAAAAGCACAGTTTTAGTTTGTTAATCAGTACTAACTTTTCAAATCGGCTCAAAACCAACTAAGCTGCGACTAATTAGGATATATAAGTAATAAGGATAATTTTCCATATTTATAATTTTGAGGCTACTGAAAGTGTTGAAAATAGGTTGTAATCTGCTCTACCAGACCTTACAATTATGCTAGGTGATTTTGGAGCAAACTCGCAAAAAAGAATTTAAGAAAATTCGATAATTTTTCAAAATTTCAACACAGGATATCACGATAACTAAACGAGTTATCGAAAAATTTCATTTAAGTTTTTTTCTTAATTTTGACTTCGTTTATAACAAAAATGTATTAGAGGTCACATATGTAGATCGGTGGCTCAGTCAATATAATATCTTCCCGTATATCCAAACTTTGGAGGCCAATAACTCCGAAAATAGGGGCCGCCACCAAGTTTGATATTTAATATGTTTTACTTAAAAGAATGAGTTCTACGTCAAATCAGTGAGTTTTCTTTGGCTGGGCCAGTGGGAGCAAAACTAGGTTGGAGCCTTTGTTTAGATTTCTCCTCTTCCAAAACTAACACCGTCGCTGCTCCTCAGCATAAAACAAGAAAATATTCATCCTCCTGCATCATAGTTATATATTTAAAATATTTTCTTCCAGTTTGTTTAAAACTTTTGGAAAAACAAAATTGTATTTACTGCCAATTTATTTAAAAATTTTTCAGAAAACAAATTTGTGTTTTTTGACAGCTTGCTTAAAATGTTTGAGAAAACAAATTTGTATTTACTGGCAGGTTGATCAAACAATTATTTGCTGCAGATATTTGTTCAAGTGTGACCACAGGGCAAATATATTTTCCCTACTCTTTATTTGACTCTATTTGATACCTGTTTGATCAAACAAAAAGAGGCAAATAAATGTGCGTAGTGTGAACACAAAATCAACCCTGTATTGATTTGACAACATGTTGAGCAAATGGGATGAAACATATTTTGATCAAATATTTGCCCAATCTGTTTCCATCTCAATCTGACGTTGTGATGTGTGAGTAAGGCCCTTAACAAGGCCACCATTTACTCGCTCAACCACTGATAAGTGGCGATGGTAAAGTTGTGCCTTTATGTACCTTGTGGACTTTCTAGTCCAAAGGTATTTTAATTAGGAACCAAACATTGAAAAATCAATGATGAACCAATCAACCAAGAGCAAAGGAATGTGTCGGCAAAAGTGATTTAGGAATGGAACCCTTTTTACAATACAACAGCAAACACAGAAAAAAATATATTCGTATAACAAGACCAACAAAAACAAAAACAAACAGCGGTCAACCGGCAACATTGAAGTTGTTGGTTCGTTAGGTTCTCAGCGTAAATAAATTGAAAATTCTGTTGAATTCTGTTGTCGAAAATCGATTGACAACAAATAGTTTCTTAATAAGCTGAAAGAACTTTGATAAAAGAAAACTTTGTTTTGAAGGGCGTACCAATCAATTCTTGGGTATATTTATGTATTTGTATTGTAATCTGAATCAGGACAAACCAGAAACGACCACGAAAACAATATTCCATCTGCTGTTAAGGCTTTAGAAACCTACATATTTCCTCCTTTTCGGATGAGAATTGCAACTGTTTCGCTTAAAGATATAAAGAATATCTTGTCTTAAATGATTGTAAAACAAAGAAGTGCTGGATTGAATTACTTTCTGAATTGACTTGATTGAAACCCGTTCGCCGGGCTATGTTCCCATTACATCCCATGATGGAATTGGTGGAGAGCTTCTCACATCCAGTGACCAGTGGGCTTTCTAGTTTTACACTCACTTATTGGGACCAACAGTTTTACACCTATTCAGGACGGTATTTTTAGAAGATTTTTCATGGCTAGTACTCGATAGTGTCGTCATCACTAAGCGAGGTGACTGACCGTCGTCGAAAGAAATGCAAGGTGGTTAGACCAGGAATCGAATGTACGTTCTCATGTACCATAGCCTCGCACACTAACCATTGCAACACCAACGTCCCGGCTATGTATTCTTGCGAAACTGTCTACAGAAAGCTGTATTGACATTGATTTGAAGTGCTTCCAATGAGACTAATTTTCAATACAATTTTATCTGTTCAATGGCACGATGGTATCATCTTCGACTGGATTTCGGAAATTGGTGATGATCCTGGAATAGAATCTCACAAGAGTTTAACTTCTATAGACATAAAGGAATACACTCTCGTCGTATTTGTCGACATAGAGGGCCCGTTTAAAATCATCAAACCAGGATCGATAAAGTCAGCTCAATCGGCACTTTGAGTCGACCAGGACATCATTAATTTGATCTATGAATTCCTTACGTGAAGGCGCATAACCTAAACTTTGACTGGAAAAGTTGACACTTTTCCCATACGTAAAAAGCTAATACTGTAAATTTTTTTTTTTTATTGTAAATGAGCTTTCATTTACCACAAAATTGAGAACAGTTAATATAAACGCTTTTCTCTTATCGCACATGTTTTTTGAGTTAATGTTGCAAACATTTATCGCTCCTCGTAAACGGTTTCATTTATTTATCATCAAGAAAATGACTGAGATCTTTGCTTTAACGAATTTTATATATCGACACGTTTACGGCAGAATGTATTAAGCGACATATTTGGCGACAATGACTTTATTCCATATCCTCAAAATTTATACCAAGCTCCACATTTCGATATACAGAGAATGTCCCTTGCATGACCACGTCATGAGTTATTAAGCAAATGAAATGTTAATAACCGAAAAAATAATACAAATCAGCTACTTGACAGAAAGTTTTTTTCGTTTCCTGAACAATTTCCATTTTGTCGCTTAATACATTCTGCCGGGAACCTGTCGATATGTAAGATTTTGTTCGAAATGAAAAATTACTTTAAAAAATGGATTCGTTATAGTTATTGTGTTACCACTATGGACTGTTATTGGCTTGTGCTGCTACTAAATTCGGTGTTCACCTGTCTAATCGGAGATTACCATCAGGATTACGAAGACCGTCCCAAAACTAATCGACCTAACATAGAAGACACAAAAGAGTTGGGAAAAATGTTCTTTATTTTTTTTAACATAAACTCCTTTTAGTTCAATACACTTTTTTCAGCGGTATTCACTAGCTTCGGTAACCATCGATGGTGCAATGGTAAACATGCGCATGGGTTCGATCTCTGCTCTGACCACCTTACATTCCTCGCTTAGTGATGGCGACACTATCGAGTACTAAGCCATGAAAAAGCTTCTCAAAATAAAACTGTACGTCCCAATCAGTGAGTGTAAAAACATCGCATTGATGGGGAGAAGTTTTCTGCAATACCTTCATGGGAGGTTATGGGAGACCATTTTTTTTATTCAAAAATTAAAAATAAATAGTTTCCCATTACATCCCATGAAGGGACTGGGGAGAACTTCTCACAATCACTGAGCTGTGCGCTTTCCAGTTTTCACTCACTGATTGGGACCTACAGTTTTACACCGATTCCGAACGGTAATTTGAGAAGCTTTTTCATGGCTATATACTCGATAGTGTCGCCGTGGATGTATTAACTGGAGCATTGTCTTGATGAACCGTTTTCGTCTTTTTTCACCTTCAGCCGGCGATCATCCCATACCATTTTGTGGATTTTTTAACCGTGTCGGGCGTGGACACCTCAATTTGTCGCCAACTACGGTGTAAGTCTTCGCAGCTCGTACGACCTCGTTTAAACTCTGCTACCCAATATTTTACAGTCGTAAACGAAGGAGCACACTCCCCCAGAATGGAATCTAGTTTGGATTTAATATTGCTGGATTGAGACCATTCAAATGAAAATATTGAATTTCATAACGGTTCTTTCCATGTTTATAAATTCAGTTGAATCGTTTACTTTTAATGGCTCAAATACAAATTCTAAACAACGTGGCGCCTTGAAACTTAAAACATATGTTTTATAAGGTTGCCACGTTTCACCAAAATGTTTTGTTTCAAACTACTGGCACCATCTATACTTCAGGTCGGCTAATATTGGTACCACCCTTGTATGTATATTTCGTTTTTCGTCGTCGTTTGAACAATTATTTGGTTCAACACAAGATTTTCGTTAATTGTCGGTGGACTCTCTCAGCATTCTGGTACCTGTTTACACCCAATATATGGAAGTTTCAACATTCCACTTAGGATTGCCAGATGTCAAAAGTTTGGAAAACATACACCTAATCGAATTGTATAGTAAGGGGCCCCGATCATCAAGCACTTCATTTGGCCATGGTTACCTCGATTAATGATGTCGTTATATTCGAGTAATAAAACACGAAAAATCACCACCACCACCCTTCGGAATCGGTGTACGGCTTAAGTTTTTGATAAGCAAGTCTTCCTGATCATCATGTAAAAACATGATGAACTGGTTGTGACCAAACAGCAGAACACTTTATCTTGGTTTAAATGAAAAATTAAGCAAAACTGCATGTATTTGAGTTAAAATAAGATTAAATATTTAAAATAAAGCATTTTAGTTTGTATATAAATATTTTGTTATTATAGATTCAAGTGGAGATACGACACCAATCTAGCAAAAAGGGGGAAAATGAAAAATGCGTAACAGTTGGTCATGTTGTTCATACATGATACTTTTCCAATTTTAGTACTCATAACAAGCCTGTTTTGTCTCACGGTGACAAGTGTATTCGATGCAAATTTATCATTGATAACATATAATGAGTTTCCTATTAATCCTCGCTGTACAATAATAATAAAATTGGAAATCAAGACTACAACTATCGCGTCTCTATTGTAGGAGAACTAATGCAACCACTTCAAACAGCACAAGTCTTAAAAAAACAATCGAACACAAAATAAAAATAACATAAACTCGTGCCATATGACAATGATGAGTGTTATCATTTCCGGTTTATAGAACTAAATCCTTGTACAAATGTTCTAATTTTCATGCGAAATTGTCATATGTTCGGATTTTGTAACAATCTGTAGAAAATATAAAATCATCAAAACCTTGCAATCATTTTCATATTAGCGGTAGAAGTTAACAACCACTACTCTGCTATCACACCACAAAATCATTCATTCACCACCATTTACTCCACCCACCACCATACACTACCGATTGTAAGTTTGCGCATAGATTGTGTGTCATGTGCGGAAGGTTGCAAGTAATGACCCTAAGAGCTCATATTCGCGCCTTAGATCTTTCATTATGACTTCGTGGAGTTCAGTTCGGGTTTTTTGTGAGGGTAAACATACAAATTGGATTAATTAAATGAAGCGTGAGCAAGTCAACAAAAAAGGGAGATGATGAGGAGACGCGAGACAAACATTGTGATTAATAGATAAGTGTGTTAATGAGTAGATAACATAAAACGTATTAGAATACATTTAAAGCTTTTTAAATTGTAAATAATTCCTCGTAATATGGAGATGCACAGAATGAGATGCGATATTGTCATTAAGCGTGTTTTGGTTACACCGCTTGCTTATATATTCGCTTGTTTTATATGAAGCACTTAGCGACGACTTAGCGAGAACTTAGCGACGAGAATCATTTTCGCAAAGTTTAAACAAATTTTTTTTGAAATCTTCTACCATTTTCAACCCGTATTCATATTTTGAATAAAATTACTTATCGTTAAATTGCTGTTTTCTTTGTAACTTAGCAAGCGACAATCGCTTGCTTGTAACCAAAACACTACTATTATTAGGATATACAGTGGTGGCTAAAATAATCATAGTGCAACTACTATATTAGTTTAAGAAAGCAGATTCGAAGCATTGGTTCTTCGATTCATGATCCATTTCTAGGCATACACCTAAGTAGAGTCGGGTAGTTCATGAACTATGTATATAGTTCATTTAGGGTGACCAGATATCAGTCTAACGAACATAATGCACATGTTCGATATGTCGAGTATATTCGTGAGTGGTACATCCGGGCAGCTTAAATGAACGAGTTCGACACAAGTCTACACTAGGGTGCCCCAAGATTTTTGTCTTCCCCGATTTTCATGGTTGCTTAAGCTTGATTGAAAACCTTATAGGGGAAAGTATTTTTCAGATTTTTTGCAGATTTTTCGGAAGAGGTTTAGAGGTCGCACAGGTCGAATTTCCCCCAAAAATCGGGTATTCCGGACGTGATTTGCATTTTACTTAAAACTCGGTCAATAACAACGATTTTCTTAGTTTGTAAGTCAACATTTTTAAAGAAAAACGTTCAAACTTTTATTGTATATGCAAAAACCACCAGGTTTGGCAATGACTTTGCTCAATAAGGTAGGAACAACGTATTAAATTTTTTCGTAAATTTTGGATAAATTTTGTTAGTAACGCTTTATAACTTTTAAAATTTAAAAAACTAATGATGCATTCTAAAAGACGGATAAATTCCAAGCAATTTTGTAGAATAAAATTTTTAATTTGCTGTTACTGTTCCAGAGTTATACCATTTTAAAGCCTTTTACCCATTGTATGAACCTAAAAATATTTTCAACTTTTTGCCATTTTTGCATCGGATTTGGTTTAAATTTGTATGAAAGTTTAAAACACTAATGATGCACTTTAAAAGATGGATAAATGTCAAGCAATATTGTGGAAAAAATTTTGAATTTGCAGTTACTGTTCCAGAGTTATGCCTTTTTAAAACTCTTTACCCATTGTATGAAACTAATAATACTATAAACTATTTGCCAATTTTTCATCGGATTTGCTTTAAACACTACAGTCATGAAAAAATCTACATGCGCTAAGTAACGACAAAGAATTACGCGTAATAAATTTTTTTTTTAAATTCGAATTATTTGGACAACTTTCACGCCACTTTGGAAATAAGTTTTCAAAATTTCCCATGTTGTATAATAGAAAAATTTAAAAAACCAGTACAGAAATTTGAGTCTTGTGAACCGATTTAAGTCATCCGCTTTGCCCCTATCGTAAAGTCTACAACGACTTAGCATTTTGTGGGGTTCCCGTTGACAAAAATACAACATCGACTTTTTACAGTCACCCAGTGCCCACATTCATGACGACTTAATACGTGACATTGCGCTAAATATTATCTAATACCCAACTTTGTTAGGATCCTAAGTCCAATTGTCCGCCCAATATTTATATAAGGGCCGCCCAACTTTTGTATGAGATGTACGAAAATGGGCGTGGTACAGTAGTCAATTTTTTAATTACATAGTAGCTTTTAGCAAAACATTGCCTAGTACCGAATTGCATTAAGATCCGTTGAGGTTTACGGGAGTTACCGTGTTGATCAACCGGACATCCGTCCAACTTTTGCATGGGAGGTACCAGAGTGCGTTTGACAAAATCACTCATTTTCCATAGGAGAGTGGCATTTCACTAAATATTGTCTAGTGCCAAACTTCATAAAGATTAGTTTGGGTTTGCGGGAGTTATCTTGCCGAACAACCAGCAGGACGAACAAATTATGTGTGGGAGGTAGCAAAATGGGCGTGGCAAAATCACCCTTGGCTTAGTCGGTGACTGGCGGTTTATGATATGAAGCCTAATTCCCTATTTCATTAAGATCGGTAAAGTTTCACACGATTTATCATATTGACAACCCGGATGCCCAACAAGAAGCATCCGGGTTGTCAATATGACCCGGAAGATACCAGAATGGGCGTGGCAACTAGAGTGTCCAAAACCGAAACCGAAATATCGGGGAAATCGTGTGCCAGTTTTTTAATAAACGTAATTTCCGAACAAACCGGAAACCGGTTATTTGACGTCGGTTAACCGGTTAATTGGATTTTACTTAATTTGTGTGAATATTCTTAAAAAAATTAATTTTTATTAAAAATTTAATTTAAAAAAATTGATTTTCGAATTTTAGAGAAATTTTGAAATTAATGCGATTCTCAACTTTTGTGAGAGTTTGGTCGTAATCGATGAATTGGCATTACCGTTCTCAACTCAACGGCCGACTCAACTCAACTGAACTACAGCTGATTTTTTGGTTGTGTTCAATTATTTTTGTCGTATTGCCTTTGACAACTCTGTGCCAGTTTGGCCGACAAATGCGTTAAATTTACAACACTGCTTGAGAGCAGTAGAGTTTATAGTTGTGCGTGTTTTTAAGTTGATAAGAATGGAGAGATCGTAACAAGATATTATTTTGGCTTCAAATTATAATTTTCATTTAACATTTTAATTTAAAAATAATATTTTATATATTTAGAAGTATCAAAATTACAAAGAATGCTCAGTTTGGCAAACTTGTCCAGCTAATGGAAAGTAATCCAGCCGTTGCCCTTGGAAAACCACAATTTAGCACCACGTAGAACCAAGTGCGAGAACTATCGGAAGGATTTTCTGTGGAGTTAAATAGTTTAGAACCACCGTCCAGAGCATGAATGAATGGCAACGTGTATGTGCAAATACATACCTTGCACTGGGCAGTTCAAGAGAGTTGGATGCATCACGAATATTTCTTCTTATATGCAACACATCTATATTCGCGTTTTCGACTTCAATTTCATAAAAGAAATCTATGCTACTTGTATCCATTTCGATTTTGCAAGCACAACACAATTGTTAAATTCTTTTATTATCGCATAAATCAGCTTGTCAAAATTGATATTTCGAGCTGGTAACACCATAACAATTGCAACCAAAAACAGTTGTGAACCACAATACAAAACATAAGTTTGGACGTGTTGAAATTGGGTCGTCTCTAAGTCGATCAAACTAAGTTGAGTGGTGAACGGTAATAGGGGCATAAGAAACATGATTTCTATTTTGAAATCTGATCTAAATGACCTGTCCAAACAATTTTTTTTTCAAAATCATTTTATAATTTGAAGTAAAATTAATTAAAAAGTAATTAAGCTTTTCAAACATTTTTTTATTAAATTTCAAAATTAAAATTATTTGATAAATTTTGGTTAATGTATGAGAAATTCATAATACAAGCTTACAAGTCAAGGAAATTTTTCTAATTGAAAAATGGTTGGGTTTTGTTGGAAATAATAGACAATTCTTTGAGTGATGTCTGTCTGCCGTCCGTACGGACGTGTTTCTGTTTAATTCCGCGTCCAATAGTGTTTTAAATTCTTATCCGTGTCAATCCGTGTGCAAATCCGTGTTAAACTAAATAAGAAAAATAAATAAATAAAATTTAATAAATAACCGTCAACAAACCAAACTAAATAACTTTACAAAATCGAGTCAATAAAATTGAAAAATACCTAAACGATAATACAAACAATAAACAAAACAACAAAATGTGCAAAACGAAAAGAAGGAAACAATAACAACATCAACTAAGGCAGTTTACGTCAACCGCACGAAGGGCTTTTATGCCCCTCTCTGTGTTGTGCATTTGTTGTCCCCCGCTCCCTCTCCTATACAGTACAGCATAGACTGTGTTTTCTTCGTCTTCTCGTTGCTGCTCAGTGCTTAAAGCATGAAACACATAGACGACGACAGGCTACATAAACACACGAATACAAATGCCGCTGACTGCAAATGTAGATGTGTGGCAGCTACTGAATTATTTTCAAGACGGCAACTGCAAAGTAAACAGCTGATCTGTAATGTTGACGTTTGTGTTATTTGTGTTAGAAGAAAATAAAATGTCTGAAGAATATTTAATAAATATTATTACAAACATAACAAAAATTGTGAAAACAGTTGATTATTCTGTCAGTGGTGCCACTTCAGGCATTGACAGCTCTAACCTGTTGATTGTCGCCCACACAAATAGAAATTAGTTTAATTCAACTACAGCTACATAAGTAGCATAGACAACAACCTGCAGTCGTGTCGCCTTGCCGTCGTTAAAATATTCACTTGCATATAAACGCATGTATTTTATTTTTGACAGGTTGTGGTCGGTAGCCTGTCGTCGTCTATGTGTTTCATGCTTAAGGCATAACACTAAGCATTGTGTGGATATCAGCGGGAAGGCGGGGGACTCACTGTTTGTGTTTACTGCTGTGAATTTGTTCTGTGTGTTTGTATGTCGCAATGGTGTGTAATTTTGTTATACATTATGGTAACATACGAGGGTTGAGAACGAATTTTTTCGGTGTGTACTCTCATATTAATATTCATCGGCCTGATGTTCTTGCTCTATGTGAAACCCAGGTGCGCGAGGATTCTGATCCACAGGATTTTCACGTTCCTGGGTACCACACTCTATCCCTTTTTATTTCCCACAGAGGCCTTGTGGTTTATGTAAAAAATGGCATAGTGTTTCAGAGTCAGCGACATTTCGACTCACAAGATCCAGAATTTAACTCTCTTTGGGTAAAATTCAAGATTGGAACACATGTCCTACATTTCGGATTTCTTTATAGAAGTCCTAATGCGGGAAGGGAGGCATCCTTTCATGGCTTTGACACCCTTTCCGATTCCATTTCTGAGATATTGGGGAATTATCCAGACATTGAAATCGTTGTTGCTGGTGATTTCAATGTCCATAATTCCTCCTGGTTAATGCATTCGAGCCATACAACTACGGAGGGCCAATACGCTGAGCTCTTCGCCGCTCATAATAACTTAACGCAATTGGTGAATGAACCGACGCACATTCCGTGTGTTCAAGGGCTCAACCAAAATTTACTTGACCTCTTCTTAACTTCGCACCCTGAAAAGTACGAAGTTAACACGCTTGCACCTCTGGGTAATTCGGATCACTATATCATTTCAGCGTCCTTTTCGTATTCAGCTCTTCATCTCGCTTCAAACACAGTCCCGAAGCGAACAATTTTTATCTACGAAGAGGCACGTTGGGCTGAGCTCAACAATTTTTATCAGCATTTTAACTGGAAGCTTTGTTTTCTGGACAATGACATAGATGCTGCTGCTGAAATGATCGAGAAGATAATTTTGATTGGTATGAATTCATTCATTCCAACGAAAATTATTTCGGTTAAACCATCGGAAAAAAGTTGGTGTAACCAGACATGCAAGAATGCTGTCAGATCCAAAGAGGACGCGTTCAGAGACTGGCGTTCTAATAAAAACGTTGATACTGAACTGCTACGCAAACAGGCAAGATCCAAGTGTGCCAAAGTACTTCGACGCGAAAAGTTTCTTCACGAACAGCGTATTCGTACTAAAGTTCTTTCTTTCCCTAGTGGAAGTAAGAACTTTTGGTCATTTGCAAGAAGAATAAAGGATAGTTCTTCCTCTATCCCAACTCTTCTTAAAGATGACATAACATTCACTGAACCGGTTGATAAAGCTAACCTCTTGGCTGAAATGTTTGCAAGGAACTCTTCCTTGCCGGATAGCAATCAACCACTCCCCGTGATCAATTACGTATCTTGTTCCATGCCCAAGATATTTTTTCGAACGCGAGGAGTTAAAAAGGTTCTTGCGAATCTCGTCGTAGGTAAATCCCCGGGCCCGGATGGCATATCTGCACTGGTCTTGAGTAGGTGCTCTTCGACACTGGCGTGTCCACTGCGCAATCTTTTCAACCTTGCATACCGTGCCGGAGTCTTCCCGGCGCGTTGGAAGATTGCTAATGTCCAGCCAATCCCTAAAAAAGGTGATGCAAGTAACCCTGCAAATTACCGCCCAATTGCAATTTGTTCTGCGCTCTCGAAGGTTATGGAGAGTATGGTTAACCACCATCTAGTGAAGTATCTTGAGTCCAATGACCTTCTTAATGATCGGCAGTATGGCTTCCGTAGAATGAGATCTACTGGAGACCTGATGGCGTTCCTTTCGGAACAGTGGAGTCAATCCATCCACCGGCTTGGTGAGAGTAAGGTAGTGGCTCTTGATATTTCCAAGGCCTTTGACAGAGTATGGCACGATGCACTCTTGTCAAAGCTCGCTGCTTTTGGTGTCGATGATAACTTCACTCGATTTATATCGAGTTTTCTCAGAGATCGCACTATACGAGTTGTTGTAGATGGGGTTTCATCCGATGAGCATAAATTGACTGCAGGTGTACCACAGGGATCTGTTCTTTCTCCTTCCCTTTTTCTTATTTTCATTGACGATCTCCTGTGTCAGACTGTGAATCCAATCTACTCTTTTGCCGATGACAGTAATCTCTGACATTCTTATTCATTCGATCGTAGGCCAAGTCTTCAAGAGATTGAAGTCAAACGCCGGACAATGAATGAAACACTCGACCGCGATCTGGTGTCCATTGTTGAATGGGGTCGAAGGAATAGAGTAGATTTTAATGCGAATAAGACCCAGTGTTGTTTGTTGTCGCATAAACGTATTCCTGACCCAGGTGTGTCGTCATTGTCTATGGACGGTGTGGATATTGATGAATCAGACGCTCTTGATGTTCTGGGCATGAAAATACAATGTGATGTCCGTTGGGCAAAACATGTATTTGAAGTGTCGAAAGATGCATTCAAGTGTCTAGGCTTTTTGAAGCGGTGCAAGAAATACTTCACTCCATCTGATCTTCTCAATATCTACACCACCTACATCAGGCCAAAGATGGAGTATAACTCCCATATATGGGCAGGTGCTCCTAGGACTTCTTTGGAGCTTCTCGACCGTGTCCAGAGGAGAGCGACGGTGTTAATAGGGGACAGTAGGGTATCCAACTCTATTGCCTCCCTTGAGCATCGTCGAAATGTGGGTTGCGTGTCACTGTTCTATCGATATTTCCACGGAATGTGTTCCTCGGACATCCGTCAACTTATGCCGGACGTGAGGATATTTAGCCGAAGTACGCGGCTTTCCAGGAACTCTCATCCGTTTTTTATCGAGTGGCCGATTGACCGCACTACACACTATAGAGAAAATTCGTTCTTCAGCCGTACAGTCCGTATGTGGAATAAACTTCCGGCTAGTGTATTTCCCACCAATTGTGACATACAAACATTCAAGGCAAATATCAACAGACACTACTCCCTCTTTCCACCCTCTACTACCTCAATTTTCCTTCGCCAACACAATGCACTGCATTTATAGGGGGCATCCCCTGAGAGTTGGTTTGATAAAAAAAAAAAAAAAAAAAAATTCAGTCCAACACATACTCACTTGCATGACTAGTTTCGAACTCGGTGACAAGTTCATCATCAGATGCCTAACTACTGTGCCTGGAGTGATACCATCTGTTGATCATCAATCGTATATATAAAGGGTGTTGTTTCAAGCGCGATAGAACTTCAAATTGTAAAAAATAACACAAAAAATTAAATTTTAATAAAAAAATTTCTGTTATTTGTTTCAGTATACTCTGGCAAATCATCATGAGTAGACTCACGCTTGAACAACGCTGCCAAATTATCCAAATTTAATTTGAAACTCAGTTGGAAACTGACCCGTTGTTTTATCGCCAAATTGTGTTCAGCGATGGGGCTCATTTTTGACTTAACGGGTTTGTTAATAAGCAAAATTGCCGTATATGGAGTGAGACCAATACACAAGAGACCCTCCAGACTCCATTACATCCAGAGAAAATTCACCGTTTGGTGTGGCTTACACGCTGGTGGCATCATCGGACCTTATGTCTTTAAAAATGAGGCCGGAGCTCGCGTTACGGTCAATGGAGATCGTTACCGCACCATGATCAATGATTTTCTGTTTGAAAATATGGATGACATTGATCCAGACGAGATGTGGTTTCGACAGGATGGCGCTACGTGCCATACGGCGATCGCAACCATCGACTTATTGAAATCAAAATTTGGCGATTAGTTGATTTCGAGAAATGGACCTGTCAATTGGCCTCCAAGGTCGTGCGATTTGACACCTCTCGATTATTTCCTGTGGGGCTACGTGAAGGCACTGGTTTATGCTGATAAACCAGCAACAATTGACGCCTTGGAGGCCAACATTGTTCGTGTTTTTCGTGACATACGGCCAGCAGTGCTCGAAAAAGTGGCCAAGAATTGGACGTCCAGAATGCGCTTCGTCAAGGACAGCCGCGGTGCCCATTTGCCCGAAATCATTTTCAAGTGTTAATGCCACGTATTGATCTTTCGAATAAAAAAAAGCTTTATTAGAATTTAATTTTTTGTGTTATTTTTTTACAATTTGAAGTTCTATCGGGCTTGAAAAAACACCCTTTACAAACTCATTTCTGCAGTTCACATGTGCGAATTAGTATCGATCGAAGATTTAATTTGATAATTAAATGTTTTAAACTTAATAGATTTTCATACACGATTTTCATACATTTCAAATTTGAATATGAAATCAGTTTAATGCGAATTTGAATAAAACTTTTAAATTTTATATTAAACAAGCATTCCAAAATGGAATAGGATATATATTTTTTAAAATGTGATGGCTTATTCGATCTTTCGTATTAGATTTAAAATTAAAATGTTCGAGCGTTAGGTCTATTTTAAATTACTTCATTCTTCAATATTTCGCTTCCCATTGGGTAGCATCGTCATGAAAATAAGCACAATTATTAATTAAAAATTTCATTTTAATTTTTAATTTCATAATTTGTATTTCCATTTAATTTTAAATTAATAATTGTGTTTATCTTGCCGACGATGCTACCCAATGGTTAGCGAAATATTGGAGAATAAAATAATTTAAAATAGACCTAACGCTCGAACATTTTAATTTTAAATGTATAGTTTTTATTTGAAATTAAAACGTAATTAATTAAATGCAATTGTGAAATTTTGAGTTTTCAACACGAAAAGGTCGTTAAACAAATGTATTGTGACTTATACATGTGTAATTTAACTTAAAGCAAAACAACGGAAAATACCGGTTCCACCGGTCTTTGCCAAAACTAGAACCGAAAACCGGTTTCTTGAAAAATGTATTTTTCGAACGGGTTTGTCGGTTTTTTGGACACTCTAGTGCAACTTCGTCAAGTTTCACATGTTAGGTAGACATTTACAGATTATTATCCAATGCCTGAGTTGAAGCCAATCACTCATACCAAAAAAAGTTTTAGAAGAAACATGAATTTGTACTAAATGCGTCCATTTGTAGGGGAGGTACCAGATGCGGCGTGGAAACACGTCAATTTTAGTACCAAACTGAGTTCGGAAAAATAGTAAACACTGACATATTTTCATTGTTCTCGGGAAAGATTTACGGCAGTTATTGGGTTGACCAACCTGCCGGCAAAATTCCCCTAAACCAATTAGGATCCTAATTTAGTTGGACATTAAATAATATTTAGCGGAATGTCAATCTGCTATTGAATATAGTCACATTTGCCACACTCATGCGTTTAACGTAAGGGTTAATAAGAGGGTTTTCTATCAGACCTCGGAGTGCAATGAATGACGTAGGGTAATGGTATGTTTAAGTCGGTTCACATTTTAAATAATATATACCCACGTCACTATGGGTGAGGGCCAGTGTTATTATATTTTTTTCAAAAAAATTTGTAAATTAAAATCTGTTTTTACGCAATATTAAAATAAGTTTTATTTCTAGTTGACCTTTCCTATCATTATGATTTTCAATTTTAGTATCGGCTTGAGGTCATATGTATGGAAAAAAGAAAACGAAGTTGTATAGATTTCATTTTATCACAATTTATTTAGTTTCCAATATTTCGATCAACATCCTTTTCAAGGATCTAATATAAGAAAAACACAAATATTAAACATTAGTGAAAACAGTAAACACTAAATTGTTCTTTGAAGTAAAATATTGTCTGTTAGAGATAATTGAGTAGGAAATGACAATAATATTTATGCATATAATTACTACATTTTGAGGTAACAAAAATTATACGACTAGCCTTTGCTGCAAACTTTTGTCAACTAATTTGATTTTTCCGCCTAAATTTGTCAAGTGTATGTCTCTAAACTTGTGCACATTGGTCCGTATCGCGCTTATAGTCGAATATTTTCTCAGATGGAAAGCCAATAATACGTAGCATTTCCTGAAAGAGACGTCGTGAGTAAATCTTCTCTTCAGTTAGAATTCTCAATTCGTCAAAGTTTGGCCTGTGTTCAGTTAACGTACAGTGAGCTGCGAGTGCTGTCTTTTGCTCTAAAGGGTTATAATGTGCCTTTTAGTTCGATTTAGGTGATGAAATTCTCGTCTTCAGTTTATTCATCGTAGTACCAACATATAGCTTCTAGCATATGTCGGTTTTGTACGATTTCGTACACCACATTTGAGTTGTCATCCGTATCGATTCTCAATTTAGTCCTACTAAAAAGGCGATTTAGGGTAAATATAGAATTTGGAGCTAAATGGTATTTCTCCCTCTCATAAATGTTTGAATGATTTATTCTTTCCGATAATCCTGGCACATACGTTACGGATTTATATATCTTCTCCTGTCTCGTCTTATCCTTTGGTGTTAGTGGTTTCAAATCTGTTCGCATTAGCAAGTCGTTAATCGTGTTGAAGGGAAGACTGTTCCTTTGTAAAATCGTTCGTACTTTCTCCTTATTTTCTCCATGAAATTCCACGTCGCTTGTTTTCACCACTCTGGTAACGAAATTCTTGGGCGTATTAATTATTGCCTCTGTAGGATGCTTAGAATAATAATTTATCAGTCGTCCTGACGCTGTAGGCTTTTGATATTTCATCTCCTCTTATAACTATGCAATCAAGGTATGAAAATTGTTGGCCCCTTTCCTCTTCAACTATAAATTGAAGTTGTCGATTGAAAGAATTTCCCAATGATTACAAATATATCGGTTTTCGGTCTCCTCGTTAATGTATTGAGCGTCGTAATCCTTCCGTTATAATGCCCGCCATTTTCGGTGACGCTGGAGAACCCATAGGCAGGCCCTTTCTCTATTCATAAAATTTGTACTCATATTTAAAATAACGTGTATCCTTGATACAAAACGACAGAAATTCCATAAAAATACCCTGTGGTATAGTCGTGTAATCCGCAATTTTTCTCCATTTTTCCTCTATGGTCCTTAATGCCAATAATAATGCACCTCGTGGGCACGTCAATTAAGTTTTCGCTGAATAATTTATCCACTAGTTTTTTATTTTTCTCCTGTAGACTTGACGTCGGATCTCTCCTCAGTCGTCTATACGTGCATATATCGCCCAGAATAATCTTCATCTTCCCATCTTCATCTAATATTCGTCCTTTGATATCGCAACTGTCTTTCCCTCTTTGCCAGCGCTCATGATAAGAATGTCATTATTTTCCCCCAAAAATTGTCTCGTGCGACCCACTGTGCCTAAAATAATCTTATCCTCATGTCCAATTTTGGTTTGTAGAGGTGATCATCGTTCTGTTGCAAATTGTCTGTATCCAATCTTCCCCTTCGGCGATGCATTTGAACAAAGGGAATGTTGTCCTTGTATTTGGCAATGCATACTTGGTTCCGTCCGAGAGACAGTAACCATTATATCGATACGATACGTTTCACTCAAACTTATCTCTTTCACGTCTTTTCTTGATTGTTTTATAATTTTTACGTTATAAATAAATTCTCAAAAACCGCATTGCGATAACATTTTACAAAATCAGTTTTTACCAGAAGAAAACTGGAAATCTGTTTAACACCTAAAAAATCTGCGAAAAACAGATAAATCTGTCAATATAATAACCCTTGTGATGGCATACAAATATGTTTGAATGGCTACTTAGATGTAAATGAAATTTCACAGATTAAATTCTGAATCCGAGATTTATAGACTCCACATAAAGTTGGTTGCCTCGGATATCCAACATGTTTGACAAGTCGCGCGGGAGAAAAATTAATACTCAAATCAAACACGAAATTTGTCTACTCAATTATTTTTCTATTTGGATTGAAGATAATGAAGAAAATTACCAACTCAAGTACACAAATTCTATGTCGGTAATTAAATATATTTCAATTAAAAATTAATCAAATGTGTACTTTTAAATTACAAACGTAATCGGCTGAAGTTCGAAGGTAGTCGTACATAGTAGAAAAGTTTATTCTTTCAATAATATTAACTTCATAGGTATGGTTGCATGTAAACGTTGAATGGTGGAATGTATGGGTTCAATAATACCAGATATAGCTAGTAGTACAAACCATCCAACATGACAACATAATACATTTTTTTCCAGCAAAGTTCAAAATACTAAAATTTCAAAAATTGGCCGTCGGTGGTACAATGGTACTGTGCGCGGCTCTTGTGCATGATAACGTGGGTTCGATCCCTGTTCTGACCACATTAAATTTCTTTCGACGGCGGTCACCTCGCTTAGTGTCGGCGACACTATCGAGTACTTTGCCATGAAAAGCTTCTCAAAATACAGTTCGGAACTGGTTTAAAATTGTACATCCCAATCAGAGAGTGCAAATCTAGAACGCGCACAGCTCACTGCTTTGTGAGAAGCTCTCCCTAATCCCTTCATGGGATGTAACGGGAAACCATTTATTTATTTATACCCAAAAAGATATGAACAGGTTAAGTCAGCAGCTCTGGCACCTCCACCTGGTGTTGGCCAATTTTCGTCAAACATCCCTAATTTCTTCAAACCAATGGCGAAGAGTGTGAAATGAAACGTCAGATAAGAGAAATGGTGTCTCTATTCTAATTTACTCTATAGCTATTACATTTTAACATCTTATTTCAATTACATGCGTAATCAACTTGAGTACGAAATTAATCAATATTTTATATGTGTTTTCAATTACATGCATAATCAAGAGGTATACGATATACATTTTTAGTAACACTGATGGGCCTGAACATGTAAGTAACATTCACGGGAATTTTTGACATCATCTCTTGACCAGATTGAAGTGAAGTGAAAGTGTTAAAATTCAAAAATACGAAAAAGAATATTTTTTTATATATTTTGGAAGCATTTCTCTTAACGTACGGCCCTGTAAATATATGACCATATCAAACAAGTCACGTCACTTGTCACTTTAGACATCATATACTAAACAAACTAAGCATTTGTGGTAACATTTTCATCGATATTAATGTCGAACTGAACATAGACAATAAATATTTTAACAAAAATATTCGTTAGGTTCTCAATCTGGTCAAGAGATGATGTAAAAAATTCCAGTGAATGTGACTTACATAGTCAGGCCCATCAGTGTTACTAAAAGTTATTTCGTATGTTTGTTTTCATGTTTTCAAGTTTCGGAACCGATTTCTAATCTTTGTGTCGAAACCGATTTTTAAAACCTATTCTTGAAATGGGTTTCGAGGCACGGGTTAAGAAATGGAGAGGCTTAAAACCGGTTAGTTTTCTTGTTTAACCGGTTTTTTGATTGAAATCGGTTCGAATTATTTGTATTTGGAACCGTTTGCAGTTTAGAACTTGGTCATAAAACCGGTATCTCAAACCGGCTATGGTATCAATTCGTCAAACCAGTTTGAACAGGTTGGATTACGTGAGTTTTGATTCATATTGTGACTTATGTAGCACCCATATTATAAGTAGGCTTTATTGTCCCTTTTTCCTCGATGTACCCTAATTGCTGAAAAAGTGCACCGAGTGGAAGCTTAGAAACTTTAGCTAAAAGACCCTTATAGGTAGAATAGTGTTCTAATTCATTTCAACTGAAAAACATGAAATTACACTTGTTTCAAAAACTGAATATTTCTTCAAACTCAGATTTGGAATCCGTAGAGTTATTGAATTTTGTAAAACTTTTACGATTTCATATTTCGACTAGCTGACCCGGCAGACTTCGTCCTGCCTGCAAAAGTTAGCGGATAGTAATACTATTTCCTTCCTTCTTTTTTTAAAAGATAAAGATATTTCAACGAAAGCGTTTCATTGGTTGTGTGACTTTATTTAAAAGTTATATAACTGAGTAACATCAGTCAAACACGCTTGCATTAATCACTAAAATTTCAGAATTACAATGCTGCCTTTCCGCATTTGGATATAAGAGAAAGGAGAAAGAATATACTCAGTGATAACGTAGCATTATACTGGAGAAAGAATTTTGAAAATCGGAGTAGTTTAGAAGAACCGTCCCCTTTTGACCCCCCCCCGGTAGGATTGCCTATAGCACGCAGTGATGACGTATCATTCTACTGGTTTTGAAATTCGGATGAGTAGTTTAGAAGATCCGTCAAGGGGGAGACTTTTCCCCTGTTTGCCTCTCCCGGTAGGATTGCCTATATCACTCAGTGATAACGTAGCATTACACTGGAGAAAGAATTTTGAAAATCGGATGAGTAGTTTAGAAGATCTGTCAAGGGGGAGACTTTTCCCTTTTGACCCCTCCCGGTAGGATTGCCTATAGTACTCAGTGATGACGTAGCATTCTACTGGTGAAAGAATTTTGAAAATCGGATGAGCAGTTTAGAAGATCCGTCAAGAGTGAGACTTTTCCCCTTTTTACCCCCCCCCGGTAGGATTGCCTATAGCACGCAGTGATGACGTATCATTCTACTGGTTTTGAAATTCGGATGAGTAGTTTAGAAGATCCGTCAAGGGGGAGACTTTTCCCCTGTTTGCCTCTCCCGGTAGGATTGCCTATAGCACTCAGTGATAACGTAGCATTACACTGGAGAAAGAATTTTGAAAATCGGATGAGTAGTTTAGAAGATCTGTCAAGGGGGAGACTTTTCCCCTTTTGACCCCTCCCGGTAGGATTGCCTATAGTACTCAGTGATGACGTAGCATTCTACTGGTGAAAGAATTTTGAAAATCGGATGAGCAGTTTAGAAGATCCGTCAAGAGTGAGACTTTTCCCCTTTTTACCCCCCCCGGTAGGATTGCCTATAGCACGCAGTGATGACGTATCATTCTACTGGTTTTGAAATTCGGATGAGTAGTTTAGAAGATCCGTCAAGGGGGAGACTTTTCCCCTGTTTGCCTCTCCCGGTAGGATTGCCTATAGCACTCACTGATAACGTAGCATTATACTGGTGAAAGAATTTTGAAAATCGGATGAGTAGTACGATCCGACACAGTGACAAAAACTGACAGATTGTATCAAAAAGTGATAAACCTAAACCAAAAAAAAAAATGTTCCAAAATGTAAAAGAGTACAAAAAGTACTTGTTAACACCAAAAATTTACGGAGAAAGATACCAAGGAAGGCCAAATAGAACAACCTAGATGTTAAAAATAGGAACAAAATTGTACCAAAAAAGGTACCAAAAAGTACTTAAAAAGTACCAAAAAGTACAAAAAAAGGTACAGAGAACTTCAAAGAGAGTATAAGAGAAATAGCAAAGAAGGCCGCAAAAAGTACTAAAAATGGTACCAAAAAAAGTACAACAAAAGTACCAAAAAAGTACCTAAAAGTACCAAAAAAGTACATAAAAAGTACCATTTTCGGCTTCTCATCCATTAAAAAAATTTAGATCCCTATATTCGCCATTCCATCACCAGTCGTTTGGTTGTAACGATAGTACTATATTTTTCCCCTTCTTGCCATATTTGTATCAATAGAAGTACAAATCTTGAAAAAAAAACTTCTCCTATGTCTGCGTTATTAGAGGAATGCGTAACCGAAGTTTCATGATTCTGCCTTCAGCCGTTTGGTATTTACGATGGTACTATTTTTGTCCCCTTTAGTACTATTTTTATCCCTAAGGGTAGAAATTTCGTAAAACCACTTCCCACTCCGCTTCTGCGTCATAAGAAAAAATTACAAACCAAATTTCTTGATTCTGTCTCCAGCCGTTTGGTCAAGACGATGGTACCACTTTTTTCCCCCTTTTGCCCTATTTTTCTCCCTAAAAGTAAAAATTTGGCAATGTTACTTCTCCTCCCCATTTTGATGCGTTAAGAGGAATATACAACCCAAGTTTGTAATTCTGTATCAAACCGTCTGGATTTTAGTGTAGTACTATTTTTTCCATTTTTTGCCCTTTTTTTCTCCCTAAAAGTACAATTTTTGAAAATTCACTTTTCCCCCTCATTTTTATTCTCTAAGAGGAATGTACATACCAAGTTTCGTGATTCTGTCTTTAGCCGTTTTGATTTTAGTGCAGTACCATTTTTTTCCCTTTTTGCCCTATTTTTCCCCCTTAAAGTACGAATTTCGAAAAATCCCTTCTTATCTCGCATATTCACCCCCAAAGGAATATACAGTCCAAATTTCATTATCCTACCTTTAGCCGTTTGGCCAGGGCGCTGATGAATCAGTCAGTCAGTCAGTCAGTCAGTCATTCAGTAACGCAACAATTTTATATATATAGATTGATCTTAATTAATTAATTAATTTTGTCGGGAATTTAATAAACATTGACCAGTTTTTAAACATTGGGAACAAGTGGTAAAATTCCAAAATTCAAAAAGCTTTGATCGATTTCAAGCTTTGCCTGTGAGATAGCATAGTATCTCAATGTTGAAGTAAACGGTGTTAAGAATCATTCCTAGGAAGTTCATATGTTCTTGAAACGCGTTTATTGAGATCTTAGGTACATTTTTGTAGTTGATTGTTTCCTTGAATTTCAGACGGTTTGCTACCTATGGACCTGAACAGGAGAAAAAAAGGTAAAAAATCGAATTTTTTAAAGTTGTTTTTGCGATTTTGACCTTGAAGATGAAGTTTTTTCTGTATGACAAGAGCTACAACTTTCCCTCAGAGAGTAAGTCAAAATTCCCAACGGTTTGCAAGATATGAGCCTGACAAAATAATTACTTTTTTGCAAAAATGACACCGAGGCCCCAAATCTTTGGGAGCCCATAAAAAAAGTGCATGACTTTGGACAAAACTGGGAGAAACGGGTATTTTTTTTTTGGCCTTTTATCACGTAGTTGTTTCCGTATATGGTTATATTTCCATGACTAAAAAAATTACACACAGTGTAATGAACACGATCAAGATGTTAATTAAAATTTGATATTTGTAGTATTTGAAAAAAAAGCTTGGCTATTGTGATGGATGATTAGGTATTTGGCTATTTTGGAGCCCGCAAATACTTCCTTCCAGTTCCCTTTCCAGTTTCTGGAGAAGACCCACGGAAAACAAATCGACACCTATCATCTATGTGCCAATTATACGGGAGAAACTCTACGATGCAATGTCTGAGCTTGGTATTCACGCAAAACTCATACCCCTTTGCAGGATGACCTTGACGAACACCAAATCCGCAGTGAAAGTTGGTAAGGATGAAATGAGGACTAGAGAACGAGCAGGGCCATCTGTTTTATTCGTTTTGTAAGGTCCCTTACCCCTCGGGTTTGTTTGAGACCGGATAAGTAAGTAAGTTTCCTTCTCCACATGTAATTGGGTATGACGTCACACCTTATAAGGACAGAAAGAATTGCTTTATCACATACTAGACGTACGAATCAATACTTTCCTTTTAAATTTGATTTAAAGTCTATTGAATCAAGGATTTTGTAAGTTTAAGGACACTAATAATTGACGCCACTAAAAAGTAATTGTATCATACATTTGTGTTTAAACTACATGATATTAATTTTTCGGACAATAATTCGCTGTGCGTCTGGGTCGTATTTGTGGGGCGATTTTAATGACCTAATGCTGAAAATTCTTTGTAATTCTCTTTTCCCACTATTGGCCAAAATAATTGCGAACATATTTGTGAATGAACTGTAGTACCCATATTTAAAAACTCGCATGGAAACTGACTACTCTGCAATCTTTTTGCCATAACTCAGTCTTTGGCTGTCTAACATTTTAAAAGTGGGGTTGTAAACTCCTTAACTATACCGACATCGTACTTTGTCATTTTACAAGTGTTTTGTTTTTAATTTGTAGCACCGTGTTATTAAAACTACCACAATATTACGTAGTCATATGTATTTGTTTGTATAACATATATGGTTATTTTATTTATTTCCTTCTCCGCATCAGCCAATTGCGTGTAGCCATTCAATGTACAGTTACGTAGCATTAGCCATTTTTTCGCACCGCCAGCATCGACTCCATATAGAATACCATACTGTGCCGCATGCGCAGTTGGCTTGTGACGCTATTGTTGTCGTATGCTGTGTTGTAGTTAGTTGTTGTCAGTGTTGTCGCCACATCTTGGATGTTGTCAAATGTCGAAGAATATGATGCTTGTGGCCAGATGCTTTTGTTTATTGTGTGTGGTGGATAATTTCTTCTGTAATAAAGTTGTAGGAGTTTTTTGCGCGCAGTTTTCGCTTTCAATTGTATTTGGTCTTTTGTATTGTTGTTAGCTTGTTAATGCGAATAAGAAGAGATAGTGAAATATAGATGTGATTTAAGATTATTAGTCGTGTTGACAGGTTTCCAAATATTATTACTTCTTTGTTAACAAGCGGGCATATCATTAATTTTATAACATTGTTGGAGGAACAAAGCAAATGGTAACATTTCTAGAGAAGAGAGATGATAAACTGTCTTTGTTATAGTAAACTTATTTTCGTGTTATGAGCTAAAAGTGGTTTCTTAGGCCCAAGTGTTATTTCTTTCCAAGCAGAGATCGTCGCGTACATTCCATTATAGTTTAACTAACAGTGGATTGCAGTTTATTAATTGGTCTATTGTTGGAATAGTTAGTACTGTGCTCATATCGTTCCAAACGAGTGGACTTACTGTTTGTCGACTCAATAAGTGGGACTAATGGTTTTACATCGATTCTTAACGGTTATGCTTTCTAATGTATGACAGTTGCCATAACTCACAATTACACTACTGAGAGTCACACAAATCTGACCAGCTTTGATAAAATTTCTATAATCATATTTGTATATGGAAGAATAGGGAGGGTAGTCGCAGTAGGAGTTGTAGTCGTTGCATGCAACAATAACAGTAATTTTTCTTTTATTTTTTATTTAATATATCTATCTAACATATGCCTAGAAGAGTAAAAAAAAAAGTAAAATCAACCGTTCAAATTATATCCTGCAGTTTTCAAATTTTCAAATCTCATTCTTAGCTTAGTACTCTTAATTCTTGTCACTATCACGTTGTATCCAGTTATCGTTTTCCGCTTGAAGGGGCGGTCGGTCAACCTCATTATATGTTGCCTTACACCTAGTTTCCACTGACGGCAGAATCCCGATGCGAGTATCGCGCTTTTCCCAAACTACGATGACTTAAAATCCTTTAAGAATAATATAAAATAGGAACATATGTATGAAATAAATTAAACAAAAATATGTTAATATACATAAGCAGGAGGTATAAGGTAATAAATAGCAAAAGTACTAAGTAGCTGAAGTTGTAGCATTACAACAGCTGATTTAGCTTTTTACACTTTGCTCTTGTATCATTCCAGCAATTATTAGAAAAGTTACTGTTGTTTCTCGCGGTCGCTGATATGTCGCAGGAAACATAAACGTGTTTAAATTAAAGGATTTGTGCCATATTTTAGTATAAGGTCATTACAACTACTAATTCCACATTTATTTTCGAGAACGTATAATCAATATAAATTCGATAGTATTAACGTATGATTAATATAAATGTTTATTACCACTAGAACGTATAATTGATATTTGCCTACAATAATCGGAGATATTCTAATTAGGGTACGGTCATGTGTCGGTCCAAGCGGCCTTATAAGGTGTAACGCTGTAGAAACAGCTTAGCAAGAATAAATTGCATTTGTGTTTATGAAAATTTTAGCACACGATTATTTGAATATTCTGATTTTAAGCCTTAGTTAGTTTTTTTTTGTAAGGTATTAGTTTTTTTTGGAAGGTATACACTCTCGATCAGATGATTAGAACCACTTAAATTTCTGGTTTTAGTAGGCCATATCTTTTTAAATTTTTTGTCAAAAGCTAAAATGTTACTACCATCGGAAAGGTAATTTCCATAACATTACAAAAATAGCAGCAATAACATTAAAGTTTAATGCAATAGTATTATAAATGTCCTTTTCCTAAAAAGTCAAAAATAATAAACATTTTTCCGTTCCGGACTTTAAAGGGTATACATGAAGAACCGTATAACCAACTGTGTATGAAATCGTCGTTTTAATGTGTGAGGGTTATGTGCAACACTGTCCCTATCGTCCAGACTGCTTCTAAAAATAATATCACCATTTTCGTGCGCTGTGTATGGATCCATAGTGTTGTGATCCATATTAAAATCTCCCAATCTCCCAGCGTGCCTATATCGTATGATGGGAAAGGGGGCTTTTCTATAAACAGTATACAATGGCAGCCTATCTAGATATATAGGGTTCTTTTAACGATGTCCAACCGGAAAGTATCATACAATCCCTAAAATATATGAATGTGAGTTGGATGCTGCGGAACAGATAGATAAGCGCTCAGTGGGGTGAGGTATCGGCCACTAGGCCAGTCTGTAGTTGTACACCGCAGGGTGGGGGTGATATCAGCACTACTAGTGGGTAGGAACTAAGGATGCTAAACGGGACTGATTTTAAAAAATTCCGGGATTTTCAATCAAGGGATTTTCGGGATTTTCCGGGATTTCGGGATTTTTCGGGATTCTATTTTTAATTTTTTTTGGGAACTGGTCTATTTTACGGCTTACACTCCAATAAACAATCACAAGGGGGTAGAATACGTTATTCTAAGCAAAAAAAGTAAAATAACAAAATCGGGGCAAATGCATAGTTTCGGAGTTATGGACCCCGAAATTTCGGATATGTGAGAGGGTTATGGCGTTAACGTACCGTGTAAGGCCATTGATATCAGTTTTTTGTATAAAACAATTCAAAACAAACTCATAAAATAGTGTAGCACTTTTTGATAAGTCGCTTAGTTATCGAGTTATCGGATGTTGACCTTTAGAAAAATTATCGATTTTGGTATCACTTTTTTGTATAAAACTTGTCATAACTAACTCAAAAAATTATGTAGCATTTTTCGATAAGTAGCTTAGTTATCGAGTTGTCGGATGTTTACGTCTCTCAAACAAAAACAAGAATTATTTTAAAAACATCGCGCGATTTTTCGAATATTTTTTTTCAAACAAAAACAAAAATTATTTTAAAAAAATTTGTAAATTTTTGTTTGAGAGACGTGAACATCCGATAACTCGATAACTAAGCAACTTATCGAAAAATGCTACATTATTTTTTAGTTAGTTATGACTGGTTTTATACAAAAAAGTAATATCAATGCCTTTACACGGTACGTTAGTGGAAAAATTATCCGAAATGTTGTGATCCATAACTCCGAAACAATGCATTTGCCCCGATTTTGTTATTTTACTTTCTTTGCTTAATGTTTTACCCAACGCAATACATTTTGTAATTTTTGGAGAGTACGCCGTATAATAGACATACATATGCCAAAATTAGCTTAAGTTAAGATGTGTTATTAAACCTTTTGTAGAGCCGCCATTGGTTTTTAAAACCTTTTGCACAATTTGCATTTTGCTTGAGGTGCACCTTTCGACTCTTCCAAAAAATAACACCACACTGAACTTTTGTCATTGTTTTTAGTTTTATGTTTTTCAAAATTACTAATAATCCCGAAAAATCCCGGGATTTACTAATTAAAATCGCGGGATTTAGAATTCATCAATCCCGAAAAATCCCGGGATTTCGGGATTTCCCGTTTGGCATCCCTAGTAGGAACTAGTGGTTAGGAACAGCATACCAAAGAACTTGGTTTACAGAAGGGTAAGGGTAGTTGTATATTCGTATATATGTATATATATGTTGTTCTGGATCTGAAACGCAGCTGGAAATGTAACATTGAACACAGTGTTAAGACGGCGCCAGGTGACTTCTACGCGGGCAAGAAAACATTTGGGAAAACATGGAACCTAAGTTCGAAGATGGTATTATAGATGTTTACGTTCTGACCTATGGAATATCGGTATGGTGGCGGCTTTGGAGTGAGCAAGATTGAAAACAGTCAACAGTATAGAGAAGGGCATGCGTCGGTGTGATAGGGTGGTGGACGTGTCGCTCTGCTGTTCTCAATACGATACTGATACTACTTCCGATTGAACAGTTTCCAAGAGTATAACGCTCAAAAGTCCACTGCGGCTTTAAGAGTTGAAATGTTGGACCCGACAAAAATATGGGCATAGTAGGACTCTGTGAATTTTGCCTAGTGAGGTAATACCTGAAAGAACGGACTCTGCTAGTACACAGTTAAACTTCCGGAAAAACAATCATAGCGTTGCGAGATGTTGACGTATACATTTTTACGGATGGGTCTAAGATGGATAGTGGAGTGGGAGCTGGGGTTTACTCAACTTCATTAGGTATAACACTATCAATCGGTCTCCCTGTTTTTGGCAGTATCTTCCAAGCGGCTTTAGTGGTAATATCGGAGACGTGTCGCCAGTTGCGGAATCATGTTATAGCAGAGGGAGTATGAAAATCTTCTCGGACAGACAAGTGGCTAAAGGGGATCTATCATCAGTGCAGAATAGATCCATACTGGTTCATGAATACAGGAGTGTTCTAGAAGAGATCGGCACCACAACAAGATTTCCCTACTTGGTCATACGAGTACAGTCGAGAACGAAGCCGCTGACGAACTAGCCAGGATATGTCCTAGTGGAAATGCGAATGGACCAAATGTAATTGAAAGCCCTCGAAGAGTGGTGGGTAAGGCAATTGATCGCAACATCCATCACAAGGTAGACGGAAAGTGGAAACAACTTACTACATGTCGCATATCACGGGTAATTTGGGCTAGATATATCGGTAGGCTGATGATTCTAAACAGGAATACAATAGCCAACAAGACAGCTGTCAGAAACGTTCACTGGACGATTGGTACACATGGTGCTAACATTGGAATAGTATACAAGCTGTCGTGGTTGCGACGACGAGCTTTTAGCGCAAACCACTGATCACTATATTCTTCAGTGTCCAGCGTTGGCAATCATAATTTGGGAAGCCCTCTTTTGGCGGAATACCGGCACTGGAGAGTATAGAACTCAGTCTGTTTTTAATATACATTAACAACATTAATCGGGTATATTTGGGTAATCTCAATTTATTACTGGCACATTATTTTCTTTTCAGTGTAACGTTCATCACTGCGACTTGGGTGAGATTGTAAGATAATTATAGAATTTTTTAGGTAAATGAAAGTCAGTTTATAATTTGCGATAAATGTTTTCACTTGGTGGAAACATTTCAACTTTTGTAGGTAATATTAAATAATAAATATTTCTGCGACAAACAACCTGAAAACGTTGTTTAGATTCCTGCATCTAGAGATCCAGTTTTGTGTAATCAGAATGTGTACAAAATGGGATGAAAGTTGTACAGTGACGAGCCAAATTTTTACAGGGTTGACACAGTTGGAAATGAATATTTAATTAAAAAGAAGAAAAATTTATTAACTAAATCAATTTATTGTTCTATCGTGAATAAAAACAAAATAAATTTTAATGTAGTGTTGATTTATACAGAGTGAACAGTAAATATTGTAACGTTACAAAAAAATGTTACAATTTTGCACTCTGGTTTTAAGTTAATTTATTTGTCTTATGATTCAATATTTGGTCCAACAGCCGTTGGCTTTTTTAAGAGCTTGTATACACCGAGGCATGCTGCTCAAAATTTTGCCGTCATTTCCGTTGGAATCGCATTCCAAGTTTCTTTTCCTCTATCCCACAGCTCGTCTTTCATATTGGAGCATCTGGGTACTTGGCGAGTTGTGATTTTATGTAACTACAAAGCTTTTGATCGTGTTTAAGTGCGCTGACTGCCCTTGCCATTTCGTATTTGTAAATTGTTGACTGTTTAAACAGTGTCATGCTGAAAAATCACTCTTTCAGTAGTAATACCCGATAGCAGCTGGCAAATGATTTTGCAGAATATTGTTATTGTTTCATAATACCATAATACATTCGCCGTAATACATCCCTATAGCTTTATGGATCCACCACCATGTGTCATGGGAGGTCTTACTGCATTCGGGGTAGTAGTATTTGGATATTTGCTCCAGTTCAAGCACGGCTATCGGACTCAAATCCATATAAGTTTAAACACAAGGCGTAATATCATTTTATTATTTAAAATGTGCCGAATTTAATACTTTACCTTCTTCCAGTCAGCCTCGGTCCAGCCTTCATAGACCTTGGCGAATTCTTTACTTACTTAAATATCCGTTCTCGAACAACCCGGGGAGGTCAGGGACTTTACAAAATGCGGATAACATACATATTTTGCCAACCAGTTTGATCTATGCAGATGTTCGTCAACCTGATCTCTCCAGCGAAGTATTGGTTATCCTATTTTTCCTCTTCCTTCGAATTCGAAAACCCTTCATGTTGGTTTGTCTTCATCAATTCTACTGATATCGCCAGCAGCGCAATCGCGTTATTTTGATACGCTTAACTATGTCAATGTCGGGATATAGATCATACAGCTCACGGTTCATGCGACGCCGATACTCATCGCTGTGCACTATACGGTCATACATTTTTCGAACTATTTTTCTCTCGAAGACTCCTAGAGATGTTTCGTCTGCTTGCGACAATACCCAGGATTCTGTGCCATAAAAACAGACAGGTTGTGTGAGATTCTGGTATAGCTGTACTTTTGTTACTTGGGAGAGGGCTTCATCTGTAAAGTGCTTGCTTAGCCCAAAATAAAATATATTCGCAACCACAATTCTTAGGTTAATCTCAAGGCTGACATTGTTGTTTTTGTTCACGGCAGATCCGAGGTATATAAGTTCATCCATCACCTCCAAATTATAACGGTTATCAATGTTCACGCATTGTTCTAATGGCATGGGGCCCCTGCTCGTGGAAACTATTAATTTTGTTTTTCTGACCCAATTTTGCTGACTCCTTCTAAATTTTCGAAAAGTCTGCAGTAACTTATATCATTGTGCATCCAATGCCGATGGTTTTATTCATGGTGATTGCGGCTTTTCTCATAATGATCTCCATTAAGATGTTAAAGAGATCGCATGATAAGGTGTAGCCTTGCCTGAGGTCTCACTTAGTTCTGAAAGGTTCCGCAAGATCCTTACTAACATTGACTGCGTATTTGGTGTTCGTCAAAGTCATCCTGCAAAGGTGTATGAGTTTTGCATGAAATGCATCGGCTCCTGCGGATTTATTGTTCTTAAGCCGGGCAATAGCTGTTCTAACCTCGTCGTCGTTAGGAGGAGGCAATCGATGTCATCGTCCAAGTTGTGATCGATTGCCTCATCGTCATTTGATATTTCAGGAACTGATACCATGGAGAAATTATGACTCCATATTCCCAACATGCTCTGCACATCTGCGATGAGATTGCCGTTCTTGTCTTTACAGAAGGTGAGGCCTGAACCATGTCCATCTGTTCCCGACTTTTTGGTAGACTTTTCGGGCTTCGTTCTTCCTTCTGAATGTCTCAATTTGCTCAGTCTCGCGCTTGCTCCAATGCCGTTTCTTACGCCTAAAGAGACGGCTTACCTCCCTTATGTTGTCCATATACCGCTCAGTCGCAGCTCGCGTTGCAATTGAATGAAGCATTGCCATTCGTGCAGCGTCTTCACCGTACCATGGTTTGCTGTGAAGCGGGCTTTCACAACCAGGGACGGTTGGTGTGGCAGTTTTTATAGAGTCGGGAATGAGTTTACACTGCGCTTCAGGATCGTCATCGGGAAGGTGTGAGTTCTGTGCAAAAAATTTCAAGAGCTTCCTTAGGTAGGCTGTGGCTACCTCAGGTAATTGCAGCTTTCCGATGTTCTAGAACCTAGAGACTAGATGTCGCAGCCTTTTACCATCTACAAATCGTATAATTTCTTGTGCGGCCATGTCCTGTCCATGGCATTTCCTGGATAGCTTTTATGTCAGCCTTATAACTTTCGAGGACATCTGCCAATTGGATATATACACGCTGAAAATCTGAATTCTTTTGTTGTTTGTATGCAAGTATAACGTGTTTGTAGCTTGTCGCAAATATGCTAACACGTGTTTGCTATTCAATATAACATGTTTGAGACACCGTGATTAACAGGTTATAATAAATGTTTTTGAGGTCCAAATGTGGCTTCTTTGGTGAAAACCGCTAAAAACAAATACGAGACAGGCAACAGAGAAACAAAAAAGCAGCAGAACTTCAGTTCATGTAAACAGTGCTTGCAGATATGTACATGTTTCCTGCAATATATTGTCGGAGCCGATATTTTTGAGCGTGTATAGAGTTCTCACATTCCAAGTGCATATCCGTAAATCGTGGTCCTTATAACATTTGCGGGGGTCGTCATCAAATGGGGGATGTTTATGTTTTCTGTAGCCAATATGAACGGTGGCGGGACGCAGTCCACCAGGTTTTTGCATTTTACCTACTGCCAGGTTATTTGACTGCATCAGCCCATTAAGGATCAACGCCGACCAGGATGCAATATGTCGAACCTGGAGTTTCCTCTTTTGGTTTGTATTCGCCGTTGGCCCATATGTGTGGCTCATCCGCCTTCTTAGGACAAAAGAATATGCCCGATAACTTGATGAGCTTCAGTGATATCAGTCAGCTACAAAACCTGAGACCAGAATGACAGCTGTCATAAACGGCCACTGGACGATTGGTACACATGTTGCTATCATTGGAATACAATACAGGCGTTGTGTGTCGTAGTTGTGATGACGAGCTTATGGCGGAAAGCCCCGAACACTATCTTCTACAGTCCCCAGCCTTTGTATAAAGGGAGAATAACTTTGGGAAGCCCTTTTTGCCAGACTACAAGAACTGGGGAGTATTGAACTCAAGCTACTTCTAAAATATATTATCAGTACTAATTGGGTAACCTCGGCTCATTATTTTACTTTCTCCATTTTTCAAAATGCCATCACTGCTACTAGGCTGAGCTTCCTTGTGAGGAACTCGCAGACACTCTAACCTAATCCAACGTATATACTTGTTCGTTTTACACATGTTCAAAAACGTTTTGTACGTTTGCGTACGTTAATTATAATATTTTGATGTGTTAACATCTAAAGCGGCGTATAGGGACTAAATCTATCAAAGTCAACACTGCTGCTAAAACCAGATTTTATGCTGCTGCTAAAACCAGATTTTCTGCGACTGCGAAAGAGAATAATGACGTGTTAAACAAAAATGAGCGAGCAAGAGAGCAATGAAAGAGTGGTGTGGCAGGGGTGAGGCATACGAAATTGTGTTTATTGCGTATGTATTAACATAATAATGTATGTATGTACATTTGTCTGTTGCTGTTGTTGAACGGAGATATAAAGCATAGCCACGCAAAATTTCATTTGCAAGCCTAGGCTGAGCTTCCTTGGGCTTGCGCAGTCAACGTAATGGTGACACACTAATACGTCAGCTACTTCGTACAAAGTATGTGTGATGTTGTGTGTTTGGCTGTTTCGTTGCTGTTGATATGGCAAACATGGGGTTATGTGACACACGTATACGTCAGCTACTTCGGACAAAGTATGTGTGATGTTGTGTGTTTGGTTGTTTCATTGTTGTTGCTATGGCCAAACAAAGCGAGTCATTTGATGTTCAGCATTGCCCGGTGTATTTTTCAATGCCTATAATAATGGGTGATGTTAAAGAGTTCGCATGATAACGCATTCCTCTACGATAAATTCAAGCTTACCATTAATACTTCATTGGAGTCTCCAACTACTATCCAAGGAACTACAATTGACGCAGTTTTCTCACGATATTTAGATAGGATAGAATCTAAAGTTTAGGTCTCATATTTCAGCTTTCACAGACCAATTTTATCTGTGTTGAAAACTTAACATTTATAAATAATAAAAATAAAGAAATAAAATGTAATTCAATAAACTATTATTTTTTATTTTCCACTGTAACATTTACTAATGTGTTCATAGAAATCGAACAGGTACCGTGTAGGAAAAAGGTGTTAACACATCATCCGTGAGTTCGAACACTCATTGATTTTTTTTTAAGGTAAATGACAGTTCGTTTACAATAACGCAAACGACTTTTGCGACAGATGTTTTCATTTAAGGGAAACATTTCAACTTTTGCTGGTTTCAGTAGCAACAGAAATATTTTTCCGGACCAGCAAACGTATTTTGATTGCTGCGTCTAGATATCAAGTTTTTTTTTAAAACCTATTTATTGAAACAAATGATGACATATCCAGCCTATATATTTTGGTATTAGTTTTATGCAATCATACTTTCTTCATGTGTATAGGCTGTATTTATTTGCCTGGAGTACAAGGGGTATAAACGCCCACAGAGGGTTTTTAAATATTCCAAATCAGGCCACGCTGAAATAAACGGCCTCTGTAAAATATTCTCCCAAACATTTTCTGCAGGAACCATGTATATGTTTGGAACGTACTTCAAACATTTATATGTTTGCAAGTCGCAAACTCAGGTGTATTTTACGTGGAAACATATGCGTGCTTCATTCGAAACATCCATACACTTACGTGGAAGCATTCGCGTGTTTCCCAAAAACCTCCATATACTTACGTGGAAACATATGCGTATTTTCTCCAAACATAATAATACTTGGAAACGAATTATTGTTATATTATATTTATATTATTATTGTTATATTATATTTATATTATATATATAATTAAAATAAATAATTAATACAAAAAATTAAAATATTTAAAATGATCCGTTTTACATATACTTGCTGAATGCATTAGAAATGAGAATCTGCTGCTCTTTTGCTTCTCCTTCCTTTGTTGTCTCTCACGTTTTTGTTTTCAGAAGGTTTCAACTACGCCTTGGTTATCACTATGCGTTGGTACACAAATAATATACTTGTTCAAAACTGTAGTTCATGCAAGACAAGCGTGTATTAATTTCTTGTTTTTTTTTATTATTTTTCACAAATGGTCCGCCATTCCGGTTTTTCAGTAGAGGCTCGAGCAGAAAAAAGTATTCACGTTGTTGCCTTTTCCGGTTTCTTTCCTCGAAATCGTTTCTCGCTTTGATGGCACACATATATGCGAAACACATACACAAAAACCAAAGCAACATCACAAACCATTTAACCATCCCAGGATTTGTTTATTCTTTTCCACTGATCAAGAGCTATTGATATCCTCTATCCCATGAACCATTGACGACTGAATGCATGAAATTAAAATGCAAAAAATCAGCCAAAATAAGAAACCCTGACTTCAACTACAATTTACACGCATATCCAGGAATATTTATAAATCACTCATTGAGAGAATACCGATACACACTTACAACATGTACACACTCGTTGCCCCTCTTTTATTTTCTTGCTCTCGAAAGAGCATAAACAGTGCAACAAACACGGCTGCATTTATATCACAAACACAAATATATTTGGGTCGCAAACACATATTAATTATTGTGTCTCAAATATGGAATATTCAATAGCAAACACAATGCGTTTGGGCACAAGTATATTACATTTGCGACAAGCTCCAAACACATGTTATATTTGCATCCAAACAACAAAAAAGTTGAGATTTTTCATCGTGCGTGTGTGTGTTTTTTCAGTTTTGGAATGGTGTTGTGTTGTTGTTGCGTTGATGCTCTTGGTCCATTCCCAACAAATGCTGGGTGAATTCAGCAGCATTTCGATTGTGGAACTTTAGCACGATTTACATACTCAAAGCTGAAAAATCACATACACCCTGAAAAATCTGACTATTTGCGTTGTTTGGATGCAAACATAATGTGTTTGTAGCTTGTCGCAATTATAGTATACTTGTGCCTAAACGCATTATGTTTGCTATTCAATATTACATGTTTGAGACACAATGATTAATATGTTATAACATATGAGTTTGCGACCCAAACATATTTGTGTTTGTAATATAAATATAATATATTATTATAAATATAAGTGTTTCTGACCCAAATGTGGCATTGTTTGTTGAAAACTGCAGAAGCCAAAAGCGTGACCGACAACAAAGAAACAAAAACGAAGCAGTTATTCATTCCATGATAACAATGCTCATGATAACAAAGCTTATATGTATATGATTCTTGCAATATGTTGCTGGTAGAATTTTTTTCAGTGTGTAGATATTAAATTTAGTAGGCACTTTTTACATAGTATCCATTTCATGCCGTTTACTTTCTAAATTGATATTAATGTCATTCATGGCCACTTTTTTTGTTTTATTTCCATCTTCCACATTTAACTGGATATAAATTCTAATTCTCATGATATGGCTGACCTGACTGGTTTCGAGTGCGAAAATCTTTAGTAAATTTTATTGACATAATCTCTAATATCATCCATTAGGCCGATTATGCATTGCTGGCTCATAGTTTAAAGTCCACACTCGTAAGATTTGTGTACTCGTTTGTGGCCCCAAGCAGCCACCTCATACGCAGCCACCACTAAGGATTAACATACACGTTGGTAAAACTGAAAGATTGCTGGAGATTTAATGTGTTCGATAAAGCACAATTTAAAGATTTGTAGTTATTTTGTAGTTGAGTGTAATTTGAAATTGTTAGCCATTAATAATGCTATCGATTAGGGGGAAAAATATGTGTGGAAAATTTATTTATAACAAGGATTATGTGGCGATGACAAGTTGGAGAGTGTAGTAGCATGATGAAGTGAATATTTTGATAACGGTAGAGGGGTTTTTGGAACTATTGTATGTCAGGCATTGGAACATACTTAAGATATAGTTAGAATGTCATTTTTACTTGTTAATGCATAAAGTAACATTTTAAGAGAATTAAGAATGTTGATTTTCAAATTATCACCACTTCGGATTTTGCCCCTTTATGCCATGTTTTTTAAAACCAAACAAATTACTTAAATAAAAGTATTACAAATAATGATTATTTGACCCCCATCCCCATCCTTTGATTTTTTGATTTATATACACCGCGAGAGTTCTACTCGATTCTACTACGAGTATTACATACAGCGATAAATCCGAAGATTTGTTGCTATCTTTGATTTGTCTTCGTGATGCTTTTTAATGAAATGAAATCTGATACCTTCAAGTTAACTGTTTTTCATAACCCAACGAATGCGGCAGCAAACAGAAACTGCAGCCAAACAATTCGTGGCCAATACACGAGCATGAGTTGGTTTTGGAGTTTAGCCAATACGCCTGCTGAAGTTTCTACAAAAGCGTCTCGCCTCTCATCATCCTCGCAGCCGACAGTGAATTGAAGTAACAAGTTTGTCTGCCTACAAAAAAAAAAACAAGCAAAAAAACTGAAATAAAAGATTACATGCTCTTGTATCCGCACTTAAGATATCAAATTACCCATTATAGCCTAGAAATTTCTTGGGCAGTCAATCGTTCGGTGGCAGCAGTAGTATACAACTGAACTAGACTGGCGATTTTTCATAAAGCCCCAAAGGGGTTGGCGCATTCATTTTTCGCTAGTACAATTAAAAAATCGTGAAAACTAAAGCGTGTTCTTAACACTTTTTTGGAAGATTAATGATTTTAAAGAATTCACCTCAATTATATTATATTACACATACAAATGTGTACACTTTTAATTCCTTCCATAAATTCCCACACCAAATTTAACACAGTAGATACAATGTTTGGTTGTGGGACCATTGCAGTTTTTTTTTGAGACTCCTGATATTTATTTCAAATTCCTTTCTTGACTTCTAACTTAGATTGCAATTATTTTGAAAAAATTGCTGTAATTGTCGCTGTTACGTTTTAAATTTCAGAATTATGTTGATATTTTGCAACTACTTTCATTTTGCTTGGCTTTGAAGCTGCTGCGACTACTTGGTTCATGGATGGTAAATATTAAAAAACGCGGTCATTAATATGTGTTCAGGTTGAAGAGATTTATAATTCGGTTTAGCTGTTCTTTGAATGACTTCATATCACCGATTTCAAAGAGAACTAAACTTTTGTATCGCTTTTTATATAAATAATATGATACAAGTCAACTTTATTCATTATCATAATATAGACCAACGACACAGATGTGCTAGTAAATATTTTGGGGCTACTTTTTGATGTTTTGACATCTATAGGCACGAGTAGGGCAATCTATCAAAGTGAACACAAGCAAACAAAACAATACACAGTGTTAGCATTACAGACGTGGTTGTTGTACAACAATAGCCTCTGCCTGAAAATAAGTATGATGGTATTGATGTAGCGGCAGCGAACAAACAAGCAGGTCGTCGTCGTCAAAGAGTATTGAATAGTATAAAGAACTCACGGAACGAATCGCATGACTCAAAAGTACTGCCGACGTCTGGCGAATGGTTCAAAACGTATTACTCTCTTTTTGTCATACCTTGGTCCATTCATAATTTTGATGTGAAACATTGATGCCTTTTGAAACATTTATGCTTTTTGTTTTGTTTTATGTAATAACATTGTCGAAATAGTGCATTTATATTGAACTATTCTATAAAGAGAAGACTGGTTTATGCTCTTTTATTCAGACTCTCTACATGAGAGCGGAAGAAGAGTGCAATAAGTTCTCTATACTATACAATACTTTTTGTCGTCACTGCGTTTATGACAAAACAAAAACAATTATTTCAGTGAGCTAAATATTGAATTTTATTCAGTTGTATGCCAGCATTCAATCAAGCAGGTCGTCGTCGTTCTGTTTATGACAAAGCAAAAACAATTATTTCAGTGACCTAAATATTGCTTTATATATTTCATCAATATTACATCTAATGTTAAAGGATATGTAAGAAAAAAAAAGTGCAAAACAAAAGAGCCTTCAGCACAAAAAAAAAACGAGTTCAAACCACAACAATACAATTGTAAACTAAATTTTATTTATAATGGAAGTAAGTACATTTCGTATTATGGCTTTTGGAATTGACTGCATTCTGGGTATCGTATAAACCTTGATCAATACTTATTAAATGAATTAATTAATGGTTGAAAGTGTTTGAATTTTTTTTTTATTTTCCAATGTAACATTTACTAGTGTGTTCATAGAAATCGAACAGGTACCGTGTAATAAAAGGTGTTAACACATCGCTCATGAGTTCGAACACTCATTGATTTTTTTTTGTCAAATACTCCCAGTGTTGTTTCACATACCTAAGTAATTAACATCGACTCTGAATTGTAGCGACACACAGTGGGGGATTTCTCAAAAAAAAAAAAAATGGAAATAACTCACCCGTTTCGAAGCGGCTGGACCGATCAAGATTAAATTTCGCAAGGACATAGCTGAGGTCGAACA
Organism: Phaonia tiefii; assembly: GCA_963931995.1. NCBI lineage: Eukaryota > Metazoa > Arthropoda > Insecta > Diptera > Muscidae > Phaonia > Phaonia tiefii. The sequence goes on from OZ008367.1 coordinate 52,836,114, forward strand.
TGTTAGTTAAATTGACAGTTGTTGCGCGATTACGTTTATGGTCAGTTGAGAGCAAACGCGGCCCCCATCTTGCAGACAGCTTTCTTAAACACAACTGATCATTTAAATTCCAAACCACACTGCCATATGAAATGCCTATGGCATCAAAAACGTCACGCACTTTTATTCTACGATCGGCTAACACCATATCGTGGATTTTTCGACATTTTCGGGTGTATTGACCTCAATTGGCCGTCCAGAACGTTCAGCGTCATTTGTACTTAGTGACAGAATTGTATAATCCTTCAAATTGAATATTTTTGATATCAATAAACAGAACAGAACTTCATTCTTGTAAATTAGAATATAATGTGAAAATTAAATTTAAATTAATACTATAAATTAAAATTAATAAAATCAGTGTGCATTGTTATACTTATTTTTTATTTTATTTATCTTATTATTGTTAACTTCAGTGATATTGTTAATTTTAGCTATTTCGATCAAATTGATTGTGTTCTCCGATATATGTATGATTTTTAACCCGTATGCTCTACAATTTTATTTAATACTTTGTGCGTTTTCTCTTTCTTTTCTATTTTTTCATTGATTGCACGTCATAATTTATACTTTTGATTATTTTTTACTACATTTTTGAAAAACTTGTAACTATATAAAATTGTAATTAATTAATTTGAGATAGAAATCCCTGCACTATAATCATAAGACAACATGTCTTGTTGTGCAGATTTACCAATACATAAATAAAAATACAAATACTTGTGCGACCACAACGAAAGTCAGTAAACCACTTTTTTACCATTGAACTCGATGGTGCAGAGTCCCCAAAGTATTTATCAAGCTTTTCCTTGGTTTGATTGGCGTTTTTTTTTGCAAAAAATAATGTTTAATGAGCACTCGAAATTCCCCTATTCCATTTTTAAAAAAATGCACGAGGTTGTATGTTTTGAACAGCTGTTAAACGCAAAGTAAATGACGGAACTTGCCCAAAATTTGACAGTTGTCTATTAACACGTGGTACTTGGTGGGAGCAGTGTTCCATTTCATATAACTACGAGGGAAGTTCGAAAGTCACGGACTCACGCCCCCTACATACAACGGATTTGATTTATTTATTAGCAGTTCAGACCGAAAATTGTATACCAATAGTTTTCCGTGTTTATCAGTTGTGTTCAATATGGTATATGGAAATTAGGGATATGACTCTTTTGAAGGTTAGCTAAGGTTTTGGGGATATGACAATGTTTTTTGCCCTGGCAAAATCTAAGAGTCTCATTCCTTTATTGGAATTGATGGCGTATAGACTGAATTTACCGATGGTTGGTTCAAAAATATTTTCTCTGCCGAGTTTGGCATTAAAGTCAACAAATTTCCGCAACCAAATTCATGATTTTTCTTATGACAGCTGTAGTATATGTCCCAGTTATTCTTCCTTTTACAGCCATGACCAGTCCATTGCATCTCCTGGATGGCAGTAATATCAGCCTTATGGTTCTCGAGGACATCTGCCAATTGGATAGTGGCACCGGATCTGTGTAGATCCTTGCCCTTATAACCTTTGCGGGGGTCGTTAATAAATAGGGGGATTGTATATTTCCCATTCTGATCTTGTAGTTAGATGCATTGTCAGGGCGAGGGTTCCTATTCATATTTCGGGGAAAGCAAATAATAACAAACATTTTAAAATAAAAATGGCTTTATTGGTTTTCAAAATATTCCCCTTGACGATCAATACATATGGGCGGCATTGGACAAAGGGGCGTGGTTTTTTACGGGTTGTTTTTTTATTTAATGAAGTACAATCGATATTCGTTGAAAAAAGATGATCAGTGAAATAGTGCGTTCACAAATTTAATTCAAATTTGTCAAGTACCTATTGAAAACCCCTTTACTTGTGTCCAAACGCATTATGTTTGCTATTCAATATTACATGTTTGAGACACAATGATTAATATGTTATAACATAATGTGTTTGCGACCCAAATATATCTGTGTTGTCGTGTTGTTGCACTGTTTATGCTCTCTCGAGAGCAAGAGAATAAAAGAGAGGCAACGAGTGTGTATATCTTGTGAGTGTGTATCTGTATTTTTGCATTATTCTCTCAGTGAGTGATTCATAAATATTCCTGAATGTGCGTGCAAATTGCAGGTGAAGTCAGTATTTCTTATTTTCGTTGATGTAGTCCGTTTTAATTTCATGTATTTCGACGTCAATGGTTCATCGGTCAATGGTTCATAGGCGCTTTACCAGTGAAAAAATAATAAAACAACAAATGCTTTGTGATGTTGCTTTGGTTTTTGTGTATGTGTTTCGTATATATTTATGTGTGCTATCAAAGTGAGAAATGATTTTGAGGAAAGAAAATGAAAAGGGCAACAACGTGAATCTCTTTTTCTGCCAGAGCATCCACTAAAAAAATCGGAATAGCAGACCATTTGTGAAAAGAAACACAAGTACTTAATACACGCTTGTCTTGCATGAACTAGATTTATATATAAGTATATTGTTTGTGTACCACCGCATAGTGATAATAGTTAGTTGAATCCTTCTGAAACCAAAAAAACTGAGAGATAAAAAAGGTAATGCATTCAATGCAACTAAATGTAAAAAGGGAATTTTAAATATTTAAATTTTTTGTATTATCTATTTATAAATGTGGATATATATTGATAAAATTAATTATAATAAATAAAGAAAGAAATAATTACTCGTTTCTAAATATTATTATGTTTGGGAGAAATTACGCATATGTTCCCACATAAGTATATGGAGGTTTGGGGGAAACACTCGAATGCTTCCTCGTAAGTATGTGGATGTTTAGGGTGAAGCTGTTTCCACATAAAAGCATACATATTTGTCAGTAAACGTGCTAATATTTGCATTTAAATACACCTGAGTTTGGGTCTTGCAAACATATAAATGTTTGAAGTGTGTTCCAAACATATACATGGTTCCTGCAGAATATGTTCGGGAGAATATGTTACAGAGTTCGTTTTTTTCCAGCGTTTACATCTGTTCCTGCTCCATCTTTTCCTGCTTCCTCTGTTCCTGTGTCATCTGTTCTTGCTTCATCTGCTTATGCTTCATTCTCTTCCTGCTGCATCTGTTCTTGCTTCATCTGTTCCTGTGACACCCGTTCTTTCTTTATCTGTTCCTGCTTCACCCGCTTCAACAGTTTCTGCTTCATTTGTTCCTACTTTATCTATTCCTGCTCCATCTGTTTTTGCTTCATCTGTTCGTGTGTCATCTATTCGTGCTTCACCTGTTCCTGCTTCTCCTGCATCATAAGTTCCTGCTTCACTTATTCCTACTTTATCTATTCCTCCTTCATCTGTTCCTACTTCATCTGTCCTTCATCAGCTGTTCCTGCCTAATCTGTTTCCGTGTCATATGGTTTTTCTTCATCTGTTCCTGCTTCATCAGTTCTCTTCCTGCTTTACCTGTTGCAGTCTCTTCCTGCTTTATCTGTTGCAGTGTCGTCTGTTTTTGCTTCATCAGTTCGTGCTTCATCTCTCCTACTGCATCTGTTGCAGCTTCAATTGTACCTGCTTTATCAATCCTCTTTCATTCCTGTCTTCCTAATTAGTCTTTATGTATAATAATATCGCCCAACACAATCAAGTTCCCTGTTCAAGCGATTAGCTCCTGCATTAATTTATTTATTTGTTTAATCTTGTTCCTGATTGCTGTGTTACCACTGTTGCTGTTCTTTCAATTTAATTATTATACTTTAATTTTGTATTTAGTTTGTAACTGAAGATTTGTAAAATTAGATTTTCCAGCTGTTTTTAGCTCAGTAAGTAAATAAAAAAAAAATATCCAATGAGTGTTCGAACTCACGGGCGATGTGTTAACACCTTTTTGTTACACGGTACCTGTTCGATTTCTATGAACACATTGGTAAATGTTACATTGGAAAATAAAAAACAGCGTTTAATAATATGATGACGTTACATTTAAATAATATTAATACCTAAAATTATTTAAAAACCAGTGCAAGCACGTGTGTCATTATTGTCTTGCTTAATACTTTTTGTTTTGTTCCCACAAAAACACAAAGAGAATGCAAAGCAACAGACACATGTTATGTTCGTACATACCCTACACAAGTTCACACAATTTTCGTTGCTCTCTTGCTATCTCATTTTTATATACGTATAACCACGTCATTATTCTCTTTGCTCTGAGAGTGCTTCGCACCCACACAATACAACTATTCGCTGCCGCTACATCAGTGTGTGTGTTTTTTTTTCGAAGTCTGACAATCTGTGTTTCGCAGTCGAACAAGTCTGTGTTCTAGATAGGGGTGGGTCACCCTTATCATTTAGGGATATGAAAAATAGATGTTGGACGATTCTGAGACCTACCCGATATGCACACAAAATTTCATATAAATCGGTCAAGCCGTTTCGGAGGAGTTTAACGCCAAACAATCTGTGTGATCGCAGTCGGACAAACTATGTTTGGATGTATTCACTTTGTGGGTTAAGTCCCTACCCGCGCCTATAGATGTTAGCACATCAATAGATAAATAAATAAAAGCAACACTGTAGTGTTAGTGTTATTTTTGATTCTATTGGGGTTGTAAGAGTTGTGCAATTGCATTTTTGTAATTTTATTTCCGTTCTCTCCTTTCACACTCCCAAATTCAAATATATGCTCTGAAATATTAAAAGGAGTGCCACGATAGATTATCAATATACATTTGAATACTTATATATATAATATTGTTAAAAACAAACCAAGAATTAAGAATACAATATATTATTAATTAGTTTTGTTATTATTATTCTTCTGCGTTTAAAAGTGTACAGACATGTAACCATTTCTGCTCTTCACTGTATCTACATTGTTGTTGTATAGTTGGGTTAATTCTAATTTTGTTCCATCATCGAAAATCATCGAAACTATGGCTGCAAAATCTGAAATAGCCAAATTTTGGTCTACAAATATGTTCACTAACTACAAGTTAAACAATAAGACTTCATATAAATCATTTCCACGGTCGCACAGATAAAACTGCAGCTAAACAAAATTTATGATGACATGCTAACTAATATGACCAAAAAAATAAAAGTTCAAAGATTTTCAGTTACATCTTGTGGCCCAACAATCATATGAACAACAAACAATACAATATCTTTTACGGGTTTCGATTACAAGCAGTTAGTAGAAAATGTATATTACCAGCCAGTTCCCGTACCAAAACAGCAGTACAATAGATGGCTTAACTCCACATAAGTAGAACATAATGACATACATATGTTCATATGTATGTATGTATTTTGGCAAAAGGCTAATAGAAAACAAAAACCAAAATTCAGTTATGAATGTTTTTTCACCTACTCCGACATTGCAGATAAACATCATAAACACAGACAGCATCAGCATAAGTTGACGCTCAGCAAGTTTCCGCAACAATCAATGAACTCGCAAACAACCGCATCGACCAAAAGACGTCCATTTCGGTTGGTCTATGTTGCGTCAGTTAAGTTTACCGCTTCACTTGGCATCATAAATTATACGAATAATTGACGCTTTTAACCAAGTAAAATTTTGTAAAAAAAAAAACACGGTTAGGATAAGACGTAGTTACAAATCCGCGCAATTATAAATGGCAGACAATAAGGCGGCCTGGATTGGAAGCTGAGTTGAATTGGAAGACTGTGCAAATCTCCCCTACGATATTACTCCGTTATAAAATGTGTTACAGTGGATTGGAATGTACTGTTTTAAACTGATCCCAAAGGGATTACTAAAAATTGGTGGATGCATTGGCTTCTCGACAATGACATGACCCCCAGATACGGCAAATTTGGTTGTTGGCATAGCCTCCGAGCTGAAATTACGCCTCGTCAGAGGAGATGATTTTTCGCACAGATCCGATTTCCGATTTGAACTTCTGTAAGGACCAAACTAAGAAGCCGCAACGAAGTGGGTGCTCGTTTGCCTGGAATTGCTGAGTCAATTATACCTTGTAAGCGAATTAACCGAGATTTTTGTGCAAAATTCTTATCATGCTGGTGCGGGGAATGTCAGGTTGTTGAGATAGATGTTCTCAGATTGAGTTGTACACTTTCGGTCACAACAGTCGCATTATCGTCGGTACGCAGCGTACAACAACGGGAACCATGAGTGTTGTCGACTAAAAACCAGTCTCACAAACTTTCAATCTTGCGTACAGTACGAGCGATGGGTTCTTCATTTCAGCCAAAATTTATTGTCAGCAAACGCACAGTTTGGGCAATATAGCAATATAGTAATAAGTTTGCAATATTTCCCAACGTTGTTCAAGGAGGTGTGATACTGATTGATAGTCGATATTTCTAATAGCAAATATCAGTGTCCAAATAACATGCGATTTAAAAGATACCCAGTTGGAACCCAGTCTTATGACAGTGCCAGTAGGTGCTGACACTTTCTATAAGACATGTTCGTGACATGTCACTAGTTTTTACTTAGGTGACATAAATTGTGAACAGCCTTTCAATCTGTGTATGCAAGACCGTCCTATTGACTTGTCAGCTTTAGGTCATGACTAACTTTTTCCAATACTGAATATCGATAGAAGAAGTCTTTATCTTTTTTCAAAAGCGAGTCATGCGTGAAGAATTTCAAGTTATTGAGAAAACATAAAACTGAAAATTGTATATTTGAATTGTAAGTCATACATTTTCAGAATTATTTTCAAAAATAATTGAAAACTAATACACGAAACATTCAAATTTACATATATGAATGTATGCAAATGCATGTGCCCATTTCTTGTTATAATAAAAAAATCAATGAGTGTTCGAACTCACGGGCGATGTGTTAACAACTTTTTGTTACACGGTATTTGTTCGATTTCTATGATCACATTAGTAAATGTTACATTGGAAAATACAAAGAGCGCTCTATCATATGATGACGTTACATTTAAGTAATATTAATACTTAAAATTATTTAAAGACTAGTGCAAGCACATGTGTCATTATTTTTTTGCTTAATACTTTTTGTTTTATTCTCACAAAAAAACAAAGAGAATGCAAAGCAACAGACACATGTAAATACATTCATTGTTATATTCGTACATACGCTACACAAGTTCACACAATTTTCGTTGCTCTTTTGCTATCTCATTTTTATATACGTATAACCTCGTCATTATTCTCTTTGCTCTGAGAGTGCTCCGCACCCACACAAGACAACTATTCGGTGCCGTTACATCAGTGTGTGTTTTTTTCACAGTTTTTATATATGTATAGCCACGTCATTATTCTCCTTGCTCTGAGAGTGCTCCGCACCCAAACAAGACAACTATTTGCTGCCGCTACATCAGTGTGTGTTTTTTTCGCAGTCTGACAATCTGTGTTTCGCAGTCGGACAAATCTGTGTTCTATATAGGGGTGGGTCACCCTTATCATTTAGGGGTATGAAAAATAGATGTTGGCCGATTTTGAGACCTACCCGATATGCACACAAAATTTTATACAAATCGGTCCAGCCGTTTCGGAGGAGTTTAACACCAAACAATCTGTGATAGCAGTCGGACAATCTGTGTGATCGCAGTCGGACAAACTGTGTTTGGATGTATTCACTTTGTGAGTTTAGCGCCTATAGATGTTAACATATCAAAAATATTTATTTTAGGTTTTTTTTTTAAATTAGAAGTCATCCATCTCAAATACTCAAATATAGTAATTAGATAGGTAATGACACAAAGTCACCGCATTTGGAGACGTCTTGAGTAACTGAGGACGACTTGTGCACATGTCATAAATACCTGTTGACTTTCTACCAAATGTATGAAAATGTTACGAGCTGTCATGAAGTTTTTTGTTGGGAGCGGATCGGCAAGTCAGCAGGGACTCTGACATGTCACTTCGTAGTCACTGACGACGTCTTTCGGAAATTTTAAATTTTTTGGGCTCCCCCTTTACACTTGCCAACATGAATACAAAACACAAAACACAATTTTTACGTCTACAAGTAATCAGTCACTAAGTAAAATGTACATAATATAAATTATAATTCCTAATTATACCCTCACCCATAGGATGGGGGTATACATCATTTAATACGGAACAAAATGTAACGCCATATTAAACCCTCAGTATCTTTGTACATGAGATTCTGGATTCAATCCCTGCTCTGACCACCTTAAAAAAAATTGCTTTCGGCGGCGGTCATCTCGCATAGTGACGGCGACACTATCGACTATTTAGCCATGAAAAAGCTTCTCAAAATACCGTCCGGAATCGGTGTAAAACTGTAGGTCCCAATCAGTGAGTACAAACTGGAAAGCGCACAGCTCAGTGATTGTGAGAAGCTCTCCCCTGTTGCTTCATGGGATGTAATGGGAAACCATTTATTTTTTTATCTTCGTTTCGTTTTGGGACCTTTTAAGACGATTGAGCCATGTCCGTTAGACCTGTCCATATTAATTTTTTTTTTATTTTCGCTTTCTACTTTTATATATATTTGGGGCTAAAAAATAAGAACTGTGAAAAAAAAATCGAAATTGTTGTACCAAAACTCAGCGCATCGCGCTTGAAGTCAGAGCTGCAGTGTTTTGCGATATGACGAAAGATACAGATACAAAATTACAGATTATTTTTGAACGTATTACTTCTTTTGCCAAGGTTTGATGGGAAATATTTAAAGTTTCTATTACGTAATCTATTTCTGAAAACAAATTGGAAAATAAACAACCAGATTTTTTTACAGCATCCGAAATGTGGAATTTCATAATTTTCATTCTAAAGTTTCGTTTTTATAGCCTCCTATTTTCAAAATATCACTCCATCGTGTATGGTCTTATTAGTTTCACGTAAAGTCACATAACCTATAAACAAAATAAGATATAAATCATGAAAATCGATAAACGCGTTTCGCTTTTATTCACAATTAAGTGAAGGTATCAATTTTGACAAGAATATTGATTTTTTGTTTCAATGAATTTGGATAACACTGTGCAACACCAATTCCTACGCCAAATGATCACACTAGGTGAGTATAGTCAAACCCCAAAAATTCTTTTTTATCGGCGTTGCAAGTTTGAATTTTTTTATCCAATACTGTCCGAGATAAATATTAGAATAGAGTGTAAATATTGAATTGAGCGAATTCTGGTGATAACAGGTTTTCAGTGAAATTTGACAGGGATTATTTTCGTATAATATTCAAGTGTTCTATTTCAAAGTTTAAAGGGTCCTCTTCGTCCTTTATTCCAAAAGTTCCAAAAATGTACACTAAAATGACCAGCTACGGATTCGGAATGTTGCACGAATTTACTCCTCATTAAATTTCATTATGGGTCGTCGTAGACAAAAATTCTCTATCTTTATTTTCAGACGTCCTTTTTTGAAACAAGGTCAAGAAAACTGCACCAAAATAACCGGCAAAATACCCGAGTGTTCTATTAATTATTTGTGGAATAGATTCTACTAGAGGATTTCGCAGACGAGAATCATTTATCTTGAATTTGCATATGTCCTTTTAGTCCTTCTTTGTAAAAGAAATTCATACTCTAATGGCTTTTTCTCACCGAAATTACTTCTTCTTAACAATAGTACCATTTCTTAAAAAAAACATTAGATTTTAATAAAAGAAGTACCTCTCTTTAAAGAATTACCTTTGCGGGAAAATATAATACATATTCTTACACAATGGACCTAGAAATATACGTTGTTTAAAAAAAATACAATAATTTTACAAAAAAATATATTTTCTTAAAGATTCATTTAAATTATCGTATTTTTCAACAGGAGTGTTAGTAGTAACTAATACATAATACAGGGTGTTTCAAATGTGACCACCCTATTGGAAGATGCTCTTATTTTTGTAACTGGCCGCCAATGTCAAATCTGTTTTGACATTTGTGGACTAGATGGATGTAGAATACAAGTAAACTAGAATAATCGTGTCTATTTTTTTGCGCAACAATTCGTCTGTAGTGTTGGCGCAGCGCGAATACCTTCGCCCTTTCCCCGGCCGTCCGACACCGACTGCGCAAACACTGCGCCGTTTGGCCACTAACCTTGAAGAGTATGGGACCAAACGAAACGTTGCCAGGAGTGGCGGGCCCCGGAGCTCCCGTTCTGCCGAGAATATCTCATCTGTTGCCGATGATGTCGAGCTGTCGCCGGAAACATCGACCAGACGCCGTGCCTCGCAATTAGCCATCAGCCGGTCGTCCCTATGGCGAATTTTGGTCAAAGACCTGCGCATGTTCCCATACAAAGCCCAGTCCGTGCATCAGTTGCTACCTGTCGACCGCAAAACACGTGTAACCTACGCCCAAGCCATCCTCAATCTCGTGGACGATTTTTCCAACAAAATCATAATGAGTGATGAGGCTCATTTCGCTGTTCACGATGGAGGAGTCATCGGGCCATTTTTTTCGAGAACGCCGCTGGTCAAACGACAACAGTGGATGGTGCGCGCTGTAGGGCCATGTTAACCGAGTTTTTTCTGCCGCAATTCGACGAATTAGGACTGGAGGACATGTGGTTCCAACAGCTATTTTGAAGGCGGCGTTCCCGGGTCGCCTCATCTCTCGTTTTGCCGATTTGCACTGGCCCGCAAGATCGCCCGATTTAACCGTTCTAGACTTTTTTGTGGTGTTTTTTGAAGTTCGGTGTTTACGTGAACAAGCCCGATACCTCAAGGTCAACATTCGACACGAGTGCGAGAATCTGTCGCCCGAAGTTATCGCCGAAGTGATGAAAAATGCCATAAAACGAGCCCGTATGGTAATCAATTTTGACGGCGCCCATTTAACCGATATTATCTTCTCAACTTAACCAGTAAAATTCTAAAGGTTCAATTAAACATAATCAAAAAACAGAATCAAAGGTTTTCATTTAGAGAAAAAAATGAGAGCCAAACAACATCGGATGACTTCTTTTGAAACAACTTTTTTTATATAGAGCGAACCGAACCTCGTTCCAATCGGTTGCCCCCTGACACATCATGTGATTTTTTTATTTGAAAATAGTTTCGAAAGCGCTAAAACGTATGTAATAATGTACGGTAATAATGCAAATAACAAGCAATAATTGTATTAATGCTGTAAATACATCTTGCCATACGTGTCTTTTTTGTTTTTGAATAAAGCTGAATACTTCCAAAGGAAAATGTTCTTGGTTTTTAAAATAAAGTGCGGAACACAATTGCGACGTTTCGACATACGGCGTCAAAAATAATACGCTGTCAAAAATAAAACACACATGTTGCTATGATCTCGCCCACAATTGACGACGACAACGTATTGGCGTTTTTGCGTCGTACGTTCAATTAGATCTATTTCTATTTCTTACGCCGCGTACGGCATATAAGTTCGTATCTGATGTTTCAGACGGTTTGTGTATGCAAATTTGGTGAAATTATTTATAAAATAAAACAATTGCTGATAAAAAATGAGCGGAAATAATTTAAATGAAAAGAAAAATTTATAAAATGTAAACATATGTATGTTGACGTATTATACGTTGTACGCCGCTATTGTGTGCATGTTGGACGTATGGACGTATTTTCACGACGTTTTACGCCCGCACGCCGTACGTTGTACGTCGATGCGTCGCAATTGTGTTCCGCACTTAATATTTTTAAATTTTAGGGGTGGAAACTGCATTAACTGAGGCCTTCATAACAAAATTATGTTGTACGTCAGCGACACCTACACAGAAAAAAATAAAAATCATTTTCAGTTAAAAAATTTGTTTATATTGATTAATATTTTAATTGATTTGGGTGTAATCACGAAAACGATAATATTAATAAAAGGTATTTGTAAATTTATAAAAAAAAACTGTAAATTTGATTAAAACAGTTATTGATTTTTTTTTCAAAAATATTAATTAAGTATGTAATCAAGTTAATTAAAAAAATTATTGACTTTTTTCGCGATTTTTGATTAAATTTTGAATTGAATCAATTAAAACCGTTATTGATTTTTTTAGCATGAAACCCCCACCCCCTACGACGACGCTAAAACAAACTAAAATGTTCTATTTATAAAACGATTTTATTCAAGGGTTCGCAGATACACATATACTTATATCTATAAAAAATATATTTTTTTAGAATTTGGATCCCTAATCGGAACTAATGTCCGGGTATTTTAAACTATTATTGTATATTAAACATTTAATGTTTAATCGATTTTTATTAAATACAAACAAAAAAAATAGGTACAACTGGTGGTTCTGGAGAAACATTCAATTTATGTGCTCCTTTCGCAGCAACAGTCACTTCATTGTCGCATTTCATCTCTTCTGCATATTCACAGCTTTGTTGGAGAAATGTATGGGTTTTATCCAATTTAGGGCACTCTTGTTTCACACGTTCAAAATGTCTAAAAAGGTGAGTCTTAAGTTTCCTTTTACGTGAAATTTTTGAAAACAATTTTCGTGTAAACAATTGTATGTGGCATAACGCGACAAATTGTGTCTTTTCAAGTGCATAAAAAACATTTGTGGACGCCACATTTTTCACTGTAAACAAAACACTCAACGCAAGCACTCATTTCCAATAAAATTTATTCAAAAACACTTGTCAATTAAACACAATTACAATAAACGCAGTTTTAATCACGAAACAAGACAATTTAACACTATTATTCTTTGAGTTCACAAAATAAAATCTTTCAATCAACAATAAACGAATTACAAATAACAATAGTGTTGTATATCAAAGACTAGAGTCGTACGAAAAGTGACGACGACGGCTGGTGAATCAGCCGCCACACATATTGCCTCCCAACGGCGCTGTAAAATTCTGTAAAATACTTTATCACAACAATTTATAAAAATTGTTTATATTAAGGTTTGTTAAGAGGGTTGGGGTCATATGCCCGAATTACAAAATCCCGAACACAAAATCCCGAAAACAAAATCCCGAATTACAAAATCCCGAATTTCAAAATTCCGAATTTCAAAATCCCGATTTTCGAAATCCCGAATAATTGTACAGTTTTGTTTTTAAAAACACGCGATTATTAAAACCAAAACTGTAGAATTATTCGGGATATTTTAAAATCTATAAATAAATTATTCAGTCTTAGTTCACATAGGGAAATATTTACTTCAAATTAAAAAACGTCGCTAATTTTTCATAAAAAAAAATACAAAATGAGTCTGCAAATTTTGACTTGATATGAATACTTTTTAGTATTCATGGTTACATTCAGGGCCAGATAGTAACCTTAGTCTTCTTCTTAATGAGTCGCAAGACTGCAGAGGCCTATTCGGAACTTTTCTTCAGTCTTACCAAACTAGCTTGCGAATGGAACATACACTTCAAGCCACTAAAGATAATTTCAGATTTTGCAACAGCTGTAAAAGTATATTGCCCGTATGCTGAGTGCAAAGGATGTCAGTTCCACTTTGGCCAAATAATTTGGCGCAAGATTCAGAAGGTGGGCTTAAGAACTAAGTATGGCAACTCAGAAGAATTTAGCTTGCAAGTTTGGATGATAAGGGCCCTTGCTTTTGTGCCGGGTGCTAAAATACCTGAATATTATGAAGTCTTATACCGCAACTTTGCAGATAAAGATGAAAAAAAAAAAACTCGTTGGATAAATTCCAATTACATTGAAGGACGGTATGATAGCGAGTTTTGGTCGGTCTGTGACATGCTAGAAGAAAACTTCCCACGCACCCAAAACTCTGTCGAGGCTTGGCATAGACGCCTTAAAGTTGTTGTCGGCAAAAAGCATGCCGGTTTTTACAGTCCGATCGAAAATCTAGCTAAAGAGCTGATTGTTCCTAAATCGGCAATCGAAAAACTTAAATAATTCAATAATTCGGGATTTTGTAATTTACGGTTTTAAAACTCGGGATTTTGACATTTCGGCCTTTTCAAAAATTCGGGATTTTAGTAATTCGCGATTTTGAAATTAGGGATTTTGACACTATCCCTTGTTAAGAACATATCATGCATATTTATATTAATTTACAAAGATTCACAGAAAAAATTTGATAATGCACAGAAAAATTAAACATTTTTAGCGCCGTAGATTTGCGCCTTGACAACTCCAAGTTCTGTTGTAAACTAAAAAAATAAATTGTAAACATGATTAAAAATTTAATTGATTCAATTAATTTTTAATCGAAGTTTTTGAAAAAAAAATCAATTGTATTTTTAATTGAAATTTACAGGCCAATGTTTTTTTCTGTGTAGGGACAAATGTAGCACTCATCGTGACCTATACTACAATGTCTTGTACTTAGATATTACGAAAGCTACGATAAAAATGATTTTGGCTGTTTTTCACGGGCTCGGAGGGAACATTTGTTTTAAATTGTCTCGAGCTGGTCTTTAATAGTTGCTCTCGACTTTGGGAATTTTTTTCTTGACCCGGTTGAGTGTAGGTGTAACCACAGAGTGCAGTTTAGTGTTTGTGAGAATCTATTCCCAACTCCTGGAACTAGTGTTTTTTTCTCAGAAAACGATGCTATTGAAGCTTTGGGATTATAATCTCCTTAAATATCCATTTACTTTAGCTCCTACCTCATCTATCATCCTTATGGGTTACATATTACATATCTAATGTTTTGAATGCAAAAGCACAGCCTTTTGAATCCAATAATCATTATCGAGTTCTTTTCCCAACAGAATTGGGAAAACAGTAAATATTGCATGTCGGTCTTCTCCATATGCTTCACGTTGCAAAGATAGACAGACAAGTGCCTATGATGCACACTCATCTTTTATCTTTGTCCTGGCAATTTGATTTTATAACGTGAATTTCACTTCATGGTAGAATCAAAGGCAATTGCAGCTTTGTGGCGTAAAAATGCTTACCATAAGCAGCCACAAGATTTACAGCAGTACTAATATTAAGTAATTAAACGTTGTTAAATACTGCCATAAATGCAAACAACAACTGCACGGCCACTTCAAAAGCCGTGGCACTGAACGTAGTAACTTGCCAGTTGCCGCAACGCTAAACAACTACGACGGCTTTGTAATCGCACAGAGGGGACTACAATACTCGTTGCACCGCGGAGGTAGACCAAAAACGGCAATATCTAATTTAATTATCAGGTGCTATTACAAGATTCCATTGCAAAGCTATTTTCACACCTCAGTTGAAGTTACCAACGATGCGAGCTCATTGTAACGAAGACCATGTTGGTGCTACCATCACCACCATCTCAACCACCACCACCATTCACTGCCCAAAATGGTGGCTAATTAACTTGGTAAATGTAGCAGTCATGGATTTTGGATTGGAATGCAATGAAATGCATACGTGCAGCTCATATATGTCAGATAACATAGATGTTGCTAAAGACGATTTTCTATCGTAAACCAACAAAAAAAAAACCAACTTTCGAACCCCCCTTTTTTATTACCTTAAAAAGAGGCAAAGCATGTGAATTCCCAAGCTGGTCGGAAACAGATGTGGAGCATAGCCATAGTTGGCCCATTGATGGATATGCGAACACATGATGATGGGTTTGGTTTTAAAGTGTTTTGTAGTTTTATTCTGCCCGGATGTTTGCTACATACGTACATGTTGGTTAAACTGTTGATCGGCGAACTGTATTTGGAAACAAAATGACAGAATCAAAACGGTACAGAAGAACTATCACAACTGATGCTTAATAGGAAGATTAAAATGCAACGGTTTCATTGTACTAAGGCGTTAGGTAAGCTTTGACTCACAGTCATCATCAGCAAGAACATCAAGATACAAAAACATCATTTAGTGTACAATTGGAATTAACACGGTTTCCAGGCGGAGCGTTGAAACTTATTGAATGTAAATCTGGGATATAATATAATATGGAATGGTAGAGGACCACTGAAAGGAAAAGTATTCGCAATTTTTATGAAATATTCTTCACTAATTCAATATATTTTTTCGTAAATTTCGCAGATACATATGTGACCTGTACCCATGTTCTGTAACTTGTCGTATGTGAAAACTTTTCACATCGAGAAAGTGTGAAACAAATAATTCCACCGTTTCTCGACATGTGAGTAAAAACTGTCTCTGTAACTCAAAGCGAGAACCAGCACCACTGATTTCGTTTGATATTGGAATATTCCAGTCAAATGTCAAAAATCAAAATAAACAAACAAATCATCAAGCCCAGATGTAACTACACCATTTCCAATTGAAATTTGATAAATATCAATTTAATTTTGAAAAATATCAATTGAAATTTAAAAATTTTTTATTTATTTTGCATCATATACAAAAATTCTGCAGCACAAGCAATCCCTGTATATCCGAAATTTGGAAGCCCATAACTCCTAAAATATGATTTTTCTGAAATATACATATATATTTAGCATATTGTGCTTAAACTCGAGTGTTCTAACACCTCCACAATTTTTTTTTGCGAGACACTATGGAAAAAGTTAATCAGTTGTTCTTCCACCTGTACTACACCATTTCCAATTGAAATTTGAAAAAATCAATTGAAATTAAAAAATTCTATTTGAAATTTGACATACATAAATTGAAATTTGAAAATTCTATTTGAAATTTGAAATACATCAATTGAAATTTGTAAAACATTAATTGAAATTTAAAATACATCAATTGACACATCAGTTGAAATTTGTAAGACATTAATTGACATTTGAAAGACATCAATTGAAATTTGAAAGACCTCAATTGAAATTTAAAACACATCAATTGAAATTTGTAAGACATTAATTGACATTTGAAAGACATCAATTGAAATTTAAAAATCTAATACATAAAATGGGTTAATAATTTTTAAATTTCAAGGGATGAATTTTAAATTTCAATTGATGTCTTTCAAATTTCAATTAATGTCTTACAAATTTAAATTGATGTGTCAATTGATGTATTTTAAATTTCAATTAATGTTTTACAAATTTCAATTGATGTATTTCAAATTTCAAATAGATTTTTCAAATTTCAATTGATGTATGTCAAATTTCAAATAGAATTTTTTAATTTCACTTGATTTTTTCAAATTTCAATTGGAAATGGTGTAGTACAAGTGGAAGAACAACTGATTAACTTTTTCCATAGTTTCTCGCAAAAAAAAAATTGTGGAGGTGTTAGAACACTCGAGTTTAAGCACAATATGCTAAATATATACGTATATTTCAGAAAAAATTATATTTTAGGAGTTATGGGCTTCCAAATTTCGGATATACAGGGATTGCTTGTGCTGCAGAATTTTTGTATATGATGCAAAATAAATAAAAAAAACTTAAATGCAAATTTTCGATAACTCCCTTAGTTATCGAAATATTGGCGTTGACGTTTTGAAAAGATATCGAATATATTTTTTGAATTTTGCGCAAAGAAGTTATTTTTTCTGATAGTAAATTAGAAGATAAACATGTAAAATCAAATAACTTATTTCGATAAATAGCTAATTTATCGAATGCTGATTATTTAAAAAATATGTATAAAAATTTTGTTTTTCCAAAACAGAATTTTTGTGATCATTAAATTAACGAAAATATCTCCTCTGGGGTAGGTCAAACACCGGCTTCAGCATAGTATTTTTGTGTTATAAAGTTTTCCGCGTGGCTACATCCTCTGGTGCAGGTCCAACAACTGCTTCGGCATAGTATTTTTGTGATCTAAAGCATTCGGCTATTTTTTGTGGCTAAAAATTATTTTTACAAAAAATCGTGTGATTTTTAAAATCATTTTGTTTTTTTCGATAACTGACCTATCGAAAATTTCAAAAAATATTTTTGATAACCTTTGAAAATTGCAGCTTCCGAGATTTCGATATCTAAGCGAGATATCGACACTTTTCATTTAATTTTTTGATTTATTTTGTATCATATTATACAAAAATGCTTCCAGACAAGTCCGTTTCCACAGATCTAAATAGTATATCCGATTTTGGAAAGCCCATAACTCCTAAAATAGGATTTTCCCCAAGTATGTGTATTTAACATTTTGTGCTTCAAATCGTGTGTTATTCCGTCCCACCAAAATTATTTATTTTCGCGATGGGGCCCGAAATATGTAAAAGCCAAATAACAGTGAACGCATAAAGTCGATATTATGCGACGATATTGCCTTTTCTGTGTTATCATATTGAGTGTAAAACCAAAAAACTAAAAAAAAATTTAAATTTTCAATTTTGGTTTAATACATTTTGTCGTTCTCACAATGTTTTGATTTGGGAGTAAATTTGACTGCTGAAAATGTTTAATTCTCGATCGAGTACTTTATAGACACACATTTTCTCGCATTTTTTCAGTGTGGCGAGAAAAATTGACAGATGACAGAACGTTATCACAAAATTAAGTTACAGACACAGTTCAATGTGAGAAATGGGGTTTTGCGCTAATTCACCATGTTTCTGTTTCATTTCACATATTCCATGCGAGAATTTTCTCGACGTAAGAGTTTCAGAACATGGGTTCTGGGTATTCGAAAAGCTACCTATTAAAGGTCTGAAGCTAGACATTTCTTTATGCGTCTACGCATAAGTTTTATTTCATTGCACTCTATAAAATAGTGATTTTTTGCCAATGAATGATAAAAGAATGAGTATTCTAAAGAGAAAACCAAACAGAGTACACCACTTACTGTTTCGAAATGAATTATGTAAACTGTTTGCTCCTCTTCTTAAAATGGCTTGATGTTTTAAAATGTTTTGGAATAAACACGAATACACCGAGTACACCAAAAGATTTGAATTTATCAAACGAATTCAAATGCACAATAATACACCAAATATACCATGTAACGATCACGATCGGCATTTCGTCGTACACAACACGAACATAAGAGAGTGATAATATAAGAGAGTGAAAGAAATTCAGTTTCTTTCACTAAATATAAAGCTAATAAATAAGCTTTATATTATTAAAAAGGTCTTGAGCTTAAATAAATTTAGAAAATTGTAAGTTTAAATAATTGACCGAGTTAAACACTCCCGCAAGGGAACTGATGAAATGTATGTTTTTTTTTTTACATTTGAAAAGCCAGTGAGTACTCATTTCTCTGAAAAGTAGAACTGATGTGCTTGCATATTTGATGTTTTGGTTTTCATTTATTTCATAATTTCCCTTATGGGAATTTTTATTCGGTCTGTTTTCTAGTACTTACAAATTTATTCAAGCTCAAGACCTTTTTAAATAATATAAAGTTATTATCTTTATATTACTTTCAAAAAAGTCGAGCATAAAAATGTTCCAATGATACCAAGGCTGTCTGTATAGCTATTTCGGATCTTGCCAAGATCTTCATCAGCAGACGTTCTTGGTATGTTTTTGGTGAATTCTTCAAAAATATATATCCAGAAACACTCATCATATTAATGAGAATTCCTTCATATACTCGTTTGAAAAATACCAAGCACTACCATTGTGCATGAAGGTGTTCCAATGGTAGTGCTTGGTAAATAATTTTAAATAATTACCTTTTCTTAAAAAAGTACATTTCTTACAACAAATTGAATTTTCTTAAAAAACACATTTTCTTTAACGAGTACATTTTTTTGTGAAACAAAATAACTTTCTTGAGATAAAGACATACTCTTAAAAATTTACCAATTCTTGAAAAAAGAACCCATTCTAAAAATATTTCCATTTCTTAAACAAAACAGTTTTTCAAAAAAATACCTTCTCTTAAAAAAAATACATTTTTGTACAAAAATTCCTTTTCTTGAGCCTTTTGTAAAAAATAAAACAATACCTTTTCTTTTCTATTCTTGAGATAAGTAAGTAGCCTTTCTAAAAATAAGTACATCTTCTTAAAAAAATAACCTTTTCCTATAAACTGTATCACTTCTTTAAAAAGTACCTGTTCTTAAAAAAGGTACTTCTTTGTAAAAAAAGTTCATACTCTTTAGGCTTTTGCTTATAGAAAGTAATTCTTCTTAAAATAGTACCTTTTCGTAAAAACACATTGGCTTTCAATAAAAGAAGTACCTCTCTTTAAAAAAATTACATTTTCGAGAAAATATAATACATATTCTTACAAAAATGCCTTTACGAAAAGCATATTTTCTTAAAGATCACATTAAATTGTCGTATTTTTTAACGGGCGCCTTAGGCGTGTTGGAACTAACTATTAAATAATTAGGGTGTTCACAAGAGTGTCCTAACTGTTGTATGTGTCGTATGTGCTAAAGTTCTACAATAGTTGTACAACTGTAGTAGGTTTTTGCCATACAAAAGTATTGTACGATAGTACAACTTTTGAAGATATATTTTTGCGGTGTACTAAGCGATCAGCTGATAGCATTTGTTTACCAGTGTAGCAAGGCGTAGTGAAGAAGGTGGTTGCATCAAGACAGCTGATCGAGTTTGTTTATATTCGCCTCACAATTACAGTAATCAAAAACTGAAAACCGGTCCACCGGTGGGGTAGAAGATATAATTTTTTGCTAAAAATGAAGGACACAAAAGTTTGGGTAAAATTCTATATTAGGAGTTATGGGCCTCCAAAGTTCGGATATGCGGGGGGCTACTATGTATTAAAAAGCGTCTAAAAGAATTTGTCTGGCAGCGTTTTTGGACAACATAAGGCAAAATAAACAATACATATTAAATGAAAATTTTCGATAACTCGCTTTGTTATCGAAATTTCGGCCGTTCAAATTTTGAAAAATTATCGAAAATAGTTTTTACATTTTCCCAAACTTCAAAAAATCCAGAAATGCAAATTAAGTAACAGATGTATTTCTCTCTCTGGCCCCTGAGCCCGGCCGGACGACTCGAAACACAAAAAAGTAGTCCGACAAAAAAAATCGTGCGACGAAAACCCCCCGTTATCCGGACTTTGGAGGCTCATAACTCCTAAAATAGATACTTCCCCACTTTTGTATTGAACATATATTGTTGTTAAAATCGCGTGTTCTACCCCCTTCCCGCTAAAATTATTGATACGACAACAAGACATTTTTTTTTTATTTAATTCAATTCAAGTGTACAATTTTTGAGTTATTATCATAAGATATTACAACAAATATATACATTTTGATAATTAATATCTATTTAGAATTTATAACTACTTCTATAGGAAAAATTTACCAAAAAACCTATATCTAATATCACAAAAGAGGGGTGGGTGGGTGGTGGGAAGGTAGGGTGGTAGGATAAGGAAACTATGAGATGCTCTAACAACAATGTCTAATTCATTAATACACAATGTGTATTACGGATTAAAAATTGTTAAGACAAACTTCTCAAATGATCGTATTTTGACCTTCTGCATTTCTCAGTAAATGTCAGCGTCAAGTCAGTTAGTAATGTCTCAATCATTTTACATTTTGTCCTTCTGTGTAATTCCGTGGTAGGAAATCGTTTCGGTAATCTATGGATTATCTTAAGGTTTTTGTTCTGGATAATTTGTAATCGTTTTTTGTGCGTTTTAGCACATCCGACCCAAATTGGGCAGCCATAAGTAAGTATAGGCCTTATGCACAATTTGTAAAGAAGCAGTTTATTCTTTATATTTTGTTTTGACCTTACGTTTAATAGTGGGTACAGGGCTCTCCCACATCTAACAGCCCTTTGGCAAACGTCATCTATATGTTTCTCAAATCTTAATTTCTCATCAAAAGTTATTCCAAGATATTTAACGTCTTTGGAGAATGATATTTCCCTCCCAGCTATTGTCACCTTTCGGGATGGAATTCTTTTCGGCGACTTATTGTAAGGAAATAATATAGCTTGTGATTTTTCCTCATTGGGTTTAATTTTCCATTTGGAAAAATAATTGCTTGCTGAGAGCAAAGCTTTTTGCATTCTTTTGACAATAGCATTCGAAACTTTACCATGACAAATAAACGCACTGTCATCCGCATAGAAAGCCACGTCACTATCGGCAGGAGTTTTAAAATCAGATATGTACAACGAGTAGAGGAGTGGCGACAGAACTGAGCCTTGGGGTACTCCAACAGGTATTCTTTTCGTTTCAGAGCATTCTCCTTCAACTTCAACGTAAAAACTTCGGTCAGTATGAAAACTTTTGATTAGTTTAATCAGATAAAATGGGATTTTCATTTTATAAATCTTATATATGAGCCCGCTGTGCCATATGGAATCGAACGCTTTTTCGATGTCAAGGAGAATAACTCCTGTAGAATGTCTTTTGTTCTTATTAGTTTTGATCATGTTTGTTACTCGTGTCAATTGGTGCACTGTCGAGTGTTCAGGTCTGAACCCGAATTGAGAAGAATGAATAAGATTGTGATCATCAACAAAAACTTTTAATCTGGCAAACACTAATTTTTCAAAAACCTTATCTAATGTGTTTAACAGGCTAATTGGCCTGTAACTGGATGGAAGTTTTGGGTTTTTTCCATTTTTCAGGATTACTTTTGCGCTTTTAAAATCTTTTTGGAAAATATGAATTTTCAATACAAAAATTAAAGACTTTCACTATGTATGAGTGAGCTGAATTAGGCAGTTGTTTAAGAACTTTATTACATATCTTATCCAAACCTGGTGCCTTTGAGTCTTTTAGGCTGGTTATAAAAAACTTAACTTCCGCAAGATCGGTAAAATAATCAGAATTATTAGTCGGCTCATAATTTTCCTCAATTGTAGCAATAACATCGTTTACCTTTTCGTCCATCGAACTTGTATGCCTATACGTTGTCATATGTGCTTTAACAAACTGGTTCGCAATAGCATTTGCTTTTTGAGCATTGTCTAAAATTTCACAGTCATTAACTAACAGTTTCCCGACTGATTTTCTCTTTCCTTTAATACGTTTAGCGATTTTCCAAAAATTTTTCTTCCAGTACGTAGCTTTGATAAGAAATTTGCCCAGTTTTTGTTTTTCGCCATATTAATGTGTACAGAAATTAGTTTATTGAGCTCTCTTATTATAGCTTTTATGGTTATTTTCAAAGAGGGGTCATGACATCTCTGAAACCGTCGTTTATACTTGTTCATTGTAGATATTAAATATTTACTTAGTGGATTTAAGTAAAAGTATTTATTTTTGAAAACACGATGAGGAATAGCGTTCAGACATCCAAGTGTAATCAATTCCGTAAATGCTCGAATTGAAAGGTCTATGTCATAGAATAATACAAACCATAGAAGTTTTTATTCGCTCAATAAATTAAACGTCATAGGTACGATGGAAAGTAAACATTGGATGGTGGAAAATATGGGTTCAATAATACCAGATAGTGGCAATAGTATACACCGATCAAGAAAGGAACAACAACCAAATTTTGTGTTTTTGTGGCAAACTAGTTGTGTTAAATACAATACAATGCAAATATATTTCATATATTGCAAAATATATTTAAATTTTTCAGTTCTACACCAAAACGACATGATAAAGTTAAGTGAACATATTTTGAAACTCCACCTGGTGTAAGGTAATTTTAAATTTAATTGCTCTCATTTCCACAAACCTACGATGAAGAGTGTAAAATGAAACGTCAGATGAGAGAATAAGTTTATCTATGTATGTATTATTCTATGGTCTATGTTCTGTAATGTCAATTGTTTATTAAACAATTCGTTGGAAATAAGTTCAGAATCAATGATCCTTTTAAACCTATCCCAATCGGCATTTTGATAATCAGGGAAAAGCTTTTCACTCTTAAGGACAATTTCGTTTACACAAAAACCGAATATAATCTGCAAGGATGGGTTTTTAAATCTGAGAAAGTTAGGGTTGAGTTTGTCAACAGCAAGTAAATTGTAGAAGTGTGTCTATAGGCTATATTTTGAGGAAATCTGGTAGGACTGGAGGGATAATATATATAATAATCGGATAAGTTTTGGTGGTTGAATAAAAGTTTGTCAGCTCTATTGGATGTCGCCAAGGATGAAGTAGTCGCCACTTACGGACGTCAGCATGTCAAGGTCACTACCAAAATCAGCAGAAAAACAAGGAGAGTATGCGGCTATGAAGAACACCAATCTGTTTCTAATTTTCATCGAGACGCAGATGTTTTCAAAATTGGTTGTTGGAAACGGCTTTTCTATATTGTGCTTCAGCGATGAACGTATGGCAATAGCAACGCCCCCTCCATGCGTGGGTCTGTCATTTCTATAAACGATGTAGCCGGGTAGTACAAATTTGTGATTCGGTTTTAGAAACGTTTCATTCAAAAGTAAGATATCGACGGACAGCTGCTCCATCATCTGGTGAAGTTGAGTTGATTCTGAAGGAGTTGTAATGCCTTGGCAGTTCCAGTGCATTACTTGAAGACTGTTTGAGTTGTAGTTATACTGCATACTTCAACATTGACATTATAATAGAGAGCTGTTCCATTTTTGTTTTGCAATTGCGGAGATCAGTAATTGCCTGCGTGAATATGTTAACAAGTTCGTCAATGCTGAAAAGGTCATCGGACGTACTGTTTGTGCGGTCAGAGGTTCTTAATGCTTCACTATAAGCTTTTTGCGGTATACCCTTTAAAACAGCATTTGGATTAATGCTAGTCGAAGGTCTTGACAAATGCAGGAAATCCTCAGGTGCATTCTCAAAAACTGTACTCACACTGCGATTAGGAAAGCGGCGCGTCTTCTTAAACATGCGCTCACGAATTTGGAGATATTCTTTTCTGCTGGGGCAACGGGGGTCATCTGCTCTGTGATTCGAGTTTTTCAAATTGTTTTTAACGCAGTTGAAACATTTGTAAACTGGAGTGCATTCTTCGGATGTTTTATCTATTTGGCATGTGGATACATCGTGACTGCCACCACAAGCAATACATATGTTTTTCCTATAGCAATTTCTTGATCCATGTCCGTACATTGCACATTTGGTACACTGTGTTGGTCCATTTTTGTTTTCCTGTGGATTTTTCCAATGCACTACAATATGTCCGAGGTATCTAATTCTTATCACTTGACTTCTGTCATTCTTTGTTCGATCGAATTCTAATATGTAAAGAGCATCATCGACGGAAGAGCGAATAGTTTGCAATTCTTTAATAGCTGTAGCTGTGACGTTGTATGTATTTTTTAATTCGTCTTGGATCTCTTTTGTGTCCATTCTAGGAAGTCCGTAAAGCTCAAGCTTAAATAGTTTCGTATCTCTGCCCTCATGCGAGTAGAAAGTAAATACCGCTTCAATAAGATTATTTTTAGAAGCATCAAATTCAGATAAAGAGTGCGATATGATTTTTGTACCAACAGAAATTCTCTTAAATTGATACGCTGTTCCAATAAGAGTGTATACAGAGCGGAATCCATGCATAGCATCGACAGTTATTGGAGGAATAATCACTTTGTATTCTTTTACCTCCTCTTCATCTCCTTCACTATAGGTGTTGTCTTCATTTAGATTTTGCAAAATTTTGAAACGATTTTCATACGTATTATGTATTTTTTTTTTTGGAGTATTGCCCCACACTTTTCTTCTTTTTAAAGCACTCATTGAGACTTCAAAACCAATATTCAATCGATTGTTTGCGAAAACAAATGTTTATGAAGTTTATTGTTATTGTTATACACCACGGAGTGCAATACCGTTGGAAATAGAATTGTAAACACAAATTTGTAAGAAATACACGTCTGTTTGCGATCAGAGACTGCATGCGACTGACAACAAGACATAAAGTCGACCTGTTCCTCATTATTACTACTAAATGCAAATACATATGTATGTGAGAAATTTTAAAAATAAAATAATAAATAGAATCATGAATTAACATAATTTATGATTTTTCTGTAACAAATTTTATTTTATTTTTTATGTTAAAAATAACCGTTGCCACGGGTGTTCTAAAAATTGCACTTTTCGAAACAACTGAAAACCCGGTTTCTGGGATAGGCGGGTTCCTTCTCACAATCAGCTGATTTTGACAATTTAATTAATTAGAAGTCGCCCAATAACATCTAGTGCAAAGTGTATTTATATCCACTGGAAGCATTAGCACAGCTGATTTCAGTATTTTCATGACACCGTACCCAGCATTTGTCAAATTCATGTGTATTTTGTTTTTGTGCATGCTTGTTTACTTTTATTGTTGGTATACATACATGCAGAGTTTGACACAACGTCGGTACGATATAAAATCTAAATGCCTGTTGTTTTTGCCTAGAATTACAAAAACGCCTAATGCTTCCACTTGATATAAATACACTTTGATCTAGTGCCACCACCTTCTTCAATACGACTTGGATTGTAGTACATGCATTTACGACAGGGTGTTCACATATGTGATATTGGGGGTCTAGTATATTCTTACAACCTACAACCTTTGTACACCTTGTGAATTCCCTAAATATGTAGCGAAAGGAACTTCGTTCCAACCGGGTGTCCGCTGACACCTCATGTGATTTTTTTAAATGTAATTTTAAATAAACATGATTTGAATTTCTATATTTAGATACAATCACATCATCAAAAAACTGCTCGTGTATTGAAATATTCAACGAAGAGGGTATGAGAGAGAGAGAGAGAGAGCAGAGATTCTGAGGGCTTTACTGGTTTTCCGTGTTGGCATTCCATTCGGTGAGTACATTTTCTTCTCTACCGTCTCATCCTCTTTGACTTGTGTTCAACCATTGCAAACAAGGCGCATTGAAGTGGTAGTACCACTAGAACAGCCGACATATTTTGCTTGTTTGAATTTCTATGGTATTTCTTGTTTCTCACATTCAAATGTATTTTGTATTTGTAGTTTTTTTGTTTTCTTTTATTCTTGGTATAAATTTGAGCTGAATAATAAGAAAAACTACCAGGAAACGAAATGTTTATTTACGTAGTAACACCACCGCTTCAATGCGGCTTCACTTTCAATCATATCAAAAAAAAAAAAAAAAACAATGTGATCACCATAGATTTTGGTAGGGATTGATGAGTAAAATCCAACGTTATAATATCGGGTATACATAACCTGACTAACTGTTCCCCTTTTGGCGGATAGCCCCACTTTTTGCAGAATTGTCCCACTATTTGGTGTCTCATCCCGACTTGAATTTACTATAACAAAATGATTCTTTACAAAATAAAACGTTTTGTTTTATACATTTAGTCTTATTTTAACTAAATACATGTATTATTATTTATTTTTTTATTTAAAATCAAAAAATGCAGTTTTTTTTTTACCAAAAAAATTAGGGATTTGTTTATTTGTAACAAATGAGTTAACATTTAAATAAATAAAAATATAAAATTTAGAAACAGTTAAATTATATTTAAAATTAAAATATATATTTTTCGATTTATTTACCTTTATTTAAATCGGCTATATATTTTATATATTTTATATATTATTAATTTTTATTTTCAAAAATAAGACTAAAAAATTATGTAGTAAAAATAAGAACCCCTTAAACGACGTTTGAAATCGGCGACACCAGTGTGATTTGAAAATAATTTGTTTTGATATCTCCTGAAACATTATGACCACAACAAACATATGATTACGCCAGTAATCGGTAAATAAATAGATAAAAAAACCTTTTCCCATTACATCCCATGAAGGGATTGGGGAGAGCTTCTCACAACCAGTGAGCTCTGCGCTTTCTAATTTTTCACTCACTGATTGGGACCTACAGTTTTGACACCGATTCCGAACGGTGTTTTGAGAAGCTTTTTCATGGCTAAATACTCGATAGTGTCGCCGTCACTATGAGAGGTGACCGCCGCCGAAAGAAATTTTGTAAGGTGGTCAGAGCAGGGACCGAATCCAGGATCTCATGTACAAGAGGCGCGCACACTACCCATTGCACCACCGACGGCGTCACATTTATCAGAAGAAAAATGAATTAGATTATTACAGTTCGTGACAGATTTGAACAGATGCCAGTAGCCTACAACTAAGCCTTTGATGATGAAGTTCAAAAGCTTCGAATCGATCGTGATATTGTGAATTAAAACCCTGCTTGTGACCGATGAAAATTGTATGCTAAAAAATATAACTTCCAAGCTAAATTATACTTCACTATTTGTAAAGACCAAAACGTCATAAAGCGGGAATTTCTTGTAAATAGTGGGATTGAAAGCCAAGGCAGGATGAGAGATAGAAACGCGGGATCATCCCGCAAATATCGGTATAGTTGGTCAGACGTATACATGGTGTTAGTAAGAACGCATGATCGCACCCTCGGCTTTGAGTTTGAATTATAGAACAATCCAAATAGATGTGTACAATCCAAAAACAATACAATTGCAATTTTACCCGCCATTGTTCTTTAATTTTTTAAATTGTTGAATTTTACATTATCACGAATAGAAAAAAAGGAAGATTACCCGACAAAAACGACAAAGCGAACGCACGGACAAAACGAACGCACTTAAATTTACGAAGCGTTACCAAAATAGAATGGGCACAATGCCCCAGGGTCGTAAGTCATTGTATAAAAATCGTCATACTATGATCGAAATGAGGCCAAACTGTGCCAAAATAAAGTGTAGTGTTGGCGTTCCCATGTGTCGTCCATCTCTACGAGCTTCGATTGTGGCAATGACTTCCGATTTGTAAGCGAGACACAAATTGACAGATAGCCATCTTACATTCACACACTCTCACTAAAGTCAGAGTGGCTGGGAACAACGATAAAAACATGACCACCGTATGAGTCACGTCTTATGAGAAAAATCCATCAGATGTCATGAGAAGTGACGTTGCAGTTGTTTGTTTTTTGTCCCTTGTCTCTTATGCAAATGCAAATTAATAAATTAGTTTATAAAATGAATAATTAACACCATGTTAAGACAGACAGCAGAACGACGGACAAACTGACAAGAAATAAATTAATCGTGACCACTGGAGAGAATCAGCAAGGGGACGCAAATGTTGCAGCTGATATGAATGGAAAGGAGGAGGGAAATAAAAATAAAGACAACGATTACTAACTCAAAAGCAATTAGCAAGTAAAGACATCAAGACGTTGCTTTCATTTCATACCCCAATATGGCTATAGCATGATTTTTGTGTTTACTCATGGTATAAATTTTCATTGAGCTCCTTTATGTGTCCATATGTGGGCAACAATTACAAATTTGCCAGTTGCCATCGATTTTTCGAATACTGACCATCATTTATGATGATCCATTCGAAGGGTCCGCAGTAGGAACATATTTTGTGTGCTATGATATGCATGACCGTCAGTACGATAGTTGAGTATGATTGTCGCAATTTTTCCTTTTTAGTTAGGAATGCTTGACAGGTTCTCTTGATATCTTTCCTTATTTGAGCCATAATCAGAATTTGTAATGGTTTCAATCAACACAATTTTGTAGTCAATTGAAGTGAATTCCTTCAACTACCGGGTTTTTCAATAAGAGCGCTACAAAAGTTTTTTTTATATAAAACAAAACCGGTTGTAGATACCAATGAAAATCTTTATTCCTGTGAAAGTACGTTCGATGCCATTATGTATGGAACTCGATTTCTTTTGCATGGCCACCACGGGCACGCTTGCAGAAGTCCAGACGCTGAACCCAATTTTCGACGGTTTTCAAGCATAAATCGGCCGATATTGCTGCAATTTCACGTTCGATATTCGTACGAAGTTCATCGATCGTCGCTGGCTTTTTGGCATAGACCATAGACTTGACGTAGCCCCACAGGAAATAATCTAACGGCGTCAAATCGCACGACCGAGGCGGCCAATCGTCTCGGCCATTTCGTGAGATAACACGTTCACCAAATTTGGTTTCCAATAAATTTATTGTGGCATTCGCTGTGTGGCTTGTGGCGCCGTCCTGTTGGAACCACATGTCCTCCAAGTCCATATTATCTAATTGGGGCCAAAAATATTCGGTTATCATTGAACGGTAGCGATTCGCATTCACAGTAATGTGCCGGTCTTGATCATCACGGAAGAAGTACGGCCCAATCACGCCGCCAGCCCATAAACCGCACCAAACCGTAATTTTTTCGGGATGCAATGATGACTCATGGATTACGTGTGGATTGCTGTCTGACCAATAACGCATATTTTGCTTATTGACGAAGCCATTCAGCCAGAAATGAGCCTCATCATAAATTGGACGTAGCGCTCTTAAAGTTGAGGCCACTGACTCCAAATTTCGGTAGTAAATTTTAATAATTTCGACTCGTTGTTGGCTCGTTTATCTTTCCATGATGACATGGCAAACCTTACTGAAGAGAAATGTCAAAAGAGCGGGAAAAAATTTGGTGTCGTTTGCTGTCCCTATCGATTTACTTTTGTAGCGTCTCTGTTGAAAAGCCCTTTACTTCTGTTTTGAATCAAGAACAAAAACTAAAATTTGCGCAAACCAAATACTGTCAGGTGGGTTTAGAAAAGAAAAACAATTGTTTCCCATTACATCCCATAAAGGAATTGGGGAGAGATTTTCGCAACCAGTGAGCTGTGCGCTTTTTAGTTTTATACTCTCTGATTGAGACCTACAGTTTTTACGCCGATTCCGAATGGTATTAGTGAGAAGCTTTGTCATGGCTAAATATGCGAGGTGAGTGTCCCCGAAAGAATTTTAAGGTAGTCCGAGAAGGGGTCGAAGAACCCAGGATCTTTTTTTTTTTTTTTTTCAAGATTTTTTGAGCTTTATTGAACAAAAAATATTTTCTTACATTTCATCTTAATTCATATTCCCGCGAAGCAATTTCGGTTTGTCTGCAAGAGTTGTGCATACTAATGATTGCACCACCGCCATCTAAGGGGTGGGCGTATACAATCTGTCTTTTGTTGTAGTTGTTGGAAGCAAATATAACTTTTTTGCAGCTTATCGCAAATATAGTAAAATTGCGTCCAAACACATTGTGTTTGCTATTCAGTATTACATGTTTGAGCCACACGGATTAATATAAAATTACATGAGGTGTTAGGGGACACCCAGTTGGAACGAAGTTCCTTTTGCTATATATTATGCACTAGTTAGTTCTAACACGCCTAAGGCACCCATTACGATCCATACGATCATTTAAATGGATCTTTAAGAAGAGATACTTTTTGTAAAATGGTAAACTTTTTTAAGAACAATTTTTTTTTATAGGATGTATTTTTTTTTAAAGTATATTTTTAGGTCCTTTTGTAAGAGTATGTATTATATTTTCCCGAAAATTTCCATTTTTAAAGAGAGTTACTTCTTTCATTAAAAGCTAATATTTTTTGTAAGAAAATGTACTATTTTTAAGAAGATGTACTTTCTGGAAGAAAAAGCCATAAGAGTATGCATTTTTTTACAAAGAAGAAGAAATGGTACTCTTTTTAGGAAAAGGTTATTTTTTTAAGAAAATTTATTTATTTTCAGAAAGGCTGGTTATCTCAAGAAACGAAAAGAAAAGGTATTATTTTATTAAAAAGAAAAGGTACTTTTAAGAAAAGGAATTTTTGTAAGAAAATGTATTTTTCTTCAAAGAAGGTTATAGTTTTGAAGAAAATGTTTTTTTTTAAAGAATTGTAAATTTTTTTTGAATTGGTCCTTTGTTCAAGAATAGGTACATTTTTGAGAGTAGGTACTTATCTCAAGAAAAGTTATTTTGTTTCACAAAAAAGGTAATCTTTAAAGAAAAGGTAGGTTTTTAAGAAAACGCAATTTGTTGTTAGAAAATGTACTTTTTTAACAAAAGGTACTTTTTGTAAGAAAATTACTTCTTTTAAGCAACGGTACTTCTTTAAAATAAGGTATTTTTTTAAGAAAGGATACTTTGTTTAAAAATATGAATAAGATTTATGATTTTTTTTTTAGAAAATTTATTTTTTTTAAGAAAAGCCACTTATTTAATAAAATTTCCTTTTTCTACACTTCGTTCACTTTGGCTTTTCTAATTTTACTTCTTATTGGGTTCAAAACTACAATATATACTAAATATTGGTTACAGGCTCCACCTAGTAAACTTCTCATTAAACAATAAATTTCCCAACATATGTTAGTCTAGACACAAACCAAAGCAAAAATACCCAATATAGTTGATAATACTGGGTTGTAGCATAATAGTGTTAAAAAAAATTTGTTTAGTTTTTTTTCATTTAGCCGCCATCCCGGAAAGTGCAATAAGGAACTTCGTTCCAATATATGTTTTTGTGACCCAAATATGGCTTCGTTAGTTGAAAACTACTGAAAATAAAAACATGGCAGCCGAAATAGAAACAAAAAAGCAGTACAACTTCAATTCGTGAAAACATTTCAAACATATTCCGGGTGTTTCCAAAGAAGTCATCCCATGTTGTTTGGCTCTCATTTTTGTTTTCTAAATGAAAAATTTCGATTCTGTTTTTTGATTATGTTTATTTGAACCTTTAGAATTTTACCTTCACAATTGGTTACCATACGGGATCGTTTTTTAATTTTTCATAACATCGGCGAGAACTTCGGGCGACAGATTCTTGCACTCGTGTCGAATGAAGCCTTGAGGGCTTCCAGGGTCTCGGGCTTGTTCACGTAAACACGGGACTTCAAAAAACCATACAAAAAACATATTGAACGGTTAAATCGGGCGATCTTGCGGGCCAGTGCAAATCGCCAAAACGACAGATGAGGCGACCCGGAACGCGCACCGTCCACTGTTGTCGTTTGACCAGCGGCGTTCTCGAAAAAAATTGGCCCGATGATTTTGGTGAAAAAATCGTCCACTTCGTCCACGACATTGAGGATGGCTTGGGCGTAGGTTACACGCGTTTGGCGGTCGACAGGCAGCAGCTGATGCACGGACTGGGCTTGGTATGGGAACATGCGCAGGTCTTTGACCAAAATTCGCCATAGGGACGATCGGCTGATGGCTAATTGCGAGGCACGGCGTCTGGTCGATATTTCCGGCGCCAGCTCGACATCCTCGGCAACAGCGGTGATATTCTCGGCAGAACGCGCGCTCCGGGGCCGGCCACTCCTGGCAACGTCTCGTATGGTCCCATACTCTTCAAGGTTAGTGGCCAAACGGTACAGTGTTTGCGCAGTCGGTGTCGGACGGCCGGGGAATCGGCGACGGTATTCGCGCTGCGCCAACACTACAGACGAATTGTTACGCAAGCAAGTAGATACGATTATTCCGCGTTCTTGGGGAGTGTATCTCTCCATGGCTTGCAAAAATAAGAGCATCTTCCAATAGGGTGGTCACTTTTGAAACACCCGTTCATCTTTCCTGCAATATATTGCAGGGTAGTTTTTTTTCAGCGTTTATCTGTAATTTTTTTTTAATATTTTAGTACGAAAGAATTTGATATTAGATAAACAAATATTTTTTGTATTGAATATAATTAATTAATACTTTAAATTAGTTAACGAAGGGTATCTCAGTAAGATTGCACCTTCTAAATTTGTTATAATTTTTTTTGTGCAAGTGACAGCTGCCACATATGTTTATTCCGATTATTAAAAATGGACCGCTTCACGAAAGAACAACGCGTTATAATTGTAGAAACTTCTTACAAAAATTAGGAAAGTTATGCTGAGACCGCTCGAATTTTCAGTGTAGAAAGTGCACCTAATGTCTCAGTCTTTCGTAGGGTGGTCAAAAAAATCAATGCGAGTTCGAACTCACGGGCGATATGTTAACACGCTTTTGCTACATGGTACCTGTTTGATTTCTATGAACACATTAGTAAATGTTACATTGGAAAATAAAAAAAAGAATAGTTTTTGTGCTATTGCAATATTTAGCTCACTGAAATTATTGTTTTTGTTTTGTCATAAACAGAGCGACGACAAAAAGTATTGAATAATATAGAGAACTTATTGCACTCTTTTTCCGCTCTCATGTAGAGAGTCCTAGTAAAAGGGCATAAACGAGTCTTATTCTCTTTATATATTATTTCAATATAAATGCACCATTTCGACAATGTTATTACATAAAACCATACAAAAAGCATGACTGTTTTAAAAGTCATCAATATTTCACATCAAAATTATGAATTGACCAAGTTATGATACAAATAGAGTAATACGTTTTGAATCATACGCCAAATGTCGCCAGTGCTTTTGTGTCATACAATTTGTTCCATGAGTTCTCTATACTATTCAATACTCTTTAGCGACGTCGACCTGGTTGTTTGTTCGCTGCTGCTACATCAATCCCATCATATGTATTTCCAGGCAGAGACTATTGTTGTACAACAACCACCTATGTGATGATAACGCTGTGTGTTGTTTGCATGTGTTCGTTCACTTTGATAAATTGCACTACCCGTGCCTATAGATGTTAACGCATCAACAATTTTAAGAAACTGGGTTGGTTATTGATAGTGGTCTCACAGTACCGGTCGGTCTGTTGAAAACATTGCTGTAAATAAGAGTGTTGCCGAAAACCCCAAAACTTCAATTCGCCATCGTTCTCAACAACTTCAAATTTCACGAAGCACTACTACGCAGCGAAATTTGACAAAACTCCTCCCCTTTATTGCGTAAAAATTTCTGCTTACTCAAGAGCTCAAACCGACAGACCATGGAAAGCGCCGGCAATTCGTTCATTGGGTAATGGAGCAAAGTGAAGTCAATGCCAATTTTTCAAAAAATCCATCTTCTCCGATGATGCGCATTTCCATCTGAATGGCTTCATGAATACACAAAATTGTCGAATTTGGGGCTCAGAAAATTCTCATGCAATCCATGAGAAACAAATGCATTCACAACAAGCAACTGCCTGGTGCGGGTTTTGGTCAGGCGGCGTGATTGGGCCGTACTTTGTTGGAAGATGAGGCTGAAATTGCAGTGACTGTGAAAGGCAGCAAGACAGCGCCACGTGCCACAACGCTCACGAAACAATCGATTTATTGCAGCAACAATTTCCTGAACAAATTATCTCAAGAAATTCTGATGTCAACTGTTTAACGCCGTGCGATTTCTTTCGTTGGGGTTTTGTGAAATCTTGGGTTTATGCGAATAAACCGGAATCAATTCCTGAGCTCAAATCCGAGATCCAACACGTCATCGGTGGGATAAAGTCACATCTCTGTGAAAAAGTCATGGAAAATTTCATGAAAAGAGTAATGACCTGTCATTAGAGCCGTGGGGGCCATTTGAGGGATGTTTTATTCCATACTTAATCGGAACATGTCCTATTTATAATCCAATAAAAAAATCACAAATATCGTAAAAAATACGTGCTTTTATTTTAAAATTAAAAGGTGCATTCTTACTGAGACACCCTTAAATATAGATAAAGGAAATAATAAATATAGCACGACCATTGTCAACTTTGTTCACTAGGTGCTGTCCTGTACTATGTACTATTGTCACTTTCACTGAAGTTGCCCATAATTCTCATTGACGTTTAATCAATCAAAATTGTGGGAAAAAATAAATAATGGAAAATGTGATAAAATTTATGTGATTTTACATAATAGCATTTGTTTCTTATATAAAAAACTATTTTAAAGCAATGGGGCCAGATAGGAGAAAACCCGTAAGACCGCCCAAAGATGAACATCCCGGAACGCCTTTTTAATCTAAACACTTCCCGGCCCAAAAACTGTAGCAAGTTCTGTGGTCGCAGATGCCAAAACCATTAGAGTGTCTGAGGACTCTCAACAAGGAATGGTAGCTGAACCGGAGGAAGAACTAATTTATTAGGACATAGACTGTGGTGACTTGGTTTTGCAATTCGATGGCCACCAAATATTTTACTTTAAGTAACGTGTTGTATTTTTAATATTTTTGTTGAAAATAATTTTTCTTTTAATATGAAATTTTAGATTTTTATTATCATATTTTTAAACTTTTTTTTGGGAACAACAAAAATCCCCTTTATTGCTTTCAACGACATCTAGACAATTTCCCATTGCACTAGAATTTTCGCAATACTTTATCTACGCCCTTAAATATGTAATTTAAATTATAGAAAGAGGAAAATTTACTTTAGACAATCATTACAAACCACTAGGAATAAAATGCTTGAGTCTTTTCTAATCAAATTTCGTGACAAACCATTGTTGAATAAATTCAATAATAAAATAATTAATATTTCAATAATCACAACAGAGACTTCAGAAGCGGTAGATCACAATGTGATTCGTATTGTATTATCTTGTATGTTGATCAAGATTTGACTAATGAAGATAATTTATTACAAAATGCCGTTTAATTAAGATCAGATAAGGCAAGAAGACAGAACAGCTCACAAAGATTGAAAAAAGATGCAGACACAAAAAAAAAATATTTTTATTTTATCCTTTTTTGCTGTTCGTTTGCATGGTTCGTTCCACTAGCATCCTCATGGCCTTTCACATATTCAGAGGCACCACAGTCTTTTTTGTTATTATTATGTTGTGCTTGGGTTCCCAAATTAACGTCCACTGCTGATCAGTTCCCAAAGATGCAGCTTCTTTTTTCTTGTGTTAATGGCCCATCATCGAAGTCTTTCAGCAGTCAAATATTCACAGCC
This sequence comes from Phaonia tiefii, assembly GCA_963931995.1. NCBI lineage: Eukaryota > Metazoa > Arthropoda > Insecta > Diptera > Muscidae > Phaonia > Phaonia tiefii. The sequence continues at coordinate 52,872,300 of OZ008367.1, forward strand.
ATAAGATTAAGCGAGAACATTATCGCGTCCGCCGTCTTCTACCGAAATAAGTTAAAAACGTTCAAAAGTTTTGTCATGTGATTATCGTAATCAAAGCATTTGATATTATTGGACTGAGCTGGGACAGAACTATAGCTTGTTAAATGGAGCACATTTTTTTTATACTGGCATTTTTGTTTTGTCTTTCCCTCTCTTTTTGAGATTTCCCAAATAAAAGGTTTTTCAACAGAGACGCTACAACAGTAAATCGATAGGGGCAGCAAACGACGCCATATTTTTTCCCGCTCTTTTAACATTTCTCTTCAGTAAGGTTTGCCATTTCATCATGGAAAGATATACGAGCCAAAAACGAGTCGAAATTATTAAAATTTACTACCGAAATTTGGAGTCATTGGCCTCAACTTTAAGAGCTCTACGTCCAATTTCTGAATTCTGAATTCTGATTTCCATTTCTGGCTGAATGGCTTCGTCAATAAGCGAAATATGCGTTATTGGTCAGACAGCAATCCACACGTAATCCATGAGTCATCATTGCATCCCGAAAAAATTACGGTTTGGTGCGGTTTATGGGCCGGCGACGTCATTGGGCCGTACTTCTTCCGTGATGATCAAGACCGGCACATTACTGTGAATGCGAATCGCTACCGTTCAATGATAACCGAATATTTTTGTCCCCAAATGGATAATATGGACTTGGAGGACATGTGGTTCCAACAGGACGGCGCCACAAGCCACACAGCGAATGCCACAATCAATTTATTGGAAACCAAGTATGGTGAACGTGTTATCTCACGAAATGACCCAGTCAATTGGCCGCCTCGGTCGTGCGATTTGACGCCGTTAGATTATTTCCTGTGGGGCTACGTCCAGTCTGTGGTCTATGCCAACAAGCCAGCGACGATTGATGAATTTCGTACGAATATAGAACGTGAAATTGCAGCAGTATCGGGCGATTTATGCCTGAAAACCGTCGAAAATTGGGTTCAGCGTCTGGACTTCTGCAAGCGTGCCCGTGGTGGCCATGCAAAAGAAATCAAGTTCCGTACATAATGGAATCGAACGTACTTTCACAGGAATAAAGAATTTCATTGGTATCTAAAACCAGTTTTGTTTTATTTAAAAAAGCTTTTGTAGCGCTGTTATTGAAAAACCCGATACTTGCGGAATAGACATTAAGATTAGTAGCTGTATTATTATTATCCTAACATGTGCATACAGCATAAGCTTTTCCAAAAAATTATATTCGTACGCAATCATAAAGTATTAGGTCTTTTACAGTTGACATGATGTTGTCAATCGTTGACACATGTCAATCGTATGTAATCAAATATAATCCTAAGAAAACTATTAATAAGTAAATGAAAACTGACATCACATATAAATACATCGTAAAGTCCTTAATACCGTAACTAGGTCACGAAATAAATAGACAGTTAACCCATTACATCCCATGCAGGCCCTGGGGAGAGCTTCTCACAACCATGCAGGGTTGGTATTTCCTGGGTATTGGGTTACCTTCAGTTACCCTGGGTAACCCATTGTTATTCTCGTGTCGAATGGGTGGCGATCGTTTACCCATTACGCACAGGGTATGGGGAAATAGTGTGTATTTATTCACAGCGATGAGAATTACCCATTGCGATTACCCATCACCCACAAGGTATGGGTGAAATAATGAGTAGCTACGCACGGCAATGGGAAATTACCTATCACGATTACCCTCGGCGATGGGTAGTGGGTTACCCAGGGTAATCTATCCCCATTATGATCGAAAATATGACCAAATTAGATAAAATGTCTATATCTCGGAAACGGATCGTCGAATCGAAAAAATAACTAATTTTTAGGTGTTTCCTAGGGTTTTTCATAAAGTGGTTCGTATGAAATAACTCTTTTTTCCAAAAATCGCCAAAATAAGTAAATTGCTAAAATAAAAACATGCATATAACTCGGAAATTTCCACGCTACGCCAAATCCTGGAGAAGACACACGAAAAACAAATCGACACTTATCATCTATTTATCGATTATAAGGCGGCCTTCGATAGTCCGATACGGGAGAAACTCTATGAAGCAATGTCTGAGCTTGGTATTCCTGCAAAACTCATACGCATTTGCAGGATGCCCTTGAGGAACACCAAATCTGCATTGAAAGTTGGTAAGAATCTTACCCAACCTTTCGAAACTAAGGGAGGCCTCAGGCAAGGCGTCACCCTATCGTGCGATCTCTCTAACATCTTAATAGAGATTGTTATGACAAAAGCTGCAGTCAACATGAATAAAACCATCAGCAGCAAAAGTCACATGCTGCTCGCGTATGCTGATGATATCGATATCATTGGGCACACAATGAGGGAAGTTACTTTTACTTACTTTACTTTGAGTTTTCGAGAATCGAGAAGGAGTCAGCAAACGTGGGTCTGACAGTAAATGAGGATAAGACAAAATTAATGGTTTCATCACACAGGGCCTCCACGCGATTAGACCAAAGCGTGAACGTTGATAACCGATATAACTTCCTGGGTCCTATCGCAAGAAGACAAAACATCTGTAGGAGCCTTCGAGAGAAAAATACTCCGAAAAATGTATGCCCCTATAGTGCACAACGGCGAGTATCGGCGACGCATGAATCATGAGCTGTATGAGCTTTATCCTGACATTGACATAGTTAAGCGGATCAAAATAACGCGATTGCGCTGGCTAGGCCGTGTCAGTAGAATGGATGAAGACGAACCAGCACGAAGGGTTTTCGAAACCGAACTCGAAGGAAAACGAAAAATAGGAAGAACAAGACTCCGCTGGAGGGATCAGGTAGACGAATCCCTGCGTACACTTGGTATTGCCAACTGTGGAAATAAAGCAAAAGATCGAATTGGTTGGCGAAATATGTTATCTTCGTTTTGCTAGGTCCCAGAGCCCTCGGGGTTGTTCGACACCTGTTAAGTAAGTAAAATGCTCTGTCCAATCACAAATATAATAAATTGTTTTTTACCCAATGGCTGTCTTTAATATGGCATCACTTTTTTTTTAAATCGCAAAAACTAAAATTGCTCCAATATAAAATCCCTAAAACACCCTAATGTCTATATCTCGGAAACGGAACATCGGATTGAAAAAATAAGTAATTTTTTGTAAGTAAATCCCTAATATAAAAAGTGGCTTTAACTCGGAAACGGTGTGTCCAGTCGCGAAAATAATAAACTGTTTAACCCCTTAGGAGGCTTTTGCCACTGGATGCCTTTAATACGGGCGGACGCTATTTCCTTCTTAAAAATAGCTAAATCTAAATTGTTTCGAATAAAAAACCGCTAAAACGCCCTAATGTCTATAACTTGGTAACGGTGCGTCCAATCGCAAAAATAATACACTTGTCGGCTCCACTGGACGCTTTAACCACTGGTAGTCTTTAATACTTTTTCAAATAAAAAATCGCTAAAACACCCATAAGTGTTGGACATCCAGTACACGCTGATAAATCTGTTTTTGTTTGTTGTTTGGATGCAAATATAAAGTGTGTTTCGAGCTTGTGGCAAATATAATATATTTGTGTCCAAACGCATAGTGTTTGCTATTCAATATTATATGTTTGAGACACAGTGATTAATATGTTATTAAATATGTGTTTGCGACCCACATATACTTATGTTTGTGATACAAATACAGCTGTGTTTGTTGCACTGTCTTTGGTCTCTCGAGAGCAAGAAAATAAAAGAGGGGCAGCGAGAGAGTCTATCTTGTGAGTATTTATGTGTATTTTTGCATTATTCTCTCAGTGCTAATTGCAGATGAAGTGCTTCATATTTTGCCTGATGTATTGCGTTTTAGTTTCATGTATTCAGTCGTCTATGGTTCATCGGACAGAGGATATCAAAAGCGCTTTATCAGTGGAAAAAGAATAAACGAAGGCTCGGACGGTTAAATGGGTTGTGATGTTACTTTGGTTTTTGTGTATGTGTTTCGTATATACATATATAAATGGCGGATCATTTGTGAACTAAGTATAATAAAAAAACAAGTAATTAATTCTCGCTTGGCTTGCATTAACTTGATTTGTATATAAATATCTTGCTTGTATTCCAACGCATAGTGATAACCAACGCATTGCTGAAACCTTCTGAAGACAACAAAGAAAGGAGAAGCAAAAGAGCAGCAGATTCTCATTAAATGAAAAAAAACAAATTATGCATTCAATGCAAATAAATGTAAAAAGGGCTGATTTAAATCTATTAATTTTTTGTATTAATTACTTATAAATGTGGATTTATATTGTTAAAATTAATTATAATAAATAAATTAATTATAATGTTTTGCTTCCGATATTTTTCGAACACTTGCATTATAGAGAATTCTCAAGTCAAATGAGATTTCGTTTGCATTTAATTTGATGAATTTTTCACTAGCATCATTCCAAACAACCGCTGATGAAGATCTGTGGCTAGATCTGAAATAGCTATACGGTTTGCAGGGAATCATAGGAATACATTTGCAAACCTCCTTTTTTTTAAAAAAATGGCCTCGAGCTTGACCAACAAAATTAAAAATAATACATATATGTATTGAAATCAGAGAATAATTCATTTCTCAATTTTATTATATTTGGGAGGAAATTCGCATATGTGTCCACGTAAGTATATGGATGTGTGGGATGAAGAACGCTTATGTGTCCACGTAAAAGCATACATGTTTGTCAGTAAACATGATACTGTTTGCATTTAAATACATGTAATGTTTGGGAAAATATATATTCAGAGTGTAGTTAAATCGCCCTATAAAGGCAACAAATTGATTATTTTTGCGATTAGACGCACCGTTTCCAAGTGATAACAATTTCTTTATTTTGGTAATTTTCTTATTTTGCCGCTGTTTTGAAAAAAAATTCTTCCATTCGAATTGGACCAGTTTCTGAAAAATCCTTAGCAATTCCTAAAAATTAGGGATTTTCAGTTCGAAGCTGCGTTTCCGAAATATATAAATTTTTTCTAATTTTTCATATTTTGGATGAGAAATGTTAGAGGCCGCCTACCCTTTCCCCGTGTGTAATGGGTAATCGTGAACCATTTCGAACCATTTCATTCAATAGGCCGTACTATGGTTAACACTTCACGTACAATTGTGTCCATACAAAATAAATAATAATATTGACAAAATATTTTCGCACTTGTAGTACTAGTTTGCTCAATCGAAATTGAAGCAACATTTCAATGTTTCTAAGAATAATAGTGGTCTTCATGAAAGCTCGAAAGAACCTCGAAAACTCGAAAACATCGTAAACTTGCACAGCAAACCTCAAAAAAAATTGATTTTCCATACAAAGCGACTTGCACAAAAGTGGAAAGTTTTCGATGCAAATTTGCTGAGCAAACATGGAAAAGAAACGTGAAAACTTTTGACATTTCAATGTCAATATTTTTGTATTGAAAAAAAGAGAGGGTTTTGGATTTATGTGAAAATAATAAAATAATGGAATAGGTAAAGCATATACTTTTAATTTTACATTGTTTATTTACTTTATCAGCCTTTTTTGACAATTGCTGCACAGATACACTGAGCAACTTTATTTGGTGCCTCATGAAACGCTTTGGGCCAAACTTACGCTGAGCAAAAGTTCTAGGTTTTCTTGTTTGCATGAATACTACTAATGTAACTACCAATCAAATTGTAGGAAGATATTACCAATGTTGCCAACTCTCATTGGGTAAAAATTAAAAATTTTAAGGCTTAGTTAATGCATACAAATATATTTTTTTATTTAATTCCATATTAGCACCATAGCCGTCGGTGGTGCAATGTGCAGTGTGCGCGACTCTTGTACATGACAATGTGGGTTCGATCCCTGCTCAGACCACCATACATTTCTTTCGACGACGGTCACTTCGCTTAATGATGCCGATACTATCGAGTACTTAGCTATGAAAAAGCTTCTCAAAATACCGTTCGGCACCGGTGTAAAACTGTAGGTCTCAATCAGTGAGTGTAAAAAACTAGAAAACGCAAATCTCACTGATTGTGAGAAGCTCTCATTAATCCCTTTATTGGATGTTATGGGACTCCTTTTTTATCAGGATCAAAAACAAAAATGTTAAAAACAAAACAATTACTAAAAAGTCCTTAAAAAAACCAGCTCAGGAATAAAGGAATTTAATGTAAAATTTGGAATTTAAAGCCGCTTTAAAAAAAAAAATAACAACAAACATGTTTCCAAAATTATGATTTTATTGGTAAGGCCCATCATTGAACCACAATATTGGTCAAATGGCCTCCACGACTTGCTTTATACTACTTCATTCCATTTATTCAAGTTCTCAGTACATTTTCGATTATTTGGGGCTCTATGTCGTGGACGACAGCGTCAGTTTCGTGTTTTAAGGCCTTAGTGGACTCGGAATTGTTTACATAACACTTATCTTTCACGGCGCCCCAGAGATAATAGTCTAACGGGATCAAATAGGATCTACAAGGCTTCGAATGGACTTCCAAGTTTTTGGCGATTATACGGTTTTCGAATACAGTGCGCAAAATGTTGATTCACTGAAAGAAAAACCTTCATACCATTAATGAATTCTTACATTGCATCAATGAAGAGTGAAGAGTGCCTATTTAAGGGATTCTACTTTACAATGTCGATAAAATCTCTGCAATTTTTCTCTACAGTTTTCCATATTTACATGAAAAACATACTTCATTCCATCAATGTAAAAGGTTTCTTAGCATTAATGACGGTCCACAAATTCAAAAAATGCAGCAATGAAGGAGTTCATTAAAGTAATGTAACATTTCGTAGCATCAAAGAAACTTTTCATTGCATCAATGTAAACCCATTAATGTAACCGATTCATTGATGCTATGAAGCGCTTTTCTTTCAGTGTTGTGACGTTGGATGTGTGGTAGAGAACAAAAAATTGCTGAGCATCATGGCACGGTAACGTTCGGCATTGACGGTAACGGCGGCTCCTTGCTCATTCTGCATGAAAAGTGGACCTATGAATCTGCCATGCCACAAACCACACCAAACAGTCACTCCTATTGAAGCATTGGCTTTTCCTCGACGTGTGTATTTTCCTAGGCCCAATTGGGACAATTTTATTTGTTAACGTTACCCTAGAGGTGGAAATGAGTTTCATTGCAAACGATGATTTTTCGGTAAAAATATCATCTTCTTCGAAGCGACCTTCATCCCATTCACCAGAGCGAAAACGCATCGCATGGTTACGAGGCTTCAGTTCTTGGACTAATTGGACTTTATAAGTCTCCACATACTGACGACTTTATGATAAATTCTGCGCAAAGACGTGCGAGAAATGTGCAATTGCTGCGAACGGTGGCGAGTTGATGTTGATGGCTGTACGGACACTTTCAGGTACAGTGGCAATATTTTTCACCCATCGCATTGGAGGATCACGTCCACGAGTTGTTTTGTTCAAGAAGGACCCGGATTGACGAATTCGCTTCACAAATTAATTTATAAACTGTGTTGATTGTACCCTATTTTTATCGAATTTATTTCGTAGACTTCTTACAATTGTAGGTGAAGATTCAGAACTTTTGAAAAAAGGTTTGAATATTTTCCAATTATCTTCAGGCGTAAAGCGACCCAAATCGTAAAATTTCGAACCTTTAGCTGTTGCCTCGGTTGTTATGACTGCATTTAGTCCCCACAACTGAAATTTTGTGAAGCAAGCTCGTTTCACAATGATTCGGTTGTGACAACTAAATCTCCAATTATATTCGTTCCGTCAACTGGATTTTATATAATTTCGGCTGCCATAACCGAATTTGGAACTAATTTGGATGCATCAACCGAATTTGGTACCAAAGTCGGTATAACGAAATTATGCCTTTTATTCTTTTTTTGCAGTGTAATTCTAGAGTTTTGGACTAATTTTATTTTCGCTGAATTTTCATTTTAATGTTACAAAACAAAAAATTTCAAAATCAGTTCTGTGGAAAAGATTTGAAAATAACCTCCTCATTTGATTTTAGTATTTTAAACGTCATGCTTGAAATATATAGAATTATGTTGTGGTAACCGAATTGAAAATATTGAAATATTTTATTTACCGCCTCTAGCAGAATATGTTGTTAGAACTTTGTTATTTTCGAAAAAGTTTAATTTTGTTCCACACTGTAATCTGTCACTTCATAAATTACAAATTGAATAACTACTTCGAAATAATGGAGGGTTCAAATTCGAAATTTTGCATAACCCACCCTTTACTAAGCAAGATCAAATATATAAATCTGTTTATCTCAGAAGCGATCTAATTTTTGTTTCTTTTTTTAATCCAATTGGAAAATATTGCCTGAATTATTAGTTGGCAACATGTTTTTTTTTCACTGACCTATCTTATTAGGTCAATTTTTCCCCTTTCACAAACCATTTACGGTTGTTTCACCTTTGTGCCTCTGCTGTTCGTCTATCGTATATTATTTTTCATCTTTTAGCATTTTTAAGTTTTACATCAGTTAATCGTTTATCAGTTTTATGCAGCGCTTTAATCATGTCTATGATTAAACGTTTCTAAATAACCACTTAATATTTTGCTAAATGATTAAATATTTTCACTTAATTCAAAAACTTCCCACCAGCAGGGAAGACTAAAAATACAAAGCAAAGATTTATAAAAACCTAAAACTCCAGGTACCGCCGAGTTGGAAAGGCTAAGACAGACTTTCATTTTTACCATGTTAATGAAGTCATTAGATTTACTAAATGGCCAAACAAATTGGAAATTGTTACGTTTCACTAATGAAATGCTTCAAGTGAACATAAGACCAAAAATCCAAAAAAAAATCTTTAAAAATCATTACAAATAAATGTAAACGGTAGCCTGCAGAGTTGTAATTAGAGCTTTTCAAAATTTAATTACAAGAAATGATTTATGGACAAAAAAAAATCAAACTACAACTGCAAAATGTAAACTGTTAATCAGAAATAGAGATGTCTTTCTTTACTCGTACTCAACGAGTACCCACTGATTTCCAACAGCTCTGCACAGTCAGTGTAAGGCTGTGCTTCTGACACATCGAAAGTCCAAATGTTTCTGACAGTCAAGTACTGTTTAGTTGTTTACCTTAAAGCGAGAGCGTGTTGTCTAAGATATATAAGATTGCTAAAGACGTATGAGAAAGGTGGGATTTGTTAGTGTTGATGTTTGACTGAAATATGAAGATTTCATAAGTCTATGGAAATCCATTGTGAAATGATTTTTATACAAATCCCTGTGCAATAAGCAAGTTTGTTTGGACACAACATTTTGCATTGTACATCTAGTACCTTCCATTTGATTGATTCATAAATTATGTGGAATGAATGCTAGTGCTTCTTCACTAATTGGAAGGTACAGATTCTCATTAGACACTGAATATCAGATCAGAAGAAACAAACGGTGTGTGAAATGATATTTTATTTTAATCGACCTGTGAAACTTAATAGTGTTGCGATTTTTATAAATCAGATGTTAAAGTTATTGCAAAATACTCGTGATTTTTTTTCAACGATTTTTAAGATTTCAACCTTTGTTTTCGTTGAATAGCAAATTAGATAAAATTGTCTATTGGCTTTTTTAAATAAAATACACCAACATTTTTCGAAATGGTAGTTTTTTATTTCGTCAAGTTTTTTAGTCTATGACATTTAGGCATGAAACACAATATCCATTAAATGCGAACCACGACGCCTTTGGCATCACAGGATACGCGTATTAAAAATGTTTTATGCATAGTTCGGACTATATATCATTCATAAAGCGAATGATTTAATTTTCAGCTCTGGAATTGTGTCTTGCTTATTGGTATGGATCAGGCTTTTTACGTATCTCCAGAGAAAGAAGTCTTATGGTGACAAATCCCAAGATCTCGGCGGTCATTTGACCTCGTTGTTTCGTGCGATAGTGCGTCCTGCGAATTTCGTTCGAAATAGTGTCATAGTTTCAAGCGCTGTATGGCAAGTGACGCCGTCCTGTTGAAACCACATATTATCCAAGTCTATGCCATATAATTCACACCATGAAAAGTTTATTATCATATCACTATAACGTTCACCGTTCGGCATCATTTTTGATGAAGTATAATCCGATGAACTACACCAAACAGTGACTCGTTGTGGGTGCATACACGCTGGAAAAAAGACAGCCTCTGTAACATATTTTCCCAAACCTATTCTGCAGGCATCATGTATATGCTTGAAACACACTCCAAACATTCATATGTTTGCAAACTCTAAACTCAATTGTATTAAAATGCAAACAGTAGCACGTTTGCTGGCAAATATGTATGTTTTTACGTGGACATGTATGCGTTATTAATCCCCGACATCCATACACTTACGTGAAAGCATTCGCGTGTTACCCCCAAACCTCCATTTACTTACGTGGAAACATATGGGTATTTCCTCCCAAACATAATTATATTTAGAAACGAATTATTCGTTGACTTATATAAGTATATTTGTATTATTTATTATAAATAATTTTACCAATATTAATCCACATTTATAAATTATTAATATATTATGATTTTCAATTTTAGTATCGGTTCTAATTATTTAATTTTTCAATTTTTCACATTGGTCCGTGTCGCGCTTGTAGTTGAATCTTCTCCCAGATGGATCGTCAATAATATGCATCATTTCCTGTACGAGATGTGGTGAGTTAATCTCCTCCTCAGCTAGAATTTTCACTTCGTCAAAGTTCTGCCTGTGTCCAGTTAACGTACGACCTTCTTTCTGTGCTGTTCTCTGTCCCAAATGCTTATAATGTGCCCTTTGGTCCGATCCATGTGATGAAATTCCAGTCCCCAGTTTACCCATCGTAGTACCTATCTACAACAACGTCAACGATAGATAGGAGAATTGTGCTTGCAAATAGGTGCTATTTTGCGCTCAGCAAGCAGTTTAGGAACAAAGCCCTCTCTCGACGGACAAAACTCCAGCTATATCAGACTCTCATTTTACCTGTCTTTACATATGGCTCCGAAACTTGGGTTATATCGCAAGCGGATGAAAAATACTGGGGAGTATACGAGAGAAAAATTCTCCGTAAAATATATGGTCCTGTTAGGGAAAACGGCGAGTACCGCCGTCGCTGGAACCCAGAGCTATATAATCTGTATTCTTACGTGGACATAGCTAGACGAATCAAATTAGGCCAATTTCGTTGGCTAGGCCATGATATCAGAATGGATGAAGATGAGCCAGCGCGAAAGATTTTCGATAACGCACCTGATGGAAGCAGGAAAAGAGGATGACCAAGACTCCGCTGGAAAGACCAGGCAGAAGAATCCCTCCGTCTCCTTGGTGTTACTAACTGGCGAGAAAAGGCGAAGGATAGAGCCAGTTGGAAGAATATGTTGAAATTTGTTTAATTTGTTTGTTTAATTAATATGTGTAAGACGTCTGAGCTCATGCGGTTGTAAAATAGTCAATAAAAGTAAAGTAAGTAAGTACCCACATATACCTTCTGGCATATCTTGGTTTTGTCCCCGTCGCATTTGATCTCGTACACCACATTTTGCCTGTCATCCGTATCGATTCTCGATTCAGTCCTACTAAAAAGGTGATCTAACGTAAAGGTAGACTTTGGATATAATTGGTATTTCTCCCGGTCATAAATGACCCAATTTCTTAAATTGTTTTGACCACTCTTCGAATGGTGGACACACTAGGTGCACTTTCTCGACTGAAAAGTCTTTGAAGTTTGCGAGCGGTCTCAGCATAACTTTCCAAATTTTTGTAATAAGTTTTCACAATTGTAACACGTTGTTCTTTCGAAAAGCGCTCCAGTTGGACCGAAGTTCCTTATCGCACGTTGCGAGATGGGGGCTAAATATTATCAACTGTATTGGGTATTTTTGCTTTAGTTTGTGTCTAGACTAACATATGTTGGGAAATTTCTTGTTTAATGTGAAGTTTTCTAGGTGGAGCCTGTAACCAATATTTAGTATATATTGTAGTTTTGAACCCAATAAAATGTAAATTTAGAAAAGCTAAAGGGAAAGAAGTTTAAAAAAGAAAATTTTCTTAAATAAGTGAATTTTCTTCAAAAAGTAAATTTTCTCAAAAAAAATATCTATTCTTATTCTTAAACAAAGTAACTTTTCTTAAAAAAAATACCTTATCTTAGAGAAGTACCTTTGCTTAAAAAAAAGTGAATTTTCTTACAAAAAGTACCTTCTCCAAAAATTTTTTTCTAAATAACCTTTTCTTAAAAAATTAAATTTTCTTACAACAAATTCTCATTTCTTAAAAAACTACCTTTTCTTTAAAGAGTACCTTTTTTGTGAAACAACGTACCTATTCTTGAAAAAGGATCAATTTTAAAAAATTGTCATTTCTTTAAGAAAAACCTTTTCTTCAAAAAATACCTCCTCTTAAATTAAAACCATTTCTTACAAAAATTAATTTTCTTAAAAGTACCTTTTCTTTTCTTGAGATAAGTAGCCTTTCTGGAAATAGGTACATTTTCTTAAAAAAATAAATTTTTCCTAAAAATTTTTCCTACCACTTCTTTAAAAAGAACCTGTTCTTAAAAAAAGTACTTCTTTGTTAAAAAAAATCATACTTTTATGACTTTTTCTTACAGAAAGTACTTGTTCTTAAAAATATAACCTTTTCTTACTTAAAACATTAGCTTTTACTAAAAGAAGTACCTCACTTTAAAAAAGGACTTTTTCGGGAAAATATAATACATATTCTTAAAAAAATACATTCAATAAAATTTTTTTTTTCTGAAAAAAAGTTTATCATTTTGCAAAAAGTATTTTTTCTTAAATATCCATTTAAATTATCGTATTTTTCAACGGGGCGCCTTAGGAGTGTTGGAACTAACTAGTTCATAATATATAGCGAAAGGTACTTTGTTCCAACCGGGTATCCCCTTAATAATCGAAACAAACATATATGACAGCTGTCAAATTTCAGAGTTGCCAGTTGCACAAAAAAAATTACACTTAATTTAAAAAGTGCAATATTACTGAGACACCCTTTATTAGTCTATATACATGTTGGGAATAATTTGTCTTTATTTTTTGGATGCAAATATATTGTATTTGTGGCTTGTCGCAAAGTTGCTATTCAATATTACATGTTGGAAACACATGATTAAAATGTTATAATGTATAATGTGACCTAAATATGTATTTGCTGCTGAAAATGAAAACGTGATATACAACAAAGAAACAAAATAGCAACCGATCGTCAATGTATGAAAACGATGCTTGCACGGAAGTAAAGGGTTTTCCAATAAGGCTTTGACAACTTATTTTTTAAAATAAAACGCAAACCATTTGAGATATATCCAAACCTTTATGATCGACTTAAAATACAATTAAAACATTTATGAATGGAACTCGACTTCGTTCATATAGCCACCGCGGGCACGTCGGCAGCGGTGGCTTCGTCAGACCCAAATTTCGATGACTCGGTCACACATTTCGGCCGTAACGGCCGCTATTTAGCGTTTAATGTTGGCTCAGAGTACTTCCAACGTCGTCGGCTTGTTGCCATAGACCAATAATTTGATGTAGCCCCAAATGAAAAAGTCAAGAGGCCAAAAATAATAGGCAATCATGGCGCGATATCGATCGCCATTCACAGTAACGTTACGATCGTTATTGTCGACGAAAAAATATGGCCCAATGATGCCGCCGGCATGCAAACCGCATCAAACAGATATTTTTTGTGGCTTTGTCGATTCATAAAGCACAAGTGGAATTTTACCAAACCAATAGCGCATATTTTGCTTATTGACCAACCAATTGAGCCAAAAATGAGCTTCGTCACTGACGATGATTTTGCGATGAAATTCATCATCTTGGCGCCTCTTCTCCAGAGCCCAATCGGAGAATGTACGTCGCGTCAAATGGTCTATTGCCTTCAATTTTTGAGTCAGCTTGATCTTGTATGGGTGTAAACGAAGATCTTTACGCAATATTCGCCTTAAAGTGGTCTTGGCGATGCCCAGTTCTTTAGAACGCCGCGGAATCGACTGATTTGGATCGTTTGCTAAGGACGCCTGAACGGCAGCGATATTTTCGTCACTTCGACCAACCCATTGTCTCACTGGCATGGCTGAATCACACAATGAATATGTAGACTCACATTTTTGCACTAAATTTGTTATTGGTTGTCTACTAGGGCGAGAATAACGACCGAAAATTGAAGTTAACGCTCTTAAAGTTGCGGTCACCGACTGCGAATTTCGGTAGTACATTTTTATAATTTGCATACGTTGTTCGTTCGTGTACTTTACCATGATGAAAATGTTGAGTTTACTGAAAAAAAAGGAATGTAACAGTCAGATGATCAGTGAAATAGTGCGTTCACAAATTAAATTCAAAGTTGTCAAGTACCTATTGCACAACCCATTATATGGGTGTTCCAAACATATACATGGTTCCTGCATAGTGTTACAAAAGGTCGTTTTTTGTACGTGTGGGAAACATGTGACATTAAATAACGAAGTAAACATTTTCTCATCACATCCCCTGAAGAAAAAATGGAGAATTTCTAACAATCAGTGAGATATGCTCAGATTTCAGTAATCAATAACACAGGTCAACAGGATACAATACCAATTAAAACCACTATTTTTTTCTGATGTATTACGAGATCCATGTTACACAAGTGGACAAAATTTAAAATTCTATGGAAAAGTTTTTTTAAAATAATTTATTAAAAAAAAATTTTCCATTTTTGAAAAGCTTGTTCCAGGGATTTTAACATAACTCAAGAACGATTCATCCCACTTTACTAGTGAATACACCAAATAATTTTCTACTAAAATACCTACAAGTTTTGTTAACATTATTTTTTAGCCTGCACAAGAGTTGCGGAGTTATCTAAAAAGTTGTGGTGAAAAATAATATTTTTCAGCCAAAATGTATACAAATTTCTTTTTTTAAATTAGAAAAAATACTAAGCGGCAAAAAGTGCTCGGTTTAGCACTTTTATAGTAAAGCCTGACCTGCTGTAAATAAAATGAGACATTTCATAAGAAAATCGATGGATAAATTTTGATTTTATTCACAATTAGGTAAAGGTACCTCATTTTGTCCAAAATATAGAAATTTTTTTTAATGATTCTGAGAATGAAAAAAAATCACAAATTGCGATTGTAAATTCTGTGAATCGTAGCACATTTGTATTCAGCACCTGTGATCTTGTTACAACCCCTCACAAAAAAGAGTTTTGTAAAAAACCCCACACAAAATGCACTTGTTCTATCTGTTTACTGCAACAAGAAGCTAAAACACACACTCACAAAAAACAGTTTTGTAAAAAACCCCGCGCAAAATGCACTTGTGCTACCTGATTACTGCAACATTTTAGTAGCAAATTATTTGGTGTATTCACTAGTAAAGTGGGATGAATCGTTCTTGAGTTATGTTAAAATCCGTTGAACAAGCTTTTCAAAAAAGGACAATTTTACTTAAAAAATTATTAAAAAAAAACTTATCCATAGAAATGTTGTCCACTTTTGTAACATGGATGTTGTAATACGTCAGAAAAAAATAGTGGTTTTAAATGATATCAAAATTTTTTCCATTTTGTTCCCGTGTTTAATTATATAGTAAAACAAATCGTCATCGAAACACTGTGACGAGACAATGCAACAATTTTGTCTACACATAACCAAACACTCCAAATACTTTATACAGCCTCAAATACGTAAATCTTTACGTCCATTTGAAAGTAATAACGACGTGATTAAGCATAATTTCTGAATATGCAGGAGTGTAGTACCTTACAGCACTTTGCATCATTCGAAAACACTTAAGACTATACAAAGTACTACAAAGTTCCACAAGATGCATGTAACACTTTATAACCTCGACTTGCCGCTTAGAATGATGGTCAAGTATCTAGTTCCATTTGGTTAAACTTCACCTACCAATTTCTCTTTCCGCTTACGTTTATTATTAAAGCAAAATCTAGTGTCTGCGTGGAAATAATTTATGGCTATCATTAATGTTGTTAGCTTAATATTTTTCATTGTATATGGGCTACCATTAGGAACAAACCAGAAACTTTTAATATCGTTACGGGCGCAACAGTCTAAGGTGTTTGCAAAGCCGCACATCCAATGACAAATACTCGTAATCGTTAATATTTTTTTTACAATCATTAGATACATTTGCGGTGGTTAGACAAAAGGACTAACCAAACTATTGTCGTCTATATTACCTCGCTTAATTTTTAAGAAGGCATAGAAAGCCTTAAGGATTTAAAAATAAAAATGTCCATTTAAATGTCTATAATTCAGTTAACGTTTTATAGTCACTACCACTTCTGTTTCGGTT
Organism: Phaonia tiefii; assembly: GCA_963931995.1. NCBI lineage: Eukaryota > Metazoa > Arthropoda > Insecta > Diptera > Muscidae > Phaonia > Phaonia tiefii. Next base: position 52,888,595 of record OZ008367.1, read on the forward strand.
GAATGCGCATGCGCATGCGCACCCAGCTTTCTCGATTTTCTAAGGCCACATGCATGAGGTGGCATTTTGAGTAAGTTAATTGTGTGTAGATTCTCATCAGTGTTAGAGTGCCTACCGTAACTTTGCCATCCTGGCTACAAATATTTTATTTTTTCTAACCAATTCTACTGGTGCGTACCTATTCACTGACGTTTTGTCTACATCTGTTGAAACTATTCGATACCAGCTGATGTGAGTACTTCATGTGATTTTGAAATCATTTTATGAGCTATGTAAATTACACGATTATGAAGTTGAAGCCCCATAAATTACGTTAATAGGTGCGCTTAACACAATTCACTAAACCTGTTCTAATTTAAAATTGTAAATTTTCATTGGCAATTTCTTGCAAGTTTTTATGAGTGTTATAATACTTGTAATTTTATGACTCATTGATAGTGTGTAATTATTTTATGTCCGACGAACAATAATATTATTAACTGTGTCTTTTATTGTTAGAAATAGATGTGATTCTTTGTGTAAAAATTAACTTTATGGTCTGTTTTGATTGCAGTCGGGGTTATAGAGTGTTAAAATGTAAAGTAGTTTCATTGAAGTGATTGACAGAGTCTGAGAGTTAAATAGCTAGTAGCTTTAACAAACAGCTGAAATATACCTGGCGTAAGATTAAAAGAAAATGCTCTGGAAGGCCACCAGGCACTTTAAAAAATGTGTATCAAAATCAATCAAACACCTTATTTATTCTAGCCCAACATAATCGTTAGATGGCAGACGATTTAGAGATTATTCACTTGGAATATAAAAAGCTTATCTATACTAAATATTATACAACTAAATATTGCTAGGCATCCAGAAAAAGAGGGGGATAGGGCATGACTGTACTATGAGGGCCGATCAATAAGTTCGTGACTTTTCGAACTTCCCTCACAGTTATATGAAATGCAACACTGCTCCCATCAAGTACCACCTGATAGTAGACTACTGTCAAACTTTAAGCGAGTTCCGTCATTTATTTTGCGTTTAACAGCTGTTTTTTAAAAAATTTTAAAAACTGAATTTCGAGTGTTCATTAAACATTTTTTTTGCGAAAAAAACCGTCAATCAAACCAAGGAAAAGCTTGATAAATATTATGGGGACTCTGCACCATCGATTTCAATGGTAAAAAAGTAGTTTATTGACTTTCGTTGTGGTCGCACAAGTACAGGATGGAGCGCGGTAATTGGCTTATTTGGGTATGAAATAAACAAATTATGAACCTTAGAAAAATTTATTTTATATTTTAATTATATTGAGCAGTAAGGGAATTTTTAAATTTCATGGTTTTAAATAGTGTATGTGGCAAATGTCGACCTTCGTTGCCCACACACTGCTGCATACGTTTTCTGAAGTATTCATGAACTCTAACATGCATGTTGACTGGTATTCTGCCAATTTTAGCCACAATATTGTTAATTAGGCCGTCGGTGGTGCAATGGTTAGTGTGCGCGGCTCTTGTACATGAGATCCTGGGTTCGAACCCGGCTCTGACCACCTTCAAATTTTCTTTCGGCGGCGGTCACCTCGCATAGTGACGGCGACATTATCGAGTATCTAGCCATGAAAAAGCTTCTCAAATTACCGTTCGGAATCGGTGTAAAACTGTAGGTCCCAATCAGTGAGTGAAAACTGGGAAGCGCACAGCTCAGTGATTGTGAGAAGTTCTCCCCAGTCCCTTCATGGGATGTAATGGGAAACCATTTTTTTTTATTGTTAATTAGATCTTCCAAGGTGTTGGGACGGTTGATATACACCTTCGACTTCAGATAAACCCAAAGTAAAAAATCGCATGGGGCTAAGTCTGATGAGTGTGCCGGCCAGTTCACATCACCCCTCAAAGAGATAAGCCGTCCAGGATACATTTGCCTCAAACAATTCATGGTAACCCTCGATGTGTGTGCAGTGGCACCATCCTGTTGGAACCATGTATCATCTAATTGCATTGCCTCAAGAGCCGGCTGAAAAAATCCTGTATCGTAGTCTTTACCTTCTCTCAGGTCCCCTTCGTATACATGACACGTTCGCTACCCAATTTACAATTGATTGCCGTCCAGGAACACTTCCGCGTGGGGGAACAGAGAATCGTAAACGAAAAGCACGCTGCACTGCAATGATCGAGTGCGCAATTGAAAAATACGCTTCAACACAAAATGACCACTCCTCACGTGTCCAATGCATGATGGCAACTGAAAGGCAGAATTATATAAATCTCCCGTCGGCCACTATAAGCCACGCACACTCTCCACTCTGTTAGACCAACAGTGCCGCAACAGCCTCGACCAACAGTGCCGCAACAGCCTGCAGTGCGAAAAAGCAAATTACCGCGCTCCCCCCTGTAAAAATGACGCTGAACGCCAATTGAGGTCAATACACCCAAAAATGCCGAAAAAATCAACGATATGGTGTTGGCCGATCGAAGAGTAAAAGTGCGTGAGATTATTGATGCCATAGGCATTTCATATGGCAATGTGGTTTCGATTTTAAATGATCAATTGGGTTTAAGAAAGCTGTCTGCAAGATGGGTGACGCATTTGCTCCCAATTGACCATAAACGTAATCGTGTGACAACTTGAAAGGATTATTTGGAGCCGTTTAACCGCAATTCGAAGGAATTTTTCCGCCGTTTTGTAACTGTGGATGAAACATGGATCTATCACAACACTCCGGACTCCCACAGCTGACTGATTGCGAGAAGCTCTCACCTACGCCGAACATGAGAAGTGTTGGGAAGAACTTACTAAGGATGAAAATCGGTACGATACATTGAATTTCCCTTCAGAATTTTGGAATTTGGTTAGAAATTCTATACGAAATGTGTGGAAAAATCGTAATATTTTCCTCAGACTTGTTGTTCAGGGTTCGTGGCAAACTTTTCATATAATTTTCGATAAATTTCGGTACAGGTGCAAATGATGCTGAACGTTCTGGACGCTCAATTGAGGTCAATACACCCGAAAATGTCGAAGAAATCCACGATTTGGTGTTGGCTGATCGAAGAGTAAAAGTGCGTGAGATTGTTGATGCCATAGGCATTTCATATGCCAGTGTGGTTTCGATTTAAATGATCAGTTGGGTTTAAAAAAGCTCACTGCAAGATGGGTGCCGCATTTGCTCTTAATTAATTGCTCTTAATTAATAGTAAGCGTGTGACAACTACAAAGGTTTGTTTGGAGTTATTTAATTGGGCTGCGAACTGGTACCTCATCTGCCATATTCTCCGAATTTAGCCCGCAGTGACTATTTCCTATTTCATAACTAGTTAATGGACCACGAAAAATCCTATTTTTTTGGAGGGATACAAAAATTGGAGAAACGTTGAACTAAGTGTATTGAGCTAAAAGGAGATTATGGTGAAAAATAATTTTTTTTGCAAAAAAAAAACTGTGTTTCATTCAAAAAGTCGCGCACTTATTGATCCGCCCTCATATGACACATACTATCTAAGTGAAATGTACAAGGCTTTCATCACCGTCATCCAGGAAAATCGAGGGATTGGACATGGTTATACATATACAAGCAGCCGGAGAAAAAGGAATGATTATAGAAAGCATTTACAGTCTGTAAAAGGAAAAATATATATTTAGAGTTTCTTTAGCCAATAAATGTAGCTTTTTAAAAAATATAACATTTGATGAACAAATACAATGGCCAATACCATTATAAATATATAAATAATATATATACTGGTTGACTGCCAAAGTTGATACTCTCCCCGCAAGCAAAATACTTTTATCGCAAAAGTCATTTCTTTTGTTGTAAACTAACATTTATGTAAAAAATATGCATATGCAGATAAAAACTACTCTAAGAAATTGGGGAACATATCAGTATTATATTCACTAAAGGCTTCTGACCCACAAAACTTATATTGATCCAAAGTCAACATTTTTATTTATTATATTTTTAAATATTTAGTACAACCAAACTATATTAGTTAAAAGCAAAAGTTTGCCGTTGTGTTATAGTCAGGGTTCGTATTTCGTCGGTAATGATATTTTTTTTCGATTGGACGCACTGTTTTCGAGTTATAGCCACTTTTATATTTTAGCGATTTTTTTTTGTTGGCGAATTTTCGAAAAAAAATTCTTCCATACGAATTGGACCACTTTATGAAAACCCCTTAGAAACTCACAAAAATTGGTTATTTTTTCAATTGGACGACGCTCCGTTTTCGAGATATACACATTTTTTCTAATTTTTTCATATTATCGATCAAAAATGGGGATGAGTCACCCTGGGTAACCCATTGCCCATCGTCGTGGGTAGCTACCCATTTTTTCCCCCATTTCTCTGAGGGTAATGGGAAATCGTGATGAGTAACTCCCCATTGTCGTGGGTAGCTACCCATCATTTTCCTCATTGCCCTGAGGGTAATGGGTAAACTTTCATTACACATTCCCCACGACGATGTGTATGGGTTACTCATGGGGGGTAAATACGAACTCTGGTTGTAGTCAAGAAAATACTCTTTTTATGGAAGGACATTTAATTGAAATGTCTCCAAAACTGTATGAGATACAGTTCAATAAATTCGAAAAAACAATTAAATTTTTATTTCGATTTTCAATATCCGAAAAAGCGAATATCTGTAATTCGGAAAAAATTAAGATTTTTTGTAGGCAGTATGAACAAATATAACATTATAAACATTATCGAAAATGTCTGGGGTTGGTTATCTCGTAAGGTCTATGAAGGAGGTAGCCAGTTTGATGACAAGCAGTCACTAATTCAGGCCATTAAGGATGCTAGGAATCAAATTTCGTTGGATTACATAAATTATCTTTATCTCTCAATGAAACCCCGAATATTTGTAGTTACCATCAGGTTTCATGATTTTTTAAAAATAATAAATTTGGATTTTTTAAACAACCAAATATTTTCAATAAGAGCGCCACAAAAGTTTTTTTAAATAAAACAAAACCGGTTTTAGATACCAATGAAAGTCTTTATTCCTGTGAAAGTACGTTCGATGCCATTATGTATGGAACTCGATTTCTTTTGCATGGCCACTACGGGCACGCTTGCAGAACTCCAGACGCTGAACCCAATTTTCGACGGTTTTCAGGCATAAATCGGCCGATATTGCTGCAATTTCACGTTCGATATTCGTACGAAGTTCATCAATCGTCGCGGGCTTGTTGGCATAAACCATAGACTTAACGTAGCCCCACAAGAAATAATCTAACGGCGTCAAATCGCCCGACCGAGGCGGCCAATCGACTGGGCCATTTCGTGAGATAACACGTTCACCAAACTTGGTTTCCAATAAATTGATTGTGGCATTCGCTGTGTGGCTTGTGGCGCCGTCCTGTTGGAACCACATGGCCTCCAAGTCCATATTACCATTAAACGGTAGCGATTCGCATTCACAGTAATGTGCCGGTCTTGATCATCACGGAAGAAGTACGGCCCAATGACGCCGCTGGCCCATAATCCGCACCAAACCGTAATTTTTTCGGGATGCAATGATGACTCATGGATTACGTGTGGATTGCTGTCTGACCAATAACGCATATTTTTCTTATTGACGAAGCCATTCAGCCAGAAATGAGCCTCATCGCTGATTGTTGAGGCCTCTTAAAGTTGGCCTCTTAAAGTTGAGGCCACTGACTCCAAATTTCGGTAGTAAATTTTAATAATTTCGACTCATTGTTGGCTCGCATATCTTTCCATGATGAAATGGCAAACCTTACTGAAGAGAAATGTCAAAAGAGCGGGAAAAAATATGGCGTCGTTCGCTGTCCCTATCGATTTACTTTTGTAGCGTCTCTGTTGAAAAACCCTTTATATCATAGCAAACAACTTGTGACAATCCTAATTCCACTTGTAACGAACTGAAGATACTCGCTTTTCCTTTTGTCTTGAGGACCAATCAGTTGTAAATTTCTCTTGCCAATGAACAAACAATACTTTATAGTACACCTTCTTTCCTTTCATCATTTGAAATGTCATTTTGGTCATGGCCACAACTTGAAGTTTCGATATTTATTGTATTCTGCTGTTCCTATGTTGACACTGTGGAAAAATACATTGACAACTCATTAATCAGGCCGTCGATATGATGCAAATCGCATTGGCTTTGGGGAACTAGAAACAGTACCCGTGACAGACTTCGTTTACTCGAAGTAGTAAACAAATTTGCTACCACTTTGGATTTAGTTTCTTGCCATTTTTTGATTCCTCAGTCAACTTCAATTTTTCCACACTAACAGACCAACGGCCATCTTCAGCAGCCGATGCATCATTGTCTTAGCTGCCATCATCTTTATCATCCTGGAGGCAGTATCATCATCGTGATCATCGTCGTGATCATCATTCATATCATTTTGTACAATGAAATGTTTACTTCAAAAACACAGCCAAACATACAGTTGATTACACTGTTATAGTTTTTGGCATTCAATTTTTGTATCAACGTTCTAGTAAATTGTATCGGTTAGAAGTTTCATTGATCGGTACCCATGAAATGCTTGCAAACAATTCATACCTTTGAAAAAATTTATCTTTACTAATTCTCAGATTCTCCTGATTTCTGATCATTTTAGAAAAATTAAGATTTACAATACCTTTAACGTGTTCCTATACTATCTGTCAATGTAATCAACAGTTTCGCAGTTATAAAACAAGAGTGGTAAAATTTTTAATAATTTAAATAAACAACAAACATAAGTAACAGCAAGTGTAAAGTTTTATTAGTTTATCCTAAAGTCACATGACCTATGAACCTTATTCACAATTTAGTAAAGGTATCTCATTTTATCAGGTTTCATGAATTTTTAAAAATAAAAAATTTGAATTTTTTAAACAAAAAAATATTTTATTCACCAAACTTTGCGAAACTGTTGATTACACGGAGAAATAGTATAGGAATAGATTAAAGGTATTGTAATTCTAAATTTTTCTAAATTTATTCGGACACAATCGGACACGTCGTCTGAGAAATTCCATTTTACAATGTGCATTGTGTAGCAGAATTACTTCCATAAAACGAAATTTAAAAAAGAAAATATCCAGTATTGTAAGACTCACTTATGGCTATATTTTCTACAAATATTTCGATAACTAGCTATGTTCCTGAAAAGTGGAAACTAAGCTATCTAATAGATCTCTAAAAGTCGATGGTCATGCAATTAGAAACGACGACAAAAAGAATATTTTACTCCCAATTTTGCAGAAAAAAAGATAACAATTCGTCCGCCACTATATCTTGGGTTTTTTGTTTTTAAATGTCGATCGACATCTGGACATAAGTTTTCATTTGAATTTAAGTCCGAAATTTGTGGTGGCCAGTCGAAAACATGGGTAAGCGTATCCATAAACCATTGCTTCACAACTCGGGTGGTATGCTAAGGATCGTTATCCCGCTGCAAAATATATGCAACTGCCATAGTTTGCATCGAAAATGGTTCAGTTGCATTTTCCAGAATATTATTATATTGGTGTTGGTCTATTCGGCCATCTGTGCTGTGTATAGGACCAAAGCCATACCAACTAAATTCAACACATACCATCACATTTCCTCTTCCTTTCTTTATGGTGTATTGAGGATCAAACGATTTGTTTAGTGGCCGTCTGACGTAAGCTTTTCCAACCGAACCAAACAAACTTAACTTTGTTTCGTCGCCCCAGGGTATTTTTTTTCCAAAAATTAATCGGTATTTGTAGGTGCTCCTTTGCCAATATCAAACGTTTCGCAATATTTTTGCTTTTTCGTAGAATCCATCCATGCAGACCAGATTGTAGTAATCTACGTCTAATGGTTCTAGATAAAATGATTCCCGATATTCTGTGAGAGTTGGTGCATTGGAATATCATTAATTACGGTTCAAGCCAAAAATGGGTTGGATTTACTGATTCTAAATAAAGCGTGATCCATTTCGAGGTTCCCTACTTTTTTAAAGAAAAAAAACACAGAAAATTCAAATTGAATGGGGAATGTTTATTATCATTTGAAAGAACATTCTTTGGCATTTATTTTTTGAAGATTATGTCTATCAAATGTTGGCCGCGGCTACGTCTCAGATTGTCCATCCGTTGAGTCCAATTTTCGATGACTCGTTCAAGCATTTCGACTGGTAACTGGCGAATGACACGCGTTATGTTTTACTCCAAGGCCTGAATCGAAGCGGGTTTGTCCGCATAAACTTTAGACTTTACATATCCCCACAGGAAAAAGTCTAACAGGGTGATATCACACGACCTTGGTGGCCAATCGACCGGCCCAAAACGTGAAATTATCTGCTCACCGAAGTGTTCTCTCCATAAATCCATTGATTGATGCGATGTATGGGAAGTGTCGCCGAGATCACGAGCTTCAATTTCAGGCACCAATAGTCGGTTATGATGGCACGATAACGGTCGCCATTGACGGTTACGTTCTCACCGGCAGAAATATGGACCGATGATTCCACCAGCCCACAAACCACACCTAACGGTTGTTTTTTCTGGATGAAGTGGCAGCTGTTGAATCTCTTCAGGCTGCTCTTCGTCCCAAATGCGGCAATTTTGCTTGTTGACTTACCCATGAACAAAATTTGGCTTGAAAACGAGCCCATAGAGCGAAGCGATGTCGCTTGGGAAGGTCGGGCGGCTTCAGTTCTTGCACAAGCTGTATTTTGAACACTTTCAATTTAAGATGTCGACGTAAAATGCGCCAAGTTGTTCCATACGTCAGTCCGAGTTGCTGCGAACGGCGCCGAATCGACTCTCCACGGTCTTCGTGTACACTCTCAGCTACGGCCGCTATATTTTCTTCACTGGGTGCTGGACGTGGTCTATTCGGTCGAATATTATCCAATAATGAATGCTGGGTCTCAAGATGGGTGATGGTGTTGCGAATAGTACGCTAAGTAGGCCGATTATGTTGACCATAAGTTGAGCGAAGTGCACGGAACACATTCCTCACAGGACGTGAATTTTCGTAATAAAGTTGAACGATTTGTAAACGTTGTTCAGGCGTAAGTCTTTCCACGATCAAATACCAAACAATACTAAACAAAAATGTCGTGATCGGTCAAAAAAAGGCTATTGAAAAAAGTATGTCTACTTGGATCACCCGTTACAAACAAATCATCTTATTGCTCCAAAAATAATTTTTTCTGCACAGCATAATCGGTTGGCTATGGCTGAAATTGATTGCTTTTGTTTTTGATAGCAGCGCACAATTAATTTGGGTAGTGCTGGAGTGCATAACATTTTTTGCCAAAACAAATGCAACCAAAATGCATCGTTTGCGAAATATGACGTAAAAATTTTCTGAAGATAAAATTGACAATTTGTTGTTTTAAATTTTATACTTCATTGCTTTAAAAATATGGAAATGAGATCTACTCCATAGATATTTAGAAAAATTTGTGAAAAAACATAAAAATACATTTTCATTCTTATTTTTCAGTTGTCAAAACATGTGCAACTAATAAAATCAAGCGCAGTTCAATCCAAGTGAACTGGATATTTTCTAGCAAATCCGTTGTTGTCGATTACAGTCTGATATATTCGAGGCATTGATATTATTAGTTTGTCAATGACCCTTTTTGGGATTGATTTCCACGCATCTTTCAGTCATCTAAACAAACTATCAGAACTTCTACAATTTTACCACTCAATTTTTTGGTTTATGATTTCCTACAGTTTCTCGATGGGATTTAAGTCTGGTGATTGGGGTGACCATTCCATAACCGTAACTCTATTAACGCCAAACCACGATTTAACCACTTTCTATGAGTGTTTGGGGTCGTTTTCTTGCTGGAAGACCCACCACAATGGCATATCGTACTCGGCATAAGAAGCATTACCCTTTCCAAAATGTCTTTATACACAAATCGGTCCTTAATGCGATCAATTTTATGCAGTGGACCAACACAAGCACCAGAAAAGCAGCCCCACACAATTACACTTTCTCCTCCATGCTTGACCGTCTTTTTGCAGTAACGTGCTTCGATCCGTTTTCGTACTTTTGATTCGTCACTAAGCAAGACAGACCTCCACTTACTTCCTGGCCAATTTAAATAGTCTTAAGCAAACTACAAAAGCTTTTTCTGATTACGCTGTGATATAAGCGGTTTCTTTGCAGGACTTCGTTCGAGTAGGGAGGCCTGCAAAGGACGTCTAAGAATTATTCGACCTGAAACCTATATTTGAATTTTGCAGTTAATTTGGAGGAAGAGATAAATGGGTCTTATTTCACATGTCTGATGATCAAATTGTCCCTCCGATCACTTGTCTTGCGCGATCGACCACCTCGGTGTATAAAAAAAATTTCTGAAGTTTTTCTTTAAAGTAGCAATAATGCGAGATATTGAACTTTTATGAGCATTATATTTCTCGGCAATGTCTTTCTGTGATATTCCACAAGAATATGCATTCACAATTTTCCGTCTGAGCTCAAATCCGTGATTTATCGGGGGCCCTTTTAAAACGAACTCTATTCTAGCTTCAATAGGAAAATATATCAAAATAATACTGAATATTCCTACTAATCCCTTTACAAAGGCTTATTAATTAGTTGTATGAAGAACAGCGATCAAAAGAATATAACACACGACGTTATTTAAAACAAAATTGGAGAGTTTTTTTTAATATTTATCGATAAAAATGCCGATAACATGGAAATTTAAACAAAAGCTGTACATTCTGAAATTTTTTAAAAATCTTAATGCCGTTTATTATTTATTGAAATATTATTGTCCTTTTTGTGGTACAATTTTACAAACTTATAGACCCTGTTAAAGGCAGCCAATCTTAGTTGCATATGTTTTGGCCACCACTGTATTTGTAGTGAATTGAATTGTTAATTAGTAAAATGTTTGTTAAAAAATAAAAAAAGCAAAAAAAAAAAGTGAAAAAACCATTAATTTTTTTCAAAAGAAGTCCACGAAAATCTGAGAATTGGTAAAAATCGATTTTTTTCAAAAATATCACGTGATACAGACATTTCATGGGTACCGATTAACTCAGTAGACTTGCCTCAACCGATACAATTTACCAGAACGTTGATACATTTTTCGACTACAACAGTGTAATGGGTTTATTAAGTCCCAATTTACTAGAATTTCGATACATTTTTCGATTACAACAGTGTAATCGGACAATTCATTGGGAACTGAAATATTGACAATTGTAGTAGTGGAAATTTTTATATCGGGAATTAAATAAACATTCAACATTATCTAGAAAATTGGGAATAAGTGTTAAAATTCCAGGATCCGGAAACTTTGATAAATTTTACTTGGAAGATTTTTGTCCCCGAATTATCCCTGACTACTTTTTTTCGAACGAAGTACGTTATCGCACGTTGCGGGAAAATGAAAATGAAAAATTTTAAACAACTTTTTTTTAATTACTTTTTTACAACCCATTATTATCGACTGTATTGGGTACTTTTGGTTTGGTTTGGTTTAATGGGAAGTTTTCTAGGAGGAGCCTGTTTTTTACATACTGTAGTTTTGAACCCAATAAAAAGTAAATTTAGAAAAGCCAAAGTGCAAGACTTACATTTGGCAGCACACTTACTATAACACTCGCTCTTTTGGTTTGGTTTGTGTCTAGACTAACATATGGGGAGAAATTTCATGTTTAATGGCAAGTTTTCTAGGTGGAGCCTGTTTATTACATATTGTAGTTTTGAACCGAATAAAAAGTAAATTTAGAAAAGCCAAAGTGAAAGAAGTTTAAAAAATAATATTTTCTTAAATAAGCGCGTTTTCTTAAAAAAAGTAAATTTTCACAAAAAAAACCTATTCATATTCTTAAACAGAGTAATTTTTCTTAAACAAATACCTTATCTTAAGGAAGTACCTTTGCTTAACAAAGTAAATTTTCTTACAAAAAGTACCATTTCTCAAAAAAATTATTTTTTTTAAATAAGTTACTTTTCTTAAAAAAGTACGTTATCTTACAACAAATAGCATTTTCTTAAAAAAGTACCTTTTATATAACGAGTACCTTTTTTGTAAAACAAAATAACTTTCCTTGAGATAAGTACCTACTCTTAAAATTGAAAAAGGACCAATTCTAAAAAAATTCCCATTTTGTGAAAAAGCTGTTCTTAAAAAACAAAATACCTTCTCTTAAAAAAACTACATTTTCTTACAAAAATTCCTTTTGTTAAAAGTACGTTTTCTTAAAATTAAATAATACCGTTTCTTTTAATTTTTCTTTAAATAAGTAAATTTTCTTAAAAACATAACCTTTTCCTTAAAAGAGTTCCACTTCTTTAAAAAGTACCTGTTCTTAAAAAAAGTACTAACATTCGTACAAATTGATGATTTATCTGACTTTTCGTATTATATTCAAAAATTAAATTGTTCGAGCGTTTGGTCGTATTTATTTCGTATTATTTTCGTTTCCAATTAATAATTGTGTTTATCCTCGTGATGATGCTACCCAGAGGGTAGCGAAATATCGAAGAATAAAATTAATTATAAATACGACCAAACGCTCGAACAATTTAATTTTTGAAAAATTCATACTCTTAGGTTTTTTCTTGAAGAAAGTACTTCTTATTAAAAATGGTACCGTTTCTTAAAAAAAACATTAGCTTTAATAAAAGAAGTACCTCTCATTAAAGAAAGGACCTTGTCAGGAAAATATAATACATGCTCTTACAAAAAGGACCTTAAAATATCCTTTTTTAAAAACATCATTCAATAAATAAAAAATTTCTTAAAAAAAATTTATCATTTTACAAAAAATATCTTTTCTTAAATATCCATTTAAATTATAGTATATTTGAACAGGCGCCTTAGGTGTGTTGGAACTAATTAGTACATAATATATAGCGAAAGGAACTTCGTTCCAACCGGGTGTCGCCTGACGCCTCATGAAATTTTGTATTTATTTTTGTATCATTTATCATAACGTACGGCCATGCACCTTGAATTGTTTTTAAATAATATTAAGCCGAAATATTCAATAATATTGAAAACAAAAAATTTTACAACAGCTAAATGAATCTTTCGATGCATATATTTTTTTTTATTTCAAAGTGCAATACTTCTTACGATTTAACTTATGTATTAACACACTGGTCTTATTTAAATAAATCCATAATATATGATTTTTAATTATCATAATTTGTGTGGGAAACTGCAAATAGTTCCCATCAAAATACCTACGTCTGTTATCTTACATACGCAAATCACCTTGGTACTATTTTCATCTGGTTATGGATTTATTGTAGATTAATAATATTGTAAATTGTAAACCATATTTTGTTACTACATATTTTATTAAAGTTGTCCATAAATATAAGACTGAATGTATTGAAGTGTCAATTCTCACAAGATACTGGTCGGTGTAATAATTTGTGTTTTACACTTTAGACATAAGGAATGTGTTTTATTCTTTCAATGTATTTTTTCAAAATCTCTGCAAGTACACACCTTATTATACAGTTTTGTATTTTGAAATCTTACATATTACGCATACTTGGGAATTGTTTAAACAAAGCCAGACATACAAGTAAAGAAAATATGGGATGGAGCATGTACGAGCGTTAAGTAATTGTTGTTATGCTAATGTGACGAAGGTGTTGTAATTATTGTTTCTTAAGCTGTTTTGAGAAGGAATAAGGAGCTTCAGTCTACGCTTGTCAAGTCTGCCACATAAAACTTCATTAATAATACAGTACCGGCCAGCAAATTAGGAATATTCAAAATAATCATGGAAATTTCGATCGCTATAATATTTCGTATAATTATCAAGTTACCGGGTCCCTTCCACCGATAAAATGTATGATTACTCTGGGGTGGTACATTCGTCAATACGGCTTATTGTGCTATCTACATCACATAATGGGCTACAAGATGCTAAAACGGTGGTACGGAATTTTATTGGTATTTGGGGATTTTTTGATAGGGCACATGTATTTATCGATTATATAATTAGGGAATTCACAAGGTGTACTAAGGTTGTAGGTTGTAAGAAAATATAAGACATCCAATAGCAAATATGTGAACACCCTGTCGTAAATGCATATGTGACTTGCTCCACGAAAAGGGACCTCTGCGCCGAAAAGAAGTTATTGAGAAAAACGCGTTTAAAAAAAGCGCTTCGTTTTTCCGTGTTTTGCGCATGGTTATGCATGGTTATGAGAAAAATTTTGATATTTTTGTAATTTTGTACCTTTGAAATTGAACTTTTATTAAATTTTATATATGTATATTATCTGTTTATATCACATTTTTAAATTTTTTCATTAATTATGTTCATCTTTACAGAAGACATAGAAACTTGCGGTTTGCGGCATTTGAAAGAGCGTTTTTTTTCCTATAAGCATCACTCACTCACTCTGCTCACTCGGCGCAGAGGTCCCTTTTCGTGGAGCAGCTCACATATACTAAATTCCAAGGCGTATTGAAGAAGGTGGTTGCACTAGATCAAAGTGTATTTATATCAAGTGGAAGTATTAGGCGTTGTTGTAATTGTAGGCAAAACCAACAGGCATTTGGTTTTTATTTCGTACCGACGTTGTGTCAAACTCTGCATGTATGTATACCAACAATAAAAGTAAACAAGCATGTACAAAAACAAAATACACACGAATTTGACAAATGCTGGGTACGGTGTCATGTAAATACGGAAATCAGCTGTGGTAATGTCAAGATTAAGATGTTTTTGATCTACAAGTATTTAAAACTCAAAAATTTTAGACTGTGGAGTTAGATCAATTGACATCTCAGTGGTTCATATAACAAAAACTTAACAAGATTGTAATAAAATCCCCTCATAATTTTCACATCATTATCGATAAACATGTGTGAACATGTACAACTGTCACTAAAAGCCAAATAGCCATAACTTTAATAAAACTTGTTAATTTTCTAACCTGAAATAAAATACCAGCATTAAAACAAATCATTAGAAATCTTTATTGATTTTTTCCCAAATTTTCAATGGAAACAAAATGTTTATGTTAATTAAATGACATAACTTAAGAGCAAACAAAATGATTCCATTGAAAACAGTAAATAAACCTGACCAATAAAACAATTAAAAAATTATAACTTCAAAAGAAATTAACATAAAACATGGTTATTGGGAAAAGAATAAATCACTAATTTAGCGGAGGGAATACCGCTTTTTAAATTGTAGTTCTTTTTTGTATTCGAAAGCAATCAAAGAACAGTACAGAAATTATTGATGGCAAGATAGTCTGTTAATAAGTTAGATAACGATATTTTCCAGGTGCCGGTTTAAGTCTATAAGTTTTCATGTCGGGATATAATGAAAATTTGGATTTACATAATGCAATCCAGTTCCCCGGATTTTCATAATAACCAACAATGAAATTATTTTTTTTTAAATTTTAATATTGTACTGATTACCTTTTTTAAACTGTTGTTACATACTAATTCATATTCATTTCGAATTGTAATACACTTTTCTAGATACATTAATACATTCACTTTAAAATTTGGATATGTTAATCAGAACCTCTTAAATTTCTTATATAATGTAGGTGGTTGAATCATCAGCCTGCTGAAACAGCCAAAATATCTTATAATGATCGATTTAACTTCAAAATGAAACAACAGATACAATTGTTAAATGCTGTCAAACATCAACAAATCATTTAACATTCCGCCCAATATTAGGATATTTAATGGTTGTTTTTTAAAACTGCTGAATTCTTTCACGCTTCCAATCAGAGTTTGTTGCCTAAGTCTTTTGTTTTGTACGTTCGTGTGTAAATGTTGTTGGTATAAAATGTAACTTTTAGTATTCACAGATTTTTTAACTTTTTTTTGCCACAAATATTGACGTTTATGTTGTTGTATCTTCAACAAATTCGAGGCCAAGGAAATTCTAATAATAAAATATATTATATGATGATGCAGGCGACAACAAATTGCCGAAACGCGTAGAAGGAAAGCGAAATGAAAATTTGAGTTTATTTTCGCACATGCTGACGACCAGAAAACCCATTTGAATATATAAAATCAATATATTATATGATTGGAGGAATTATACATTATTTGATTAATAAAAATATTTATTAAAGTGTTAATGTGAACAAAACATTTTAAAAGATAAACGTTTACAAATTAAACCATTCGGGTATCATTCAATGCCATTGTTCTTCTTGAAAACAAACGTGTTAGTACAGTTTTCCAAATTTCCGGCTAGAGTGCTGCACAAATCTGGCAATTAACCGTCTCGAACCAAAGACGTTTGCCCGACTTCGTTTTTAAATTTAAGCATTTTTGAAGAGACAATTAAGACACAAGTGGCTCGTAAAGTTGCCGTACTTTAACAAAACTATAACTTGCTATATGTCTACAAGAGGCTTAAAAAATTACAATTCATATTCATCTCTTGATCATGTACATGTTTGCAGTCACTGTTTTCATGAATTGAAGATCTGCTACTTTTTTGTTACTTTGTTGTCTGCCTCGTATTTGTTTTTAGCGGTTTTCAACAAAAAAGCCACATTTGAGTCTCAAAAATATATACTATAGCCTATTAATCATTGTGTCTCAAACATATTATATTGAATAGCAAACAGAACGTGTTGGGGCACAAGTATAGTAACTATATTTGCGACAAGATACGTTATATTTGCATTCAAACAATAAATACAACAGATTTTTCAGCGTGTAGGCAACAGAAATTTTTGGATACTAATGACGTGCCACAGTTAGAGTGCCCAAAATTAAGTTATTTTTTGGAAACCGGGTATCGGTTTGTTCGAAAAATCAAGTTGTCAAGAAACCGGTTTTCGGTTTGTTCGAATAATCAAGATTTCAAGAAACCGTGATTCGGTGGAACCGAGGTTTTTGCTTTAAATTAAATTACACATGTAGAACTTACAATACTTCTGCATCAGTGCGTGTAAGTAGGAAAGCAATGTGTAAGTAGCGACAACAATCGCTCTGCACACAATCGATAAATGTCTTCGGTTAGTGAGTTGTGTAAGCCCAGCGGGCAAAAAACCGAGCCTTAGCGAGTGTTACGCTATATGCTCGCAAACGGGCTCAGAAAAGAGTATTTACCGGACCAAAACCGGGGGAGAAATTAAACTCGCCCAAATGTTCGCAAACTGGTTTAAAAACGGGTGCTGAACGGACGAAAAAAGAGAGAGAAACATTGTTGTCGTTGTGTCGTGCGCCAAACAGAGGCACACACGTGCAGGCACACGACACAACAGTAATGTTTTGGCAATTGCATTTTGTTTTATTTTTCGTGTTGTTCTCGCAAAACATATTGCAAAAGTCTCGCAAACGAATCTGTTGCAAGACATCGTAAACGAAAATTTTACTGCCACAAACTGAGCGACTGATGATTCATTTTCCGATCGTTTTCGGATCTGTTTTCGAGAGTTTTACCCGCAAAAGTTTCGCGTAACTCTCGTATGCGATATCGTATACGAAGTTTTGGTCCGCTGGGAATACACACCGCAGTGGCTTAACGGGCTATATGCTGCTGAAGATGATGCTTCACAAACATCGAAACGATCGTCCAGAGAATGTGAGTTCGAATCCCACCCGCGGCATTTACATTTTTTTTCACTAACCGGAGAAACATGATCTCTTACAGCCTTAAAAGAAAATTCCAACTTTTACAATACATTTGATTAACGATCATTTCATATACATATTAGTGTTTAAAACTCAAAATTTCACAACTCTGTGTAAATATGACAATTAGGTTTCAATTTTAAATAAAACAATTACATACACTCCGGTTCACTTATTTAAAGGCACAGCCGGTATCATTTGCAATTGGTAACCGATTGCAGAATTTTAAAATGGAAATGGAAGCTAGACATCTTGAGATATAAAGAAAATCGTGACAATAGTGGTTTCTTAACTAAATAACTTTTTTTGAGCAATTTATAAAAAAAAGTCAAAAAATTTGGCTCACTTGAATAAAGGCACTTTAACTAATTTTAATTGAGAGATAAAGAGAATTTATGTAATCCAACGAAATTTGATTCCAAGCTTCCTTAATGGTCTGAATTAGTGAGTGCTTGTCATCAAATTGTCTACATCCTTCATAAACCTTACGAGATAACCAACCCCAGACATTTTCGATAATGTTTGGATCTGGCGAATAGGGTGGCCAGTCAAGAATATTAACGTTTTGGCTTGCAATGAACTCCTTTACTACTCTAGCGTTGTGTATAGGGGCATTATCCTGTTGCAATATCCAAGATATGAGACCACATAGTTCACTGAACTTCGGAAAACCGATTCCATGGTGCCATAGTACGTAATAGCACCCCACACCACAATGCCGCCCTCTCGGCTGTGATGTCGGTTCAAAAAACGCTTTTCTTTGCGCAGATCATGGAAATAATAGTTTTGGCCATCAGGCCTATCCAAATTAAACTTCTTCTCATCCGTAAATACAACGGTTCTCCAGTCATTTACATGACCCCTTGGCTGCACATCCCATACCATGTAGTCTCTTGCGAATTGAAGCCGCTTTTAATTACGAGGCTTTTTTCTAATTTCAGGTATTTAAGATACTCGCAGCTCTTAATTACTCTGCGTACTGATGACTTGCTCGCTTCCACTCCAGCTTGAGATCTTATTTTTGACAAGGATAAGGCAGAGTTAGAAGCAATTCTGATGATTTTTCTTTTCTCATACGTAGATAAAAACAATGAAACCCCTCCTTTAAATTTTTTCCATACCCCTCGGGGTCCTTGATGTAATTGTCGACAACTGTTGGGCTCCGTCCAATTTTTTTAGCTATTGTGCGGTTAGAATATTCTTCAGAATGGTAAACATCGATTTTAGTTTTTTCCGATAGATTTAAAATTTTTTGTTTTGACATTTTGACTCGTAAAATGATTAAGATATAATAAATGGTAATAAACAAACGCTCTCTACAAAAAATCATCGCTTACTTTAAAAATAATAAAAAAATAATAAAGTGCCTTTATTCAAGTGCACCAAAAAGATAGCACATTATTGGACTTTTTTTATAAATTGCTCAAAAAAAGTTCTTTAGTCATGATCGTGATTGTTTTATATCTCAATATGTCTAGCGTCCATTTCCATTTTAAAAATCTGCAATCGGTTAGAAATTGCAAAAGATACAGGCTGCTGAATATGGAATTTTTAGTGCCTTTAAATAAGAGAACCGGAGTGTATATCTTATCGTATTCCAATTGGGAATGTGTGTTTAATATAATAGTTTTCTAATTTATATTAAACTGATTTAAATTCCAAAATCATGTTCAAATTTGAAAGAGATTTTCATGTATGAAAATCTTATTAAGTTTAAAACATTTATTTATAAAATTATTTTAATTTTAAGATTTAAAAAAAAAGTGAAAGTTCAATTAATTCTTAAATAATTTGTAGTTATTTCTTATTCAAGTCATAAAATCATTTTGAAATTTGATTAAAAAAATTGGTTTGGAAATTTCATTTAGAACTTTTTGTAACATAAATTCATATTTGAGAACAGAAATCATGTGTCTTAATTCCAAACTTTCATTAAAATTCGAAAATCGTATAATTTATTATTAATTTGCAAATTAAGTAAACCCCGGTTAACCGACATTAAATAACCGGTTTCCGATTTGTTCGAAAATGAAGTTTTTTAAAAAACCGGCAAACGGTTAAACGGGTTTTCGGTTTTGGACACTCTAGCCACAGTCAACAAACCTACAAGACAACTGGAAACCTGCGAGAATGTTGGAGGCAAAAATCAGTAGGAACAGTGAGTCAACTCACAGAAACATTCGGTTGAGTCAGCCGAATTAGCCGTAACCGAATTAAGAGGTGGTCCCAACCGAATTAGAGGTTGGCACAACCTAATTAGAAGTTGACACAACCTCATTATTGGTTGACACAACCTCATTATTGGTTGACACAACCTCATTAGAGGTTGACACAGCCGAATTAGTGGTTGACACAACCTCATTAGAGGTTGGCACACAAAAAAGCTGGTTCAAACAAGCCAAGCGAGGGTTAAATTCATGTGTTTTTTTAAATGTCTGTTATTGAAGTTTTTATTAAGAGAAAAATTTAGCAAAAATGTCTGCACAACGTTTTTCGTGTTCTTTTTATACACTTTCTCTTTACTAAAGATTAATGAAGCTGGCAAAATCTTATAAAAACAAATCATACTTCATTTTGCTTTTAATAGAAACTTCAATAACTCAGTCAATTAATACTTGATTTTTAAAAACAAAGTTACGTTTTACTCACTGGGAAATATTCCTTTTGAGTAAATCTAAGAGTATTATGGTTTCTTTATAAAATAATGTATGAAATCATCGTCGAAGTTGAAAAATAGCGAAAAGAAATTAAAAAAACATCTGTTTGCCGGACAAATACAAACAGACTTCTCACATTTTCTTAAAAAAATTATATATAAGTTTCTTCTTTTCAAATCCGGTGAGAAAATAAAACTCGGTGGTTAATCAACTAACTTATAGGCTTATAAGTGCGCAAAGGTACGCAAAACCGGGATTTTAACCGGTTTTCAAGATTTTGGTGGTGTTTGCGAAATTTCACAAGCAGATTCTTTTTTCACTCGACAGCCCCTACAAGAAAACTACTATCACTTCCCAGATATTTTTTACTGTCGTACCGTGTAGTGCATAAATACAGTTACACACTTACAACTTTAACTTTGAATAATTTCTCTTGTCCCTCTTTTATTCTCTTGCTCTGGACAGAGCATAAACACTGCAGCAAACACAGCTGTATTTGTATACCAAAAGAATTTATATTTGGGTCACAAACACATATATTATAACATATTTATCATTGTGACCCCAACATACAATATGCACACACACGATATATTTTCATCCAAACAGCAACAAAGTGCACATTTTTCAGCATGTATCCTCTGTCCGATGAACCATTGACGTCTGAATGCATGAAACTAAAACGCAATGCATCAGCCAAAATATGAAACACTCAATTCCCAATGTGCCATATGAATTAGTTACGAATTCGAGACGGAGCCGTTTCTGCGGACATTTTGTCTGAAACGGACATCCGTTACGAACTCATAACGAACTTTATATTCGAATCCGTTTCGGATTCAGTTTTTGAAAATAAATTGAATTCGCAACTGATCCGACAGAGAGCAATTTCATTGATTCGCTTTTTATGTTTTTACGGACACGTAACGAGTTCGAGATCGATCCACCAAATCACAATTTCACTGATTCGTCGTTTATTGTTTTTACGGACTCGTAACGGTTTCGAGACGGATCCGCCAAATCGCAATTTCACTGATTCGCTGTTTTATATTTTTACGAACTCGTAATGGGTTCGAAACGAATTCGAGAAGTCACATTTCGATTTTTTATGATTTTACGGACTCCTAACGACTTCGAAACGGATCCGCATCCGTGTTTGTGCACATTGAGTTCTTCTGCAATTTACACACACATTCAGTAATATTTGTGTATAACCGACTGAAAGAATAATGCAGAAACACAGTTTCACACTCACTGGATAGACTGTGAATAATCTCTCGAGAGCATAAACAGTGCAATAAACACAGCTGTATTTGTGTCACAAACATAGATATATTTGGATCATACACATATATATTATAACATGTTATTGATTGTGTCTCCAAACTCTAAAATTGAATAGCAAACACGATGTGTTTGGACAAAAGTATACTATATTTGCGACAAGCTTCAAACACGCGTTATAGTTGCATCCAAAAATAAATAAATGGTTTCGCATTACATCCTATGAAGGAATTGGGGACAACTTCTTACAACCAGTGACCTGTGCGCTTTCTAGTTTTGTACGCATCCAAACAACAAAAATTACCGATTTTTTAGCGTGTATTAATGTACTTAATAGGGGAAACTAGAACAGTTTATTAACGTATTTGTCTCCTACTAATTAGTTTTTGCAACATTTTTTCTATCTGGCACAAGCTCCACGTGCGTTCGTTCCTTCTGAGGTGATTTTTGAATGTAGTGGTACTTTTCAACCTAAATTTCACGTTGGACCCTCCCGATGGAAAATCATTGTGTGATTTATATAAACTATTTTAATTAATAAAGTCCTTCAAGAAGACAGCAAGCATCAAAAGTTTAACATTTCCTCATCTTTATCTTTTCATAACAACTCATCTTTTACTTTGTAAAGGGTTTTTCAACAGAGACGCTAGAAAAGTAAAGCGATAGGGACAGCAAACTACGCCTTTTTTTCCCCGCTCTTTTGACATTTCTCTTCAGTAAGGTTTGCCATTTCATCATGGAAAGATATACGAGCCAACAACGAGTCGAAATTATTAAAATTTACTACCGAAATTTGGAGTCAGTGTCCTCAAGTTTAAGAGCGCTACGTAAAATTTATGGTCGGCTCATTTCTGGCTGAATGGCTTCGTCAATAAGCAAAATATGCGTTATTGGTCAGACAGCAATCCACACGTAATCCATGATTCACCCGAAAAAATTACGGTTTGGTGATGAACTTCGTACGAATATCGAACGTGAAATTGCAGCAGTATCCGGCCGATTTATGCTTGAAAACCGTCGAAAATTGGGTTCCGCGTCTGGACTTCTGCAAGCGTGCCCGTGGTGGCCATGCAAAAGAAATCGAGTTCCATACATAATGGCATCGAACGTACTTTCACAGGAATAAAGAATTTCATTGGTATCTAAAACCGGTTTTGTATTATTTAAAAAAACTTTTGTAGCATTCTTATTGAAAACCCCGTTATTAATGATTTTCCATTTAAATTGTGTTATGTTGCGGCAGTTGGAGTTTAACTTTACCTATTGCATTCGTTAAAGGGTATCTTGATGTGTCATTGATATACATTGCCTTCTGATGCTGCTGGTTGGAAGTTAAGAAAACTCCCACTGTATGTTTTCACTTAGGAAATCGATTTGCAACTAATAGAATAGCCTTTGTTATTGCGCCCACTTTTTGTTTTTGAATAAAAGTTGAATCAAGCTTATGCTATTTAATTCAATGTAGTTTGTGTAAAATAGTAATATATATTAGGTTATAATTGTGTTCTAACTCCGATTACTTTATAGAGACTGGATTTGTTCTCAACAATTTTTTTGAGCTTCTACGGATGAGCTTGCCAAGTTATCAGAATATTTTGAAGTTTCCCAAAAGTTGTTTACTTTTTGTTTACCAACATAAAACTACTGCGTCAATTACCATCCACCAGAATCATCATTATTATAAAAAGCGAACAGTGGGGAATATTGCCAAATAATCTGAATAGCTTCAAAAACTTAAAAGATTTTACAGATGAATTAATATGTTTTAAAACACAAGCATTTCGTTTTGATTAAGATAAATTCCTACATTGATTTTATAAATACTTGTTGCCGTCATTGGTGCAGTGGTGAGTGTGCACCATTTTGTGCATGTAAACATTTCCACATTTCACTACGGTCACCTTGCTTAGTGACGGCGACAGTGTCGAATAATTAGTCATGAAAAAGCTTCTCAGAAAAAATGTTCAAAACCAAAGTAAAAATGTGGGCCCATGCTGTCATTCTCTAGATGTTGCTTGCTTTGCATCCTTTGCGCAATTTGAGGCTTCAAATATTCGATGAGATCGAATCCGTCTATGACTTGCTGCCTCAATTTTGCATTCTCAGCCAACATGGCCACGTCATCATTCTGATCATGCATACTGACCCTCTTCTTCCTCTTACCGGAGGCCTGACTCTTCAGACTTTCTGAGCCGCTCGCCATATGGGACCAACGAGAGTAGGCAATGTGCCCAGTAACGCAATTCTTTACGATTTGTGTCGCAACTTTATTTTGCGGATTTGTCGCGCAGATTTATTCCACCGATTTTAATTCGAGCGATTTGTCTCGCCGATTTGTCTTCCAGACTTATCTCGCAGATTTGCCTCCCAGATATTAAATAAATATTTAATAAATGTTACAAATTTTGAACCAAACTAATTTTGGCAAATTTGCAATTTTTCCAGTTTTATCTCTTTTCCATAAAAATATCAGATTTTCCGTCTTTTTAAAATTTTTACATGTTTTCCAGGATTTGCTATGTTTGATCCCACCAACAGGTTCAGGCTGCTCTACCACTGGTTTTAGGAGGCATTGTTTCACTTTTAGTTACCAACGCTTTAAACACTTTGGAGCATGGAATCTTAAAAATCACAGTGGGGGATGTTTTTCATTTTATATGTTTTACTCTTTTTGGCAGATTTAACTAAATCTATTAAACTATTTTTTAGATGTTATGACAACATTTCATCAATTCCCTTTCACAGATTGTATGAAAACTTGCGTAGATTTTATGAACAAATTTTATACATATATTTCATATACATACATATTTTTCTCGAGGTCAGTGCCTAAATTTTATCCCCTGTATGAATTTTTTAAGTCCAAATAATGCCCTGTATACCTACTTTTCCCCAATGAGACCAGATTAGAAAATATTCTTCGGCATATTGTAGCTGCCATTTTCAGCTTTAGGTTTGATAGTAACAAAGTGGATTCAGCGGCCTGAAAATAATCTGCATACAAATGACGGATCACACCAATTTTAGAAATTTTTGCCGCCATATTTGATCCGACATTTTGCAATTTTTAGAGTAGACCATGATGACGCTAATCTGAATTGGAATTCAGTATCAGCGGCCCTAGTAAATTTTTTCATACAGCCAGCTAATTTTTTTTTGGATGAGAAGCTGAAATCTATATTGCATTTTTGGGAGGAGTAAAGTTGATGTAAAATTATTGGTCTCTTCGGAAAATACTTTCGGGAAGATCCAAGCTTTATGTTTTTTGCTGAGCCAGACTTCAAAATTGTTTATCCATACAAAACGGCCTCTCATAATGTATATGTTTGGACCGAACTCCAAACATTCATATCCAAACATTCAGCCCCAAACTTACTTTTATTTAAATGAATACATTAGCATGTTTACTTCATTTTAACCATCCCTACACTTAGGTGGAATCATTCGTGTGTTTCCTCCCAAACACGCGGTTACTTACATTGAAGCATATGCGTGTTTCCTCCCAAACATATAATATTTAGAATTAAATTTTTTTTTATGATTTCAACATATATATGTTTTTTATTGCAATTAATTTTATTAATATAAGTTTATATTTATAACCAATTAATAAATAAATTTGATTCTATAAATTAAAGTGTCATAATTTGTGAATATATAGCACCCCAATTTCAAGAGTTGACCTATAAAATTTTCTAGTACAGGCAAACTTCTGGGTTTTTATAAAATGTTCTTGTTTGGATGTAAATATAACGTGTTTGTAGCTTGCCGCAAATATAGTATACTTGTGTCCAAAGACATTGCGTTTGCTATTCAATATAGCATGTTTGGGACACAATGATTAATAGGATATAATATATGTATTTGAGACCCAAATGTGTATTTGTTAGTTGAAAACTGCTGAAAAAACAGCAGCAGATCTTCGATTCACGAAAATAATTCTTGCAAACATGTACATGGTTCCTGGAATATGTTGCTGGTGTCGTTATTTTTCAGCGTGCAGACATACATGAATATCTAGATTTTTTTGATAAAAGAGAAGGGAAACTGACGACAGAGTTTCACAGCGGAGCTGGAAAGTTCCTGGGTTATTGTTCTTAAGCAACTGATTAAAATCTGCAAATGTAGTTATGTGGAAAATGTATAAAAAATTTTAAATATGAAAATGCTCAAGCCTATCAACGGTCATTGAATAGGCTTCGTAACAGGAAACTAATGTTTTTATTCCTCGGAATTGAAAGTTTAACTTATAAAAATGTACCTTAAACTACATGCAATTTGTAATAAAGATTTTGACTCGACACTATTTTGCCAAATATCTTCCAATGTCCATCATCAGTATAAGCTTCTTCATCAGTACTTTATAATCTATTAAAGGAACTCTAACGTATCGATGAATGTCTTCCAGTGTTTGAGTTTTGATGCAACACAAGATTTCTGGCCATTGGCTTCTCAACTAGGAAGATAAGTACATTGATGTTTGCTTTGATGGACTGAAGAGGACCTGGAATGGTTTTACTTTTTGTTGTTATTCTTTGTATTTGCTATTTCTTTGTAAAGTTGTATTCTCTGTTGCACGAACAAACGTTTGCAATGTTCGACGTTAAAAAATAGTGTAACACAGAATACGTGATTTTCGGACGAAGTGCAATACCGCTCAATGATAACTCTATGTGGACACTAACCTGGGAATTCACAGGAAAAGAGGGCGTCATGGTTTTTAAACAACAACAGCTCAAACCAAAATAGCCAAAGACCAACGTCATTCAAACTAGGTTTATGATATTATTTTCCAATACTTGCTTTTGTTTGACCATGGAGTTTCTGATTACTTCGTATCCATTCCTCCACAGATTGTTACCAAATTTTATATTGCCCGCAAACAGCTAAGAAAATTCTTAAAAAAAAATATATAAAATTGTGATTATAATTTGTACTTTAGTTAATTGATGCTCGTCGTTGGCCTAGAAATGTTAACTTAAAAATAACGAGAGATGCTAAAGATTTTTCTGAGATGCTTTGTGGCTTGACTATCTTAGGAGCCATGTAATTTTTGATGGATATTTTTTATACTGTGTTTTTTTTGTGTCCTCATTTAGTTTTGGGGTCACTACGCGATAAAATGTAATAACAACGGTTGACTGACATCAATTTTCTGACACTTTTTGTTTTTGATTTTGTTCTTGATGGGAGCGATTGTGTGAGATGCAAGGGGAAAATTGGAACGATAAAGTTTCTGTGGGATATAAAATGTTTGTATTTTACAAATTTCAGTCCGTATTTCATATTTGGCACAATTAAGTGAAGTTGATTAAATGTTTGCCAATGGAATTATTATTAAATTTTAGACTTTTCATTTATAGAAGAGTGATCATTAAAAGTGAGTTTTCTAATGACCTTGGATTAGCAAATCGTATCTACTTTGAAGACCATAATAAATAAATGATGTAAATGGAGAACACATTCAAACAATAATGTTATCTATTAACAAATGTTAATGTTATCTATTATTTTTAGTTAGTAATTGTGTTTAACTTCAAGGCGATGCTACCCAAAGTGCAGCGAAATATTGGAGAGTAAAATTATTTGAAAAGAGACCAAACGGTCGAACATTTTAATTTTGTTTATCTCTTAACAGCAAACAATGTTTGTTACACACAGAGAAGAGATTCGTTGTAACAAATATATTTACAGGCAACTAAAATTTGGGTGTTCCTTGGACTATCACATTATTCAGTTGTGATTACCAATAATTGTGTTCCGTATCACCAAATATTTGTAATTGAGTTTTGGTTGTAATTTTGTAATTCAATTGTTTGATTTGTAATTCAGTTTTGGTTGCAAGAACTGAAATATTTAGTTGAAGTCACAGGAACGAGAAATAAATGTTATCTGTCAATCGAGTTTCAGTTCTAGCAATCAAATTATCCTGTCGTGTTGAATATTCCATTTCAATATTTAACGAAGAATGTAAAAACTAATTCGGTTGTACCAAATGATATACAGGGTGATTCAGGAAGTTCCGGACAAAATTCTCCAGCGTATTCCTTCGCTCATTTCATGAAGAAAAGTCCACTAGGACCATGTCCGATAATGCAAGGGCGCGAAATGGCAGCGGGTTCAAAATTTTAGGATTAGTGGTCGGAGGGTAGTAGGGTAAAGTTGCTAACTTCTGAGCCAGTGGTCAGATTTTATTTATTTGAAATTATTGAAATTTTTGGCTGGCTGATTTAAACACATAAGGAAAAATAAGGTCTTAAACGTGTTAATTTACGAAAACAAGTAAATGTGTGCTGTTATTTCGCTTCCAAAAACAAAACCAAACATTTTTGCATTTCACTAAAATGGTCATAACTTAGGACCGGTAACAAATATGGGCTTTGTTTAGGTCATTTTGGAAAGGTAAGAGGTATGGCTATCTTTCAACAGGAAAAAACATACGTTACCTGCCATCTGGCTGAGCAAATTGAGGTTATGTGAATTTTCCGAAAGCTCTGTATCTCGGCGATTTGACTTTTTCCTACTTTTTTTGATACTGAAAGGCCTCTTAAAGACCTTTCCAACAAGCCCAAAAAATCCGACCACTGGCTCAGAAGTTAGCAACTTTACCCTACTAGACTCCGACCGCCAACTGCCATTTCGCACCCTTGCATTTTCGGACATGGGTCTAGTGGACTTTTCTTCATGAAATGAGCCAAGGAATACGCTGGACAAATTTGTCCGTAACTTCCTGAATCATATAATAATAATCGTATATAATGAATCGTATAATAAAATAATTTTTAACTCCACAGGAGGCGTTAGCTAATGGATGCCTGTCATACGGAATAACTTTTTTTAAATCCGGTAAACTAACATTTTTCATATAAAACATCGCTAAAAACACATTAATTTAGAAAGAACGTAACTAATATTTTAAAAATTTTACTGGAGGAGGCAAATACTTAATAAATGTAATAATTTCGGAAATTTTAAAAATGTTTTAGTGCAGTTTGAATTAAAAAGGGGAGACACTAATTTTTCAGTAACGATGTATTTTATATTTTTGTGTACGAATATGAAAAAAAACGATGTTCCAAAAAATATTGTTAGTTACGTCTTTTCGAAATTAAGGTAACGATATATGTTAGCGATTTTTTTTAGAAATAATTCATGTCGTATTAAAGACATCCATTGGCTAAAGCCTTCTATGGAGGTAAGAATAAGAAAATCCCTAAAATATGAAAAATAGCTATAACTCGGAAACAGTGCGTACAAACGCAAAAATAATATTTTTTTTAATCCATAGGAGGCTTTAGCCAATGGATGCTTTTCATACGGCAGCACTTTTTTCTAAATCTAAAATCAAAATCTAAATTAAAATTTTTCAAATACAAAATCGCGTTAGCAATTTTTTTTTCAAACAGGTGATGACGGTGGTAACAAAGTTATTATTTTTGCGATTAGACGCACCGTTTCCGAGTTATAAGCATTTTTGATGTGTTAACACCTATAAGTATAGGCACGTGTAGGGCAATCTATCAAAGTGAACACATGCAAACAACACACAGCGTTAGCATCAGATACGTGGTTGTTGTACAACAATAGTCTCTGCCTGAAAATAAGTATGATGGTATTGATGTAGCGGCAGCGAACAGACAAGCAGGTTGTCTTCACCAAAGAGTATTGAATAGTATAGAGAACTCATGGAACGAATTATATGACTCAAAAGCACTGGCGACATCTTGCCAATGATTCAAAACGTATTATTCTCTTTTTGTCATAACTTGTTCAATTCATAATTTTGATGTGAAACATTGATGCCCTTTGAAGCATTTATGCTTTTTGTCTTGTTTTATGTGATAGCATTATCGAAATGGTTCATTTATATTGAAATACTCTATAAAGAGAGTAAGACTCGTTTATTCTCTTTTACTCACACACTCTACATCAGAGCGGAAAAAGAGTACAATAAGTTCTCTATACTATACAATACTTTTTGTTGTCGCTCTGTTTATGACAAAACAAATACAATTATTTCAGTGAGCTAAATATTGCTTTTTATTCAGTTGTATGCCAGCACTGAAACAAGCAGGTCGTCGTCGCTCTGTTTATGACAAAACTAAAACCAAGTATTTCAGTGAGCTAAAAACTGCCGCAACAACCGTACTTGGTTTCGAAAAACCGCTTCGCAATAAACCGTGGTACGATGAAGAGTGTCGCATAGCAAATGACGAAAAGAACGCTGCACGTATGGTAATGCTTCAGTCAATTGCAACGCGAGCTGCAACTGAGCGGTATAGGGAGAAGAGAAAGGAGGTAAACCGTCTCTTTAGGCGTAAGAAACGGCAGTGGAGAAAGCGCGAGAGTGAGAAAATTGAGACATACAGAAGGAAGAACAAAGCCCGAAAATTCTACCAAAAAGTTAAAAACGGAACTAATGGACATGGTTTAGGGCCCCCCTTCTGTAAAGACAAGGACGGAAATCTCGTCGCAGATGTGCAGACCATGTTGGGAATATGGAGAGAGCATTTCTCCGCGCTACTAGTACCTGAGATATCCAATGACGATGGGACAATCGATCCCAATATGGACGACGACGTCGATTGCCCCCCTCCTAACCAAGACGAGGTCAGAACAGCTATTGCCCGGCTTAAGAACAACAAAGCCGCAGGAGCCGATGGATTACCGGCGGAGCTGTTTAAGGCTGGCGGCGATGAGCTGATACGATGCATGCATCAGCTCACTAGCAAAATTTGGTTAGATGAATGCATGCCCGGCGATTGGAGTCTCAGTCTACTATGTCCCATATTTCGAAAAGGTGATCCGAGTATCTGTGCCAACTACCGTGGAATAAGCGTTTTATCCATAGCATATAAGGTTCTATCAAGTATAATGTGCGGAAGACTAAAACCAATTATCGCTGACCTGATTGAACCATACCAGTGTGGCTTTAGACCTGGAAAATCGACAACTGACCAGATTTTCACGCTACGCCAAATCCTGGAGAAGACTCACGAAAAACAAATCGACACCTATCATCTATTTATCGATTATAAAGCGGCCATCGATAGTCCGATACGGGAGAAACTCTATGAAGCAATGTCTGAGCTTGGTATTCCTGCAAAACTCATACGCCTTTGCAGGATGACCTTGACGAACACCAAATCCGCAGTGAAAGTTGGTAAGGATCTTACCTTTCGAAACTAAGCGAGGCCTCAGGCAAGGCGACACCCTATCGTGTGATGTCTTTAACATCTTAATGGAGATCATTATGATAAAAGCTGCATTCAACATGAATAAAACCATCAGCAGCAAAAGTCACATGCTGCTCGCGTATGCTGATGATATAGATATCATTGGGCGCACAATTAGAGAACTTACTGCGGTTTTTTCGAGAATTGAGAAGGAGTCAGCAAAAGTGGGTCTGACGGTAAATGAGGACAAGACAAAATTAATGGTTTCAACGAACAGGGCCTCCACGCGATTAGACCAAAGCGTGAACGTTGATAACCGTTATAACTTCGAGGTAGTGGACGAATTTATATACCTCGGATCTGCCGTGAACAAAAACAACAACGTCAGCCTTGAGATCAAGCGGAGAATTGTGCTTGCGAATAGATGTTATTTTGGGATAAGCAAGCACTCAAGAGATAAAGCCCTCTCTCGAGTAACAAAAGTCCAGCTGTACCAGACTCTCATTCAACCTGTCTTGCTTTATGGCGCAGAATCCTGGGTCGTATCGCAAGCAGACGAAACATCTGTAGGAGTCTTCGAGAGAAAAATACTCCGAATAATGTATGGCCTTATAGTGTACAACGGCGAGTATCGGCGACGCATGAATCATGAGCTGTATGAGCTTTATCCTGACATTGACATAGTTAAGCGGATCAAGATAACGCGATTGCGCTGGCTAGGCCATGTCAGTAGAATGGATGAAGATGAACCAGCGCGAAGGGTTTTCGAAACCGAACTCGAAGAAAGACGAAAAATAGGAAGACCAAGACTCCGCTGGAGGGATCAGGTTGACGAATCCCTGCGTACACTAGGTATTGCCAACTGGAGAGATAAAGCAAAAGATCGAACTGGTTGGCGAAATATGTTATCTTCGTTTTGTAAGGTCCCTGACCCCCGTGGTTGTCCGAGACCGGATAAGTAAGTAAGTAAATATTGCTGTATTTATTTTAACAATATTACATCTAATTTTAAGGCAGAAGTAAGAAAAAAGAAAGTGCAATAGCAATGGAGCCTTCAGCACAAAAACTATTGTTTTTTTTTATTTTCCAATGTAACATTTACTACTGTGTTCATAGAAATTGAACAGGTACCGTGTAACAAAAAGGTGTTAACACATCGCTCGTGGGTTCGAACACTCATTGATTTTTTTTATTTCAGCGATTTTCATATGTTGGCGATTCTACAAACCCTTGGAAACCGCAAAAAATTAGTTACTTTTTCGATTGGACGCTCCGTTTCCGAGATACACACATTTTTTATAACATTTTAAACTTTTCACTCAAAAATGGGCATGGGTAACCCATTGGCTATAGCCGTGGGTACTGGGTAAAGGCCAGTTACCCATTCCTCATGTGTTATGGATAATCGTGCAGGGTAATTTTCCACCACACCCTGTGGGTAATCAGTAAACCCTCATTACCCATTCCCCACGGTGATGTGTAAGGGTTACACATTGGGGGTAAATACGAACTCCGTTTGTAACCATTTATAAACAGTTACAATCTTAAAGTACAATATGAATGTTTAAGTTAATTTGTGTCAGGGGCCATGTTTGTGAAGGCGTCAAGGATGGCTTCAGATTCAACGATTGTGTTTAAAAGCCTCACTTCCCCTCAATTTATGGTAATACTAGTAAAATAAAAAAATAAATGCGATTCAGAAACTAGTGTGGTATATCAACTGGGCATATTCATCGTATCGATAACAATAACATATACATATACTTTAATCACCTTGTTTCGATTTCGTACAGAAAAATATAACTACATACTTATGTCAACCATTATTTTTGTCCAAAGAATATCAATTTCTGGGTCTATACGATGTAAAATGTGCATATGTATAAAAAAAACAAAAATTGTGTCCCATAACATCCCATGAAGTGATTGGGGAGAGCTTCTCGCAATCAGTGAGATGTGCGCTTTCTAGTTTTACACTCACTGATTGGGACCTACAGTTTTACACCGGTTCCGAACGATATTTTGAGAAGCATTTTCATGTCTAAGTACTCGATAGTGTCGTCATCACTAAGCGAGCTGACTGACCGTCGTCGAAAAAATGTAAGGTGGTTTGAGCAGGGATCGAACCCACGTTCTCATGTACAAGAGACGCGCACACTAGCCATTGCACCACCGACATACATACCATCTTTATCGGTGGATAATATCCACTTATATACTTTAAATGTAGCTGATACTAGCCCGGCTATCGAAAAGAGGAAGAGGAGAGGAACAGCTATACCACGGAAAAATACAACTCTGTGATATAGATTACAACTCACCTCAAAGCACTGCAACAATGCGAGGACGCATGAGGAAAAGAAGAACGTGGTGGAAAAATTATGTCTGTTCTTGTTGTTGGAATTATAGGCCTTTCAGTGATGTTGATACTTAGGGATCTTCGATCGATACTTGTACTAATTCGCACATGTAAATTGTAGAATTAAATTTGTATATATGCGATTGCTGATCAGCCGATGGTATCAATTCAGGTACAGTAGTTAGGCATCTGATGATGAAGTTGTCACGGAGTTCGAAACTAGTAATGCCAGTGAGTGTGTGTTGAACTGAATTGTCTATTATTTCCAACAAAACCCAAACATTTTTCAATTAGAAAAATTTTCCTGACTTGTAAGCTTGTATGTATGTATTCCTCATACATTAACCAAAAACTAAAACAATTGGTCATAAAAATTCAAATTCATATATACTTTATTGTTTTCTCACATACTTGATAATTATGAATTCTAATCAAATTGTAAGAATTTCCAATGCCTGAATTAATTTCCAACTAATCTTTTCCCTGTGTTTACTTATCAGAAAGTCATTGATATCTGCTTTGATTGTAAATGAAATGCAATAACAACAATCTGTTAGCAGTGTTAATAAAATATCTGACAAAATGTTTGCTGAAACTACAAACATATGTTTGCTGAAATTGCAAACATGTTCGTTTTTCCTTTTTAAGCAATCTTTTCTGCTGTAACATATTTTACTAACACATTTTCTGAGTCTACAACGATTTTCTGCAAATCATATTTTGAATCATGATTGCCAGGGTTATAGCTATTACAGATACCATTTGTATATTCGAAGAATTTTCTATCCTTATTATTCGGTTGGAAACATCACTAATTCATTTCTACGCGTGAGACTTTTGTGTTGTAGTTTCAGAGCCATTTTCCATTTTAAACCTCGTGACGATGGCGAAAAGATCGTAGAACAGGCAGTCGCTTTACCGGCCGCTCATGATTTGTTGAAATTATCACCCAACATTAATTGATTGAAAAAGCTTAAAAATGATTCATAGCTTATACACCACCTGATATCAAAGAGTTCAGTGGAATCACTACTAACATTACCTCAGGATATGATGTTGGTCACTGTCATTATTTAAAGATGCACAACATTTGCTGACTTTATCCAGGAAATTGCTAATTGAGATATCGTCTCGATGCCATTATATTCGGTTCGCTCCATTTCGTAGTCTTCTCTGGGGTCTACTTGGGTATTCTACTTGGGTATTCAACAATTCACTCTATATAGAGGGTGATTCAGGAACAAAAAATCCGACCACTGGCTCAGAAGTTAGCAACTTTACCCTACTACCCTCCGACCGCCAATCCGAAAATTTTGAACCCGTTGCCATTTCGCACCCTTACATTTTCGGAAATGGTCCTAGTGGACTTTTCCTCATGAAATGTGCCAAAGAATACGCTGGAGAAATTTGTCCGGAACTTCCTGAATCACCCTGAATATCTATGTCGTCATTAAGGGAAAATATCTTAGGTGGAGTTTTAATACTTTTCACTATTTTTAAAGTTGTAATTTATTTTTGGGGAAAAACATGAAATATATCCAAATACCTAACGTGTTTATTATGAGCTCTTATAAGTTAGGAATATATCATTACAAAATTATGGAAAACGACATTTGTTATCTTACGAGTGCGGTCCCAAAACTAGTCGACCTAACAATGAAGACACAACAAAAGTTGCCAAAAATTTCTTTATATTTCAACATTATCTCCTTTTAGCTCGATACACTTATTCCAGCGATATTCAATAGCTTCGATACCCTGTTTATAGTAAGAACTGTCAAGGTCCTTAAAATAGCCCAGGCTCCACCTCTTCATTGTTGGTAAATCTTTTACCACCGAGCCACGTTTTCAAGTTCGGAAATAGAAAATACTCCGATGGAGCTAAATCTTGCCAATGAGGTGCGTGATGAAGCTACTCGAACTTTAATTAATTGATTTTGGCCATCGCAATAGTGGATGTGTGAACTGGATCATTGTCTTGATGAAACAACACTTTCTTTTTCGCCAAATGCCGTATTTTTTCCACAATTTCATCACTTAAATGCTGCAATAAATTAGCATAATACTCGCAATTGATGGTTTTTCCTTTCTGAAGATAATCAATAAAAATTATCCCATGCGCATCCCGAAAAAACAGACACCATGACCTTGCCGTCTTCCCCTTTCATTCTCCCATTCCAGTTCACTGCTTTGTCTGTTCCTTTGTTGTAGGTGTGAAGTGGTCGACCCATGTCTCATCCATAGCTAAAAATCGACGCAATAATTCGGCTTTATTGCCAGACACTCTACCGAAACATCCTCAAGACGCTGTTTTTGCTCTATTGAAAGCAAGCGCGGTACCCATCTTGCGCACAGCTTTCCCATCTGCAAATCTCCGGTTAGTATACGATATATAGCTCTTTTTGAAATGACCATTATTTCAGTTAGTTTACTCACCTTCAGCCGACGATCATCCAATACCATTTTTGGGATTTTCTGAACCGTGTCTGGCATGTACACCTCAATTCGTAGACCATTCCGGTGTTCGTCTTGGCAGCTCGTACGGCCTCGTTTAAGCTCTTCTACCCAATGTTTTACAGTCGTAAACGTGGCCGTCGGTGGTGCAATGGCTAGTATGCGCGGCTCTTGTACATGAGAACGTGAGAACGACGGTCACCTCGCTTAGTGATGGCGACACTATCGAGTACTTAGCCATGAAAATGCTTCTCAAAAAAACATCTCTTCATGAGATGTTAAGGGACACCATTTTTTTTAACGAAGGAGCAGACTCCCCGACAGTAGAATCTAGCCCGACGTTAATATCGCTTTCAAATGGAAATGTTGAATTTCTAACGGTGCTCAATTTTTTCCATGTTTACAAATTCACTGAGATCATTTACTTTCGATGGCTCAAATAAAAATACTAAACAACCTGGCGCCCTGAAACTTAAAATATATATTTTAAAAGTTTGCCACTTTTCACCAAAATATTTTTTTAAACTACTGGCATCATCTATACGTCCGGCGACTAGTTTTGGGACCGCCGTCGTAAATAACAAATAAACTTCTTCAACTCTGTGGAATTACCAGGAGGATCTGTTCAATCCTACTAGAAAAATAAAAATAATTCCAAAAATATTCTCGAAATTTTTGTTGTCGGTAGGGAGAGAGGCGGAAAATAAGCCTACGGCGCTTCAGTTAAATATTATATTCCAATTTTATATTTTGTTATATTTCCACTCTATGTTCTTCGTGAACCTTTTAGTTAGGCTTTGTATTGCAATATTGTTATTTTTTGTTTAAATACATATGCATATACATTTTTTTTTTAATTATTTACTTATTTTATCCTGTATTTGAAAGCAACTAAAAACAATTTAAATTTTGTTTTAAAAAACTTTTTGAATTCAGAGTTTTGACTCAAAATGTGTAATCGAATCAAAAAAAATTAATTTTAAGTTTTTTATTGTTAAAACACGGTCATATCCCCCATTGGGGATTATGTGCTTTCAGCAACTCGGACATAACCCCCAATACAATTTAGGTATTATGACCGCTATGATGGATGAACATAACCCCCAAAACTGGTTAGTATTGTCACACAATACTAAACAAAAATACAAAGACAGTTTCGAAATTTAATCGGTCATAAGATCCCTACTGGAAGAGTATTTCTAATTGAATAAAAAAAATGGTTTCCTGTTATATCCCATGAAGGGATTGGGGAGAGCTAATCACGAACCAGTTCTAGTTTTACACTCACTGATTGGTACCAACAGTTTTACACCGGTTCCGAACGGTATTTTGAGAAGCTTGTTCATTTCTAAATTCTCGATAGTGTCGCCGTCACTAAGCGACCGCCGTCCAAAGAAATTTAAGGCCGTCAGAGCAGGGCATGCACAAGAACCGCATGCACAAGAACCGCGCACACTACCATTGCACCACCAATGACCAATTGAATTATCTTTTACAAAATGTCAACGATTTTGTTTATTGCCTTTTTTACTTTATCGTGCTAATTGAACCTTAATTTTCAAAAATTAACATTCCTTTTTTTATATTTTCCCAATTTTTTGTTAGTTGTTTGTTGATTTTTCTTTTTCTATTTGATCTCCTTGGTGTGAGAGAAGTTAAATGCCTACTCCCGTAGGTTACTGTTAAATTTTTAATAATATTTGATCTACTCGGGCAGTAAACCGAATGTGCTATCGTCATAGCCGAAGCTCAAAATTAATTTTCAAATCTCTAATATTTCCTTATACTATGTTATACACGCTGAAAAAGTTGTTTTGTTGTTGGTTGGATGCAAATACAAAGTGTGTTTGGAGCTTGTCGCAAATATAATATACTTGGGTCCAAATACATTGTGTTTGCTATTCAATATTAAATGTTTGAGACACAATGATTAATATGTTATAATATATGTGTTTGTGATACAAATTATTCCACAGTATATGCTCTCTTCTGAGCAAGAGAATAAAAGGGGGACAACGAGAGAGTCTATCTTGTAAGTGTGTATCTGTATGTTTGCATTATCCTCTCAGTCAGTGATTCATAAATATTCCTGAATGGGCCTGTAAAGTGTACATGAAGTCAGTGATTCCTACTCTGTCTGATGTATTGCGTTTTAGTTTCATGTTTGTATTCAGTCGTCAATGGTTCGTCGGACAGAGGATATCCAAATCGCTTGATTAGTGAAGAAAGAATAAACGAAGGCTCGACTGGGACGGTTAAATAGTTTGTGATGCTACTTTGGTTTTTGTGTATGTGTTTCGTATATATGTATGTGTGCTACCAAAGTGAGAAACAATTTTGAGGAAAGAAACTGGAATAGCCCTTTGTCTGTCCGAGCCTTCACTGATAAAATCGGAACGGCAGACTATTTGTGAAATAAGTGTAATAAAAAAACACAAGTAATTAATCCACCCTTGGCTTGCATGAACTTGATTTGTGTAGAAATATCTTGTTTTTTTTACCAACTCATAGCTGAAACCTTCTCAAAACAAAAACGCGAGAGACAACAAAGAAAGGAGAATCAAAAGAGCAGCAGATTCTAATTTCGTGAAAAAAACAAATTATGCATTCAATGCAAATAACTGTAAAAGTGGCGGTTTTAAATCTATTTTATTTTTTTTTGTATTAATTATTTATAAATGAGGATTTGTAGTGTTAAAATTAATTATAATAAATAATACATATATACTAAAGTCGAAGAATAATTCGTTTCTAAATATTATTATATTTGGGAGGAAATTCGCATATGTTTCCACGTAAGTATATGTAGGTTTGGGGGAAACACGCGAATGCTTCCACGTAAAAGTATATATGTTTGTCAGTAAACATGATACTGTTTGCATTTAACTACAAGTAAGTTTGGGCTTGCAAACATATGAATGTTTGAAGTGTGTTCCAAACATATACATGGTTCCTGCAAAATATGTTTTGGAAAATATGTTACAGAGGCCATTATTTTTCAGCGTGTAGCAACGAGAGCTAGAACTGATTGCAGCGTTACCCTGCACTAAGAAATGAATGAAGTTGGTAAGAAATATCTTCATTGCCGTTTCTCATAACTAAGTGTAGTTCTTGTAGTAGTTTACATGGAAAATTAATTGTAACCCATTATGCTTTAGAATCGATAGTAGAGTGCGCTGGCATAGAGCTAGTTATTTAGAAAAGGCGTAGCTACGTCTAGCAAATTCAATTTTGAGATGGTCTAAATGCCGTGGCCGTACTGTTGGCTTTAGGCTTATTTTGTGCACTCAGAAGATGTGGGTTTGACCACTTAAGTTTTATGTACTGACGGTCAAGCTACACGAATTAGCGAGATGTCAGTATAATTTGACTACATTCAAATAGTTGCTTGTGGTTAATTACCACATCTACCTCAGAAAACCAAACAAAAAAAAAACACATAAGAATAATTTTTAAAACGAATTATCATCTAACCGATTTTGTTTGTAGTTTTGTGGGAATTTCGCTTTGTTGTTGTTAATTGAGTGCATATTAGCTTTAACATTAAAATTTACTTAAGCAACGTTTTCACGCTCTGTGACTCCTTCTTTTGTGTGATGTATTGATTTTGCTTTTATAACAAAGTAAATATATTTTTAACGCTTATCTGCTAACTATGAGGTTGTGGTTAACTTTGTTAAATTGACAAAGAGCCCATACTTAACTATAGGAACACATGAAGATGTTAATTCGTTGGGGTAATTCAATATTTAAGTAACTCGTAGACATATATTGAAAGATTTCTCAGTTTGTAACGTTTGCACATATAAATACTCAGCCATCAAGCATGACGTGCACGTGCGTTCTTTCTTAGTTAGTCGTTTCACAAGCTCTTCATTAGGAATGCATTACGATTTATAGGATTGTATGGATTTTCAAGAAACCCTAAGAGAAAACCACGTATTCTATTTACTTTAGACTACTTTGTTATATTGAAGAAATAAGCAAATAACGTTGTACATATTGTTTACTGTAACCTAATGAAGCGTCTAATTTGAGATTTGATTTTTAAGTGTGTTTCCATTTTCACTTCGAGTATATACACTGGCATGCACATGAATAGGAACAAGACTTTTGAAATGAATATTAACCCAAGAAAAACAAACGAAATGAAGAGATAAGTATTTTTTTATTATTCAGAATTTTATTGGGTATCAAGATCAAACACGAAATTTTTTTTAAGTCAATGGCGTTTTCTTTACAAATTTTTTTTGTTCGAATTCTTCGAAAAAGGTGTATTTTTTATGCAGCACTTGAATAGGGATAATAACTGAAAATTGGTATACATAACAAAGTATTTCAATAACTTTGGTTTTCACTACATTTTTAATAATTTTAAAGGTTTTTTTATATTAATATTTACAACTTATACTTAATTAATAATGTGTGGAACCACCATTCTTCGAAATAACCTCATAAATTCAATCAGTAAGGGAATCATATAGAGACTTTAAATAATTTACGGATACTTCTCTCCAGGCGGTGTTGATGGCATCTGTTAATGACTGTATGTCTTCAAATTGTCTCCCAGACTTATTAACTTTTCTCGCCATCCATCCCCATACAATCTCAATTATATTGAGATCAGGAGAATAAGGAGGCCACTCCATTAATGTAACGTTTTGCTCCTGAATCCAGCTTTTTACCACTCGAGCTGTATGGATTGGGTCATTATCCTGCTGGAAAGTCCACGGTAATGGTCCGAGAATGTTGTTGATGTCAGAAAACGCTTTCTCGAGCAAGCCTTTGTAATGAGTAGCATTCATTGTCGAAGACACAAATTGCAGTTGGCATGTTCCATAATATGAGATGGCATCCTATGCCATAAAACCTTTCTCACGGCTATGGTGGCGGGATAAAAAGTGCTCTTCCTTCCGAATATCGTGGAAATATAAGTTGAATTCATCAGGGACATCTAAATTAAAGCGTTTTTTATCTGAAAAAACCACTGTATGCCACTCGGCCTTCCAAGTCATTTGATTTC
Organism: Phaonia tiefii; assembly: GCA_963931995.1. Lineage (NCBI taxonomy): Eukaryota > Metazoa > Arthropoda > Insecta > Diptera > Muscidae > Phaonia > Phaonia tiefii. Next base: position 52,929,104 of record OZ008367.1, read on the forward strand.
GAGCAAAGACTATACGAGAATCTTTGCGTTGGTTGTTGAGAGATGGTTTTTTCTTCAATTTTATTCATTTCAGATGTTTAGCTTTGCGCAGAATTCGTCATACAGAGTCAACACTTGCACAGTGTCAACACTTACATTTATTTCAAGATTTGTACGAATTTTGGAAGCAGAACAGTGTGAATTTGAAGCTTCTCGAAGAATACGTCGCTCGTCAGTACCCTTTCATATTTTTTCCATAGCCTGACGTATTTTTAAGAAAATGGCATACTACGCTCTTGCTTTTTCCATTTTTTTCTGCAATTACCCTGTAGGTGAGTTTACACTCCTTATAATCAATTATTTTGCCTTTTTCGTCTGATGTGAGAGCTTTACCGCGGCCCATATTATTTTTCGTATATTCGGAACGTACATATATACGACGACAAAATACAACCTTCACCTTCACAAATTTTTTATAATATGAAATAGAAAGTCAAATTAGAAAATAAGGAAATATATTTTACAATTTATTAATTTATCCGCATATGTGACCTGCTCCACGAAAAGGGACCTCTGCGCCGTATATTTTTTACTTTTTGAGTGATTCTTATAGGAAAAAAACGCTCTTTCAAATGCCGCAACCGCAAGTTTCTATGTCTTTTAGTTTTTTTACAAATCACCTGTAAAGATGAACATGATTAATGAAATATATGAAAAAATTAACGAAGCGCTTTTTTTAAACGCGTTTTTCTCAACAACTTCTTTTCGGCGCAGAGGTCCCTTTTCGTGGAGCAAGTCACATATAGTGAAATCGAACGACTTACTTAATTAATGATCAGGTGTCGAACAACCCCGGTGGGTCAGGAGCCTTACAAAGCGGAGATAACATATTTCGCCAACCACTTCCCTCTTTTGCTTTATCTCTCCACTAGGTAATACCAAGTGTACACAGGGATTTCTAAACCTGATCCCTCCAACGGAATCTTGTTCTTCATAGTTTTCCTTTTCCTTCGAGTTCGGTTTAGAAAACCCTTCGTGCTGGTTCGTCTTCATCCATTCTACTTTCATGGCCCAGCCAGCGCAATCGCGTTATTTTGATCCGCTTGACTATGTCAATGTCGGGATATAGATCATACAGCTCATGGTTCATGCGTCGCCGATACTCGCCGTTGAGCACTATAGGGTCATACATTTTTCGGGTTATTTTTCTCTCGAAGACTCCTACAGGTGTTTCGTCTGCTTGCGATAAAACCCAGGATTCTGCGCCATAAAGCAAGACAGGTTGAATGAGAGTCTGGTACAGCTAGATTTTTGTTACTCGAGAGGGGGCTTTATCTCTAAAGTGCTTGCTTAGCCCAAAATAACATCTATTCGCAAGCACAATTCTCCGCTTGATCTGAAGGCTCACGCTGTTGTTTTTGTTTACGGCAGATCCGAGGTATATAAAATCGTCCACCACCTCGAAATTATAACGGTTATCAACGTTCACGCTTTGGTCTAATCGCGTGGAGGCCCTGCTCGTTGAAACCATTAATTTTGTCTTGTCCTCATTTACCGTCAGACCCACTTTTCATGACACCTTCTCAATTCTCGAAAACACCGCAGTAACTTCTCTAACTGTGCGCCCAATGATATCGATATTTTGCTGCTGATAGTTTTATTCATGTTGACTGCAGGTTTTCTCATAATGATCTCCATTAAGATGTAAAAGATATCGCACGATAGGATGTCGCCTTGCCTCAGGCCTCGCTTAGTTTCAAAAGATTCGGTAAGATTCTTACCAACTTTCATTGCGGATTTCATGTTCGTAAAGGTCATCCCGCAAAGGCGTATAAGTTTTACAGGAATACCAAGCTCAGACATTGCTTCGTAGTGTTTCTCCCATATCGGGTTATCGAAGGCCGCCTTATAATCGATAAATAGATGATAGGTGTCGATTTGTATTTTGGGGGTTTTCTCCAGGTTTTTGTGTAGCGTGAAAATCTGGTCAGTTGTCGATTTTCCAGGCCTAAATCCAAACCGGTATGGTCCATTCAGGTCAGCGATAATTGGTTTCAGTCTTTCGCACATTATACTTGATAGAACCTTATATGCTATGGATAAAAGGCTTATTCCATGGTAGCTGGCACTAGAGTTGGGCAGTTCATGAACTACATACTCATAGTTCATTTAGGGTGACCAGAAACCGCCCTCACGTATATAATGCACATGTTCTATATGGTGACTATGTTGGCGATTGTTATGTCCGGGCACCTTAAATGTACGAGATGGGACATAGTACACTGAGACTCCAATCGCTGGGCATGCATTCATCTAACCAAATTTTGCTAATGAGCTGATTCATTCACCTTATCAGCTCATCGTCGCCAGCCTTAAACAGCTCCGCCGGTAATCCATCGGCTCCTGCGGCTTTATTGTTCTTAAGCCGGGTAATAGCTGTTCAGACCTCATCTTGGTTAGGAGGTGGGGAATCGACGTAGTCGTCCAAATTGTGATCGATTGTCCCATTGTCATTGGATATATCAGGTACCAGTAGCGCGGAGAAATGATCTCTCCATATTTCCAGCATGCTCTGCACATCTGCGATGATATTTCCGTCCTTGTCTTTACAGAAGGGGGGCTCTGAACCATGTCCATTAGCCCCTTTTTAGACTCTTTTGTCGAATTTTCCGGCTTCGTTCTTACTTCTGTATGTTTCAATTTTCTCACTCTCGCGCTTTCTTCACTGACGTTTCTGACGCCTAAAGAGACGGTTTACCTCCTTCCTTTTTTCCCTATACCGCTGAGTCGCAGCTCGCGTTGCAATTGACTGAAGCATTGCCATTACGTGCAGCGTTCTTTTCATCATTTACAGTGCGACACTCTTCATCTTACCCTGGTTTGTGGCAAAGGGGTTTTGCAAAACCAAGTACGCTTGTCGCGGCAGTTTTTATACAGTCGGAAATGGGTTTCTACTGCGCTTCAGGATCTTCATCGAGAGGGGGTGGGTTCTATGCCAAAAGTTGAGAGAGCTTCGTTGAGTAGGCTTTGGCTACCTCTTGTAATTGGAGCTTTCCAATGTCCAGCTTCCTCTGCGTCTGGTTTCGTACGATTTTCGCTCTACTTAATCTTGTGCGAACCTTTGCTGCCACCAAGTAGTGATCAGAATCAATGTTAGCTCCTCTGATCACTCGTACGTCCATTACACTGGATGAGTGCCTTCCATCAATTATCACGTGATCAATTTAGTTATTCGTTATTTGATCAGGGGATACCCAAGTAGCCTTGTGGATGTCTTAATGCTGGGATCTTGTACCACTCATGACCATGTTTTTTGCCGCGGAAAAGTCAATCAGTCTCATACCGTTGTCGGAACTGTCAGCATGTAGAGTGAAACTGCCAATAGTTGGATGCAACACATTCTCCCTGCCTACTTTAGCATTAAAATATACTAGTACAATCTTAGTATCAGGACCAGGACAGCGGTCATACGTTTCTCTAGGCGCTCGTAGGATATGTCTTTGGCATCATCATCTTTCTCTTCTGTCGGGGCATGCATACATATTAGGGAAATATAAAAATCTTTCGCTTTTATGCGGATTGTGGCTATACGTTCACTCACTGGATTGAACCTAGAGACTAGATGTCGCAGTCTTTTGCCAACTACATATCCGGAAACAAATTCATGTTTTTCCCCATGGCAACTGTAGTATATGTCGCAGTTTCCTTTTCCTGTGCAGCCATGTGCTGCCAATCGCATTTCTTGGATAGCGGTAATGTCAGCCTTATAACTTTCGAGGACATCTGCCAAATGGATACTTGCACTGGAGCTATATAGAGTTCTTGCATTCCAAGTGCATATCCATAAATCGTGGACCTTATACCGTTATACCCCCGGGTCGTCAACAAATAGGGGTTGTTTATGTTTTCTCTTTGGTTTTCGTATGTTCGCTGCGATTATGAACGGTGGCGGGAGGCACACCCAGTCCACCGGGATTTTGCTTTTTACCTACTGCCAGGATATTTGATTGCAACCAGCCATTATGGGTCAGGCGCTGACCAGGATGCAATATGTCGAACCTGGATTTTCTTCTTTTGGTTTCTATCCGCCGTTGGCCCATATCCTGGGCTCATCCGCCTTCTAAGGGCAAAAGAAAATGCCCGATAGATTGATGAGCTTCAGTGACATCAGTCATCTACTAAGCCTGAGACACATCAGTGATCACATAACCAATCAGGCTGCTCATTTGTTTCAACTTCTCCCTCTAGCTAGCTAATGGAGGTTTCCGAAAAAAACCATTGCCCAGGACAACAGTCCCATGTCCCACTAGGAAAAGTTAATTTTTCGAAACAGGCTCCATACACCCTAATCGTAGGGATGTGGTATGATGCATGTGCATTGTCAGCTTATTGCCAATGAACTTAACAGCTCTATTGCGCTACTCGTATCATCGCGTAATGCAGATATGTATCTTGTTTCGATTTATTCATATTCGATTATTAATATGCGAAATTACTATAAATTCGCAACCTCCTATCCACAAATTCGGATCTTCACATTAAAGCAATCAGTACCAAAAATGCTGCTTTGTTTTTTTACTTTCCAGGTTCATTCTTCCTCCTAAACTGACAATACAATTAAGTAAAGCTTCGCTGTGTATACAGTGTTTTTGCCCACATTTGCTTGGCGACCTTCATCCGTTTAAGACATTGCCATCGAATGATTAAGAATACTGTTTCATTGTAATATAATGGTACTTCAGTTAATGAGAATTAAAGGAGGTTTCGTGCAATTGTCCTACACGTTTCATTTTCCTAACTCATTTCCTATTAATTTACTATTTTTCGTCGCCATCGCTGACAATTGTAACACAAAACCAAGTCATGAACTCAAAGGGACAGCATCCGTAGCAAACTAATTCAACAAAGCGCGATGGCACAAATATGATACAACCAGCATCTCGTGGAAATTAACACCAGTAACACGATTGTATTTTCCATTAAACATTAAATTGGAAAGGCACAAATAATATTCAAGCCTTAGAACCATAGTGTTAACAATAGGTCCAATAACGCCACAACGGGGAAAACTTTATTAGTGCTTATTGGTTTCCAAATCAGAACTGTAATGTAAAAGTCCTTTTTGACATTAGCAGAGCGAGAGGGAGAGAGATGATCGCTAAGCTGCAATAATTTAGGGTTTTCTGGTTGGTACAAATTTGTTATAAATATTCTAATCAAGATTTACTCGAAAATAAAATTTAACTTCGTACCCAAAAAGTGATTAAACTTTAACTAAGTACTCGAAAAGTGAAGCTACATTAATCACAAAGATGTATTTTAGGTTTTTTCCATTTGTCCTTCGGCAGAGAACAATTCAATGCGTTAATCATATTTAGCTGTTTGTCGTGCGTTTGTTTCCAGATATGGGAAAATGTAATATATTTAAAAAGAGAATATAATGTTTTACGTGACATTGAACCTGTTTGGCATAGAGCCTACATTAAATTAAGAAACATCGACTTTCCTGCACGCTGAAAAAAAAGGCCTTTGTAACATATTCTCCTAAACATATTCTGCAAGAACCATGCATATGTTTGGAACACACTTCAAACATCCATATGTTTGCAAGCCCCAAACTCACTTGTATATAAATGCAAACAGTAGCATGTTTACTGGAAAACATGTATGTATCCCGAATATCCATATACTTACGTGAAAACATTCGCGTCTTTCCTGCAAACTTCCATATACTTACGTGGAAACACATGTGTATTTCCTCCCAAACATAATAATATATTTATGTACAATTAACCTGAAATCTTTTCGATTGTACTCTACTGATTAGTTCGGCTTAAGGTCATGTAACAGCTTGATGAATAGAGTGACTATATCACCGAGGATTTATGGCTTGCCCAAGATACATGAAGAGGGTATGCCATTGGGACCAATTTGTTCGTCCATTAATGCACCGGCCATCGGACCTTGTGAATATTTAGTGGGAATTTTGGATAATTTGACTCAAAATTCCAAATGCAATGTCAAGGCCGCTATAGACTTCAGATGTAGAATCCAAAACCTCAACATTGCTCGTGACGAGGTGTTAATTTCATTTGACGTTATTTCTTTGTTTCCTAGCTTTCCCATTAACTTAGCTTTGAAGACGATGAGAGTAAAGTGGACTACTTTGGGGAGATTCACGGAAATACCTCAAGAATTATTTATGGAGATCTTGGCATTTTGTGTAGAGGATATACGTTACTTTAAGTACAATGACAAACTATATGGGTAAGAGAAGGGAATGCCTATGGGCTCTGCTGCTTCTCCTGTGGAAGCAGATATGATAATGGAGTACTGGACACAGCACTGGACAAATGAATTGTGGAACCGACGGTAATTATAAAATATGTAGATGATTTATTTGCAATAGTGAGGAAAGATGAAATCGACAATACCTTGGCAATACTCAACGATTTTCATAGGCGAATACAATTCACGATGGAGTTCGAAAGTGACAAGAAGCTACCACATTTGGGACAGGGAAATGCCCTAAGATTGAATTGGTACCAGAAGCCCACGGCTTCGGGTCGTCTGATAAACTTCGACTCAAAACACCCCAGACGTACAATTGTCAACACAGCGACGAACTTCATATCAAAAGTATTGAATATTAGTGATGCAAAGCTCCTAGATGGAGATAACGGGAGGATAGGAAACATTTTGGGTATGAATGTTTTCCCAAACATTTTAGTGGAGAATTTAATCGGACGTGTTTTGGACGAGGACAATAATGCCAAGGGAAATTAATAACCCAAAATATACAGGTCAATGACGTAAATTCCCGGTCTATCGGAACGATTGGAACTGTCAAATATTTACAACAAGGAAGAATATGAACTAGCATATGAATCTGGCAACACTACATCTCAACTTTTCACCAGAACAAAGACAAAAGTGGACAAACACAACGTAGTTTATAGAATCAAGTGTAATGGGGACGAGTCTGGCATATGCCAAAAGGTATATGTCGGGACAACACAGAATAAGTTGAGGACACGATTATCGTCACATAAGGCTGACATAAGAATGAATGCATTGATTGCATTATTTGTTTTGTCATGAAGTGAAAAGCTGCCTCTCACGTTTTTGTTTTCGGAAGGTTTCAACTATGCGTTGGTTATCACTATGCGTTGGTACACAAACAATATACCTATATTCAAATCTAATTCATGCAAGCCAAGCGTGTATTAATTACTTGTGTTTTTTTATTATATTTCACAAATGGTCCGTCGTTCCGATTACCTCAGTTAAGGCTGGGACAGACAGAGATTTTCACGTTGTTACCCTTTCCAGTTTCTTTCCTTATAATCGTTTTTCCCTTTGGTAGCACACATACATATATACGAAACACATACACAACAACCAAAGCAACATCACAAACCATTTAACCGTCCCAGCATTTGTTAATTCTTTTCCACTGATCAAGAGCTTTTGATATCCTCTATCCGATGAACCATTGACGACTGAAACTAAAACGCAATACATCAGCCACGATAAGCAACACTGACTTCATTTGCAATTTAAACGCATATTCAGGAATATTTATGAATTGCTGAGAGTATAATGCAAAAATACAGGTACACACTTACAAGATAGACTCTCTCGTTGTCCCTCTTTTATTCTCTCAACAAACATAGTTGTATTTGTATCACAAAAATAGATATATTTGGGTCGCAAACACATATATTATAATGTATTTAGCACTGTGTCTCAAATATGTAATATTGAATAGCAAACACAATGTGTTTGGACACACGTATATTATAGTTACGGCAAGCTCCACACACTCGTTATATTTGCATCCAAACAACAAAAAACGACAGATTTTTCAGCGTGTGTATACTGGTACTTAGGCATTTTCGACCTATACTAATTATATATTTCTTTATTTATGTAAATTATAATTAGGGATCTACAGGTGGCATCAATTCAGGTACAGCAGTTAGGCATCTGATGATGAACTAGTCACGGCCTTCCAAACTAGTCATGTCAGTGAGTGTGTGCTTAACTGAATTGTCTATGATTCCCACAAAAACCAACCATTTTTGTAATTTCCTTTAAGGCTGTAAGAGATCATGTTTTCTCCGGTTAGTGGGAAAAATGTAAATGCCGCGGGTGGGATTCGAACTCACATTTGCTGGACGATCGTTTCACTTAGAAAAATGTTCCTGACATTGTAAGCTTGTACATTAGGCCGGGCCGAAAAATAGTTGAACCTACAAGATTTGGCTACCAACAAAAATCGTTCTATGGGTCAAGAAGACTATTCACAAAAAATATCTGAATAAACAATTAACCCGTTATCATCCTGCAATGCACTTAAAGAAAAAATGAGATGCAATTTCACGTTTTGAAATTTTTTTTTATAATTTGGTTAAATTTTTAAAATTGTAAGCATATGTATGTGACCTGTCCTGCGTACATATGGTCAGAAAACAAGTTTACGAGAAAACAGCTGTTAAAGATTACGAGTCGCATTCGCGCGTTGCGTTCGTGTTACCGCTTCTTACTTTGTGCGTTTCCCTTCGCTCTCTACCTCTTAGCAAACTTCCCCTATATACCGTTTTGCCTTTAGCTGAAATATTCTCGTAATTTATAATACTGAAATTCTCCTACAAAGGTAATTTTTGAGCGTCAAAAAAATTAGAATGCGTTTTTATACTTCAAGTGAAATTTGAAGAAAAATAATTGAAGTTTGGAGATTGCGGTTTGTTTCATTGGAAAGAGCGTGAAATTGTCCATAAATTTTGTTCAAAAAACAAGAACCAATTTTTCCGACCATAGGTAACTTTCCGTGGACCAGATATAACGATTTTTAAAGCACACCAAAATTTGTTGTGTGTTTTAGTCTATGGCATTTATGTATCAAGCAAAATATCTATCAAATACCCGCCATGATTCCTCTGGCAACATAGGATCGTATCTAAATAGTCGATAATTTGTTGCCATAGTTCGCTTTGTATATCAGTTATAGCGCGCTATAACTATGATTTCGTTCTTCTGCTCTGGAATCGTCTCGAGCTAATTGGCATAGACCCTACGTTTCACGTAGCCCCAGAGAAAGAAGTCCATTGGTGTAAGATCCAAGATCTCGGCGGCCATTTGTCCTCGATGTTTCGTGAGATAATGCATCCTAAGAACTTCGTTCGTAATAGGGCTATTGTTTCATACGCTTCTCCAAGTCCATGTCATCGATTTCGGGCCATTTGATATCATATCACAATAAACTTCACCGTTCATCGTAAAAGCGTTACTGGCATCATGTTCGATGAAGTACGGTCCGGTGACTCTGCTAGCCCACAATCATCACCAAACAGTGACTCGCTGTGGGTGCATAGTTTTTTCTTAAATGACATGTGGATTGTCAGTAACCTAAATGCGGCAGTTTGAGGTCCGTTTTGGTGAACATGTGCCTCATCGCTCACGATTAACTGCTTGTTTTTCAAGCATCCTAAAAGTAAATACAGGGCTGCAAATGGCCGCTAGGCTTCTGTCCTGTGTTGGCTGCATTTTGTCGACGTGTAAAAAAAAGGTGTTTTGTTAAAATACGCTGAACCGAGCTATAGGAACGTTTCCATTGATCTGTACGACGACGAACTGAGGTTGTCGCGGTGTGGTTTTCCCGTTGTTCCACGGGAACAATGTTTCCCACCGAATGACCTGTACGAAAACGCTAGGGTGAAGTTCTTCGAATTTCTGTACCAAACGGCTAATGGTTGACTAAGATGGCCCGTTATGTTGACCGAAAAATGACGCAGTGCGTGAAATGTATTTCTTGCAAAACGACCACTGCGTATCGCTCCACGACTAACTTTGCAAAGCCAGGCCCCAGCAGCATATTGCAGGAACCATGTATATGTTTGCAAGCACGGTTTTCATGAATTGAAGATCTGCTGCTTTTTTGTTTATTTGTTGTCTGTAAAGATTTTATTTTCAACTGTTTTCAACAAACAATGCCACATTATTGTCACAAAAACATATATTATAATCTATTAATCATTGTATCTCCAACATGTAATATCTCCAACAAACATACTATACTTGCGATAAGCTACAAACACGTTATATTTTCAACCGAACAATATAAAAAGATAAATTTCTCGGTGTTTAGTAGCATATTATACCTAGTCACATTCAGACCACGGTTTGTATTAGCTCGCTGGGAGCCACTCCCAATTGAAAATTTAATCTGGCGGCTCTTGGCTCGCGAGCCAGTATGTAAATTTCAACCTGTCGGTTCTCGGTTCGGGATGTTTCTTTAAAGGATCGCTAAATTGCAAATATGGTCATAAACCGAAAAAGGGGCATCCAATCGCAATTTTCTAATTATTATTACAAATTTATTACGGAAATAAATGCTTCGTACCCAAGTTCTAAACATATTTGTATTTTAGCAATATTTTAAACATAACGAGTTTTAAAAATAAACGTGGGGTTATTTCGAATGTATGTGTTGGTAGATGCCTCGAAAAGGGCAATAATTAGTACATAAAAAAAATTATCCCGCGTCAATAATTAGTTTTTGTTTTTTAGCAACTATTTATTGTGGCAATTTTTAAAAAAATGTTGCCACAATACTGGAGGCTCTACATTATCTAGACCTCTTAACAACTCTCAAAAAATACATTGTTTTCATAATGGAACGTCTGTTCTCTTTTTCCTCCAGGTTATTTGTGTTTTTTTAATTTTGTCCATATCCGACAATTTCCAATACTACTCTCAAAATAAAAGTCTAATTTTGGAGATATAGTTTTAATATTTATTTGAATTTGAATTTTGGTGACCGATTTTGTTAGTTTTTGGTTAATTTATGAGAAATTCATACTACAAGCTTACAAGTCATGAAAATTTTTCGAATTGAAAAATTGTTGGTTTTTGTTGGAAATAATAGACAATTCAGTTTCAACACACACTCACTGGGCATGACTAGTTTCGAACTCCGTGACAAGTTCATCATCAGATGCCTAACTACTGTGCCTGAATTGATACCATCGGTTGATCATCATTCGTATATATACAAACTCAATTCTGCAATTCACATGTGCGAATTAGTATCGATCGAAGATCCCTAAGTATCAACAATGACTGAAAGGCCTATAATTCCAACAACAAGAACAGACAGCATTTTTCCACCATGTTCTTCTTTTTCCTCATGCATTCTCGCAGTGTTGCAGTGCTTTGAGGTGAGTTTTAATCAATATCACAGAGTTGTATTTTTCCGTGGTATAGCATTTTTGAAGACCGTGCTAGTGTCAGTTACATTTATTTGAATTTGAATTTTGTTGAGCGATTTTGTTAGTTTTTGGTTAATGTATGAGAAATTCATACTACAAGCTTACAAGTCATGAACATTTTTCGAATTGAAAAGTTGTTGGTTTTTGTTGGAAATAATATTTCCGATTATTTTTTTGTGACTGTAAATTTCCCACCTTTGTAAGTTGAACTGGGTCGGACTCGTACATCTCGCGCCGGCAGCTAGTCTTGAATCTGGCAGCTCACAAAGTTGCGAGCGAAATCGCGACCCGAGAACCGATAATTTGAAATTCGAGAGCTGTATGCACTCGCGAGCTTGCTAATTCGAACCCTGATTTGAGATGAAGGTTAAATTTCTCATGGCAAGTGCGATTATAATACCTATCCAATATTAAATCTCACACAGAAGGTGCAAATTAGTTATGTACCCTTTAGTGACTTCTCAAAAATACTAATAATATTTATTACTATTCTTGTGTTTACTGATAATACATGCAAGCATTTTATGTATTTGTATTTCACAACAGTTTGAAAATTCTTAAACTAAGAATATCTCACACCAGCTTTCATGTATCTTAGGAATTCTTAATCATGAATATATTAATATACTACTTGTTTTTTTTTATTAACAGATTTCTTGTGTGCGCAAGAAATTTCCGCCCATAGAAACACATATTGTTCGAAAGAGGAAACAAAAGACTTAAGACACAAGCATGTTTTTTCACGACAAACTTTATATGCAATACAGGGTGGGTCGAAAATAATGTCATAATGTGAATGTTCTATAATTTTTTGCAAATAGTGTTTAATATCATTGTGCATTAACTTTTATGTTACAGACAGATCGAAAATTATCTACAACAAACTACAAGCAAAGGAGTAATACCTCTGTCAAATATTTATATGCATGTGCAAAATAATTTTTTTTCTTTCCGTCTGAAAACTAACTGTAATTTAATGTCGACCATATACAATTTTTTCGATAATATCCCTCTCTGTTTATCATATACGTTTTTCTGTTTTGGACTTTATTTGTACTCCCGTTATCTATGATTATCGCTGCAAGTTTGCAATTCAATAGAAAATAATTATATGTGCAGTCGCGTTCCTGACAACTTGAAAGTGAACAACTCTATTTTTCTCGGGTGTTTAGTATACAATAACTTTCTGTACGTGTGTAAAGTGATCGCTATGAATATATTCTAAGAAACGTTTTATTCACAGTTTTGTTACTAGTTGAACATGCCACGTGGAAGTGAACTTATGGTTGAGGAGCGCGGAAAAATTGTTGGAATGTGACTTGCAGGTAAAGGAATTGGCGAGATTGCAGCTGCGGTAAATTGGCATCGCAATACAGTTTCGAATTTCCCCAAAGACCCCGAAAACTATGGTTGCGGTGGACGCATCCCAACTGTAGACCAGAGGACTAAGCGGCGCATTTGGCATTTAGCAGCTAATGAGAATATAAGTTGTAGGGAAATAAAGGTGGAATGGCGTCTAAATGTAACGAGACAGCGAGTATAGCAACTACTAAAGGACGATATAGGTCATCGGTTCTAACGCAAAATGGCCAAACCACGCTTAACCCAGCGCCATAAAAATGCGCGTATTGCTTTTGCAAAAAAGTACAAGTTTTGGGAGGACGAATTTGAAACCGTTATATTTAGTGATGAGAAAAAGTTTAGTTTGGATGGACATGCTGGTCACCATAAATATTGGACAGATTTACGACATCCTCGGCAAACGTGCTACAAGCGAAACCACTGTGGTGGATCTCTTATGATATGAGCTCTAGCCCGTTAAGCCACGCCTAGCCCGTTAAGCCACTGCGGTATGTATTTGCATTTATAAATATTTTCTATGAAGAATATATCAAACACTCTTTTTGTTCTAAAAAAGAAATGCAAAAATGCGTTTTCTTATAATTTTAAAGAACACATAAATATAAACTAATATCTAAAATAAAAATCAAAAAAAAATTTAGTTTTTGGGATACGGTTTTTTTTTTTGTTTGGGTTGGAAAGCAGTTTAACATTAAAATCGGTTTTTTTTTTAAATTTTTAAATCAAATTTATTAAATCAAATTTGAAATTGTGTGGTTATCTACTTATATCTACTTATATAATATGAATGCATAAGTTTCCATGCTACAATTTATTGAACATGAACATTGAATATCCGATGTTTGAACCCAATTTTTTCGTTACTATTCATTACAGACTTTTTGTTTGGCTATATAAAGTAATATCAGACCAAGTTGATATTATGGAGTTGAACACATCAAAGCGTATGCATTCTTGGATGATCCACATTATATTTTAATAGTGTATAATATATGCTGTGGATCATGGGTGGTATAATAGTTTCGGTGCCCGACTACTGGACATGAGGATGTGGGTCCGCTATTACCACCTTTAATTTCTTTACACTGTTGGTAAAATAAAATAAATGGTTTCCTTTTACACCCCATGAAGCGATTGGGGAGAGCTTCTCACAATTAGTGAGCTGTGCGCTTTTGTATGTTTTTTATTATGAATCCATTTTTTTTGTACTTTCGCAGTGTTGCATTAAATTGTTAAAAATTAACTTTTAGTTTTTACATAATAAAATTGTTTGTGCACAATTGTGGGATTGCATTGGCTAACGAAGTTGACCTTCGCAGTGCGCTAATCTTGGTCTGTGTAAATGCGGTGTAAAATGTGGACAAATTGGGTTCAGGTGCTAGCAAAAAAGCTAATTATTTGTATCCTTGTTAGATAATTTACACCCGCGTAGAAAGAAATACATCTACTATATCAGTTTCATAAATAACAGCTTCGGAAATTGTAGACCGAACCTCATTCCACATTATTGCCATATAGTCCAATCCTTGCAGGGTTTATGGGATATAAAGGGTTTTTCAACATAGACGCTACAAAAGTAAATCGATAGGGACAGCAAACGACGCCATATTTTTTCCCGCTCTTTTGACATTTCTCTTCAGTAAGGTTTGCCATTTCATCATGGAAAGATATACGAGCCAACAACGATTCGAAATTATTAAAATTTACTACCGAAATTTGGAGTCAGTGGCCTCAACTTTAAGAGCGCTATGTCCAATTTATGGTCCAGATCAACAATTGAGCGTCTAGTGGAAAAATTTGAATCTACAGGCACAGTACAAAATGTTCCCGTGCCAGTGAGACAAAGAAGTGCCGTAGTGTCGAGAATATTGCTGATGCTGAGGCTTCAGTTCAAAAAAGCCCAAATGTGTCGCTCACACGTCGTTCTCAAGCGTTAGGCATCTCTGTGACGTCGTTGTGGCCAATTTTGCGAAAAGATCTTGGCCTACATCCTTACAAGATCAAATTGGCGCAAGAACTGAAGCCGCTTGCTTGACCACCATAAGCGTCGTATGTTCGTGAATTGGGCTGAGCAACAACTTGAAAATGATTCGGATTTTCATCGGAAAATCATCTTCAGCGATGAGGCTCATTTCTGGCTGAGTGGCTTCGTCAATAAGCAAAACATGCGTTGTTGGTCAGACAGCAATCCACACGTAATCCATGAGTCATCCTTGCATCCCGAAAAAATTACGGTTTGGTGCAGTTTATGGGCCGCCGGCGTCATTGGGCCATACTTCCTCCGTGATGATCAGGACCGGCACATTGCTGTGAATGCGAAGCGCTACCGTTCAATGATAACCGAATATTTTTGGCCCCAATTGGATAAAATGGACTTGGAGGACATGTGGTTCCAACAGGACGGCGCCGCAAGCCACACAGTGAATGCCACAATCAATCTATTGGAAACCAAGTTTGGTGAACGTGTTACCTCACGAAATGGCCCAGTCGATTGGCCGCCTCTTTCGTGCGATTTGACGCCGTTAGATTATTTCCTGTGGGGCTACGTCAAGTCTATGGTCTATGCCAACAAGCCAGCGACGATTGATGAACTTCGTACGAATATCGAACGTGAAATTGCAGCAGTATCGGCCGATTTATGCTTGAAAACCGTCGAAAATTGGATTTAGCGTCTGGACTTGTGCAAGCGTGCCCGTGGTGGCCATGCAAAAGATATCGAGTTCCATACATAATGACATCGAACGTACTTTCACAGGAATAAAGAATAAAGAAATTCATTGGTATCTAAAACCGGTTTTGTTCTATTTAAAAAAACTTTTGTAGCGCTCTTATTGAAAAACCCGTTACTAATAATTTCCCGAATAATTTTAACATCAACTGATATGGACATTTTAACGACAATTCTGTTATCTTTATCGTTCAGTTAGTGAGTCTTTTGCCTTTTAGTATATTGTTCGGTAACAGTCGGGTTTTGGATTTTTTTCAAAAATGCCATCGTTGTAATTAAACGTATGTTCTTCAGCCTGAATTCGAAACCTGTATAAGTGGGATATTACGTCTCTTTATTCTGTCGTTTTCCTGCACTAATAACCCCCATGGGCCACACTGACAAGTCTTCATTTTGATTGAAATTGTGGAATTAGCTTCATATTTTCGGAGGTGTTTATCTTTATTTTTAATTCACAATCCTCATCCGCAGGAGCACATGTTGTTTGTTGCAGGACAGAATAGGTGCTTTCATCGGAAATACTCTTCATGATTGTCTATTGTTAGACAATTGACGTTGTTGCAAACTCGGAAATGCAGGGCTTTAGCCAGCAACCTGTCTTGCTTTATGGCGCAGAATCCTGGGTCCTATCGCAAGCTGACGAAACATTTGTAGGAGTCTTCGAGAGAAAAATACTCCGAAAAATTTATGGCCCTATAGTGCACACCGGCGAGTATCGGCGACGCATGAATCATGAGATGTATGAGCTTTATCCTGACATTGACATAGTTAAGCGGATCAAGATAACGCGATTGAGCTGGCTAGGCCATGTCAGTAGAATGGATGAAGATGAACCAGCGCGAAGGGTTTTCGAAACCGAACTCAAAGGAAGACGAAAAATAGGAAGACCAAGACTCCGCTGGAGGGATCAGGTTGACGAATCCCTGCGTACACTTGGTATTGCCAACTGGAGAGATAAAGCAAAAGATCGAACTGGTTGGCGAAATATGTTATCTTCGTTTTGTAAGGTCCCTGACCCCCCGGGGTTGTCCGAGACCGGATAAGTAAGTAAGTAATTAAGCCAGCAAACCTGAAACAAGAAAAGATAATATAATTAGTCAAATAATAAATAAAACATCGATCACTACTAAATACTCGTACAAATTGAATAAGTACATTTGCAAACGTGTGGCGCGGATGCTACGTTTATACTAAAACACAAACAAAAGTAAATTAAATGAACTCGATATCAAATATTTTAAACTGATATCAAAGACTTTATAATTTCAAAGAATTAAGCTTCTATTAAGATGATGAAGTTCACCATAAGAAAATAAAAAAAATATTGTTACCGGCTAAATCCTCCTTTGTTGGGCAAAGATTGAGATAGTTTGGCGATTTATATTTTTGGGACCATAACGAGGTAATTTTGTGGATTCGAAGATCTATTTCCGAGATATAGACGATCTTGGTTAGAGTCCCGACTGGAGTAAAGTTGATCAGTAACCAAATAAATAAAAATTATTAAAACAACTCACAGTAAGAAGTTCCAGATTATAACACATACTTTCAGGCGGATATTATTCATTTAAAAATGCATCCCATATAAAGCGTCCGACCCGAAATCGAAAACCTGGACAAACCGGTTAATAGTGTGACGGTTAATAGTGTGACGGGTTTTGTAAAAAAAAATGCAATGAGAGTTCGAACTCACGGGCGATGTGTTAACACCTTTAACACCGGTACCTGTACGATTTCTATGAACACATTACTGAATGTTACATTGGAAAATAAAAAAGAGCGTTCAATCATGTGAAGACGTTACATTTAAATAATATTAATAGTTAAAATTATTTAAAGACCAGTACAAGCACATTGTTTCATTATTTCCTTGCTTAATACTTTTTATTTTATTCCCAGAAAAAACAAAGAGAATGCAAAGCAACAGACACATGTCCATACATACATTGTTATGATCGTACATACGCTACACAAGTTCACACAATTTTCGTTGCTCTTTTGCTATCTCATTTTTATATACGTATTAGCTGACCCGGCAGACGTTGTCCTGCAAATTTTGTTCAAATACCGTTAGCAGGAGCAGAAATAATGGATTTTTAATTTGTGGTTTGTATGGGAGGTACCACGCCCCTTTATCCAATTGGACCGAATAGTAAATCTAAACCACCCAGGGCGCCACTCAAACGCATACAAAAAAAATAATCAAATCGGACCAGAAGTTTAGGAGGAGTTCAGTCACAAACACACGTGTGCAGTAGAATTATATAAAGCGTAGTAAAATCCCACAAACACACCAAAAAATGCTTTTAATTGGAATAAAATCCCATTTATTTTAGTATGTATTTTATATTAATATTGCATTAATTATATTAATATTGCATACGGAAAAAAGGTAAAAAACTAAATTAAATTTCCATAAGGTACAAAGTATTTAAAAATAACAAAAAGTATAGACAGGTTTTGTTTATGTTTATACGTATTGACATTGTGTAGTTCAAACATAGTTTATTGACCGCCTCCCATCGAAGTTAAAGTTTGAAGATAAAATATCCCATTTTTTTTTTTTTTTTTTTCAATCGTTTATTTATTATATTCAATTCATTTTATAAACCAAGACTACAAATAAACAAATAGATATTAATAACAAATTTGGTATGCACTGTTCCGTGATCGGACTCTCAAGCATAATAGAGATTATATAGCGTTCTTTAGAAAAACTTATCTTAAGATATATACAGGGAGTATAATACAATATTTTGTTTGTGATGAAAAAATATAAACAAAAACATCACCTTAGTATTTTACTTAAATAAAAAACAACGTCCAATATTTAAAAATAAAGCTAATTTGGAATCCACCAATAAATGTTCTTTTTCATTTGAATATCGGGTGTACTTGTATCAAATCTTGTATCATTGTTTGCAACTGACATTCTATCAAATGATTTGTCGGTAGCCCTTCTATATAAATGATAAAAAATGGGAACACCCAGACTGTTCTGCATGCATCCACTTTTATCTAAATAAAGAAAGGCTTCCGGCGGTACGTAACCAGATTCTAAGGTTTTTTCAATATATGCATCCTCCGCGTAATATGGTGCCATTATAAGATTATTACAAGTGTTTCCCATGCATTTTATAATATGATTTCTTATAAGATTTGTTATGTAATTATCTATTCTATCTATGCTTGCATAGATATACAGCCTTTTATTTGATACATATTTTGTAAAATTACTGTGCGGTGATCTAAAAGTCGAGGTACAGGATCGTATACATTTTCTCTCAAACTTGCGAATTTTCTCCATGTATGATGGCGAAATATTGAACCAAATTGCACATCCGTATGTTAGAAGTGTTCGAACTAATATTTTATATAATAAAAGCTTTACATCTTTGTGAACGAATTTTGAATAGAACAAATTACTATGCATATGAAAAGCTTTCCTTGCTTTTTCTATCTGTTTTTTGACGTGTTGATGAAAATATAAGAATTTATCTAGGTAAATACCTAGATAACTAACCTCATTTTTAGTGGGAATTTCTTTGTCTCTTAAACGAGATTTGATTCCAAAATTCTTCCAGTTAGTTCTCACATTATAGTTGCATTTATTCACTGGTGGTCTGAATAAAATTGACTCGCATTTGTCAATATTAATTTTCATCTTCCAGTCGTAGGCATATTTTTCCACAATATTAAATGAGTTCTGCAAATTTTTGTTGATTAATTCAATTTTATTATTAGCATGATATATTATAATATCATCTGCAAATCCTATTATGTTGTCGACTCTGCAACAAAGGATGTGCGCAACTTGGCAATCCTGGTAAAAGAGAACCAAAAGGTACTAGGAGTTCACTCAAACGCAATTCTCTCTCGCGTCATATCTTGCTTATTTCATACTTTTTTCATAGTTTATGTAATTTCACTTCAACATGGTTGGAATTTGTATAGTTATATACAATAACACTATCAAAAACCTGCTCGTGTATTGAAATATTCAATGAAGAGTGTAAGAGAGAGAGTAGAGAAGTACTAGGGTTTCACTCGTTTTGTTTGTTGGGATTTGAGTCAAGAGAAATTTTGACTGTCTACTTGTACATCGTTTTTGTCTGCAATGAACATCACCGCATATTTGCGTATCAAATGCAAAAATATAATAATCTTTGTTTGACCTTACGAAATTAGTGCGCATGCGTACGTCGAAAGGGTTAGCGAAGTGCATTTTTACCAAAATGCTATCTCAACGGGGTTTAAGTGCTCAATTGACGCTTTAAAGGACAATATTCGTGAAGCCATTGGTGAAATACAGCTGCACACAATCGATAATGTTCTTAAAAATTGGACCGATCGTGTAGGCTACTGCATGGCCAGCCAAGGCAGCCATTTGAATGAAATTATTTTCCATTATAAACCGGGAGGATTGTACTTTCAAATAAAAAAAAATTTGAGAAAATATTCAGTATTTTTTTTTATAGCATTTTCAAAAAAAAATTTATTTGGCGGACCCTTTAGTACATATTCTTACAAAAAGGACCTAAAAACACACCTAAAAAAACATTCTATAAAAAAAAAAATTTTTTTAAAAAAAGTTTATCATTTTGCAAAAAGTATGTTTTCTTAAAGATTCATTTAAATTATCGTTTTTCTCAACGGGCGCCTAAGTCGTGTTGGAATATATAGCGAAAGGAATATATATTCGTTACCGGGTGTACCCTGACACCTCATGTGATTTTTTAACTCCTTCTCTCGTGAGTGTGTGATTATTTTTAACCACAAGCTGCAATCTGGTTTTGTATAGACTAGTGAGTAAATATTAAATCTTTGCTTTGACTCGAAAATGACTTCACACTTTGCTTTGTTAATGTCTGCATAATGACAAATGAGTGTACATGTCTGAAAGGTGTTAAAGGAATTTCAAATAATTTTTCAAACTTCTTAAGACATTTGTTGTTAACGCCGATGCCACAGTTTGCTGTGATAACCTTTGCGTGTTTAAGGAATTTGAAATTGTTCGTTGTACCACAAATGAAGACGTGATCAAACTCTGTGATAGCTGAAAAGAAAATGTGAAAAAGGAATAACTTTAAAAGACCTCAATTTTCGAATTTTCCACGAGAAAAACTCACGTACAACACGCAATATTATTTAGAGAGCGCTTAACTCACTGTGAATGTAAATTTGGCGCAAAATCGTTTTTAATTAATAAACAAATGTTATACTAAATGTTGTGCGTTTTGCTTGTGGAAATTTAACAAGACTGCAGATGTCGGCCATTCGCATTTGTAGCATCGCAGAAAATGCAAACAGAATAATCGTAAGACAGGACAAGCAAATAAATTTAGCAGAGATGTCTGAAATCTAGGTTACTACTTATGTTTACCAATTTAGTTTATAGCCATGTAGCATTTTAGCGACCTGGATAGAATGCATGTGTCGAAAATAAGAAAAAATACACGCAAAATGTATTTAGCATTAAATATATTAATAAAGGATATTTAGGAAGATTTGAAATGTTTGAAAAAGAAAAGTTAATATTCGCTAAATATCGAATAATTTAGCGGTTTGAATATATTTTCTCAAACGAAAAGATTTTTCTCATAATATGCAAACTATTGACCATTTTTGAAATGCTTACAATTTGTTTTAAACGCTTAAGTTTAGATGCAAAGTAATGGAGGGAAAGTGGCTGTTGTTAGAAATGTGCGCTTTCTCCTACCTAGCACGAAAATTAGTTTCAAAATTAATATCCTAAATTGCACTATTTTCTTTAATTTTCGTTATTTATAAATGGGAATGCTGAAAACATTTTGAATTTGCCATTTGTTCAGGTTGTTACCATTAAAATACAAATTATAATGACCATTTCTTTAAGGTGAAATGTTATAAAGCCATAGGTAATAAAGCCATATGGCCTTATTTCTCATCGCCCAGAGAAATAAGGCCATATGATTTTATATCCACAGATGAAGTGAAATAAAGCCATTATGGCATTTTTGCACCTTAGATGTTTTTTGCGTAACATGTATCTAAAAAAAAAAAACCGTTTCCCATTACATCCCATGAAGAGATTGGGGAGAGCTTCTCACAACCAGTGAGCTGTGCGCTTTCTAATTTTTCACTCACTGATTGGGACCTACAGTTTTTACACCGATTCCGAACGGTATTTTGAGAAGCTTTTTCATAGCCGTCACTATGCGAGGTGACCGCCGCCGAAAGAATTTTTTTTTTTTTTTTTTTTTTTTTTTTTTCTAGTATCTAGTACATATGATTTTGTTTATTTATAAAAAAAAACATAATTCAGTTTACAAATTGGAATGTTTATACAATTTTTGTTTAAATAACAAAATATAACAATATAAATAAGGCACGACAAATTGGCCACAATCTTTGCGGTCGTTTTTCTCTATCGCTTTTAATTTTTGGAGGTTAGTTGATAAAGTTTGAAATGTTTGCATGGATCAAATAGTATTTGCTTTCCCTTTCCCAAGTAATAATACATGACAGATAATGTTGCTATTGCCTTTCAGTGTCAGTGCTTTCTTCTCCTCGGCTATTTTCATCGGATTCGTCGTCATTGCTGTCAATTGTATTAATGAAATTGTCCTCAATCATACAGTTCGGTGGTGCAATGGTAGTGTGCGCGGCTCTTGTGCATGAGAAAGAGGGTTCGATCCCTGCTTTGACCAGCTTAAATTCCTTTCGACGGCGGTCACCTAGTTTAGTGACAGCGACACTATCGATTACGTAGCCATGAAAAAGCTTCCCAAAATACCGTTCGGAATCGATGTAAAATTGTAGGTCCCAATCAGTGAGTGTAAAACTAGAATGCGCACAGCTTGCTGGTGTGTGAGAAACTCTTCCTAATCCCTTCATGGGATATGACGGGAAACCATTTTTTTTATACAGCTCTTCATTTTAGAGAAATGTGCGATTAAAATATTAAGTGTTATCTTCTTCGCCCTTAGTAGCTGATATCGCTTTTGTATAAATTCTCTTCGCTTTCTATTGTAACCGTTTTTCTTTTCGTAGAACGCTGTGCATCCGGAAATGGACTTTTAAAAATCACTTGACCTAGCCGCATCTAAATCGCACAAGGAATCCAAAAAATATTTTTCGAAATTGGCCAACATTTTAAATTGTAACAAGTCGTTGTGAAAATACAACAGATACAGTAAAAAACAAACTAAGCGTCTCACTCGATTAACAAATTCATGATGTTATCCAGACTAGTGCCCAAAAAATCCGGCATGTTCGAAAAATGAATTTTCCAAGAAACCGGTTTTGGGTTGTTAGTTTTGACAAAAACCAGATATTTTTAGTTACATTTAGCCACCATTTCGTATTCTTATTCGTATTAAAATTAAAAAATTGTTTACCTGTATTTAGATTTTAAATCACGCTAAGATTTTAAATAAAAATTAAACTCATATTTCAAATTGTTAGATGAGTTTAATATGAAATTTAAATGTTCTATTCAAATTCACATTAAACTCATTTAAATTTGAAAATGAAATTCTTATTCAGTTTAACACATGTATTTATACACCAAATAAAATTTTGAAATTTAATCCTTATTCATCATTTTGAAATCATTTTCAAATTAAAAATAAAAATTACTTGCAAATTTTATTTAAAATTATAAAATCATATATGAAAATACAAATTAAGTTTTTTTAAATCGTAAATTTTATTACATTTTGAAAATTACATGAGGTGTCAGGTGACACCCGGTTGGAACGAAGTTCATTTCGCTATATATTATGTACTAGTTAGGTCCAACACGCCTAAGTCACCCGTTGAAAAATACGCTAATTTAAATGGATATTTAAGAAAAGCAACTTCTTGTAAAATTATAAACTTTTTGGATGGAATTTTTTTCTATAGAATGTACTTTTATTAAACAAAAGTCCTCCTTTTTTAAAGAGATGTACTTCTTTTATTAAAAGCTAATGTTTTTTAGGAGTATATACTATTTTTAAGAAGAAGTACTTTCTGTAAGAAAAGCCATCAGAGTATGAATTTTTTACAAAGAAGTACTTTTTTAAGAACAGGTACTTTTTAAAGAAGTGGTTCTCTTTTTAGGAAAAGGTTATTTTTTTAAGAAAATGTACTTATATTCAGAAAGGCTACTTACGATATCTCAAGAAAATAAAAGAAAAGGTAGAAAATAAAAGAAAGTAAGAAGTATAACTTTTTAGACACAAATTGTTTATCGATTTAATATTTTGCTTTGGATTCATTTATATGAACTTTTTACGTACATTATTTTTGTTTGTGTAACTTCAGAAAATTTTGAAAAAGGCGGGAAAATTTTGTCGAACTGTTTTTTAAATGTTAAATATTGTTTATATCTCCTGATGATGCTATTGTTGATATCTCCTGATGAGTAGCGAAATATCGAGGAAAATAAATACAAGAACAGAAAATCCGACCTCAAGCTCGGAGAATATCGATTATTTATTGAAAAGCGATTATTTTATTTTTATGAATTTTTGTAAGAAACGGTATTGTTTTTCGGATAAGGTATTTTTTTTTTAAGAAAAGGTTTTCTTTTACGAAACGGTAAATTTTTTTAGAATTGGTAATTTTTTCTAGAATAGGTACATTTTTAAGAGTAGTTACTTATCTCAAGAAAAGTTATTTTGTTTCACAAAAAGGTACTCTTTAAACAAAAGGTAGTTTTTTAAGAAAAGACATGTTGTTGTAAGAAAATGTACTTTTTTAAGAAAAGGTACTTATTTAAAAAAAATTAGGTTTTTTTACTTTTTTAAAGTAAAGGTACTTCATTAAGATAAGATATATTTTTTTAAGAAAAGGTACTTTGTTTAAGAATATAACACTGTGTGTAATTTTTTAAGTCATGGAAATATAACCATATACGGACACCACTACGTGATAAAAGACAAAAAAAGACCCGTATCTCGCAGTTTTGCCCAAAGTCATGCATTTTTGTTACGGGCCGCCAAAGTTTTGGGGCTTCGGTGTAATTTTTGCAAAAAAATTATCATTTTGTCACGGATCTGGTTCTCGGCAAATTGCTTTCCCAAAGACGCTTGAAAGAAATATCTTATATTAAGAATATCAATTTTTTTTTTATAAAAATACTCATTTTCTGTCGAGTCCGGTTCCGAGAAGAACCGGGCATTTGGACCGGTTCCGGTTCTCAGCAAATTGCTAAGGGGTGTCCCAATAAATGTGCATGATTTAGTTTAAGAATGAATCACATATTTTTGGACCCAGGGATGATATTTTTATTGCATTGCAAGGTGGACATGTGGTGGAAAATCTGTCGTTTGTTTGTTGTTTTTGTTGTTGTGCAAACAAAACATGAGTTTGGAGCTCGTCGCAAATATAATATACTTGTGCCCAAACGCAGATGTCATAACGTATGTGTTTACGACCCAAATGTTTCTGTGATTGTGATATAAATACAGCCGTGTTTGTGGCACTGTATATGCTCTCTCAAGAGCAAGTGAATAATATCTGTTCAAGAAATATAATAAAAAAACACAGGTAATTAAAACACGCTTGACTTGCATGAACTAGATTTGTATATAAATATATTGTTTGTGTTCTAACGCATTGTGATAGCCAACGCATAGCTGAAACCTTCTGAACACAAGAAACACTTAATCTGAAATTTATACGTACATTCATGAATCTTTATGACTCACTGACTGAGAGAATAATGCAAAAATACTGATACATATATATGCAAGAAAGACTCTCTCGTAGACCCGCTTTAATTCTCTTGCTCTCGAGAGAGCACAGACAGTGCAACAAACACAAATATAAATATATGTGGGTCGCAAACACATATATTATAACATATTAATCATTGTGTCTCAAACAAGTGTTTGGAGAGAAGTCTAATATATTTGCGACAACTTCCAAACACACTTTATATTTCCATCCAATCAATAAAAAAAGACGGATTTTCAGCGTGTGGTTCGGAGTCTTGAGTATACAACAAATTTTACCATATTGAGCAATACCCCAAACCTACAGTATTATCTTGGACGCCAAAAATATTATTTATTAAATAAGTGATTTTGTTTAAATTGTTCGAGCGCTTGGTCGTATTGTTAATTAATTTTATTCTTCAATATTCCGCTATGCTTTGGGTAGCATCGTCAGGAGTATAAACACAATTATTAATTAGAAAAAAAATATTATTTGAAAAAAATCTGGTGTAGCAATTGTTATATTTATATTACGCAATCATTACAAAAAAATGTTGCAATATATTTATCACATTTTCAAAAATAACTATCCACACTTTCATCATTGTTTTTTAACACTAGTGTCAAACATTTGACGTTCTGCTGTGGGGTATAAACTGTTATTAGTCATCCTGAACGTGACATACCAAGAAACAGAAGAACAGACACGGTTGCGCGATCATCACAACAATATCCCGATCGTATTTTAAGGTAAAATGTCATAAATGTTCCGGCAGAGTTTTTATATTCTCATCACAATTGATTGCGCGTAATGCGATTAGTGTTAAAAGGTATTAAAGCATCAAATTTCAGTGACAAATACTATACGATACACAATCTATACACCACGGATGGTGGCCATGGGTGTTGGAGGATATATATGTTCTAAGAGTATACTACAGGCTGGTAACCATAAGGGAAGCCAAAGAATTGTGTGTACATACATACATAATATTTTGTTTTATATTTTTACCTGATTCTTTGATGGAAACCACATGAGTATTTTGTTGTCCGTTGTGAAATCCAGGTGAATTTAAATCAATAAAACTAAACGATATAAAGGTAGTAATCAATGAATTTTATGAAACCATGAAATTTGTGTAAAATTAAAAAAACTATATTACAAATTCCCACTCAATCATGGACTCTCCACAGAAAAGCATTTTCAGTTTCAGTTTCATTACAAGAAGAATTTATGTGTTCATGTCTTGGCCTTAAATATTTTGTTTCTTTGTCCCCCGAATATTTATTACATTCATGTTGTGTCCAGATTACGCCTTTTAGTTTGTAAACCTTAAATGTTATTTATGTGTCATACAAAATGTGTTGAGAATATTAAGTGATACCTGACCGTATATAGATCAACATCACAAAAGCAATAATTCCTCTTTTGTACTTTTCCATTCATGTCGGATTTAAATGTTAATTTCGTTTTAATTTTTGTGGTGAAGGTGTCAATTTGTAAATTATTTAAATAACAATTTATTTGAACAAGTAACAAAGGAAATCGTTTTAATGGTAACAATCATATCACGACCAATTGTAGTTGCTTTGCTGCTACACCTTAGGAATATTAAAATTAAACAAAAGACTTAAGTGACAAACTTTCGAATGAACTAAATACTTATCACAATATTGATGGAGATGTGATTTTAAATTCATATATTATATGTAGTATTAGTAGGTGTTTTAATTTTAGCTAAAGATATTTGTATGTTCAAGATATTTGTAAGTTCAACTACTTTGGAAGTGAAGACTTTTTTATATTTTGCTGGGACTGGAAAAGGGTGTCAAAAATAATGCATGGAAGCATATATTTCAGACAACTCCGTGTCTGCAACTTATTTTTGGAATCTGCGAACTTCGCTGAGAAACGCTCGTCTCATGAAAACGTTCACTGCCCATAGTTTATGTTTCATTTTTTATTGACGGTCTATATACAAAAAGTGAACACATGAAAACATATTTCTCTTAAGTAGGGATCAACTGCAATAAAGCGTAAAATTGTTTATGTTAAAGCAATGAAGTGAAACTTTTGAAGATTTGAAATATCGTAAAAAGATTCTAAAGTCATATCAAATTTCAAGTTATACAGAATTTTAAGCTATAGAGAACACAAAGGTGCTATTTTTGTTTGTATATGACGCTTGTGACATGTTAGTCTTTTCTTTGCCGACTTTAACTTTAATAAACATGTCAGAAAATATGGATGTTGTTAATGGGTTAATTCTTAGAAAAGCTATTGCTCAGTAATACTGAGGACACCAAGAGGTTTAAGCCCAAAGTACACACAGGGAAAAGATTAGTTGGAAATCAATGCAGACATTGGAAATTCCATGCTAAAGTCTATACTTTGTTCAGAATTCACAATTGTCATACATCAGAATTATGTCAGAATATGGATTTTGTTAATGGGTTAATTCATAGAAAAGCTACTGCTCAATAAAACTGAGGACACCAAGAGGTTTATGCCCCAAGTACACACAGGGAAAAAATTAGATGGAAATCAATTCAGGCATTGGAAATTCCATGCTAAAGTCTATATTTTGTTTAGAATTCACAATTGTCATACATCAGAATTATTTCCGATGGTATTGATAGATTAAGAATAGGTCTTACTCGTACCAAATACAAGTTGCTACTACAGAAATTAAGTTGTATTATCCAATTTTAGTATTTCAAAAACCTCATTCATCTGAAATGGAAGATACAACTAATAAAAAAAATCCAATGAGTGTTTGAACTCACGGGCGATGTGTTAACACCTTTTTGTTACACGGTACCTGTTCGATTTCTATGAACACATAAGTAAATGTTACATTGGAAAATAAAAAATCAAATGATGACGTTACATTTGTATGTAATACTTAAAATTATTTAAAGACCAGTGCAAGCACATGTGTCAATATTTTCTTGCTTAATAGTTTTTGTTTTATTCCCACAAAAAACAAATAGAATGCAAAGCAACAGACACGTCTCCGTACATACATTGTTCTGTTCGTACATACGCTACACTAGTTCACACAATTTCCGTAGCTCTCTTGCTATCTCATTTTTATATACGTATAATACGTCATTATTCTCTTTGCTCTGAGAGTGCTCCGCACCCACATTTTATTTGACTAACATATCACAATAATAAAAAAGGCGTTCAATCACATGATGACGTTTCATTTAAACAATATTAATACTTTATAACACTTAAAAATATTTAAACACAAGTGTCATTATTTTCTTGCTTAATACTTTTTGTTTTATTTCCACAAAAAACAAAGATAATACAAATCAACAGACACGACCATACATACGCTACACAATTTCATGCAATTTTCGTTGCTCTCTTGCTATCTCATTTTTATTATTCTGTTTGCTCTGAGAGTGCTCCGCACCCACACAAGACAACTATTCGCTGCCGCTACATCAGTGTGTTTTTTTTTCGCAGTTTGACAATCTGAGTTTCGCAGTCGGAAAAATCTGTGTTCTATATATGGGTGGGTCACCCTTATTATTTAGAGGTATGAAAAATAGATGTTGGCCGATATGCACACAAAATGTCACACACATCGGTCCAGCCGTTTAACACCAAACAATCTGTGATCGCAGTCGGACAAACTATGTTTGGATGTATGCACTTTGTGAAGTTAGTCCCTACCCGCGCCCATAGATGTTAACACATCCAAAACAATAAAATGTATAGATATCAGCCAGCGAAGAATACATATTATCATAAATTGAGGTGAAGTGAGACTTTTAAACACAATCGTTGAATCTCACGAACTATTGAGGCCTTCACAAACACATGCAAACAATTGTGGGCACTGGCTGGAGGAACTATTATTGTGGATGACACAAATTAACTTAAACATACATATGATACCCAGGGTAACCCACCCCATTTTTGATCTTAAATATGAAAAATTTAGAAAAACTGTCTATATCTGGAAGTCGAAGCGTCCAATCGAAAAAATAACAAATTTTTACGAGTTCCTAAGGGTTTCTCACAAAGTGTTCCATTCGCGTGAAATATTTTTTTTTTCAAAAAATCGCCAAAATAAGAAAATCGCTAAAATAAAAAATGGCTATATCTCGAAAACGGTGCGTCCAATCGCAAAAATAATAAATTTGTTATCTCCTTGGGAGGCTTTCACCGATGGATGTCGTCAATACGGCATCACTACTTTTATTTTTAAAAAATTGTTAGAACTAAAATTTGTGGACTCAAATCGTATCGAAGAAATTTTGTTAAAAAAATTGTCAAAATATGAAAAATCGCTGAAATAAAAAATGGCTATAACTCAGAAACGGTGCGTACAATCGTAAAAATAATAACATTGTTAACTCTATTAGAGACTTTAACCAATGGTTGCATTTAATACGGCATCACTTATTTTTTTTTTTTTTAAAAATCGCTAACACATACATATGTGTGTTTTAGCGATTTTTTTATTTGAAAAATGTTAGTTTAGCGGATTTTAAGTGATGCCGTATGAGAGGCATCCCTTGGTTAAAGCCTCATACGGGGGTAAAGAAATTTATTATTTTTGCGGTAGGACGCAACGTTTCCGAGTTACGGCACTTTTCTCATTATAGCGATTTTCTTATTTTGGCGATTAAAAAAAAAAAATCCCATACGAATTGAACTACTTTATGGAAAACCCTCGGAAAGACGAAAAAATTAGTTATATTTCGATTGATCACTCGGTTTGCGAAATATATACATGATGGCATTTTAGCGATTTTTTATTCAAAAAAATTTAGTTTAGCGATTTGTTTAAAAGTAATGCCGTATTAAGGACATCGCATTAAGGACGTATTAAGGACCTATGGAGGTAAACAGTTTATTATTTTTGCGATTGGATGCACCGTTTCCGAATTATGGTACTTTTCTTATTTTAGCGATTTTCTTATTTTGGCGATTATTTGAAAAAAAAAAAATATTTTATGCTAATTGGTACCCTTAGTGAGAAACCATTAGAAACCCGTAAAAATTTAATATTTTTTTTCGAGATAATAACATTTTTTCTAATTTTTTCAAATTCTTGATCGAAAATGGGGTTGGGTTACCCAAGGTAACCCATTGGCCACGAAATACGAACCCTGGTTATAAATGATAAAATTTTTGATTATATTGAAATATAAAATACACAATTTTAATAACATTTTTTTTAACTTTTTTTTCTATAAAATTAAAGCATCACCATATATGGTTGGGATAGCCAACAAATTCAAGTAGTTAGTTGAACATACCAATATATTATTTGGTACAACCGAATTAGTTTTTACATTTTTCGTTGATGCAACAATTACAATATTCACCTTGGCAGGATAATTTGAGTGCTAGAACAAATACTCGATTGACAGATCACATTTATTTCTGGTTGCTGCGGCTTCTATTAATTATTTGAGTTCATGCAACCAAAACTGTATTATAAATCAATTGATATGCGCATCATTTGGTGATACGGAACACAATTATTGGAAATCACAACTGAATAATGTGATAGTCCAAGGAACCGCCAAATTTTAGTTGGCTGTAAATATAGTTGTGACAACGAATCTGTTCTCTTTGTGTAAAGTTTTCTTTTTACATGTTTAAGACAAAAACAAAAAACAATTTGCTGAATACCTTACATGTGACAGGTCTGTCAATCTTCAAAATAAAAAAATTTATAATCGGTTTTAAACTGCAGACGCTGAAAAATCTCTCTTTGGTTATAATATATGTTTTCTGTGATCCAAATGTGGATTTGTTTGTTGAAAACTGCTGAAATCGAAAACGTGACAGACAACAAAGAAACCAAAAGCAGCAGATCTTCAATTCATGAAAATAATGCTTACAAACATATAACGGGGTTTTCAGTAAGAGCGCTACAAAAGTTTTTTAAATAAAACGAAACCGGTTTTAGATACCAATGAAATTCTTTATTCCTGTGAAAGTACGTTCGATGCCATTATGTATGGAACTCGATTTCTTTTGCATGGCCACCATGGGCACGCTTGCAGAAGTCCAGACGCTGAACCCAATTTTCGACGGTTTTCAAGCATAAATCGGCCGATACTGCTGCAATTTCACGTTCGATATTCGTACGAAGTTCATCAATCGTCGCTGGCTTGTTGGCATAGACCATAGACTTGACGTAGCCCCACTGGAAATAATCTAACGGCGTCAAATCGCACGACCGAGGCGGCCAATCGACTGGGCCATTTCGTGAGATAACACGTTCACCAAACTTGGTTTCCAATAAATTGATTGTTGCATTCGCTGTTTGGCTTGTGGCGCCGTCCTGTTGGAACCACATGTCTTCCAAGTCCATGTTATCCAATTGGGGCCAAAAATATTCGGTTATCATTGAACGGCAGCGATTGGCATTCACAGTAATGTGCCGGTCTTGATCATCACGGAAGAAGTACGGTCCAATGACGCCGCCGGCCCATAAACCGCACCAAACCGTAATTTTTTCGGGATGCAATGATGACTCATGGATTACGTGTGGATTGCTGTCTGACCAATAACGCATATTTTGCTTATTCACGAAGCCATTCAGCCAGAAATGAGCCTCATCGCTGAAAATGATTTTCCGATGAAAATCCGAATCATTTTCAAGTTGTTGCTCAGCCCAATTCACGAACATACGACGCTTATGGTGGTCCAGCGGCTTCAGTTCTTGCGTCAATTTGATCTTGTAATTCGGCATTGGAATTTGATCTTGTAATTTGATCGCAAAATTCGCTACAACGACGTCACAGAGATGCCCAGCGCTTGAGAACGACGTGTGAGAGACACATTTGGGCTTTCTTGAACTGAAGCCCCAGCGACAGCAATATTCTCGACACTACGGGCCCTTCTTTGTCTCATTGGCACGGGAACATTTTGTACTGTGCCTGTGGATTAAAATTTTTCCACTAGACGCTCAATTGTTGATCTGGTAGGACGAATATGACGACCATAAATTGGACGTAGCGCTCTTAAAGTTGAGGCCACTGACTCCAAATTTCGGTAGTAAATTTT
Organism: Phaonia tiefii; assembly: GCA_963931995.1. NCBI lineage: Eukaryota > Metazoa > Arthropoda > Insecta > Diptera > Muscidae > Phaonia > Phaonia tiefii. The sequence goes on from OZ008367.1 coordinate 52,961,180, forward strand.
AATAATTTCGACTAGTTGTTGGCTCGTATATCTTTCCATGATGAAATGGCAAACCTTACTGAAGAGAAATGAAAAGTATGGCGTCGTTTGCTGTCCCTATCGATTTACTTTTGTAGCGTCTCTGTTGAAAAACCCGTTATCTATCTATAGAAATTCCAACCATATTTAAATAAAATTACATAAATTAAGAAAATGTATGAAATAGTCAAGTTATGGCGCGAGAAATAAATGCGTTTGAGTGAATCGTGTTGACTTTTTTGGTTCTCTTCTAATAGGGTTGCCAAATTGCGCCGGCTTATTCTTCTCTACTTGTACATCCTTTTTGTCTTCGAGAGAAAAAATGCTCCGAAAAATAATCAAATATTTAGCTCCAGCTTCAAGAGCGCAATATGTACTTCTTTCAGCTTCGTGGCTGCAGCAATGCAAATTGAGTCGTTGCAGTAAGGAACTTGCAAACATATATGAATGATTTCGTTGCAGCATCGACATCCGTGGTTTACAAAATTCCAAAAATTTTTACACATTTGATGTGTTTCGATTGAAGAAGCCAATGTGTAAATTACAGAAAGCTATATTGACCGTCGGTGGTGCAATGGATAGTGTGCGCGGCTCTTGTACATGAGATCCTGGATTCGAACCCGGCTCAGACCACCTTAAAATTTCTTTCGGCGGCGGTCACATCGCATAGTGACGGCGACACTATCGAGTATCTAGCCATGAAAAAGCTTCTCAAATTACCGTTCGGAATCGGTGTAAAACTGTAGGTCCCAATCAGTGAGTGAAAACTGGAAAGCGCACAGCTCAGTGATTGTGAGAAGTTCTCCCCAGTCCCTTCATGGGATATAATGGGAAACCATTTATTTTTTTTTTTTTATATTGAAAGGAAAAGCTTCGTCAAGCGAGCGCAATTGTTCGGCATCTTGGGAAATAATTTCATTAAAAGTGAACTTACGTACAGATTTATCGCCGCAACGAAAACTACCATATTTACTGTTAAAGTTTTGTCACTGCAACGATGAGTTACCGTTGCTACAATGAATATGATGATGATTTTCGCTTCTAAAGAAAAAAGTATGCAGCTGGCAGCTGAATCATCTATGTCAGACCGAACACCTTTTATATACCCTCACCATAGGATGGGGGTATATATCATTTTATACGAAAAAAATGTAACACATAGAAGGAACCAAATTAGACTCTTAATATCTTTGGACGAAATTCGATTTTCGACTTTTTAAGACGTTTGAGCCATGTCCGTCTGTCTGTCTGGCTGGATGGCTGTCTGGTCAATACGATAACTGCCGTAAATCTTTACAGATGACAATGAAACTTTGTCAGTGACTATTATTTGCTAATATTGAGTTTGGGATTGAAAATAGGCGTTTTGACCACGCCCCTTTTTTTACCTCCCATACAAATCGACACATTTAGCACAAAATCATATTTTTTTCAAACCTTTCTTCTGGTAGATGTGATTAGCTTCAACTGTCACACCGGTTAATAATCTGTAAATGCCTACTTAACTGGAGAAAACGGGCGAGATTGTCACGACCATTCTGGTACTTCCCATACAAAACAGGGTGTTCGACCGGATTGTCAGCCCCATAAATCGCGCGAAACACTTCCGGCCTTAATGAAATTAGGTATAAGGCTTCACGTCATCAAAAGCTAATCACCGATTAAAACAAGGGTGATTTTGCCACTCCCATTGTCGTACGTCCCATACAAAAGTTGTTTGGCCGTCTGGTTGCTCGGCATGAGAAGTCCCCCAAAACCAAACCAATCTGCTTTGGTTGTTGCGTCAATTTTAAGTACACTCCTCAAATGGTTCCGTAGAGCAGAGGTCGCGGAACCCCTGCAACCAAATTGCTTAGGACATTGCCGGCATCTAGCTTTATCCTTTCCGTCTCGATCAAAATATTTCCATACAGAAGACATCTAACAGGTGGCGCAAAAGTAATCCTCCTATCAGAAAATGCTATAAATTTTGCGATTGTAGCCGAGGATGTCATGGATGCGCCGTCGACATCGACTACAGAGCAATGATCGGCTACAGAGCAATGATCAACGAGTTCTTTTTGCCCAACTTGATGAATTGGGATTGGAAAACATGTGGTTCCAGCAGGACGGTGCAACGGCACACACTGCACGTGCCACAACCGATATGCTGAAGGATGCATTTCCCAGGCGCCTAATCTCCCGTTTTGGCGATTTGCACTGGCTAGCAAGATCGCCTGATTTGACCGCTCCAGACTTATTTTTGTGGGGCTTTTTGAAGTCGCGGGTTTATGTCAACAAGCTTCAGACTCTTGCAGCTCTTAAAGACAATATCTGTCAAGAATGTGAGGACGTATCGCCGGAAGTTTTGGCCAAAGTGATGGAAAATGCCATAAAAAGGGCTCAAATGACAATCAACTGTGGCGGCGGCCATTTACATGACATCATATTCTCGACTTGATGTAAAAAAAATTAAAAGACCAAATAAAAATAATCCACAAGAAGAATCAAAGTTTTTCATTTTTTTTTTACATTACAGCCAAAAAACATCGGAAGTTTACTTTTGCGCCACCTTGTACATCCAAAAGAGTTGAACACCGTTGTAAGACTGCACAATATTTCATTATAAACCAAAAAACTTACCTGCTCAATGTTAGGTCAAACAATTTATTCACTATTTTAACTTTAATAAAAAAATAAAGCTCTGCTTTTAAATTTTGCTGTTTGGCATGTATCAATTTATTTGTAAGAATGTGAATGGAAAGGAAAACATGAAAAACAGACGTTTGTAATACTTGCCAGATTTATAAACACCGAAACACTGGAAAAAAACATGTACGAGTACACATTTAACACAATTATGAATAAAATTAAATAAAAAATATCGAACGCCAAAAAACCGAGATTCGACAAAAAAAAATAACCGGATTATTTGATATTCGAAAAACAGGTATTTAAAAAAAACCGACGGTTTTTATGAGTGAAACAAACCGAGTAGCCGGTTTCTGAAAACCGAACTGATCACCCTATAACATATATATACAAAGTACCATTTTTAAGATACTACTAAGTGGTGTTTATGGGCTAGTTAGATTGACTAGACACGTTCAGATTGTATTAATATATTTTGTAGTCTCAGAAGTTATACAGTTTTAGCATGGCTACAATTTTGGCAAACATTGTGAGTGAAAAATTTGGTGTCCCTTGAAGTTATGCTGAAAAAAGTGAAAAAAAATCTATTTATATCAAAATATAGCAGGAAAATCTGAGAAGTGGTAAAAATCTATTTTTTAAAAAAATTTGACGTTCTACAGATATTTCGTGGGCACTGATCAACTCAGTAGACTTGCCTCTAACAACTTAAAGAATTAAAGAATAGAGGTATAGGCATATCATCACACATTATAGGGACAAACATATCTCAACTAAGCGAGAATTGTCTCAACTCCTACTTGTGTGATATACTTTTGGAGAAGGGAGATGATGGTATGCGTTGGTGGGCATTGAAATAGCTATATTCCCAACCATCCACTATAATAATCCATTTTGCATTATTTCCTGAAAGAACCGGAACAATTATTAAAGAACATAACATCTTAAAGATCGAATAATTAAAACTTAGACGGAAGCAAATTGCGTTACGCTGAAACGAAGTCCCCGATAAATGGGAATAAATTTGGGACAAACGGACAACTTTAACGAGAAACGGTAAATGTTTGTGACAAACATCTTTTTTGTTTAACGCAATTGAGTTACATTTCACTAAAGAGGATTTATTTTGGATGGAAGTGTAGTATAAATATTTTATCGAATTTTAAAAACATTATCGAATTAAAAATTGGATGCCTACGCTTTGCCGCGCCAATATGAACAAAATCTTACCTTTAAGAATTTCTTGTTTTATTTGTTGAAAGAGCCACAACATTAATTCAAGAGACAATGCGGTGTAAATCTGTGTTTTTGTACATATTTGGTTTCTCTCAAAGAACAGAAAGTAAATGTCAAGTAATGTCATATTGAGCATCCGTTCTTCTCTTTCGTTTCGTTGTTTTCTTTCACACTATTCGTGGTGCGGTCGGTGCGATAAGAGTTAGTTGACGTAATTTGACATACACCAGGTGGAATTACAAAAATTTTTGACTTAAATTTTTCACGTCGTTTTGATAAAACTGTGAAATTTAAACGTATTTTAGAATATTTTTGTGATTTATTTACACAAAAATGTTAACGTACAAATCGAAATGCTATTGTTGATTTATTGTTGGTTGGTTTGAGCCATTGCCTCTATCTGGTATTATTGAAGCAATACTTTCCAACATCCAACCGCCCATCTGCAACACACCAAATCTCATCAATTTACTGAGAGAGTTGACTACTCTATAAGTCATTACTCTATGGATTGACCACCTTTTAATGTAAATGTGTGCCTGTATGTATATTTTTCATTTATAATAACTTTTCTTACGGCCTAATTCACCATCTCCAGTTATCCTCAGTTAGAAAATTGGGCGTTAAATTGGGCGTTAAATGAACAACATTAAAGTTCGTTTACAGCAAACGATGTTGCAATGGTTAGCGTGCGCGACTCTTATACATTAGAACGTGGGTTCGATCCCTGCTGTGACCACCTTACATTTCTTTCGACGGCGATCACCTCGCTTAAAGATGGCGACACTATCGAGTATTTAGCCATGAAAAATCTTCTCAAGATACCGTTTGGAAAAGATATAAAACTTCAGGTCCCAATAAGTGAGTATAAAAACTAGAAAGCGCACAGCTCACTGTTTGTTGCGGGGAAAGTATAAGCTGGAGTCAACGATATATTTTTGGGGTAAAAGAAATATTTTTCAACCAAACCAGCTGTAAACTTTTTTTAATTACGTGCGTAAGACTCAATATGTGGTCATATATAATACGATTTTCGCGCTGGCAACGATTTTCTTAATTTTAACGATTTTGTTGACTTTGAGCTGAAATCTACGGAATTTTACATGATTTCCAATATATTTTGACACTAGACAATTCAAGTATTTTTGTGTGAGAATCAAGAGAAGACTGCTAGATTTTGGTGTTATAATAATTCTGAATTCCTTGATGAAAATTCAAAGATCAGCACTGATTATAGTTAGTGGGGTAATGGGCACGACGTCAGGCACTGCACTTAGTGCTATTCTGAACATATGTACTCCTGATATCATGGCCGAATAGGCAGCCGCTGGCGAGAATCAGAGATTGTGGCCTTTTGATATCGGGGCATTCCGGACACGCTGAATTACTAAAGCGGATCAACTCTATTCCCGCAAAAACGGACTACTGTATTCCCTACCTTCTACCAGCGACAAATCTAAGGACTTCTATTCCGAACAGGAATATCTGGGAAAAGTAACTGGAAGGGGACACAAGTAGTATCAGATTTTTCACGGATGGATCAAAGTTGGACGAGCAAGTAGGCTATGGGGTCCATTCACCGGACCTAAATGTAAATATCTCCTTCAAGGTGCCTGATCACTGTAGTGTATTTCAGGCGGAAATTACCGCCATACTGGAGTTTGCTGAACTACTGAAAAGTAGTGTCACAACCCTCCAGAGAATATGTATCTACACAGACAGCCAGGCTGCCACAAAAGCCCTGGAAGCCATGTTTGCTACGTCCATGACGGTGAAAGACTGCCACTCACCACTTACGGTGATAGCACAGTATTTTGACATCAGGCTCATCTGGGTACCGGGACACAGCGACATTCCAGGGAATTGCGTAGCGGATGAGTTAGCTAGACAGGGCACTACGGCACAGGTTCTTCCGGCAAAAGAAGGTGTTAGTATGCCAATCTCTACCTGCCGTTTGCAGATCAGGCAGTGGGCCGATAATATGTTCAAGGACAAGTGGAGGCTTACTTCAACTTGCAAACAAGCCAGGGTCCTCTGGCCATAGATGGACAGGAAGAGGACTAGGTAACTACTTAACTTGTCGAGAGGCAGGTTATCCATAACGATAGGAACACTAACGAGACATTGTGTTGTAGGAAAACGCCCCCTAAGATTGGGACATAGAAACTCCACTCTCTGTAGACGCTGCATGGAAGAGTGCGAGGGAACGCCGAAACACCTTCTCTTGGATTGCCCTGCTCTGGCAGGACTGAGAAGTAGGATATTCGGAACACATTTAGTTAGCACCGTAGCCCTACAGGATATTCCAGTAGGTCTTATAGACAAATCATTGAAAGGGCAAATTGGCTAGACGACTAGTCAATAGTTGCTATAGAGGAAACTGCAGGTATCACAATGGGTCTCTTTAGCCTGAGTGTGCTAGACAGCGTGCTGTCTTGCAGCCTTTTCAACCAACCAATTCACCAAACAATCCTGAGGAGTCAAACCCACTAGGGTGGAAATGAAAAATCAACTTTAGATTTTTTGTGGGTTATTTTTCCAATTTGGTAGAAAACCCGGAAAAGTCAAACCTACTAGGGAGGGAATGAAACATTAACTTTAAATTTTTTGCGGATTATTTTGCCATTTGGCAGAAAATTTGCGGAGTATAAATTTGAAGTTTACTGGTTTTAGAATTTTAGGTATTTGCAAGAAGTTTTTTTTTTGGAAATTAATTTAGTTTTACCTGGATATGATAAAAGTTTGACAAGAATCCGACAATTCTAGACGTTTCATCTCTGGGCTTTACAAATTTTGAATTTTTTTAAAAAAGTAAAAAATTAGGTTTTTGAGTTCATTTTCGAATTAGCATCTAAATGAAAAAAATATATTGAACTTAGACTCTAATGACATTCAGCTCAAGTCTATGCGCTTCCAATAAGACATAACACGCTGTACTCTTCCAACGGTGGGACAAAGTAGACTCTTTCGAGGAAAAATCGCCCAGATGACCTTATAAGTAAGGGTAGAAAAACCTTCTTATTTTCCCGCATTGTAGTGGTTTTTGATGTTTCTAAGGTATTATATTCCTCTTAGCTATTCGTTAATTTCTCTTAGGATGCTGAAATAAAATTCGGGTTTTGCGACGGCTGCATTCGGATGTGCAGCGAACGGATAGTGCTCTGCTCTAATCGAGTCATTATCCCGTATGACTATTCTGTCATAAAAGTAATATTTTAAAGTTAAATACAATTCTGTGTTGGTCGGTGGCGCAATGGTTAGCGTGCGTGACTCATGTACATGACAACGTGTGTGCAATTCCCACACCGGGCATCTCCCATTTCTTTCGGCGACGATGACCTCGCTACGGTACGGCTACAGTATGGAGTAGTTAGCCCTGAAAGGCCTTCGGAATCGGTGTTAAAGTGCAGGTTCCAATCAGTGACTCTACCAATTGAAACCACACAGCCAACAGTTTGTGAGAAGTTCAATTTAAACTAAATTTGAAAATTATTGACTCCTACAAATTTCAAAATTAAACGGAATTTTTTAGCTTCCAGTGACGAGTGTGGGAGTGTGATATTATTTATTTAAACAAGTTTAAAACAAATTTGAAATTTAAGATTAAACAGCATGCAAACATGTTCACGAGAAGGCTGCCAATTTATTATGACACATTGAATATGTTCACTGAATTAGCGATGACATGATAAATGTTGCATTGATTTGTATTTTGGATTATGTCTACTAGATGCCAAAGATCGTAGCGATAAAAATGCCAGCAAAACAAGTGCAAAATGTTTTAAATCAAGTAAAATTAATGATCATGTGTTGCTGATACGAGTAGTAGTCATATATTTAATACCAGTAGGATACTGTCAATTTTGCAAGAAGTTTGTGGTTTAATTTTTTTAAAACAGAGTTTGGCGTTGATTAAATTAAAATTCAAACATAAAAAAAATTTTAAAATTACTATAACAGACGCTGAGTGTTTCTGAAGGACTTTCGAAAATTGTCACTTCCTGCAGCAACAATTTTGCAGACTAAAAAAAAATAATACACCTAAAGCATTGATAGAAATGCAAGTACATTTCCCCACCGACTAGACTAAGTAAGCGCTCAACACCACTGCGTGATGACTGCTGTAAATGTTCTTAGTGCTGCTGCTGAATAAAACGATTTTCTTCCCGTATTCTCATACAGCGAGTGGTGAGGACTTTTTCAATGTGTTTATTAAAATAGGAAAGCGAATGCGATTTTCTTAGTTATCCTTTGTCTTTGACTTCAGAGACGATGCTTATGTTGGGGATAATGCCACTTATCGCTTTTTCTTTTCTGTGGATTGCATTTGTGTCAATTCTATTCGTGAAACAAAACTCATCTGTCCAAAATGAACAGATTCACATGTTCACTTCAATCGAAGGCTTTGTACGCAAAATTGTCTGGTTTTTTGTACTGGTAGCAGGTTCATCTCCATTGGACGTGTAAGAGAGTTATTTCTGGTATTCACAAATTATTGGAAGGGAACTAGCAAGAGTTTTCAAATGCTCTGGATTATTTGTGTTGCGTTAATATATTGTCTATTCAATGTAATTTAACTGTTTTTAAAAGCCGATCAAATACAAATTTTGAGGGAAAAAGAGATGCTTGCTTAACCCTTTGAGGACCATACATTTTGGCACAACCTTCTTTTGGAACATTTTAGTCGTTATTAACACAACGACTATTATATGATGGAGCCATGTACACAGAATGAAATTTGAATTTGAATAATTTTTGGAAAGATAAAGTACGAATGAAAATTTTCTGTGTTTAATGACCCCCTTTTTTCGACCAGACCCTTAAGGCTAAAATGGTCAGATCCAATCGTGAGATAGAACCAGAAACTGTTAACAGAGTCTTTGAATATTTGACTGACAGGATGAGCTGCTGAAAAGCCAGCAGCGGCAACCACATGAATGAAATCGTGTTCCATATATAATGGGAATATTTGATATTTCCAATGAAGCCCTAATGCTCTACAAGACATTTAGTTTAGTTCGTTTTATTTAATTTTTAAAAATGTATTTTTATTTGAACACCCTGTCTGTAAACAACGTTATTTTTTTACAATTTTATTTTTGATTTTGCGTCTCTGTTATCCAGCAGGTATTAACAAAACACAACAACTTTTGTTGTGCAGCTACTTCTACACCTTTCCCACTTGTAATTCAGAAACTACGAATTTAAACTCACATAAGATCAATCTAATTTATGAATTTCTAACTGAACTTCAGAAAATATCAAGTAAAATTCAGAATTTGTGTTTCAAAATACGAAAATGTCTATTGACAATTAGAAAATATCAATTCATATTCGGAAAAAGTCAATTGAAGTTCTGAAATATCCATTGAAACACATCAATTGAAATTCAGAAATTTTGGAATTAAAATGTAGGAAATATCAATTGAAAGCCAGAAAACATCAATGAAATTCAGACAAATGTATATAAGGAGATGAGACATCAATTGAAATGTTCATAAGAATTTTGTTTTAAATGTCAATTGTTATTTTCTGTGTTTAAATAGACATTTCAGGATTTTTAATTGCTATTTACTTAATTTCAAGTATAAATTCTGAATGTTACTTGATATATTCTGAATTTGAATTAGAAGTTCGTATATTTATTTTCTGAATTTTAATACATATTTAATACATATTTTCTTAATTAAAATTAAATTTATAAAAATTGATCTTTTCCGAATTTCAAATGATTTGTTTCTGAATTTCAATTGATATTTTATGGCTTTCAATTTAAGTTTACTGAATTTCAATTTAGGTTTGCCGAATTTCAAGTGATATTTTCCCTTTTCCGAATTTCAGATTTCAAATTTTTTCTTTTCTGAATTTCGGTAGATATTTTCTGAATTTTAAAATTAATTTGAAATTAATTTGATTGTTTCTTAATTTCATCTGGAAATTCCGAAGATTAATTGACTTTTTCTGGGTTCATCAAAATTTACTTGCGTTTCCGCAAAAAGTCTCGGTATGTTCCAAACTTTATGTTTTTTTCTGCGCCAGACAACAATATTGTGGCCGTTGTCGGTGCAATGGTTAGTGTGCGCGGCTCTTGTACATCAGAACGTGGGTTTGATCCTTCTCAGACAACCTTACATTTCTTTCGACGACGGTCACATCGCTTAGTGATGGCGACGCTATTGAGTATTTAGCCATGAAGAACTTCTCAAAATACCGTTCGGAACCGGTGTAAAACATTAGGTCGCAAGCAGTGAGTGTAGAACTAGAAAGCACACATCTCACTGATTGTGAGAAGCTCTCCCCAATCCCGTCATAGGATATTATGGGACACCATTTTTTTTAGACAACAACGCAACGCAAAATTGATCATCCAATTTTGCTTTCGAATAACTTTTTTACTATATAAAAAAATCCCTCTGTGTTATGGACCTTAACAATTTTTTTTCTGTTGAGTGGAAGAGATGACATCCGCCAAGTGTCTGCCTCCAGTGTTGATACACATTTCTGCCCATTTAGTCGCAGTTTCCATGACTTCCGAAAGTTTTTCTGTGATAACTGTTGGCATTCCTGTCGAATATTCTCCTTAAAGTTTGCGATTGTCTAAGGCTTGTTCGCATAAACCCGCGACTTCAAGTAGCCCCCCAAAAAAAAAGGGAGTCGAGGATGGTTAAATCGGGGCGATCTTGCCAACTCGCCAAAACGGCAGATTACGCGACCAGGATACCCCTCCTTCATAAAAACCATTGTGGCTCTTGCTGTGTGTGCGATTGCACCGTCTTGTTGAAACCATATGTGTCAGTAAGAAGTCGGCTGTAAGAAGTCGTAACAGTGACCTTATTGCCGATGGCGTCCCCAAGAAAATACGGGCCAGACCCTCCTCCCGCGTGAAAGCCACACCATTCAGTTGCTTTGAGTGGATGTAATAGCTCTATGTGCATGACACGCGAATTTTCAGGGTCCCAGAAACGTAGATTTTGTTTATTGACGTAACCGCTTAAGTTGAAATGTGCCTCGTCTCTCATGACGATTTTCGAGACAAAATCGTCGTCTTCGTTTTGAGATTGAGGATAGCTTAGCAGAAATTCACAAGCTACTGTCCGACAGCAGGCATTAACTGATGAACTATTTGCATTTTGCACTTGAACATAGGTAAGTCTTTCACGAAAATCCGTCCTGTGATGCCCAATTGCGTCGCCGGTCTTCTGATTGATGTTTCATCATTCTGAGCGACATCGACAACCACAGTCGCGATATTCTCGGTCGAACGACCAGTCTGGTGGCGGCCACGCCTTGCAAGGTCCCGTGTGGTTTCAGTCTGTTCGAGTCGATCAGCTAAGCGTCGGAGTTTTTGCCTAGTTGGAGGGACACGATTAGGAATGCGACGTCGAAATTCACGCTGCACCAAGACCACCGACCGATTACTGGACAAAACTCCGCTCATGCGGAGTATAGCGCTCCATTACTGGCCTGTTTAAATACTGCAGCTGTCTAGTTCACAAATGTGAAATATGATTGATGTATGACGCCATTTGCAACAATTATAATACAGGGTGGCTGATGAAAGCCGCTACCAAAAACTATTTAATAACTTTTTGTCTATTTAATGAATCTGGATAATTTTTTTTTATTTTGCACATTGATTTTTAGATTTAACAAAAATTGATAACTGTCAAGCTTTAACAAGAATTTGGATTGTTCGCCACTATCACGCACTAGAGTCCGTAGTTTCGGTCCAAAGAGAGTATAAACGCACGTTTGGCGGTAATTCTCCGAGCAGATTGACCATAATAAGACTTGTTAACAATTTTGCCGAGCATGCGAGAGTCAACAGAAGACCTTACCATCGAAACCCTTCAGTTCAGATGGAGGAAACAATCGTTGCTGTAGCTGCTGCCATACAAAACAATCCAAGAGTTTCGACATGAAGCTTATCTGCTCAAATGGGTATAAGCAGACAGTCATTGGCAGTCAATTATGCACAAAGATTTGTATTTATTACCATATAGCATTTAAATGGCCAACAAACTGAATGCAGCAGACTTCCCGATTCGCTTGGAATTTTGGCAGAAGATGCTTCAAATGGTGGAAAAGGAGGGAAACATGTTGAACTGTCTTTTCATGTCGGACGAGGCCTATTTCGATTTAAACGGCAACATAAACAAACAAAACGGCAACATAAACAAACAAAATTATCGCATATGGAGTGCTTCCAACCCCCAGGTAGTCCATGAGACGGAATTGCATCCACTTCGTGTCATAGTGTGGTGTGCAGTTTCATCACGCTGCTCTGTCGGGCCCTACTTCTTCGGAGAAAACGGTCACACGGTTACGGTTACCGTTACTTGAGCATGTTGAGAGAGGTTTTCTATCCAGAATTACGCCGAATGAGAATTTCTTTCAACTCTGTGTGGTTGCAGCAAGATGGTGAAACTCCTCACATAGGCCGGCCTGTTATGACAGAATTGCGACGAAAATTTCCCAGTAATCTGATATGCAGAAACTCAACATTCCGTTGGCCCCCAGGTCGCCTGACTTTCCTGCACCTGACTTTTTCTTGTGGAGTTATTGCAAACAGGAAGTCTACAAAAGCAAAACCAACAAATTTTAATGAACTAAAGCAATCCGTTCAAGAAACAGTTGCGGCTATTCCTGTCTCAACTCTCCAAGCGGTAATGTACAATTTTTTGGTAAGATGTCGCGCAATTTAAATTCGATTATTTTTAAAACTAATTAAGCTGTATTTAATATAATTGAATGAGCTTTAATATGAATAAAAGAAAAATGAATTCCATACACTGAAAAAAAAGTTATTTGAGTTTCTTAATGTAGCAATATTCATCAGCCACCCTGTATCTTCCGATGGGGTGATTAACTTTGCGCCATCTTGTATATATAAATTTTATTTGTATCTGCAAAAATTAGGACGATAGTGGTGCAATGGCTAACGTGCGTCCCTATTGTCTAGCAGGATCTCATGTACAAGAGGCGCGCACACTAACCGTTGCACCACCGGCGGCCACAAAGAATATTCAAAGAATATCCCTTTGAAATCGATGTAACACTTTACATACCGATCAGTGAATTTAAAAAATTTTTTTACACAGTTGTCGTATAATACTGACTGACAGAGAATCGTAATTTGATAACAACTGTAGTGAAATATTTTGGACACCATTTGTCTATCGTGTGGTCGCCGGTAATGCAATGGTTAGTGGGCGCGGCTCTTGTATTTTAGAACGTGGGTTCGATCCCTGCGCTGACGGTCACCTCGCTTATTGAAGGCGAGACTATCGAGTTCTTAGCAATGAAAAAAGTTTCTCGAAACATCGTTCAGAACCGGTGTTAAACTGTAGATCCCGGTCAATGAGTGCAATACTAGAAAGCGCACATCTCACTGTTGTGACAAGCTCTTCCCAATCCCTTCATGGAGTGTAATGGAAATCCGTTTGTTTATCGTGCGATCTGGTAACTATTGTGGTTGATGACAGGTTTCTGCGATCTTTCCAACATCTAATAGAGGATGCAAAACCCTATGAATGATATATTATGTTTTAGTTTAGACCCCTCGCATTTAAATTACCTCTCCCTTTTGCATATTTATGCGAATTTCGTTCAGGTCCTGCATTTAACTAAATTCAACCAAAACCTAAGTGAAGCCGGCAGGAGAGTAAGACAAACTATTTTAATTAAAAATTCCTAATCGTGTGTGAAGAACTTTTATCTGATTGTTAAGGCCAACGAGCCATCGTCTCATTTACTCCCCACCATAACACACATCCACCGACATTTACTCCTTTCGAATGCTAGAATGGCAAACAATAAGGATTGCGTTTCTTGGCGACTTCGTTTGGGCGCTTTGTTGTTGTTGTTATTATTGTGCGGAATATCTGTGGCGGCAATGATGTCTTGGGATGTTTCCGTCCTTGTGTGTAGTGTAGTAATGTCGTGTTACTTGTAAAACGCGAAAGGGAATTAATATGAAACCTAAAGATCGCGTTTTCAATGCAACAACATATAACATTTGTTGATCGCGCAAACTTTTACAAAGTTTCGTGTTTGTTCGGTTTTTTATATGACTTGATATCTCCCAAAATACAAAAAAAAACACAAAATTAAACGCGAAGTAGAATACCAACTTAAACGGCAATCAGCAGCAGTTGTAGTTTGGCAATACTAGGATGCGTCAATGTTGGCTAATAAATGGCTTTTTGAGGTCTCCTTTTGTCGATTTCGTCTTCGTCGTTGTCTTGTGTTTAGTAGGCGCTGTGTTGCCTCTATTTGCTATAGAGATTCAAATCAGTCTTCGCAAATAGAGGCCTTTGGCAGTTATGTGTGAAATTCCTTAAGTGTTGAAAATTGTCTGGCAAGTGTGAAAATCTAAAATGTAATTGAATTGTTATCACAGCACCTACTTTTGGTTGAATAAGGATATAGCGAAGCCCATATAAAAACTAATGACTTCACATTTAAAACAACAGGGCGATGACAGTCTGAGGTGGTTGATAACTACGAAGAAATATTTTGCAAATTGAAAGGAAAATTTGAGAAAGTAGTCAAGGGAAAAAAGAACCAAATTTTAAAGAGAATTGTTGTTACCTCGTAGTTGACTTGTCAAAAGTAACTTTTTAAAAATTGAAAATCGCCTGCAATAACGATACAATTATTATATTAACCCTCTACAACTGACGTGCTCTAATTTTAACAATATAACTGATGAGGGGTCTACCAGATGCCACTTTTAAACTGATTTACTATGTTGAAGTTTCTGACTGGCGAATTATTGGCCTTATTTATTTATAACAAAATATAGTTTTCAAGCTAACATAACTAACTTTTTTTATAGGGTTTTTTGAAAGGATCGTAACATCGAATTTTTCGAATGTGCAGAAAGTTTTGCTTTGAGGTCTCTGACGCACTACGACGTCAGTTGCAGAGGGTTAAGCGTATAGTAAATAGGCGAATTAAAATGATCATCATAGTTCAAATTTATTTATTCTTGCATTGTGCGCAAGTCAAACGACATTTAAACATGTTTTCGGTACTGTTTCAACTGAAATAAAGTTTGTTTCTTAAGTCCTTTGTTTTCAACCAGATTTAATTCATGGAAGATATGAAAGCATTCTGCAACTGACAACACAAAAACTTTTCTTATTGCATATTATGAAGGGATCCGACAGAGTTTCTTAAAATCAGAGAACGGTACGCTAGACCTGTCCATATTTAAAAATTATTTGATGTGTTAACATCTATAGCCGCGGCTACGGCCTGAATTCACAAAGTGAATGCATCCAAACACAATTTGTCCGACTGCGCTCACACAGATTGTCCGACAGCGATCACACATTGTTTGCCGTTAAACTCCTCCGAAACGGCTGGACCGATTTGTATGAAATTTTGTGTGCAAATCTGGTAGGTCTCAGAATCGGCCAACATCTATTTTTCATACCCCTAAATGATAAAGGTGACCCACCCCCATATAGAACATAGATTTGTCCGACTGCGAAACACAGATTGTCAGACTGCGAAAAAAACACACACTGATGTAGCGGCAGCAAATAGTTGTCTTGTTTGGGTGCGGAGCACTCTCAGAGCAAAGAGAATAATGACGTGGCTATACATATATAAAAACTGTGAAAAAACACACACTGATGTAGCGGCACCGAATAGTTGTCTTGTGTGGGTGCGGGAGCACTCTCAGAGCAAAGAGAATAATGACGAGGTTATACGTATATAAAAATGAGATAGCAAAAGAGCAACGAAAATTGTGTGAACTTGTGTAGCGTATGTACGAATATAACAATGAATGTATTTACATGTGTCTGTTGCTTTGCATTCTCTTTGTTTTTTTGTGAGAATAAAACAAAAAGTATTAAGCAAAAAAATAATGACACATGTGCTTGAACTAGTCTTTAAATAATTTTAAGTATTAATATTACTTAAATGTAACGTCATCATATGATAGAGCGCTCTTTGTATTTTCCAATGTAACATCTACTAATGTGATCATAGAATCGAACAAATACCGTGTAACAAAAAGGTGTTAACACATCGCCCGTGAGTTCGAACACTCATTGATTTTTTTATTATAACAAGAAATGGGCACATGCATTTGCATACATTCATATATGTAAATTTGAATGTTTCGTGTATTAGTTTTCAATTATTTTTGAAAATAATTCTGAAAATGTATGACTTACAATTCAAATATACAATTTTCAGTTTTATGTTTTCTCAATAACTTGAAATTCTTCACGCATGACTCGCTTTTGAAAAAAGATAAAGACTTCTTCTATCGATATTCAGTATTGGAAAAAGTTAGTCATGACCTAAAGCTGACAAGTCAATAGGACGGTCTTGCATACACAGATTGAAAGGCTGTTCACAATTTATGTCACCTAAGTAAAAACTAGTGACATGTCACGAACATGTCTTATAGAAAGTGTCAGCACCTACTGGCACTGTCATAAGACTGGGTTCCAACTGGGTATCTTTTAAATCGCATGTTATTTGGACACTGATATTTGCTATTAGAAATATCGACTATCAATCAGTATCACACCTCCTTGAACAACGTTGGGAAATATTGCAAACTTATTACTATATTGCTATATTGCCCAAACTGTGCGTTTGCTGACAATAAATTTTGGCCGAAATGAAGAACCCATCGCTCGTACTGTTCGCAAGATTGAAAGTTTGTGAGACTGGTTTTTAGTCGACAACACTCATGGTTCCCGTTGTTGTACGCTGCGTACCGACGATAATGCGACTGTTGTGACCGAAAGTGTACAACTCAATCTGAGAACATCTATCTCAACAACCTGACATTCCCCGCACCAGCATGATAAGAATTTTGCACAAAAATCTCGGTTAATTCGCTTACAAGGTATAATTGACTCAGCAATTCCAGGCAAACGAGCACCCACTTCGTTGCGGCTTCTTAGTTTGGTCCTTACAGAAGTTCAAATCGGAAATCGGATCTGTGCGAAAAATCATCTTCTCTGACGAGGCGTAATTTCATCTCGGAGGCTATGCCAACAACCAAATTTGCCGTATCTGGGGGTCATGTCATTGTCGAGAAGCCAATGCATCCACCAATTTTTAGTAATCCCTTTGGGATCAGTTTAAAACAGTACATTCCAATCCACTGTAACACATTTTATAACGGAGTAATATCGTAGGGGAGATTTGCACAGTCTTCCAATTCAACTCAGCTTCCAATCCAGGCCGCCTTATTGTCTGCCATTTATAATTGCGCGGATTTGTAACTACGTCTTATCCTAACCGTGTTTTTTTTTTTACAAAATTTTACTTGGTTAAAAGCGTCAATTATTCGTATAATTTATGATGCCAAGTGAAGCGGTAAACTTAACTGACGCAACATAGACCAACCGAAATGGACGTCTTTTGGTCGATGCGGTTGTTTGCGAGTTCATTGATTGTTGCGGAAACTTGCTGAGCGTCAACTTATGCTGATGCTGTCTGTGTTTATGATGTTTATCTGCAATGTCGGAGTAGGTGAAAAAACATTCATAACTGAATTTTGGTTTTTGTTTTCTATTAGCCTTTTGCCAAAATACATACATACATATGAACATATGTATGTCATTATGTTCTACTTATGTGGAGTTAAGCCATCTATTGTACTGCTGTTTTGGTACGGGAACTGGCTGGTAATATACATTTTCTACTAACTGCTTGTAATCGAAACCCGTAAAAGATATTGTATTGTTTGTTGTTCATATGATTGTTGGGCCACAAGATGTAACTGAAAATCTTTGAACTTTTATTTTTTTGGTCATATTAGTTAGCATGTCATCATAAATTTTGTTTAGCTGCAGTTTTATCTGTGCGACCGTGGAAATGATTTATATGAAGTCTTATTGTTTATCTTGTAGTTAGTGAACATATTTGTAGACCAAAATTTGGCTATTTCAGATTTTTCAGCCATAGTTTCGATGATTTTCGATGATGGAACAAAATTAGAATTAACCCAACTATACAACAACAATGTAGATACAGTGAAGAGCAGAAATGGTTACATGTCTGTACACTTTTAAACGCAGAAGAATAATAATAACAAAACTAATTAATAATATATTGTATTCTTAATTCTTGGTTTGTTTTTAACAATATTATATATATAAGTATTCAAATGTATATTGATAATCTATCGTGGCACTCCTTTTAATATTTCAGAGCATATATTTGAATTTGGGAGTGTGAAAGGAGAGAACGGAAAGAAAATTACAAAAATGCAATTGCACAACTCTTACAACCCCAATAGAATCAAAAATAACACTAACACTACAGTGTTGCTTTTATTTATTTATCTATTGATGTGCTAACATCTATAGGCGCGGGTAGGGACTTAACCCACAAAGTGAATACATCCAAACATAGTTTGTCCGACTGCGATCACACAGATTGTTTGGCGTTAAACTCCTCCGAAACGGCTTGACCGATTTATATGAAATTTTGTGTGCATATCGGGTAGGTCTCAGAATCGTCCAACATCTATTTTTCATATCCCTAAATGATAAGTGTGACCCACCCCTATCTAGAACACAGCCTTGTTCGACTGCGGAACACAGATTGTCAGACTTCGAAAAAAAAACACACACACTGATGTAGCGGCAGCGAATAGTTGTATTGTGTGGGTGCGAAGCACTCTCAGAGCAAAGAGAATAATGACGTGGTTATACGTATATAAAAATGAGATAGCAAGAGAGCAACGAAAATTGTGTGAACTTGTGTAGGGTATGTACGAACATAACATGTGTCTGTTGCTTTGCATTCTCTTTGTGTTTTTGTGGGAACAAAACAAAAAGTATTAAGCAAGACAATAATGACACACGTGCTTGCACTGGTTTTTAAATAATTTTAGGTATTAATATTATTTAAATGTAACGTCATCATATTATTAAACGCTGTTTTTTATTTTCCAATGTAACATTTACCAATGTGTTCATAGAAATCGAACAGGTACCGTGTAACAAAAAGGTGTTAACACATCGCCCGTGAGTTCGAACACTCATTGGATATTTTTTTTTTATTTACTTACTGAGCTAAAAACAGCTGGAAAATCTAATTTTACAAATCTTCAGTTACAAACTAAATACAAAATTAAAGTATAATAATTAAATTGAAAGAACAGCAACAGTGGTAACACAGCAATCAGGAACAAGATTAAACAAATAAATAAATTAATGCAGGAGCTAATCGCTTGAACAGGGAACTTGATTGTGTTGGGCGATATTATTATACATAAAGACTAATTAGGAAGACAGGAATGAAAGAGGATTGATAAAGCAGGAACAATTGAAGCTGCAACAGATGCAGTAGGAGAGATGAAGCACGAACTGATGAAGCAAAAACAGACGACACTGCAACAGATAAAGCAGGAAGAGACTGCAACAGGTAAAGCAGGAAGAGAACTGATGAAGCAGGAACAGATGAAGAAAAACCATATGACACGGAAACAGATTAGGCAGGAACAGCTGATGAAGGACAGATGAAGTAGGAACAGATGAAGGAGGAATAGATAAAGTAGGAATAAGTGAAGCAGGAACTTATGATGCAGGAGAAGCAGGAACAGGTGAAGCACGAATAGATGACACACGAACAGATGAAGCAAAAACAGATGGAGCAGGAATAGATAAAGTAGGAACAAATGAAGCAGAAACTGTTGAAACGGGTGAAGCAGGAACAGATAAAGAAAGAACGGGTGTCACAGGAACAGATGAAGCAAGAACAGATGCAGCAGGAAGAGAATGAAGCATAAGCAGATGAAGCAAGAACAGATGACACAGGAACAGAGGAAGCAGGAAAAGATGGAGCAGGAACAGATGTAAACGCTGGAAAAAAACGAACTCTGTAACATATTCTCCCGAACATATTCTGCAGGAACCATGTATATGTTTGGAACACACTTCAAACATTTATATGTTTGCAAGACCCAAACTCAGGTGTATTTAAATGCAAATATTAGCACGTTTACTGACAAATATGTATGCTTTTATGTGGAAACAGCTTCACCCTAAACATCCACATACTTACGAGGAAGCATTCGAGTGTTTCCCCCAAACCTCCATATACTTATGTGGGAACATATGCGTAATTTCTCCCAAACATAATAATATTTAGAAATTTCTTTCTTTATTTATTATAATTAATTTTATCAATATATATCCACATTTATAAATAGATAATACAAAAAATTTAAATATTTAAAATTCCCTTTTTACATTTAGTTGCATTGAATGCATTACCTTTTTTATCTCTCAGTTTTTTTGGTTTCAGAAGGATTCAACTAACTATTATCACTATGCGGTGGTACACAAACAATATACTTATATATAAATCTAGTTCATGCAAGACAAGCGTGTATTAAGTACTTGTGTTTCTTTTCACAAATGGTCTGCTATTCCGATTTTTTTAGTGGATGCTCTGGCAGAAAAAGAGATTCACGTTGTTGCCCTTTTCATTTTCTTTCCTCAAAATCATTTCTCACTTTGATAGCACACATAAATATATACGAAACACATACACAAAAACCAAAGCAACATCACAAAGCATTTGTTGTTTTATTATTTTTTCACTGGTAAAGCGCCTATGAACCATTGACCGATGAAATTAAAACGGACTACATCAACGAAAATAAGAAATACTGACTTCACCTGCAATTTGCACGCACATTCAGGAATATTTATGAATCACTCACTGAGAGAATAATGCAAAACTACAGATACACACTCACAAGATATACACACTCGTTGCCTCTCTTTTATTCTCTTGCTCTCGAGAGAGCATAAACAGTGCAACAACACGACAACACAGATATATTTGGGTCGCAAACACATTATGTTATAACATATTAATCATTGTGTCTCAAACATGTAATATTGAATAGCAAACATAATGCGTTTGGACACAAGTAAAGGGGTTTTCAATAGGTACTTGACAACTTTGAATTAAATTTGTGAACGCACTATTTCACTGATCATCTTTTTTCAACGAATATCGATTGTACTTCATTAAATAAAAAAACAACCCGTAAAAAACCACGCCCCTTTGTCCAATGCCGCCCATATGTATTGATCGTCAAGGGGAATATTTTGTAAAACCAATAAAGCCATTTTTATTTTAAAATGTTTGTTATTATTTGCTTTCCCCGAAATATGAATAGGAACCCTCGCCCTGACAATGCATCTAACTACAAGATCAGAATGGAAAATATACAATCCCCCTATTTATTAACGACCCCCGCAAAGGTTATAAGGGCAAGGATCTACACAGATCCGGTGCCACTATCCAATTGGCAGATGTCCTCGAGAACCATAAGGCTGATATTACTGCCATCCAGGAGATGCAATGGACTGGTCATGGCTGTAAAAGGAAGAATAACTGGGACATATACTACAGCTGTCATAAGAAAAATCATGAATTTGGTTGCGGAAATTTGTTGACTTTAATGCCAAACTCGGCAGAGAAAATATTTTTGAACCAACCATCGGTAAATTCAGTCTATACGCCATCAATTCCAATAAAGGAATGAGACTCTTAGATTTTGCCAGGGCAAAAAACATTGTCATATCCCCAAAACCTTAGCTAACCTTCAAAAGAGTCATATCCCTAATTTCCATATACCATATTGAACACAACTGATAAACACGGAAAACTATTGGTATACAATTTTCGGTCTGAACTGCTAATAAATAAATCAAATCCGTTGTATGTAGGGGGCGTGAGTCCGTGACTTTCGAACTTCCCTCGTAGTTATATGAAATGGAACACTGCTCCCACCAAGTACCACGTGTTAATAGACAACTGTCAAATTTTGGGCAAGTTCCGTCATTTACTTTGCGTTTAACAGCTGTTCAAAACATACAACCTCGTGCATTTTTTTAAAAATAGAAAAGGGGAATTTCGAGTGCTCATTAAACATTATTTTTTGCAAAAAAAAACGCCAATCAAACCAAGGAAAAGCTTGATAAATACTTTGGGGACTCTGCACCATCGAGTTCAATGGTAAAAAAGTGGTTTACTGACTTTCGTTGTTTTCGCACAAGTATTTGTATTTTTATTTATGTATTGGTAAATCTGCACAACAAGACATGTTGTCTTATGATTATAGTGCAGGGATTTCTATCTCAAATTAATTAATTACAATTTTATATAGTTACAAGTTTTTCAAAAATGTAGTAAAAAATAATCAAAAGTATAAATTATGACGTGCAATCAATGAAAAAATAGAAAAGAAAGAGAAAACTCACAAAGTATTAAATAAAATTGTAGAGCATACGGGTTAAAAATCATACATATATCGGAGAACACAATCAATTTGATCGAAATAGCTAAAATTAACAATATCACTGAAGTTAACAATAATAAGATAAATAATATAAAACATAAGTATAACAATGCACATTGATAGTATTAATTTTAATTTATAGTATTAATTTAAATTTAATTTTCACATTATATTCTAATTTACAAGAATGAAGTTCTGTTCTGTTTATTGATATCAAAAATATTCAATTTGAAGGATTATACAATTCTGTCACTAAGTACAAATGACGCTGAACGTTCTGGACGGCCAATTGAGGTCAATACACCCGAAAATGTCGAAAAATCCACGATATGGTGTTAGCCGATCGTAGAATAAAAGTGCGTGACATTTTTGATGCCATAGGCATTTCATATGGCAGTGTGGTTTGGAATTTAAATGATCAGTTGTGTTTAAGAAAGCTGTCTGCAAGATGGGGGCCGCGTTTGCTCTCAACTGACCATAAACGTAATCGCGCAACAACTGTCAATTTAACTAACATGTTCGACCTCAGCTATGTCCTTGCGAAATTTAATCTTGATCGGTCCAGCCGCTTCGAAACGGGTGAGTTATTTCCATTTTTTTTTTTTTTTTGAGAAATCCCCCACTGTGTGTCGCTACAATTCAGAGTCGATGTTAGTTACTTAGGTATGTGAAACAACACTGGGAGTATTTGACAAAAAAAAATCAATGAGTGTTCGAACTCATGGGCGATGTGTTAACACCTTTTATTACACGGTACCTGTTCGATTTCTATGAACACACTAGTAAATGTTACATTGGAAAATAAAAAAAAAAATTCAAACACTTTCAACCATTAATTAATTCATTTAATAAGTATTGATCAAGGTTTATACGATACCCAGAATGCAGTCAATTCCAAAAGCCATAATACGAAATGTACTTACTTCCATTATAAATAAAATTTAGTTTACAATTGTATTGTTGTGGTTTGAACTCGTTTTTTTTTTTGTGCTGAAGGCTCTTTTGTTTTGCACTTTTTTTTCTTACATATCCTTTAACATTAGATGTAATATTGATGAAATATATAAAGCAATATTTAGCTCACTGAAATAATTGTTTTTGCTTTGTCATAAACAGAACGACGACGACCTGCTTGATTGAATGCTGGCATACAACTGAATAAAATTCAATATTTAGCTCACTGAAATAATTGTTTTTGTTTTGTCATAAACGCAGTGACGACAAAAAGTATTGTATAGTATAGAGAACTTATTGCACTCTTCTTCCGCTCTCATGTAGAGAGTCTGAATAAAAGAGCATAAACCAGTCTTCTTCTCTTTATAGAATAGTTCAATATAAATGCACCATTTCGACAATGTTATTACATAAAACAAAACAAAAAGCATAAATGTTTCAAAGGGCATCAATGTTTCACATCAAAATTATGAATGGACCAAGGTATGACAAAAAGAGAGTAATACGTTTTGAACCATTCGCCAGACGTCGGCAGTACTTTTGAGTCATGCGATTCGTTCCATGAGTTCTTTATACTATTCAATACTCTTTGACGACGACGACCTGCTTGTTTGTTCGCTGCCGCTACATCAATACCATCATACTTATTTTCAGGCAGAGGCTATTGTTGTACAACAACCACGTCTGTAATGCTAACACTGTGTATTGTTTGCTTGTGTTCACTTTGATAGATTGCCCTACTCGTGCCTATAGATGTCAAAACATCAAAAAGTAGCCCCAAAATATTTACTAGCACATCTGTGTCGTTGGTCTATATTATGATAATGAATAAAGTTGACTTGTATCATATTATTTATATAAAAAGCGATACAAAAGTTTAGTTCTCTTTGAAATCGGTGATATGAAGTCATTCAAAGAACAGCTAAACCGAATTATAAATCTCTTCAACCTGAACACATATTAATGACCGCGTTTTTTAATATTTACCATCCATGAACCAAGTAGTCGCAGCAGCTTCAAAGCCAAGCAAAATGAAAGTAGTTGCAAAATATCAACATAATTCTGAAATTTAAAACGTAACAGCGACAATTACAGCAATTTTTTCAAAATAATTGCAATCTAAGTTAGAAGTCAAGAAAGGAATTTGAAATAAATATCAGGAATCTCAAAAAAAAACTGCAATGGTCCCACAACCAAACATTGTATCTACTGTGTTAAATTTGGTGTGGGAATTTATGGAAGGAATTAAAAGTGTACACATTTGTATGTGTAATATAATATAATTGAGGTGAATTCTTTAAAATCATTAATCTTCCAAAAAAGTGTTAAGAACACGCTTTAGTTTTCACGTTTTTTTAATTGTACTAGCGAAAAATGATTGCGCCAACCCCTTTGGGGCTTTATGAAAAATCGCCAGTCTAGTTCAGTTGTATACTACTGCTGCCACCGAACGATTGACTGCCCAAGAAATTTCTAGGCTATAATGGGTAATTTGATATCTTAAGTACGGATACAAGAGCACGTAATCTTTTATTTCAGTTTTTTTGCTTGTTTTTTTTTTTGTAGGCAGACAAACTTGTTACTTCAATTCACTGTCGGCTGCGAGGATGATGAGAGGCGAGACGCTTTTGTAGAAACTTCAGCAGGCGTATTGGCTAAACTCCAAAACCAACTCATGCTCGTGTATTGGCCACGAATTGTTTGGCTGCAGTTTCTGTTTGCTGCCGCATTCGTTGGGTTATGAAAAACAGTTAACTTGAAGGTATCAGATTTCATTTCATTAAAAAGCATCACGAAGACAAATCAAAGATAGCAACAAATCTTCGGATTTATCGCTGTATGTAATACTCGTAGTAGAATCGAGTAGAACTCTCGCGGTGTATATAAATCAAAAAATCAAAGGATGGGGATGGGGGTCAAATAATCATTATTTGTAATATTTTTATTTAAGTAATTTGTTTGGTTTTAAAAAACATGGCATAAAGGGGCAAAATCCGAAGTGGTGATAATTTGAAAATCAACATTCTTAATTCTCCTAAAATGTTACTTTATGCATTAACAAGTAAAAATGACATTCTAACTATATCTTAAGTATGTTCCAATGCCTGACATACAATAGTTCCAAAAACCCCTCTACCGTTATCAAAATATTCACTTCATCATGCTACTACACTCTCCAACTTGTCATCGCCACATAATCCTTGTTATAAATAAATTTTCCACACATATTTTTCCCCCTAATCGATAGCATTATTAATGGCTAACAATTTCAAATTACACTCAACTACAAAATAACTACAAATCTTTAAATTGTGCTTTATCGAACACATTAAATCTCCAGCAATCTTTCAGTTTTACCAACGTGTATGTTAATCCTTAGTGGTGGCTGCGTATGAGGTGGCTGCTTGGGGCCACAAACGAGTACACAAATCTTACGAGTGTGGACTTTAAACTATGAGCCAGCAATGCATAATCGGCCTAATGGATGATATTAGAGATTATGTCAATAAAATTTACTAAAGATTTTCGCACTCGAAACCAGTCAGGCCAGCCATATCATGAGAATTAGAATTTATATCCAGTTAAATGTGGAAGATGGAAATAAAACAAAAAAAGTGGCCATGAATGACATTAATATCAATTTAGAAAGTAAACGGCATAAAATGGATACTATGTAAAAAGTGCCTACTAAATTTAATATCTACACACTGAAAAAAATTCTACCAGCAACATATTGCAAGAATCATATACATATAAGCTTTGTTATCATGAGCATTGTTATCATGGAATGAATAACTGCTTCGTTTTTGTTTCTTTGTTGTCGGTCACGCTTTTGGCTTCTGCAGTTTTCAACAAACAATGCCACATTTGGGTCAGAAACACTTATATTTATAATAATATATTATATTTATATTACAAACACAAATATGTTTGGGTCGCAAACTCATATGTTATAACATATTAATCATTGTGTCTCAAACATGTAATATTGAATAGCAAACATAATGCGTTTAGGCACAAGTATACTATAATTGCGACAAGCTACAAACACATTATGTTTGCATCCAAACAACGCAAATAGTCAGATTTTTCAGGGTGTATGTGATTTTTCAGCTTTGAGTATGTAAATCGTGCTAAAGTTCCACAATCGAAATGCTGCTGAATTCACCCAGCATTTGTTGGGAATGGACCAAGAGCATCAACGCAACAACAACACAACACCATTCCAAAACTGAAAAAACACACACACGCACGATGAAAAATCTCAACTTTTTTGTTGTTTGGATGCAAATATAACATGTGTTTGGAGCTTGTCGCAAATATAATATACTTGTGCCCAAACGCATTGTGTTTGCTATTGAATATTACATATTTGAGACACAATAATTAATATGTGTTTGCGACCCAAATATATTTGTGTTTGTGATATAAATGCAGCCGTGTTTGTTGCACTGTTTATGCTCTTTCGAGAGCAAGAAAATAAAAGAGGGGCAACGAGTGTGTACATGTTATAAGTGTGTATCGGTATTCTCTCAATGAGTGATTTATAAATATTCCTGGATATGCGTGTAATTTGTAGTTGAAGTCAGGGTTTCTTATTTTGGCTGATTTTTTGCATTTTAATTTCATGCATTCAGTCGTCAATGGTTCATGGGATAGAGGATATCAATAGCTCTTGATCAGTGGAAAAGAATAAACAAATCCTGGGATGGTTAAATGGTTTGTGATGTTGCTTTGGTTTTTGTGTATGTGTTTCGCATATATGTGTGCCATCAAAGCGAGAAACGATTTCGAGGAAAGAAACCGGAAAAGGCAACAACGTGAATACTTTTTTCTGCTCGAGCCTCTACTGAAAAACCGGAATGGCGGACCATTTGTGAAAAATAATAAAAAAAAACAAGAAATTAATACACGCTTGTCTTGCATGAACTACAGTTTTGAACAAGTATATTATTTGTGTACCAACGCATAGTGATAACCAAGGCGTAGTTGAAACCTTCTGAAAACAAAAACGTGAGAGACAACAAAGGAAGGAGAAGCAAAAGAGCAGCAGATTCTCATTTCTAATGCATTCAGCAAGTATATGTAAAACGGATCATTTTAAATATTTTCATTTTTTGTATTAATTATTTATTTTAATTATATATATAATATAAATATAATATAACAATAATAATATAAATATAATATAACAATAACTCGTTTCCAAGTATTATTATGTTTGGAGAAAATACGCATATGTTTCCACGTAAGTATATGGAGGTTTTTGGGAAACACGCGAATGCTTCCACGTAAGTGTATGGATGTTTCGAATGAAGCACGCATATGTTTCCACGTAAAATACACCTGAGTTTGCGACTTGCAAACATATAAATGTTTGAAGTACGTTCCAAACATATACATGGTTCCTGCAGAAAATGTTTGGGAGAATATTTTACAGAGGCCGTTTATTTCAGCGTGGCCTGATTTGGAATATTTAAAAACCCACTGTGGGCGTTTATACCCCTTGTACTCCAGGCAAATAAATACAGCCTATACACATGAAGAAAGTATGATTGCATAAAACTAATACCAAAATATATAGGCTGGATATGTCATCATTTGTTTCAATAAATAGGTTTTAAAAAAAAACTTGATATCTAGACGCAGCAATCAAAATACGTTTGCTGGTCCGGAAAAATATTTCTGTTGCTACTGAAACCAGCAAAAGTTGAAATGTTTCCCTTAAATGAAAACATCTGTCGCAAAAGTCGTTTGCGTTATTGTAAACGAACTGTCATTTACCTTAAAAAAAATAAATGAGTGTTCGAACTCACGGATGATGTGTTAACACCTTTTTCCTACACGGTACCTGTTCGATTTCTATGAACACATTAGTAAATGTTACAGTGGAAAATAAAAAATAATAGTTTATTGAATTAAATTTTATTTCTTTATTTTTATTATTTATAAATGTTAAGTTTTCAACACAGATAAAATTGGTCTGTGAAAGCTGAAATATGAGACCTAAACTTTAGATTCTATCCTATCTAAACATCGTGAGAAAACTGCGTCAATTGTAGTTCCTTGGATAGTAGTTGGAGACTCCAATGAAGTATTAATGGTAAGCTTGAATTTATCGTAGAGGAATGCGTTATCATGCGATCTCTTTAACATCACCCATTATTATAGGCATTGAAAAATACACCGGGCAATGCTGAACATCAAATGACTCGCTTTGTTTGGCCATAGCAACAACAATGAAACAACCAAACACACAACATCACACATACTTTGTCCGAAGTAGCTGACGTATACGTGTGTCACATAACCCCATGTTTGCCATATCAACAGCAACGAAACAGCCAAACATACAACATCACACATACTTTGTACGAAGTAGCTGACGTATTAGTGTGTCACCATTACGTTGACTGCGCAAGCCCAAGGAAGCTCAGCCTAGGCTTGCAAATGAAATTTTGCGTGGCTATGCTTTATATCTCCGTTCAACAACAGCAACAGACAAATGTACATACATACATTATTATGTTAATACATACGCAATAAACACAATTTCGTATGCCTCACCCCTGCCACACCACTCTTTCATTGCTCTCTTGCTCGCTCATTTTTGTTTAACACGTCATTATTCTCTTTCGCAGTCGCAGAAAATCTGGTTTTAGCAGCAGCATAAAATCTGGTTTTAGCAGCAGTGTTGACTTTGATAGATTTAGTCCCTATACGCCGCTTTAGATGTTAACACATCAAAATATTATAATTAACGTACGCAAACGTACAAAACGTTTTTGAACATGTGTAAAACGAACAAGTATATACGTTGGATTAGGTTAGAGTGTCTGCGAGTTCCTCACAAGGAAGCTCAGCCTAGTAGCAGTGATGGCATTTTGAAAAATGGAGAAAGTAAAATAATGAGCCGAGGTTACCCAATTAGTACTGATAATATATTTTAGAAGTAGCTTGAGTTCAATACTCCCCAGTTCTTGTAGTCTGGCAAAAAGGGCTTCCCAAAGTTATTCTCCCTTTATACAAAGGCTGGGGACTGTAGAAGATAGTGTTCGGGGCTTTCCGCCATAAGCTCGTCATCACAACTACGACACACAACGCCTGTATTGTATTCCAATGATAGCAACATGTGTACCAATCGTCCAGTGGCCGTTTATGACAGCTGTCATTCTGGTCTCAGGTTTTGTAGCTGACTGATATCACTGAAGCTCATCAAGTTATCGGGCATATTCTTTTGTCCTAAGAAGGCGGATGAGCCACACATATGGGCCAACGGCGAATACAAACCAAAAGAGGAAACTCCAGGTTCGACATATTGCATCCTGGTCGGCGTTGATCCTTAATGGGCTGATGCAGTCAAATAACCTGGCAGTAGGTAAAATGCAAAAACCTGGTGGACTGCGTCCCGCCACCGTTCATATTGGCTACAGAAAACATAAACATCCCCCATTTGATGACGACCCCCGCAAATGTTATAAGGACCACGATTTACGGATATGCACTTGGAATGTGAGAACTCTATACACGCTCAAAAATATCGGCTCCGACAATATATTGCAGGAAACATGTACATATCTGCAAGCACTGTTTACATGAACTGAAGTTCTGCTGCTTTTTTGTTTCTCTGTTGCCTGTCTCGTATTTGTTTTTAGCGGTTTTCACCAAAGAAGCCACATTTGGACCTCAAAAACATTTATTATAACCTGTTAATCACGGTGTCTCAAACATGTTATATTGAATAGCAAACACGTGTTAGTATATTTGCGACAAGCTACAAACACGTTATACTTGCATACAAACAACAAAAGAATTCAGATTTTCAGCGTGTATATATCCAATTGGCAGATGTCCTCGAAAGTTATAAGGCTGACATAAAAGCTATCCAGGAAATGCCATGGACAGGACATGGCCGCACAAGAAATTATACGATTTGTAGATGGTAAAAGGCTGCGACATCTAGTCTCTAGGTTCTAGAACATCGGAAAGCTGCAATTACCTGAGGTAGCCACAGCCTACCTAAGGAAGCTCTCGTAATTTTTTGCACAGAACTCACACCTTCCCGATGACGATCCTGAAGCGCAGTGTAAACTCATTCCCGACTCTATAAAAACTGCCACACCAACCGTCCCTGGTTGTGAAAGCCCGCTTCACAGCAAACCATGGTACGGTGAAGACGCTGCACGAATGGCAATGCTTCATACAATTGCAACGCGAGCTGCGACTGAGCGGTATATGGACAACATAAGGGAGGTAAGCCGTCTCTTTAGGCGTAAGAAACGGCATTGGAGCAAGCGCGAGACTGAGCAAATTGAGACATTCAGAAGGAAGAACGAAGCCCGAAAAGTCTACCAAAAAGTCGGGAACAGATGGACATGGTTCAGGCCTCACCTTCTGTAAAGACAAGAACGGCAATCTCATCGCAGATGTGCAGAGCATGTTGGGAATATGGAGTCATAATTTCTCCATGGTATCAGTTCCTGAAATATCAAATGACGATGAGGCAATCGATCACAACTTGGACGATGACATCGATTGCCTCCTCCTAACGACGACGAGGTTAGAACAGCTATTGCCCGGCTTAAGAACAATAAATCCGCAGGAGCCGATGGATTGCCGGCGGAGCTGTTTAAGGCTGGGTCGATAAGCTGATAAGGTGCATGCATTTCATGCAAAACTCATACACCTTTGCAGGATGACTTTGACGAACACCAAATACGCAGTCAATGTTAGTAAGGATCTTGCGGAACCTTTCAGAACTAAGTGAGACCTCAGGCAAGGCTACACCTTATCATGCGATCTCTTTAACATCTTAATGGAGATCATTATGAGAAAAGCCGCAATCACCATGAATAAAACCATCGGCATTGGATGCACAATGATATAAGTTACTGCAGACTTTTCGAGAATTTAGAAGGAGTCAGCAAAATTGGGTCAGAAAAACAAAATTAATAGTTTCCACGAGCAGGGGCCCCATGCCATTAGAACAATGCGTGAACATTGATAACCGTTATAATTTGGAGGTGATGGATGAACTTATATACCTCGGATCTGCCGTGAACAAAAACAACAATGTCAGCCTTGAGATTAACCTAAGAATTGTGGTTGCCATGTAAAGGAAATGACAACGAGGTTTGTAACAAAGTATATGTAGGGACTACAAAAAATAAACTAAAGACACGAATTGCTGGACACAATTCAGATCAGAAATATAGGCACATTTCTACACAGAAAACAGCATTAACATCCCATTGTGCTAGATTAAATCATTACCCAAACTTTCAGGATACAGCGGTTTTAAATAAAGAAAACAATTATAAACGTCGTTATATGTTAGAAATGCTACAGATAATTAATACGCCAACATTCAAAAGAATTAACAGCAAAATTGGGTCAGAAAAACAAAATTAATAGTTTCCACGAGCAGGGGCCCCATGCCATTAGAACAATGCGTGAACATTGATAACCGTTATAATTTGGAGGTGATGGATGAACTTATATACCTCGGATCTGCCGTGAACAAAAACAACAATGTCAGCCTTGAGATTAACCTAAGAATTGTGGTTACCATGTAAAGGAAATGACAACGAGGTTTGTAACAAAGTATATGTAGGGACTACAAAAAATAAACTAAAGACACGAATTGCTGGACACAATTCAGATCAGAAATATAGGCACATTTCTACACAGAAAACAGCATTAACATCCCATTGTGCTAGATTAAATCATTACCCAAACTTTCAGGATACAGCGGTTTTAAATAAAGAAAACAATTATAAACGTCGTTATATGTTAGAAATGCTACAGATAATTAATACGCCAACATTCAAAAGAATTAACTATAAAACAGATACAGATAATGTAGCCCAAATTTACAGACATTTAATTAGTAAAAAGTAGAACCATTTAAGCAAGAATTATTTATCATATCAATCTAATATTTTTCTTTGGGTTAATTTATATGAACTTTTTACGAACATTATTTTTGTTTGTGTAACTTCAGAAAATTTTGAAAAAAGGCGGGAAAATTTGTTTGAATATTTTTGAATTGACATAATTTTTTCACAATTGTTATTTTTGTTTTGTTTTAATTGTTAAATATTGTTTAAATCTCCTGATGATGCTACACAAAGGAGTAGCGAAATATCGAGGAAAATAAATATAACAACAGCAAATCGGACCTCAAGCTCGAAGAATATTGATTATTTGTTGGTATACATTTATATTGTATTTAACACAACTAGTTTGCCACAAAAACACGAAACTCGGTTGTTGTTCCTATGTTGATCGCTGTATACTATTGCCACTATCTGGTATTATTGAAGCCTACCATCCAATGTTTACTTTCCATCGTACCTATGACGTTTAATTTATTGAGCGAATAAAACCTTCTATGGTATGTGTTATTCTATGGTATGGGCGGGATTGGACAAAGGGGCGTAGTCATATATAAAGAATTTATAGTCAAAAACTATGTTTTTATGGGTTGGTCTTTTTTATTGTGAAAGGTAAGTCAAATAAAATGTGTGTGCGGAGCACTCTCAGAGCAAAGAGAATAATGACGTATTTACGTATGTAAAAATGAGATAGCAAGAGAGCAACGAAAATTGTGTGAACTTGTGTAGCGTATGTACGAACATAACAATCTATGTATGAACATGTGTCTGTTGCTGCATTCTCTTTGTTTTTTGGGTATAAAATAAAAAGCATTAAGAAAGAAAATATTGACTCATGTGCTTGAACTGGTCTTTAACTAATTTTAAGTATTAATATTATTTAAATGTAACGGCATCATATGATTGAACGCTGTTTTTTATTTTCCAATGTAACATTTACTAATGTATTCACAGAAATCGAACAGGTACCGTGTAGCAAAAAGGTGTTAACACATCTCCCGTGAGTTCGAACACTCATTGGAATTTTTTTAAACTCCGCTTTCCACTTTTATATATCTTTGGAGCTAAAAAATAAGAACTGTGAAAAAAAATCGAAAATGTTTAACCAAAACTCAGCGCATCGCGCTTGAAGTTAGAACTGCAGTGTTTTGCGATATGACGAAAGGAACAGATACAAAATTACAGATTATTTTTGAACGTATTATTTTTTTGCCAAGGTTTAAAGGGAATTATTTAAAGTTTTTATTATGTAATATATATGTAGTACACAAATGCCAACTATTATGGTGTCTTCCAGAACAAAAACAGAATTGAGTTTTCTAAAAATATATTAGCTTTATTTACACTGTTTAAAAGTACATTTATAAGTACAACCATACCTAAAAATATATTAGAAACAACATTTAATGCTTCTATTCCGCTTCTATTTCTCTAACTATCAAGTTTTATTCACTCCGTATAACTGTGATCGTCACCTCTGTCTCTTTTTGACAATCCATATTTTTGACAGAATATAGTGATGGCACAAGTGATGATATGAGTACATTAAAGAAAATGATGGCACAAGTGATGATGCAGGTACATTTGTTTGCCAATTTTCTTTACATATATAATAAGGACTATAAAAAAGGACTAAAAGAACATGTGCAAATTCAAAATAAAGAATTCTCGACTGCGAAATCCTCTAGTAGAATCTATTTCGCAATAAATTAGTAGGACGTTTGGATTTTTCCCGGTTATTTTGGTGCAGTTTTCTTGACGTTGTTTCAAAAAGGACTAAAAGGACGTCTGTAAATAAAGATAGAGTATTCTAGAGATAGAATAAATTGGTGGAACATTCCGAATCCGTAGCTGGTTATTTTAGTGTAAATTTTTGGTACTTTTGGAATAAAGGACATCAGATGCGTTCCCAGGATGGCCAACCATATCAGCAGTGTCATCGCCTTCAATTTCAACACAAACATAATCATCGTTATCTTCGTCCAAAAAACTGGTAAATCTTGAATCAATTATCCTCCTTTCTTCCTCCGTCATTTGCTGATATCTCGAAGTATTTCGCAATACCATATCCGTGATATCCCAATCTGATTCGGACATTTTTCTTTAATTTTTTTTATAAAATGGAAGTTACGTTCACATTCTAAATTTTTTTTTCACTGTTCCACGTACACTGATCACCAAAACTTACTGAGTGCTAATAAAAACGATAAAAGTCACAATGGAAAGAGAGAAATTGTTCTCTATAACGGTACAATCATAAAAAGCATCAGTGTAGCCAATTGTATCAAAAAAAAAATCGCTAAATTCTACACCGGTCAGAGTGGTTACGAATAAAATCGTCTAGGTCCCACGGGACCTTATTACTCAGACACGTAGTAAGTTTATAAAAACTCAGTTTAAATCCGAAAAAATTGTCATTTTACTTGAAAATTGGTTTTAATCAGTAGAAAACACTTTACTTTTGGAATACATAAGCAATCATGATTTTCATCCCAAGAGGAAAACAATTGTAAGTAAATAAAAACCAAAAAGGTCCCTGGGGACCTTGTCGCATACAGAAGGGTTAAACTGTGAAATATAACATTTGAATATTCTACGAAAATAATCCCTGTCAAATTTAGCTGAAGACCTGTTATCACAAGAATTCGCTCAATTCAATATTTATTCTCGATTTTTATATTTATCTCGGACAGTATTGGATAAAAAAATTCAAACTTGCCACGCCCATACAAAAAAATGTGTAGCTACACAGTGGTCTAAATTTTTGTGGTTTGACTACTGACCTAGTGTGATATTTGGCGTATAAATCGTCCATCCCCAAAATTGGTGTTGCACAGTGTTATCCAAATTCAATGGAACAAAAAATCAATATTCTTAGCAAAATTGATACCTTCACTTAATTGTGAATAAAAGCGAAACGCGTTCGTCGATTTTCATGATTTATGTCTTATTTTGTTCATAGGTTATATGACTTTATGTGAAGGTAATAAGACTGTTCGAGATGGAGTAATATTTCGAAAATAGGAGGCTATAAAAACGGAACTTTAGAATGAAGGTTATGTAAGTCCAAGTTTCGGATGCTGTAAAAAACATCTGGCTGTTGAATTTCCAATTTGGTTTCAGAAACAGATTACATAATAGAAACTTTAAATAATTCACTTTAAACCTTGGCAAAAAAGTAATACGTTCAAAAATAATCTGTAATTTTGTATCTGTACCTTTCGTCATATCGCAAAATACTGCAGTTCTAACTTCAAGCGCGATGCGCTGAGTTTTGGTACAACATTTTCTATTTTTTTTTACCACAGTTCTTATTTTTTGGCTCCAAAGATACAAAAAGGGGAAAGCGAAGTTAAAAAAAAAAATTTTAACATATGGACAGATCCATTGGACGCCTTCTAAATTTTAGACGCACAGATTGGGACAAAAAAGCACTTGAAAATCATTTTCCGATTCTGTTCCTTGAATTTGAAAACAAAATATGGGCAATAGAAAGGCATATTGCTTTTGTTATTTTTGACAATATAAAAGGCAAAAGAGCATGGCTAAATAGTTTTTTCAATAGTTTCTGTTTTCAGGGAAATTTACCCAAATCCACCATTCCTGCGCCATCTCGAAAATTTCCGTTGACTTTCAAACCTACCACTTATGTTTCACCATCTAAGGTTTTCTATCATCTTTGGTATATTATGGCTGTATTATAAATAACTAATATTCTCACTATATATCAGGTTTTCAATAAGAGCGCTACAAAAGTTTTTTTAAATAAAACAAACCCGGTTTTAGATACCAATGAAATTCTTTATTCCTGTGAAAGTACGTTCGATGCCATTATGTACGGAACTTGATTTCTTTTGTATGACCACCACGGGCACGCTTGCAGAAGTCCAGACGCTGAACCCAATTTTCGACGGTTTTCAAGCATAAATCGGCCGATACTGCTGCAATTTCACGTTCGATATTCGTACGAAGTTCATCAATCGTCGCTGGCTTGTTTGCATAGACCATAGACTTGACGTAGCCCCACAGGAAATAATCTAACGGTGTCAAATCGCACGACCCAGGCGGCCAATCGACTGGGCCATTTCGTGAGATAACACGTTCACCAAACTTGGTTTTCAATAAAATGATTGTGGCATTCGTTGTGTGGCTTGTGGCGCCGTCCTGTTGCAACCACATGTCCTCCAAGTCCATATTATCCAATTGGGGCCAAAAATAATCGGTTACCATTGAACGGTAGCGATTCGCATTCACAGTAATGTGCCGGTCTTGATCATCACGGAAGAAGTACGGCCCAATGACGCCGCCGGCCCATAAACCGCACCAAACCGTAATTTTTTCGGGATGCAATGATGACTCATGGATTACGTGTGGATTGCTGTCTGACCAATAACGCATATTTTGCTTATTGACGAAGCCATTCAGCCAGAAATGAGCCGACCATAAATTGGACGTAGCGCTCATAAAGTTGAGGCCACTTACTCTAAATTTCGGTAGTAAATTTTAATAATTTCTACTTGTTGTTGGCTCGTATATCTTTCCATGATGAAATGGCAAACCTTGCTGAAGAGAAATGTCAAAAGAGCGGGAAAAAATATGACGTCGTTTGCTGTCCCTATCGATTTACTTTTGTAGCGTCTCTGTTGAAAACCCCTTTATAATGCAATGGTAGTGTACGCGGATCTTGTGCATGAGGACTTGGATTCAATCCCTACTCTAACCACCTAATCTCCCCTCGTCGGACGTAACGGGAAGCCATTTATTTTATTTATGTGGCTTCCACGGCTGGCGTCATAGTAGCTCATCCTGTCATTTACATTTTCCAAGGCTTTGTTGACGAATGGCTCGGACGATATTAGCATTTAAAGGCTTACTCGCATAGCATCTGTATTTAACGGCACCGCACAATATAAACTCTAAAGAGGTCTATCGCAGCTCCGAAGCGGCGAATTGAGATCGTCAAGACTGGTGATAAATCGATAAGCGAACTTAGTGCGCAATTGATCGATTGTTTGGTGAGCTGTGTTCCCCTCCTAAGGATCCACAAGCGGAGTGAAAGCACATCTCCAACTTTTTGGAAAACGCTGCCAGTACTGAACTTGGCTATCAAAAACCGCATAAGGATAAGCCATGGTACGATGAAGAATGTCGTATTGGAGCTTCTGAAAAAGACGATGCATGTATGACAACTAAATATGTAGTTACAGCGCGTGAAGCGAATGGGCAGTACAAGAGGCTGAGGAAACCAACTATTTAGGAGAAAAAAATGACATTGGGAGCAGGGAGAGAATCCCAAAAATTTTTCCAGACGGTAAGAAGTTTGAATAACTGCCCTCCTGCAAGGACGAGAATGGGAATCTGGTGAGGCATAAGCCGCGTGTACTTAAAATGCGGAGAGATCACTGTTTACCACTCCTCCACTCAGGTTCTTCCTTTGAAGATCAGGAGGTAACGATTGTCGAAGACAGGGTAGATTGTACCCCCCAACCATAAATATCGCAGAATCAGTCTTTTATCCATCGGGTATAAACATTTGTCGAACGTATTCTGTGGAAGGCTAAACCCAGTTGTTGCAAACCTGATTGGACCTTATTAATGTGGCTTTAGATCAGACAAAGTCCACGACTGACCGCATATTCACGCTACGCCAAATCCTGGAAGAGACCCACGAAAAGCAAATCGATACATACCATCTTTTTATCGAAAAAAAATTTTCTTTTCGATTTTCATGGTTGCTCCAGCTTAATTGGAAAGCTTATAGGATAAAGTATTTTTGAGAATTTTTCCAGATTTTTCGGAAGAGAGAGGATCGGAGCCAGGATCTACTTATCCGAGATCCTGGCTACGCCTTAAGCGCTACCAGTGAGCGAGAGAAATCCTTTTTAATCTTAAAACTTCCACCGCTCAAAAACTGTAGCAACTTCAATGGTACCAGATGCCAAAACCGTTTGAGTGTCTGAGGACCCTCAATCCGGACTGGTGGCTGAACCGGAGGAAGAACCACTTTCTACGATCATAGACGTTGGCCACATGGATTTGCACTTCCATGTCCGTCAGTAAATCTATTTTAAGTTACGAGTTGTAATCATGTTTTGAAATGATTTTTTGGTTGAAAATAATTTTGTTATTTTGATATGAAATGCAAAATTTAGAATTTCATATTATTATTTTTTTTTGATGTTTTAGGGAACAATAAAATTTTATAATACATCATTCAAGGACACTTACAAAATTACCGATTTCCTGTAAAAGTTCTCAACGCTTGTGCTTCATCTATTATCGGCAATGCCTCGTTCAACATGGGCGTTATGTCCATGGGCGTTATGACGCGCCACCAAAGAAACCGTCAATCAAACCAAGCAAAAGCTTGATAAATACTATGGGGACTCTACAATATCGATTTCAATGGTAAACAAGTGGTTTACTGACTTTCGTTGTTTTCGCACAAGTACAACTGACGCTGAACGCTCTGGACGGCCAATTGATTTCAATACACCCGAAAATGTCGAAAACATCCACGATATGGTGTTGGCCGATCGAAGAGTAAAAGTGCGTGAGATTGTTGATGCCATAGGCATTTCAAATGGCAGTGGGGTTACAATTTTAAATGATCAGTTGGGTTTAAGAAAGCTGTCTGCAAGATGGGTGCCGCGTTTGCTCTCAATTGACCATAAACGTAATCGTGTGAAAACTTCAAAGAATTGTTTGGAGTTGTTTAAGCGCAATTCGGTGGAGTTTTTGCGGCGGTTTGTAACTGTGGATGAAACATGGATCCATTACAACACTCCGGAAACCAAGCAGCAGTCTAAACAATGGGTTTCTCCGGGTGAACCGGCTCCGAAGGAGGCCAAGATAAGTTTGTCGGCCAACAAGGTGATGGCAACAGTTTTTTGTGATGCACGAGGGATAATCCACATCGATTACCTTCAAAAGGGAAAAACAATACACGGCGAATATTATGCCAACTTATTGGGCCGATTTAACGAGGGTTTAAAAGAAAAACGACCCCATATGGCAAAAAAAAAATTTATACTTCATCAAGATAATGCACGGGTACACACGTGTGTAGTCTCAATGGCAAAATTCCATGAATTGGGCTACGAATTGGTACCTCATCCGTCATATTTTTCTAGTCTTCCCAGTCACTATTTCCTATTTCCAAACCTAGAGAAATGGCTCGGTGGAAAGCGATTTAGCTCCAACGATGAAATTACTGATCAAACAAATGCCTATTTTATGGACCTCGACAAATCCTATTTTTTTGGAAGGGATACAAAAATTGGGGAAACGTTGGACTAAGTGTATTAAGCTAAAATGAGATTATGTTGAAAATAAATTTTTTTCTTTGCAAAAAAAAACTGTGTTTCATTCAAAAAGTCACGGACTTATTGATCCGCCTCGTACGATTCGAAATAAGTATTTTTACTCATCTTTTGTACCGACTTCTGGTCGAATTCTAAACGTTTAGTTTGCTGGGATGTTTCCTTCATGTGTTTCGATTTCGGTTCGTATGCCCAGCAAGTATTTTAATTAGGAATCATATAATGAAAAATCTGAGAAATCAAACCAAAACAAAAAAGAAACTGCTAACGAAAAGGAAATAGCATTCAAGAAACCCTTTTCAAAATCTACCAACTGCAAAAACTGAAATCAAAATGAGAAAAATAAAACAAAAAATAAAAAGAACGAAAATCTCACAAGAATTCCTTAAGCCTTCTTTACCCGTTCGCTTTTCAATGTTAATAAATTGGGAATTCCTTTGATTTCTGTTTTCAGAATTGGATTGAGTTAAGGTAAATATTTTGCTTAATGAGCTACAGAGAAAATAACATGACTTTAATAACGAGCAGTGCGTTGTCTGGGAATTCTTCTTTCGTTTCTTCGTTCCTTCGTTGTTATTTCGTTCCTTTCCAATGCGTTCTATATTGTGTTGTGATTTAACCAACTGAAATCAAACAATTGCCGATGACCACTGAATTGGTCTGGTGTGTATCCGAAGAAAGAACAACAATAAAAACACTAGAAATATTTGTCATTAGTGTCCATTTACCAACATGTAAATTAAAATAGCTTAAGTTATTTTCACAGAATCACTTGGATTGAAAATGTGTGAGAGCGACTGATCAGTTCTGGGGACATCGTTGGTGTTCCGCTTTCCTCCTGACCGGGAGATTTCTCCAACTGAGTTTACAATTTATGTACAGCCGAGGGTCGATTCAAAAGTCGTTGCTTGCCCAGCGAACTTAACATTAGTTTCCAAATGGGATTTAAAATTTTTCCGCTTGTTAGATTGAAAACTGTTGTACAATGTGATGGATACAAATTAGACTTTAAAACATTCCACTAATACACGGAGTCATTACTCGTCTAGAGAACCTAACAATATTTTAAACTGTTTATGACAAATTGTCCGCTTAGATAAAACTTACATGTTAAACTTTTCGACTAAATCATACACATTTTTATGAACATCATTATTTCCATTCTAAGGTTATCGCCTAGTTTTTGTAAAAACTTTCGTGTCAACCCTCGCTGAATGGTTTGTGGTTTGGTATTGACATTTTTAATAGACTCATTATTTGTCTTTTGATTGACTCGATCACATTTTGATGGTATTTTTAATGCAACATGATTAAATCTTAATGAGGCTTAATAATCGCTCAAATCCTCAACCTGCTCAAAATGAAGTGAAGTGATCAGTGTCTTTGTCGCGATCTTCGTTATAGCGTCCTTTTACTCTAAACGTGGCTTAAATGGAATTAAATTCTTTTCATTTCAAAACCCATTGTATTTTATTCGAGAGAAGCATGTCTGTTACCCTTTGTGATGGTAAATTAATCTGTCGGATTAATTTTGTTCTCTTTCATTTTACCCTCCAACAGAGGACCGAAGTATATTAAATTTGTCATTAGAGTTGTGACAATGTTTCTTTTTAGAAGTAAATAAATATTTTCCATCCCATGAAGGGACGGGGGAGAGCTTCTCACAATCTGTGAGCTGTGCGCCTTATAGTTTTGCACTCACTGATTGAGACCTACAGATTTACATCAGTTCCGAATGGAGTTATGCGAAGCCATTTCAAGACTATGTACTCGATAGAGTCCTCGCCTCTAAGCGAGGACACGTCGTTAAGAGAAATGCATTGACCGGAGTCATATTTTCATGTACAAGAGTCGCACATACTAAACATTGCACCACCGATTGCTTTTATTTTTAATACACGCTGAAAAATAACTGCCTCTCTAACATATTCTGTTTGGAACACATTTGTTTGGAACACATTTCAAACATTAATATGTTTGCAAGTCCCAAACTCGCTTGTGTTTAAATGTAAACAGCATAACGTTTACTCGCAAACATGTATGCTTTTACGTGGAAACATATGTGTATTTCTCCCCAAACATAATAATATTAAAAACAAATTATTCTTTGATTTCAATATATATGTAAGTATTCTTTAGAATAATTAATTTTATTAATATAAATCCACATTTATAAATAATTAATACAAAAAATTAAAAGATTTAAAACGGCATTTTTTACATTTATGTAGGTGCATTGCATGCATTATTTGCGTTTTTTCATGAAATGAGACTCTGCTGCTCTTTTGCTTCTCATTTCTTTGTTGTCCCTTACGTTTCTCTTTTAGGAAGGTTTCAGCTATGCATTGGTTATCACTATGCGTTGGTACACAAAGAATATATTTATATACAAATCTAGTTCATACAGTCAAACGTTTATTTCACAAATAGTCCGCCGTTCCGATTTTCTCAGTATAGGCACGAATAGAAAAAGGGCTTCACGTCGTTGCCCGTTCTAGTCTCTTTCCTCAAAATCGTTTCTCGCTTTGGACGCACACATAAAGGGTTTTTCAACAGAGACGCTACAAAAGTAAATCGATAGGGACAGCAAACGACGCCATATTTTTTCCCGCTCTGTTGACAGTTCTCTTCGCCAACAGCGAGTCGAAATTATTAAAATTTACTACCGAAATTTGGAGTCAGTGGCCTCAAGTTTAAGAGGCCTCAACAATCAGCGATGAGGCTCATTTCTGGCTGAATGGCTTCGTCAATAAGCAAAATATGCGTTATTGGTCAGACAGTAATCCACACGTAATCCATGAGTCATCATTGCATTCCGAAAAAAATTACGGTTTAGTGCGGTTTATGGGCCGGCGGCGTCATTGGGCCGTACTTCTTCCGTGATGATCAAGACCGGCACATTACTGTGAATGCGGTTCGCTACCGTTCAATGATAACCGAATATTTTTGGCCCCAATTTGATAATATGGACTTGGAGGACATGTGGTTCCAACAGGACGGAGCAACAAACCACACTGTGAATGCCACAATCAATTTATTGGAAACCAAGTTTGGTGAACGTGTTACCGTTGACGTGACGCCATTAGATTATTTCCTGTGTAGCTACATCAAGTCTATGGTCTATGCCAACAAGCCAGCGACGATTGATGAACTTCGTACGAATATCGAACGTGAAATTGCAGCAATATCGGCCGATTTATGCTTGAAAACCGTCGAAAATTGGGTTCAGCGTCTGGACTTCTGCAAGCGTGCCCGTGGTGGTCATGGAAAAGAAATCGAGTTCCATACATAATGGCATCGAATGTACTTTCACAGGAATAAAGAATTTCATTGGTATCTGAAACCGGGTTTGTTTTATTTAAAAAAACTTTTGTAGCGCCCTTATTGAAAAACCCGTTACGTATATACGAAACACATAAACAAAACCCAAAGCAACATCACATACCATTTGAGCGTCCGAGCATTTGTTTATTCTTTTTTCACTGATCAAGCGCTTTTGATATCCTCTGTCCGATGAATCATTGGCGACTGAATACATGAAACTAAAACGCAATACATCAGGCAAAGTAAGAAACATTTCATCTGCAATTTACACGCACATTCCGTAATATTTATCACTCACTAACTGATAATGCAAAAATACAGATCCACACTTACAAGATAGAGTGTCTCGTTGCCCCTCTTTTATTCTCTTGCTCTCTCGAAAGCATAGACAGTGCATCAAACACAGCTGTATTTGTATCACAAACCTGCACAGAGTCTAACATATTAATCATTGTGTCTCAAACATGTAATATTGAATAGCAAACACAATACGTTTGGACACAAGTTTATTATATTTGCGACAAGCTCCAAACACATTTTATATTTGCATCCAAACAATAAAAAATACAGATTTTTCGGCGTGTAGTTATCGTGGAAATTTTTGAGAAAATAAAATTGGAAACCATATGAGGACTCAACGGATTTACACTAATTCGATTCTTACGAATCGACTGCATCATTAGTGTTTTTTGGCATATAATGATGGTTTCATACAAATTTTTTTTAAGGCTGCGATTTAGAGCTACTTTTTTTGAGACAAGTTCATACATACGTCACCATTACTCCAAAACGCCTCATCCGATTTTGATTAAACAAATTTAGACAAATTAACAATTTCAATACCTTTAATTTATACCTATACTATTTTCCAAGGTAAGCAACGGTTTCGCAGTTAAGCAAAAGTTTATGAGGAAACAATAATAATTTTTTGCTTAAAAAATTAAAATTGTAGATGAAAAATTTTTATAAAACCATCATTCGGGATTGTTTGCGTAACACTTATCTTTCACGACCTCCCAGAGGTAATAGTCGAACGGAATCAAATCGATTTTTCGATTTTCGTACACATGGCGCA
Organism: Phaonia tiefii; assembly: GCA_963931995.1. Taxonomy (NCBI): domain Eukaryota; kingdom Metazoa; phylum Arthropoda; class Insecta; order Diptera; family Muscidae; genus Phaonia; species Phaonia tiefii. Next base: position 53,004,944 of record OZ008367.1, read on the forward strand.
AAAGATCGATTGTATGGTTATGAGTGTGGCTCGTAGCACCGTCCTGTGGAAAACATACGTAGTCCGTATCCAACTGTTGGGAACAAAAAATCGCTTAACAGTTGCGACTGACAGTAACGGCGGCTTCTAGCTAATATTCAATGAAAAATGAGCCTATGAATGCGCCATGTCAAAAAGCGCAGCAACCAGTCACTCGTTGTGGATGCAACTAAAAAAAAATGCTTTGCCATTACATCCCATGAAGGGATTGGGGAGAGCTTCACACAACCAGTGAGCTGTGCGCTTTCTAGTTTTACATTCACTGGTTGGGACCTACAGTTTTACACCGAATCCGAACGGTATTCATGGCTAAATACTTAATAGTGAAGACGTCACTATGCGAGGTGACCGCCGCCGAAAGAAATATTTTTTAAGGTGGTCAGAACAAGGATCGAAGCCAGGATTCTCATGTACAAGAGGCTCGCACATTAACCATTGCACCACCGACGGCCACTGCGGATGCATCTGCTTCTCCTTAATTCGACAATTTTGTTAATAGCTCATTCGCACTGCAAAATATTTTTCCGATTTTGTATCAAATATTGGGACTTTTCCTGATTTGATTGAAAGTCAAGACGCATTGACGAGGTAGTGTTACTACGACAACAACCACATTAAGCCTACAACAATAAGCATTTTTCTCTGTCTGGTACTGTTCTTCAAAAAAATTCATCACAAATGTATTCCAAAAATAAAAGGGAAACAAAGTATAAACAATATATGTTGAGAAACAATAAATACCTAAGAAAGAAGAAAAATAAATAATTTGGCTATTCTAGTCGTACCACCGCATCAATGCGCCTTGATTGAAATGGTTTTAAACAAACGTACTATATATAAAACAGCGTTGCATAAAGCAAATCAAGCATTTTGTTTCCTGATTCTCAGACAAATAAGAAAAAATACCCGATTTGTCGTCGGTCAAAACGTATGGAAAATCAATCAAGTTGTCTTGATTTGTGCCTAAAATCAACAAAAGTGGTAAAATCAAGAAAATCGATGCCAGTGCGAATGCTGTAGAGCAGCTGTAGAATGCAGTGTTGCCAGACCTGACTAAAAAATTATGCCAAATGTCCTAAGAAATTGTGCGGTTTGCGAAACCATTATGCTAAAATTGGCATTTTAGTCTTTTTGTAATTCTCTGTATAGAACACACAAAGTGACTCCAAGAAATGTTTAAACAGCTGTTATACCTAAACTGACCAAACTGGTTGCGACCAAAAAGCAGGACACAATAGGTGAAAAAACAGTTTTTTTTTGGTTTTAAATAAAAATCTAAATAAAAATACATGTATTTAGTTAAAATAAGACTTAATATATAAATAAAAGCAATTTATTTTCTATACAATCATTTTGTTATTATAGATTCAAGTCAGGCTGCGATATGGGCAATGCGGGATATTGAGGCATAAAGCGGGATAATCGCGTAAAAAGCGGGATAATCTCGCTAAATTTCAGATGATTGGTTAGGTTAGTTATACCTTAACTATTCAACTTAAAAAAAGTATTAAATCAGTATTATTTTAAATAAATCTTTGAAAAATCCATTGTTTTTTACAATTTCTTTCAATCTTCTTGGAATAGAATTTTTCAAGTTATGGATAATTGCATTTGGAATCCGTTCCACTTATCCTAGAGTGTTAAAATCTACTTCGCGGGGAATCATAGTTGTATTATACGTATTTGATGCAGACAAATTGACTCAATAATTTTAAACGTTTGGATGTGGGATAATGTATAAGAAACAGTGTTCACAATTTTGTGCTAAGCGGCAATTGGCATTATTTTTCAAAAAACAAGTGCGAAATCCAAAAAAATTATGCCAAAACGGCAAAAATTATGCCAACATGGTAACACTGAACTTCGTTGGAAAATAAGATTTTTCGGCAAAAATTCCAAGCGATCTTCATCCCATTCAGCAGAGCGAAAACGCATCGGAAAGTCACGAGGCTTACATTTTTGGACTAGTTGAACTTGTCCTCACACCGAGGTCTCGATGTCAAAATCTGCGCAAAGAAGTGCGACACATGTACAATTGCTGCGAACGGTGGCGAGTTGTCGGCTGTTCGAGCACACTTTCAGCTACAGCTGCAATATTTTCCACTAAACGTAATGGACGAGCACGTATACGAGTTCCTTTGCATGATAAAAACCCGGACTGAAGAATTCGTTTCACAAATTAATCCACAAACTGCGTTGCAGGCGCTGTATTTACATCGAATTGAATTTGTGAGGAACTTTGTTGCAGAACTTTGGAAGAAAGTTTTTAATATTTATCAATTTTTGTTAAGCGTAAAGCGAACCATTTCGTAAATTTCCAACCTTTAACTAATAAACTGTCACTTCTTAAATGCCAAATTGTTCATCTGTGTCGAAATAACAGAAGGTACAAATTCCCAATGTTACATGGCCAACAATTTATTTTAAAAGTAAATACACGCTGAAAAATTTGTCGTTTTTTTTTGTTTGAATGCAAATATAACGTGTTTGTAGCTTGTCGCAAATACTGTATACTTGTGTCCAAACACATTGTGTTTGCTATTCAATAAAACATGTTTGGAACACAATGATTAATAGGTTGTAATATTGCAAATTGTGACCCAAAAATGGCTTTGTTTGTTGAAAATTGTTGAAATCCTAATAGACAATAATGAAACAAATAGCAGCAGATCTTCAATTCCCAAAAACAATGCCTGCAACTATGTACATGGCTCCTGCAATATTTTGCAGGGACTGATATTTTTCAGTGTGTATGAACAGAACTCAAACACAATCGTTCATTACGTATAAATCAAAATCAAATGACAACTATAACATGATGTGCTGTGGAATGGTACTGCGTAATGATCGTTGTGCGAAGTTCAATAAACCTTTAAGTAATGTTAGTATTATTGTTATATAAATGACTTAAAGATGTTAGAAAATCCAGGCAGCCCATCAAGTACAGCCTACAGACCGTCATTCACGTCTAAGCTACGTTCACGATCTTCTAAACCACAGCGATGTACTGGACGATTTTCGGTCGAAATTTATCAGGAGCGACGAGAGCTGTTTTTATCTGAACGAAAAAAATTTGTACTCTATGGCTGGGATAATCTATAAATCATTCCAGAAGAGACATTACATTTACTCGAAATCACTTCACGGTTCGCCATTTACGTGTAAACGTACACGATACAGAACCAGGATAAACGAGTTCTAATTGCCGCAAATTGATGAATTGGAGCTGGAGAACTTGTAGTTGCAACACGGTGGTCACGAAATTCTGATTTGCAGCTGGTGGCAGGATCATTCGATTTGACCGGTCCAAAGACCGTTCTTTGGGGAGTATTGAAAGCATGGGTCTATTTGAAACAGTCACAGACTCTGGAAGCTCTTTAAGAGAATATCCGACAAGAGGACGAGAGCCAGGACGATTGAAAAAAATGTGGTACTCTTTTCAGGAAAAGGTTATTTTTTTAAGAATCTCAAGATTTATTTGAATTTGATTTTTGTTGACCGATTTTGTTAGTTTTTTAAATGTATGAGAAATTCATACTACAAGCTTACAAGTCATGAACATTTTTCGAATTAAAAAATGGTTGGTACTAACAAAATCGGCCAACAAAATTAAAATTCAAATAAATGTAACTGACACTAGCACGGTCTTCAAAAATGCTATACCACGGAAAAATACAACTCTGTGATATAGATTAAAACTCACATCAAAGCACTGCAACAATGCGAGAACGCATGAGGAGAAGAAAAACATGGTGGAAAACTTCTGTCTTTCTTGTTGTTGGAATTATAGGCCTTTCAGTCTATGTTGATACTTAGGGATCTTCGATCGATACTAATTCGCACATGTGAATTGCAGAATTGAGTTTGTATATATACGATTGATGATCAATCGATGGTATCAATTCAGGCACAGTAGTCAGGCATCTGATGATGAACTTGTCACGGAGTTCGAAACTAGTCATGCCAGTGAGTGTGTGTTGAAACTGAATTGTCTATTATTTCCAACAAAAACCAACCATTTTTCAATTCGAAAAATGTTCATGACTTGTAACCTTGTAGTATGAATCTCTCATACATTAACCAAAAGGTACTTATTTTAAAAAAATAATATTTTTAAGAAAAGGTACTTTTCGTAAGAAAATTTCATTTTTTTAAGCAAAGGTACTTCTTTAAGATAAGGTAGTTTTTTAAGATAAGGTACATTGTTTTACAATATGAATTGGTATTTTTTTGAGAAAATTTACTTTTTTTAAGAAAATGCGCTTGTTTAGGAAAATGTGCTTTTTTAACTTCTTTCACTTTGGATTTTCTAACTTAAATTTGTGTCGGGTTCAAAACTACAATAGATGCTAAATATTAGTTTCAGGCTCCACCTAGAAAACTTCTAATTAAACAAGAAATTTCCCAACATATGTTAGTGTAGACACAAACTATAGCTAAGTACCTAATATAGTTGATAACATAGATAAAGGAATTAACTAGATATCGCACATGCCGTGGGATATTTCTTGTTCAATGGGATATTTTCTGGATGGAGCTGAATGCAATAATTACAACGTTTGATCCCAAACAAAACATAACTTGCAAGATTCATTAAGAACAGGTGATAGATGTAGGTGTTGTAGGCAACATCAACAGGCATTTTGTTTTGCTTGGTGGACCGATGCTGTACAAGTCAACACAAAAGAATACCAACAATGACAGTACACCAGAAAACCTCATAACCAAAATGCATTTGAATTAGAAAGTGGGGAACACAACGACATGAAAAAAACTAAATTAGTTGTTTGAATAGCACAACCTGGAAAATGATTCTATTTTTGTATTGAAAAAATGTCCCACACTGTTGAATAAACGTCAGTGAATGTTATGAGAAACGTCAATGAAAGTTACAAAATGACAACACAGCACCTAGTGGCAGTACTTAACAACGCCTGTGGGCTATCTACGTATTTCATTTGTCTATGATTGATAATACTGGGTTGTAGCAAACTAGTATTAAAAAAAGTTGTTTAATTTTTTTCATTAAGCCCCTATCCCACAACATGTGATAACGAACTTCGTTCCAAAGATAATGAATATTGGCTTCTGGATATAGAATTCTTTAATTCTGAATCTTTATGTATATATAGGTAAGTAATTGTTTTGTCAGATTTCGTGTTGAGACTTTAAAAACTTCTCAATTTTCCAGCAATTTTTTGAAACTCAGCACCTGTAGTTTTTCAGTCATATCACCAATTGAAGTATGAAACCAAAATTAATTTACCGTGTTTTTTTTTATCAAAATCGGAAAAGTTTCAGTAATAACTGGCAATCCTCGAGGTATATAGTCCTTTGAAAAGTAAGTTAAAAATCGTAGTAAAAATCACAGGCATGAAATATCTTCAAATTAAATTAAATCAATTTTCTATTTTGTTTAATAAAAACTCTTAAAAATACTTAAGAATTATCGGTCATGCCTTATCTGAGGATATATAATCCTTGTTGTAAACCAATCATTGACACCCTTATGTATTCATTCATTCGTGCCTTTCATCCTCTTAATTTATGCTCTTGTGTGTCTTAATTAATTCTATTGTCATGTTTGTCTAACAAATTAAACCACAGAACAATATTTGGACAAAAGGCGTTTTGTGCGCATATGCAACCAAGGGTTGGTTTGATTTTCATGCTGCTACTTGTTTTCTTGCATCAAGTGCACTGAGTGCGCAAATGTAGAGTGTCTGGTGGTGGTTGTTAAAGACTGAGAGCATGTGCCGCTTAAATAGTATGACAAACAGATAACTTTTCAAATGTGCGGCTTTTAGAGATGTGGAAAATTGCACAATAGATTCGAGAGTGCTGTTTGTTACTTTTAGGGTAGATATCACGTGGCTTTTTGAAGTGACTGCAGTTGACCTTATAATGTTGGCACTTGTGTTTTTTATGAAAACCTTAACGGTTGAATTAAAACAGTTTCACTTGTCACTGCGGTTTCTGTGTTTAAAAACGGTCGATAGTATCTGTTGAATCCGAGTGAAATATTCACCCTGAGGAAACTTAAATATTTGTCCTTCTTTGAGGACACATACGCTGAAAAGTCACCCTTTTTTCGTTGTTTCTATGCAAATGTAATGTGGTTGTAACTTGTCGCAAATATAGTATACTTGTGTTTGATTTCTTGACTGACGTTATTGATTCTGTTCGCGGCATATATGAGCTAAATAAATTCGTCCACTACCTCAAAATTAGAATGGTTATCAACGTTCTGCATCTCATTCAATCGGGTGGATGTTCTGCTTGTCGAAACCATTAATTTTGTCTTGTCCTCCAAAACTGTCAGACCCTTTGCGTATTCCTTCTCAATTCTCGAAAATATTGCAGTAACTTCTCGCAAATATTGCCCAATGATGTCTAAATCATCAGCATATGCGAGTAACATGTGACTTTTGCTGCCGGTAGTTTTCTTTGTGTTGACTATGGCTTTTCTCACAATGAGACTCAATTAATATTTGAAGAGATCACATGATAGGATGTCACCCATGATGATAGAATGTTGAGGCCACAAGAACTCTGTTATCATGTTCCTGTAGCGAATGCCGTTCACAGACACTGCAATTTAGGCCACATCTTCAAAAAGATAAGGTCCCATAACGCCGCCTGATCAAAATCCACACCAGACCGTTGCTCGGTGTGGGTACATGTGTTTCCCATGGATTGCTTGAGCATTTTCAAAGCCCCAAATACGACAATTTATGTATTCATGAAGCCATTCTGGTGGAAATGCGCTTCAGCGGAGAATATGATTTTTTTTTTTGAAAAATTGGTATTGACTTCACTTTGTTCCATTACCCATTGAACGAATTGCCGGCGATTTCCATGGTCTGCTGGTTAGAGCTCCTGAGTAAGATGAATTTTGTACGCAGGAATGTGGAGGTCTTTTGTCAAAATTCGCTGCGTAGTGCTTCGTGAAATTTGAAGTTGTTGACAACGATGCTGAATTGATGTTTTCGGGGTTTCGGCGACTGTCTCATTTCCAGCAGCAATGTTTTCAAGAGACAGGCAGGTACGTTGATGCACGGGGGTCTTACTATCCATAACCGACCCAGTTTCTTCAATTTTTTTTTACCACTCTTCGAATGGTTAACACAGTAGTTGCACTTTCTCGACTGAAAATTCTTCGAAGTTTGCGAGCGGTCTCAGCATAACTTTCCAAATTTTTGTAGTACATTTTCACAATTATAGAGCGATGTTCTTTCGTAAATGGCCCCATTTTTAATAATCGGAATAAACATATGTAACAGCAGCATAAATTCAGATTTGCCACTTGCACAAAACAAAATATTATACTAAATTTCAAAAATGCAATCATACAGAGACACTCCTTATTTGACACAACGATTTTACGGCGAATTGTAAAACGTAAGCGAAGAAAAAAACGGACCAAGCAACGTTTTGCAAGAACCTTGAATATATTTTCTTGAATTGAAAATCTGCTGCTTTTTTGATCCTTTGTTGTCTGTCACGTTTTGGAATGAAGTTCCTTATCGCACGTTGCGGGATGCGAGCTAAATGAAAAAAAAATTAAACAAAATTTTTTTAGCACCCAGTATTACCCAGTATTATCAACTATATTGGGTACTTTTGCTCAGGTTTGTGTCTAGACTAACATATGTTGGGAAATTTCTTGTTTAATGGGAAGTTTTGTAGGTGGAGCCTGTAATCAATATTTAGTATGTATTGTAGTTTTGAACCCAATAAAAACTAAATTAAGAAAACCCAAAGTGAAAGAAGTTTAGAAAAGGAAATTTACTTAAATAAGTGCATTTTCTTAAAAGAGGTAAAATTTGCCACACAAAAAATATATAGCACATTTTCTTAAAAAAAATACTTTATCTTAAAGAAGTACCTTTGCTTAAAAAAAGTAAATTTTCTTACAAAAAGTAAATTTTTTTTCAAATAATTTTTATATTTTTTTTTAAATAAGTACATTTTCTTGAAAATGTAAATTTCTTACAACAAATTGCCTTTTCTTAAAAACAAGCTTTTCGTTAAAGAGTACCTGCTTGTGAACCAAAATAACTTTTCTTGAGATAAGTACCTACGCTTAAAAATTGACCAATTTTTAAAAATAGGGACAAATTCTAAAAAAAATCACATATCTTAAAAAAAAACTATATCTCTGTTAATAGAGATATAGAATGGCCTCGAGCTTGAACAATAATATTAAAAAGTACCAATAAAAAGGCCGAATAAATAAAAATCATCCCTGATGAATTTGAATAACGTTGAGCACCACGAAACTGCATGCAATTGTTATTGTATATAAAGAAATTGTGCTGTCTTCTAGGAAACAAAAAAAACATGTCTAACGAGGACCAATGGTTCTCTGGAGATGGACAGAAGTTTCTGCAAATGTTTTCTTGTGTGTATGGCTTGCGATATTTTTCGAACACTTGCATTATAGTGAATTCTCAATACAAATGAGATTTCGTTTGCATTTAGTACGATGAAGGTCTGTGGCTAGATCTGAAATAGCTATACGGTTTGCCAGGAATCATAGGGAAACACTTGCAAAACTCCTTGTTTAAGAAAACTATATCTCTATTACTACAGATATAAAATTGAACAATAATATTAAAAAGTACCAATAAAAAGGCCGAATAAATAAAAATCATCCTTGATGAATTTAAAAAAAATTTTCTCCAAAAAAATACCAACTCTTAAAAAAAATACCTTTCGTTACAAAAATTCCTTGTCTTAAAAGTGCATTTTCTTAAAAATAAAATAATACCCTTTCGTTTCTTTTCTTGAGATAACTAGCCTTTCCAAAAGTAAATTTTCTTCAAAAAAAATGTGTTGAACTGAACTGTCTATTATTTCCAACAAAAACCAACCATTTTTCAATTAGAAAAATATTCATGACATGTAAGCTTGAAGTATGAATTTCTCATACATTAACCAAAAACTAACAAAAATCGGTCATAAAGATTCAAATTCAAATAAACGTAGCTAACACTAGTACGGTCTTCGGAAAAATACAACTCTGTGATATAGATTAAAACTCACCTCAAAGCACTACAACAATGCGTGAACGCAGGGGGAGACGAAGAACATGGTGGAAAACTTCTGTCTGTTCTTGTTGTTGGAATTATAGGCCTTTCAGTCTAAGTTGATACTTAGGGATCTTCGATCGATACTAATTCGCACATGTGAATTGCAGAATTGAATTTGTATATATACAATTGATGATCAACCGATGGTATCAATTCAAGCACAGTAGTTAGCCATCTGATGATGAACTTGTCACGGGGTTCGAAACTAGTCATGGCAGTGAGTGTGTGTTGAACTGAATTGTCTATTATTTCCAACAAAAACCAACCATTTTTCAAATAGAAAACTTGTAACCTGTAGTATTCGATTCTCATACATTAACCAAAAAAATTACCTTTTCCTTAAAAGTACGTCTTCTTAAAAATAGTAAGTAAGCTTTTAATAAGAAGGGCCTTTTAAAATGGATACTTTAATACATATTCTTACAAAAAACACATAAAAATAAACTTTTTTTTTTAAAAAATACATTCTATAAAAAAAATTTATTAAAAAAAATTTATCATTTTATAGAAAGTATCTTTTTTAAAGATCCATTTAAATTATTGTATTTTTCCACGGGAGCCTTAGGGGTGTTGGAACTAACTAGTACATAATATATAGCGAGAGCAACTTCGTTCCAACCAGGTGTCACCTGAAAACCACATTTGGGTCACAGAACCATATTAATATTATAACTTAATAATAATTATTGTATGTCCAACATATAAAATTTAATAGCAAACACAAAGTGTTTGGACAGAAGTATACTATATATCGGCCGAGCTCCAAAAACACCTTATTTTTGCATCCAAACAACAACAAAAAAGACATATTTTTCTGCGTGTAGCAAATACAGTAAAATGGGGAAAGAAAACTCACAAATTAATTTTCTTAATTAAGAACCGGAACCCATTTTTAATAAAAATAACCATAATTTATATAAAATTTAAACAACCATCAAATTGTACCTTTTTAATATCGATGGGGAACTGGTTGTACACAAATGTAAGTTATCCTTTATTCCAGGATGAAAATTATTATTAGTGTTGAATAATATTACAACCACCGGAAAGTAAAGGAAAATGTTGTAACTGCAATTAAATTTTATTCACTCGGGAACTAAGGGATGAACATCGAGATCACCTCTAATAGAATGAGGTCAATCAACCACCCCCGGATTTATTACAACTACGACCAAACGCCTTAGAAATTATGATTTGTGATAAACGGCAGTCGTTGTATAAATTCGTTCGCCTAACGAGTGTTTCATTTCCAATGTCATAGAAACGTCCTTGTCGGATTAGAAATTGCGATTTGAAATTTTTATTGTGTTCAATTTGGTTACACAATCTGTTTGATTTTGCGATAATAACATGTGCGTTATTCACTTGTGCTGGCAGCCTGTCTTGTTGTTTACATTTGTGCGGACTCTCGACCGCTTGTTAAAGATTTCCAGAGATTAGCAAAGAAAATGCAGAAACGAGATTTCAGTTCAGTCCGTAGGCATATGGTGCACAGTGGAAACACACATCTATATTTAAGGAATTAATACGAGAATAACTGCGAGACTTCTGACACATTAGGGCTGTTTTTTTATTCCCTGCTAAACTAATTTTTCGATCACTTTGTATGGGGAGCTAAGCGATATTAAGCAATTTTAAGCGGCTCCCCATACAAAGTCGTCGAAAAATACGTTAAGCGGGAAATAAAAAAATTAATGTGAGTCCGATCACAGGGGAGATGTGTAAACATCTAGTAATGAAGTTGGAAGTACTTATGCTTTTAGTATATTTTTTTAATTAATCAATTACAAGTATCAAAACTTTCAATATTGTAAATACATAGGAATTTGCTGGTTTTTATTTGTTTTATTTAACTTATTTGGTAAGTAAATGGGCACACTGCAGTATATACATATGTACTGCATTAAAAATTATAGTAAGCAGTAAATTTACTGATTACTGAAAAAATTCAGTAAATTTTTACTGATAATGAAATTTAATTTGCATTACCAGTAAAATCATAGGCCCGTATTCATAATAATCAGTAATCGGGCATTACTGATTACTGAAAATTCAATGCACCTCATCATAATCATGTAGGCACTTTATAAAAATTGCTGAAAAAAATTTTAGTAATCAGCAAAAATTTACTAGTTAAAGAATTATTTTTACTGAAATTTTAGTAGTACTGCAAAGTGCCCATCTATGGTAAATGCCTTAAGTACAAATAGTTAATATTGGCTTATGGTAACTAAAATATGATACATATTTAAATTTTTGACTCGATTGTATTTAAAAATCTATGGAAAACTGCATCTATAGTAGTGGAATTGTTAGCTGTGGGGGTTTGTGGAGAATTGCTCATATGCAAGTGGAAAACGTCAAATAAAAATTTTGATAAAGCTTGCGACTGTGGGTTTGCAAAATTTGTATTCAAATCTCCACCCATAATAATTGGCATGAGATGGAGATTGTTACCCAATTGTCGTGCACCAGTTTCAGTGTAAGGCAACAGTACGTAATGAAGATGTGTTATAAACTTAATTTATATTGGAATCTAATAGAAATTTTATTAGAATTAACATTACCTCCATTCAGCTTTGATACACTTTGTGTTGTTTTATGTTCTGAGTTATAATTTGGTGTTTTGTAAAATATTTTATTATTTTGTGTTTGTTGCGGTTGACAAGTTATTAATCAGCTGTTTACTGAAATGTAATGCATGTAGTTATTTTACAGCAATGGTTTTCGAAAATTAGTAGCTAATATTGCACACTAGATGGTGCTTATGTGTATGCAGCTGTTAAGTATGAATGACAATCTCAAAGATGAAGAAAACTTTTAGATTTTAGTTTTCCTTATATTTGACAAGTTTAGTTTTTAGTTTTCCTTATTTTGCTTTGTTTTAGTAAATTTTTTATTAAAAGTGCAAAAAATCTTTTTAAAAGTTATTAAAATTAAATGTTTTTGTATTCATTTTATTTATTTGTTTTCATTTGCCTACGATAACATAATGTACGACAATTAGTGAAAATTAGTCGCTACTATTGCACACTAGATGGTGTTGAGTATATTCTATGCAGCGTATGAGTACACTAATACACTCATACATAGCTCACACCGATTTGATAACGCTTTACGATTGGTCAACGATTACATCGCACATCTTACTCTAAATTTGTGATTGTATTGTGAAAAAGATTTTTACCCCCAGCGTATAGATGTTTACACATCAAAAACACGCTTATTAATCGTTGTTGTGAAGTTTTCTAATTAAAATTTCTGTATTTTGTAATTTTTCTTCTAAAGTCGAATTGAAAACAAAAATAAAATATTAATTTTATCAGTAATGAAGCCATTTTAGCTTTTCTATTATGAATGATGTTTAAGCTGCGGATAGTAACTAAGTTGTAACCACTGTGCTCTCTTCCAAAGTTGCTAGGCAGTGCTTTATACCGGCATATGCTGCAATACTGCAATGTTCAATGTGAAGACTGTCGCGTGCAAAGGATTTACATCTTCAACAAAGTGAGCCAGCAACATACGAGTACACACTTGTCCATACGTCAGTTACGTTAAGTTTTACGCACCACTTTCCAAACGCTGCGGCAGAGACACAAATCTATATCAGACATTCATTTAGTGGCCTGCAGATAATTTAAGCTGTTTACTTTCTAAATCCCTCTTAATTTCACAGTTGCTAAGTCTATGAAATATAAATTCTTCGATTGTGGCTGCTGCAGTTCAATTGCCTTAATCTGTTAGTTATTTTATTGACATAATCTCTTCTGCAATTGCCTATAAAACCAATTAAGAATTATGTGCTCATAGTCTGGAGTCTACACATATTTAGATCTACGTACTGCGTTTGTAGTGAGATGTCTATGACTGCCTACTTACGACCACTTTTCAAATCAAGGATTAACTTTATTTGTAAGAGACGATACATTGGCGGAGATTCAATGCTAACGATATGGCACCGTTTAACGATTGGGAACTTTGTATATGGAATACTTGATATCGTGAGCAGTTATTAAATTTTAATATTTCAAGTCAACTGACAAAAGAGATTTAATTTGGGGAAAAAAGAAAATGAAAATATGGGGTAGGCTCGGACGCCGATATAATGGGTTTGCGAATAGGTACTTGACAACTTTGAATTTAATTTGTGAGCGCACTATTTCACTGATCATTTAACTGCTACTTTCCTTTTTTTCGGTAAACTCAACATTTTCATCATGGTAAAGTTCACGAACGAACAACGTATGCAAATTATAAAAATGTACTACCGAAATTCGGAGTCGGTGAACGCAACTTTAAGAGCGTTAACTTCAATTTTCGGTCGTTATTCTCGAACTAGCAGACAAACAATAACAAGTTTAGTCGAAACATTTGAGTCGATCGACATAGTCATTGTGTGATTGTGCCGTGCCAGTGAGACAACGGGTTGGTCGAAGTGACGAAAATATCGCTGCCGTTCAGGCGTCCGTTGCAAATGATCCAAATCAGCCGATTTCGCGGCGTTCTCAAGAACTGGGCACCGTCAAGACCACTTTATGGCGAATTTTGCATAAAGATCAAGCTGACTGAAGCCGATGGACCATTTGATGCGATGTACGTTTTCCGATTGGGCTCTGGAGAAGATACGATTCGATTTATTGAAGAGTAAGTTTGGTGAGCGTGTTATCTCAAGAAATGGACCAGTCAATTGGCCGCCTCATTCGTGCGATTTAACGCCTCTAGACTTCTTTCTTTGGGGCTACGACAAATCAACAAGCCGACGCCGTTGGAAGAACTCAGAGCCAACATTGAACTCGAAATAGCGGCCGGTACGACCGAAATGTGTGACCGAGTTATAGAAAATTGGGTCCAATGAATCGACCGCTGCCGACGTGCCCGCCGGGAACGAAGTCGAGGATTCATAAGTGTTTTGATTGTAGTTGTCAAGTACTTATTGGAAACCCCTTACTTATATGGATGTCCAAAGCACCAACATATAGCCGGGCATATCTCGCCCTTCAGTAACTTATCACGTCAATATACAAAGGGTCCGCCATCTAACGGTTTTTTTCAACTAGTGCTTATTTCATGAATGGTAACACTTAGCTCATGTCTGATTTGACAGATATTTAGTTTTATCCTTCCGCTGAACGAATACGGTTGTGTATACGCTTGAACAACGCTGGGAAATATGGGACAAATGGGCCTGCGATCGACTTACAGAAGATGCCGATTTTGCCAAAAAAAATCATCTTTTCAGATGAAGCTCATTTTGATCTTGGCGGGTAGGTAAACAAGCAAAATTGTCGCATTTGGGGCACAGAAAACCCGCACGCATACCTTGAAAAGCCAATGCACCCAAACCGAGTCACTGTTTGGTGCGGATTTTGGTCCACAGGCATAATTGGGCCATTTTTCTTCGAAAATGAGCAAGAAGTGGCCGTTACAGTCAACGGCGATCGTTATCGGGCCATGTTGAACGAATTTTTGTTCACAAAACATTTGGTTTCAGCAGGACGTCGCTACGTGCCACACAGCCGAAGCTACACTCGATGTTTTGCGCCCTGGTTTTGAAGATCGCATTATCAGCCGCAGAGCTGATGTCGTTTGGCCACCTCCGAGATACGATTTGACACCGTTGGACTATTGTTTGTGGGGTGCCCTCAAATATAAGTGTTACGCCGACAAGCCAGAGACAATTGACGCTTTAAAGGACAATATTCGTGAAGCCATTGGTGAAATACAGCTGCACACAATCGATAATGTGCTTAAAAATTGGACCGATCGTGTAGGCTACTGCATGGCCAGCCGAGGCAGCCATGTGAATGGAATTATTTTCCATTATTAACTGGAAGGATTGTACTTTCAAACAAATAAAAGAAATTTGAGAAAACATTCAGTAGTTTTTTTTTTATAGCATTTCCAAAAAAAAAGTTATTTGGCGGACCCTTTATATCTAAGTAAATTTCCCTTTAAATGGCTTCAAAAAATATTAAGTTTTTATAACCCATTGGGGATGAATTTAGCATTTTGGATTTTTGACTACACCTTTTTTGTCAACAATTTCATTACGTGAAAATATTACCGATCGTGAGATATGTGTAAATTTACACAGTCTTATAGACACGAATTTCATCTTTAATTTAAGATATAATATGCCCTATTAGTCCTTTAGAGGCCAGAGATATTAAAGTTTAAATTTATTTTTTTTAATTTTACTATATTTTCAACTTGATTAAGAGCGTAGTTTCTCTTTTTTGTTTGTTTTAAAAAATTGAGTTTTAACTTCGGCCAGGCTTACGGATTTTCTCATATGGGCTAAATACAGCACATGCTTTGGCAGTCTTTTTGTATTAGAAAGCTAATATATGTTTGTAGAATTTTAAACTTCAGGCTTGTAATATTGATTTAAATTAAACTTGAAAATTTTAAACATCAGGCTTACAATATTCAATTGAAAATGAATTTAGTTGTACCAAAAGAATTCATAAGAAATTCGATTACGGTAACCAAATTATCCCCAAATTCGGTCCTTGCAACCGCCTTAGGGTCAAATTTAGTTATTCCGGCCGAACTAATACCAAATTCAATAGTTGCAATCGAAGTGATGCCAAGTTCGGCTGTTGCAATTGAAGTGATGCCACACTCGGTAGTTGCAACCAAATTTGGAACCAATTTCAGTTTTTGCACCCTAAATAATTTTACATTCGGTTGTTTAAACCGAAATTATTGTCAATTTAGTTGACACAACGAATAGAACTGTAGATTCAGTTACCACAACCGAATTAATTATGACCCATGGTTGTGGCCGTCGGTGGTGCAATGGCTAGTGTGCGCGGCTCTTGTGCATGAGAACGTGGGTTCGATCCTTGCTCTGACCACCTTAAAATTTCCTCCGACGACGGCCACCTCGCTTAGTGATGGCGAGACTATCGAGTACTTAGCCATGAAAAAACATCTCAAAATACCGTTCGGAACAGGTGTAAAACTGTAGGTCCCAATAAGTGAGTGAAAAATTAGAAAGCGCACAGCTCACTGGTTGTATAAAGCTCTCCCCAATCCGTTCATGGAATGTAATGGGAAACCTTGTTTGTTGTTGTTGTTGTGGCTGCTTCAACCGAATTTCAGTAGTATGGACTGAATTCTGTCGTGACAACCTCAATTCGGTTGTTGCAACCGCAATTCGGTGGCAACAGCAGAATTTACGATTGCTGCAACCTCTTTTAAAACGATTAGTTCTCTGAGGGTATGTAATTACATATATACAGGTAAGGACTTGGAGTCTCATATTTCCCCCTACATTATAGTTACGTAAATATAAATTTGTTAAAGAGCTTACACTGTCCGCGATTAATTGTTGCCAAAAGCAATGTAATACAAATTAAAACAACTTTCAACTCCTTACGACAACTAAAGAGAAAAGTGTATAAGTACAACTACTAAATTGGAGCACACACAATATACGTTGTCTTCCCTAAGGAATACTTTAATATCATTTCGCACTTAGCATAGCTTGGGAACGCAGCATAATGTAACAAACGACAAACTTTATGGTCAACTTATTTTACGCATTCTGGGTATTAAATAAGCTACTGGGACAATTAGACGAATAAATAGTCTTGCGGTTTCTTCACCGCGACTCCATGTGGCTTTGATGTAGCTACAAACATAGAACGAAAAATCATTCTAGAAAAGCATCTCGATGTGGTAATTTCGAAACTAATTACGAAAGTATTAGAAAAATAGTTTCACTCTTGGGCTGCAGTGACCGCCGTTTGTTAATTACAACGTATAATGTAACAGTGTTAATTCCAACTGTCATTCCTTAAAACTTGGTGACTTTTACTGTCATGGATTTATATTGAATGTGTCGAGTGTTTTCAAAGGTGTTCAGACAGCTCATGCAGCTAAGCGGACTGAGAGCCGTTCCCAGCTTACGATATGGTACGATATGTACCACACCGAGTGCAGAAGACGGCCACAATGACATGAATTACTACAATTGGTTGCTGTTTTAAAATTAAATTTTCACCTCCAAAAAGAACAGCAAATGAAAAGTATTCCCAAGCTAATCGGAAACAGATGTGGATCGCATCAATTGTTGGTCAATTGATGGAAACACATGGTGATGTGCTTGGTTTCAAAGTGTTGGATATTTGGATTTGTTGTGTGACTGCTGCTGCAGCTTAAACTATTCCAGTTTGTTATCATATAAATGAGTGAGGAAAACTTTCATTGTATGCAGTTGGCCGCGGACATATGTGGCAACAAAATGATGGAGACTAATATGCTCTGGCGCACAAGAATCATTTAACCATCATCATCAATAAGAGCAGCTACATTTAGTATATAAATCTCTGCGACTAAGAGAAGAAAATTATTGAGTAGATGTTAGAGTGTTCAAAAACCGCCATTTTCGAATAACCGGTGTTCGGGTTCTTCGAAAAATCTCTTTTTCTTAAGACCGGTTTCCGGTTTCAGAGAATGAGAAAAACCAACGAAACTGGTTAATTTTCGGTTTTAATTACGGATATTTTTCGGTTTTTTCGTTTCGTATGGTAAACCATATGTTCAAATTTTTGTAAAAAAAAGTAATACAAAATCAACACAAAATAAAATTTCCTTATCTTGTTTTGTTTGCCCGGAAAAGAGTCATTATTATTCAGAAAATTTAGCAGCATTTGTCAGATTTTTTTTGGTTTTTAAAATTTCCGTTAAATAACACATCAGTTAATTCAATTCAATTCAATTCAATTTATTTATTTGCCCTTAAAACTAACATTTTTGACTTAGAGCTAACTACGAATAATTGCCTATAGGGATCAACGCACATGGCGTTTTGCCACTACAACATTCTTGGTAGTATTATTGATTATATTCAATTTTTGATATTTATGAAGGGAAAAAATTTAACCCTTTAGGATCTTAAACTAAAAACTAGGTCTAGAGAATTTTAAAACTTACAACTAATTACACTAAAACTACAGGACTACTATCCACTGCCTAATATATTTATATGATCGAAACAAGAGGTTTGACATTTTTCGTAAAACTTTAAGGTTATTACGTCTATGTTGTCTTTGACTAGCAGAATGCTGGACTGTATATGTAACCTATGAGTGGAAAAATATCTTGGCAATTTAAAAATAAGTTTTAGAACATTGTTTTGGGCAACTTGAAGTTTCTTAATATGGCAAGTAGCTGCATCTCCCTAAACCGGGGTGGCGTAAAATAAGATGGGTCTAAAGAAAGAATTAAATATTAACATTTTATTATCTATACTCAATTTTGATTTTCTATTAATAAACGGATAGAGTATTTTTTATCGTGATATTTATTTTGTTAATAGTTTTCGCGATGTGTTCTTTAAAAGTTAATGACTTATCAAGGTAGACTCCTAAGTATCTGACATGACTTTCCCAACTAATTTCCTGATTTAGTATTATAATATTTGACTGTGGGAGAAAATTAATGCTTCTTCTCTTGGAGAAGAAAATTGCCTGCATTTTAGCAGGGTTAATTTGTATTTTCCACCGGTTAAAGTAGCTATTCACGGAATTGGCAGCTTGTTGTAAGTTTATCAAAATATTGTTAGGCGAAGTATCTGCAGTCAGAATAGCCGTGTCGTCGGCAAAGATTGAAGCCTTGCACTCTGGCAGAGTCGGCAAGTCGGATGTGAAAATGTTGTATAAAATGGGTGAGAGACATGAGCCTTGCGGTCAGCCTGCTTCGATGATATACTCGCTAGAGAATTGCTTATCAACACACACTTGAAAACTACGCTCAGATAGGAAACTCCTGATTATTTTGACTAAATATATTGGAAAACCTGCCGCTTTCATCTTGTGGACAAGCCCATCATGCCAGACAGAGTCGAAGGCTGCTTTAATATCGAAAAGAAGCATGCCTGTGGATTTTTTACATGACAAGTTACTGCGAATCATTTTTTTAATTCTGACCAGTGGGTGTATAGTGTTGTGTTCAGGTCTGAATCCAAATTGTTCTGGGGGTAAGATGTTATGATCGTCAATGAAGCTCTCGAGCTCGTTCTTAATAATCTTTTCAAATATTTTTCCTATTGTATTTAAGAGGCTAATTCGTCTATATGACTCCGGACTCTTTTTCTCTTTGCCTGGTTTCAATATAGGTACAACTTTAGACTTTTTCCAATCCTTCGGAAAATAACAAATTTTTAGGCAAGAGTTGAAAATAAGCGTGATGTACTTGATAGCGCCAGGAGGCAGTCTTTTTAAACAGATATTGGGTATATCATCTAAACCAGGAGATTTCTTTGGTTTGAGTTTCTTAATAAGTAGGGAGACTCTAGATTCTACGATTTGTAGGCAGTCATTGTGGTTCGGGATTAGTCTATCCAAATCTTGAATGGAGCTTTGGACTAAGTTTTTGGTTGCTGAGTTACTTAGTCTATCTGAAAGCGTATGGTTCAATGAGAATTTTTGAGCCAGAATTTCAGCTTTGCTTAGATTGGTGTAATAACTTACACCGTTATCTTGAAGTGTAGGTAAGCTACTATGTTCCTTCTTTAATACTTTGGCTCTCTTCCAAAGTTTAGAAGAGGCTTTATGGAGACTGGACAAAAATAGGTTCCATTTTCTGTTTCTGAAGACCAACAGCTGATACTGAATTGCAGTATTTAGCTTTTTAAAACCATTTCTATATTGGGGCTGTCTAAATCTAATCCATAACCTTCTAGAGCTATTTCTGCGTTTAATCATGTTTAAAATATAATTAGGGATCTTTTTACCGAACTGTTTGCCTACAGGGATTTTGGGGGCAACGCTGTTGATGCTTTCTTTGATTACATCTATAAGCGTGCGAATTGCATTATCGACGTCAGATGAAGTTCGAAGTGCTGAAGCATGATGGTGCAGTAAATTTGTAATTGTTCTTTTATACAAGCCCCCATTTTTGTTCTTTTTAAATTAAATTTATATTCAACTGTTTTACAGAAGCTGCTGTTGAAAAAAGTGAGTACTGGGAGATGGTCGGAGCCTAGACTATTCATTGTCATTGGCCCTGATAGTTTATCAGGGGCGTTAGTAAGAAAAAAATCTAAAACTGAAGGACTAGAGTTGGTTGTATTTGGGACGAACGTTGGATTTGGTGTATGGGCTATGGCGAATTTATTAGTCATTAACAGATTTTCAAGAATGTTTCCCCAGCAATTTGCTCGTAAGCAACCCCAGGCTTGATTGCGACAGTTGAAGTCACCCCCTAACAAATAGTTTCCTGAAGTACGAGATAGTCTCAACAGGTCAGGTTTGAATTGAGATTTTAGTAGGTTCGTCGAGCCCGCTGCACCGCCTCGGAAATAACAACTAAAAATATTAATTTTTGACAAGTTTGAGCACGAATGACACTTACGCCAACATTTTCAACTAGATGTGTGTTTACGGAGTCGATTAACTCGTGTTTAATATTTTTCCTAATCGCTATTGCAACACCGCCGCCTCTGCTATTCTCGCGATCTCGTCTGTATATGGAGAAGTTTGAGTTTTTCACTTTGATATCTTGAGTAAGCCATGTCTCGGTAATAAGTGCAATGTCTACGCTTTCTCTAGTGAGAAAATTGAAAAACTCTATCTGTTTGTTTCTTAGTCCATGGGCATTCCATGTTAATATCTTTAAAAGGTTAGCGTTATAAGTCATGGTAGAAATTTAAACGCTAAATTAGTAATAATATTAAACTGATCCAATTTGCTATTCCATTTCTTAAGATTTTCGATAAGCTCAAAAGTAAGCGACTGCAGTTCAGCTGATGAAAATAAGCCTTTTTCTCAATTTTCATGAATGATAATCTTATAAACGGTAAAAAATGAATTGATGTACTAATTTACATTATTTAATTGGTATTCCAATGATGAAATCATTGCGAAATTAAAAACTGTTTAAAACATTATTACGATGGCGGATCAATTAGTCCGTGACTTTTCGAACTTCCCTCGTAGTTATATGAAATGCGACACTGCTCCCATCAAGTACCACCTGTTAGTAGACTACTGTCAAACTTTGAGCAAGTTCCGTCATTTATTTTATACATACAACCTCGTGAATTTTTTTAAATATGGAAAAAAGTGAATTTCGAGTGCTCATTAAACATTATTTTTTGCGAAACAAAACCGTCAGTCAAACCATGGAAAGCTTGATGAGTACTATGGGGACTCTGCACCATAGATTTCAATGGTAAAATAGTGGTTTATTGCTTTATCTCTCCAGTTGGCAATACCAAGTGTACGCAGGGATTCGTCAACCTGATCCCTCCAGCGGAGTCTTGGTCTTCCTGTTTTTCGTCTTCCTTCGAGTTCGGTTTCGAAAAGCCTTCGCGCTGGTTCATCTTCATCCATTCTACTGACATGGCCTAGCCAGCGCAATCGCGTTATCTTGATCCGCTTAACTATGTCAATGTCAGGATAAAGCTCATACAGCTCATGATTCATGCGTCGCCGATACTCGCCGTTGTGCACTATAGGGCCATAAATTTTTCGGAGTATTTTTCTCTCGAAGACTCCTACAGATGTTTCGTCTGCTTGCGATAGGACCCAGGATTCTGCGCCATAAAGCAAGACAGGTTGAATGAGAGTCTGGTACAGCTGGACTTTTGTTACTCGAGAGTTGATCGAACTGGTTGGCGAAATATGTTATCTTCGTTTTGTAAGGTCCCTGACCCCCCGGGGTTGTCCGAGACGGGATAAGTTAGTAAGTAAGTGGTTTATTGACTCGCACAAGTACGAATGATGCTGAACGTACTGGACGGCCAATTGAGGTCAATACACCCGAAAATGTCGAATAAATCCACGATATGGTGTTGGCCGATCGAAGAGTAAAAGTGCGTGAGATTATTTATGCCATAGGCATTTCATGTGGCAGTGTAGTTTCGATTTTAAATGATCAGTTGGGTTTAAGAAAGCTGTATGCAAGATGGATGCCGCGTTTGCTCTCAATTGACCATAAACGTAATCGTGTGACAACTTCAAAGGATTGTTTGGAGTTGTTTAATTGGGCTACGAATTGGTACCTCATCCGGCATATTCTCCGGATTAAGGCCCCAGTGACTATTTCCAAACCTAAAGAAATTGCTTGGTGAAAAGAGATTTAGCTCCAACGATGAAATTATTGAGCAAACGAATGCCTATTCTATGAACCTCGAAAAATTCTATTTTTTGGAAGGGATACAAAAATTGGAGAAACGTTGGACTAAATGTATTGAACTAAAAGGAGATTATGTTGAAAAAAAATTATTTTTTTCCAAAAAAAAACTGTGTTCCATTGAAAAAGTCACGAACTTACTGATCCTCAATCGTATTAATATATTTCAAAATAGATGCCATGTTAGTTAATTTAAAAAAATAATTAATATACTTAAATTACTTATTAAAAGTTTGTAAGAAGGTTTACCACAAATTCAGTTTAAACCGGTTAACCGACATCTAATACCCGGTTTTCGGTTTATTCGAAAATTAGGTTTTTTAAAAAACCGGCACACGGTTAATTACGCTTAAACCGGTCTCTTCTGTTTTTCGGTTTCGGTTTTGAACACTTTACTGGAAGTACAAGTGTCTCATGTTCTCCTGTATAAGTGTCAAACACCATCGACGTACAGTGTTTCTGAATCGATTTCCATCGACCAAAATTTAGTATCTTTTGATCGAGTAAACATTGTTAAGCTCTGTAAAAAAACGATTGTAGGAAAAGAGTCAAGGATTATTTGGAGATACAGAAATTAAAAAATTATGTCAGGTGTCAGGGGACACACGTATGGAACAAAGTTCCTTTCGCTTTATATTATGTACTAGTTAGTTCCAACACGCCTAAGGCGCCCGTTTAAAAACGCGATAATTTAAGTGAACCTTTAAGAAAATGTACTTTTGGAAACTGATAAGAATATGTATTATATTTTCCCGAAAATGCCCTTTTTTAAAGAGATGAACTTCGTTTATTAACAGCTAATGTTTCTTAAGAATGATACTATTTTTAAGAAGAAGTACTTTCTGTAAGAAAAAGCCATACGATTATGATTTTTTTTTACAAAAAAGTACTTTTTTTAAGAACATGTACTTTTTAAAGAAGTGGTACTCTTCTTAGGAAAAGATTAGTTTTTTAAGAAAATTTACTTAATTTCAGAAAGGCTACTTATCATTTTATTATTATTTTATTATTAAGTAAAGGAATTTTTGTAAGAGGTAAGGTATTTTTTTAAGAGAAGGTGTGTTTTTGAAGAAAAGGTTTTTTTTTAAGAAATGGGATTTTTTTTTAGATTTGGTCCTGTTTTCTTATTTTTATTATTCGATCTTTAAGATGTTATTTTCTTTAATAATTTTTCCGGTTCAAGATCAATTTGTATGAAAATGTACTTTTTGTTATAAAAACATTGATCTTGAACCGGAAAAATTATAAAAGAAAAAAAAATTTTTTTTAAGAAATGGGAGTTTTTTTGGAATTTGTCCTTTTTTCAAGAATAGGCATATTTTAAAGAGTAGGTACTTATCTCAAGAAATGTTAGTTTGTTTCACAAAAAAGGTACTCGTTAAAGAAAGGGTAGTGTTTTAAGAAAAGAAAATTTGTTGTTAGAAAATTTACTTTTTTAGGAAACGGTACTTATTTAAGAAAAGGTACTTTTTGTATGAAAATTTACTTTTTATAAGCAAAGGAACTTCTTTAAGATAAGGTAGTTTTTTAGGAAAAGGTACTTTGTTTAAGAATATAATTAGGCATTTTTTTTTTGAGAGGATTTACTTTTTTAAGAAAAGGCACTTATTTAAGAAAATTTTCGTTTTTAAACTTCTTTCAATTTGGCTTTTCTAAATTTACTTGTTATTGGGTTCAAAACTACAATATATATTAGACATTGGTTACAGGCTCCACCTAGAAAACTTCCGATTAAACACGAAATTTCCCAACGTATGTTAGTCTAGACACAAACCAAAGCAAAAGTAAACAATATAGTGGGTTGTAGGATAATAGTGTTAAAACAAAAGGTGTTTAATTTTTTTTCATTTAGCCTCCATCGCGCAACGTGGGATAAGGAACTTCGTTCCAAAATCAGCTAGTCGGGTATATTTTAGAAAATGTTCCAAAGTTGATTACTTTCTTTTTCTCCGATTTTAAGGAAATTAAAAAGTTTGAATTTTTTCTTTCTATGTTATTAAAACATACAAAAAAATTAAATATTTTCGTTGACTACAATCGGTGTTTGGCATAACTTTAAAATGCTTACTTGATCAAAAGATATGGAATTTGGGCGAAGGAAATCGATTCTGACACACTGTGCGACGGTAAGGGACGAAGGCAACTGCAAACCAATACGGAATACCAAGGTTAGTTTTTATGTAAGCAATGGAAAAATTCCACAGACCTCTTCGTTAACCAGCCAAATAGACAACGCGGAATAATTTCGAGGTATAAATTAGAAAATCTCCAAATAGTGAAAAACCAATATAGCTGCCATTAAATTATCATGAGCTCAAAGTTAAAATTTTAATCACATGGACTATTGTTTGAAAATAATAGTAAATGAAAACTTCAGTCTATTCTTAAATTTCATCCAATGCTGTGTTTGCTACAAATACTTATAGTTTATTGAATTTCACTCTATTTACTACCTTATTGCTAAACAGTGTTGCTGTCCAAAAATCTCATTGCAATCTTTTAACTAACTTTATGTTTTTTCCCCAGTTGTCCACTCCCCCTACATCTTCTCGTTTTACGAAGTGTTAATAATTTCTTGCCTTAGGGGCTGTTGAGCTACTTGTATTTGCTGGTCACGCCATCACAGTGATTTTCTCGCTTATGGTTGCAGCCTGGATTGTTCATTGATGGTAAATCGTTGTATTTCCGGAATACTTGTGTTTTTCTTTCTTACTTATATCACAATATGGACACCACGGTCTTACTTTAAAGCCTTAACGTATTTTGTGGGTAAAAGATCTTCATATTATTTTCTTTCCGAATAACTCGCAACATCTTTCATTTGTGTGTCTTTATTTCTTCTTAGATTATGTTGTCGCTGGTGGGGTATGATATTATTGTTCCTAAGCTGTAATTAAAAATAATTCAACAGTGTTTACCGCCTTAATTGTAGGGTGTGTTCGCTACCATATGACTATTATTTAATAATTTGTTTATTGTTTCCCCCACTTTAAAGACCTGGATTTTTTAATTGGTAATGGGCGTGAGTTGTTTGAAAGGTCTACCGTATTACATCAACAAAATTGTGGTGGACTAAATGATATAATTTTAACATGCCCCGAAACCAAATCAACATTAATATGATATGGATTTTAGTTTATCAGACTTGCTGGCTGACGTTTGTTAGAATTGTAAGCACATCAGATCATTCAAAGTGATTCATATACAGTGGATTATGAAGACAAGAGGAGATTCAAATCAAAATGCCGGTGCATCTAAAATACCGGGGTTGTAGTTGTTTTTGAGATACCGGTTCCATCGGTTTCTGATGAAGAAAACTCCCAGCTTCCAATGATTTCAGTATTTATTACCTCAACAGACGACTTGTATTTTTTTAAATTAAAATGCGAAACCGTTATTAATAAAATACATTTAAAAACATTTGTACGAATTAATGAAGACAAAACTAGTAAAGTATCTGCGAATTTGATGAGAAAAATTTTAAAATCTCTAACAATTTATTATATAAAGGGTATGTCAGTAAGATTGAACTTTTCAATTTTAAAATACAAACTCGTACTTTTTGAGATAGTTGTGGTTTTCTTTATTGGATTGTAAAGAATAATAATATTCGTCAAATGCCTCCACGGCTCTGAATGGAGAATCCTGGGTCATACCGCACGCTGACCAAACATCACTAGGAGTCTTCGACATAAGCAATTATGGTATAGAGAAGAAAATTTACTCATGGAGTGGAATACTAACAAAGAAACCGAGTGAAGCGCGCCGTTTATCTGCTCTCTCTCTTACTCTCTGCGTTGAATATTTCAATACACGAGCAGTTTTCTGATGATGTTATTGTATCTAACTATAGAAATTCCATATTTAAATAAAATTGCATAAAGTATTTAAATAGTATGAAATAATAAAGTTATGACGAGGGAAAGAAATGGGTTTGAGTGAATCGCGTCGACTTTTTTGGTTCTCTTCTACTAGTGTTGCCAAATTGTGGTGTTTTTTTCTGCTCTACTCGTACATCCTTTTTGTCTTCGAGAGAAAAAATACTCCGAAAAATAATCAAATATTTAGCTGCAGCTTCAATAGCGCAATATGCATCTGCTCTACTCGTACATCCTTTTTGTCTTCGAGAGAAAAAATACTCCGAAAAATAATCAAATATTTAGCTGCAGCTTCAAGAGCGCAATATGTACATCATGGCTGCAGCAATGAAAATTGAGTTGTTGCAGCAATGAACTTGCAAACATATATGAGTGTTTTCGTTGCAGCAACGACATCCGTGGTTTACAAAATTCCAACAATTTTTACACATTTGATGTGTTTTGATTGAAGATGCCACTGTTTAAATTACAAAAAGAAAAGTTTCGTCAAGCGAGTGAAATTGTTCGGCACCTCGGCGAATATTTTCATTAAAAGTCGTTCATTATAGTCGTAACGAAAACTACTTTCTTTATTGGCAAAGTTCGGTCACTGTAACGATCATTTTTCGTTGCTGCAATGAATATGACGAGGATTTTCGCTTCTAAAGAAAAGAGTATGGGGCTGCCAACTGAATCATCTATGCAAGAAGGAATATTAAGAACAAGAATTATTTGTGGCCATTCAGTTGGAAAATTGAAATTTTTGAATTTATAATTTGTCGAGGCAACATACTACAGGGTGGTTCAGTCACGACTGGACAAATTTCACCAGCGTATTCCTAGGCTCATTTCATGAAACTATGTCCATCTACGACCATTCCCGAAAATGCAAGGGGGCGAAATGGCAGAGGTTTGAAAATTTTCGGATTGGTGGTCGAAGGGTACTAGGGTAAAATTGCTAACTTCTGAACCAGTGGTCGGATCTCGGCGATTTCTCTTTTTTTTTGATTTTTTCAATGGTTCTGAAAGGTCTCTTAAAAGCCTTTCCAACAAGCCCAAAAACAAAAAAATCCGACCACTGTTTCAGAACTTAGCAATTTCACCCTAGTACCCTCCGACCACCAATCCGAAAATTTTCAAAATGATGCCATTTCGCCCCTTTGCATTTTCGGGGATGGTCGTGGATGGACAAAGTTTCATGAAATGAGCCAAGGAATACGCTGGTGAAATTTGTCCAGTCGTGACTGAACCACCCTGTATAATTCGTTTTCTAATTTTAGTGTCAGTTGTATGCCATATGTTTGTGCATAATTGCAAAAGAACAAAGATACTAGAGCATAGAGAGAAGTAATCCCAACCTTGTATATGACATTGTTCTAAAAATAGGGTTTGTTTTAAGACATAACAATAATTTTTGCAAAACACTACTTGTCACTGGAGTGACTCTGACAATAAGTGTTTCTATCTTATTGACGGATTTTGTATATAAATAGTTAAATGTAACTGTAATTTGCCACAGCAAGATGGTAACTCCAACCAACACTTTTCACTCACTCTAGAAATTATAGTAGAGTTGGGTAGTTCATGAACTACCTAGTTCATTTAGGGTGACCAGACATCACCCTCATGAACATAATGCACATGTTCGATACCGCGAGTATGTTCGTGATTGGTATGTCCGGGCACCTTAAATGAACGAGTTCGAGAACTAGTGAACGAGTTCGACACAAGTCTAAACTATAGTATATGAACAAACACTTCAAACCAATAAGAATGTGAATGACTGTTGGTTGCCAGTTGTAAGTTGTAGTATGGTAGTACGAGTATGACGTTGTGTTGTCGATAGTGATTCACTTGACTCGTTGCATTTGCAGCTAGTAGTAGTGAGCGCACATGCCGCAAGGTTTTATCAGCCACAGGACTTGTACAATTTAGTTGCGCGTCAAACTCTGCAATGTCAGCAACAAACGGTCTACCGACCGTTTTTAATACGGGTATTGTGTAAACAGTTGCGTCTTACAGTATTTTACTGTAGCAACGTAATTGCAGCGTAGGAATAGTGTGTTGGGAAATTATGTTCAGTGCGAACGACATGAGTTACTCTTCTGATGCGCACTTGTTCGTTGTCCATCTCAAGAGTGTTTGAGCGATGAAAAATTTAATGCAAATAAACAGCGTTTTGATTGAGATCATTTCTAATGGTCACTATTTGCCGGAAATGCTGTTATTTGTTATTGTTTGTTATAATTCTGGTAGGTTGCACTTCAATTAAAATCTGATGATAATCAAAGAAGCAAAATGTATAAATCGTTATAATCGCAATGTAATTTTTCGAAAAATTTTCCATCTGAAGATAAACACATTTGAAAATACGAAAAAGCAGTAAAACAATTGTGAGCAATAAATCACATTTAAATAGATTTAAAAATAACTATTATATTGTTTTCATTCGAAATATAAAAAATCAAACGGCGTCAAATAGCTGATATTGACTTTAAATTTTCAAATTTCGAAAATAGCGAAAATTTGTAAAACGAAAGAAATTAAAAATTGCGTGCGTTTGTCAACAACTATTTATGCAAAATCCATAAAAACGGAAATATTAAAATTTTCTTCTTCTTTGAAATCGAAAAATGAGAAAAGTAGTACAATTTCTAAAATATACCTAATAATGCAATTGGTGATGTCAGTACTTTATAAAAACCTCTGAAACCTGCCCGGCAATCGTGTTTTTGCAGAACTCAAAATGTTTACTACATCAAAAGTTATTGAATTTTGGGCGATGAAAATAGATTTTGATACACTGTGCGTTGAAACATAGGTAAAAAAAAATTACAGCAGACAGTTGTCTGCAGTCCCTGCATTATTAATATTTGAATCTTTAAATAATTTTTGTATGCAGTACCCACTAATAATATTTAACAAAAATACTAGAAGAAAATTTACTTCAATCTTCGAGAGTTCGGAAAATAAACTGTTTTTCCCTTCTCCTGAAAAATTGTGTTTTTGCGTATAGCTGGTATTGAATATAAGCTCTCGAAATATAAGATAAACAACATTTGAAAATATTTAATGGAAAATTAGTACATATTGAGTAAAGGTATTAATTCACGGATTTCACTAAATATTACTAGATTAATGAGTGTCCTCAACTTCTAAATAATCATTATCGTCTTTATCATCATCATCATCATTATCATAATCATCATCATCATCATCATCACCAGTCACTACTTATCCACCCTTATATGGTTAAAATTTTACCAAATATCAATTAATATTTTCAACAACAAACACAATGCGAAAATACAGACAAAGAACAAAATATAAAACTAGTAAGAAAAGAATAAAGTGTGACAGGTCCAATTAAATGATACCTTAAACTAATCACCAGAATCCGTATCAGAATCCGTTGAAATTTGTTTTTTGGTAAAGCATTAGAATGCGCACTGAAAAATCAGTCTTACTTTGTTGTTGGGATGCAAATAAAACGTGTTTGTAGCTTGTCGCAAATATACTATACTTGTGTCCAAACACATTACGTTTGCTACTCTATATTACATGTTGGAGACACAATAATTAGTACGTTATAACATATGATTCTGTAACCCAAATATGACTTTGTTTATTGAAAACTCCTGAAAACAAAAACGAGACAGACCGCAAAGGCAGCAGATCTTCAATTCATGAAAACAATGCTTGCACGTAAATATATGGATGTTCGAAACATATACATTGTTCCTGTATAATGTTACAGGGGCCGTCGTTTTTCATTGTGTGTCTATATGTTCTTCTTGGCCAAAGAAAGGGCTTGTGCGAAGTTGCAAGTAAGACGGATCATAAAGCGGCTTGTATTTTCATTACAATTGATTTGCATAGATTCAGATTGACATCCAAATACAGGTACCTTCTGAAATCATTTGTCATTTTAACAGTAATAGATTTTTTCTGTTCGAAATATTGACTATCAGTCAGTATCATACCAAAATAAGTCGCTTTACGCTTGAACATTGTTGGGAAATATTGCAAATATTGCAAACTCCAATCAGTCATCGAATTTGTCCAAAAAATCATATTTTATGATTGACCACATTTTCGTTACGTCAGCTATGTCAATAAATCAAATTGCTGCATCTGAGGATCGTAAAACCTGCACGTCATTGTCGCACAGCCAATTCATCCACAGAGAGTGACATTTTGTTATGGATTTTGGACTGGTGGCCCCATTGGTCCACTTTTTCCCGAAAATGCTGCTATAAACGGCATTTCAGTCAAAGGCGAGCGCTATAGACCCATGATTACGTACTTTCTAAGGGATGAAATGCAATGAAATGAACTTGGATAACACTGTGATAGTTTTTGACTCGAAAAAAATGAACTTTGATGAATCCTTTTCGAACTATTAGGGGGGAGTCCCCTGAGTACGAAAGTACATTTGGAAGTGTCAGATTGGCTCCAGTTTTTGAGAAATCGGTATATATGGATATAGCCAAGTCTGCGCTATTTAAACAAATTTTACCGGCCATAGGCCAATTTTTATTTTGGCCTAAAAGGGATTAAAAAGCTTATTAAAGTAGAAAAAACAAATGTTTGCCCTCGGTCCAACTTCTTGAGATATGGACCTTTAAAGCTTGAGTATATAATTGGCCATATCTCACATATTTATGGTCCGATCTGGTTCCGGTGAATATCAGTACAAAGACCATTAAAACTCTTTAAATCTGCATATAAATATATTACATTTTATTAACCCATTGGGAACAAATGTAAAAAATACCATTTTTTAACCTCACTTTTTTGCTAAAAATCTGATTTTCTCAAAAACAGCCCTAGTAAACCTATTTTCTACCTAGACTCAGGTTGTAGACAACACTTCAGGCTTTGTTTTAAGGTATAATACTTCGCATTAACCCTTCTAAGACCGGAGATATTTATGTTCAAAGTTTGAAATACAAGAAAAAAGTAAAGTTTTTCTACTTTTTTTAAAAATTGTATTTATTTTCCTAGCATAGGCCTCAAGTTAAGCTTCAAAATCAAAATATTGGACTTTTATATATTTTTTTCGTTTTTTTTTTCAAGTTAATTAACCATAATTTTTAAGTTAATTTCTTGTATTTCAAACTTTGAACATAAATATCTCCGGTTTTCGAAGGGCTAATGCGAAGTATTATACCTTAAAACAAAGCCTGAAGTGTTGTCTACAACCTGAGTCTAGGCAGAAAATAGGTTTACTAGGGCTGTTTTTGGAGAAAATCAGATTTTTAGCAAAAAATGAGGTTAAAAAATCGTATTTTTTAAATTTGTCCCCAATGGGTTAATAAAATGTAATATGTTTATATGCAGATTTAAAGAGTTTTTAATGGTCTTTGTACTGATATTCACCGGAACCAGATCGGACCATAAATGTGTGAGATATGGCCAATTGTATACTCAAGCTTTAAAGGCCCATATCTCAAGAAGTTGGACCGAGCGCAAACATTTGTTTTTTCTACTTTAAAAAGCTTTTTAATCCCGTTTAGGCCAAAAAAAAAATTGGACTATGGCCGGTAAAATTTGTTTAAATAGCGCAGACTTAGCTATATCCATATATACCGATTTCTCAAAAACTGGAGCCAATCTGACACTTCCAAATGTACTTTCCCACTCAGGGGACTCCCCCCTAATAGTTCGAAAAGGATTCATCGAAGTTCATTTTTTCGACTATCACAGTGTAATCATTGGCCTAGCAGGATGGCGCACAATGTCACACAGCTCATCAACCAATCGATCTTTTGCGCGCTATCTTGGGTAATCGTGTTATCAGCCGTCTTGGCGGTGTCAATTACCCGCCTCGCAGCTACAATTTTACCCCTTTAGACTTTTTCTTATGGGGTGCGGTTAAAGACCGATGCTATGCGAATAGCCCAGAGTCGATCCACACCCCTAAGGCTGATATCATCCGAGCCAATCGCTAGATAGAACCAGAATCCATCAACAAAGTCTTGGAAAATTTGACTGACAGAATGAGCTAAACCAGCCGCGACAGGCACATGAATGATGTGGTATTCCATAAATAATAATATAATATACTAAAGTAAATTAAGTTTAGTTCATTTTATTTAAATTTCCATTTGTACCACCCTGTACATACATGATCGGTATAACTTTTGTAGGTAAAGGGTTTTTCAACAGAGACGCTACAAAAGTAAATCGATAGGGACAGCAAACGACGCCATATTTTTTCCCGCTCTTTTGACATTTCCCTTCAGTAAGGTTTGCCATTTCATCATGGAAAGATATACGAGCCAACAACGAGTCGAAATTATTAAAATTTACTACCGAAATTTTGAGTCAGTGGCCTCAACTTTAAGAGCGCTACGTCCAATTTATGGTCGTCATAATCGTCCTACCAGATCAACAATTGAGCGTCTAGTGGAAAAATGTGAATCCACAGGCACAGTACAAAATGTTCCCGTGCCAGTGAGACAAAGAAGTGTCCGTAGTGTCAAGAATATTGCTGCCGAAAGCTCAAATGTGTCTCTCACACGTCGTTCTCAAGCGTTGGGCATCGTTGTGGCGAATTTTGCGAAAAGATCTTGGCCTACATCCTTACAAGATCAAATTGACGCAAGAACTGAAGCCGCTTGACCACCATAAGCGTCGTATGTTCGTGAATTGGGCTGAGCAACAACTTGAAAATGATTCGGATTTTCATCGGAAAATCATCTTCAGCGATGAGGCTCATTTCTGGCTGAATGCAAAATATGAGTTACTGGTCAGACAGCAATCCACACGTAATCCATGAGTCGTCATTGCATCTCGAAAGAATTACGGTTTGGTGCGGTTTATGGGCCGGCGGCGTCATTCGGTCGTACTTCTTCCGTGATGATGAAGACCGGCACATTACTGTGAATGCGAATCGCTACCGTTCAATGATAACCGACTATTTTTGGCCCCAATTGGATAATATGGACTTGGAGGACATGTGGTTCCAACAGGACGGCGCCACAAGCCACACAGCGAATGCCACAATCAATTTATTGGAAACCAAGTTTTGTGAACGTGTTATCTCACGAAATGGCCCAGTCGATTGGCCGCTTCAGTCGTGCGATTTGACGCCGTTAGATTATTTCCTGTGGGGCTACGTCAAGTCTATGGTCTATGCCAACTATTGATGAACTTCGTACGAATATCGAACGTGAAATTGCAGCAGTATCGGCCGATTTATGCTTGAAAACCGTCGAAAATTGGGTTCAGCGTCATGGAAAAGAAATCGAGTTCCATACATAATGGCATCGAACGTACTTTCACAGGAATAAAGAATTTCATTGGTATCTAAAACCGGTTTTGTTTTATTTAAAAACACTTTTGTAGCGCTCTTATTGAAAACCCCGTAATATATTTTTCTTTTACTGATTCCGAAACTTCGTACTTTAAATAAGATTCTATTATTACTGCTGCTCCCCCGTGAGCTTTGCCATCTGAATGGTTTGCCGTTATGATATCGTAGCCTCTAATTCTAACAAATGATTTGGTTGTGAGGTGTGTTTCCGATACCAAGAGTATATCTATGTGATGTAATTGGGGGAAGATTTATATTTCATTCAAAT
Organism: Phaonia tiefii; assembly: GCA_963931995.1. Lineage (NCBI taxonomy): Eukaryota > Metazoa > Arthropoda > Insecta > Diptera > Muscidae > Phaonia > Phaonia tiefii. The sequence continues at coordinate 53,038,670 of OZ008367.1, forward strand.
GGTATGAAATGCCATTGGCATTCCACTCTGCAATTATAAGATTCAATTGCATAGTTTTTTCATCGTCATTGACATCATATTCATTAAAGTTTTCATCAATTCAACTTGTTTTGCAATCATAGCTTCTAACTTTAGCAATATTGGACTCTCAACAGGATCACTACCACGTGCAGCGTGTGTATATGTCATTGTCTGCCCGTGACTAATAGTTTCGGGCATATTAAAAGGAGTATTGTAAATACACTCTTTATTATTGTCTCGAAAGACCGGCCTGAATCTTTTACTGGCAATACTTTATTACACCGAACATCCCCGGTAGTTGGCTCTATGATTGCCAGAGCAATGCACACATTAAGGAGAAAGCACTCATTTCCATAACAAAACTTTTCCAACACAGATTTCGAATAGAAATCTTGGACAACCCAGACTTCTAAACAAAACTTTGGACAACAAAGTTATCCAAGAGAAAATTTTGACAACAAAGTTTCCGAAAAAACCATTGACAACAAAGTTTCCGAAAACAAACCTTTGAAAACAAATATTTCCTAAAGAGACTCTTTGACACCAACGTTTTTTAAGGAACTATTTGACAAAAACGATTGCCAAATGAGACATTTGACAACAAGGTTTTTTTTCAGAAATTCTTTGAAAACAAAGTTTTCTGAAAGAAAGTTTTAACAACAAAGTTTTCTATAATACACTATTGACAGCAAGTTTGAATAAAAGAAACGTTTGACACGAATGCTTTCTAAAATAATCCACAAAAATTATAAAAGGTTTCCCATTACATCCCATGAGGGGATTGGGGAGGGCTTCTCACAACCAGTGAGCTGTGCGCTTTCCAGTTTTACACCCACTGATTAGGACCTACAGTTTTTTTTTGGTATTTTGAGAAGCTTTTTCATGGCTAAGTATTCGATAGTGTCGCCGCGACTAAGCCACGTGACCTCCGTCGAGAGTAATGTAGGGTGGCCAGAACAGGGATCAAAACCAGGATGTCATGTTCAAGTGGCCAGTACCATTGCACACGCTGAAAAATATCGGCACCAGCAACATATTACAGGAACCATGTATATGTTTGCAAGCATTTTTTTCGTGAATAGAATGTCTGCAGCTTTTTGTTTCTTTATTGTCTGTCACGTTTTTGTTTTCAACAAACAAAGCCACATTTGGGTCGGTCACAAATACATTTATTATAACCTATCGTCTTTGTCTCCCAAATATGTATATAGTGAATAGCAAACACAATGTGTTTGAACACACGTATACTATATTTGCGACCAGCTATAAACACGTTATATTTTCATCCAAACAACAAAAAAGAAAAATCACATGAGGTTTCAGGGGAAATCCGGTTGGAACGAAGTTCCTTTCGCTATATATTATGTACTAGTTAGTTCCAATACGTCTAAGGCGCCCGTTGAAAAATACGATAATTTAAATAGATCTTTAAGAAAAAATACTTTTTTTTTAAATGACAAACTTTTTGATGTGTTAACATCTATGTATAGGCGCGGGTAGGGACTAAATTCACAAAGTGAATACATCCAAATACATTTTCTCCGACTGCGATCACACAGATTGTCTGACTGCAATCACAAAATGTTTAGTGTTAAACTCCTCCGAAAGGGCTGGACCGATTTGTATGAAATTTTGTGTGCATATCGGGTAGGTTTCAAAATCGGCCAACATCTATTTTTCATACCCCTAAATGATAAGGGTGACCCACCTCTATATAGAGCACAGATTTGTCCGACTGCGAAACACAGATTGTCAAACTGCGAAATAAACACACAGTGATGTAGCGGCAGCGAATAGTTGTCTTGTGTGGGTGCGGACCACTCTCAGAGCAAAGGGAATAATGACGTGGCTATACATATATAAAAATGAGAGAGCAACGAAAATTGTGTGAACTTGTGTAGCGTATGTACACACATAACAATATATGTATGTTCATGTGTCTGTTGCTTTCCATTCTCTTTGTTTTTTTTTTTTTGGGAATAAAACAAAAAGTATTAAGCAAGAAAATAATGACACATATTCTTGCACTGGTCTTTAAATAATTTGAAGTATTAATATTATTTAAATGTAACGTCATCATATGATAGAACGCTGTTTTTAGTTGCCAATGTAACATTTGCTAATGTGTTCATAGAAACAGGTGCCGTGTAATAAAAAGGTATTAACAAACACATCGCCCGTGAGTTCGAACACTAATTGGATTTTTTTTAAGAATTTTTTTTTAATAAATAATCTTCTTCGAGCCTGAGGTCAGATTTGCTTTTCTTGTATTTATTTTCCTCGATATTTCGCTACTCCATTGTGTAGCATCATCAGGAGATATAAACAATATTTAACAATAAAAACAAAATAACAATACAAATAATTTTTTTTTATATAGAATTTAATTTTTTTTTAAAAAGTATAGTTTTAGGTCCTTTGTGTAAGAATATGTATAATATTTTCCCCCAAAAAGGTACTTTTTAAAGAGAGGTACTTTTTTTATTAAAAGCTATTGTTTTTTTTCACAAAGACGTACTTTTTGTTAAGAACAGGTACTTTTTAAAAAAGTGGTACTCTTTTTAGGAAAAGTTTACTTTTTTAGGAAAATCTACTTATTTTCAGAAAGGCTAATTATCTCAAGAAAAGAAAAGAAAATGTATTATTTTATTTTTAGGAAAACTGATTTTTAAGAAAAGGAACTTTTGTAAGAAAACGTACTTTTTTTTAAGAGAAAGTTGAAGAAAATGTATTTTTTAAGAAATTGGAATTTTTTGAGAATTGGTCCCTTTTTCCCAGAATAGGTGAGGTTTTAAGAGAGGGTACTTATCTCAAGAAAAGTTATTTTGTTTCACAACAAAGGTACTCTTTAAAGAAAGGTATTTTGTTGGGAAAAGTCTCGTTTGTTGTAAGAAAATTAACTTTTTTCAGAAAAGGTACTTATTTAAAAAATAATACTTTTTTTTTAAGAATAGTTACGTTTTGTAATACAATTTCTTTTTTTTAGAAAAGGTACTTTCTTTAAGAATATGAGTAGGTTTTTTTTGTGGAAATTTACTTTTTTTTGAGAAAAAGCACTTATTTAAGAAAATTTAATTTTTTAAATTTCTTTCACTTTGACTTTTCTAAATTTACTTTATGTTGGTTTCAAAACTACAATATATACTACATATTGGTTACAGGTACCACCTAGAAAACTTGCAATTAAACAAGAAATGTCCAAAGTATGTTAGTCTTGACACAAACCAAATATAGTTGATAATACTGGGTTGTAGCATAATAGTGTTCAAAAAAGTTGTTTAATTTGTTTTTCGTTTAGCCCCCATCCCGCAACGAGTGATAAAGGACTTCATTCCCGCAACGAGTGATAAAGGACTTCATTATCTGAGTGAATATTTTCTTCACAGTTCTAGCGCGTTTATACTTTATCTTTTGAGATATTTCACCACTAAACACGGCAGCAAGTGTAATTTTGAATCTATTTTGCTATTTGCATTATTTTGTTTTATAATAAAAGTTTTTTTTTTCAATTTGATCGAATGTTTGTTTCATTTTGGTTAAAAATCTACTTTGGAGTGTAGCCGTTTTTCTATTTCACTTTACATTGTTGGCACCATATTAGTACAAATGATTGTATAAGCAACGAAATCACCGAAAACCTCTTCGCATGATTAATCTCTTGTTACCATCTTATCATAGTTAATTATGAACTGAAAAATTTACCAATAATGTTTGTGCCTGTTAACGTAGAGTAGACGAGAAATCTGCGACAAAATCACCGACGAGTATTCAGGAGTATTTCGCGTTCTTGAGGATATTATTCCGTTACATGGCTTGTTAACGTATATTCAGCATCTGTTTACATCACAAATATCAAAACAAAACTGACAGTTGCAGCCAATTGCAAAAATTATACCATATTCCGATACTTTTTGGGTCAGCCTGTATATGGTGGTGGAATCGGAGGAACATTTTAATAAAATTCAAAAATTCGTGTGATATTTTGTAATTAATTCACAAATCTTCTACATTCCTAATGTAATGATGATCCTAATGATTCTCCAATCAATACTAATCTGATTTCTTCTAATAACATAAAATAAATGTCGTATTTAGAAAATATAAACTCCATATTTGTTTTGATCACTAATGTCTGATCATATTTATTGCTACGTTTTACACTTTGCCCGCCTTTCCTGTGATGACGCCGGAATTACATATGTACAATGTAATTAAATCTAAAAATGCTATGCAATAAATGTAAACAATGTGATAAACCTTAATTCCCAGTATTTCATTTAATGAATTAAAACTCTTCCCTTTAATCTTCAAAGAAATAGAGTATGAATCCTGATACAGAAATGAAAAGAAAACTCTCTCACAACTATAAATAAGAAGCTACCAAAATGATGTGTTAACATGATGCACCCATACTTACTCGTATATCGAATACAATTCCCGCCACAATTAACATTGGTTTTATGACAAGTGGCAAGGGTGCACGATGTCAAAATCATTAAGGGACCACCGACGGACCAGAATATTAAACACCCATTACTAAGTCATAAATTAAGGTTGGGACATATAAGATATTCTGATCATACACAAGTGCAAGCAGAAGATGTTTTTGAATACTGCGTAGTAAAGGAAGCACAGTGGATGCACCAAGTGTATTCGAAACCGAAGGCTGTTATTTTGCTAGTTTACAAGGCTTTATTAAGGATTATTCAGTTGAAACATGTGGACTGCTTTAATGCGAAAGAAGTTAATTTGAAATCAAAATTAATTTTAAAAATGCAATGTCTTATAGATATTTGATCGATGTGATCGTTTTGTGACCGTCGCACAGAGGTGCGAACAGAACCAAAATAGAAAATAAATTCAAAAATGTTAGCTACTCTGGGATTAAAGTGATTGCTATCTGATACAAGTAGTCAACATGTAAAATCAATAACCGTCAAATAACTTCGCTTACTTTGTTTACCTCCTCTGCTATATTCTCTCAAAGTTCATTATTCTTTTCGTTTTTGGAGTGGAGTGGTGAAGAGTGGAGCCCCAACCAATTCAAATCAAATTTTTAACATTTCCTTTTTTTATAAAAATAGTATCTCTGAACATGGCTCGGCCAACTTCAGGTTTTTAGCTAAAATTAAAGTAATATTTTGTTTAGATAAGAGTTACACGAATATAGAAAGGGTGACCCATGTGAAATTTGAAATTTAATTTCGTCTTAAAACAAACAGTAATACACATTTTTTCAAAATTATGTTTTTATCGTTAAAGGCCGTGTTAGACTATTAGTGCGAATGGAACGATTTGCGGTGAGAGAAACGGAATGAAATTCTCTTCCGTTTGACTGAAATCGCTCTATCATTCAGCATACGATTTACACTATCAGTTTTGGAGAATGCAGAAACATCTGTCTGCAAAGTGTCTAGCAAAATACAACAGACATACGAGGTTGCTATTTATATTTCGGGTCCAGCAATAAAAATACAATCATTTATCATTGGAAATGGTTTTATTGTTTTACAAAATACTGTCATGTTTTCAATATATTTCGCATGATTTCAAACCAATTTTCGAAGCACTTTTTCCACCCCGATTGAGACACCACCTAAACATGGTTTTTGAGCGCTTTAACAGCTGCTTCGGGCGTCGAAAAATGTTAACCACGCAGTAAAAATCAAGGCTGTACGGCGGATGCCCCATCAATTCGACATAGCCCATTGTTTCAGCTGACGAGTGAGAGTACAGTCTGAATTGCAGCCAGGGTGGCAGTGGACTTTCAAATATACTGATTATTATGAAAATATCACAATGTGGTACTGATGACCTGCTGATAGCCCTAGGCTATACTTGGTCGTGCTTGGATAACAACTTCTAATTTAAAATCATGAACTATCCGAGGTATGAAGATGAGAGAAAACTAATTTTAAATTCGAAAATCATACTCAAATTTGAAATGTATGAAAATTATGTATGAAAATCTTATTAAGTTTAAAACATTTAGTTATCAAAAAATTTTAATTTTGAAATTTGATAAAAAAAAAATGTTTGAAAAGCTATCATAAAATCATTTTGAAACAAATTGTTTGGATATGTCATTTAGATCATATTTAAAAAAAAAGAAAACACGTTTCTTAATTCCAAAAATTTCACTAAAATTCCGAAAATCATATCATTTATTATTAATGTTTTAAAAAAATTAATTAAAATCCGATTAACCGGAGTAAAGTAAGCGGTTTCCGGTTTGTTCGAAAAATAACGTTTTTTTAAAAAACCGACACCCTGTTAATAGCAACAAAACCAGTTAACCGCTTTCCCCGGTTTTTCGATTTCGGTTTTGGACACTCTAGTTGGAACTAACTAGTACATAATATATAGCGCAAGGAACTTTGTTCCAATCGGATGTCCCCTGACACCTTATGTAATTAATTTTTTTTTTGAAGAATGTTTTTTTTTTTTTTTTTAAAAGTATTTTTTAGGTCCGTTTTTTAAGAATATGTATTATCTTTTGCCGGAAAGGTCCTTTTTTAACGAGAGGTAATTCTTTTATTAAAATGTAATGCTTTTTGTGAAAAAAGGTAATATTTTTAAAGAGAAGTACTTTCTGTACGAAAAAGCCATAAGAGTATAAAATTTTTTTTACAAAGAAGTACTTTTTTTACGTACAGGTACTTTTTAAAGAAGTGGTACTCTTTTTAGAAAAAGGTTATTTTTACTAATTTTCAGAAAGGCTACTTATTTACAAGCAGTTGGAGTTAAAGCGATGTGTGATAATTCTAAAATATCGATATATGCAGTGTATTTCCCACCGAGATTTAGTATTAAATGCGACTACTTCGAAAATTTCTTCAAGAAGCTTGGTAATAAATTTGTCACGGGTGGCGATTTTAACGCGAAACACCCATTAGTGAATCCGAAGGGAAATGAACTATACAAATGGGTTTGTTAAAAACAATTACAAAACATTATCGACCGCAAAACCAACCTACTGGCCTAGTGATCCAAACAAAATTCCAGACCTATTGGATTTTATGGTATACTACGGCATAGTCGATGTCCATTTTGCCATAATCCCTTGTAGTGATTTAAGTTCCGACCATAGCCCTATTATAGCTAACTATAGGACTATCCCCGTAATCCGCGATAAAAACACAAATCTTTTTTCGAATAAAACTGATGTAGACTTATTTAAATATTGGATTAATACCAAGTTAAATCTCAATACACTTTTGAGTAATTATATAGAACTTTAAGATACAGTAGACATGTTTACGAAACTGATTCAAAAAGCAGCAGTAAAAGCCACACCGCTGGATGATCGACATCTACACGTATCAAATATATACATTAGCACAGAAATAGAGAGATTAATAAAGCGGAAACGACGTTTGCGTAAAATTTGGCAAAGGACAAGGCTTCCCTCTGACAAAACCAATTTCAACCGTGCAGCTAGATATGTCAAAATGCGAATTAAAGCCATTAAAAATGATTCAGTCGAGAATTTCCGAAACGTTTCAGTCCAACAGGAACTAATGAACGCAGTCTTTGGAAGGCTACAAAATACCTTAAGCGCCCACAGAAAAGAAATGTTCCCGTAAAAGACTGAAATGGAACTTGGTGTAGGTTTGAAAAAATGAAGGCAGATGTTTTTAAGACTCTTTCAGGAGAAACATTTTCACCTTTAAATTGTTGTAGCACTGTTGGTTCGCGGAAAATGTATGAATACCTTGATGTGCCTTGTCAGATGTATAAGCCTCTAAAACATTTTACGTTTACAGAAGTCGAAAAGGAAGTTAATAAGCTAAACCGTAAAAAGTCGTCTGGGCATGATAATATTGATGCTAGGATTGAAAAATCTTTACCCAAGAAAGGACTGATATTTTTAACAGTGCTTTTTAATTCCATACTAAGACTGTCCCATTTGCCTTTGCAATGGAAACTTGCGAAAATACCGATGGTACTAAAGCCGAACACGCCCGAAAATTGCATAAGCTCGTATAGGCCAATAAGTTTATTACCTTTATTTTCAAAGCTATTCGAAAAGCTTTTTCTAAAAAGATTTATACCAATTCTGGAACATCTAAATATACAACCCGATCAACAGTTTGGGTTTCGTCAAAATCACGGAACACCAGAGCAGTGTCAAGACAATAAGAGACGTATTGAAAAATAAACAGTACTGTTCAGCTGTATTTTTGGATGTCAAGCAAGCTTTTTACAAGGTGTGGCATAATGGATTGCTATATAAATTAAAGTTACTGTTGCCTACTCCGTTTTATCTGTTTTTATGTATACGTGAACGATGCTGAATCTGAAGTAGGGGGCAATAACAGCGGGAGTACCACAAGAGATGTCGGTGGTGTAATGGTTAGTGTGGGCGCCTCTTGTACACGAGATCCTGGGTTCGAACCCTGCTATGACCACCATAAATTTCTTTCGGCGGCAGTCACCTCGCATAGTGACGGCGACACTATCGAGTAGTTAGCCATGAAAAAGCTTCTCAAAATACAGTTCGGAATCGGCGTAAAACTGTAGGTCTCAATCAGGGAGTGAAAACTGGAAAGCGCAAGCTCAGTGATTGTGAGAAGCTCTCCCCTGTCCTCTCATGGGATGTAATGGGAAACCATTTATTTTTTATTTTTACCACAAGGGAGTGTATTGGGACCAGTTTTATATACCATATTTACTTCTGATATGCCTACAAATTCTGACGTAGTAGTCGCGACATATGCGGATGACACTGCAATTTTTGGCTACCAACACGTCCAATACAAAAGCTCTTGAGGCAAGACAAAGACAGCTCAATGCAATCCAGGAATGGTTGACAAAACGGAATATCGAGGTTAATTCAAATAAATCTTGTCATGTCACATAGACATTAGGAAAGGAAAATTACTCAACTCTAACTTTAAATGGAGTCGATATACCCTCTGCCCACAGTGTTAAATACCTTGGCCTTCAAATTGACAAAAGTTTGAAATGGAAAGTCCACATTAAATCGAAGAGACAGGAACTAAATAAAAAGGCGAAGAAAATGTACTGGCTACTAAGGCCCAATTCACAAGTAAGCGTAGAAAATAAACTTCTAGGGTTTTTCAACAGAGACGCTACAAAAGTAAATCGATAGGGACAGCAAACGACGCCATATTTTTTCCCGCTCTTTTGAGATTTCTCTTCAGTAAGGTTTGCCATTTCATCATGGAAAGATAAACGAGCCAACAACGAGTCGAAATTATTATAATTTACTACCGAAATTTGGAGACAGTGGCCTCAACTTTAAGAGCGCTACGTCCAATTTATGGTCCTCATATTCGTCCTACCAGATCAACAATTGAGCGTCTAGTGGAAAAATTTGAATCCACAGGCACAGTACAAAATGCTCCCGTGCCAGTGAGAGAAAGAAGTGCCCGTAGTGTCGAGAATATTGCTGCCGCTGAGGCTTCAGTTCAAGAAAGCCCTGTGTGTGTCTCTCACACGTCGTTCTCAAGCGAATTTTGCGAAATGATCTTGGCCTACATCCTTACAAGATCAAATTGACGCAAGAACTGTAGCCGCTTGACCACCATAAGCGTCGTATGTTCGTGAATTGGGCTGAGCAACAACTTGAAAATGATTCGTATTTTCATCGGAAAATCATCTTCAGTGATGAGGCTCATTTCTGGCTGAATGGAAAATATGCGTTATTGGTCAGACAGCAATCCACACGTAATCCATGAGTCATCATTGCATCCCGAAAAAATTACGTTTTGGTGCGGTTTATGGGCCGGCGGCGTCATTGGGCCGAACTTCTTCCGTGATGATCAAGACCGGCACATTACTGTGAATGCGAATCGCTACCGTTCAATGATAACCGAATATTTTTGGACCCAATTGGATAATATGGACTTGGAGGACATGTGGTTCTAACAGGACGGAGCCACAAGCCACACAGCGAATGCCACAATCAATTTATTGGAAATCAAGTTTGGTGAACGTGTTATCTCACGAAATGGCCCAGTCGATTCTCCGCCTCGGTTGTGCGATTTGACGCCGTTAGATTACTTCCTGTGGGGCTACGTCAAGTCAATGGTCTATGCCAACAAGCCAGCGACGATTGATGAACTTCGTACGAATATCGAACGTGAAATTGCAGCAGTATCAGTTAGTATAAAGCTTGAAAGCGCACAGCTCACTGGTTGTCAGAAGCTCTCCCCGATTCCTTCATGGGATGTAATGGGAAACCATTTTTTTTTAATCGGCCGATTTATGCTTGAAAACCGTCGAAAATTGGGTTCAGTGTCTGGACTTCTGCAAGCGTGCCCGTGGTGGCCTCGCAAAAGAAATCGAGTTCCATACATAATGACATCGAACGAACTTTCGCAGGAATAAAGGATTTCATTGGTATCTAAAACCGGTTTGGTTTCATTTAAAAAAAACTTTTGTAGCGCTCTTATTGAAAAACCCGTTAGTTATATTTATTATATAAGTAATTCGAGTATCAAATTACTCTTGTATAATTGTTGAGTTCGTTGGGACCCAACAAGCCTGTTATTTTTAAGTATTTATTAAATTTGCTTATTATTTATATTGTAAATAGATTGCAAATAAAGAATTGGAAAAAAAAATATTTTAATCTTTAGTCGATTTGTTTTTGTGAAATTCGCACTAGTTCGCGTGGGTATCAAATCTTTTCTTTTGCCCTTTGGTTGTATAGATATACTTTTTTATGTTTTAATACATTTTCCGTACTATTTATTTAAAATTACTCCAATCTGATATTTAAATCAGAAAATCTTCGTAATAAAAACTTAAAAATTGCTTAATCTAATTATACTTCTTGAATTGATGTTGGGAACAATATAGTACTTTTCGCAAATCCGTTACATTTGAAAATAAAAAAGTTAAGTTCCTACATACAGTCCTTATAGTCGTCCTTAAATTAATTTCGAAACCTATACAACTACAAAATATCCTAACACTTCGGCTAAGTCATTTACTTCCGGTTCGAGAAAAAGCAAAATACCCAAAACATACCCAGTAAAGCGAGAGTAACCAAGCAAACCACAAGATCTACATTCTATACTATGGGAAAATCGATCAAATGCTACATGCAGTTGTGGGGTTTCCCTCCGGTCTTGTATGATAATGCAAATTAATTAATTAATTATTTTATTAAACGAATAATTAACACCATGTCGAGACAGGCAGTCAGACAGACGGAAAGAAAGACAAATAAACCCACAACAAATAAATTTAACGCAACCACTGAATATCTGCAAGTGAACGAACACAAATGCTGTAGTTGGCATAAAAGAGTAGAAGAAGGAATACAGGAGAAAGAAAAAAATAAGGAAAATATACAACGGCGACCACAAAATCAAAAGCAATTAGTAAACAAATACTTCAAACAGATGCAAGAGACTCTTCTGAGTTTGTTTAGCAAAACTACAATTTATTTCCCAAGTGGCTGTGATGGAGCAAAGAGGTAATTAGTCTCAAACCAAACACGGCATACAAATTGATGCAGCAGTATCGTACAGCGAGAGGAATTCATAAACTAAATAAATGATCACTTGCCGCGTCAGCAAGAGAATATGCATTTTATTAGTTATCCTCATGCTACGGCTCAGCTGTTCTGCCACGGATGATTTTATGAAGCTCGTTGATTATCAGGCGAATGTTGATGATCGTTTGCAGTAAAAAGTTTGTGGTTCAAGGGTAGTCAGAATTTGTTTGTTGGGTAAATTTTTTTTTGTAAAATGTATTAATATTTATTAACTTTTAATGTAATTTATAAAATGATAATCTAGGTTTACAAAGAGGCGTGCCTACCCCCATTCACTGCGCTACCGCCTATAACCAAATCTTCGCAAACCTAAAATAAAGCTACATACTGATTTTTTATAGTATTGTGTACAATGTACAGTGTCACGAACCTAATAGAAAAATTCTATGTCAGAGGTTTTAAACAAATGCCAACCATGTCCTCAAAAAATGTGAGGCAACTATTTATAAAAATATTCGAAAAGTTTACTTTCTGATATGTTAACATGGGTAGCATAGAATAACACATACGTAGAAGGTTTTATTCGCTCAATAAATTAAACGTCATAGGTACGATGGAAATTACACAGTGGAGGGTGGAAAATATGGGTTCAATAATACCAGATGGTGGCAATAGTATACAGCGATCCACAAAGGAACTACACCCGAATTTCGTGTTTTTGTGGCAAACTAGTTGTGTTAAATACAATACAAATGAATACCAACGTTAAAAGTCAACAAAAAAGTGCAAAATACATTTAAATTTTTCAGTTCTACACCAAAACGACAGGAAATAGTTAAGTGAACATATTTTGTAACTCCACCTGGTGTATGTAAACATTTCCACAGACCTACCGAGAGAGTGTGAAATGAAACGTCAGATGAGAGAATAAGTTCTTCTATAGTATGTGTTATTCTATGATGGGTAGGGCAATCTATCAAAGTGAACACATGCAAACAACACACATCGTTTGCATCACATATGTGGTTGTTGTACAACAATAGTCACTGCCGAGAAATATGTATGATGGTATTGATGTAAGCGGCAGCGAACAAGCAAGCAGTTCGTCGTCGCCAAAGAGTATTGAGTAGTATAGACAACTCTTGGAACGAATTGTGTAACTCAAAAGCACTGGCGACATCTGGCGAATGATTCAAAACGAATTACTCTCTTTCTGCCATGACTTGGTCCATTTATAAGTTTGATGTAAAACATTGATGCATTTTGAAACATTTATGCTTTTTGCATTATTTTATGTAATAACATTGTCGAAATGGTGCATTTGCATTGTAATATTCTATACAGAGAATAAGACTCGTTTATGCTCTTTTACTCAGACTCTGTACTTGAGAGCGGAAAAAGAGTGGAATAAGTTCCCTATACTATTCAATACTTTTTGACGTCGCTCTGTTTATGACAAAACAAACACAATGATTTCAGTAAGCTAAATATTGCTTTATCTATTTTAACAATGTCACATCTAATGTTAAAGCAGATGTAAGAGAAAATAAAGTGGAATAGCAAAAGAGCCTTCAACCTTCTTTTTTTTATTTTCCAATATAACATTTACTTAGGTGTTCATAGAAATCGAACAGGTACCGTGTAACAAAAAGGTGTTAACACATCGCCCGTGAGTTGAAACAGTCATAGATTTTTTTAATGAAGTCGCTGTTCATGTCGTGGGAAATATTTGTGCAAATGTCGGAACGCACAGGACTTTTGACGGCGGCCACTACACTCTGTGTGATTAAAAAAATACGTATGGGGCTGTGAATCAATGGAAGATTGAAAGAAATCGAGATTGTAGAGGCCATACACTCTAAGAAAACTCGACGTATTCTGAATGTAATCTGACATCGATTTCGTAACAAGTTTGATAATTTTTCAAACTTTTATAGTTTCATAATTGATTTTGACGCCATAGCAACACATGTCGTTGGTCCCATGTCAACCGTAACATGACACGGTCATAGTATTAATGACACTTCTATCTTGTATACAATGACAACTACCACTGATCCTATTTAAATGTAGGATACACCATATTACACTTCATTGTTAATGCAATAACAAATGTCTTTGATACAATGACTAGTTGTCATTAATGAAATGTCGCTATGATATTAAATCTCTGATAGATTTTCATCAATAAAATGACAATATTCGACCAACGATTTTAGGAGATGGTATGATGTCAGATGTTCATTGTTTCATGATTAACAAATATTTTACGGCACATAAATCAGTTCAGTTCCATTCACCTGTTTTAATTTATTTCAATAAAGAAAATCTTTGAACTCAACAAAAATATGCCCGTCGCGATTGTTCTGGATGATAATCGGCCCAGACATTGTTCCTGCTGATTCCTAAGTAAAATGACCTCCTGAATCTGAATACCCACCGTTTACGGGTGACGTCTTCCATCCCCCTTTTGTTATCTTATGGTCTTTTATTTGTCATAACTCGAGAACGACTATTTCGATTTTACTTTTATTGACTATTTACAACCTCATTAGGTCAGACGTCTTACACATATTAATTAAACAAACAAATTTCAACATATTCTTCCAACTGGCTCTATCCTTCGCCTTTTCTCGGCAGTTGGTAACACCAAGGTTACGGAGGGATTCTTCTGCCTGGTCTTTCCAGCGGAGTCTTGGTCATCCTCTTTTCCTGCTAACATCGGGTACGTTATCAAAAATCTTACGCACTGGCTCATCTTCATCCATTCTGATAACATGGCCTAGCCAACGCAATTGGCCCACTTTGATTCGTCTAGCTATGTATGTCCACGTCAGAATACAGATTATATAGCTCTGGGTTCCAGCGACGTCAGTACTCGCCATTTTTCCTAACACGACCATACATTTTACGGAGAATTTTTCTCTCGAATACTCCCAGGTGTTTTTCATCCGCTGGCGATAAAACCCAAGTTTCGGAGCCATATGCCAAGACAGGAAAAATGACAGTCAGATATAGCATGACTTTTGTCCGTCGAGAGAGGGCTTTGTTCCTAAACTGCTTGCTGAGCCCAAAATAGCATCTATTTGCTAGCAAAATTCTCCTATCTATATCCAGGCTGACGTGGTTGTCCTTGTTCACGGCGGCTCTAAGGTAGACAAATTCATCAACCACTTCAAAATTAAATCGGTTGTCAACGTTCAAGTGCGGACCAAGTCGAGAGGTTTCTCTAGTCGTTAATACCATTAATTTTGTCTTGCAAGACCCACCTTCGCTGATTCTTTTTAGATTCTTGAAAATACTGCAGTAACCTCTCGCAAATTTCGCCCATTGATGTCTATGTCGTCAGCATACGCCATCAACATTTCGGATTTCGTGTTGATGGTCTTGCTCATATTTACTGCAGCTTTTCTCATTATTACCTCCATTAAGATGTTGAAGAGATTGCATAAAAGTGTGTCGCCTTGCGTCAGTCCTCGCTGGGTACAGAATTGTTGGATGAGATCTTACCCCACCTTCTCCGCTCATTCGGTGTTGGTCAGCGTTATTCTACAGAGGCGAATCAGTTTTGCCGGAATCCCCAATTCAGACATAGCTTCGTACAATATTACCAGTATGGAGCTATCGAAGGCAGCGTTGTAATCGACAAAAATATGGTATGTATCGATTTGCTTTTCGTGGGTCTTTTCCAGGATTTTCGCGAAGCGTGAATATTTGGTCACCCGTGGACTTGCTGATCTACAACCACACTGTCAAGATCCAGTCAGGGTTTCAACAACTGGCTTTAGTCTGTCACATAATACGCTCGACAAGTCTTTATACGCGATGGATAAGACGATAGTTGGAACATACACACGGATCACCCTTTTTGAATACAGAACTTAATAATACACTGAGACTCCAATCGTCAGGCATAGATTCCCCCAACCAAATACCGCATATAAGTTAGTGCATGTGGGCTGGCAGTCCTTCGCCATCGGCCTTAAAGAGCTCGGCGGGTAGCCCATCCACACCAGCGGCTTTATTATTCTTATGCCGGGAGATTGGGGTTCTAATCAAGCTAATCTACATTGACTTCCACAATCATTACCCCCTTCTCTTCAGTGGAAGAATTTGAGTGGAGTAGTGCTAAAAAGTGGCCTCTCCACATTTTCAGCACACGCAGCTTATCTGTGACAATTCTCGTCCTTGCAGGAGGCCAGCCCATTATTCGGTCCGTTATTCGATCTTCTTACCGTCTGGAAAAATTGTCGGGATTCATTATTCATCCTGCACATTTCGGTCTTTTCACTCTCTCTTTGCTCCCACTGGCAGTTGTTCCTCCTAAATAGTTGGGTTTCCTTCCTTCTCAGCCTCTTTAACGGCTGAGCCGCAGCACGCGTTGTAACTGACTGTGTGGTTGCCATACGTGCAGCGTCTTTTCCATCAGTTGCAATGCGACATTCTTCGTCGTACCATTGCTTATTCGTCTGCTGTTTTTGATAACCTAGTTCAGTCTTTGTAGCGGTTTCCAAAGAATGGGAGATGTGCTTCTGGGTCCTCGCGAGGGGGAGTATTCTGCACTAGCAGGAGAGTGAGGGGTTTGTTGGTACGCCTTTGATATCTCCGGTATTTGCAGCTTGCCGATATCTAGCTTTTCCTGTATTCGGCTCCGTACCTTTTTCGCCTTGCTCAGTCTTGTGTGAACTTTCACAGCCTTCAGGTAATGATCCGAGTCGATATTGGCACCTCGAATCACACGTACATCCATTACACTAAAAGAATGCCTGCCATCTATTACCAAGTGATCAATCTGGTTCTTCGTCCGCTGATCAGGAGATATCCTGGTCGCCTTATGAATGCCCTTATGCTGGAATCGTGTTATACTAACTACCATGTTCTTTGCAGCGGCGAAGTCTATCAGTATTATTCCATTATCGGAGGTGGTATCATGTAGACTGTGATTACCGATGGTTGGTCGAAAGACACTTTCCTTTCCCAATTTGGCATTAAAATAATCTTAATGTCGTGGTCAGGGCAGCGTTCATATACCTCCTCCAGACGCTCATAAAATGTTTCTTAGACCTCATCATCTTTATCCTCTGTCGGTGCGTGCACACAAATTAACGAGATGTTGAAATATTTCGCTTTGATGCGACTTGTGGCTATGCGGTCACTCACTGGGTTGAACTTTGAAACTAGGTATCGCTGTCTCTTGCCAACTATAAATCCGCACCCAAATTCGTGCTTTCGCTCATGGCAGCTGTAGTAAATATCGAACTTATTCTTTCTGCTGCAACTATATCCTGTCCATCGTATTTCCTGGATCGATGTGATGTCAGCTTTATATTTTCCGAGGACATCCGCCAGTTGGAAAGTGGCACCAGTCCTGTACAGCGTTCGCACATTCCAGGTACTTATCCTTAAATCATGGTCCTTATAACGTTTGCGAGGTTCGTCAACAGTTGGGGGGTTTCATTGTTCATTATTTTCTACGTGTATTTTCATTGCCAATATAACGGTGGCGGGAAGCAAGCCCAGCCTACCGTGGTTTGCATTTTACCTCCTGCCAGGATTATTATGTTTCAGCCGCCCATTATGGATCAGACGCTGACCAGAATGCAGGGAGTCGAAACTGGATTTCGGTTTCTGCAGTTTTGGTGCGCCGTTGGCCAGGAGTGTTGGCTCATCCGCCTTCAAAGAGCAGAAGAATATGTCCACTAGCTCGAAGACCTTCAGTAGCAGGGTCGTCTAATTAGTTTGGGACGTTGCAGTGATCGCATAACCAATCAGGCTGCTCATTCGTTTCGCCTTCTCACTTTAGCTAGCTAATGGAGGTTACCAATAAAGCCATTGCCCAGGACATACTGTGTGGACGTAGTGAGCTGCTTGTACTGCCCAATGAAGGAATCAGTTCTGGCTACTCCCAAGTGAATGGCTATCAGAAAATTTCCACCCCATGTT
The DNA here is from genome assembly GCA_963931995.1 of Phaonia tiefii. Classification (NCBI taxonomy): domain Eukaryota; kingdom Metazoa; phylum Arthropoda; class Insecta; order Diptera; family Muscidae; genus Phaonia; species Phaonia tiefii. The sequence continues at coordinate 53,056,107 of OZ008367.1, forward strand.
CCAAATTTAAAATTACTTGCACTTTAAAAACAGTTGACTAACTTACGTTTAAAATCCACCACAGATAGATTTAGTGTTTAAATTTATAAAAAAATATTGGTTTTATTAAGATCAAATTATTGTCATAAATTTTCCATAAAGACACTATAATATCACAATATTAGTAGAAGCCCCATTCAAGAACAACAAAGAGCACATGCGGCTTTATAACCACATTTGTAGAAGTGTGGTTGGATATTAAATGACCACAAAAAAGCAATTCATGATATTGAGTTCCGATGAATTCGGTTGCGCCTGATGATGTTTTAAAGTTCATTCATACGTTCTTCTCTCTTTATTGAAATGCGATTTTAATGCATGTAAATTACTCTTAATTGATGCTTACGATCCTTTTTGTGAATGTCGCATGTCCGAATTATGGACTGTGAACACAAGACAGCTACAAAATTGATATTTTTGCAAGAAACAAAAAATGGAAAAGAGAACAAGTATCAAGCGAATATGATCAAAAGAAATTAAGTATTTGCGGCGACCACAGCAGCCATATGAGTTTATTATGATAATCATTATCAACAACTTCTTAAAGTCGCATGATTTTTATAACCACATATCATTTTATGACCCATATAAGGAGGTAAATATATATTTAAAAACTGTCTCGTATGGCAGTAGGGCTCATTATCATATTAATATCTGTTATAACAGTTAACAACAAAATGTTTTAACGACAACCTTTAAAATGACTTAAAAATCAATTAAAAATGTTGAATTTATTACTAATATTTGCCCTTTCGTATGACAGCTTGATTTCTGGGACAACAAAATTAATTGTAATGAATGAGTAATTGAAATTAAAACAAAAATTTATTCAAAATTGTTTTTTTGTGTGGCACTCACGGGTGCAACCAACGGTTAGTGTGGGAAACAGCATTATCTACCTGTAAACACAGGATCGTTATTGTACGTGTTTGAAGCCATTCTAATTATTTTCAGTTTTGCTAACCACAGTGAAACACTGGTAAATGAGTTGGCTTGCAACCAGACTTGGCTAATGCGGAATGAATGTACAACTAATATTAAAAGCAATTTAAAGATTATGCCGCATCTGTTTTTTTTAAATACTTTAGAAGTTTTCGTTCTTATAAATGGTTTATGAGAGCATCTAACAGCTAATAGCAATATTGTACGTAAACATGCAAGACATACATTTTGGGAACGAGTTTTGGAAGGACGTTCCTTATCGCACTTTGCGGGATGGGGGATAAATGAAAAAAAATTAAACAACTCTTTTTAACACTATTATGCTACAACTAGTGTCAAATAACCGTTATTTTTTAGAAACCGGTTTTCGGTTTCTTCGAAAAATCAATTTTTCAAGAAACCGGTTTTTCGGTTGCTTTAATTGCTTTAAATTACATTACACATCTAGAACTAACAATACATTTTTTTAGCGACCATTTCATATTTCACAACTGTATTTAATTAATTACGTTTTAACTTTAAATAAAAACTAAATATTTAATATTAAAATGTTCGTGCGTTAGGTCTATTTTCGGAAAGATAAACACAGTTATTAATTACAAATTAAATGAAAAATAATGAAATTCAAAATTAAAATGAAATTATTAATTAATAATTGTGTTTAACTTCATGACGATGCTACACCCAATGGGTAGCGAAATATTAAAGAATAAAATAATTTAAAATAGACCTAACGCTCGAATATTTTAATTTGAAATAATATAATACGAAAGGTCAAATAAATCATCATATTTTAAATAATATATGGGGGAATCCAGTTAAAACATTCACTTTTGGAAGTGACATGTCTCTGATTTCGATGAAATTTGGTGGAAAGGGAGACTATCATAAGAGAAAATTTTTCCCAAAATTTCATGTTTTTTGGAATTTTTGTGTGGCGTTTATTGATTGGCGTTTATTGCGCACATATTTTTCTTTTGATAATAACTCGAAAACGGCTTCACTTAAAATTTTGATATTTCTCAGCCATATTCAGAACAGACTTGGTATTAGAAAAACTGAAAAACAAAAATTGATTTTAAAAATTCTTAGAAAAATTACGTTTTCTCTCAAAAACTTTGTGTAACAAAAAAGGCTCATCCTTCGAAAAATCCGAAAAAAATATATGTGAAGGCTACGCCTTTTATGAACATTTTACCGTTTTCCGCATGTCTATAGAGATAAAAAATAAGAACGTTTTAGCCCTTTCTGTGGGACAACCTCAGTAATATCGGGTTTTTCAATAAAAGTTTTTTTAAATAAAACAAAACCGATTTTAGATACCAATGAAATTCTTCATTCCTGCGAAAGTACGTTCGATGCCATTATGTATTTAACTCGATTTCTTTTGCGTGGCCACCACGGGCATGCTTGCAGAAGTCCAGACGTTGAACCCAATTTTCGACGGTTTTCAAGCATAAATCGGCCGATACTGCTGCAATTTCACGTTCGATATTCTAACGAAGTTCATCAATCGTCGCTGGCTTGTTGGCATAGACCATAGACTTGACGTAGCCCCACAGGAAATAATCTAACGGCGTCAAATCGCACGACCGAGGCGGCCAATCCACTAGGCCATTTCGTGAGATAACACGTTCACCAAACTTGGTTTCCAATAAAATGATTGTGACATCCACATGTCCTCCAAGTCCATATTATCCAATTGGGGCCAAAAGTATTCGGTTATCATTGAACGGTAGCGATTCGCATTCGCAGTAATGTGCCGGTCTTGATCATCACGGAAGAAGCACTTCCCAATGACACCGCCGGCCCATAACCCGCAACAAACCGTAATTTTTTCGGGACTCATGGATTACGTGTGGATTGCTGTCTGACCAATAACGCATATTTTGCTTATTGACGAAGCCATTCAGCCAGAAATGAGCCTCATCGCTGAAGATGATTTACCGATGAAAATCCGAATCATTTTCAAGTTGTTGCTCAGCCCAATTCACGATCATACGACGCTTATGGTGGTCAAGCGGCTTCAGTTCTTGCGTCAATTTGATCTTGTAAGGATGTAGGCCAAGATCTTTTCGCAAAATTCGCCACAACGACGTCACAGAGTTGCCCAATGCTGGAGAACGACGTGTGAGAGACACATTTGGGCTTTCTTGAACTGAAGCCTCAGCGGCAGCAATATTCTCGACACTACGGGCACTTCTTTGTCTCACTGGCACGGGAACATTTTGTACTGTGCCTGTGGATTCAAATTTTTCCACTAGACGCTCGATTGTTGATCTGGTAGGACGATTATGACGACCATAAATTGAACGTAGCGCTCTTAAAGTTGAGGCCACTGACTCCAAATTTCGGTAGTAAATTTTAATAATAATCGTATATCTTTCCATGATGAAATGGCAAACCTTACTGAAGAGAAATGTCAAAAGAGCGGGAAAAAATATGGCGGCGTTTGCTGTCCCTATCGATTTACTTTTGTAGCGTCTCTGTTGAAAAACCCTTTACTTAGTTGTTGCATTTTTCTGTTTGTGAATCGTTGGATTCTATGGATAGTGTAACATTCACGTTAGCTACCATTTCTATATCTATGCACATTGTAAATTGTATTAAATTTGTAAGTTAATACGTTACATTAAAACATAAGTAAATAATTTTTGAAAGAAATTCGGATAAACCAGATCAAGAATGAAGAAGAAATCCAATTTTCCCAAAACGTAATTATAAACAATTATGTATTTCGCGGTTATGGATTTTAAATTGGTTTCAATGAAGGATTAAACTTGAATTCAATGCTATCAGTTCAACAATGTTTGGTTACACTTTAGTCTATAATTCTTCTACAAGCTTGTTTGTTTTTTTTTTGCTGTTGTTACTGCATGACCTGTTTGTTGTTGGTGTAGTTATTGTCAAAATATTTCAACATGCCACACCAGCAATACAGCACTTGAGTGGCCACACATTCCAATAGTTGCAATATCTCTTAAAAATTTTAGCAAAAATAGTTGCATTTTAACCGCGTCTACTCTATAAAATATTTCACACAACATGGTAAATTTAAAGGCGAAAAACACTCCCACTGTTCTTAATTCTGACCTTCATTTTCTGTTGCCGTTGACCGATAGTTTAAGGCTATATAAAACTAAATACACTGGTCATTTCCAACTGTGGCAATGGAATCAACAAAACCAGTAACGTTTAAAGTAGTAAGATACGAAAGAGAACAAGAGCATAAATGAAATACAATTTTATAAACATTTGTTTGCTGCCGTTGCATTTGAGCAGCCAGATACTGCTCAATACTCCCGATGGACAGATGGGTGTTATAAAGGCGAGGAAAGAGATAAAATAAAATCTCAAATTATTGTAGAGAATATGAAACGCAGCAACTTATGACTCGTATTGTATTTTTTGTTCAGTAGAGAACTTCAAATACAAATTAAGAACAATTTTCAGATACAACCGGGGCACAGTGGTTCAGAATAGATTTCCATCCGCTAAAATTCTATATTTTTTGATCGAGTAAACATTTTTGAGTTCTGAAAAAAGCCAATTGTAGGTGAAGAGACAATAATTAGTTGGTAATATTAAGATTAAAAATCGGATAAAATATTCCAAAGTTGACTTACTTGCTTAGTAGACTTACTCAGTTTTTCACCTCCTGCTCTCGCAGCCAATATTCTATCTGGTCTGTCATGCGAAGTCTAGGTCGTCCTAGGTTTCGATAACCTTCGAGTACGTGTTCGAATGCCTTTAGCACTGGCTCATTCTGATCCATTCACCAAGCTCTCGCCTACCTCGTCTGTCATTCGAAGTCTTGGTAGCCGCATTTTAAGATGTCCTTCGAGTACGCGTTCGAATGCCTTTCGCACTGGTTCATTCTGATCCATTTTACTGACATGGCCTAGCCTGAGTAAACGCGCTATTTTGATACCCATAACTACGTCGATGTCAGAATACAGGTTATACAGCTCGTGGTTCATCCATAGTTGATACTAATCGTTTTCTATTACAGTCTGTGTAATTTTTTAAGTCATGAAAATATAACCATATACGGAAACCACAACGTGATAAAAGACCAACAAAAAAAAACCCGTGTCTCCCAGTTTTGCCCAAAATAATGCACCCCAAAGATTTGGGGCCTCGGTGTCAGTTTTGCACAAAAGTGATCATTTTGTCAGGCTCATATCTTGCAAACAGTTCGGAATTTTGATTTACTCTCTGAGGAAAAGTTTTAGGTCTTGTCATAAAGATATATATAAAATCAAAAACTTTATCTTCAAGGTCAAAATCGCAAAAAAAACTTAAAAAATTCGATTTTTTTGAATTTGTATGACCGATTTTTGCAACCTTTTTCCAATGTGCAGGTCCATTGGTAGCAAACCGTTCACAATTCAAGGAAACAATCATTTACAAAAATGTACCTAAGGTCACAGTAAACAACTTTCTAGAACGTATGAATTTCCTAGGAATGATTCTTGACACCATTTAGGTAGGTCTTAGGTAGCGTTTAGGTAGCCACAAAAGTGAAAAATTTCCCGAAAATGTTTTTAATTTCATTTGTTGTTTGCTTTACTTTAACATTGAGATACTAAGCTATCTATTACAAAAATAGTAAAAAAAATATAATCGTATTATGTATTATAGAACCATAAATTTTTCGGAGTATTTTCCTCTCGCACACTCCCAGTGATATTTCATCAGCATGCAATATGACCCAGGATTCTGCCCCATAAACCAAGACAGTTCATATGAAAGTCTGATATTGTTGGATCTTCGTTTCTCGAAAGAGGGTCTAATCTCTGAAGTGCTTGCTTAGCCTGAAATTACACCTGTTTGCCAGCACATTTCCCTGTTTGATTTCCAGGCTGACGTTGCTGCTTCTGTTCATGGCGGATTCGAGGTAAATAAATTCGTCCACTACCACGAATTTATAACGTTTATCAACGTTCACTCTTTAACGCAATCGGGTGCTGGTTCTACTTGTCGAAGCCATTAATTTTGTCTTGTCCTCGTTTACTGTCAAACCCACTGTTGCTGATTCCTTCTCAATTCTTGAAAATACTGCAGTAATTTCTTGCAGATTTCACCGAATCATGTCTAAATCATCAGCTTACGCGAGCAGTTGCTGACTTTTGCAGCTGATCCTTATATTCATGTTGACTGCAGCTTTTCTTACGACGATCTCAATGAATATGTTGAAGAGATCGCATGATAGTGTGTCGCCCAGCCTGAGGCCTTGTCTTATACTAAATGGTTCGGTGAGATCTCTGCCAATAATTACGGAGTATTTCCTGCGGTCGGTGTTATTCTAACTACAAAGGAGTGTAACATTAGTGGTAATACCAAGCTTCTTAGAGGTGGTAGGTGTCTATTTGTTTTTGCTGGGATTTCTCCAGGATTTGTCGTAACGTGAATATCTGGTCGATCGTTAACTTTCCATTCCTAAAGCCACACTGGTAAATTCCGACCAGGTCTGCAACAAACGTCTTTAGCCTTTCACACATTACGCTCGAGAGGACCTAGTATGCGATGGACAACAGTCTTAGACATGATAAACAAAATCACATGAGGTGGAACAAAATTACTTTCGCTATATATTATGTACTACATAGTTCCAACACGCCTAAGGCGCTCTTTGAAAAATAGGATAATTCAAATGGATCTTTAAGAAAAGATACTTTTTGTAAAATGATTAAATTTTTTCAAGAAAAATTTTTTTTACATAGAATGTATTTTTTGTAAGTATATTTTTAGGTCCTGTTTGTGTTATATTTTCACGAAAAGGACATTTTTTGAAGATAGGTTATTCTTTTGTTAAAACCTAACGCTTTTTTTAAGAAAATGTACTATTTTTATGAAGAAGTACTCTCTGTAAGAAAAAGCCATAAGAGTATGAATTTTTGTTACAAAGAAGTACTTTTTTAAGAGCAGGTACTTTTTAAAGAAGTGGCACACTTTTTAGGAAAATGTTATTTTTTTTTTAACAAAATGTACTTCTTTTCAGAAGGGATACTCATCGCAAGAAAAGAAAAAGTATTATTTTATTTTTAAGAAATTATAATCTTAAGAAAAAGAATTTTTGTAAGAAAATTAATTTTTTTTAAGAGAACGTATTTTTTTGAAGAAATTTTTTTTTTTAGAGTTGGGATTTTTTGTTTAGATTTGGTCCTTTTTTCAAGAATAGGTACATTTTTAATAGTAGGTACTTATCTCAAGAAAAGCTATTTTGATTCACAATAAAGGTACTCTTTAAACAAACGGTAGTTTTTTAAGCAAAAGGCAATTTGTTGTAAGAAAATGTACTTTTTTAAGAAAAGGTACTAATTTTGAAAATTACTTTTTTTAATAAAAGGTAATTTTTTAAGAAAATTTCCTATTTTTAAGCCAAGGTACTTCTTTAAGGTAGATATTTTTTTAAGGAAAGGTACTTTATTTAAGAATATGAATAGGTATTTTTGTTGAGAAAAATTACTTTTTTTAGAAGAAAATTTTCTTTTTTTAAACTTCTTTCACTTTGGCTTTTTTGAATTTACTTTTTGTTGGATTCAAAACTACAATATTTACTAAGATTGGTTACAGGCTCCACCTAGAAAACTTCCCATTAATCAACAAATTTCCCAACATATGTGAGACATCTAGTTAGTCTAGACACCGTTAGTCTAGACACAAACCAAATCAAACGAAAGCAATACAGTTGATAATAGTGGGTATACTAGTGTTAAAACAAAAGTTGTTTAATATTTTTTCCATTTAGCCCCCATCCCGCAACGTGCTATGAGGAACTTCGTGCCAAAAATGGTTTCCCATTACATCCCATGAAGGGATTGGGGAGAGGTTCTCACAACCAGTGAGCTGTACGCTTTCTAGTTGTAAACTCAGTGATAGGGACCTACAGTTTTACACTGGCTCCGAATGGTATTGAGAGAAGCTTTTTCATAGCTAAGGACTTGATAGTGTCGCTATTACTAAGCGAGGTGGCCGTCATGGAATGAAATGTAAGATGATCAGAGTAAAGATCGAGCCCACGTTGTATACGAGTTGCGCACACTTACCATTGCACCACCGATGGCAACGATTTAGTACATATGCTCGGGCCGCCTAATTCGCCTAAAATGCTAATTCTCCAATCGTAGGGCATGCATTCGTCGTAGCCGCCAGCTTTAAACGCTTCAGCCGATAGTCCATCAGTACCTGCGGTTTTGTTGTTCTTCGCTTGGGTCATCGTTCCGTAAGTGCTCAATACCGTCATCTATTTAGAAGTCAACAAGTTGGCTACTTTCCTTATTTATCGATTGTAAAGGAAACCAAAATGTTTTTGGTTTTCATTTTAAATTTTTTTTAAATATATTATGACGTAATTTTTCATAATGCGTACAGAAAATTTTAATTTTTTTCGTATTACAGATATGCGGTTTTTTCGAATTTTGAAAATCGAAAAAATTTGATTTCATTTATCGACTTTTTTGAACAGTATCCATACCATAGAGTAATGACGTATAGTGTTGCAGATGGGCGATTAGATGTTCGAAATTATTGCTTTAATAATTCTAGATGGATGCAATGGCTCAAAACATCCAATCAGCAACGGAATTTCGATTTGTGTGTTTAATTTTTTGTGTAAGACATTTTGTCCGAAACAGACATCCGTTACGAACTCATAACGAATTCGTTTTCTTATGAAATTCCTCTCAAAACCGCAAATCGATTTTTGTCCTTTTTCGAATCCGTCTCGAACTCGGAAGAACTGCACATTCGAATCCGTTTCGGATTGGTTTTTTGGAAGTAAAATGAATTCTAGACGGATACGGTTTTATCAATTTTCTTTCGATGCCCACCAAGGCATCTCATCAGCTCTCTCCTCCAAAGTATTTGGCTATATCATCACATATTATAGGGATAAGCAATTCCCAAAGTAACGAGAATTGTTTCAACAACACCTACTAGTGCGAAAACTTCCAAAACAATAGTCTACCGAAATCATCAATACTCACAGCTTCTTGTCTATGTAGGCTTTCATTGAAAGCCAATGCATAGGATCCCAATGTGCCATATGAATCCGTTACGAATTCGAGACGGACCCGTTTCTGCGGACATTTTGACCGAAACGGAAGTCCGTTACGGACTCATAACGAATTCGTTTTTGTATAAAATTCCTCTCGAAACCACGAATCGATTTTTGTACTTTTTCAAATCCGTCCCGAACTCGGAACGAACTGCACATTCGAATCCGCTCCGGATTCGTTTTTTGGAAATAAAATGAATTCGCGGCGGATCCGACAAATCGCAATTTCACTGATTCGTTTTTTATGGTTTTACGAACTCGTAACGGGTTGGAGACGGATCCGCCAAATCGCAATTTCACTGATTCGTTTTTTTTTTATGTTTTTACGAACTCGTAACTCGAAACGAATTCGAGAATTCACTTTCGCTCTTTTATGATTTTACGGACTCGTAACGAGTTCGAAACGGACCGCATCCGTGTTTGTGTACATTGGGAAAGGAAATGTAATAAATGTCTATACGCCATTACTCTATGATCCATACAGTGTTATGCCAAATGATAGAGAATATAGAGATTTTTGCATAGAGCTAGAGAAAAATCTCGGGTAGAGACTTGTAGAGAAGTGTATACACTTTTAGAGTGTGTGGTAGAGCTCTACATATGATCTACGCTCTATCAAAACAATTTGATAGATTTTTCTCTCTACAGTTCGGCTCTTTATATATTCGAACATATTTACATTCAAATTTGGTATTGTTTCAACTGAATGACACTTTTATTAAAAAATTTGCATTTCTATTCCATGAAATATTTAAATGAAATATTATTATTAAAAAAGATTAAATAAGAAATCATGCGGCACATGAAATTCCATTTTGTCTATATGATATTTATATGTTTTTTGGCTATATTTTGTCTAAATCTGTCTCTCCGTGAGAGACAGAAACAAACCCAAAATGTCAAAATCGATGGCGGCTATTGCGACAACTGCTCTCTATCATGAGACTCTACAGTAGAGAAAAATGTTTCGGCAGTGTATAAAGTCTGTAGACCGCATGGTAGAGCTCTGTCTATAATAGGTATAATCTCTACAGTCTGCGCTCTCCATTCTACCGAAAAAAAAACACTAGAGTGGACCAGGGATGATATTTGTACTGGATAAGGACTTTCGATTTCAAAAAGTTTCAACTCCTTTTGGTCCAATAAAAGTACTTTCGGATTTGACCCACCACCTTAGAGGTTTTTAAATACAACGCATGGCAATAGATAGACGTTGTTTTATCTATTGTTAGTTTTCCTGTTACTAGGGACAAATCAACATCGCAAGTTACAGCGCCGTGCAACACGTGCAAATGATAAAACTTTATTATCAAAATTTATGTCCCCTTCTGGCGACGACACCCATTTTTGTATCAACGGCATTGCGAATACCATTGTTTGTTTTGGATTGTGCTCCGGAGGCATCATCGCTCAGTACTTCTTCGAATCACCCTTAACTGAGAGCGCTACCGATCACGACATGTGATTCCAACAGGATATCGCTACGTGATACGCAGCTGATGACACAATCGATATTCATCGGGACCGAATTTAGGGGTATCTCACGCAGGGGCGACGTGAAATGGCCACATACACCGTGAATTTTTACCAAGTTAGACCTTTTCTTGTGGGGTTTCCGTAAGTCGCAGATCTATTGCAATAAGCCAGAATTCAGTTTGATCTATGCGCCAGTTATCGACAATTGTAACTCACGATTTCGCGACAACCACCGAAGCACCGCTGGTCATTTGAACGAGGGCATATTCGTTTATATCTCCACATGCAACTTTTTTATTCTTAATTTGCAACTTTCCCTTTTGGAAAATCCTTTCAGATGCTCAATTTCAGATGGTAATTTTTGTTTTTCTCTTGCATCGACAGGAGTCTGCCTCCCATACCTTGCGATATTTTCGGCGATATCGAAATCAAAAATAGAAGCAAACTTAGCATGTGTGGTCAATGAATATGGACATATTTTTGAAAATATTATGCCCGTCTGTCACAGTAGTGCATCAGTAGAATTAACAGTTGTTCAAGACCATTATTACAACGGGAATGCCCAAATTATCAAAATCGGTCTTTTACACAATACATGCTAAAGCGGCATTGAATTTTGTTTTGCCTTTTACAAGGTCGAAAAGTGCAAATCTAGCTCTAAAAGAGCTAAATTGGCATCACTGAAGTCAACTGATCGAAATTCCCAAGATTAATTTATGTTGTTATACATATATTGTGTAATAAGACTGAAATATAGGTGTGCCTGATGCTAAAAATTGCATACATAAATACATTTACGCCGAAATATAAACAAACCGTAAGCAGATTAATCTTTTAATCTTAATCTTTTGGTGTAAATACAGATTTATTTAATTACATATTTTATAAAAAGTACTCTTACGTCGAAAAATGTACTTTCGGAAGAATAAAAAAAAGTCCCCTCGAAAATTATCAAATATCATCACTGGAGTGGACACTTGGTTTTTGCGATGAATTTATTGATATTCAGGTATATAATAATTGTATGAATAAACAATCAAGGCAAACGTAACAAAACGTAAATTCTTAAAAAAATCAACAATTGACTTTGGATTACAATTCCAGTTTGCTGAAATGATGCTACCGCTTAGTACATGAACATGGCTGAAGTTGTATCTGCCGCGGATGTTTGATTTCTTTAAAATGCATTTTGTTCTTCTTTTTCACTTTAATCAAGATCCACATTAAAGATAATACCAGCCTCATTAAACGTAAAACAAAATTGTTGTTAACAATTCGTCGAAGAGGATTAAGTTAATATTACATTTATTGTTTTACCAAAAAAAAAATGGAAAAAACGGGCAATTTCGTATAAGGATACCGTTGCTCTTTTTCAAATTCCCAGAATTATGAATGTGTTTACTTAATTACAACAGGTTTTGCTTACTTACTAAACTGTGTAATTTTCCCTGCAACCAAACTTGAACTATACAACATTAGTATCCATTATTCTTATCATGACTGCAAAATCACAGCATTCGCGTTGTATTCTTTTGAGTAAAAGGCATTCAATTTGTTATGCGATTGCATATGATTATTCCTTCTTCAATAATTATATTACTATCAAAAATCTCTTAATGTTTAAGATCGTGTAAAATATTTTGCGTTCCAACATAACTAAATCACTTCTTTCTTCACAGACCTAGGAACTGACTAAAAACATTTTGCCTTTAATACACTTGTCCAAATACACTCCGGTTCACTTATTTAAAGGCACAAGAATTGCAATATGCAGCAGCCTGTATCTTTTGAAATTTGTAACAGATTGCAGAATTTTAAAATAGAAAAGGAATCTAGACATCTTGAGATATAAAAAAATCTTGACAGTAGTGGTTTCTTAACTAAAGAACATTTTTTGAGCAATTTATAAAAAAAGACCAAAAATGTGTTATTTTGTTTGGTTCACTTGAATAAAGGGACTTTATAATTTTTCCATTAATTTTAAAGTAAGCGATGATTTTTTGAAGGGAGCTTTTGTTTATTACAATTTATTACATCTTAATCATTTTACGAGTCAAAATGGCAAAACAAAAAATATTAAATCTATCGGAAAAACTAAAATCGATGTGTACCGTTCTGAAGGATACTCCAACGGCGCAATAGCTAAAAAAAATTGGACAGAGCCCAACAGTTGTCGACAATTACATCAAGGACCCTGAGGGGTATGGAAAAAATTTTAAAGGAAGGGTTTCATTGTCTTTATCTACGTATTAGAAATGAAAAATCATCAGAATTGCTTCTAATTCTGCCTTATCCTTGTCAAAAATTAGAGCTCAAGCTGGAGTGGAAGTCATCAGTACGCAGAGTAATTAAGAGCTGTGAGTGAAATTACAAAAAAAACGGCCCTTAATGCTCCTCGTAAGGAAAAGCGGCTTCAATTCGCAGGAGACTACATGGTATAGGATGTGCAGCCAAGAGGCCATGTAAATGACTGGAGAACCGTTGTATTTACGGATGAGAAGAAGTTTAATTTGGATGGGCCTGATGGCTACAACTGATCTACGTAAAGAAAAGCGTTTTTTTGAACGTTATGATGTGGGGTGCTATTACGTACTATGGCACCATCGATCTTGAATGTCAAAGTGCAAAAATGGTGCCATTTTTGCACTTTGAAATTCAAGATTGATGGTGCCATAGTAGGTAATAGCACCCCACACCATTACGGCGCCCTCTCGGCTGTGATATCGGTTCAAAAAACGCTTTTCTTTGCGCAGATCATGGAAATAATAGTTATAGTCATCAGACCCATCCAAATTAAACTTCTTCTCATCCGTAAATACAACGGTTCTCCAGTCATTTACATGACCTCTCTTGCGAATTGAAGCCGCTTTTCCTTACGAGGAGCAATAAGTGGCGGCTGTTTTTGTAATTTCAGGTATTTAAGATAATCACAGCTCTTAATTGCTCTGCGTACTGATGACTTGCTCGCTTCTACTCCAGCTTGAGCTCTTAATTTTGACTAGAATAAGGCAGAATTAGAAGCAATTCTGATGATGTTTCTTTTCTCAGACGTGGATAAAGACAATGAAACTCTTCCTTTTCCATACCCCTCGGGGTCCTTGATGTAATTGTCGACATCTGTTGGGCTCCGTCCAATTTTTTTTAGCTATTGCGCGGTTAGAATATCCTTCAGAACGGTAAACATCGATTTTAGTTTTTTCCGATAGATTTAAAATTTGTTGTTTTGCCATTTTGACTCGTAAAATGATTAAGATGTAATAAATTGTAATTAACAAACGCTACCTACAAAAAATTATCGCCTACTTTAAAAATAATGAAAAAAATAATAAAGTGCCTTTATTCAAGTGACCGACAAAAACAAAATTGCACATTTTTGGACTTTTTTTTATAAATTGCTCAAAAAAGTTCTTTAGTTAAGAAACCACTATTGGCTTCCATTTCCATTTTAAAATTCTGCAATCGTTTAAAAATTGCAAAAGATACAGGCTGCTGAATATGGAATTTTTATTGCCTTTAAAAAGTGAACCGGAGTGTATGTAGTTTCGAGCAATATGACGGATATGTGATTGAGCATTGTTGTTAAAATGGTAGTAAAAACTGGTGTAAAAACAGAGTTGCTATCGTGGTTTTAATGACTGATACGTTGCAGTAACACATTAATTTTTTTAAATTTAAATGTTTGAATCGAAAGCACATTTATATTATTAAACTTGTTTCTCTAAAATCTACAATTAATATATTCGGTGCAGCAACAACAATTGAGTTGCTGGAGCAACGCAATGATGAACATTACAAAAATCGTGTATAACATGCTTTTGCAGCAGCGATACCATCATGGGGATTTGTAGGTTTTCACTCTAGCAATGTAAACCATCTAACGAAAATTCGCAATCCTACGAAAAATCGTTTTATTTCAGTAAAGTGATACTAATATTTTATGAAAATACAAAAATCTAAAACATATAGAATACCCAAGTTCAATAAGAGCTTGCTGGATTAGATTTTTTTGCTAAAATATTCTATTATTAATTCCCGGGATTCCCACACAAAAATCCCGGGAAAACGGGAACTGAAAATTAACGAAATTTCCGGGAAATCTCGGGCGGGAATTCCCGGGATACATTCTCTAGTCATAACCCACTTGTCCCCTTTTTAACACCTTCCCGTCCTTTCAAACAATTTTCCCAGTATCCTAAAATTTTACAATTTGTTGCCCGTTTATCTATTATTTAACACATAGACATCTTGGCTATATATTTAATAATTAAAAAATATTCGTAAATTTTGACTCTTCAATCATTTTTTTTAATTAAATATTTTAATGTTTTCAAATCTTTGAAAATAAAAATTCCTCTCCCGAGCTAAATATAAAACTCGGAGGTTGAAAAGATTTAAGTCTTCAAAGAATTAAATATTACCATACCCATTTAACTTTTTCGAGCGACTGGAAAATGAATTGCTCTCGGATCCTTACTCTTATAAATACAGAATATTATTAATTGTAAAATTTAAATTGTATGCAATATTATTTATTGAAATATTTCCATCTGAACGTATGGGAAAGTTAATTCGTATTATTCCATAATTTGTGTTGTAATAAATTCTGTAGCTGATACATGATAATATCTATTCAACAGTAAAAATCTATAAAATTTCTGAATGGAGTTGAGTTTCTGCATAGTCTATGTTAGAACACACCTTGTTACATAGTTCTACATATTTTAGCTCAGAAAAAAAACAGGTATCACACAATTGTTCTATTTTTGTAGGTGACTGTAGAACACAAGTACTTAGGTTCATAAATTATGTTAGTAGTTTAACCGTTTTATAGAAATATTTCAAATCGAAACTGATATTAGAAAAAAAAACATAACTATCAAAACTATTTCTTACATAAAGGTATAAAGTACAATATTTGTTCAAACTTGGCGCCACATTTTCTACACTGCTCTCACTCGAGGATACAATTTACGTTATAGTTTGCCTTTTTTTCAGCCGCTATTCACTATAAAGTTAGAAGATTTTGTTTTGAACTTCCAAACTAAATCGTTATTATTTATTGCCCAAGATATTTTAAATGTTTCATTGAAACTCTGCACTACATAAAATGCTCCCATGAAGTAAAAAGCGAAGCCATGCAAAACT
Source organism: Phaonia tiefii (assembly GCA_963931995.1). Lineage (NCBI taxonomy): Eukaryota > Metazoa > Arthropoda > Insecta > Diptera > Muscidae > Phaonia > Phaonia tiefii. The sequence continues at coordinate 53,071,771 of OZ008367.1, forward strand.
TGGTTAGTTGGTAGATGACTACTCTATAATTTTTCAACAACAAATACTCGTGACTTGCATTACGAAGCAGCTCAATATCGCTGACTGTAGAGACAGAGAATGAGATAGAATGGTGAATTGCCAGATAGACAGACGTCTGATGGTCTTACGCTTTGTTGGTTTGTAAGTGACGGCTATTTCTTTCCAATAGAACGCGATGATAGACAGTTGTAAAACATTGAATCAACGAAAATCGAATCGTCTGCCGTCTGCAATTCTTAACTTTTCTTCATCATAGCGAAAACTCTGGGTGGAGTGGCTATGAAATGGCAGAGGATGGTCAGCATAGCTTGATGCAGCGTTCGAAGAGTTTCACAAACTCTCGACTCAATACTTTTTGCATGCGGATCAAGTGTTGTAAGGAAAACACAACACAAGAGTTAGATAAACGGAAATGATCTAATCGACTGAAATCGCAGACAATAAGTCTAAATCGAGTTCTTTGTCGAGTACACTCACTAGTCGTGTGATACGAAAGTGCAACACTTTATGGCAAGTATGCACTCAGAGAAATCAAAATACAAATAATGCCTGGTAATAATAACATATGCGACCTGGTACATGCTGAAAAATAACGGCCCCATCAAAATATTGCAGGAACCATGTACATGTTTGCAATCACTGTTTTCGTGAATTGAAGATCTGCTTCTTTTGTTTCTTTATTGTCTGACACGATTTTATTTTCAGCAGTTTTCAACAAACAAAGTCTCATTTGGGTCCCAAATAAACTATTATAAATTATAAACTATTAATCATTGTGTCCCAAATATTTTATATTGAATAGCAAACATAATGTGTTTGGATACAACTATGCTATATTGGCGACAAGCTACAAACACGTTATATTTGCATCCAAACAAAAAAAAGGCAAATTTTTTAGCGTGTATACATACGGAAGGTACCTATGGTCGGAAAACAAGTTTTCGAGAAAACAGCTGTTAAACATTACGAGTCGCGTTTGCGCGTTGCGTTCGTGTTTCCGCTTCCAACTCTTGCTCTTTCTTGGTGCCCTTGGCTTCATACTTCTCAGCAAACTTCGCCTATGTACAGTTTTGCTTTTACAAGAAACAGTTTCGTAGTTTATTCGAGTGAAATTCCCTTACAAAGGTAATTTTTGAGCGACAAAATAGTTAGAAAGCGTATTTTTTCATGATATTTCAGTTTGTGTTCTTGTTAGTCGTATAAAATGGATTTAGAAGAACAATTTAAAGCAGCGGTGAAAGAATACATCGGGGAATATGACGAAGGCGACAAAGACCTATGTGGGGATATCAGTGATGCGGATAATAATGTACCAGACGCGTTCTCAGATTTATCTCTTCGCGATATCGATGGCAGAGCAGCGGTACCGAAGTGCTATGAACAAGCTTCTTGTATCAAGGAATGAAATAAATTGATAGCCAAAGATAATCCCGAGACAATTTCATTGACTTGGAAAAAGATCAACAAGACATCGTCAGCTTTAGTCAATTTTTTATAATTTCTTTCAAACTGGCTCAGACCTTTGGTCCATATATCGAAAGGTGATGTCAATAAAACCAAATTGTATCTTCAAGTGATTTCTGAGATACATCATTTTTTGTGGGACGACCTTTGCGCCTAAAATGCGAAAATGCAATGGTTACAACTGTTTCTATTTATTGTTTGGTTTTAGTTACGTATTAAACTTGGACGTACCGAGCAATTTGTTGTTGCAAAACAGTACATTTTCGCTTTTTAGGCGTAATGGTCTTCCCACAAATCATTGTGTATCTCAGGAACTACTTGAAAATAGCAATTTTTGTGTTCAGTTTCTGTAAGATAATTCAATTTCTTAAATTCTCGTGAATGTGTGATTATTTGTTTTGTTACGGCTCTTTATTTAAAATACGATTGTTTTCTTTAAACTACATTTCCGAAAATTTTTTTCAGTGTAGATAATTTTTTTTTTAATTTTTAATTTTTTTCCTTAATTTTCCTTCAAAAACTAAAACAAAAATTTTCAAATATCTCAAGTCATTCTCGAGATATAAAATTTTGAATAAATTAGACAAATAATAAATTTCTGAAATTTTCAATTTTGAAATTGCAATAACAACAACAACTTCAGGAATTTTACTTTAATTTTTTGTGAAGTTTTATATATTGAAATAACATTTCGATATATGGACCAAGGGTCAAAATCTCTAAGCCACTATGTCACACTTTTCGTGGGCTGACCCAACTTCAAGTATAATGTGAAGCAAAATAATTTCAGTGAAAAGACCATTAAATTTTCTATGAAATTAGTTTAAAAAAAATCAATTTTCCCGGCCATTGGTACTGGTACCTTTGCGAGTGATCAGAGGAGCTAACATCGATTCTGATCACTACCTATTAGCAACAAAGGTTCGCACAAGATTAAGTAGAACGAAAATCGTACGAAACCAGACGCAGAGAAAGCTAAGCATCGGAAAGATGCAATTACCAAAGGTAGCCACAGCCTACTCAAGGAAGCTCTCACAACTTTTGGCACAGAACCCAACCCCTCCCGATGAGATCTTGAAGTGCAGCGGAAACCTATTTCCAAATTTAGTTATAAAATCTGCAGCAACAACCGTACTTGGCTTTGAAAAACCGCTTCACAACGATCCATGGTACGATGAAGAAAAAATTGAGTCAAACAGAAGGAAGAACGAAGCCAGAAAATTCTATAAGAAAGCCAAAAACGGAACTAATGGACATGGTTCAGGGCCAACCGCCTCTAAAGACAAGGACGGAAATCTCATCGCAGCTGTACAGAGCATGTTGGGAATATGGGGAGAAAATTTCTTCGCGCTATTGGTATATTCTGAGATATCCAATGACGATGGGACAATCGATCACCATTTGGACGACGATTTCGATTGCCCCCTCCTAACCAAGACGAGGTCAGAACAGCTATTTCCCGGCTTAAGGGCAATAAAGCCGCTGGAGCCGATGGAGCTATTTAAGGCTGCTGGCGATGAGCTGATAAGGCTCATTAGCAAAATTTGGTTAGATGAATGTATGTCCGGCGAATGGAGTCTCAGTGTACTATGTGCCATATTTAGAAATGGTGACCCGAGTCTCTATGCCAACTACCCTGGAATAAGCCTTTGATCCATAGCATATAAGGTTCTATCAAGTGTAATGTGCGAAAGACTAAAACCAATTATAACAGTCCTGATTGGATCATACCAGTGTGGCTTAAGGCCTGGAAAATCAACAACCGACCAGATTTTCACGCTACGCCAAATCCTGGAGAAGACCCACGAAAAACAAATCGACACCTATCATCTACTTGTCGATTATAAGGCGGCGGAAATGAGAAGGAGTCAGCAAAGGTGGGTCTGAGGTGGTAAATGAGGACAAGAGAAAATTAATGGTTTCAACGAGCAGGGTCACCACGCGATTAGACCAAGCCTTAACGTTGATAAACGCTGTAATTTCGAGGTGGTGGACGAATTTATATACCTCGGATCTGCCGTACACAAAAACAACAATGTCAGCCTTGAGATCAAGCGGAGAATTGTGCTTGCGACTAGATGTTATTTTGGGCTAGGCAGGCACTTTAGAGATAAAGCCCTCCCTCGAGGAACAAAAGTCCAACTACGCCAGGCTCTCACACAACCTATCTTGCTTTATGGCGCAGAATCCTGGGTCATATCTCATGCAGAGGAAACATCTGTAGGAGTTTTCGAGAGAAAAATACTCCAATGAATGTATGGCCCTATAGTGCTTAACAGCGAGTATCGGCGACGCATGAACCATGAGCTGTATGAGCTATATCCAGACATTGACATAGATAAGCGGATCAAGATAATGCCACTGCGCTGGCTAGGCCGTGTCAGTAGACTGGATGAAGACGAACCACCACGAAGGATTTTCGAAACCAAAATCGAAGGAAAACGAAAAATTAGAAGACCAAGACTCCGCTGGAGGGATCAGGTTGACGAATCCCTGCGTACAGTTGGTATTGCTAACTGGAGAGATAAGGCAAAAGATCGAAGTGGTGGGCGAAAAATGTTATCTAGTTTTGTAAGGTCCCTGACCCGGGGTTTTTTCGAGACCGGATAAGAAGAACAAGGTACCTTTCTATAGAGCAGGTCATATGTATTCAAAATCCAAAATTATTGTAATATTACACTGTATTTAATTTTTTAAGTCATGGAAATATAACCATATACGGATCCCACTACGTGATAAAAGACCAAAGAAAAAAGACCCGTGTCTCCCAGTTTTGCCCAAAGTCATGCAATTTTTTTTATGGACCCTTTGGGGCCTCGGTGTAATTTTTGCAAAAAAATATCATTTTGTCAGGCTCATAACTTGCAAAGTCAAGGAGTAAAGAAAAAACAAATGAAATTAAAAAATTTTCGGGAAATTTGTCACTTTTGTATTAAAAATCATTCCTAGGAAGGTCACATGTTCTAGTGTATTGAGATCTTAGGTGCATTTTTGTAGTTGATTGATATGGACTTGATTGATTGATATGGAGGTTAAAAAAATCCAATTTTTTAAAGTTTTTTTGCGATTTTGAACTTGAAGATGAAGTTTTGTTTGATATCGTATGTTCTTTATGACAACAGCTACAACTTTCCCTCAGAGAGTAAATCATAATTCCGAACGGTTTGCAAGATATGAGCCTGACAAAATGATCACTTTTGTCCAAAAATGACACCGAGGCCCCAAATTATTTTTGGGGTCCCATAAAAAAAGTACATGACTTTGGGTAAAAATGGGAGATAGTGGTCTTTTTTGGTATTTTATCACGTTGTGGTGTCCGTAAGTGGTTATATTTTTTCGTGCTGCACTGTGTTATACTAAGAAATCGACACAATGACAAGAAATTTAATTATGTCGACAAGATTCTATGAGAATGTTGCTGCAACACATAAATTTAGATCATGTTAAGAGAAAACACTGCCAGAGTTGGACAACGGAACAACTCCGTTTTCTGACACTAGATACAAAGAGTTTACTGGCTAAAACTTCGAAATAAGCTCTACTGAAATGTTCGTTCCCATTAGAAATATGTGAAAAAACCCCTGTCTTTTCAATTGATTGGTACTGAGTTCGTTGCGAAAGTTTCGAGAACATAATCAGTTACAGATTTGGTTTGCCAAATTTAATAATATACGGAAACACTTGCTTGATAAAATTGTTTTGGACCGACATTTTGACACTTCTATTTTTTTGATAAACACAAGTAACACTACTTCCGTCAAATATGAAATGGTTTACGAAGAGAAACTCATGAAATATTTGCAATATAAATCAGAAGTAGGTAGTAACTCTCTGTAGAGATAACTGACAAAATATCTTACGAACATTTCGCGAGAGCTAAATACTAGGTTTTATAGACCTCAACACTAATAGTGCGTGAGGCATTTGCTGCTCAAACAACTCCGATGAACAGAGTTTTGTGTACATCTTGTGAAGATTTTGGAGTTTCATTCAAACGCTGACTTAATGTTTGGGAACTTTTTGTGTTTTGTAATGTATGTACATCTTTGTGTGCCTCGTTTGCATACGAGTGCATATGTAGTATTTTTGTTTTGTTGCTTCAGAAGGTGGCGATGAAAGACAACTTATTGATGGATGTTCAAGTTGATTGGTTGGACAGGTACTAAATTATTTGTAAATCTACACAACTTCATGTGAAATAATAAATTTTACAGGTAACCAAAAGGAAGGAAGCTTTTTTGCTGATAAAAAAAATCGGAAAAATATACTATGCGTTGTTTTGCAAATGCAAGCGGGAATTGTTTGCAAGTGTGTCCCATAAAATTGTAATTTTGAACGAAATTATGAACGATTAGGGAAAACGAACATACAACATTTAAGAACAATATACAAGGTGGCGCAAAAGTAAACTTCCGATGTTTTTTGGCTGTAATTTAAAAAAAAATGAAAAACTTTGATTCTTCTTGTGGATTATTTTTATTTGGTCTTTTAAATTTTTTTACATCAAGTCGAGAATATGATGTCATGTAAATGGCCGCCGCCACAGTTGATTGTCATTTGAGCCCTTTTTATGGCATTTTCCATCACTTTGGCCAAAACTTCCGGCGATACGTCCCCACATTCTTGACAGATATTGTCTTTAAGAGCTGCAAGAGTCTGAGGCTTGTTGACATAAACCCGCGACTTCAAAAAGCCCCACAAAAAGAAGTCTGGAGCGGTCAAATCAGGCGATCTTGCTGGCCAGTGCAAATCGCCAAAACGGGAGATTAGGCGCCCGGGAAATGTATCCTTCAGCATATCGGTTGTGGCACGTGCAGTGTGTGCCGTTGCACCGTCCTGTTGGAACCACATGTTTTCCAATCCCAATGCATCAAGTTGCGGCAAAAAGAACTAGTTGATCATTGCTCTGTAGCGCTCACGGCGCTTCAATGACATCGACGGCGCTTCCGTGACATCCTCGGCTACAGCAGCAATATTCTCTGCAGAACGGCTACTCCGGGGTCTGCCACGCCTGGCAGCATCTCGTGTTGTGCCCGTCTCTTCGAGGCGAGCGGCTAAACGTCGCAGTGTTTCACCAGTAGGCGTTGGACGGCCAGGAAATCTGCGACGAAATTCACGTTGTGCCAAAGTCACCGACCGATTATTGGTCAAATAAATAGTCAGCAATATTCCGCGTTCTGGAGCAGTGTAGCGTAACATTGTTTATTAGCGTGTATTTCGCATGTGTTTACTACACAAATGTCAAAACCGAACTGACATTAAGGGCCAATCGCAAAATTTATAGCATTTTCTGATAGGAGGATTACTTTTGCGCCACCTTGTACTTATAAATAAAAATTGAAAAGCATGTGTCTTGAGTCTTTTATTCGTCATATTTGAAAATACGATTAATGTTTTGCTTTCGGTTCTTTTATCGACGTTTAAAAGTTTTATTAGACTTTTACTCAATGCAGGCTGTAAATTTAATGCGAGTCCAAATTCTTATGGCACCTTGTGGCTAATGAAATATTTAGCACCATGGCTACAAAAGGGTCTTCACACAAAATTATAAGATTTTTATTTTTTTGCTTAACAAAATTACCAACCCCCTTTTCTATCTTCTGTAATAATATGTTGTTTTTTTGTTTTTGCCCCGACATGACGTTCGTAAATTTTGATTTATAACTCTTTTTTATTTAGAGCCTGATATGTATTTTTGCAGATAAATTATCATAAAGCAAACATACTACGACATCCAACCGACCCATCATCGGTGAGAAAGTGCAACATCTTTGTCAAAATGTCGTCGAAAATTTTATGAAAAAGCAAGGTCCAGTGAACACAACTGCGGGGATCATTTTCCGGATTTTCTAATCCATACTTAATTGGAATATGTCTACTTCACAAGGTAATACAAATATCAACACTTTTATTGGAACACACTTTATAAACTTGTGACAATATTTATAAGACCGTTAAAATTCATTCATCCTAAACTAATGTGTTGTTCGTAAATTTTATTTCATAATGTCTTAATTAACACATAAACACACTAACAAATATATAACCTTCATAATTTTCAAATAATTATAAAGTGACATTTGACAACATGTACAACTGTCATCAGAAATGAAATTATTTTATTAAATTGTCGTAAATTCCTTTGTCACATAAATAAAGCAAACATGCAATCAAAATAGAAACGGAAATCGATATTAGTGTTTTGACTTTTAAGAGAAAACAAAATGTTTATGTTAATTTAATGTCATAAATTTGGACAAAATTTAGTACAAATTTATTATAAGGCTCTGAGTAATTTACATAGAACATGGTAAACTGAAAATTTATAAATCATTTAGCTACCAGAAACAGATATTTTGTAAAAACACTAACAAGTGATTAGGGGCTGGATACAATCAATTTATGGTTAAAAATGTCGCCTATTTAATTGTGATTTTAAAGTTTAATAATGCCGCCTGTTTGATTTGTATTGTTTCCAATATGTGTAGGAGCTTCTCAAAGCCTACCATTTGGTAATCGATGCTAAAATGTAGTCATTCAGTCCAAAAATAGCAGGGTTATTGTGTATTTATCGGGGGGTGACTTCTAACGTCTTCAACCACCCCAAACATTCATTACTCGTCCCTTTATTAAATCACATAGAGAGGGTAGACAAAGCTATGATTCTGTGGTTTGTATAAAAAAATGGCGATGATGCTAGGAGGTGACAGAAGTATAGGCAACTCTGTGTCTCCTTGGAATATTGTCGATGTATAAACCGGGTGTCGTTGTTCTATCGATATAACCATGGGATCCGTTCCCCTGAGCTACATGACCTCATATCGAAGGTTAGATAATTTAACCGGACAACAAGGTTGCCCAGGAATTCACATTCAGTTGTGGTCTTTTGGCCAGTATATCGAGGTGTACACTACAAGGAGGATCCGTTTCTCAGCAGAACATTCGGTATGTGGATTATGCATCTATTTAATCTAATTTTCTGCTCATATATTTAAAGGTATCGGCGGCTTCAAACGGCTGTTGCTTCGGAAAATATTCCAATTTTGTCTTGTTATTTGTACCGTAACCAGCTGACTTTTAAAAGTAGGTTGAGCGATATTAATTAAATTTTGTCTCCGACAGCATACCCTGATGGATGTATATAGAAAGGTTTACTGATAACTTCCAAGCATAGAACATCGTGTTACAGCTCGTTTAGAGAAAAAGTATTTCTTTTCACTAAAAATATTTCGTTTGCTACTTAGGCTCAAGGTTAACCACGGAAGCTAACACTTCTCCTACAAACACACAAAACGTTTAGTGTAAAAGAAGTTTAATTGGTTGCACACTAACTTTCGTTTGTCCCAAATTTATCATAATTTGCTTTGGTGGCAAATAAATAAAACTGTTTGCTGCAAAAGAAACACTGTATACAGACTAGGGTGTACTTAATACCGAGTTTTATTTTAAAAGATTGAAGAGCTGATTATGGGAAAATCAAACTTTGTTTATACGAGGGTACTTATGGTCCATTAATTATAAACGTCCATTTATGTTAGCAATGTTACAGATAATAAGGACTCCAATGGAGAAGAGAATAAACTTTAAAGCAGATACAGATAATGTAGCACAGAATTATAGCCATTTAATTTGTAAAGTGTAGAACATTTCTCCGATATTGTTTGTCGTATCATTCAATTTGTCATGATGTAACTTTTGAATTTATCATTATGTATATTCTATTTTCAACCAAATTAATTTCCTAGCTGCAACTTAGAGAAACTATTCCGACAAAATTTTTCTGGCTGTAATTTAAAACTTTTTTTCAATATGACAAAAAAAAATTTTTAGAATTTTTTAATTTTTCAATTTGGTATTGTTGTTTTTGCAAATGACATATGGAAACATTTTTGTTTATTAATTCATTTAATTTTTAGTTAATAATTGTGTTTATCTTGCTGACGATGCTACCCAAAGGGCAGCGAAATATTGAAGAATAAAATTATTTAACAAAAACATCCAATGAGTGCTCGAACCCACAGGCGATGTGTTAGTGTTAGGCCAGTGCAAGCACATGTGCCATTATTTTCTTGCTTAATGCCTTGTTCACGCTGCCGCAAAATTGAAGTCTTTTTCAATTTGGGTCGAAATTGAGTCGAAATTGCTCAATTTCGCATATATTTTGACAACTACGAAATTGAGATATTTACGACAATTTCAATACAACGTTTTTTCTACTCAACAAAATTAACTTAGTACTCTGTTTTGCACATACGCAAGAGAACGAGGCCGACAGAAAATTTTCCGGTGTGCCCCCGTCGTAGATTATTTTTTGAATTTCACGCCAATATCATTAGGCCACGCTTCGACTTTCGAATTACTAAAAAAAGATTTAAATTTTTTACACAACCAATGAGATGAACCTAAAAGTAACATCTGCCGACAAATCGCATTTAATAAAAACTCAGTTGCCGCCGTCGATACATTATTTTGTCGCTCCAACGCCGTCGATAATTGTGGGTTGGCTTCGTTTACTGAACACGTGGTTGCTAAAAAATAAACAATTGTTGTGGCCGTCGGTGGTGCAATGGTAGTGTGCGCGGCTATTGTGCATGAGGACGTGAGTTCGATCCCTACTCTGACCACCTAAAATTTCTTTCGTCGGCGGTCACCTCGCTTAGTGACGGCGACACTATCGAGTATTTAGCCATGAAAAAGCTTCTCAAAGTACCGTTCGGAACCGGTGTAAAACTGTAGGTCCCAATCAATCAGTGAGTATAAAACTAGAAAGCGCACAGCTGACTGGTTGTGAGAAGCTCTCCCTAATCTCTTCATGGGAAGTAACGGGAAACCATTTATTTATGCCGCTTCATTCATCAAATTTAAATTTTAAAGTTTTCAGCGATACAGACCAGTGAGAAGAAACTATAAACCTTGTAAAATCAGTGTTTCATGTTAAAGTTCATTCATTTATTTTATTGTTTTCATTAATTTTCTAACAAAAGTTTCTTATTGTGTCCAAGCACGAAAATTTTACTCATGGTAATGTGTGTAAACAAATAGTTGTCATTTTGCAACGAAATTGCTCAAATGCCAGTGTGAACGATTTCAATTTCGTTCGACAATTTCAATTCGAAATTGTCAATTTCGTGGCAGCCTGAACAAGGCATAATACTTTTGTTGTATTCCCACAAAAACACAAAGAGAATGCAAAGCAACAGACACATGTACATACATTGTTATGTTCGTACATACGCTACACAAGTTCACACAATTTTCCATTATTCTCTTTGCTCTGACAGTGATCCGCACCCACACAAGACAGTGTGTGTTTTTTTCGCAGTCTGACAATCTGCGTTTCGCAGTCGGACAAATCTGTGTTCTATATAAGGGTGGATCACCCTTATCATTTAGGGGTATGAAACATAGATGTTCGCCGTTTCTGAGTCCTACCCGATATGCACACAAAATTTCATACAAATCGATCTAGCCGTTTCGGTGGAGTTTAACCGCCAAACAATCTGTGATCGCAGTTGGACAAACTGTGTTTGGATGTGTTAACTTTTTTATAGATGCTGACACATCAAAACGATCAAACTCTCGAATATTTTAATTTTGAATATAATACGAAATAATATAATACTTTTTGTTAACCGAAAACATTTAATCAGTACTGGTTTACGGTGTTCAATAATAAGTTAAATTTCAAATCAGTTAATCGGTATGATCCGCAAAAAATGTCATAAACCTGCAAACAAATTTTCTGCGCCACCAAGAACTCACGTTTTTGTTCTTCATTCTTGCACAATTTGTTAACTATTCCAAGTTCACAAACCGTTTTAAAAGAAATTGCCGCAATTACATTACCACATTGTAGCAATTGTATACTTTGGTGTTAATTTGCTACTGTGTTCTTTCAATTCTTCCATTTTAACCTTTTGTTTTGTAGCTGTTTTTTCGGTAGCTAATTTTAGGCAAATACAAGCAAGCTACTGTAAAATGCTAAGGTGCCATTCACTGCAACAAATTGACAAAATAACTTAACCTCAGAATAACCTTTGGATGTATATTGTCGGAAAACCGTTGAAATGATCCCACCTTGTTTACTCTCAGTCTTATGGATGCATTTAAACCACTGGGTGTTTCCCCTCTTTTTACAGAACTTATTTGCATTTATATTAAAGGGGCTGGAAAATTACAATACATTGTATTCGTGGTAGTTAAATTAAGTAGAACATTTTATTTTCAATATGTTCTGTATTGGAGTTTTGTATAATTTGATTATTAATAATATGTTATTTAATAATAATATAAAATTATATTAATAATATAAAATTCAAAGCAACAAGTTTCAATCTGATTGTAACCCCTAAAAGCCGGTACTAAGTCCAACATTACTTACTTAGATGGCCACAGACAACCTACAGGGGTCAAGGGCTTTAACAAATGAGGATAAGATGTTTCTGCAACCGGTTCGATTTTCAGTTTTTTCAATATTCCACTTGGTCTCTCCAGCGAAGCCTTTGTCGTCCTATTTTTCGATGTCCTTCATGTACGTCTTCGAATATTTTTCCCACTGCTCCATTCTGATCGATTTTACTGGCTTAGCCATCTTAAAAGCACCATTTTGATTCGTCTAACGACGTCAATGTCGGGATACAGTTTATACACCTCGTGCTTGATCCGTCGTCGATACCCGCCGGTTTCTTATACAGAAGCATATAAAGGGTCCGCCAAATAACTTTTTTTTGAAAATGCTATAAAAAAAACTACTGAATATTTTCTCAAATTTCTTTTTTTATTTGAAAGTACAATCCTTCCGATTAATAATGGAAAATAATTTCAATCAAATGGCTGCCTCGGGTGGCCATGCTGGCCACGATCGGTCCAATTTTTAAGCACATTATCGATTGTGTGCAGCTGTATTTCACCAATGGCTTCACGAATATTGTCCTTTAAAGCGTCAATTGTCTCTAGCTTGTTGGCGTAACACTTATCTTTGAGGGCACCCCACAAATAATAGTCCAACGGTGTCAAATCGCAGCTCCGAGGTGGCCAAACGACATCAGCTCTGCGGCTGATAATGCGATCTTCAAAAACAGGGCGCCAAACATCGAGTGTAGCTTCGGCTGTGTGGCACGTAGCACCGTCCTGTTGAAACCAAATGTTGCCAATATCCTCCTCTTCAATTTTTTTGAACAAAAATTCGTTCAGCATGGCCCGATAACGATTGCCATTGACTGTAACGGCCACTCATTGCTCATTTTGGAAGAAAAATGGCCCAATTATGCCTCTGGACCAAAATCCGCACCAAACAGTGACTCGTTTTGGGTGCATCGGCTTTTCAACGTATGCGTGCGGGTTTTCTGTGCCCCAAATGCGACAATTTTGCTTGTGTACATACCCGCCAAGATCAAAATGAGCTTCATCTGAGAATATGATTTTTTTTTGGCAAAATCGGCATCTTCTGTAAGTCGATCGCAGGCCCACATTCTGCAACATTACCATGATTTTCAAAGTAATGTCGCAATATTTCCCAGCGTTGTTCAAGCGTATACACAACCATATTCGTTCAGCGAAAGGATAAAACTAATTATCTGTTAAATCAGACATGAGCTAAGTGTTACCATTCACGAAATAAGCACTAGTTGAAAAAAAAACGTTAGATGGCGGACCCGTTATTTTACGAAACATTTTGCTCTCGAAGACCCCCAGTGATGTTTCATCAGCATACGATATGACCCAGACTTCTGCGCCATAAAGCAAGACAAGTTGTATGAGAATCTGGTGTAGTTTGATTTTCGTTTCTCGAGAGAGGGTCTTATCTCCAAAGTGGTTGCTTACACCCGGATAATTGGTTAAGAGCGGAATTTTGACACTTCGATAATTTTAACAACCAAGAGTAACAGCACATGCGTTAAAAATAAAACGGACTGCGTTGAGCAATAAATAAAATACTCGCAAGATAACTCTCAAGGGCGGTAACTCTCTGTAACAAAATTTTCCGTTTAAAGATAAATAACAACATATTTTTTACGAAAATTTCACAAAAACTGAATTCGGGTCTTTAGCCCGAAATAACATCTACCCAGCGGCGGAAGTCGCAAGGCCTTCCACAAATAAGGCATTGCGGAATAGTCCTTTTGTACTGCCTTCCTAAAATAAGGACTGCGGAACGCGTGAATTTTTTCATCGGATATAACCAAAAAATATTTTTGGAATTTTGAGAAATTTATTTTCCGATTCTTTTTAACCGTAATTTAGTTGGAAAATTTCAAACAAATTTTAAAATTATATTATTTATTTAATATTTTCCAGGGTATTTTTAAAATTTTCAATTTGTAGTTGGGCGTGGTAAAACTTTCTAAGATAGATACAGACATACTTCTAAATAAATATGTAGAAGTGGATAATGATTTTGTGATAAATAAATAATTTTAATTTTATTTTTGTTTAACAAACATAAATTAAAGTAAATGCCTTCAAAGGTCTTCCTCTTTGCATGCCTTCTTTAGGCAATGGGCAAGGAAGGCCTTGCCTCCCAATCTCATGCAATGTTAAAAAGAAAGGAGGAGCTAATGTGTAGGAAAGGCCTTCAGTATTTTAAAGAAGACCTGTGTGGTCATGATTTCAGGTTTTCCAGGTCATGACTTCCGCCGTTGGGTACTTGCATTCTCCGTTTGATTTCTAGGCTGACGTTATTGCTTCTGTTCACGGCAGATCCGTGATAAATAAATTCGTCCACTACCTCGAAATTATAACGGATCCAATCGGGTGCATGTTCTGCTTGTCGAAATCATTAACTTTGTCTTGTCCTCGTTTACTCCCAAACCCAGTTTTGTTAATTCCTTCCCAATTCTCCAGAATACTGCAGTTACTTCTCGCAGATTTCGCACAGTGATGTCTAAAGCATCAGCACACGCGAGCAGTATGTGACGTTTGCTGCTGATAGTTTTATTCGTGTTGACTGCTGTTTTTCTCACGATGTTCTCAATTAATACGAGTATGTAGAAGAGATCGCATGATAGGGTGTTGTCTTCCTGATGGCTCGCCTCGTACTAAAGGGTTCGGAGAGATTTTTACCAATATTTGCCGAGGATTTTGCATCGGTTAGTGTCATTTGACAAAGGCGTGCCCGCTTACCAGGAATACTAAGCACCTACATAGCTTGATACAGTTTTCCCCGTACCGGGCTATTGAAGCCACCCATATAATCTACAAAGAGGTAGCTGGTGTCGATTTGTATTTCGTGGGCTTTCTCCAGGATTTGGTGTAACGTGAATATCTGGTCAATAGTTGACTTTCTAGGCATAAATCCGCACTCATAAGGTCCAATCAGGTCTGCAACAAACGGCTGTCTCTCGCACATTACGCTCGAGTGGATCTTGTATGCGAGCGATAAAAGACTTATTCCACGATAGTTTGTACATTTACTTGGGTCTCCTTTTCCGAAAACAGGACACAGTATGCTAATACTCCAATCGTCGGCTTTCCATTTCATAGAGACCAGCCTTAATCAGCTCAGCCGGTAGACCATCAGATCGAGTGGCTTTGTTCTTCTTAAGTCGGGAAATTGCAGTTCTAACTTCGCTTTGTCTAGCAAGGGGGCAATAAACGCCATCGTTCTGAATTTGTTCAACACCCTCATATATATTTAAGTCTCTTGGGACAAGTAATGTAGAGAAGTGACCTCTCCATATCCATTCTCAGTCTGTTATCGGAAGTGATGTGGTGTAGTCTGAGTTTAACGATAGCCAACTTTAGCTTTCAACTCATCTAGAATAATCTTAATGTCATAGCCAGAGCAGCGGACGAATGTTGCATCTAGGCGCTCATGATACATGTCCTTGGTTTCATAATTATTATTAACAGCTGGTTTCTCTATCTCGAACGAAAAGCTAAGCAAAAGAAAATCAGTCACTCACATTCGACTCAAATTGCGTTTTTGGAAGTCGAAATTTTCGTTCGCCTGACTCTATGCAAGATGTATCTATTACAGGTGGAAGCGTTAGAACAGCTGGTTTCAATTTTTTCTTGTCGTTGTGGTCCGACCTTGTCAAATGTTGTTTATACTTATTCCAAGATGTATCTAGTACAGGTTCTTGTCCTTGTGGTTGTTGCCGAAAATTACAACAATTCCGCCTGATATAACCTGAAATAATTACATCGATCGACTGAATTTGACAAGGTCGGCTCCTGAAATAAAAACAGAATGCCTTCAATTCCTACTGCTACTACCTTACTTATTTTGCCATAACTCTATGTTTGTTCCCAAGCACATTCAAAATAGAGAAACCAAAATTTGAACTGAAAAGTTTTGCAAAATTTTATGTTTTCATTCGACTTGAAATGACAAGATTGTGAAGCCCAAATCAACTTTCTTTTGTCTAGAATACGAAAGAAGGCTTTCGTTCGAATAGAGAAGAAGCAATTTTCAATCTGATAAATGCCTGACTTATTACGACCAGAGATTTTCAATAAGTGGTGATTTATCCGACCTTTCGTATTGTATTCAAACCAACTGCTTCTGGAAGGGTTATCAACTACCACTCCAAACACCCGAAATTAATGGTTTTCAATACGGCAAGAATCCTAATAAAGGGAGAGAATAAGGAGAAGATTACAACAATTTCCCAATAGGGTTAGTCAATAGATTAATAAGGCAATATGCAAATAAGGGGCAAGATAACCAAACCTCAACGGTGGAACCGAAACAGTTTAAATCATTATCTTATGTGACAGGATTTTCTGAGAGATCAGAAAAATCAAAAATATTTGATACCTATAATTACAAAATGGCCCATAAAACAACACACACACTAGGTAGATTGTTTAGTAAAACCAAAGATAGAATAGATAAATTTGATAGATCTAATATAGTATACAAAATACCTTGTGGAGAAAATAATAGTGAAAGTTGCAATATGGTAAATGTAGGTACAACTAAAACTAAACTTAAGACTAAAAAATTCCAGGACACAAATCAGATCAAAAATATAGACACATCTCAACACAAAAAACAGCATTATCATCCCACTGTGCAAACTTAAATCATTTTCCAAACTTCCAAGATACGTCAGTTTGGAATAGGGGAAATAATTATAAACGTCGATTTATGTTAGAAATTTTACAGATAATAAGGACTCCAATAGCGAAGAGAATAAACTTTAAAGCAGATACGGATAATGTAGCACAGAATTATAGACATTTCATTAGCAAAATGTAGAATACTTCACCGAAAATTGTTTGATGTATCATGGAATTTGTCACTAGGTAACATTTTTAATATATCCGGGTGTAACTTGTTGAATTTACCATCATGTACATTGGCCGTCGGTGGTGCAATGGTTAGTGTGCGCGGCTCTTGTACATGAGATCCTGGGTTCGAACCCGGCTCTGACCACCTTCAAATTTTCTTTCGCCGGCGGTCACCTCGCATAGTGACGGCGACACTATCGAGTATCTAGCCATGAAAAAGCTTCTCAAAATACCGTTCGGAATCGGCGTAAAACTGTAGGTCCCAATCAGTGAGTGAAAACTGGAAAGCGCACAGCTCAGTGATTGTGAGAAGTTCTCCCCAGTCCCTTCATGGGATGCAATGGGAAACCATTTATTTTTTTTTTTTACATATTTTTATCAACCAAATTATTTTTCTGGCTGTAAATTAGAGAACTATTTCTACACAAAAATGTTTCTGGCTGTAACTTAGAACATTTTTCCTATGACAAGAAAATTTCGTCAATTGTTTTTCAATTGTTTTCATTTCTAATTAAAAATTGTGTTTATCTTCCTGACGATGCTATCCAAAGGGAAGCGAAATATCGAAGAATAAAATTAATTAAAAATACGATCAAACACTCGAACAATTTAATTTTTGAATACCAGAGATTTTTCTAATGTATTGGTAGTGCGTGACTCATCCCTATCGGTCTTTTATGAGCTCACTCAAAATCAAGTTAACTTTTTGCTAACTTAATTACAACTGACTTCTAGCTAACTCAAAAGTTATGCAGACTTTAGTCAATTGTTTTTTCCAACAATCGGACTTCTTCTCGATAAGTAATGAATTAGCTTTTTGCTCGCTCAAAGCTGATGCAGATGTAAGTAAACATTAATCCATAGTAATAAAATTCAAAGAACAAAAGAAGAGAAGAGAATAAAAAACAACATAACTGTGAATATAGATGTGTTTTCGTTTATTTCTTTCAGTTTAGCTTTCAGTTCGAGAAAGTCAAAATAAAAATATAAAATATTAATATGCATATTTTTCTATATTTTTAATTTCCGAAGACTAAAATATTAAAATTTTTTTATAATTTTAGCTCCATAAAAAAGTATTAAAAACATGGTTTTTTAATTTTTATATTAAAGTTTTACTGACTCAAAAGCTAACTCATTTTCCTTGTTAAATCCTATTCAGTTTTTACATGTGATGTCATCAGAGTGAGGTAGTACTCACTCACTCTGCATAAGTTTCAGTTAACCACAAGCTAGCTGACTACAAGCTTATCATTAGCTAGTCAGTTTTTTATGCGCCAAAAACTAACTAATAGTGAGCTAGCTTGTGGTTAACAGAAACTTATGCAGAGTGAGTGAGTACTGACTCACTGCAATACCGTCATGTGTAAAAAGTGAATAGGATTTAACAAGGAAAATGAGTCAGCTTTCGAGTCACTTGTGACTCACCTTTGACTAACCACTTGTTAGCTTGAAGTTAACTCAATTCCCGACAGGGATGCTACAAAAACAAAACGTAGTAACTTTTGACGTAGAATACGTCTTACCTTACGGTATGAGGAGTCATGTCAGGTTTTTATTGTTGTAATCTTTATTTCATTGAATTTTAGGACACGGCTAGATGAATTTTTTTTAAAATTTTTTTTGTAGGTAAATGAAGATGTTATCTTTCGTTTGATATACATTTCATATTGGTTGATATATTTCTAGTATTTTAATTTCTCAAATGAAAATTGTTTAAACACATACACTCAAACATATTTGTGGTGTTTGGTTGAGTGTTTTTGGTTGCTCAACATTTCTTAGGAACATGTATCTAGTAAAAAGTGAAACGATCAGCAAGCTAATGTTGCTTGGCAACATGTATCTAGTAAAAAGTGAAACAAACAGTAAGCTAACGTAATAAAGCTTTTTTGCGAAAGCTTCAATAAAGCTGTTGTAACATTAATTTTGAATTGTAAAGCGTAAAGCTTTCACACAACGCTCGAATGCTAATGCGAAGACTCGATAAGGTAAACATTTTTTAATATTAGGGCGGCCCTGTCAACATTCGCAGAACTTATTTCAATAAAAATATTAATTAAAATACATAAATTAAATTAAGTTTAAAAAAATTGAACATAATATTTTTTTTTAAACGGACTTGAATCAAATGCCGTTGGTAAATATAAAAATTACAGCAGAGAGTTGTCCGAGGCCTTCGGCCACGGACTGTCCCTGCAGGCTGTGTCAGAGACACGGCCATTAAGTTTAACGTAGAATACGCCATCAGATAAGACAGAAAACATATATTACAATAAATGATAAATAATATAAGCAAATGTCTGCTGTGTTTTTTGTTGTTGTGTGAGTAATCGGCTTGTTTGTTTTTTATTTTGCAGGTTACAATTTAGATTAGTTAAAATTAACGCTTGGGGTATCGAAAAGAGGATTTCGATAGTGCAGCGGTACCATGCATTTCCGTTCTTCATTTTCGTCCAAAGGGCATTTAGGAGCGATTCTAGCGGCTCTCCCCCAAGTAGATGGACCATTATGAGGTGGGTAAACATGTTTGCCGAATCTGGCTTATGACTTAAACTTATTTCTGTAGAAAGTCCAAATTACAAGCAAGGTAAACTCTCTGGATTTGCCTAATCGCCTGGAATTTTGGCAAAAAATTATTGAAATGGCCGAGGAAGAAAACAACTTTATAAATTCTTTGTCTATGTCAGATGAGGCCCATTTTGATGTAAACGGCAATGTAAACAAGCAAATTTGCCCTATACGGAGTGAGTCTAAGCCAGAAATACTCCATGAGGCGACACTATCTTGTACTTAGCTATAAAAAGCTTTTCAAAATACCGTTTAGAGTACTTAGCCTTGAAAAGCTTCTCAAAATACCGTTCGGAACCGGTGCAAAACTGCGGGTCCCAATCAGTGAGTGTAAAAGCTAGAAAGCGCACATGTTACTGATTGTGAGAAGCTTTCCTCAATTCCTTCATGGGATGTTATGGGATACTATTTTTTGTTGCCAGCGGTGGTGCAATGGTTAGTGTGCGCGGCTCTTGTAAATGAGAACGTGGGTCCGATCCCTGCCCCGCCCACCTCACATTTCGTTTCGACGACGGTCACCTCGCTTAGTGAAGGCGACACTATCGAGTACTTAGCCATGACAAAGTTTCTCAAAATACCGTTCAGAACCTGTGTACAATTGTAAGCCCCAATCAGTGAGTGTAAAAACTAGAAAGCGCACATCTCACTGACTGTGAGAAGCTCTCCTTAATCCCTGCATAGGATGTTAAGGGACAACATTTTTGTAATGTCAACCAAGAGGTGTACAAAACGAAACCAAGGAATTTGACTGAATTGCAGCAGTTCATTAAAACAATAATTGAGGCGATTCCGACTTCAACCCTTCAGGCCGCAATGAATAATTTTCTGATCAGGTGTCGCATATGCGTGGATGAGCATGGAGGTAAATTCCCGTCTATCATCTTCAAAACGAAATAGTTACGTAAAATAAAATTGAATTTTCTACACAATGAAAAAAAAATAGATCAAGTTCTATATGGTTTAAAAAAAAGTTATTTCAATTTCTTATTGTAGCACAATTGGTGCGCCACCGTTAGTAGTAAGTAGATCTCACGAAATATCAGCCACATTTAATGTCCCTTAGAAATATTTATCTACCAATCAAATTGTACGAACCGGTGATCAATGTTGCCCCCTGTATTACATTTTTCTGAGAATGAAGGAATAAATAAAGTAAAAGCTGAAAAATGTAGTAGTCCAGACTGATATGCTGCGAGGAAGTTCGCAGCGTAACAAATCTATGTTGCTTAATGCTTTTCCTGCGAACGATATTGGTACCTGCCTCAATCCTCTAGCAACATTCGCTATAATGTCGCTAAAATTGTTGTAAGTGTTTTACAAATGTTCTTCAAGCGTAAAATATTTAGAAATAATTATTAGTCTGATTACTATTAGCAAGGGTAATTAGCAAGGACAATCAAGAATACATGATTAGGATATGGGCGACCAACACGGTATATAATTAATTACATACATATTGAAAATTTTCTAGAAAATTGCAAAACTTTGACCTCTTCCGTAGGGAAGGTTCTTGTCACCAAACTAACCAAAAATGATATTTGGAACGAAGTTCCTTATCGCACGTTGCGGTATGGGGACGAAAAGAAATAAACATTTTTTTAACACTATTATGCTACAACCCAGTATTATCAACTATATTGGGTACTTTTGCTTTGGTTTGTGTCTTGACTAACTTATGTTAGGATATTTCTTGTTTAATGGGAAGTTTTCTAGGTGGAGACTGTAACCAATATTTAGTATATATTGTAGTTTTGAACCCAATGGAAAGTAAATTTAAAAAAAGCCAAAGTGAAAGAAGTTTAAACAAAGTAAATTTTCTTAAATAAGTGCTTTTATTAAAAAAAAGGAAATTTTCTGAAAAAAAATACCAATTCGTATTCTTAAGCAAAGTACCTATTCTTAAAAAAAACGTATCTTAAAGAAGTACCTTTGCCTAAAATAAGGAAATTTTCTTACAAAAGTAACTTTTCTTAAAAAAAGTATTTTATTTAAACAAGTACATTTTCTTAATAAAGTAAGTACTTTTTTTTTATGGGCCGCCAAAGATTTGGGGCCTCGGTATCATTTTCGTAAAAATGTGATCATTTTCTCAGGCTCATATCTTGCAAACCGTTCAGAATTTCGATTTACTCTCTGAGGCAAAGTTGTAGCTCTTGTCATAAAGAACAAATTGCGAACATATAAAATCAAAAAAACTTCACCTTCCAGATCAAAATCGCAAAAAACTTAAAAAAATTCGAATTTTTTTACCTTTTTTCCCGTGTTCAGGTCCATAGGTAGCAAACCGTTCAAAATTCAAGGAAACAATCAACTACAAAAATTTACCTAAGATCTCAATAAACAAATTTCTAGAACATATAAACTTCCTGGGAATTATTCTTAACACCGTTTTCTAATTTCATTTGTTTTTTATTTACTTCAACATTGAGATACTATGCTATCTATTACAAAAATATTAAAAAAAAGTATTCGTATTATGTTTATAATGTTGATGGCCCTGGACTTGCAAATCGCACTCTCTTAAGTTGTGGATCCAAATCGTCGTCCGAATCTGACTCTGATTCAGCAATTATGGTGTCCACAGGCACGTTGCTTCCAGACTGCCCTCCATCATCAGCTCTTTCTTCTTCAAATACTTCATTAACATCATACAGGGTGATCTTGTGACTCCACCAACATACCTCTGCAAGCAATGCGTCGAGGTTTTTGCCTTTGTACCGTTTTTCCATGGGCATTGTGGTTTGGTGAAACCGTTCTCCTTGCTCATCGGATTCGGTAGGGAGTTGTTTGATAAAATCGTCAAAATGAAAATGAAGAAAATGCAGCTTTAATGTCATCGATGCCGTCGGTGGTGCAATGGGTAGTGTGCGCGCCTCTTGTACAGGAGATCCTGGGTTCGATCCCTGCTCCAACCACCTTAAAATTTCTTTCGACGACGGTCACCTCGCTTAGTGACGGCGACACTATCGAGTATATAGCCATGAAAAAGCTTCTCAAAATACCGTTCGGAATCGGTGTAAAACTGTAGGTCCCAATCAGTGAGTGAAAACTAGAAAGCGCACAGCTCAGTGATTGTGAGAAGTTCTCCCCGGTCCCTTCATGGGATGTAATGGGAAACCATTTATTTTTTTTTTAATGTCATCGATGCGCCGATTATCTCAAAATAATGCAGCATTTGTTTCACCCATTCTCTTGCTTCCGGTTCCGCGTCTCGATCCCCTCCCAAGACTCTGGTGCATACACGCTGAAGGTAAATCCATGCCATTGAATGATTTTCATCAAGCGATGAATCAAAGTTGCTCGTGAATAGCTTTCTAATGTCAGGGCCACTAAGTACGCCTGTTAAATGAAAACAAAAAATAAAGACAGAAAAGAAAACATTAACATAGTGTAAATAGTACAATTAGGTGAACAAAAATTCGTTTTAAATTTACTACAATACCTTTTTTAATTTTGTCATCGCTACGCTTTGGGAAAACGCTTTTCAAATAGTCGAATGCGTTTGGGCAATTTACAACGGCCACTTCGATGAATTTTTTAACAATTCCCAATTTTATGTGGAGCGGTGGCAGTAAGATGTCTTGAGTATTGTCAATTAAAGGTGCATTCTTCAGTCTATGTTGTTGTATTTGTTCATCCACACTTCCACTTGGCCTCCACGAGTTACATTGGAATTGATTCAGAGGTAGGCGTGAATCCCAATTACAAAGAAAACAAAAGAATTTTGGGAAGCCGCCCTTATCGATGATCCCTTGCAAAATGTTGATGACCTTCAAATCACAGCAAATCTTCCATTTATTTTCGTAATATTTGATTTTTTCCATTATATCTTTCAATGTTTCATAGCTTTCTTTCATGTTGATACCCATTGCTAGCGGAATGGAAGGTTTTCGGTTCGACACATGCAACAACACTGCTTTCAAGCTTGAAACAGAACCATCAATAAATACTCTCCACTCACTAGCGATGTAGTTCATTCCCATTTTTAACACCAAAGCTTTTATATCGTTGCAGTAAGCGAACGAATTGTCATCATTTAGAGTGTAGAGCATCTAAAATTCAGCTTGTCGTTTGCGGTACGCCGTAGAGTTAACATTAGCATGTGTGAGTTTTCTTTGCTTTAAAAAAGCTGTCAAAAATATTGCAAGTCGCTGCGATAATCCCAATATGGCCACAATGAAATCCATTTCCATTAGTTGTGGTCCATCTCTTCCCTGTTGGGGCTCATAATCGGTATCAAATGGATCTTCATAAGTAACACCACTTGCTGTACTCATTGCTGTAAATTCTGTAGTACGATCTGGAGTTGGCGGCCTTGGTGATACAAAATTTTTTCATGTGCAAGCACTGGTAGTGTGGCTGTTGCAGTTGCTTTATAAATTTTGTTCTTCTCAGAATGTCGATTTAGACGACATGTGTAATTTACGCATGCATAGCAACTGGTTGCATCATGATCACCTGGGCGCTTAATACAGTTTACCGGCTTACAATACTTCATAGTACCTCTGCCTCCACTCAACCATGCCATGAGATTGTTATAACATTGGCGACACACTGTATTAGGTGTGTAATTTTCACCGGTCAAGTCCACTTCGTCGAAAAACAATGTATATGCTCTTTTGAATTCACTAGTTAAACGATTCTTTTCCTTCTGAAATCTTGTAGATGTTTTTTTTTCTGGTTTGATGACCGCAAACGTAGCAAAATAAATCAATATTTTCACACTGCATACTGAAATTGTCAGTTGCCAATGTTGTGTGCGAATTATACTGCAGCACTTTCACTTTTTTTACTTTCACTTTCACTTTATAACTTTCACCGCTGAGCTCTCGTTGACGTCGCGCTGTGTAATGCCTCGATGTGAGCGTCGTGTCGCTTTTATATTGTGTGCTGCGTCCCTTGTTGCGTGTGCTGAGCTTACTGCATTGCCTGTGCTGCTGCTGCTGTCGGTGCATGATCGCGTGATACCTAAGCGCTACTTAAACGGTGTTAACCCTTGGACAAACACATGGTTCTGGCCAGGCATATTTAATTTTTTGCTACCTATGGACCTGAACAGGAGAAAAAGGTAAAAAAAATGAAATTAAAAAATTTTCAGCAAATTTTTCACTTTTGCGTGCTACCTAAACAGTGTTAAGTATCATCTCTAGGAAGTTTATATGTTCTAGAAATTTGTTTATTGAGATCTTAGGTACATTTTTGTAGTTGATTGTTTCTTTGAATTTTGAACGGTTTGCTACCTATGGACCTGAACACGGGAAAAAAGGAAAAAAAATCGAATTTTTTTAAGTTTTTTGCGATTTTGATCTGGAAGGTGAAGTTTTTTTGATTTAATATGTTCGCAATTTTTGTTCTTTATGACAAGAGCTACAACTTTGCCTCAGAGAGTAAATTCTGAACGGTTTGCAAGATATGAGCCTGAGAAAATGATCACATTTTTACGAAAATGATACCGAGGCCCCAAATCTTTGGCGGCCCATAAAAAAAAGTGCATGACTTTGGGAAAAATTGGGAGACACGGGTCTTTTTTTTAGTCTTTTATCACGTAGTGGTGTCCGTATATGGTTATTTTTTTTCGTGTTGCACTGTGTTTTCTTACAACAATTGCCTTTTCTTAAAAAACTAAAGCTTATTTAAAGAGTACCTATTTTGTGAAAGAAAATAACTTTTCTTGAGATAAGTACCTACTCTTAAAACTGACCTATTATTGAAAAACGGACCAATTCTAAAAAAAAATCCTATTTCTTTAAAAAAAACCTATTCTTCAAAAAAATGCCTTCTCTTAAAAAATATCTTTTCTTACAAAAATTCCTGTTCTTAAAAGTACTTTTTCTTAAAAATAAAATAATGCCTTTTTTTTCTTTTCCTTTCTTGAGATATGTAGCCTTTTTGAAAATAAGTAAATTTTCTTTAAAAAATATCCTTTTGCTAAAAAGAGAACCACTTTTCAAAAGTACTTGTTCTTAAAAAAGTAGTTCCTTAAAAAAATGCATACTCTTATGGTTTTTTCTTACAGAAAGTACTTCTTCTTAAAAATAGTACCTTTTCTTAAAATAACATGAGCTTTTAATAAAATAAGTCCCTCTCTTTAAAAAAGTACCTGTTCAGGAAAACATAATACATACTCGTATTCTTACAAAAAAGGTACTAAAAATTAACTTTTTTTTGAAAAAAAAGACAAATTCTACAAAAAAAATTTTTCTAAAATAAAGTTTATCATTTTACAAAAAGTATCTTTTCTTAATGATCCATTTAAATTATCGTATTTTTCAACGGGCGGCTCAGGCGTGTTGGAACTAACTAGTAAATAAAATATAGCGAAAGGAACTTCGTTCCAATTTTTATTTCCTTTTTTATTGTTTCTCATATTACAAATTAGTTATAGATGTATACGAGTATAGCCAATGTATAATAAGAAGAAAAAATTGAAGAAAATTGAAGAAAAAACAATGTTCCAAATCAAACTGCATTGGGTTATTTTCTTTATCCCTTTGAGGATTCCTGGTATTCTGGAAATGCTAAATACAAGATGACTTTAAAGACACCATCGCCACCCACCCATTGTGGATTGTGCGAAACTCTACGAAACCAAAATTGTTAATAACACAGTGCAGCAAAACGGAGGTAATTATCTGAGGGTGAATGAATCCTTTTCGACATGAAAACCTTAGGTGAGTATACGCTCCTCCGGAAGGACAGAGCTCCCTAGTCTTCCTTATTTTTTTATTGCCTGAAGAAATTTTTATTTTGAGCCGAAATATTGTTTAAAAATTGTCCAACAAACTATGTTTGTCAGTACCGTAGCTCATTTTGGAGATAACATTTGTTCAGTGAAATTGAATGAGACCTTTTTTGTAGAACAGTTCAATCCTCTATCTTGATTCGCAACTATTTCGAGAAATGTAAAAAAAGTACCTCAAAACGAGACTTTTGGGCATTTAAATGTTCCATGAAAGTGTTACTCAGTAAATTTCCTTAGGGATTGTCAAGACAAGAAGTCGATATCCCCAACTTTTGCTTTTCTTTGTGGTCTTTTTTGAGAGCAGTGTTTAGATAGCAACCTAGAATAGTCGGTTTGAGGGCTTAAATATTCCAGAAAAAAAAGCCGGTGGAATATAGAAGTGGGATATTTACATAGATTACGAGTCCTTTTCGTCCTTCTTTTAAAAAGTCGTGAATTTTAATTTCAGTGCAAAATGTGTCCTACATCTGAATATTTTTAAACGAGAATTATATATTTTTAGTTTGTCCTCGATTTGAAACTTCAGATTAAGTAAAATTATGCATGCCCCGACAGAAGAGAAAGATGATGATGCCAAAGACATATTCTACGAACGCCTAGAGGAAACGTATAACCGCTGCCCTGGCCATGACATTAAGATTGTACTAGGATATTTTAATGCTAAAGTACACATGGAGAATGTGTTTCATCCAACTATTACAAGATTAAGCAGAGCGAAAATCGTACGAAACCAGACGCATAGAAAGCTAGACATCCGAAAGCTGCAATTACCAGAGGTAGCTAAAGCCTCGCAACTTTTGGCACAGAAGCCACCCTCTCACCATGACGATTCTGAAGCGCAGTGGAATCCCATTTCCGACTCTATAAAAACTGCTGCCACAACCGTATTTGTGTTTGAAATACCGCTTCGCAGCAAACCATAGTAAGATGAAGAGTGTCGCATTGTAAATAGTGAAATGAACGCTGCACGCGTGGCGATGCTTTACTCAATTGCAACGCGTGCTACGACTGAGCGGTAGAGGGAGAAAAGAAATAGATATACAGTGCTCTTAGGCATTAGAATCGGCTGTGGAGAAATGGCGAGTTAGAAAATTGAGACATACAGAACGAGGAACGAAGCCCGAAAATTCTACCAAAAAGTCAAAAAGGGAACTAATGGACATGGTTTAGGGCCACCCTTTTGTAAAGACAAGGAGGAAAATCGCAGATGTGTAGATGTGGGAATATGGAGAGATCATTTCTCTGCGCTATTGGTACCTGAGATATCCAATGACGATGGGACAATCGATCACAATATGGACGACGACGTCGATTGCTCCCCTCATAACCAAGACGAGGTCAGAACAGCTATTGCCCTGCTTAAGAACAACAAAGCCGCAAGAGACGATGGATTACCGGCGGAGCTGTTTAAGGCTGGCGGCGATGAGCTGATACGATGCATGCATCAGCTCACTAGCAATATTTGGTTAGATGAATGCATGCCCAGCGATTGGAGTCTCAGTGTACTATGTCTCATATTCAAAAAAGGTGACCCGAGTCTCTGTGCCAACTACCGTGGAATAAAACTTATATCCATAGCATATAAAGTTCTATAAAATATAATGTGTGCGATAATCGCTGACCTGATTGGACCATACCAGTGTGGCTTTAGGCCTGGAAAATCGACAACCGACCAGATTTTCACGCTATGCCAAATCCTATAGAAGACCCACGAAAAAAAAATCGACACCCATCATCTATTTATCGATTACAAGGCGGCCTTCGATAGCCCGATACGGGAGAAATTCTACGAAGCAATACCTGAGCTTGGTATTCCTGCAAAACGTATACGCACCAAATCCGCAGTGAAAGTTGGTAAGGGTCTTACCGAACCTTTCGAAACTAAGCGCGGCCTCAGACAAGGCGACACCCTATCGTGCGATCTCTTTAACATCTTAATGGAGATCAGCATGAAAAAAGCTGCAGTCAAAAGTTTTGAAAAACTTAGCGTGCCGTCTAATGGTTTTAGGTGGTTCTGTTGGAAATGTCGGGAAACGGAATCAAACTGGAACATTCTCTACCTTAATTCAAAAAAAAGCTTTGCAGAACTAAAGCATTGCTTTGATTTGGTTAAGGAGAGAATGTTACAGTTTGAAGACATGTTTAATGCCCTACAATTTAACAGGGAACATGTCAACTCCTTGCCAATGCAGAAGGAGCCTTCAAGATCCTCTTATCTGTTGGACATGCAGAATTCCGCAGAAGCTCCAGCACTGTTTCTACCACCAGTCCCAGCTGTTGATATAGACATGGCTAGGAACGCTGAAAACTTTAACAACGTAATTGATGAATTATCATTAGATATGGAGGATATCAGGGTCGAGTTGGCAGCGGTTACTGATAGTAACATGCCCGTAATCGAATCTTCTGTTGAACCGATTGTAAGCTCTCTAAATTCTTCTAATAACCTTGTGGTGGTACCTCCTCGAAAAACCATTTTCATTTCTCGTTTATCACATGACACACCTGTAGGTAGTCTTGTTGATTATATCAAACAACACTGCAAGGACTACAATGATGAAGACTGTAAGGTATTCAAAATCAATTACTCTCAACCTCGGGATATTTCATCCTTTAAAATAGTGGTTCCGGAGAAATTATTCCATACAATAGTTACTGACAGTTTTTGGCCAGCTGGAGTATTGGTGAAAGAATTTATTCCGCGTGATAGGCATGAGAGAACAACCAGAATAAATTTGCCTATTTCGGCTCCAAAAAACTAAATACTTCCTGTTGTCGTATTCTTTACCAAAACGTTAGAGGATTACGGACTAAGCTACGCAATATCTTCCTGAAAAGCTTCTCAATTGAATTCAATGTCCTCGCTCTTACGGAAACATGGCTTAAACCTGACATTTTTAATGCAGAAGTCCTATGCCCTAATTACACAATTTATAGACACGATCGAACCCGATGTGACGGAGGTGGTGTTTTACTAGCTGTTCATGATATTTTCCCGTCTTCCTTAATTGACATCAATAACAATAACGATATTGAATTTATATCTTGTTGTATATTTTTCTCCAACTTTAAAATTTTCACAACCTGTTCCTACATTCCACCCAAATCTGATATTAGTTTATATATGATGCACTTTGATTTGATAAAATGTATGAGCAAAATGGCATCATCAAACGACAAAATTTTAGTTCTTGGGGATTTTAATTTTCCTGAAGTTTCATGGTCTTATGATTCGGATGTGTGTTCTTTATTACCGTTCAATATTGGACGCTTCGAAGAATTCTTCACTTCAATTTACTCTATATGTCTAAATCAATTCAATAATGTCTTAAATTGCAGTAACAGATTACTTGATCTAGTTTTTTGTAATACCTCTGAATTTGCTCTTTGCAGAGTAGATCCTTTCGTTATTCCAGAAGACAGTCATCATCCACCACTAATGATATCTATAAACTCTGGCCAGCAGCTAAGTAAGACGCAAAACGATGTTGTCTTTGAATTTGACTTTAAGCATGCTGACACTGTATCTCTATGTGAAGCTCTTTCAGCAATAGTCTGGCCTCCTTTTGATGAAGATCCGAGACTATTGTTTTCTAACTTCTATGATCATCTTCAATCATGTTTTGCCTCCTGCATCACAACTAAACGTATTGTTCATACGACAATTAACCCTCCTTGGTCTACAAGAGAGTTAAAAAGGTTAAAAAATCGAATGAATAAATTATACAAAAAATATTGTTCCTCTAACTCCCACTACGACGTGGTGAGGTACTTAATGGCAAAAAATCTGTTTACCACGAAAAATCAAAAATGCTATGAATCCTATTTAAGTAGAATGCGAGCCAAGCTAAATCGTAATCCGAAGCAGTTTTTTAACTTTGTTAACTCCAAAAGAAAATCTAATGGACTTCCATCTCACCTAAAAAATGGTGACAAGGAATCTTCCACAGATACTGGAATGGCTGACTTATTCGCGGAATTCTTTCAAAGTACTTATACTTCAAGTAACCTAGTAACGTCCAATTATCTGTATGCTATTCAGGAGTATAATTGCATTCCGAATATTTCTCTTTCATATGACGAGGTTTTGAATGGTCTAAAATCCTTGGAACCTAACTTTTCTGCCGGTCCTGATGGTGTTCCTGCTTCAATTCTTCGTGCCTGTGCCGACTGTTTATATATACCACTAACTGATCTATATAACGTTTCACTATGTTCAGGATTCTTTCCAGATATTTGGAAAGAGAGTTACATAACTCCCCTCCATAAAAGTGGCAGTCGATTCGATGCAGAGAACTATAGGGGTATTGCTAAATTAAGTGCAATCCCTAAACTTTTTGAGAAATTAGTAACACGTAGACTAGTGCATTCAATTGGTGGAATTTTATCTGAATACCAGCATGGTTTTGTAAAAGGAAGATCAACAGTCACAAATCTTTTAAATTTTTCTTCTTCTATCTACAACGCATTCTCTTTAAAACTGCAAACAGATGTCATTTATACGGACCTTAGCAAAGCTTTTGATAGGGTGAACCATCGCATTCTTATACACAAACTAGATTTAATCGGTTTTCCAACTCGTTTATTATCATGGCTATCTTCCTACTTAGCAGGCCGAACTCAAAGGGTAAAACTTAATTCTAAACTGTCACGGGTGATAAACGTAACATCGGGAGTACCACAAGGTAGTCATCTTGGTCCAATCCTATTCGTTTTATATTTGAATGATCTTCCTTCCTGCGTTCGCTCATCAAATATATTGATGTATGCGGATGATGTAAAATTATTCCTTCCCGTGAGTAAGATTAACGATAGCCTATTGTTGCAAGAAGATTTTTGCAGATTAAGTAAGTGGTGTAAAGTAAATGATATGTCCTTGAATTTTAAAAAATGCAAGTTTATGTCATTTACTCGAAGTACACTTTTACCAACACGATACTTCTGTGGTATCTATGAAATTGAAAAGGTGTCAAATTTTAAAGACCTTGGTGTGTTATTCGACGGTAAACTTAGATTTAATCTGCACATTGACTCTTGTGTGGTTCGAGGAATGTCACTACTTGGCTTTATTAAAAGATGGAGTAGAGAGTTTGATGATCCATATTTGGCTAAAAGACTGTTTACCACTTTGGTTAGACCTGTCCTTGAGTATGGGGTTGTTGTATGGTTTCCCTGCTTTGAGTGCGATATTACGAAAATTGAATCCGTCCAGAAACAGTTCCTGCTTTTTGCATTGAGAGGTTTAGGTTGGAATAACTCGATGGATTTACCACCTTATACCAGTAGACTGCTCTTAATTAATTTGCCATCACTTGAGAGAAGAAGAGTTATGTTAGGATTTACTTTTATGCATAATTTGGTTAATGGTAGTATTGACTCACATTTTCTATTAAATCTTATTAACTTTAATGTTCCAATGCGCCCATCAAGACACTTTATCCCCATTAAGTTAAATTTTTGCAGATACCAATATGAATCTTTTAATCCGCTTAATCGTCTGTCAAAGCTTTACAATGATTATTTCAACACAATAACTAATGTTTGTTCAACTAATGTTTCTTCAATTTATTTAATAAAGCGTGCAATATTAAATTTACGAGATAGTTAATAGTAACAATTACAAGGTTTGCCACACTCCGCTTTACGAATATTACTGTACTGTTTTGAATCGTTCTCTGCCTTTATTGCCTTCTTGGCACTGAATTAGTCGTTTCTCTTGCTGTATCCGTCTCTAATAATGTTCCTAGCTATCCTGATGCACACTGATTTAATGATTTCGGATGCCCTAATCTCAAACGCTGTGCCAATCAACACTTACGGAGGGACTTATCTCTCAAAAGTTTGGCACATTATCCATCATCTGTTCCTGCTTCATCAGCTCCTACTTCATCTGTCCTGCTACATATATCCCTGCTCCATCTGTTCCGGCTTTATCAGTTCCTTTATCATCTGTTCTTGATTCATCTGTTCTTGCTCCATCTAAATCATCAGTTTTTCCTTCATATGTCCTGCTGCATGTGTTCCTGCTTCATTGTTATTCTGTTTCTTTATCATCTGTTCCCGCTTCATCAGTTCCTACTTCATCTGTCCTGCTACATCTGTTCCTGTTTCTCCTGCATCATATTCATGCTTCATATGTTCTTACTCTATCTATTCCACCTTCATCTGTTCCTGCTTCATCAGTTCCTGCTTCATCTGTCCTTCTTCATCTGTGCCTGCTTAATCTGTTTCCGTGTCATCTGTTCCTGCTTCATCTGCTCCTGCCTCATTAGTTCGTGCTTCCCCAGTCCTTCTACAACTGTTCCAGCTCCATCTGTTCCTTCTTTATCTGTTCCTGTGTCATATGTTTTTACTTCATTTGTTCCTGCTCCACATACTTCACCAGTTCCTACTCTTACTATCCTGCTGCATCTGTTACAACTTTATTTGTTACTGTTTTTTTTTTTTTTTTTTGCATTCCTATTCTATTCATATCTTCATAGTAGTCTTTTTGTACTTAAATAATAATTCTGTTAATATCGTCCATGTTCAATCTTTTATCTCCTACATGAATTTATTACTATTTGTTTTTTAATTTTGTTCCTGATTACTGTTTTAATTTAATTAATATACTTTAGTTTTGTATTTAATTTGTAACTGAAGATATGTAAAATTATATTTTTCCAGCTGTTTTTAGCCGAGTAAATAAATAAATAAATAAATAAATACAAAAAAAAAATGAATAAAACCATCGGTAGCAAAAGTCACATGCTGCTCGCTCGTATGCTGATGGTATTGATATCATTGGACGCACAGTTAGAGAAGATATTGCGGTGTTTTCGAGAATTCAGAAGGAGTCAGCAAAAGTGGGTCTGACCGTAAATGAGGACAGGGCAAAATTAATGGTTTCAACGAGCCGACCCTCCACGCAATAAGACGAAAGCGTGAGTGTTAATAACCATTATAATTTCGAGGTAGTGGACGAATTTATATACCTCGGATCTGCCGTAAACAAAAATAACAACGTCAGCTTTGAGACCAAGCGGAGAATTGTGCTTGTGAATATATGTTATTTTATTATTAATCCCCCCTCGAGGTTGTTCGACACCGGATAAGTAAGTGTGTATTAAATTACGGTCAAAATAATTAACCAAACTGAAATTAATCTATAAGACATTATATGGTAATCTTCGAAGGGTCGCCTCCATAATTTTCCTCGGTCTGGCATATGTGTCTACTCCATCAACAAATTTCAGCAAATTTTGACGCGATAAATCAATTTCCTCTATACCTATGTGCATTGAGGTAGGAGAACAGCGAGGATTATCGAGGATACCAAGGATACCAAGGATTCCCGAGAAAATCTCACTCAATTTCACTGAATGCTTCTTATCTCGAAAATGCGCTGCAGCATTGACATCATAGTTTTGGAACATTTTCCAAATATCACTTCGGCTCAAAATAAAAATTTCATTAGACAATAAAAAAAGTAGTGTGGCCTAAGAGGAGTCTTTGCTCCCGGGATTGGAATATACTCACCTAAAGCTTTCTTTCTGCAAAGAAATCATCCATCCCCCAAAAAAGTTGCTGCATAGTGTAATTGAAATCAAATGTCTGATCATAATTACACTCCGAACTGAAAGTTGCATTCAATAAAAAATGGAATCTCAATATCGCCAACTGTCATTACAGAGCCTGATGGATTAATTGAAGAAACAACTGTCATTACATATTGTGAAGTATTCATTTGTGAAACAGAATTCACGTCATTCAATGATGCGTGAGGAGTATTTAACTATTGTCTTTTTTTAAAAAAAACTATCTTTTATTCAAAATGTCACTGACCTTTTGAACCGTTTTTGTACCAAACATATTTGATTTAATTGCAGGTTGTTATCAAAATGTGAATGCATCCGCAACGATATAATTCCATTACTCAATTCCCTTGAATAACTATTTCAAAAAACAACGTTATTTTAATTCATTTTAGCTTTTTGCGTCCCCTTCACGCTTAACTATGCGAAAAACTTTCAAATTGCATCTTTTAAAAAAAAGCTCGTTATAGAGATCAGTTTAAATGCGTTTAAAGTAAATTATATAATTTTCATTTCAAATGCGTTTTTCTTCAACGTCTTTCAAATTCATTGCAAATTGTTTAAATCTAAATCTGACTGAATTGCTTTTATTGCCATCAACATGCTCGCTATGATCATGAATAGTTTATATTACGAGTAATGAAAAACGTGGGGGGGGGGGAAAATTGTTGAAATTAAATCATAACAAATCCACTTACTCAT
This sequence comes from Phaonia tiefii, assembly GCA_963931995.1. Taxonomy (NCBI): domain Eukaryota; kingdom Metazoa; phylum Arthropoda; class Insecta; order Diptera; family Muscidae; genus Phaonia; species Phaonia tiefii. The sequence continues at coordinate 53,106,082 of OZ008367.1, forward strand.
TTCACATGGTGGACCAGTCTAACCAGTTGATATTTGCTGGTGACTGAAGTTTTTGCTATTACGATAGATACTCCTAGTGCCAGTTGTAGATCATGTCCATCTCGATATCGCTGATGATGTCTTTACTTCTCCACACTGATGACTTTACTACATCATGATGATGAGTATCCTAAATGCAGTCCTAACAGCAGTAAATTGCATCAGCTAACTGGTTTTCTCATAGTCGAACTAATGTCAAGCATTCTACTGCAAGATGGTAAAGCACTTGATCTCGATTCTGTTGGTTTCTGAAAGAAAAACAGATAATCAGTAAATGACGCATACGTTTAAGGCGAAACAAATAAAATCGTTAAATATTTAAAGGATTTTGAAAGAAATCTCAGTGATCGGTGAAAAGTGGAAAAAATGGGAAAGAAAGACGGTATGGTAAATGCAAATTTGAAATAACGAAGAAATAAAGTATAACTAAGAAATAATTAGGTATTTCAAAAGAATATCTAGCTTGCCGCGCATGGTACCCAAATCTTAAACACAGCTCGCTTCCCTACGGTCGGATCTCTGCGAAACAGAACAGCAACTGCATCATATTATAATTTTATATTTAGTTAATGCAAAGATTAGGAATCAAAGAAGAAGTTTTTCAATAATACACTAAATGGAATAGTCTAAAGTCTATCTTATACCAAGAAGTCAATGAAAGGTCACTAAAACTAATCTCAAATTGTTGCTGATAAGATCTGAAACAAGCCTCGAACGCACAGCCTTTTCCAGCGACGTTGAGTTACGAGAGCAGTCCCAAAACTACATGCAGAAAAATAACGGTCTCTCTAACATATTTTCCCAAGCATATTTTGCAGGAACTATGTATATGTTTGGGACACACTACAAATATTCATATGTTTGCAAGTCCCAAAGTCACTTGTGTTTAACAACAAACAGTACCAAGTTTACTGACAAACATGTATGCTTTTACATGGAAACATATGCGATCTTCATCCCAAACATCCATTTACTTACGTGGAAGCATTCGCGTGTTTTCCACCAAACTTCCGTATACTTACGTGGAATTCCGAAACTCCTCCCAAATATAATAATATTTAGAAACGAATTATTCGTCGATTTCAATATATGTGTATTATCAATATATATTTCAATATATGGGTATTATTATTATTTTAACATAATATAACGTATAATTTTAATTTTAACAATATAAATCCACATTTATAAATAATTAATACAAATAATTAATAGATTTGAAACGGCCCTTTTTGCATTTATTTGCATTGAATGCATATTTGTTTTTTTTTCATGAAATGAGAATTTGCTGCTCTTTTGCTTACTTCAGTGACTCTCACGTTCTTGTTTTCAGAAGGCACATATGGGCCGCCGTTCCGATTTTCTCAGTAAAGGCTCGGACAGACATACGAAACACACACACAAAAACCAAAATAACATCACAAACCATTTAACCGACGAGCCTTCGTATGCTCTTTTTTCACTGATCAAGCGCTTTTGATATCCTCTGTCCGATGAACCATTGACGACTGAATACATGAAACTAAAACGCAATACATCAGGCAACATAAGAAACACTTACACGCTCCTTCAGGAATATTTATGACTCACTGACTGACAGAATAATACAAAAAAACAGATACACACTGACAAGATATACTCTCTCGTTGTCCCTCATTTATTCTCTTGCTCTTGAGATAACAACAACAGTGCAACAAACACATCTGCATTTGTATCATAAACATAAATATATGTGGGTCGCAAACACATATATTATAACATATTAATCATTGTGTCCCAAACATGTAATAATGACTAGCAAACACAATGTGTTTGGACACAAGTATATTATATTTGCGACAAGCTCCAAACTCACTTTACATTTGTATCCACACAACAACAAAAGGACAGATTGTTCAGCGTGTAGTACACCAAACAAAGAAGACACAAACAAGTTGGGAAAAATTTTCTTTATTTTTCAATATAATCTCTTTTTAGCCCGATACAATTTTTCCAGCGATATTCACACGCTGAAAAATTAAAATTTTTTTGTAGTTTGGATGCAAATATAACGTGTGGTTGCAGCTTGTCGCAAATATAGTATACTTGTGTCCAAACACGTTGTGGTTGCTATTCAATGTTACATGTTGGGGTCACAATGGTAAATATGGTACAATATATGTGTCTGTTACCCAAATATATCTTTGCTTGGGATGCAAATACTACTGTGTTTATTGCACAATTTATGCTCTGTCGAGAGCAAGAGAATAAAAGAGGGACTAAGATGGACAAAAGCGCACGAAAATAGATTAGTCAAAGTTAAATTTGTGAACATCTAACTGTATTTTTGTATTATTCTTTCAGTCATTGATTCATAAATTTCCTCAATGCGTATGGTAATTGGAAATGAAGTGAGTCGTTCTTATGTTGACTAATATGTTGAAATTTAGTTTCATACACGCTCAAAAATCTGTCTGTCTGTCGATTTTTGTTGTTTGCATGCAAATATAGCACGTGTTTGTAGCTGGTCGAAGATATAGTATACTTTTGTCCAACCGCATCGTGATTGCTATTCATTGTTACATGTTTGAGACACAATGATTAATATGTTGTAACTTACGTGTTTGCGATCCAAATATATCTATATTTGTGATTCAAATACAGCCGTGTTTGTTTCACTGTTTATGCTCTCTCGAGGGCAAGAGAATAAAAGAGGGGCAACGAGTGTGTATATCTTGTAAGTGTGTATTTGAATTTTTGCATTATTCTCTCAGTGTGTGATTCGTAAATATTCCGGAATCAGTCAGTGCTTCTTAGTTTGGCTGATGTATTGCATTTTAATTCCACGTATTCAGTCGTCAATGGTTCATCGGACAGAGGATATAAAAAGCGCTTGATCAGTGAAAGGATAATAAAGAAATATATGGCTTGTGACATTGCTTTGGTTTTTGTGTATGTGTTTCGCATACCAAAGAGAGAAATGGTTTTGAGTGAAGAAACTGGAGAGGGCAATATCGTGAATCCCATTTTCTGCCCGAGCCCCTACTGAAAAAATCGGAATGGCGGACTATTTGTGAAATACAGGAATACCTCGCATAGTACTGCTTCGATCTGTATGGTTTCTCTAGAATACGGATTAGAAATTTTCAAAAAAAAATTGTTCAAAAAAAATAATTATTAAATTTTCAAAATAAAAATTTTTTTTTATTTTTTAAGTATTTTTATTTTTAGTATTTTCACTTTTTTATGAAAACAGAAATATTTCCGTTTTTACCCTTTATTATGAAAACTGAGATTTTCGGTATTTTTCCTTTATTATGAAAATATATCATCATCATGTCCTTTCACCTCCTTCATATGGGCATAGGGTCCGAGTGCCTCAATTAGTCCGGTTTCAAATAGTAAGGCAAAATGGTGGAACCGATTAACCGTACTATGCGAGGCATTCCTGAATAATAAAAAAAAACACGAGTAATTAATATACCCTGGTCTTGCCTGAACTAGAGTTGTTCATAAGTATGTATATTGTTTGTGTACCAACGCATAGTTGAAACCTTCTGAAAACAAAACGTGAGAGACAACAAAGAAATGAGAAGCAAAAGAGGAAGATTCTCATTTCATTAAAAAGTAATGCATTTAGCAAGCAAATGTATAAAGGGTCATTTTAAATATTTTTTTTGTATTAATTATTTATTTTAATTATAATAAATAAAGGAAGAAAAAATAATTCGATTCTAAATATTATTATGTTTGGGAGAAAATTCGCACACGTCTCCACGTAAGAATATGCAGGTTTGGGGGAAACACGCGAATGCTTCAGCATAAGTATATGGATGTTTGGGATGAAGCACGCATATGTTTCCATGTAAAAGCATACATATTTGTCAGTAAACATGCTAATGTTTACACTGAAATATACCTGAGTTTGGGACTTGCAAAGATATAAATGTTTGAAGTGTGTTTCAAACATATACATGGTTCCTGCAGTATATGTTTGGGAGAATATGATACAGAGGCCGTTTTTTACAGCATGTAACCAATATGAGCGTATCTAGTCTCCCTAAATGGCACATAAATACCACTTTGTATCTTAAAAATTTTTATTTGTATTTATGTATGTATATGTCATCATTACTCGCGAACGCTGTGTGCGATTTTGTCCGGATAAATTTAGAAAAATTTTATATTACAATACCGTTAATCCATTCCTATAGTATTTCTCAATATGGTCAACAGTTTCATGGTTATAAAAAAAATAATGTTGAAAAAATAATATTTTTGCGTACAAAATTGAAATTTTTTATTATTAAAAAGCAAGAAACGGCAAAAAGGGTAAAGTTTTACCAGTTTATCCTAAAGTCACATGACCTGTGAACAAAATGAGACATGGATCATAAATATCGATGTACGCGATTCGCTCCTATTCACAATTTAGTGAAGGTATCGCATTTTGTCAAGAATTGTATTATTCATCATCTGCAACCCAAAAATCGCAAATTCTGGACAACATGAGCAGGAACATCTGAGAATTGGTAAAAACCGACTTTTTCAAAAATTTGACTTGAGACAGACATTTCATGGGTACGGATCAAGTGGGTACACTTGCCTCTAACCGATACAATTTCCTAGAACGTTGATACAAAAATGGCATGCCACAATACTGTAGTATCCGATTTGCTAAATTACCCCCGTTGGTCATGTAAATGTTTCTCACACCAAAACCTTTCGGATTTGGTGTTATAGTGCAGGTCCCGATCATCAGGTATAACATGGTTTTCGTCCACCTGGTTAGCTAACGCCTTATATGCAAACAATTTCATTTCACAGTTGATTAAAAATATTTACCAAGTTATTTGTTGCATGTTAATGATTGTTGCCAAGTATCATGATTATCCAATTTATTAATATACATGCAATGAAACTGGAGTTATAGAATCCAATTCAATTTATTAAAGTAAATTTTGTTATTAATTCAATACTAGTGTAGCAAAGTGTATTTCCAAACAAAAGGCTTAGGAAACGAACGTGAATATGATGTTCTCTGAACGATACAGTAGTAATATTTTTTGCTTTAACATGAACAAAAGTGATTGCCTCGAAAATCAGAAGATAGCATGAAGATATTGGGATAATGATAAATATAATGTCTTATATTCTCTAAACAACCTGTTATTATAATCAATGATTGATTTTCTTTTAGTGATGAAAAGTAGGTCAACGAAAGAAATTATCTAAATTTTTGATTAGTTATGGGAGAGGAGAGTTTGTTTTGTATCAGAAATGCTTGCAGCACAAAATTCGGTGCCATCGATGGATCTTCGAAAACAAATGAAATTTTTTTCATTATTATGTTTAGGTTCTAATCAGTCAGTGGACAACTAGAAAGTGCACATCTCACTGGTTGTAAGGAGATCACCCCAATCCCTTCAGAGGATGTATTGTAGAGTTGTGTAGTTCACGAACGAACTAGTTCAATTGAACGATTCACTCTTGTGAACTAGATGAACTAGTTCACACTGTTCCGCTCTTTTGTTTCAATACTTCACTTGTTTCAGCAGTTTTTTGTGTTTCAGTTGTGTAGTTCTCTTCGTCATTTTCTAGTTCATGCTCTTTTTGTCTCACTCAATTTGCACAAAGGTGCCTAATGTTACAATCTTTGGATATGGATATGTAACCGGCGTCTACACAATAACTACGGCGCTAATCACCACTTTTTTTCCAAAATATAAAAAGATTACGGAAACACCAATATTTCAGAAACGGAATAACATATCGTTAAGTCGACCTTAAATAGAGCGATTTAGTATAAACAAATTTCACAGTATCCAAAACACTTTAGGAATCTGCAAAAATCATATCATTTTCACGATTATTCGCTCCGATTGAACTAAAACTACAAGTTGAACTGAAATGAGCTCTTTAGTTCACAGCTCATATGAACTGTTAAGCTGAAATACTACAATGAACTAGAGAACTAAATGAATGAGCTAGTTCATTCTGATGAGCTGAACTAAAAAGAGCGCTCACTTGAATGAACTAAAATTCCCAACTCTAATGTATATTTTCTAAATAAAAAAATGTGCATTATTTAAATTAATTAAATTACTCATTCTACGAAAGTGAATTTTGAAAGGTATCGAAGGAAAGAATTAGTTTGACCACATGAAAAGTCTGATTGCCTAAAGCTGGGATCACACGATTTGTACATTTGGCTAAAAATTTGTCATATTCATAGGCAAATCGTGTGATCTCTAAATTGCATTTGTCATTTATCAGAAATTCCAAATATTTGGCACAAAATCAAAAACAACCATAAATGCCAAATCGTGTGAACGCAATGCTGCCACAGAAGCCAAATCAAATTTATGAAAATGGCCAATTTTCTGATTTGTCACTTGAAGACAAATGCAAGTGCCAAATAGACAAATATTGTTGACAAGTGTAAGTGTTGCCAATATGTTGATTTTTTCGTACTTGTTATGGTTTCAATTTCTTTGCCATTTTGATTAATAATTTGGCATAACTACACTTTAGTTGCTCCTCACCGAGTTCATAGAATTTTTTAAACGATTAAAAATGACCGAAAATTTTTTTTAGCGGTCGGTCAAACATTTTGATATATAGGCCTTCAAAGCTTGAGTATATAATCGGCTATATCTCAGATATGTATGGTCCGATGTTGGTCAAGTGAGAAATGTTGGAAAGTGAGTTAGAAAGCTGATACAAAATTCTATAAATTACATTATATACATTTTTTCATTTTTATTAACCCATTGGCGGAAAATTAACAAAAATAATTTTTTAACCTCACTTTTTTGATAGAAACATATTTTCTTCAAAAAATGGATGGTTTCTGTAATGTAATTGTCGTTTTGTAAATTATGAAAATATTGAAAAGGGGAAAAAAGGACAGGAAAAAAACCTAATTGGAGACATTGGTGAGTCTTGAACTCACAAACCACTCCATCGTAACACGACAACGTAACCACCTAGGCCAAAGCTCTAACAGGGTTATGTTGTTTTAATGGGGGAATAGCAAGCGTAACACTGTTAACTGTGTACAATTCCACAATATCATTAACGTCGTCTACGTTCATTTCGCTGCTTAGAGGAAAAAAGTATATTTTTAGACTAAAATTAAAATCCGCTAACTTAACGGTGCTCATTTATTGAGTATTTTTCTAAATTTTTCGTACTTCAATTTGTGTCATACTTGCATCTTCTTCGATCTGAGTTAAAAATAAAGTGAGCAGAATCTTTCCTTTTCTTTCGGCTGCCAACCAAGAAACATTAAAACTAGTGAATCCTCAAACGAATATTTCTCCTGAATTAATTCGGATTACGGTTAACTCCATTAAATAAGAATTATACAGGGTGATTCAGGAAGTTCCGGACAAATTTCTCCAGCGTATTCCGTGGCTCATTTCATGAAGAAAAGTCAACTCGGACCATGTCCGAAAATGCAAGGGTGCGAAATGGCAGCGGGTTCAAAATTTTCGGATTGGTGGTCGGAGGGTAGTTGGGTAAAGTTGCTAACTTCTGAGTCAGTGGTCGGATTTTGTTTTTGTTGCTTGTTTTGTGTCTGGGCTTGTTGGAAAGGTCTTTAAGAGGCCTTTCAGAATCAATAAATAAAAAAGTAGAAAAAAGTCAAATCGCCGAGATACAGATACAAATGGGGAAAAAAAATTCACATAACCTCAGTTTGCTCAGCCAGAAGGCAGGTAACTTTTCTGTTGAAGGATAGCCTTACCTTTCCAAAATGACATAAGCGAAGCCTAGAGGTCTTACCGTTCCAAAGTTATGACCATTTTACTGAAATGCAAAAATGTTTGTTTTTGTTTTTGGAAGCGAAATAAGAGCACACATATATTTGTTTTTGTAAATTAATACGTCAGTGATTGTGAGAAGTTCTCCCCTGTCTCTTCATGGGATGTAATGGGAAACCATTTATTTATAAATTAAGACGTTTAAGATTTTATTTTATTGAAATTTTTGGCTGAAGAATCAAACACAGAAGAAAAAAAAACATTTGATGTTAAAGGAAGTTTTCAATGTGGTTCCCATTTTCTACTAAACACAATTGCAGCCGTTTGCGATCCACATCCGCCACGTTTAGTTCACTCATCTTTTCACGACGAATTCACGAGAGACGGCATAACTAATTTCCATAATTTGCACGAATACCCACAACAACAAGAAAGAAACAGCGACGATTTGCCGTCAACGTTTGGGCTGGCATCATCGACAACACCTTGATTGGGCCCAAAGTACTTCCGCCCAGGTTAAATTCGCAAAATTATTTGGCTTTTTTGCAAGGAGTCATGCCAGAAATCCTAGAGGAAGTACCTCTTGGTACGAAATCATGTTTTCTACCAACAAGATGGTGGTCCAGCGCATTACGGGCTTATTACGCGGGATTGGCATAACACCAATTTCCCTCGACGTTGGATTGGACGAGTTGGACCAATCGCCTGGCCGCCACGAAATCCAGATCTCACACCACTTGATTTATTTTTGTGGGGCTACATGAAAGATTGTGTGTATTCTGTGCAGATCCACAATCGTGAGCAGTTACTTGCACGCATTGAGGAAGCTGCGGTGAAAGTTCGTGAAAAAATGGGTGAAATCCGACCACTCGCTCAGAAGTTAGCAACTTTACCCTACCACCAATTCGAAAATTTTGAACCCGCTGCCTTTTCGCACCCTTGCATTTTTGTACATGGTCCTAGTGGACGTTTCTTCATAAAATGAGCCATGGAATTCGCTGGAGAAATTTGTCCGGAACTTCCTGAATCACCCTGTATATTTCAGAAACGGGTGGTTCAATCGAAAAATAACCAATTTTTCCGGACTTCTAAAGGGTTTATATAAAGTGGTCGAATTCGTATCGAATTTTTAATTTAAAAAATCCCGTAAATAACAAAGTCGCGAATATAAAACAATGGCGATAACTCGGAAACAATAAAGATGCGTCGAATTGAAAAAATATTAAATGTTTACCTCCATAGGAGGCTGTAACCAATGCATGTATTTAATACGGCATCACTTTTTTTAACCAATCACTAAAGCTGAAATTTTTCGAATAAAAAATCGCTAAAACGCCAATATTTCCATATTTCTATTGAGATATAAAAAATGGAGGTAGACAATTTGTTGACAAGCAGCCTCTAATTCAGGCCATTAAGGATGCTTGGAATCAAATTTCGTTGGATTACATAAATTCTCTTTATCTCCCAATGAAAACCCGTATATTTCAAGTTTTTAAAAACAAAGGGGTTGTACCCATTACAAATAGTTCTTAAATAAAGTAAAATAAATTAAAAAACAAGAAATTCAGTTTTTCATTAAAATTAGTTAAAGTGCCTTTATTCAAGTGAACCAAAAAAAATCACATTTTTGGACTTTTTTATAAATTGTTAAAAAAAAAGTTATTTATTTAAGAAAACCACTATTGTCATGATTTTTTTTATATCTCAAGATGTCTAGCTTCCATTTCCATTTTAAAATTCTGCAATCGGTTACAAATTGCAAAAGATACAGGCTGCTGAATTTGGAATTTTTAGTGCCTTTAAATAAGCGAGCCGGAGTGTATGTTTGTGTAAGTATTTTTTTTTTTAGTAGCTGATGCCGTCAATCGGTGAAAGCTTTCTATGGAAGTAACAAAGTTATTATTTTTGCGATTGGACACGCACGCCGTTTCCGAGTTATTTTATAGAGTTTCTTATTTTGGCAATTTTTTTTAAAACAATTTGTTCCATACGACTACTTTATGAAAAGCCCTTGGAAATCTTTAAAAATTAGTTATTGTTTCGATTGGAGATATTCGCATAAGGGTGTTTTAGCTATTATTGATTCGAGAAATTTTAGTTTTAGCAAAATGTTTCAAAAAAAAAGTTACGCCGTAGTCAAAACATCTATAGGTTAAGGCCTCCTATGAAGGTAAACAAATTATTATTTTTGAGATAGGAATTCTGACAATCCAGACAAATTCCGGATTTGTCTATACATTACGCCGAATATGTATCCTTATCATTTGTTCGGAGGATGATATATTTATGCTTTAGTGGTTTTTTTTCACTAATTTGTTTCTCACTTTCTGTTTAAAATAATAGTTTTTCTCAACAGTCCTCGTGTAACACTCAAATATAGTTTCTCTTTTACAGCACAGCCTCTTATGAAAAATCGAGTCCATAACTTTGTAATAAGTGTTTTTGTAAACAAAAACTGCATTTTGATTACAGTGACTAATTTTTGAACACGAATTCTAATATTATACATTTTATGAGTTGCATCTTCCATTTCAGATGAATGCGGTTTTAGAAATACTTAAATTGGTTAATACACGTTAATCTTCTATTTAGTATGGCCTATTTTTAATCTATCAATAACATCGACAAATAATTATGTTGTATGATAGTTATGTGTTCCAATCAAAACATAAACTTTATCATGGAATTTCCAATGCCTAAATTGATTTCCAACTAATCTTTTCCCTGGTGTGGCTGTATATGTGGCAAGTACTTCATGGCAAAGTGATTAATTTCAAAATGAAACCTCACGTATATATTTCTTCTCAAGATTATCAACAAACTACGAGGAAACAAACTTACTCTTTTTTATGTGTCGGCATTGCGTCTAAGATACTGGTTCAAGTACAACATCATAATCAGCGTTAAATGCTGATTTGAACACAGTATCTTAATCTATATCTGTTTCCTCATCTGAAATACTGAATCCTTGAGTATATTACTGGCAATGTATTAATGTACCCATGTATTGAAATACATGTATACTAGTTAAAGTGCGTTTCGTGGAGTAAGTTGGTCCAACTTGTACAATTGATTTCCGTGGTTGCGTGGGCCAATGCCAGAACGTTACCATCAGCTAAAATTTGGTAGATGATTATCATTGCACATGTGCAGCTGGTTTATCAGGTAAGTAAGCCAACATGTGCCTAATCCAATACTGTTGTTAATTTTGGAATTGCATGTCTTTCACGGTAGTAGAGTATGTAGCTCAACATTTTATTATGGTAATTTAAAAATTTGTCAAAAGTATATACTAAGGAGATCTAGATATTAGACATTGGTCTTGCCATACATTTATCATATCAGATATGAAAACTAATTTGACATTTAAAAGTTGATATTTTTCGTAGGTTTCCTTTAAGATTTCACATAAAAATCAGTTGGTGTTGGGATCAGGCTTCACATTTGAAAAATGCAACAAAATTTAAAATTCAATTCAAAAAATTCACCAATCAACTTGAAAATGTAGTTTGTTGTCTAGGCATAGTGTTATTTCGATAAACTCTTTTTACTCTCCCGTCAATTTTGTACATGATTGTTGTGGGCTAAATGATTCCATATCGCAATTCCATTAATTTGTTATATCCAATGAAATTGTTATGCCATGTGCCTTTGACAAACTTAATAGACATAAGGTGACCTGGTACATATTTCGTCGAAGATGCTGGTTGATATCACCACACCATTCGAAAGATATTTACAGTAGAAAGCTTCGAAAATAAAGATTAGCGTGTTTTAATAAGGCCCACCCTACGTTATCGAATTGTATTCCATCTTAGGCCATATATACGTAGATTATCTCCATGAGATGGCTGACGTTAAAAGTTTCTGTACTGTTCCCAGTACTGTTGTTGTACCCTAAACGTATTAAATTTGTACTTTAGCAACGAGTGCCAGAATGACATGACTGTTCTTTTTTGCTTCGTTTTTAATATTATGCAGCTTTCTTAGCTTCAATGAGTTGATGTAGGTTTGAAAATGTGCTATACATTGCAAACAAAGTATTGATTTTTATCTCGCAGTGTGTATATTAGTTGCGTGTTAGTCCTTCGTGTTCATTCAGCTGTTCAGGATAAACACATTCACACATTTATTGCCACTGTGTATTTGTATCTAAGGGTTTTGGTTACGTTACGATGTCTCTGATGGGAACTGCTTTTTACAGTAGCAACAGGTTGAATTTCTTTCACAACAGCGGGTCCTTAAGCGTTCTCCAGTTGTAGGAGGGGTGCAAACAAAAGTTCATTTTTCCGTTTTACTTTTTTGAATACAGAAACAGAAATTTTTAAGGAAGATGTTCTAATCTCTGCTGTGGTGTCAGCATCTGCGAATTGGAGTCTATGGTATATGCCTGGAGTCGGAGTTTAAAATATTTCCATGAAAAGTCAAAATTTTCAAAAGGAGTAATTTGTATAAAATCTGTTTTCTTTATGACTAAGTCGATTTGTCGTGGGTTTCTTGGTTTCTCATGAGAAATATTCTATGTCTATGACGGGTATATCGCGCAACAAAGCCGATGTATTGTTAAATTCTTGGCATCGTTAAAAAAATCACATTAGGTGTCAGGGGACACCCGGCCAGGGAAGACCCGGTTCCTTTCGCTATATAGTTATTATGTACTAGTTACCCCCAGCACGCCTAAGGCAACCGTTGAAAAATACGATGATTTAAATGGACTTTTAACAAAAGATACTTTTTGTAAAATGATAAACATTTTTTCAGAAAAATTTTGTTTTTTTATAGAATGCAGTTTTTGTTTAAAGTATATTTTAAGGTCCTTTTTGTAAGAATATGTATTATATTTTCCCGAAAAGGTCCTTTTTTAAAGAGAGGTACTTCTTTTAGTAGAAGCTAATGTTTTTTTTTTTTAAAAAAAGGTACTATTTTTAAGAAGAAGTGCACTGAAAGAAAACCCTTCATAGCATCAATGAATGGGTTACATTAATGGGTTTACATTGATGCAATGAAAAGTTTCTTTGATGATATGAAATGCTACATTACTTCAATGACCTACTTCATTGCTGCAGTTTTTGAATTTGTGGACCGTCATTAATGCTAAGAAACCTTTTACATTGATGGCATGAAGTATGTTTTTCATGTAAATATGGAAAACTATAGAGAAAAATTGCAGAGATTTTATCGACATTGTAAAGTAGAATCCCTTAAATAGGCTATTCTTTACATTACACACATTTTATTGAATTTTAAAATATTTTTCTAAAAAAGAAATAATGAAACATCTTTCTTTAATATTATGTACCATTACATTAATTTTGAACGATTCATTAATTTGGTCAAAGGATAATATGTGTGTAGTAGGTACGCTTTGTATAAATGTATGTATTTATGTATGTGGCAGTCGGTGGTGCAATGGTAGTGTGTGCGCCTCTTGTACATGAGATCCTGGGTTCGACCCCTGCTCAGACCACCTTAAAACTTCTTTCGGTGGCGGTCACCTCGCATAGTGACGGCGACACTATCGAGTATTTAGCCATGAAAACGCTTCTCAAAATACCGTTCGTAATCGGTGTAAAACTGTAGGTCGCAATCAGTGAGTGAAAACTGGAAAGCGCACAGCTCAGTCATTGTGAGAAGCTCTCCCCTGTCCCTTCATGGGATGTAATGGGAACCCATTTATTTATTTATTTATGTATTTATGCAAATAGTTTACATGATTGTGTTGTAAAAGTTAAAATTGCATATAGTTATGGAAACTATCTGGGAAACTAAATATGTATGTAGCATTATGCGAAATTGTGGTCATATGTTACAATTGTGACAATATTACGATGGACGTACATACTACATACGTACATATGTATTTCGGTAGAAAATATCCATCGAACGTTTTTGGATAAATTTCGTTGGACGACGCTCTAGTTTAAGACTGACCTTTAACAAATTGCATTATGTATGTACATATGTAATTATACCTAATCATAAAGAATGTGAAATTCATAGCATCTCCTAATAGCATTTGCAAAAGTATTGCTACATACGTATGTACATAAATATTTTTTATTTCTTATTCCTTTCTTATGAGAGTCATCGATCGGCTTGTATACCTTGTAAACCTGTTCATATTTGTAAACCTGTTCATAGTATACTATCAATGAAACCTATTCATACCAACAATGTATCTTGTTCATACCATCAATGAAACATGTTTATACCGTCAATGAAACGTGTTATACCATCAATGAAATATGTTCATACAATCAATGAAACATATTCAGACCTTCAATGAAACATGTTCATACCATCAACGAAACATGTTCTTTGCATTAATGAAACATGCTCATAGCATCAATGAAACATGTTCATAGCATCAATGTAACATGTTCATTACATCAATGACCATATTGCATTACACCAATGAAACGGTTTATAATATCAATGTAACATATTTCTTTAATACAATGATAATGTTTCATTCCGGTTAAAAAGTTTAGATTAATTTCTGGTCTATGAAACATTTTTCGTTTAATGTAACATTGTTCATAGCATTAATGAAGCCCGACATTGGCTCAAAAATAATGACGCTTTTCATTGATGCAATGTAAGAATTCATTAATGGTATGAAGGTTTTTCTTTCAGTATACTTTCTGTAAGAAAAAGCCATAAGAGTATGATTTTTTTTTACATAGAAGTACTTTTTTAAGAATGGGTACTTTTTAAGGAAGTGGTACACTTTTTAGGAAAAGGTTATTTTTTTAAGAAAATTTAGTTATTTTCAGAAAGGATACTTATCTCAAGAAAAGAAATGATATTATTTATTTATAAGAAAACGTACTTTTAAGAAAGAGATTTTTTATAAGATGATTTTTTTATTTTTTGAAGAAAAGGTTTTTTTAAGAAAAGGGAATTTTATTTCCGATTGAGTTTATATTATTCGATCTTTTAAGTTGTTATGTTTTTAATAATTGTTCGGTTCAAGATCAATCAATAACTACTAAAAAGTATGTTTTCTATGAAAAACTGCATTTTAATAGAAATATTAAAAAGAAATGTGTGAAATTGATCATAATGGTGGATGGTTGGCAATATACATAGCTATTTCAATGCCCACCAAGGCATATCATAAGCTCCCGTCTCCACAAGTATTTAGGTACTTATGTCATCACACATTCTAGGGATAAACAAATCCCAAGTAAGGGACAATTGTCTAAACTCCTACTTCATCGAAAAAGTACTTTTTAATAGTTATTGATATTGAACCAAATAATTATTAAAAACATAAAAGGGATTTTTTTTAGAATTGGTCCGTTTTTGAAGAATATGTAAATTTTTGAGGGTAGGTACTTACTACAGGAAAAGTAACTTTGTTTCACAAAAAGGTACTTTTTAAAGAAAATTTAGTTTTTTAAGAAAAGGTACTTTTTAAAAAATATTACTTTTTTTTAAAAAAAGGTACTTTTTGTAATACAAAATTTACTTTTTATAAGCAAAGGTAGTTCTTTAAGATAAGGTATATTTTTAAGAAATATACTCTGTTTAAGAATATAATAGGTAATTTTTTTGAGAAAATTTACTATTTTAAAAAAAATGCACGTATTTAAGAACAATTTTCATTTTTAAACTTCTTTGACTTTGGCTTTTCTAAATTTACTTTTTATTGGGATCAAAACTACAATATGTACTAAATATTGGTTACAGGCTCCACCTAGAAAACTTCCCATTAAACAAGAAATTTCCCAACATATGTTAGTCTAGACACAAACCAAAGCAAAAGTACCCAATATAGTTGATAACAGTGGGTCGTAGGATAATAGTGTTAAAAAGAGTTGTTTTTTTTTTGCATTTAGTCTCCATCTCGCAACGTGCTTTAAGGAACTTCGTCCCAACAAAAATATAGTTTCACTTTCATTTGTTGAAACGTTTTATAAACTATACATTTTGTACATCTGTATGTACATATTGCGATTTTTCAATGGAAATTACACCCCAAATCCAAAAAATATATGTTCCAATATTACAAAACAGAACAACATCGCGAAATATTGGGGCGTATTTGCCGTATTTGCCACATCGAAATGTATGGACCTCTTTTCATTTTATAATTTGAACCGTTTGGGAGTAATTTCCTGGGCCTTTTTTCATAATTTTGGGCATGATTTTATTTTCAATTTGGGGTGTATTTTCGTGGGGCCTGCATAATGTGGCCGTCAGTGGTGCAATTGTAGTGTGCGCGACTAATGTATATGAGAACGTGGGTTCGATCCCTGCTCAGATCACCTAACATTACTTTACTTTCGACGTGTATTTAATCGTGTATTTATCCATGAAAAAGCTTCTCAAAAATACCGTTCGGAACTGGTGTAAAACTGTAGGTTCCACTTCGTGAGTGTAAAACTAGAACGCGCACAGCTCAATGGTTGTGAGAATCTCATGGAATGTAGTGGGAAATCATTTTTTTCTGCATAATGTTACATGGGCATTTGTTTCAGAGAATTGTACCGAAATGGGTTAGATTTTCATTTAAAATGGAAATAATTCATCCGCGTTTAAGCGGCTTGAACGAATAAGATTCATCTGCGCATGCGCATTAGGCTGAACTAAAATTTTTATTAGCAGGGTGTCTCAAAATATGCGTATTGAAGAGCTGATTACGGGAACGCCAAACTTTTTTTTAGACAATGCTACTTACTTTATATAAGTAGTCCCTATAGGCCGTGGAAGTTTCGATTCCTGGTGTATTGGGGTAAAAATTATTTTTATTTTTTGGTCAACGTGTCTTGACTAGCATAAAGAGAAAATCATACAAACTATTGTCCACATATTCATAGAGTATTTTTCAACGGTGGCTTTCGGTGGCCGTCGATGGTGCAATGGGTAGTGTGCGCGCCTCGGTCACCACAACTCACTGATTGTGAGAAGCTCTCCCCAAACCCTTCATGGGATGTAACGGGAAATATTTTTTTTAAATCATTTTTGAGTTTGTTGTTGTGAACGTTAATTTTTTCTCTTTAACAATTTTTTTATTTACCACAAACGAAATTATACGTTTGATTCAATAATCGCAATTATATTTCCTAAATAAAGTTCATTTATCTGAGATTTCGTTTGCACGTCACGAATTTTTTCCTCGCGTTTTAGGCCTTAGTCATTGTGAATCTAACTTGGCAGACTAACTCTTATAATTCATTTTTCACAAAGTGACTCATTTTAGTTATTTTAATCATTTAAATCGAAATGATTGCAACATATTTCTTTCTCACACACATTCTCTCAAACCCAAATAACCTTTATACGCATTGGATCTGTTCATGAGTGCGTTTCTGTGAACGTCTGCATCTAAAAGCTCAAAGGAATTTTAATTAGAATCTATATGTTGAAAAATCGAAATTGCACCAATCAACCAACAAGGTAAAGGACAAAGGAATCTTCTGGCCCTTAGTGAAATAAGATTAAAGGCTTTTTAAGAATCCAAGGAGAAATAACGAAAACGCACAAGAGATATTTAAGCAATTGTTTTAAGTGGTTTCCAACACTAATGAATTGAAAATGCTCGTTATTTATGTTTTGCGCACAGGACGGGGGTATTAAAACTCTGTCAAATGATCACTGAAAATATAGAATAGTTTCAATGACAAAAAATAGTTGTTTTTTGATTGGTGTTTAATGGTGATTCTTTGCAAATTGCATATTTTTTATTCGTGTCTTAGATTATGCGGGATTTGAGTGAGGTATTTTTGAATGATAAATCGTCTATCAAACATCTCATAACTTTTTATGAATATGGCCGTAGGTTTTTAAGTTCCAAACGTAGACACGTTGCTATATGTGGAACTCATCGGGTAAACAATAACCAAAGACATCATTCCCACTGAATTAATTTTAATTAATTACTTCGGTATTAACGCATTTTTTTGTAACGAAGTTCCTTATCGCAAGTTGCGGGATGGGAGCGAAATTGAAAAAAAAAATTAAACACCCTTTTCCAAAAATACTATTATTCAACAACTAGAGTATCCAAAATACTGATTTATCGGTTTTTATCGAAAATATACTATTCTTGTTGCAAAACAACGCGTAGACTAATTTCCTTTTTTTATCTGTAGATTTGATTAATACCGATAAACCTTCACTTTCGACACTCTTGCCGTATTTCAATTAACGTTGAAAGTGTTTTTTATATTTTTTATATTATTATTGTGTTTAAGTAAATTTTCCAAAATAGCGGTATACCAGTATTTTGGTCACTCTAGCTACAACCCGGTATTATCCACGATATTCGGTACTTTCACTTTGGTTTGTGTCTAGACTAACATATGTTGGGAAATTTTTTCTTTAATGGGTAAGTTTTCTAGGTAGAGCCTGTAACAAATATTTAGTATATGGGCATTTCCACAGAAAGGTCAACCTATTGTTACATCACGTCACCCTCGATAATTACTCATATTTCAGGACCAGTTAGTTTGAGTGTCTGTATTTAGGAAAAGAATAGAAACAATCGAACCACATGGCCCTAAAATATGAGCTATTAACGAGGGTGACGTGATGTGACATAGGGTGGCACTTTCTCTGGAAGTGCCCATATATTGTAGTTTTGAACCCAATAAAAATTAAATTTAGAAAAGTTTAAAAAAAAGCAAAATTTTCTTAAATAAGAACATTTTCTTAAAAAAAAGTAAATTTTCTGAAAAAATACCTATTCCAGTTCTTAAACAAAGTACCTTTTCTTAAAAAGAATACCTTATTTTTTTTACAACATTAACTTTTCTTAAAAAAATTGATTTTTTTTGCTAAAATATCGGGTTTTTCAATAAGAGCGCTACAAAAGTTTTTTTTAATAAAACAAAACCGGTTTTAGATACCAATGAAATTCTTCATTCCTGTGAAAGTACGTTCGATGCCATTATGTATGGAACTCGACTTCTTTTGCATGGCCACCACGGGCACGCTTGCAGAAGTCCAGACGTTGAACCCAATTTTTGACGGTTTTCAAGCATAAATTGTCGGATACTGCAATTTCACGTTCGATATTCGTTCGAAGTTCATCAATCGTCGCTGGCTTGTTGGCATAGACCATAGACTTGACGTAGCCCCACCGGAAATAATCTAACGGCGTCAAATCGCACGACCGAGGCAGCCAATCGACTGGGCCATTTCGTGAGATAACGCGTTCACCAAACTTGGTTTCCAATAAATTGATTGTGGCATTCGCTGTGTGGCTTGTTGCGCCGTCCTGTTGGAACCACATGTCCTCCAAGTCCATATTTTCCAATTGGGGCGAAAAATATTCGGTTATCATTGAACGGTAGCGATTCGCATTCACAGTAATGTGACGGTCTTGATCATCAGGGAAGAAGTACGGCCCAATGACGCCGCCGGCCCATAAACTGCACCAAACCGTAATTTTTTCGGGATGCAATGATGACTCATGGATAACGTGTGTGATGCTGTCGGACCAATCACGCATATTTTCCTTATTGACGAAGCCATTCAGCCAGAAATGAGCCTCATGGCTGAAGACCATAAATTGGACGTAGCGCTCTTAAAGTTGAGGCGACTGACTCCAAATTTCGGTAGTAAATTTTAAAAATTTCGACTCGTTGTTGGCTCGTATATCTTTCCATGATGAAATGGCAAACCTTACTGAAGAGAAATGTCAAAAGAGCGGGAAAAAATTTGGCGTCGTTTGCTCTCCCTATCGATTTACTTTTGTAGCGTCTCTGTTGAAAAACCCTTTAAGTACCTTTTTTAAAAGAGTTAAATTTCTTACAACATAAAGCCTTTTCTTAAAATACTGCCTTTTCTTTAAATAGTAAATTTTTTGTGAAGCAAAATTATTTTTCTTGGGATAAAAAAATCGCATTTCTTAAAAAAAATACCTTTTTCAAAAAAATACAGATGGTGGCGCACTTCATCCCATTTTTTCTGCATAAGCAAGGTCCAAGGTCCAATAACTAAGAATATTACAGTAGAAACTCGATTCTTGCACGTAATGAAAACCCGGCTCGGTGCAAGTTTCGAGGTTGTCACAAGCACCGAGTATTAATTTCCCATACAAAATAAAATGCACATACATCTGTTTATGACACCGCAACTCTCAATAGGTAGCTTAAAACTGATCCAAATTACAACATTTCATCAGCAGCATAAAACGACGGGGATTTCCCGAAATGTATTCAGTCTAAGAAAACGTAAACAAAGTAGCACGTAAGAGTAATACAAAGATGTTGCAAGTATCTAGTTCAACATTTTCGGATGTCGCAAGTACTGAGTGCGTAATGAAAAATAATTTTTCTATGTTGCAAGAATCGAGGTGTGCAAGTATCAAGTATGTGCACGAATCGAGTTACTACTGTACTTATTAATAACTAAGAACATTATAATATTGTTATTATCGGTAAATACGTCCTCAGCGAGTGCTGTCGAGCAGCTGCTTCAGTTGGAGGCCAAGAGACAATATCAAACGAGGTCTTGTTTAATAATTTTTCTAACATTTTGTACCACAATATATTTAATTGCTTTGAATCATTTCCATAAATGCTGCTATGCATTTCTTCCCTGCCTCGTCGACCTCATCGGCAGTAGCATTAAATTTGCTAAACACTTCTGCTGCTTTTAGCAGGTTTGAGTTCATTTCCAATGTCTTTAGGAATTTCAGTTTTCCTTTACTGAAAAATGATGACGTAGCGTCGCAGCCACTAACAGCATGGAGGAATAGTATGTTGTAATTTCCTTTAGACTAGCAGATCATGTTTTCTCCGGTTAGTGAAAAAAATGTAAATGCTGTGTGGGATTCGAACTGACATTCGCTGGACGATCGTTTCGATGTTTGTGAAGCGTCATCTTCAGCAGCGTCTAGCCCGTTAAGCCACTGCGGTGTGTATTTACACAAGTCACTAACCGAAGACATTTACCGATTGTGTGCAGAGTGATTGTTGTCGCTACTTACACATTGCTTTCCTACTTACACGCACTGATGCCGAAGTTTTGAGAGTTATATTTATAGAACGCACTATTCTAATTGTAGTTGTCTCGTTCTGTTCTGTTCTAATTGTAGTCTCGTTCTGTCTCGTTCTGTTCTGGTCTGGCCCTACCATATGATTCAAATTAAGTTGGTTTTTTTAGATCCTCGTTATTTTCAAAGTTGTAATTTCCTTTAGGCTAAGAGATCATGTTTTCTTCGGTTAGTGAAAAAAATGTAAATGCTGGGTGGGATTCGAACTGACATCATCTTCAGCAGCGTCAAGCCCGTGAAGCCGCTGCGGTGTGTATTTACACAAGTCACTAACCGAAGACATTTACCGATTGTGTGCAGAGTGATTGTTGTCGCTACTTACACATTGCTTTCCTACTTACACGCACTGATGCCGAAGTTTTGAAAGTTATATTTATAGAAGGCACTATTCTAATTGTAGTTGTCTCGTTCTGTTCTGGTCTGGCCCTACCATATGATTCAAATTAAGTAGTTTTTTTTAGATCCTCGTTATTTTCAAAGTTGTAATTTTCTTTAGGCTAAGAGATCATGTTTTCTCCGGTTAGTGAAAAAAATTTAAAAGTATGTTGTTTTTCGAATCAGAGGAACACTTGTAGTGCAAGGGAGAATAGACAACATCGTCTTGCTTGCCTTTGGCAGGCTTTAGTAACAAAATGTTAGTACACATAGGGGCTGAAGCAGTCAAAAGTACAAGAAGGTGAGTGTCCTTCCCAACAATAACCACACACTCATGAGGCTTCTTAGCAACTTCAACAGCACTAGCTACGATTAATTGATCAGCATCTTCTCTAACTTTGAAATCCACCGCTTTAAGTCATGAAGCCGGTAATGAAATTAGGCACCTTTTATTTTGTTTATTCAAAAGAAATACTTCTTTTGACTATGATATTGAGGTCAACGGACTCTGTGTAAAAGAAATCCTCCATTTATGACAAACTGGGTCTTTTGAAAATCAATGAGTTCTTTTCTTGAATCAAGCAACTTGTAAAACACTGATTTTTGTGTTTTACGCATACCCACATCATCAAACAAGGATAAAGGATACGGAGCGAGATCATGCTGGAAATATCCCTCAAGCTTTTCATTCGATTTTTTGTGGATCGCAATTCTCCGAAAAATCATTTCAGCGTTGATTGGAACTGGTTTGACATGGATTTTCATTTGAGACGTCATGGTTTTTAGAGATAGGATTCGATTTTTTCGTTGATACTGTACAGAACCAAAATTCCCACCAATTATCTGGGAAATACATGCACTACCAACTTTATCAGCGATGTCGCAGTTTATATTTTCATCGCCTACTATCCCAGTGCTAATGGACATTATAGCTTCATCATTTGGCAAAGAGTCATGAATCATAAACCAGTTATATAACTTTTGGACATCATCAATATGTCTTTGTATTCTTGAATTTCTAGCATCAAAATGCTGCTCAGTCGTAGCAAATGAAACCGCACAATACTGCTCAACTTGGTCAATGATGTCAACAGTTGTTGGCATCGAGGCAATCCACCTTCCCCGTGTACTATCTCCTATTCCTCTACCATCTGTCAACCCTCCTGGGCTCTTCAGTGAACGCATCAATGTTTTCTTGATGGACATGTCAGACCAACTATCTGCCCAAAATTTTTCTGACCTTTGGATGGTAAACCATCCCTTGATTATAAAAAGCTCATATTCTTCCCGAGTGAGTTTGCTATCAAGTTCAATCGTATCTTGTAAACATAAATGACATGACATGCAAATATGGCAGCACATCTATAACAGATTTCAAATGTAGCTCCCAATTGCCACTTCTCTTACCTCTCACGAAGTTCTTTAAAATAGTTAGAGTTTTAAAACACTGGATCCACAATCGTGATGTACCACCATTTTGCGATTTCTTCTAATTTATGAGAAAATTTCTCGGCAACAGCTTTTAGCAAAGGCACATCTACATCCAGGGTGTGTAAGAATCATTCAACATAACGGTCAATGCTGAATGTTCTTCGTCTGTAAGGTTCATTTTTGATAAAAAAAATAATTTGGTCCAAAGTTAGGTGCGCCAATATATGACCCCTTAAAGTCCTTGAGTACGAATGTCCAGTCATCATCTTGTTGGTGGATGTAGTTGGATGTAACAAGTTGACAAATAACAGACAAATGACATGGGGGGAGGTACGTTTTTATGACAATATGTTTTTATGACAATGTGATTGTTTAGAACTTTTTTTCTATGACATTTCGATCTTTTTTTTTTTTTTTTTTATATTTAGTTCGTCTATCATTAATACAAAGTAAAAAGTATAAAATATTTTAATAATTACAGAATTTGAGAATTTACTAGAAGTATTGCAGCAAATAGTACATATTTTTGTATATCTTTATATAAGAATATTTTTAGGAATATGATACAGTGTAGGGCAAAAAGATAGGATAAAAAAAAACCCGATTAAATTTTTAAAGAAATTCTGGAATTATGTCTTCTATCAAATTCATCGCTGAAGCTGTAGAAAAATTAATTCTGCAAATTTCTTAATACTGCATAATTTGAAGATCTGTTGCGGTCTTCGAATCTTTGTGTAAGTTTAGAAATAAATGTGTTGAACATATCCATTTTGAATCGACTGTGAAGGAGGGTGGTCGAATAACGTCTGCTTAGGTTTAGAATGATTTTAAGGTTTTTGTTCTGTAATACTTGCAGTTTTTTGACGTTTGTTTTGGCACATCTGCCAGACCAGACCTGACATCCGTAAGTCATAATGGGCCTAATGCAGGATTTGTATATTAGTATCTTATTTTTTCTATTAAGTTTTGACTTTCTATTTAGTAGAGGAAAGAGGGCTCTTTCGCAGCGTGTAGCTTTCTCACAAGCATTCACAACATGCTCTTTATATGTAAGGTGTTTGTCCAATATTACTCCAAGATATTTTATTGAAGATTTGAATGGGATATCGGCGTTTTGAATACGTAATGGGATACTCGGTGTTCTTTTAGGAGACTTATTAAAAGGGAAGATAATGGCTTGGGTTTTGTCTTCATTAATCTTTACTTTCCACTTTGTAAAATATTTTCCGATATGTGTTAAAGATTTTTTCATTCTTTTGACAATCGCATTAGAATTTTTCCCACTTGAAATGATTGCAGTATCGTCTGCATATAGGGCGGCTGTGGTATCCTTATGCAGGTTAAAATCCGAAGTGTAAATTGAATATAATAAAGGCGATAGTACAGATCCCTGCGGTACACCCGCAATGATTTCCTTGCTTGCGGACTTTTTGCTATCAACATCAACGACAAATGTTCTGTCCGATAGGAAACTTTTTATTATTTTTTGAAGATAAACGGGATATCCAAAGTTGTTGAGCTTGAAAACTAGACCATTGTGCCAAATAGAATGGAACGCTTTCTCTATATCAATAAATAAAATACCAGTACTCCTTCGTCGCTGTTTATTATGAAGGACTAGCTTTTCAATTCTTTTGATTTGATGAACCGTAGAGTGCTCTTTGCGAAATCCAAATTGTTCATCCTTTAGAATCAAATTATCTTCGGTAAATTCAATCATTCTATTTAGAATTATTTTTTCAAAGACTTTATCAATGCAATTTAGCATACTGATGGGTCTGTAGCTATTTGGACTTTTTGGATCTTTTCCTTGCTTTAGAATCGGTATAACTTTCGCATGTTTAAATATTTTTGGGAAATATCCATGTTTTAAGCAGCAGTTGAAAACATTAGTAAGTATGTGGAATATCGAATCAGGCATATTCTTCAGGACTATAGGTTTGATACCATCAATTCCTGGCGCTTTCTTGTTACCTAATGAGTGTGTAAAAAATTGTATTTCTTCAATAGATGTTAGAACTAATTCTGAATTCGTATCTATTTGTTGATTATCCAGTTTTTCAATGCATTTTGAAATTCTTCCTTCTGTTGGTGTTATCATATTATGAGTAATTTCATGAGCCTCTTTAAATATCTCCGCTACAACATTGGCCTTTTCTTCACTACACTGTATAAATATAATGTCATAGTACTTTTTGGAAACAGAATTTAATGCTGCACACTTTTGAACATAACAAATATTTTGGTAAAGTGCTTACTTAAGGAGGTATTCGAGAAAAACCTAAAAAAGACCGAAAATTTCGAGGTTTTTCGAACGTCACGACATACGCTCGACTGGGATTAAAACAGATTCCCGAACTCCAGCAATTATTTCCAGGCAAAAGACTAATTTGCTTGGCCTATATATCCCATGAGGGTATAAGGGAGAGCTTCTTACAATCAGTGAGCTGTGCGCGTTCTAATTTTAAACTCACTGACTGGGACCTACAGTTCTACACCGGTCCCGAACCGTTTTTGAAAAGCTTTTCATGGCTAAATACTCGATAGTGTCGCCGGCACTAAGCGAGGCGACCGCCGTCGAAAGAAATTTAAGGTTGTCAGTGCAGGGATCAAAGCCACGTTCTCATGCACAAGAGCTGCGGACTCTACCATTGCACCATCGACGACAAAAAAAAATACATTAGCGTTTAATAAAATAAGTACCACTCTTTAAAAATTTACCTTTTCGGGAAAATATAATCATATTCTTTCAAAAAGGACCTAAAAATATACTTTTTTTTTTAAAAAAAATACATTCTCTAAAAAATATTTTTTTTTCTTAAAACAAGTTTACAATTTTACAAAAAGGCTCTTTTTTTAAAGACCATTTTAAATTATCGTATTTTTCAAAGGGTGCCTTAGGCGTATTGGAACTAAATAGTACATAACATATAGCGAAAGGAACTTCGTTCCAACCGGGTCTGCCCTGACAATTCTTGTAATTTTTATCACTCTGTTGGAAGTTTTAGTTCTCCAGAGATTTGTTGACATTGTGAAATACTAGAAGAATACCAACAAATTGTTTCAGTTTTCATTTTGACCGGTTTAATAAATAATTTCAATTTCACAATACGTGACAAAAATTATGTACTAATGTGTACAATTTGTGTGATCGTTACCTACATATATATTATTCGCTATTACAAAATCTATCACTTGTCACATTAAATGTCTAAAAATACAAAGAGCAAACAAACAGCAAACATCCTAAATTGTTACCCAAAAACAAATTGAATCTCCAATTATCTATTAACAACAATGCCCAATTATGTTACGTTAAAATCAAATTAACATTACTAACCATGTTAACATTTAATAAAGAAGTTTCAGAATTTGATGGAAATTGACAACATAACCAAATTTATACACTTCTAATGGTATCCAAGTTCCAGTTAAACCCCCTCTACAGAAACCGTCCAATAACAATGCCCAAGCATTATGTTACGATCAAACACAGTACCGAACAAAACTCTTACAACTTTATTAAATATGAAAATCCAATAGATAGATGACAAACTAAAAGAAACCAAGAGAAGAAGAAACAAACCCGCCATTAGAAACAAACAGCATCTTGACAAGGGAATCACATTTCTCGTGTTATGACAACATTTAAGATGCGACGACAACACCAGCAACAGTCACACAACAAAGTCATACGACACCACCAGCAACAATATAGACACAAGCCACCACCAAAAAACAACACAAACGCTGCACTGCGCAAGCGCACAATACGTACAAGTCTGACAACACCAAAGATATCGAATGACACCACATCGTATGCTGTGGCTTGGCTGGCTGGGAAGTTAATGCTATGCAAGAAGATGCACAAAATCAAATGGCTCGGAACAGGTAAACAAATGGAACAAACCATAAATGTTATTAAAATGCACATTACAAACCGCAATGAGCAACTACTACCACAATGAGTGGAAATGGAATGATTTTCTTATTACGTTTTAAAGTGAAATAGGCTTTTCCCCAGGCCACAACGAAGCGCATTTTCACAGCATGTGGGTGAAGCAAAAGGCGAAGACACAAAATTGGATATTCCAACACTTGTCAAAGAGCACCGAGGAAACAGCGCTGTAAACAAGCGACAACAATTTGATCTTGATAATCCTTAAAAAGCAAAACAATGCGAAGTCTTTGAAGCAGAAATAAACGACACTTTTTTGCAGCTGAGAATTGAAGCAAACGGTACCTTTAATGCCTTTTTGGTGATGCTATTGATGTAGAAGGGGAAATGTTTGTATTTATTCATATTTCGTTAATATTTGAATCAAAAATTCGCAACAGGCATTACAATTCCTTTAAGGAATCGTTAGTAATTGGCCGTTATTTTTCAATTTAATTGAAGGCAAATTTCGAACAATAAATATGAGAGCAACTGAAAAAAAATTTTGAAGTCGTTGCTCCATAATGGTACAGGGTGTTTCAATTGTAATACAAATCTTTGACAGCTATTATTTGTGAAATGTTAGTGATTCTTTCTATTTTTTTCAGAAAATTTGTAATACAGGCTTTGGCAAAATGGTGCGATAGACATTTGAACACAGATCCAAACGTTTTATGAAAATGGTCATTCTGCAAGAAGTACATTTCGCGCTTTGCGTGATGTTTTCGGCCAGCATAACTGGTCATCTGATTCAAAAAATCTGTCTTTTTACGATATTTGGAGGCAACTATAAAGTGATTGCAGCTTGTCGCAAATATAGTATACTTGTGTCCAAACACATTGTGTTAGCAATTCAGTAGTACATGTTGGAGACACAATGATTAATATGTACAGCAGTTTGGTGCAGAAATTGGAAGAGACTGGGTCGGTGCAAAACTTCACAACACCCGTGTGTCTTCGTGCAGGTCATTCGGCTGTGGAACAAAGTGTGGAGCACGCCGTGACAACCTCTACTCGTCATCATGCATTGCAACCGAACCTTTCGTACAGCACCGTTCAACAGATTTGAACAGAATACCTATTTTTAAACACACTTCATGCAATTGGCACAGGAACTGAAGCCTGGAGACTATTTGCAGTTCCGTATATTTACCAATTGGATGCTTGAACATCGAGTAGTCGATGACGATTTTTCAAAAAACAAATTATGATGATTGATGAGGCAAGAACTTTTCACGTTAACAAGCAGAACTGCCGCATTTAGGGTACTGAGAATCCACATGTCATTCAAGAACAAACTATGCATCCACAACGGGTTACTGCTGTGTGGTATTTGTTTTTCAGTGTTAAGTTTTTAACAGTTCACGCGTGATTCGTAGCTTGTGTCAAAGTCAAAAATATTCAATTTGGCCTGCCATTTCATTATGAATAGACTTAAAAAAGAACAACGCTTGCAAATTATTTAGTTTTGTTATACAAATTCATGCTTTGTGAAAAATGTGTAGCGCAAGTTACGTCCATTTTGGGTTCGTCGTAGTCGACCCACCGAGCACGCTATTCAAGCCATTGTGACCAAGTTTCGCACCAGTTTCACTCTAATGGGCATCAATCCACCAACCCGTTTCCGTACACTGAACGACAAAGCTTCATCAAATTTATGAATTCCTTCATCAATTTGATGAAACATTTCCTCATTTTCCAACGTACTACACATTTCAATGAAATGATGAAAAAAATTTCATCCATATTTTATCAATAGATTACGTTGATTCACCGACAACGTTACATCAAGTTGATGCAAATTTTTCATCAATTTGATGTATGTTTGTCATCAAGTTCAAGTAAATTTTTCACCATTTTGATGTAAATTGTTCATCAATTTGATGTGCATTTTCGTGAATTATATGTAGGGTTGCCTTCAATTTGATGTAAGTTTGTCACCAATTTGATGTAAATTGGTTAACAGTTTGATGTATATTGTTTGTTAAAGTGTATCCAAACTGTTTGACTATTTTTCATTGTAAAAAAATCAAAATAACATGGTATAAGGCCACACAGAAAATGCTCATAGCATGGATATTGTTTTCTGAACATTGCACTAATTTATATCAGGTATTTATTTGCAATTTTGTACTAGTTGTTTCCTTTTTATCTCTTTAGTTTTTCAGTACTAAGTCCATATTTTGAATCGATCCCACTAATTATTTCTAAAGGCCAATGATGAAGATTGATGTAAAAATGGTCATCAATTCAATGAAACTGAAAAGGGTGTAGAAACGCAAAATCTTCCAACTGAAGAAACTTTTCATTCAGTTGATGAAATTAGTCAATTCAATGAAGAGCAATTGATGAACACTTATCATAGATTTGAGGTAAAGGTTTTCTCTCAGTGTAGAGTGCATACCGAGTAGAATATTGCTGCTGTATCTGCCAGAGGTAATGAAGATCGCTATATGTCCAATCGTCGACGAGCGCAGCAATTGGGTTGGCGTTATTCCACCACCTAAAATATATATCCCTGGTGAAGGAGCTGAGGTCGGGCGATCTACAACAACGTCGTTTTTGCAATGAAAGGGCCTTAGGGAAGCTGGAAGAAAAGCACTTATTTTTGATCGACATTTTGATTTAAGCGACGAGGCGCATTTTTGGCACAATGGGTACGTCCATAAACATAATCGCCGAATTTGGTTCGAAGAACAGCCAGAGGCTGTGCAAGAGCTGCGAATGCACTCTGAAAAATGCGCTGCTTTGTGCGGCTTATGCGCCGGTAGCAACATTAGAACGTACTTCTTCGAAGACGATGATGGCCTATTCGTTGCGGTCAATGGAGCACGATACCGTTCGATCATCACGGATATTATTTTTTAACCAAAATGGAAAAATTGGACTTGGTTGACATGTGGTTTAAAGAGGAAGTTGCCACATGCCATACCGCACGCGAAACCATGAACCAGTTGAGATGCAAGTTTGGTGATTAATTAATCCCACGTTGTGGCGCTGACAATTGGCCACCCCAAACGTGGAATTTGACCCCACTACACTATTTTTTGTAGGGGCACGTGACGTCTATAGTCTATAGCAACAACCCAAACATGGAAGATAATATTACACGTGTCATTGGTGAGTTACAGGCCAAAATGTCGGGAAAAGTGTGCTAAAATTTGACTCACAGAATGGCCCACGTGTAGCGTAGCCGTGGGCAACTTTTGCATGAAATATGCTTTAAAAAGTAAATGGCAGGCATTGATTTATCAATCCAAAGAAATTTTTCATTCACTTGTACAAATTTTCAAAAACTAAATAGCAAACAACTCAACCATTTGTTTCGACAGGATGGAGCCACTTGCCACAGAGCGCATGAAACACTGATCGTATTGCGGAAGAAGTTCTCAGGACGCATTATCTAACAAAACAACGAGGTCAAATGGCCGCCGAGATCTTGCGCTTTGACGCCACTGGACTTCGTTCTCTGGAGCTACGTGAAAATTGCCCGAGAGAATGCTGAAATATGACAAAATTCATTATATTTTGTGGACTATTTTTAATGGAAACAACAAAATGACAAAATTCATTATTAACCCTTAGAGGCAGTTTTTGCTTATTATCTAGCACATGGGCTAAGATATGTGTTTTGGAGTATTCGGACACATATAGTGAAATTTTATGGCGATATTTTTTGTAGAACATTTTGACCACGCCCCCCGCCATTTTGGAGCAGTTTTTTGCAAGTTTTCAAAAAAAACGTCCAAATTGCGGTTCTACGTGACAGTTAGAGGGTTAATTTGTTCCACAAAAATGTTTATCTGAATCTTTTCTATAAAACTTCTGAACATATTTTGTGCCTCACAAGTAAGGAATACACAGTTTTGCATGCCGATATGTTGCAGGAATGTTCCGAGGGGCGGAAACTTTGATCCGCCCTAAAAAAAATTCTGATAAGATCTGGCAAAACGCCGATACACGTATATTTTTTTTTAAACCATTCTACCAGAATCCGTTGACAGAACTCCATAATTTTTTTGGTGTCGCACAGTGTAATCAGCAATTTGAAACATTGTTGAAAAGAATCGCAGGATTTTCTGAAGCAAAATTATCCTTTGCGGCGCTCACTACGAATACTTGAATGATTAAATGAAAATGTTAATCAGCAATTTGAGTTTTTCAAGAAATTTGGGTCTGTATTTTCTATCCAGAATATATAAAAGCCTTATTACGGAATATATTGAAAAATTGTCTCATGTGGCTCTTACTACGAGTACTATAAATAAATAAAATAAATGGTTTCCCATTACAATCCATGAAGCAACTGGGGAGAGCTTCTCACAACCAGTGAGCTGTGCGCTTTCTGAATCAACGTTTTTTGTAAAACTCACGTAAGTACAGCACGCGGTCCGCTCCCGAGAAACGCTCCCCAGATTCAGTGCCTTCACGCAGTCAGCTAAACAAATGTAAACTTCCTTTGAGACACCTCGTATTTCGCACAATTTTGAATATGGGTAATTTTTATATATATATTTTTTTTGGATGATTTTATTTTTGGCGATTTTTCATTTCGCCTAGAAATGGTCCTCGATTTTAAGCAAAAAAAAATTTAAATCTGAAAATATACAGCTCATAGTAGATGGGAAAAATATTCCTCTAAGAAATAATTTCATATCGAATCATAACTTGTAAGTTGTCACAACATACGAGAAGTTGCTTCAACCGAATTTCAATTGTGGGGACTAAATTCTGTCGCGACAATCTCAATGCAGTTGTGACAACTACAATTCGGTGGCAACAGCCGAATTGGTGGTTGCTTCAACCTCTTTTGAAACAATTAGTTCTGTGAGTGTAGTTTGCTGGCACAATTAAAAATAAATGCAATAGACAGCGCTTGCCCTACACTTTTCAGAACATATATAAGTATTCCTTTATTAGTTATGGTCATTGGCTACACCGACACTTTTAACTTCACAGAAATCTTGTTCTAATTTTTTTCATTTATTTCAAAAATTGATGGCATCTGGCTGACTGAATTTTTTGACAACAAAAAATGTGAGACTTAATTATAATAGTTAACAAAATATGCATGTTTCTTAAGTCTTTTGTTTACCCTGCTTGCGAGTAAATCTCTGTTGCTCATTCACACCATTCTCTCTATTAAACAAGGAGACTGATAAGCAAAAACATAAAATAATTTTTAATAAAATATATTTAATAATAAATTGCAAACAATGGAAGTCAACGCTTTTCATTGTTATCGCGAAAACATTTTCACCCAAGTTCAAGTAGTAGACTTCACATAAATCATTCCTACTAGTGATTATTCTCTTGCTTCCTCATCTAAACGGAGGAGGAGTAAACCAAACAAAAAAAACATACACAATTCCAGACAGACTAACAAACGAATGCAACCTAGAACAAAAGAATCGACGGCAATATGTAACTACATATTATGAAAACAATTGTTAAACATGAAAATCTATGAAAACTGTTGTCAAACAGTTGCCGAAAAATCTCAGACTGCGACTCGGATTTAAGAAGCTGTTGCTTGAGTTTGTAAACCAAACTGGGAACATCAATACAATACTGCCAATTACAATGACTACCATTGATTTTAAATAAATCAAACGTTGCTAAGAACATAAAAGCCAAAAGGTGATTTTCGACGTTCCATTATGTGGGTTCCATTAGATGCATTTGCTGGCTTGTTGAACGCTGCCAGATAAGCAAATTGTAACAACGAAAATATGATTGTAAAGGTATTAAGTGCGATGTCTGTAGGGCAAAAATAAAATGCTTTAATACTCAAAACCTTTAAAAATTGGTGCACCGTAATATCAATAATGGGCCAATGCCGTTTCCGGAATGAGTCATCTGATACAATATTCTTTATTCTATTCTCCAAAAACACAAACTAACTGCTGAAAAACTGTTGCGGAGATTCGTTAGATACCGACTTTTTTAATAATGTAAACGGATTGATGTTTTTTTTTCAATTTGTTGTCTTCTGACATTTTTTTGTAAAACATTTTCAACACTTTTTTAAATGTCATTTATTGTTTAGATTTATATTTAAATTTGGGTTTCATATACAATTTAAACTTGAAACTTGGTTAGGCGGAAACCGCTGTCACAATTAAAAACAAAATCCAATAAGGACCGTTGCGATACCACGGGACGACATATTCCGTCCCAATCTTCGAATCTGTAAATTGTCTTGGTATGGTTAAGAGGCGTTTCACCCAAATAAGACCTCATCCCCATTTTCAAGGATGTAGCAGAAGAAAAGCCGTACATTGGTCCCTGGCGAACCAACAACTAGTACTCAGCAGAAAGGTAATACTATCACTCAGCTTAACTTCCCGAATGTCTGTTAGATCCAACGTGAAGTAAGATTCTAGATATTTTCTCCTATACATTCAAAAGGTCAGGCAATAGCACATGAGATGTTCGGCGCTCTTGTACTTCTTTTCCTCCCCACAGCTTCGACAGTTATCATGAGCTAGGATTCTAAGTCTAGATGCGTGTCTGAATATTAAACAGTGCCCAGTGGCCACAGACTTACTTACTTAGCCGGTCTTGAACAACCCCGAAGGTTCAGGGACCTAACAAAACGAAGATAACATATTTCGCCAACCAGTTCGATCTTTTGCCTTATCTCTCCAGTTAGCCAAACCAAGTGTACGCAGGGATTCGTCAATCTGATCTCTCCAGTGGTGTCTTGGGGTTCCTATTTTTCGTCTTCCTTCGAGTTCGGTTTCGAAAACCCTTCATGCTGGTTCGTCTCCATCTAATCCACTGACATGCCCCAGCCAGCGTAATTGCGTTATCCTGATCCGCTTATCATGCGTCGCCGATACTCGGTTCATGCGTCGCCGATACTCGCTGTTAAGCACTATAAAGCCATACATTCATTGGAGTATTTTTCTCTCGAAAACTCCCACAGATGTTTCGTCTGCTTGAGATATGACCCAGCAAGACAGGTTGTATGAGAGTCTGGTATAGTTGGGCATTTGTTACTCGAGAGGGGGCTTTATCTCTAAAGTGTTAGCTTAGCCCAAAATAATATCTATTCGCAAGCACAATTCTCCGATTTGTCTCAAGGCTGACGTTGTTGTTCTCGTTCACGGCACATCTAACCAACGTTCACGCGTTGGTCTAATCGCGTGGAGGCCCTGCTCGTTGCAATCATTAATATTGTCTTGTCCTCATTTACCACCTCAGACACACTTTTGCTGACACCTTTTCAATTCTCGAAAACACTCCAGTAACTTCTCTCACTGTGCTCCCAATAATAACTATATCATCAGCATACGCGGTCAGCATGTGACTTTTGCTGCTGATGGCTTTATTCATGCTGACTGCAGCTTTTCTCATAACAATCTCTATTAAGATGTTAAAGAGATTGCACGAAAGAGTGTCGCCTTGTCTGAAGTCGCCTTGTCTACGGAGTTGGTGTTCGTCGAAGTCATCCTGCAAAGGCGTATGAGTTTTGCAGGAATACAAAGCTCAGACATTGCCTCGTAGAGTTTCCCCCGTATCGGGCTATCGAAGGCCGCCTTATAATCGACAAATATATGATGGGTGTCGATTTGATTTCCATGGGTCTTCTCCAGGATCTAGCGTAGCGTGAAAATCTGGTCGGTTGTCGATCTCCCAGGCCTTAAGCCAGACTGGTAATGCCCCATCAGGTCAACGTTTATTGGTCTTAGTCCTTCGCATATTATACTTGGTAGAACCTTATATGCTATGGACAAAAGGCTCATTCCACGGTAATTGGCACAGAGACTCGGGTCGCCGTCTCCAAATATGGGACATAGTACACTGAGACTCCAATCGCCGGGCATGCATTCATCTAACCAAATTTTGCTAATGAGCTGATTTATCCAGCTTATCAGCTCATGGCCGCCAGACTGAAACAGCTCCGCCGGTAGTCCATCTGCTACTGCGGCTTTGTTGTTCTTAAGCCGGGCAAAAGCTGTTCTGACCTCGTCATGGTTAGGAGGGGGAAAATCGACACCGTCGTCCAAATTATGAAAGATTGTCTCGTCATTGGATACACAGGTACCAATAGCGCAGAGAAATGATTTCTCTATATTCCCAACACACACAGCTACCAGCAAATAAATATCTTGTCTTGGAATGGATATTACGTTTAGCTTACGATTTAGGTCATAACTTGGCCATAATTGCCTGGTAATCCTGCATTTTGTGCCATGAGACGATATATTGTTCGCATGTCGGAAAGCTTCGGTTTTCTGAATGATCTTGCTTGCAGAAATGGACATATCCACATGCTCCATATCCTAATCTTGCCAACTTGTCTGCTCTGTGTGTGCCCTGGAATGTTCCTCTGGCCCGGCACCCATATAAGGTGAATATCGAACTGCTTGACCATCTAATTTAGAGACGAGCGGCAGTTGTGGATAGTTCATGAAATCAAGAATACTGATTGCAGAGATAATATTGTTGCCTGACTGTCGGAATACATATTGATACCCCAGGCGGTCATGTCGTTTTGTCCCAATCAAAGGGAAACTTCCCCTATTGACATGACTTCTGCCTGAAAACCACTACAATGGTCTGATAGCCTTTGTAGTAGGTCTAGTCCCAGCTCTTTAGACTAGAGTCCAAACACTATGTTACCATCTACTTTGGAGCCATCATTGTAGAAGCCTAAATAACTTCTATAACCTGGTATGCATCCCTTGCAGTCCTGTCAGTCCGGAATATCAGTGGATATGTTTCCCAAAGGTTGCAGTGGGTGCCATGCTTGCCGACTTTTACTTTGGATAGCCGCAGATCCCTCAAAAGTAACCACGATCAATGGGCGGGTGACCCATTGCGAGGAATGTCCTAGGCGGATAGCCGCATTTGCAGTCACTTGCCTTCCCAACAAATCTAATGTTAACAGGTATAGGATAACCCCGAAACCCTCGCTAGGTGTTGCTCGAAGAGCACCTGCGATACACACAATTGCCATTCTTTGGGATTTTGTCAACAGACTCAGGTAAGTGGATTTTACCAGTACTGGTCACCAAAGAGCAATGCCCGAAAGCAATATTGGGCATAGAACAGCTGTATATACATATCTAGTAAACTATTTTCGGCGATAGGCCCCATGGTCCTCCGATGGTCCTTTACACGAATATGGGGCCTCTGTGGCTCTACTAACCCTATCCATGGTGGTTGACTTAAAGTTAAGGTTTCTGGCGTGTATCACACCTACGTATCTTGCACTATCCTTTAGACAAATTTGTCCTCCACATAGAGACAAGGGTTGAATATACGGAACCTTCTGCCACCTCGTAAAGTGTACGAAATCGGTTTTTCCTGTATGCACACCCAGTCGATTCTTCGTTGCCCCTTAGAGAGTCTCCTGATTAAGTTCTGGAGCACATCTCTGCTCGTGAAGGGGTATTTTCCCTGCACTGCTTTTGCCAGATCGTCAGCATATGCTACGACTGTGCAACCTGATACCTCTACCCCTAGCACAACACTGTCCAATGTAAAATTCCAGAGGAGTGGAGATAAGACTTCCTCCTGTGGCGTGGAGATAAGACTCCCTTTTGGGCCTATTCACATTTCGAGTTAAGATCGTGTTTCACAGCGACGAGGTTATACGCCTTCTCGTAAGTAGTTTATAGATCAAATCAATGATCCCCTGACCGACACAAACTTCCTAAGGAGCCGATTTAATCGATCCTGGTAAGACGTTGTTAAACGCACCCTCTATATCGACAAATGCCACAAGAGTGTATTCCTTTATGGAAATAGATTTCTCTATGAAACTCACTAGCGCGTGTAGAGCGGTTTCCGCAGATTTGCCCTTGTTGTGAGCTTGCTGGCATTTGGACAACAGGGAAGGAAGTACCTATATTCGCTCGCAGATATAAGTCAATCATCCTCTCCAATGTCTTCAAAAGGAAAGATGACAGACTTGTATAAAGTCCTTTGGACTCTCCATCTAACTGGAATATTTCACTAGCTAGGAAATATTTCACTATTTCACGAGCTGGAAATTTTCTCTAGCCAGGGATCCAAATTATTTAGTCCACTGTGTAACTCCACAAGTGCCACGTCAGGGCCAGATGATTTGTAGTGCTTTAAACTGCGTATTTCCCAGTGCAGCGTTCCTTCTATCACGACATTTCCCGCAATGACGTGGTTGTTCGGCGAGTCCGACTTTATGTTTGCAGGTCAGTTTCCTGGAATGTGTTTGTTAAGCAGGAGGTATAACGATTCTTCACTCGATGTCGTAGTACTGCCCAATATAGCGTACTTCTGTCACGATATTTCCCGTAAGGTTCGAGATGACGTGGTTGTTCGGGGAGTCCAACATTATGGTTGCGGGCCAGTTTCCGGGAACGTGTGTGTTAAGTAAGAAGTATTACGATTCTTCACTCGATGTCTTCCTACTGTCCAATGTAGTGTTTCTTTTGTCACGGAATTTTCTCGCAACGTGCGAGATGACGTGGTTGTTCCGTGTATCTGCCTTATGTCCTCAGACCAGTTTCCTAGAAAGTGTGTGTTAAGCGCGAGCAGGAGAAAATCCTGTTAAGCAGAATTCTTCATCCGATCTCGTCCACCGATCATTTTATTCCTTCAGATATCCCAGATAGGTGGGAGTTGTGGAGAAGACTTTGCGCAATCTGGAAGTCTCAGACGAATTTTCACTGCTTTCACGGAAAAGCTTCCAAGAGATTCTCCTTGCAGATCTTAACTCTTTCGTATATTCTTTCTGTCTATTTTTGTACACATTCCAGTCTCGCTCCGATCTTGAGGACTTTGCCGTATTAACAAGCTTTTTGGAAAACTTTTTGAGGATTTGCTACTTCCTTGTTCCACCATGGAGTTTTCTTCTTACCTCGGTATGAACCGCTGGGCCATACAGAATTAAGTGATCTGTGAAAAGCTGAGGGAGAGCATCAGTAACTTGAAACTAACTACTGATTACAAATTTTATATACCTTTTTTCCTAAAATGACAAATGGTGGTTTAAAAACAAATTAACAAACATCTGGCAACATTATTCACCAAAATTCACTAAGAACAACAAAAGACTTAAGCAACGAACGCTAGTTTGGGGAATCTCATTGTAAATGTAAATACACATTAATGTACTTTACTTTATTATGAATCATTTTTAGGCCATGTAGACTTTCTGTATTTGGTTTATGACTGTATGACATTTTTTTTTTTGTGTAATTTCATCACCTCCCCCCTTAAAACATTTTGCCATCTTCTAAGCCCAAAACAAAACGTTACAGTAAAAAAATCGGTATTGTGATTGGTGGTAAAGCCAACAATAAAAATGCCGCATTTGCTGTTGTCAATACATACGTTCTCCTTTGGATATTTTTTTTTGTGTACTTGACTTTATTGTTAGTGCTTTGATTTATCGGTTGGATGCATCATTCTTACATTTGAACGTTAATCGCTAGTGTTCAGTTGGGGTGTTTTGGTTTACAGTTTTCCGATACATGCATCATTTTTTCTTTGGAGAATACATGACATCCCCGAACATGTGCTTTGTTTAGTCTCAGAGCAAGTTTTTCAATGGCTTTTTTTCTCGTATGGTTTTTAAAACCTGTGTACGACAAAAAGCCAACAAATTGACTTGGAGTCTTCCGAAAATATTTTCCTGAAAGCCATTATTCAGCCCAAATGAATGAAGATGATTTGTGTGGTGCTCTCGTATGGTATGGAACGGGTAAAATCGTTTATGGGTTTCCTTAACAAACATCTTACAATATTGTGGGTTACAGTTTAGTAGTATTTATGTAAATAATGCATTGTTTGGAGTAGTTAGGCTGAAACTGCCAATATTTAGTAGGTTTGTCAAAAACATTTTGTGGCAGATGTATCTGTAAACAACGCTTTCGACGAAGTTATTTCGCATGTCACAAAATCAGTTATCGAATTGAGTAAGTGAGAGTTTGTATGTTAATGCAACAACGTAGCATTTGGTCTGATATTAATATTAATCATAGTTGTAATAGCATTGGGTTATGTGTACAGCAATCTACTGCGACTAGGAAAGTAGACTATCCTTACTCTAACCATGTCACCTGGTAGGTTAGAATATTTGCTGATGACAGCCGATGTAGGGGACTCATTTAAATGTTAGACGTTGTGGAACTACTATCTCAAATGCTTTAAATTGTGCCTACATGAGACAAATCTCTGAAATATCTAAAAAAGTAACATCCCATATTAGACATACTTCCGATTGGTAGTAATGGACCCCGGCGAGGAAGATATCCAGGGGATTCTTACTCTGCTTATCATTTCATCTTGTTTAAACCTACTGCTGATGAATCTAGCCGCATGTCTACCAATCAGATAGTGATACTCAAAAATTATACTACAAGCTCTTTGGCCTTTCTCCCAGGTAGATATCGTCGGCGGTGCAATGGTTAGTGTGCGCCTCTTGTACATGAGATCCTGTTCTCGAACCCTGCTCTGACCACCTTAAAAAAAAATTTCTTTCGGCGGCGGCCACGTCGCATAGTGAAGGCGACACTATCGAGTATATAGCCATGAAAAAGCTTCTCAAAATACCGTTCGGAATCGGTGTAAAACTGTAGGTCCCAATCAGGGAGTGAAAACTGGAAAGCGCACAGCTCAGTGATTGTGAGGAGCTCTCTCCTGTCCCTTCATGGGATGTAATGGGAAACCATTTATTTTATTTTAGACACAGAAGTATTATAAAGTAAACCTTCTCTTCAGTGCTAACCGCAATTATTATGGGTACTTTTTTGAGGTCCACCAAGTGTCAGTGCATTCGCAGAATGTCGCTGTTTGGTGTGAAGTGTCTGGCAGCAACATAATCGATCCATAACAAAAAAAAACAAAAATTGGTTTCCCATTACATCCCATGAAGCTGTGCGCTTTCTAGTCTAGTCTTTACACTCACTAATTAGGACCTACAGTTGTACACCGGTTCCGAACGGTATTTTGAAAAGCTTTTTCATGGCTAAGTACTCGATAGGGTCGCCATCACTATGCGACGTGACCGTCGTCGAAAGAAATTTAAAGAAATGTAATGTAATGTAATCGGTCCATACACCTTCGAAAATTGTACTGGCATTTTTAACACCGTCGATCACCGGCAATTAGTTAAAATGTGAACAAGACGGACACTGGCCTAGAACGCTTAGGCGCTGATGAGAGGAGTGACAAACTTCGAAACGATCTTCCGTCAATATGATTTCAAACCCCGGTGCCGAATCTTTAAATTTTTGGAACGAAGTTTCTTAGGGCACGTTGGGGAATGGGGGTTAAATGAATAAATATTAAACAACTTGTTTTAACACTATTATTATCACACAGTATTATCAACTATATTGATTACTGTTACTTTGGTTTGTGTATAGATTACCGGGTTGGATCACAGAGAAAGAAATTAAGTAGATGTCTCACATATATTGGAAAATTTCTTGTTTAATGGGAAGTTTTCTACACGCCGAAATATAACGGCCCCAGAAAGATACTCCAGGAACCATGCCCATGTTTGCAAATATTGTTTCGTGAATTGAAGATATGATGCTTTTTTTTCTTTACTGTGTGTCGCGTTTTTGTCGTCCGCAGTTTTCAACAAACAAATCCTCATTTGGGTCACAAATACATACATTATAACCTACTAATCATTGTGTCCCAATCGTGTTATATTGAATAACAAACACAAAGTGTTTGCTCACAAGTATGATATATTTGAGACAAGCACCTTATATTTGCGTCCAACCAATAAAAACGACAAATTTTTCAGCGTGTAGGTGGAGCAGGTAACAAATATTTAGTATATATACAATATATATAGTACAATATATACAGTGGTGTGCGATGAAATAGAGTCACACACTCTTAAAAACTTTTATTCTCTGCAAATCAGTTGTCCAAGGTGTTTGATGTCAAGAAATTCTGAACTTGATTGACCGGTCCTCTGCTGAATATAATGCTACAATTTTTAATAAATTTTGTACACTACTGTTTTCCAGGTCAGTGTCAGTATTTTAAAAGCTATGAAATGAGGTGGTATATAAAATAGAGTCAATTACAAAAAAAAATTTTTTTTTTGAAATAGTTAATGGTAGTTTGGATTTGAATTTCAAAAGAAAGGTTAGCTTCTAAATATGATAATGTTTATTAGTAGCAGTAATAAATTGTCATTATTGACGTTCCAAAATTGGACCGATCTAAGTATTGCAAACATGAGCGCCTAGATAGAATAAAAGAGATGAGAAAAGAATTCATAAGCTACATACAAATTATAATGTAATTACCGACATAATTGGATGCTCAAAGAAAATGGTGGAGACCGGAATAAAATGTAAGCCTAATCCAGGAAGCAGACGAAAAACCTTAAAATTACAGAACATTTGGAACCAAAAATATTGCGCCACGTAGAGTTCGACTTTTGTTACCTCTTCCTCCCTTAAAAGGCAATACGATCGGGAGCTTGACACCTCTACATTAAGAACATAGACTAACACATACATAGATAAACTTATTCTCTCATCTGACGTTTCATTTCACACTCTTCATCGTAGGTTTGTGGAAATGAGAGCAATTAAAGTTAAAATTACCTTACACCAGGTGGAGTCATGTCGTTTTGGTGTAGAACTGCAAAATTTAAATATATTTTGCACTTTTTTGTTGACTTTTATCGTTGGTATACATTTGCATTGTATTTAACACAACTAGTTTGTCACAAAGACACGAAATTCGGTTGTTGTTCCTTTGTTGATCGCTGTATACTATTGCCACCATCTGGTATTATTGAACCCATATTTTCCACCATCCAATGTTTACTTTCCATCGTACCTATGACGTTTAATTTATTGAGCGAATAAAAGCTTCTATGGTATGTGTTATTCTATGATTAAGAAAAATGGTAACTTAAAACAATTTAAATGCACAAAGTGTCCGAAAAGTTCCATTTCCATCCAATCGGAACGTTCAAAAAATGTTGCATTTTGCCAAGGAGCATGTGAAATAGTCCGTACGCAAATGGCATGGTAGAGGAAACATAATGGTATGGAGCTGTTACTCTTACAGTGCGACAGAACCTTTATTCCAAATTGAACAGACAATGGACGCTGCATATTATACCACTATATTAAAAAACATCATGATGCCTTGTGATGAATGGCAAATGCCGCTTCGATGGGTGTTTCAACATAATATCGACCCCAAACACACATCGAAGCGAGCAAAAGCTTCGTTTGAAAATAATAGTGTCATAGTTTTAAGCTGGTCTGTGCAGTCGCCGGGCTTAAATCCTATTGAGAATTTGTGGCGTGGCATTAAAGTGCCTATCAAAGGAATAAACCAAGTTAATAAAGTTGAGCATTACACTCAAAACCTGTTAAAGACTTGTGGATTCAATTCAAGGCGTGGCTTAACTATGATAAAATATATAATAGATATTTCGCAAAGTACTGAGATAATATAAAGGATGAATTATATATACTTTTTATTTGACACAGGTATTTTTTCTAGTTCAGATGATGAATCGCGATTACTCTATTTTAATTCACAGGCAAAACGGGATATTTTGCAATATTTTGATTTACACCCAATGATTTAATTTTAGATTATGACATTAATGTTCTAAAATGTTATATCTAGTTCCTAATCGAACAATAAAAAATAAAAGCTATAAACAAAATTTAATTTTTCTACATTTGTTTTTGCTTTGAAATTGTTGACTCTATTTCAACGCACACAACTGTATATTTTAGTTTTAAATCAAATAAATAGTAAATTTAGAAAGCCAAAGTGAAAGAAGTTTAAAAAAGAACATTTCCTTAAATACATGTTATAAAACACATTTCTTAAAAAACTACAGTTTCTTTAAAAAGTACCTTTCTTTTGAAGCAAAATAACTTTTCATGAAAAAAGTACCTACCCTTAAAAATGTACCTATTCTTGAAAAAAGGACCAATTCAAAAAAAAATACATTTCTTAAGAAAACCTTTTCTTCAAAGAAAATTACATGAGGTGTCAGGGGACACCCTGTGGGAACGAAGTTTCTGTCGCTATATATTATGGACTAGTTAGTTCCAACACGCATAAGACGCCTGTTGAAAAATACTGTAATTTAAATGGATCTTTAAGAAAATATACTTTTTGTAAAATGATAAACTTTTTTTAAGAAATTTTGTATGTATTGTATATATTTTTTAAAAAAAAATTATATTTTTAGGTCCCTTTTGTAAGAATATGTATTATATTTTCCCGAAAAGGTCCGTTCTTTGATTAGAGGTACTTCTTTTACTAAAAGCTAATGTTTTTATGCATGAACAGGTACTTTTTAAACAAGTGGTACTCTTTTTAGGATAAGGTTATTTTTTTAAGAAAATTTACTTATTTTCAGAACGGCTCTTATGTCAAGAAAAGAAAAGGTACTATTTTAT
The DNA here is from genome assembly GCA_963931995.1 of Phaonia tiefii. Lineage (NCBI taxonomy): Eukaryota > Metazoa > Arthropoda > Insecta > Diptera > Muscidae > Phaonia > Phaonia tiefii. The sequence continues at coordinate 53,149,027 of OZ008367.1, forward strand.
TTTTAAGAAAGGGTACTTTTAAGAATAGGTATTTTTGTAAGAAAAGGTATTTTTTACGAAAGAACAGGTACAATTTTGTTTTACAAAAAGGTAATCTTTAAAGAAAAGGTAGTTTTTTAAAAAAGGCAAATTGTTGTAAGATAATGTGCTTTTTTAAGAGAAGGTAGAAAGTAATTATTTAAAAAATTACTTTTTTTAAGAACAGGTACTTTTTGTAAGAAAATTTACTTTTTTAACCAAAGGTACTTCTTTAAGATAAGGTATTTTGTTAAGTAAAGGTACTCTGTTTAGGAATATGAATAGGTATTTTTTGAGAAAATTTCCTTTTTTTAAGCTAACGCACTTATTTAAGAAAATTTTGGCTTTTCTTGATTTACTTTTTATTGGGTTCAAAACTACAATATGTAATAAACAGGCTCCACCTAGGAAACTTCCCTTTAAACTAAACTAAACCAACAGTACCTAATATAGTTGATAATAATGGGTTGTAATAAAGTAGTTAAAAAAAATTACTGCAGACAGTTGTCCGAGGCCTTCGGCCACGGACTGTCCCTGCAGGCTGTGTCAGAGACACGGCCATTAAGTTTAACGTAGAATACGCCATCCGATAAGACAGAAAACATATATAACAATAAATTCATTTGCTTATATTATTTATCATTTATTGTTATATATGTTTTCTGTCTTATCGGATGGCGTATTCTACGTTAAACTTAATGGCCGTGTCTCTGACACAGCCTGCAGGGACAGTCCGTGGCCGAAGGCCTCGGACAACTGTCTGCTGTAATTTTTATATTTACCAACGGCATTTGATTCAAGTCCGTTTAAAAAAAAAATATTATGTTCAATTTTTTTAAACTTAATTTAATTTATGTATTTTAATTAATATTTTTATTGAAATAAGTTCTGCGAATGTTGAGAGGGCCGCCCTAATATTAAAAAAGGTTTACCTTATCGAGTCTTCGCATTAGCATTCGAGCGTTGTGTGAAAGCTTTACGCTTTACAATTCAAAATTAATGTTACAACAGCTTTATTGAAGCTTTCGCAAAAAAGCTTTATTACGTTAGCTTACTGTTTGTTTCACTTTTTACTAGATACATGTTGCCAAGCAACATTAGCTTGCTGTTCGTTTCACTTTTTACTAGATACATGTTCCTAAGCAATGTTGAGCCACCAAAAACACTCAACCAAACACCACACTTATGTTTGAGTGTATGTGTTTAAACAATTTTCATTTGAGAAATTTAAATATTAGGAAGATATCAACCAATATGAAATGTATGTCAAACGAAAGATAACATCTTCATTTACCTACAAAAAAAATTTTAAAAAAATTCATCTTGCCGTTTCCTCAAATTCAATGAAATAAAGATTACAACAATAAAAACCTGACATGACTCCGCATACCGTAAGGTAAGACGTATTCTACGTCAAAAAAGTTGTTTAAAATTTTTTCATTTAACCCCCATCCCGCAACGTGCGATAAAGAACTTCGTTCCAAAAAAATACCTTCTCTTAAAAAAAACCTTTTCTTACAAAGATTCCTTTTCTTACAAATAAAAAAAATGCCTTTTCTTTTCTTGAGATAAGTAGCCTTTCTTTATTATTCTTTTAATTTAATATTTTAAAAATTAAACTTGCAAAATGTAAAAGAAATCGAGTTCCATACATAATGGCATCGACCGTACTTTCACAGGAATAAAAAATTTCATTGCGGTTTTGTTTTATTAAAAAATCTTTTGTAGCTCTCTTATTGAAAAACCCTTAGTATGTATTATGTACTAGGTAGTTCCTAGGTAGTTCCAACACGCATAAGGCGCCCCATGAAAAATACTATAATTTAAATGGATCTTTAAGGCCGTCGGTGGTGCAATGGTTAGTGTGCGCGGCTCTTGTACATGAGATCCTGGGTTCGAACCCTGCTCTAAACACCTTTCAAAAAAAAATTTCTTTCGGCGGCGGTCATCTCGCATAGTGCCGGCGACACTATCGAGTATATAGCCATGAAAAAGCTTCTCAAAATACCGTTCGGAATCGGTGTAAAACTGTAGGTCCCAATCAGTGAGTGAGAACTGGAAAGCGCACAGCTCAGTGATTGTGCGAAGTTCTCCCCGGTCCCTTCATGGGATGTAATGGGAAACCAGTTTTTTTTTTAGTTTTTAAGAAAAAATACTTTTGTAAAATAATAAACTTTTGTAAAGGAAATTTTCTTTTTAAACAGTATATTTTTTTTAAAATTTATGTATATTTTTAGGTAATTTTTGTAAGAATATGTATTATATTTTCCCGAAAAGGTAATTTTTTAAAGACAGGTATTTCTTTTATTAAAATGTAAAGCTTAAAGCTTAAAGCTTTACATTTTAATAAAAGAAGTACCTGTCTTTAAAAAATTACCTTTTCGGGAAAATATAATACATATTGTTACAAAAATTACCTAAAAATATACATAAATTTTAAAAAAAATATGCTGTTTAAAAAGAAAATTTCCTTTACAAAAGTTTATTATTTTACAAAAGTATTTTTTCTTAAAGATCCAATTAAATTATAGTATTTTTCATGGGGCACCTTATGCGTGTTGGAACTACCTAGGAACTACCTAGTACATAATACATAATACAGGGTTTTTCAATAAGAGCGCTACAAAAGATTTTTTTAATAAAACAAAACCGGTTTATATACCAATGAAATTCTTTATTCCTGTGAAAGTACGTTCGATGCCATTATGTATGGAACTCGATTTCTTTTGCATAGCCACCACGGGCACGCTTGCAGAAGTCCAGACGCTGAACCCAATTTTCGACGGTTTTCAAGCATAAATCGACCGATACTGCTGCAATTTCAAGTTTCGATATTCGTACGAAGTTCATCAATCGTCGCTGGCTTGTTGGCATAGACCATAGACTTGACATAGCCCCACAGGAAATAATCTAACGGCGTCAAATCGCACGACCGGGGCGGCCAATCGACTGGGCCATTTCACGAGATAACACGTTCACCAAACTTGGTTTCCAACAAATTGATTGTGGCATTCGCTGTGTGGCTTGTGGCGCCGTCCTGTTGGCACCACATGTCCTCCAAGTACATATTATCCAATTGGAGCCAAAAATATTCGGTTAGCATTGAACGGTAGCGATTCCTGGATTACTTTTGGATTGCTGTCTGACCAATAACGCATATTTTGCTTATTGACGAAGCCAGAAATTATGACGACCATAAATTGGACGTAGCGGTCATAAAGTTGAGGCCACTGACTCCAAATTTCGGTAGTAAATTTTAATAAGTTCGACTCGTTGTTGGCTCGTGTATCTTTCCATGATGAAATGGCAAACCTTACTGAGGAGAAATGTCAAAAGAGCTGGAAAAAATATGGCGTCGTTTGCTGTCCCTATCGATTTACTTTTGTAGCGTCTCTGTTGAAAAACCCGTTATATAGCGAAAAGAACTTGGTTCCAACCGGATGCCCCCTGACACGTAATTTTTTGTATATTTGCACGCATGTTTAACGAACGAGTACGTCGCTATATATTGAATAAATGATAGAAATAGTTATTTTCGATCCCAAATATTGCGAAAACAAGAGCCAATATAGAACATCGGTTAACACCACTGGATTCAACGTACTCGAATTAGGTTTACCCACTGGGTGTCCGGCTTGTAACGTTTTTCAACTAGCACAGCATTACTGTTTACACAATTGTATTTTGGCAACTCGATCAAAGCGTCTTTGAAGAAAATACATCCTATAATAATACACCTAAACTTCTGTTCAAAGATTCTATTTCATCACCGTCTTCTGTCTTTTCAAATACACCATAACCCCTCGGGACGGAAAAGGAATTAATTTTTTTAGAAAACACAAGAATAACAATGAACTTTTCTTATTCTACCAAAAGCAAAACCATGTGTATTCTACCAGAAGCAGTTATAGTTATGACACAACAAAAACCTTTAAAAAAACTAACACAGTTTAAAGCGACAGAAGGAGATAAGCCAGGAGTTTGGCGCTTAGCGAAAAAAAGAAGTTATTAAAAAGAAACTTCAGTTTTGGATGGTTTGAAACCAATCTTCTATTTTGGATTTACAACAAAAAACAGCAAAGGAATCATTGTTACCAGCGCGGAAGACGAAGTCCGTTAAAGTCTCTTTAGTTAAGTTTTGCCGCTTCACATGGTATCATAAATTATGGGAATAATTGACGCCTTCAGTTGACTCAAATTGCAACAAATGGTAAGAAGAAGCACAGCAGAAGAGAAAAAAAAAACATCAGAAAAATTGTAAGCGACATCCAACGATGCTGTCATCAAATTAATGTGGAGTTTGGTGTTGGCGGCTCGGATTGGATGATGAGTTAAATTGGGTAACTACCATCCATTGTCGTTGGCTGTTTGTGGTGGTGTAAAAAAAACTACTGACAGTGGTTTTGGTAACATTAGTAAATTTAGGAAAGAGTGCTAGATTTTGAAAACATTAATGGGTATAAAATTCGGCAACCATTAATTTAGAGAGTCCATCTAAGATTAATTTAGTTTTTGGATATTTGTCACGCTGGATTGTTTTCGACTCTGTAGTTTAAAAAATTTGCATTTTCTAACATATTAATCATTATGTTTCCAACATGTAATATTGAAAAGCAAACACAGTGTGTTTGCGCACAAGTATTCTATATTTACTATATTTGCGACAAGCTACAAACACGTCATATTTCCGTTAAAACGACAACAAAAAGACAGAATTTTCAGCGTGTATGGCAACGAAAATTTTATAAAAACTGAACACGGCTCTTAACGCCAATTCATCAGTGATCAGTGAAGGTTGGTGAATATTTTACCAAGCCATTTGACACCAAACAGGACATCAGACCTTCGGTGGTGCAATGGATAGCGGTCGCGATTCTTGGACATAAGAATATGGGTTCAAGCGCCGCACTCACCACAATTTTTTTCACCTTGAAAAATCGTCTCAAGGCGTTTTAAAAGAAAACGTTCCGGTCAGTGAGAATAATCCAGTTTTTAGGAGGCGTCAAATCTCACCGACCTATTCCATCCACCAAGCAACTTCTAAGAAAAGCCTACATGCATGCCGCGTGATTTCTGCAACATTTTAATGAATATTGGGAAAAACTGCAGCAAACAATTAGCAGATAAAGCCACTTGCTACCCTCGTATATATGAATAAACAAATGATATAGTTATCATTACGTTCGATTGCGTTCAAGGATCGAGAAATAATAACCGAAATTAGTTCGACTGATAACTAGACAAAAACACACAGGTCAAGTCTTGACTGAAAGTATCAAGTGAAAATCTGTGGAAACTGCCTTTATTAATTGAAAATAAAAGCCGTACGACTGAACCGGTTGGAGACGTCTGTTATCTTTATATTGTGAGTAGAGGGTTCAAAAACTCGTCATTTTGGGTTATTTGAAATGACACATTTTTGGAAAACCGGTATTCGTTTTTACAGAATGATGAACACCGTTTTATCCGGCTAATTTCGGTTTTAATTAACTAATTTCATTTTGTATGGAAAACACTATGCTAAAATTTTTGTAAATAAATTAATACAAAACCAACACAAAATAGCAATTTCTTGTCTTGTTTTGTTTACCTGTAACAAGTCATCATTATTCTGAAAATATTATTGCCAAATTTTAATATTTTTAAATTTTTCGCTAAAGATCACACCAGCTATTTTAATTCAATTCGGTTCAATTCAATTCAATTCAATTGAATCAGTTCAAATCAATCAATTCAATTCAGTTCAATTCATTTCAAATCAGTTCTATTTAATTCAATTCAATTCAGTTCAATTCAATTCAGTTCAGTTCAGTTCAGTTCAGTTCAGCTCAGTTCAGCTCAGTTCAATTCAATTCAATTCAATCAGTTCAATCAATTCAGTTAAATTAAATTCAGTTCAGTTCAAAGCAATTCAATTCAATTCCATTCAATTCAACTCAATTCAGTTCAAATCAGTTCAGTTCAGTTCAATTCAATTCAGTTCAAATCAATTATATTTAATTAAGTTCAATTCAATTCAATTCAATTAAATTCAATTCAATTCAATTAAATTCAATTAAATTCAATTAAATTCAATTCAATTCAATTCAATTCAATTCAATTCAATTCAATTCAATTCAATTCCATTCAGTTCAATTCAATTCAATTCAATTCAATTCAATTCAATTCAATTCAATTCAATTCAATTCAATTCAATTCAATTCAATTCAATTCAATTCCATTCAATTCAATTCAATTCAATTCAATTCTATGCAGCTCAATGAATTTAATTCAATTCAATCCAGTTTAATTCAATTCAATTCAATTCAATTCAATTCAATTCAATTCAATCTAGTCAATTAAATTCAATACAATTCAAATCAATTCAATTGAATTCCATTCAATGCAACCTAAATCACTTTAATTCATTTTAGTTCAATCAATTCAATTCAGAGCAATTCAGTTCAAACCAATTCAATTCAATTCGGTTCAATTCAATTCAATTGAATTCAATCAGTTTTATTCAATCAATTCAATTCAATTCAGATCAGCATTTGCCAGATTTTAATATTTTTAAATTTTGCGTTAAACAACACATCAGTAATTCAGTTCAATTCAATTCAATTCAATTCAATTCAATTCAATTCAATTCAATTCAATTCAATTCAATTCAATTCAATTCAATTCAATTCAATTCAATTCAATTCAATTCAATTCAATTCAATTCAATTCAATTCAATTCAATTCAATTCAATTCAATTCAATTCAATTCAATTCAATTCAATTCAATTCAGTTCAATTCAATTCAATTCAATTCAATTCAATTCAATTCAATGCATTTCAATTCAATTCAATTCAATTCAATTAAATTTAATTCTATTTAATTCAATTCAATTCAGCTCATATCAATTCAATTTAATTCAGTTCAAGTCAATTCCGTTCAATGAATTCAATTCAATTCAACGCAATTCAATTGAATTCAATTCAGTTCAATTCAATTTAATTCAATTCAATTGAATCTAGTCAATGAAATTTAATCAGTTCGATGAAAATGTTATATATTCTATAACCTTGCTGGCTTTTTTGGTCGCAATTCCAATGTATTAAATAAAACTATTTAATTCAATTGCTTTCCCTACGTTTCGATGTTTTATTGGCATCCTCTTCAGGGGAGTTTTATTCTAAATAACAATGATAACAATTAATATTACATTTAGTATTTTCCGTTCACTGTTCACACTTACTTCGTTTTTCTATATATTTATTTTAATTAACTAATTTCATTTTGTATGGAAAACACTATGCTAAAATTTTTGTAAATAAATTAATACAAAACCAACACAAAATAGCAATTTCTTGTCTTGTTTTGTTTACCTGTAACAAGTCATCATTATTCTGAAAATATTATTGCCAAATTTTAATATTTTTAAATTTTTCGCTAAAGATCACACCAGCTATTTTAATTCAATTCGGTTCAATTCAATTCAATTCAATTGAATCAGTTCAAATCAATCAATTCAATTCAGTTCAATTCATTTCAAATCAGTTCTATTTAATTCAATTCAATTCAGTTCAATTCAATTCAGTTCAGTTCAGTTCAGTTCAGTTCAGCTCAGTTCAGCTCAGTTCAATTCAATTCAATTCAATCAGTTCAATCAATTCAGTTAAATTAAATTCAGTTCAGTTCAAAGCAATTCAATTCAATTCCATTCAATTCAACTCAATTCAGTTCAAATCAGTTCAGTTCAGTTCAATTCAATTCAGTTCAAATCAATTATATTTAATTAAGTTCAATTCAATTCAATTCAATTAAATTCAATTCAATTCAATTAAATTCAATTAAATTCAATTAAATTCAATTCAATTCAATTCAATTCAATTCAATTCAATTCAATTCAATTCAATTCAATTCAATTCAATTCAATTCAATTCCATTCAGTTCAATTCAATTCAATTCAATTCAATTCAATTCAATTCAATTCAATTCAATTCAATTCAATTCAATTCAATTCAATTCAATTCAATTCAATTCAATTCAATTCAATTCAATTCAATTCAATTCAATTCAATTCAATTCAATTCAATTCAATTCAATTCAATTCAATTCAATTCAATTCAATTCCATTCAATTCAATTCAATTCAATTCAATTCAATTCAATTCAATTCTATGCAGCTCAATGAATTTAATTCAATTCAATCCAGTTTAATTCAATTCAATTCAATTCAATTCAATTCAATTCAATTCAATTCAATCTAGTCAATTAAATTCAATACAATTCAAATCAATTCAATTGAATTCCATTCAATGCAACCTAAATCACTTTAATTCATTTTAGTTCAATCAATTCAATTCAGAGCAATTCAGTTCAAACCAATTCAATTCAATTCGGTTCAATTCAATTCAATTGAATTCAATCAGTTTTATTCAATCAATTCAATTCAATTCAGATCAGCATTTGCCAGATTTTAATATTTTTAAATTTTGCGTTAAACAACACATCAGTAATTCAGTTCAATTCAATTCAATTCAATTCAATTCAATTCAATTCAATTCAATTCAATTCAATTCAATTCAATTCAATTCAATTCAATTCAATTCAATTCAATTCAATTCAATTCAATTCAATTCAATTCAGTTCAATTCAATTCAATTCAATTCAATTCAATTCAATTCAATGCATTTCAATTCAATTCAATTCAATTCAATTAAATTTAATTCTATTTAATTCAATTCAATTCAGCTCATATCAATTCAATTTAATTCAGTTCAAGTCAATTCCGTTCAATGAATTCAATTCAATTCAACGCAATTCAATTGAATTCAATTCAGTTCAATTCAATTTAATTCAATTCAATTGAATCTAGTCAATGAAATTTAATCAGTTCGATGAAAATGTTATATATTCTATAACCTTGCTGGCTTTTTTGGTCGCAATTCCAATGTATTAAATAAAACTATTTAATTCAATTGCTTTCCCTACGTTTCGATGTTTTATTGGCATCCTCTTCAGGGGAGTTTTATTCTAAATAACAATGATAACAATTAATATTACATTTAGTATTTTCCGTTCACTGTTCACACTTACTTCGTTTTTCTATATATTTATTTTAATTAACTAATTTCATTTTGTATGGAAAACACTATGCTAAAATTTTTGTAAATAAATTAATACAAAACCAACACAAAATAGCAATTTCTTGTCTTGTTTTGTTTACCTGTAACAAGTCATCATTATTCTGAAAATATTATTGCCAAATTTTAATATTTTTAAATTTTTCGCTAAAGATCACACCAGCTATTTTAATTCAATTCGGTTCAATTCAATTCAATTCAATTGAATCAGTTCAAATCAATCAATTCAATTCAGTTCAATTCATTTCAAATCAGTTCTATTTAATTCAATTCAATTCAGTTCAATTCAATTCAGTTCAGTTCAGTTCAGTTCAGTTCAGCTCAGTTCAGCTCAGTTCAATTCAATTCAATTCAATCAGTTCAATCAATTCAGTTAAATTAAATTCAGTTCAGTTCAAAGCAATTCAATTCAATTCCATTCAATTCAACTCAATTCAGTTCAAATCAGTTCAGTTCAGTTCAATTCAATTCAGTTCAAATCAATTATATTTAATTAAGTTCAATTCAATTCAATTCAATTAAATTCAATTCAATTCAATTAAATTCAATTCAATTCAATTAAATTAAATTCAATTCAATTCAATTCAATTCAATTCAATTCCATTCAATTCAATTCAATTCAATTCAATTCAATTCTATGCAGCTCAATGAATTTAATTCAATTCAATCCAGTTTAATTCAATTCAATTCAATTCAATTCAATCTAGTCAATTAAATTCAATACAATTCAAATCAATTCAATTGAATTCCATTCAATGCAACCTAAATCACTTTAATTCATTTTAGTTCAATCAATTCAATTCAGAGCAATTCAGTTCAAACCAATTCAATTCAATTCGGTTCAATTCAATTCAATTGAATTCAATCAGTTTTATTCAATCAATTCAATTCAATTCAGATCAGCATTTGCCAGATTTTAATATTTTTAAATTTTGCGTTAAACAACACATCAGTAATTCAGTTCAATTCAATTCAATTCAATTCAATTCAATTCAATTCAATTCAATTCAATTCAATTCAATTCAGTTCAATTCAATTCAATTCAATTCAATTCAATTCAATTCAATGCATTTCAATTCAATTCAATTCAATTCAATTAAATTTAATTCTATTTAATTCAATTCAATTCAGCTCATATCAATTCAATTTAATTCAGTTCAAGTCAATTCCGTTCAATGAATTCAATTCAATTCAACGCAATTCAATTGAATTCAATTCAGTTCAATTCAATTTAATTCAATTCAATTGAATCTAGTCAATGAAATTTAATCAGTTCGATGAAAATGTTATATATTCTATAACCTTGCTGGCTTTTTTGGTCGCAATTCCAATGTATTAAATAAAACTATTTAATTCAATTGCTTTCCCTACGTTTCGATGTTTTATTGGCATCCTCTTCAGGGGAGTTTTATTCTAAATAACAATGATAACAATTAATATTACATTTAGTATTTTCCGTTCACTGTTCACACTTACTTCGTTTTTCTATATATTTATTTGCATGTCTATTTAGTGTTAATCTAACATAAATGTATATATGTCGTACATGTATGTTTTCTCCACACTATATATGTTTGTCCAGTGTTAGCGTCATGTAGTAGTGACAATTTGTCTTGTCTTTGTCCTCTTTTGTGTTCATACTTATGTCATGTTTTTGTTGAATTCTCAAACTCTCTAGTGTATATCTCCTGTTAGTGTTCTTCTCTCTGTCTATAATTCTGACGTTTTCCATGTCTGGTGTGTGATTGTTCTCCATCATATGTTGTGAGAGTGCAGTGCTCATTCTCCTGTTCCTTATGTCTGCCTTGTGTTCTGTCATTCTAGTTTCCAATGATCTTTTAGTGGTGCCAATGTATATTTGCCCACATGTTTCATCAGTGTTCCCAGTGCATGAAATTTCAATCAGTTCAATTCAATGCAATTCAGATCAATTCAATTCAATTTAATATAATTGAATTCAATGCAATTCAATTCAAATCAATTCAGTGCAATTCAATTCAATTCAATCGAACTCAATCAATTTACTTCACTGAATTCAACTCAAATTAATTATATTCAATTCAATTCAATTCGATTTGATTCGATTCAATTCGATTCCATTCGATTCGATGCAATTCAACTCAATTCAATTCAATTCAATTCAATTCAATTCAATTCAATTCAATTCAATTCAATTCAATTCAATTCAATTCAATTCAATTCAATTCAATTCAATTCAATTCAATTCAATTCAATTCAATTCAATTCAATTCAATTCAATTCAATTCAATTCAATTCAATTCAATTCAATTCAATTCAACTCAAATCAAATCAATTCAATTCAATTCAATTCAATTCAATCCAATTCAACTCAGATCAATTCAATTCAATTCGGTTCAAGTCAATTCAATTAAATTAATTCAATTCAATTCAGTCCAATGCAATCCAAGTTTAATCTAGTCTAATTCAGTTCAATTCTTTTAATCTTGTTAATTGAAATGAACTGAACTGAATTGGTTTTTGTTGCAATGAATTGAATATTTTTATTGGTGTTCCAAATTTAACAATAACATTTTATTTTTCAATTAAAATGTAAATCAGGGTTTCATGAAAAAAATTAAATTGTTCAAAATTGTAAATTGTTAAAAATTAATTGTTAAACTAATTTAAATTATTATTCGACTGATGAAATCATTGCAAAATTAAAAACTGTTTAAAATGTTAGTATTATAATATTTAAAAACAGATGTGTTACTTAATTCAAAAAAAAATTAATAAATGAAAATTGTGTATATTTTGTTTAATTATTAAAATGTTGTAAAAACTTCTAACACAAATTTAATATAAACCTGTTAGCCGACATGTAATAACCGGTTTTCGGTTTATGCGAAAACTACGTTTTTTAAAAACCCGGTACACGGTTAATTTCATGAAAACCGTTTAACCGGTAACTCGGTTTGGGGCTTGAACACTCTAATTGTGAGGTTGTTTATGAAACCAATAAATGACAAGTAAAGATTAATTCTACATTGTAACCATTAACTCTGTATAAAAATAAATTATTTTGACTCAGATACCACTGTGCAAACAGTCTAAGTTTGTCCTCTGCACTGTAGAGGAAGCTGAATACCCGACATGTTTCTTGTTAAGTGGTAGTTTTGTTCCCGTTTCATAAATGATTTGGCTTCTGTGGCGGTAGAGTGTGTGTGTGTGGATGTGTGAATAAAAACTTAAAAGGATCCTGATATTTTGCTTGTACGACAACTTGTTGTATTTATTATCGATCGATATCTGATAAGAATCTACCTATTTTCGTAATAAGCCGATATATGTTCATACCTGTGTTAACGTGATTACCAACAATTGCACATCTAGATTTAACTGAACTGATTTGGTGTTTTGAATTGTTTTTTTACAGCGTTGGTGTCAATATTTGGCTACAGGTGGCTTTAGCCATTATATGGCTGTTATTGTGACTTTAAATAAGTTTCTGCAATGCAGTTTGGAGTAATAAAATAGCAGTACTGTGTATTATAATAAAAGCAGACCAAAAAATACTGATAACAGATTATCTACTGTAAAAAAATTTAACTCAAACCGAGACAGTAATTTTGTTTTCAATAATATTAACATTTATATTAACCTGTATACCTTAACTACTTGGTTGGTTTACAGGGATAGAATGTGTGTTTAACAATCTACCTAGTACTGCCGAAAGCCTGCTATTTATTCAACACAACTGCGTACGAGCAGCTTTAACATCCAACCGCTGGAGTCCATATTGTCGCCAACTTTGTCTCATAATTTGGTCAGTGTTATTGTCGCTTCTGTTAGGTGTCTGTCCTCTGGCTCTTTGTTATGTGTTTGATTTCGCATCCGGTTTGTCATTTTTGGTTCAGTTTTTTTTTTATTGCCACATCTTTTTTCTGCTGGTCTGCTGTTCTGCTGGTGCTGTCATCTCGTTAGATTTAAAAAAAATCGTTTGGATTGTTGGAGTTGTCATCGTTTTGTTTCTTTAATCGCTATTGTTTGCTTGTTTTGTCACTTTGGTGATATTTTTAGTTGTTGTTTAACATTCTGTACCTTTTATGCTCCTTTGGTTATAAGATAATGATGCTGTGTCCGTCCTGCCGTCTGTCTGCTCCAACATCCATTCGTGCATCTGTGATCTCAACAGCGCTTGGTGTTTGACACTTATTCATTCAGAGTATGAAGCCGACCATTTTTTTTTTGTATTGTTGGTGCGGCTCATTGTGTCTCCCTGTGGCATATTTTAGGGTTTTAAATTTCATGGGGTTTTTGGTTATTGATATTGGCAATTTTTTAGTGTGTTTTTAAGGTCTTAGTGTTGACAGTTTTGAGAAATAGTTTCTGCTGTCGGTAGATTAACATAATGATGTTTTCACAAGTTGTCAGATCTTAATAAATTGGGTTTGTACGTTGTTTTTGATTCCTGAAATGATTCAATCTTTTTGTGGTCGTGATTTCAACTGAAACGGAGAAAGAAACAACAAATTGTTGGAGTTTGTACAATATATGAATAGGGATGATTCAACAAGTTGTCGATAACCTTTCTGCTACTGAGTTCCAATTTGACAAAACAGCCCAACACTATGTTTCTTTTTTGCAAGCGCTTTAAAATTAGGGTTGGAATAACTCAACAGTGATGATCTTCAAACCACACTTAAACAATTTTCTTCGTACAAATTTGAAACATAAAAAAAATAAATAAATAGTTTCCCATTACATCCCATAAAGGGACTGGGGAGAACTTCTCACAATCACTGAGCTGTGCGCTTTCCAGTTTTCACTCACTGATTGGGACCTACAGTTTTACACCGATTCCGAACGGTATTTTGAGAAGCTTTTTCATGGCTAGATACTCGATAGTGTCGCCGTCACTATGCGAGGTGACCGCCGCCGAAAGAAAATTTGAAGGTGGTCAGAGCCGGGTTCGAACCCAGGATCTCATGTACAAGAGCCGCGCACACTAACCATTGCACCACCGACGGCCACAACATTTGAAACATTGTTAATTAAAATTCATTCATTAATTCAATGAAGTTTTCCGAAACTTGAATTGATATTAACAAAGCTTTGATAAATTTGCGAGGCACCTTCATAAAAATGCCTTCTAAAATTCTATTTATTAACACAGTGCAACACGAAAAAAAATAACCATATACGGACACCACTACGTGATAAAAGACTAAAAAAAAGACCCGTGTTTCCCAATTTTTCCCAAAGTCATGCAATTTTTTTTTATGGGCCGCCAAAGATTTGGGGCCTCGGTATCATTTTCGTAAAAATGTGATCATTTCCTCAGGCTCATATCGTGCAAACCGTTCAGAATTTCGATTTACTCTCTGAGGCAAAGTTGTAGCTCTTGTCATAAAGAACAAAAATTACGAACATATAAAATCAAAAAAACTTCACCTCCAGATCAAAATCGCAAAAAACTTAAAAAAATTCGATTTTTTTTAACCTTTTTTCCCATGTTCAGGTCCATAGGTAGCAAACCGTTCAAAATTCAAGAAAACAATCAACTACAAAAATTTACCTAAGATCTCAATAAACAAATTTCTAGAACATATAAACTTCCTAGAGATGATTCTTAACACTGTTTTTATTTAATTTAATTTTTTTACCTTTTTCTCCTGTTCAGGTCCATAGGTAGCAAAAAATGAAATATGCCTGGCCAGAACCATGTGTTTGTCCAAGGGTTAACACCGTTTAGGTAGCGCTTAGGTATCACGCGATCATGCACCGACAGCAGCAGCACAGGCAATGCAGTAAGCTCAGCACACGCAACAAGGGACGCAGCACACAATATAAAAGCGACACGACGCTCACATCGAGGCATTACACAGCGCGACGTCAACGAGAGCTCAGCGGTGAAAGTTATAAAGTGAAAGTGAAAGTAAAAAAAGTGAAAGTGCTACAGTATAATTCGCACACAACATTGGCAACTGACAATTTCAGTATGCAGTGTGAAAATATTGATTTATTTTGCTACGTTTGCGGTCATCAAACCAGAAAAAAAAACATCTACAAGATTTCAGAAGGAAAAGAATCGTTTAACTAGTGAATTCAAAAGAGCATATACATTGTTTTTCGACGAAGTGGACTTGACCGGTGAAAATTACACACCTAATACAGTGTGTCGCCAATGTTATAACAATCTCATGGCATGGTTGAGTGGAGGCAGAGGTACTATGAAGTATTGTAAGCCGGTAAACTGGATTAAGCGCCCAGGTGATCATGATGCAACCAGTTGCTATGCATGCGTAAATTACACATGTCGTCTAAATCGACATTCTGAGAAGAACAAAATTTATAAAGCAACTGCAACAGCCACACTACCAGTGCTTGCACATGAAAAAATTTTGTATCACCAAGGCCGCCAACTCCAGATCGTACTACAGAATTTACAGCAATGAGTACAGCAAGTGGTGTTACTTATGAAGATCCATTTGATACCGATTATGAGCCCCAACAGGGAAGAGATGGACCACAACTAATGGAAATGGATTTCATTGTGGCCATATTGGGATTATCGCAGCGACTTGCAATATTTTTGACAGCTTTTTTAAAGCAAAGAAAACTCACACATGCTAATGTTAACTCTACGGCGTACCGCAAACGACAAGCTGAATTTCAGATGCTCTACACTCTAAATGATGACAATTCGTTCGCTTACTGCAACGATATAAAAGCTTTGGTGGTAAAAATGGGAATGAACTACACCGCTAGTGAGTGGAGAAAACGGTGTTAAGAATAATTCCCAGGAAGTTTATATGTTCTAGAAATTTGTTTATTGAGATCTTAGGTAAATTTTTGTAGTTGATTGTTTCCTTGAATTTTGAACGGTTTGCTACCTATGGACCTGAACACGGGAAAAAAGGTAAAAAAAATCAAATTTTTTTAAGTTTTTTGCGATTTTGATCTGGAAGGTGAAGTTTTTTTCATTTTGTATGTTCGCAATTTTATAGATATTTTTTTTTTTTAAGATATGAGCCTGAGAAAATTATCACATTTTTACGAAAATGATACCGAGGCCCCAAATCTTTGGCGGCCCATAAAAAAAAAAGTGCATGACTTTGGGAAAAATTGGGAAACACGGGTCTTTTTTTTTTTAGTCTTTTATAACGTAGTGGTGTCCGTATATGGTTATTTTGCCATGACTTAAAAAATTACACACAGTGTAATTCAATGAAAGGTTGTCATTATTATTTTGAAACATTCTCCTAGACTTCAAAACCACGTCCTTAGTGAACAATTTCGTGGCTTTTTCGCACAAATTTCTGGATTTTTTGTAAAAATATCGACGGACTTCTCTTGTGTATGCGATACTTTTCGAGGTTTTGTATACTAATGAACTTAAGCATTTACATTATGACGAAGTTTTTAACACAACCGCTGTGGCTAGATCAATAATAGGTATATGCCAAGCTAGATGCGAAGGACACATTTAAATAAAATATAAATAAAATTGTTTCACAAATTTTGTAAAAAATATTGCAATGAGTTTTCTTTATACATAAATTCATTTTGGGTTCACAGAATCTATGCATTAGTTTCATTATTCCAGGCTGGCTAGGCCACGCCCGTACAAACGATCTTAATGAACAAGACCGAAAGGTATTCGAAGATGTCCTCGAAGGACATCGAGAAATATGAACATCAAGACCTCGCTGGACAGACCAGGTGGGAGATTGCCTGCGAGAGCTTAGTGTTACTAACTGGAGGAGAAAAGCTGAAGATCGAGCCGGTTAGAGAAGACCTCATTTTGAACACTGAACGGTAAGGCATCATCACAGGGATGAATATGTTCATCACCCCAACAACTTTTGTCACCGAAAGTGAGCTAACGTACAGTTTCATTGCCACAACGAAAATGTGTTCGTCAACTACAAATTGTTCGTCACTGCGATGAAAGTATGGTTGCTGCAATGAATTTGAATAATTATTCCAAGGAATTCGTTTTGTTGCTGCAATGAATTTGTGTCGCTGCTGCAATGAATTTATTTCATTGTCGCAATGAATTTCTTCCATTGCTGCAATGAATTTGTTTCATTACAACAATGCAGTTGCTTCAGATGATAAATCGAATATCAGTAGTTTGAATTTCATGCACTTTTTTTAATGTTTAACCCAGTTTTATACAAAATTGAAATTTAATATAATTGTTGCAGGAACGAAAATTAATTGTCAAAGAAATCATGCATGAAATTTTTCATTGCAGCTACTACCAAATTGTCGGATATACGAGATTTTTCATTGTAGCAACGTAAAAACATTAACGACAATATTTCATCCATGCGACGAAGCATTAATCTTACAGTGTAAGGCCCTTGACCCCTTGACCCCCTGATCTGAGGCCCACCTAAGTAAGTATGAATAACATTATTAGTGAAATACGACATCGGTCAAATGGCGGCCATGGCCAACCTGAAAAAGATTTGAATATGAAGTCCTTTGCGAGTTCGAGACGGACCCTATAAAGTACACTGAATCGGTGAGTGTGAAATTTATCGAAAGTGGAATTCATAATACAAGTTTAAGCAGAGTTTTTTGAAATATTATCGTAACAAAATTAAAAAAGAGCTTTCAAGGTTACAACACGTTGGAAAACAGGTCCTTGTTTGTTGTTTGGATGCAAAAATATAACGTGGTTGTAGCTTGTCGCAAATATAGTATACTTGTGTCGAAACACATTGTGTTTGCTATTATAAATAACATGTTGATGTTACAATTATTAATATGTTACGATATAATAACGGGTTTTTCAATAAGAGCGCTACAAACTTTTTTTTTTAAATAAAACAAAACCGGTTTTAGATACCAATGAAATTCTTTATTCCTGTGAAAGTATGTTCGATGCCATTATGTATGCAACTCGATTTCTTTTGCATGGCCACCATGGGCACGCTTGCAGAAGTCCAGACGCTGAACCCAATATTCGACGGTTTTCAAGCATAAATCGGCCGATACTGCTGCAATTTCACGTTCGATATTCGTACGAAGTTCATCTATCGTCGCTGGCTTGTTGGCATAGACCATAGACTTGACGTAGCCCCACAGGAAATAAACTAACGGCGTCAAATCGCTCGACCGAGGCGGCCAATCGACTGGGCCATTTCGTGAGTTAACACGTTCACCAAACTTGGTTTCCAATAAATTGATTGTGGCATTCGCTGCGTGGCTTGTGGCGCCGTCCTGTTGGAACCACATGTCCTCCAAGTCCATATTATCCCATTGGGGCCAAAAATATTCGGTTATCATTGAACGGTAGCGATTCGCATTCACAGAAGTACGGCCCAATGACGCCGCCGGCCCATAAACCGCACAAAACCGTAACTTTTTCGGGATGCAATGATGACTCATGGATTACATGTGGATTGCTGTGTGACCAATATCGTATATTTTGCTTATTGACGAAGCCATTCAGCCAGAAATGAGCCTCATCGCTGAAGACCATAAATTGGACGTAGCGCTTTTAAAGTTGAGGCCACTGCCTCCAAATTTCGGTAGTAAATTTTAATAATTTCGACTCGTTGTTGGCTCGTATATCTTTCCATGATGAAATGGCAAACCTTACTGAAGAGAAATGTCAAAAGAGCGGGAAAAAATATGGCGTCGTTTGCTGTCCCTAACGATTTACTTTTGTAGCGTCTCTGTTGAAAAACCCGGTACTTCTAAATATTTTTGTAATTCAAATATGACTTTGTTTGTAGAAAACTGCAGAAAACAAGAACGTGACAGACAACAAAGAAACAAAAAAGGAGGCAGATCTTCAATTCTTGAAAACAATGCTTGCAAATAAATATATTGATAATCCAAATATATATATGGTTCCTGTATATTCTTACATGGGCCGTTCCGTTTTCAGCGAATAGTTTGATTTTTTTTACAAGAGAACGCTGATTCTTGCTCCACATTAACGTCATCCCCACGGACTAATTCGCCATAGAAACCCTTTTCACATTACAAGTAAATTAGTTTTTATTGGTTCATTAAGGTGGTATTTTTGGTAATCACTGTTAGATAAAAATAGGTTTCGATTTAACCAACTTTATGATGACGCTAACATGACATTTACACCAATCAAGATTAACGCACTTCGAAGGTTAACTCCGTTAACCCAAGCAAACCCAGAAGATTATTCATAGAATTTTAATCTGTAGAAAGTGAATCATTTAATCATTTTATTTAATAATCATTTTAAACTGGGTTACATTTTAATAAAAATAATAATAAAAACATACACAATAAATCAACTGTTTGACAGATCGAAAATAATCCGACGCGTCGCCGCCACCAAAACACTTTGGAGTTCACGCCGGCGCCTATTAAATTGGCTCTTATTGGTTTCAAATGTGAGCCGATTTTATTGACTGATCCAGTTTTAAGGGTTCAATTATTTCAAAAACAATTCAAATTTGTACAAAACTGGCAAAACCAATAGCCGCCAATTTAATTTTTCTGTTGTGCCGCCGTTTTCAATAATTTTGTTTCGGCGCGGAGTTGGTCTAAGTACGGAGTTGCCACCTGAAATATTAACTTCTCAAATTGGGTGGTGTAAACTGCATAGATTAGAGAACATGGTTATCGCTAACCTGGCCACGATAAACTGCGGCCTAAATGCGACATAAATTCGTAATATTTGTTTATGCATCCTGAGTGTATTTATCTCACTTATGGTCATTACTACAACGTTTATTTAGAGCTAACCAACAGTTAAGATTGCATTTTTTAAATTTGGTGTAATTTTTTCATTCTGCAAGTGGGATCTCTAAAATCTGGCAGCAGTCACGCAAGTTTATTCCGATTATTAAAAATGGAGCGCTTTACGAAAGATCAACGCGTTCTAATTGTGAAAACTTCTTACAAAAGTTAAAGTTATGCTCCGACCGCTCGCAAACTTCGAAGAATTTGCAGTCAAAAAGAGAATTGGTTCGAAGAGTGGTCAAAAAATGTGAAGAAACTGGACCGGTTATGGACAGTAAGACTCCTGCCCGTCAACTTACCGGTCGGTCTCAATTCGGCATCGTTCTCAACAACTTCAAACTTCACGAAGCACTACGCAGCAAAATATGACAAAAAACCTCCATGCGTACAAAATTCAGTTTACTCGGGAGCTCAAACCAGCAGACCATGGAAAGCGGCGGCAATTCGTTCAATGGGTAATGAAGCAAAGTGAAGTCAATGCCAATTTTTCAAAAAACAGTCACCTTCTCCGATGAAGTGCATTTCCATCTGACCCAAATATATTTGTGTCTGTGATATAAAGAAAGAGCAAGAGAATAAAAGAGGGACAACGAGTGTGTATATGTTGTAAGTGTGTTTCTGAATTTTTGCATTTTTCGCTCACTGACCCAGCGGCGGAAGTCGCAAGGCCTTCCACAAATCAGGCATGCGGAATGGTTCCTGTGTAATGCCTTCCTAAAATAAGGCCTGCGGAATGCATGAATTTTGTCATCAGATATAACCAAAAAGATTCTTACAATTTTGATAAATTTCTTTTACGATTTTTTTTAACCGTAATTTAATTGGAAAATTTCATACAAATTTAAAAATTATATTGTTTATTTAATATTTTTCAGGGTATTTTTAAAATTTTCAATTTGAAGTTGGGCGTGGTAAAACTTTCTAAGATTGATACATAAATTCCTATAAATTAATTTGTAGAAGTATTTTAATTTTATTTGTGTTTAACAAAAATAAATTAAAGTAAATGCCTTCTAAGGCCTTCCTCTTTGCATGCCTTCTAAGGCATTCTTTAGGCAATGGGCTAGGAAGACCTTGCCACCCAATCTCACGCAATGCTAAAAAGAAATTAGGAGGCAATGTGTAGGGAAGGCCTTCCGTATTTTAAATAAGGTCTGTTTGATCATGATCAGGCCTTCCAGGTCATGGCTTCCGCCACTGGGGAGTGATTCAAAAATATTCGTGAATGTGCATGCAAATTGCAGATGAAGTCAGTGTTTCTTATTTTGGCTGATGTATTGCGTTTTAATTTTATATATTCAATCGTCAATGGTTCATCGGACAGAGGATATCAAAAGCGGTTGATCAGTGAAAGAAGAATAAACAAACGCTCGGTCGGTTAAATGGTTTGTGATGGTGCTTTGGTTTTTGTGTATGTGTTTCGCACATATTTGTGTGTGGTACCAAAGAGAGAAATCGGAATGGCTAACCATTTGTGAAATATAATAAAAAAAAAAAACACAAGTAATTAATACACGCTTCTCTTGCATGAACTAGAGTTGTATATAAGTATGTAGTTTGTGTACCAACACATAGTGATAACCAAGGCATATATGAAACCTTCTGAAAACAAAAACGTGAGAGACAACAAGAAAAGGAGAAGCAAAAGAGCAGCAGATTCTCATTTCATAGAAAAGTAATGCATTCAGCAAATAAATACAAAAAGGGTCAATATAAATATTTAAATTTTTTGTATTAATTATTTATTTGAATTATAATAAATAAAGAATAATTCGTTTCTAAATACGATTGTGTTTGGGAGAAAATACGCATATGTTTCCACGTAAGTGTGGCCGTCGGTGGTGCAATGTTTAGTGTGCGCGGCTCTTGTAAATGAGATCCTGGGTTCGAACCCTGCTCTGACCACCTTCAAATTTCTTTCGGCGGCGGTCACCTCGCATAGTGACGGCGACACTATCGAGTATATAGCCATGAAAAAGCTTCTCAAAATACCGTTCGGAATCGGTGTAAAACAGTAGGTCCAAATCAGTGAGTGAAAACTGGAAAGCGCACAGCTCAGTGATTGTGAGAAGTTCTTCCCGGTCCCTTCATGGGATGTAATGGGAAACTATTTATTTATTTATTTATTCCACGTAAGTATATGGAGGTTTGGTGGAAACACGCGAATACTTCCACGTAAGTATATGGATACTTGGGATGACTCACGAATATGTTTCCACGTAAAAGTTTACATATTTGTCAGTAAGCATGCTATTGTTTGCATTTAAATACACCTGAATTTTGGACTTGCAAACATATAAATGTTTAAAGTGTATTTCAAACATATAACTACATGGTTCGTGCAGAATATGTTTGGGGGAATATGTTACAGAGGCCGATTTTTTCAGCGTGAGTAGATAGAAATACAAATTAAAATGGATAGTAAATTGAAAAATCTTACGTCTGCATTTTTTTTAAAGTGCTATAAATATTACCTTAAGTTTTATTATTATTTCCTTCACTTTCTATACCATCTCCTTAATGACGAGATACATTTGTACCTAACATGCTGCAGAAGCAACTACTTCTGCCCACACATTTACCAATCGCTGGAGGTATACAAGTTACCACCATACACAATTAATAACTGAATCTTCGTGCAGTGTCTGTGGCGCAGCCGCTAGGAAAACTCTTGCTGAAGTTTACAACACCATCAAGTAGTAAGACACCACCGCATTCATCCAAAGAAACCACATCAAAACGCGATTAGTTACTTGCTGCGCACCTGGCACAAGCGCTTGCAACAAGTGCAGCCTAACCACAACACAACATAACAGACCTTAAGCAGCCTCCACCAATTCTCTCTTTATGCTGTTTCCTATCTTGTTTCACGTTTTATGATTACTCATTGTCTTTCAGCAAAAGTGCTATGGCCGCAGTCTAACTAACAAATCGTTAACCCGCTAACTTATATTCTCTCCCACACCAACCAACAATAACATTAGAGTTAAACGAAACGAAGCCATGACTTAATATAACTTCCAATACATTTCCAAAGACTGCGCATGTTCACAGGGAATTGTTTCAGGCAAAAGTTTGTGTGTCTGCAGCCATAACCAATCAGATGCCGGCAAGTACACCAGTGACTAAAACACATTCTCTCTAAAGCAAATCTCTTCTGGTATCGAGGGGTTTATTCACTCTCTGCCAGTGTTACTACCAGAGATGATATACGAAGTGATTTGGAACACTTATCCGTTGAAAGTTGTTTTGGCAAAGTGACTGCAAACTTTGGATCATTTGCATACAAACATCCAATAGAAATTACCAATTACCAGATTATTTTTCTGGATTGGCTCTGGTTTCCAAAAGACAACTTTTAAGGTAATCTTATATATACGATTTAAAGAAGAATAAATCAAATTCACTTTAAAAAAAAAAATATTAATTGACTTCACTTCAGAACGTCGTAAATTGAAAAAATTCCTTTTTAATAGTTGCTATATTTCAACAGTTTCTGAAAGAAAATGCTCTAATGTAAAAGTCATCACATAGGGACTGCTAGAAATTAAAATTTAGTAAAACAAGCTACGTGTGAGATGTCAGCGTTTATTTTCTGTTTCATTTCAAAGACCCATTCATGACAAACTTTATCAGACTCTCATACAACCTTTCTTGCTTTATGGCGTAGAATTCTGGGCCATATCCCAAGCTGATGAAACATGATTGGAAATCTACGAGAGGAAACTCGTCCGAAAAATATATGGTCCTATAATAGAAAACCACGACTATCGCAGCGTAGTTATGCGAATCAAAATAGCACGTTTGTGCTGGCTAAGGCATGCCAATAGAAAGGATCAGAATGAACACGAGCGCAAGGTATTCGAAAATGTCCTCGAAGGACATCGAAAAATATGACCATCAAGATTTCGCTGGACAGACCAGGTGGGAGATTGCCTGCGAGAGCTTAGTGTTACCAACTGGAGGAGAAAAGCTGAAGATCGAGCCGGTTAGAGAAGGCCTCATTTTGTACACTGAACATGTACATCGTCACAGGGATGAACATGTTCATCAGCCCAACAACTTTTGTCATCGAAAGTGAGCTAACGTACAGTTTCATTCCCGCTACGAAAATGTGTTCATCATCCAAAAATTGTTTGTCACTGCGATGAAAGTATGGTTGTTGCTACAATGAATTTGAATCATTATTCCAACGAATTTGTTTCGTTGCTGCAATGAATTTGTTTCATTGTTGCAATATATAAGTATCGCTCTTGCAATAATTTTTTCTCACTGCTGCAATGAATTAGTTTCATTACAACAATGAAGTTGCTTCAGATGTAAAACCAAATATCATTAGTTTAAATATCATGCACCTACTTTTTTAAAATGTTTAACCCGGTTTTATACAAAATGGAAATTTAATAAAATTGTGGCAGGAACGAAAATTAAGTTGTTGCAGCAACGAAATGCAAAATTGTCAAAGAAATTAAGTATGAAATTTTTCATTGCAGCTACTACAAAATTGTCGGATATACGAGCTTTTTCATTGTAGCAACGTAAAAACATTAACGACAATATTTCATCCATGCGAAGAAGCGTTAATCTTTCAGTGTAAGGCCCTTGACCCCTCTGGGTTATCTGAGGCCACCTACGTAAGTATGAATGTCATTATGAGTTAAATATGACATCGCTCAAACGGCCGCCTTGGTTCCGCTTCTCAGAGGTCCAGGTTTTCATGATTCTGGCGCATAGAAGAGGCTGAATTTAAGCGGTGTCACGGGTTATGTTGACTTTGAGCGCATCGTCGATTATTCTTTATTGTTATTAACTTGGGACTTAAGGACACCCGAAAATGGTTCAAGGGGTCAAATCATACAATCTACGTAGCCTGTTCACGTCGTCTCTGCGTCAGATAACCATGCCCACAAATAGCTCGTGCAGAATGCGCGTCGTGGAAACAACTCTACGGTACGTTGCGATGTCATGTTAAAACCACATGCCATTTAAATAGGTTAGATAAGATGTTAGTGGCAGTCGATGAACGACTCACTTAGACATATTAGTCCATTATGATATCATGGGTTAAGGAGATTAAGCGTTAGCAACATGTGAGAACCATTTAGTTTGATCCTAGAAGCTCCAAAACTATCCTACGTCTATCTGAGATAATTCCCCCAGGTTGGAGGTAGGATCCCATAGTAGACATCATAATAAAAAAATGGTGTCCCATAACATCCCACAAAGGGATTGGGGAGAGCTTCTCACAACCAGTGAGACGTACACTTTCTAGTTTTTACACCCACTGATTGGGAGCTACAGTTTTACACCGGTTTTGAATGGTATTTCTAGAAGATTTTTCATGGCTAACTACTCCATAGTGCCGCCTTCACTGAACGAGGTGACCGTCGTCGAAAGAAATGTAGAACCCATGTTCACAGGCACTAGAGCCGAGCACACTAACCATTGCACCACCGACGGCCAGTATCCGATTACCAATGCGAATATGATGGGGTTCAAATAGAAAAATATTGTAATTCAAAATAAATTTGGAAATGAGAGAACTTGAAATATAATATATTAACCCTTCTAAAATATCGCTTTACATGCCTTCTAGGAGAGCTGCATTTGCACACCTTCTAGAAGGTGTGTGTGTGTTCCACTCCTACACATGTTAATTGCAATTGAGTGTGGAATGTATCAATCAGTTATGTAGTTCCTAAAGTGTTCAAAAAGCCGGCATTTTCGAATAACCGGTTTCGGGATATTCGCAAAATCACTTTTTTGGAAAACCGGTATTCGGTTTCACAGAAAGGGAAAACCTGTGGAAACGGTTAATTTTCGATTTTAATTACGGTTATTTTTCGTTTCGTATGGAAAACAATATGTTGAAATTTTTAAAAAAAAAATTATACAAAATCAACACAAAACATTATTTTCTTGTCTTGTTTTGTTTGCCATTATTATTATTTTAAAAATATAGCAGCATTTGTCAGATTTGAATATTTTTGAAATTTCCGCTAAAGAACATATCAGCTAATTCAATTCAATTCATTTCACTTCAATTCAATTTACTTCAATTTAATTCACTTCAGTTTAGTTCAATACAGTTCAATTTGATCCAATTCAATTCAATTCAGTTCAATTCAATTCAATTCACTTCAATTCAACTCAATTCAATTCAGTTCAATTCAATACAATTCAATTTTATTCAATTCAATTCTATTCAGTTAAATTTAATTAAATTCAATTCAAGTCAATTAAATTCAATTCAATTCAGTGCAATTAAAATCAAGTCCATTCATTTAAAACCAATTCAACTCACTTAAATTCAATTAAATTTAATTCAAATCAATTCAAATCAGTTCTATTCAGTTATATTTAATTCAATTCAATTCAATAGAATTAACATCAAGTCCATTCCATTAATTTCAATTCAATTCAATTCAATTCAATTCAATTCAATTCAATTCAATTCAATTCAATTCAATTCAATTCAATTCAATTCAATTCAATTCAATTCAATTCAATACAATTAAATTAAATTCAATTCAATTCAATCGAGTTCAGTTCAATTTAATTATATTCTATTCAATTCAGTTCAGTTCAATTATTTTCAGTTCAATTCAATTCAACTCAATTCGAATCAATACCAATCAATTCAATTCAATTCAATTCAATTCAATTCAATTCAATTCAATTCAATTCAATTCAATTCAATTCAATTCAATTCAATTCAATTCAATTCAATTCAAATCAATTCAATTCAATTCAATTCAATTCAATTCAATTCAATACAATTAAATTAAATTCAATTCAATTCAATCGAGTTCAGTTCAATTTAATTATATTCTATTCAATTCAGTTCAGTTCAATTATTTTCAGTTCAATTCAATTCAACTCAATTCGAATCAATACCAATCAATACCATGCAATTCAACTCAATTCATTTCATTTCATTTCAATTCAATTGAATTCAATTCAGTTCAATTCAACTCAATTCAGCTGACTTTAATTCAATTCCATCAAATTAGTCCAAGTCAATCCAATCTAATCTAACCAAGTTTAGTCTAGGCTAATTCAGTTCAATTCTTTATATCTTCTTAATTGAATTGTTTTTTATTGAAATGAATTGCATATTTTTTTTTTTGGTGTTTCAATCTCAAAATTTCACAGCTGCATTTAAATGTATCAATAAGGTTTTATTTTTAAATTAAAATGTAAACCATTTTTCAGTTTGCAATGATTTTTTTCTGTGAAATTTACAAGTTTAATTCATATTCACATTAAATTTATTTAGATTTGAAAATCATGTTCGATGTGTTTGCAATTTCGCAGTTTTCATGAATTATCATCTTATAAAGTGTAAAAAATTAATTGATATTATAATTAAATTAAATTATAGATTAAAAACTGTTTAAAATCTGATTATTATATTTAAAAACAGATGTCTTGTTACTTAATTCAAATTTTTGTTTAATTATTAAAAGTTTGTAAGAACTTTTAACGCAAATTGAGTATAAGCCGGTTAACCGAAATCTGATAACTGGTTTGCGGTTTATTCGAACTGTCCCTCTTGGAGAGAATGAATTGGTCTTCAACAGTTACACAAAACAACTATTTTAAACTTTTTTAATGTGATATTTTTTGACATATCGAAACTTTTTCAATAAAATCTTTTCCTAGGAGATTCTCAAATTTTTCGTCGCAATACAGTACTTATATAATGATGTCCGGCCAGAAAGTAACAATCTGCTTCGAAATACAGTTGTTAATATTAAAAAGTACTATGAATGTTCCTTGCCATCCCTGATATCTTATCCCTGTTTAGTGAGTGGTTTTAGCCCGAAGAGATAATATTTGTTTTTGCATTTTCTTTATGTTTTACCATATTTCCACCAACCCTCATACCAAAAACACGCGATGGATAGATACTCGCATACACTAATGATATAAATGCATCGCTTAAAGATGCAATTTATCTCTTCATTTTATATTAAGTGTTAATAAGTTGTTGCCTTAAGGGATGCGCTACTTGTATTTTTGGTATCGCTACTGTGATCATCATGGTTATCGTGATAGTTAGGGATAAGATGGTAATGTGTTGAAATGGTGGACCAATTGCGTGTTTCCTTTACAGTTATTATTTTGTTTAATACTTGGTTATTTACTTCAATACCGGATGTTTTGAAAATTGTTTTATAGTTAAAAGTTTTCACATCATATTTCGTTAATGTTATTATCCTGTTAATAAAAACCATATAATTAATTAAACTTAAGGATATTAAATCAATGGTTTCCCATTACATCCCTTTCTGCTTTCTAGTGTTATACTCACTGATTGTGACCTAAAATTTTGCACCGGTTCCGAATGGAATTTTGAGAATCGTTTTCATGGCTTAATACCCGATAGTATCGCCGTCACTATGCGAGGTGACCGCAGCCGAAAGATATTTTAAGGTGGTCGGAACAAGCATCGAACCCAGGATCTCATGTACAAGATGCGCACACACTAACCATTGCATTGTATTGTTTAACACTTATTTCAATTGCTTGGAAACATTATCAGGAATATTAACTTATCAACTTGTTGTTGTACGTGGTTTATAGTTATCCTGATACTAGATTGATCACTTGGTAATAGATGGTAGGCACTCTTCTAGTGTAATGCATGTACGTGTGATTCGAGGTGCCAATATCGACTTGGTGGCTGCGAAAGTTCGCATGAGATTGAGCAGGGCGAAAAACGTACGAAGCCGAACACAGGAAAAGCTTGATATTAACAAGCTACAAATACCGGAGATATCAATGTCCTATCGACTGAAGCTCTCTCCCCTGCTAGAGCAGAATACCCACCTCCCGAAGACCCAGATGCGCAGTGGAAGCACATCTCCCATTCTTTGGGAACCGCTGCAAGGACTGAACTTGGCTAGCAAAAACCGCAGAAGGATATGACATTGAATGTCACATTGCAAGTGATGAAAAAGATGCCGCACCTATGGTAGCGAAACAGTCAGTTACGACGCGTGCTACGAATGAGCGATACAAGAGGCTGAAAAGGGAGGTGGGAAAAATGGCAGTGGGAGCAGAGAGAGAGTGTAAATACGGAAACATGTAGGATGAACAATGAAACCCGCAAATTTTCCCACAGGGTAAGAAGATCGAATAACGGAAGATCGTCCTGCAAGGACGAGATTGGGATTAGTAGCGTGTGCTGCTCAAAATGTGGAGAGACCACTTTTCAGTACTATTCCACTCAGATTCTTCCACTGAAGGTCAGAAGGTCAGGAGGTAAGATAGTGTCCATTGTACACCCCCCCCCCCCCCCCTTAAGAATAAAAATAGCCGCTGGTGCGGATGGACATTTTAAGGTAGGTGGCGAAGGACTGCTAGCTAGCCCACATTCATCAATTTATATGTTCTGTATTCAAAAAGGGTGATCCGTGTGTCTGTTACAACTATCGCGGCATCAGTCTTTTAACTATCGCGTATACGGTCTTGTCGAGCTTATTATATGAAAGACTAAAGCCAATTAATAAAAACCTGATTGGAGCTTATCAGTGTGGTTTTAGACCAGGCAAGCCCACGACTGACCAAATATATATTCTTGTCTTGTTTTGCAGAAAATGAGAAAATGCCCAACCCGATATGACAAGTTTTGGAATTTTTCGATGTCGGTTGTTTAAGATATGCTGAAATTGTATGTATCTAAAACGGTTTAGGACCTAAATCATTAAATAAAACACGTCAGAATTGGGGCGGTGACCCATGATGGCCGGGACTTCAAAAATGGTCAGAAGTGGCATGCATAAATAAATGTGTTCCTCTAAAGATTACCCTATATAAATGATTTTATTTTCTCGCTTTCTAAAGTATTTTTTATAAAAATTCCGGAAAATAAATCATTAGTTAATAATAATCAAATTTCAAAATTCATTTGTGACACTATGTAAGTTCGGTTGTGATAACCTCTGAGGTTGTGACAACCTCTAATGAGGTTGTGTAAACCTCTAATGAGGTCGTGACAACCTCTAATGAAGTTGTGGCAATCTCTAAAGAGGTTGTGTACAACTCTAATGAGGTTGTGACAACCTCTAATGTGGTCTTAACCTCTAATAAGGTTGTGGCAACCTCTAAATTCGGTGACAGCTAATTCGGCTGGCTCAACCGAATTTTTGTGTGAGTGTGAACTCGGGATTGCTGGCGTAATACTTATTTTTCACGGCGTCCCAGAGATAATATCCTAACGGGGCCAACTCTGCGAGGCGCTCAATGGACATCCAAGTTTTGGTTGATTATGCAGTTTTCGAATACAGTGCGCCAAAGATCGAATGTAACGTTGGCTTTGTGGCACATAGCAGCGACCTGTTGAAACCATACATCGTCCAAGTTATGCTCTTCAACAGTTGGGAACAAAAAATCTCTGAGTTTGGCCCCAATGCGACAATTTTGTTTGTTAACGTAAGGCCCGGGTTGAAAATGAGCTTTAGCGAAAATATGATTTTTCGGTAAAAATGCTCATCTTCAGCCATGCTATCTTGGAACGAAATCGCATCGTATGGTCTCGACGCTTCAGTTCTTGAACTAATTGGAATTTATAAGCCTTTATACCGAGGTACTAATGTAAAATGGTATGAAACGAAGTGCGAGAAATGTTCAGTTGCTGCGAACGGTGACGAATTGATGTTGTTGTTCGCTGTTCGAGGATACTTTCAGCTACAGGCCAATATTTTCCTCTAAACGCACAAGACGAGCACGTACAAGAGTTATTGTGTCCAATTAGAACCCGTATTGGTCGTCCGTGTTGAAATAGTTAGAGTGCATGGCTCTTGTACATAAGAAGGTGGGTTCGATCCCTACTATTACCACCTTTCATTATTTTCAACGACGGTATCTTCGCTTAGTGGTGACGACACTATCGAGTACTTAGTCATGAAAAGGCTTCTCAAAATTCCGTTTGGAATCTGTGTAAAACTGTAGGTCCCAGTCAGTGAGTCTAAAACTAGAAAGAGCACAGCACACTACTTGGGAGAAGCTCTCCCCAGTCCTTTCATGGAATGTTATGGGAATATATATATTTATTTAATGGAGCTGGTTACAGTAATATCACTATAGCGAATGACTCATTGTCATTCATTAGCATGAACATCAGCTATCGTTAATGTCTATTGTAGGTTTGCCGCCCTGCCTGATACCAAATAAGAATATAATCGCAGCTGTTCGCATCACTATCATGTTCCCAAAATTTTTTGCTAATATGTTTTCAAATTCATCAGTCAAATAAAAAGTTATCGACCAAGCACATGCTCATGAATGACAAGTCTGTGGTTCGCTTAACTCTCTTCATCGCTCTCTTTTGTACAATTGTGATAGTACAGTACATTTGTGATAGTTGTACTCAATGACACGTTCTCGATACTTTCATTATACCGGCAACAAATGGTTAAATATACATCCAACGGTTTGCTGTTCCTAACGCTAAACATATAATATGTATTTGTTTCCCCAAACTACAGGCTGAAAAAAAAATTACCTCAGCATCATATTGCATGAACCGTGTATATGTTTGCAATCATTGTTTTCATGAATTGAGGATCTGCTGATTTATTGTTCCTCTGTTGTCTGTCACGTCTTTGTTTTCAGCAATTTTCAACAAACAAAGCCACATTTGGGTCACAAAAACATATATTACAATCTATTAATCATAGTGTCTCCAACATGTAATATTGAATATCAAACACAATGTGTTTGGACACAATTATACCATATTTGCTTCAAGCTACACAGAAAAAAGCGAATGCTCAAATCAATTACGATATTTGTCAATTCAATTATTTTTATACTTGGATTTCCGCCAATGACGATTTTTGTAAATTCAATTACTCGAATTGTAAGATCGTAATTGAAAAGTTTTCAATTAAAGCATATATTTATTTGAGCACAGATTTAATCAAAATTTCTTAATATTGTTGATTAAATTAGTACTTGAGTTAAGCATGACTTTAATCAATTTTTTATGGAAAATTTCAATTACGCGTGTAATCAAGTTGAGTGAGTGCTTAATCAAAATTACATAATGTTTTGATTACGCGCGTAATCAAGTTGACTGAGCGTTTAATCGAAATTATATAATGTTTTGATTACTAGCGTACTCAACTTGAGTATTCTGGTAATCAAAAGTCGGTGTTCGCTTTCAATCGAAATCGGTAATTTGTTCTTCTCTATTCCACTACTGCTAGAATGTTTGCATTGCGCGTGTGTGCCCATGCATTTTCTTGTTTTTGCTTATGGTATGTCTTTTTTTCGTTTGAACATTTATTTGTAAATTCTCAAAGATGTGTTTTGATTTCGCAATAATTTTGTAGCACATGTGTTGTTGCTGTCATTTTGTTGACGAGTGCCGATTGCAATAACAAAACACCGCTTGTAACGGATTTTAGGTGATGCGCATCTTCCACTTGTTCTCCCTGACAACAACAAAAATTCGCCTTAAAAATCGGACAAAAAAACGTCAAATAACATATAAAGAATGTTGTAATTTCAAGTACACAAGTACTTGATTCCAGTGAAATTTTAATTGATCTTCTTCGCTTTATAAAATGTAAAATTGTTGAACCAAGTATTCAAATGATTGAGTCAAATAATAAAATAATTGATTTTTATCTCTGTGTTCAAGCAAATCAGTAATTGAAATTAATTCGGGAATATTTTTTTCTGTGTACAGACATGTAATATTTGCATCCAAACAAAAAAATGTCAAATGTTTCAGTGTTTAGGGACTCTGAATGCACTTTCGCGATCAATTCACAATAGTCATAACTCGAGAAAGTGCCGTAGCCATAGTTCAGTATCGATAGTTGTGGCCAAAAAAATTAACACCCAATAGTTCTACCGCTTTCTGTAAACCCATCCTCTACATTTCTTCATTAGATTGGCAAAACAAACCATTTGAATACCCAAACCAACTCGATTCAGAGGACAGTATCCAACCACCCTAATGTAAGTCATTGGTTACATTGTAGACAGTGAACACGTGCAATACTAATATACAATATCACTCTCACAGAATTGAGTTGAGAGTGAGAGAATATTGAAATTGAGCAATAGTTGTCTTGCGCTATGACACTCTTTCGTTTATAGTCGTATGTAACTATAGATTGCAAAGCCTTCTTACCCTAACCCACACTCATAAATCTTGGAGGACTGAATGGTACACTGGTCTGACAACGAACAAGTGTATGAATCCGAAGCGAATATATGTATGAGTAAATAATGGTTGCAAGTTGGCTGATGATTGTATGATGTTGATTGGTTTGATGCCGATAATGCTCTGAGACTTGGTTTCAGTTAGTGTTGCCGGAAAGCGCTTATGCTGCAAGGTTTTGTAAGCCTCAGGAATTGCGCATTTCAGTTGTGCTTCAAACTCTGAGCTGTAAGCAACAACGAGCGGAATTTGAAACAGAAATGGTGTACGTCGAATTGGTTTCGTAACGAAATTTGTATTTTCAACGTATCACAAAAAGCACAATACTAGTGTTAATTCGCATTTCAATAACAAATATGCATAAAGAATGGTGATCCGAGTTTTCAACTCTCAAACTGCTTCGGTCTAAGTAAAAGTCTCCGATTTGATTCAACGATTGGGCCCTGAAGTTGATTCGCGGAATAGTTGCTGGTTAAAAATTATTCATTTCATACAGCAACGTAAGTGGACAGACGAATGGTTGAATAATTGAAATAAAACTAAAATAATAGTTGGAGTTGTTTTTCGACGAATTCTATATGTTCTTTATGACAACAGCTACAAATTTCCCTCAGAGAGTAAAAAATGACACCGAGGCCCCAAATCCTTAGGGGCACACAAAAACGTAAATGACTTTGGGCAAAACTGGGAAACACGGGTCTTTTTTAGGCCTTTCATCACGTAGTGGTGTTCGTATATGGTTATATTTCCCCCATTCTCTGTGGGTAATAGGTAGTCAGTCGTGATTGTTAATTCCGCATCGCTTTGGGTAACTATCCATTATTTTCTTCATACCATTTGGGTAATAGGTAAACGATCGCTACCCATTGCTAATTACCCACAAAATACGAAGCTTGGTTGCCATCCTATCAATGACTAAAGAATTGGTTATATATTCGGCGGGTAAATGGAAAATAAGTCATAAGATTCGTCAGATTTGGCAATATTACATTTGAAAGCAATCGTTAGAAATTTAGCTTTTGAACAACTTTTTTTTGAAAACAACACTTTTTAAATATTGTCTATCTTTCCTTCGTTGCAAATTTTGAACGAACTTTTACGAAAAAATTTAATGGGCCTTATATGGCTTTATAGCCTTTTATGGGTTTTCTAAATATTCCATAAAAGTGGGAATTAGTTGTAACGTAGGAGCAAACCCAGCTCCCCTAAATACAAAACGGGTCATAAATCAAAGTTGCAAGACTTTAATTTTTTGCTTAAAACCAATCACCGAGGACCATTTATATCTACTCCCTTGACGTCAGTTTGTCTTCCGTTCCATCAAAAAAAACTTCAGTATGAACATGTCTACTGTATTAAGTGACTGTCTCAATCATCCTTAAATTACAATCGATGTGGCAACGTCATTGGTTCTTGACTTGAGATTCTTATCTTGGGAATTATTAAACATCTATTGAGAGTTTTCATATACTTTTTAACTTTTCCAAATAGTTTTTTTAAATAATTTGAAGGGTAAACTCAACCATGTTTAATCTTTAAAAATAAATAAATGGTTTCCCATTACATCCCATGAGGGACAGGGGAGAGCTTCTCACAATCACTGAGCTGTGCGCTTTCCCGTTTTCACTCACCGACTGGAACCTACAGTTTTCACCCCGATTTCGAACCCAGAATCTCATGCACCCACGACCTTGAACTAGATGTATTTTACGATGGATTCGCAATTCTGCGAGGACTTACAATAGTTACATATATATTTGATATAATATCAAATATATAATTTTGAAGTATTACACACGTAATGTCACACTTAATATGTCATTCATTCAAAAATAGTGAATATAACAGGTGTGTTGACAAAGTGTTTTTGATGTTTAAATAAAATTCATTTATTGCAACAACAGAAACCAACACGACGATGTCGATTACAAAATAAAACGCACCCACTAAATTAAATAGCAAATCATTACGATAACAGAAAACATTTAATATGACTTCCGGTTGTTCTTAAACAAAACACGCAAAGTCTCTATTTTACTCTCTCACACATATTCCCACATACTTATAAAGTATCTAGTAAATATATCCAGACTACCGATTACTCTCACTAAATATACGACATTACGATTGATTGGATATCGACGTTGCATGTTGAAAATTATTGCTTTAGTAATAGCAGATAGAGGCATTGATTTATAACAACCAACACGAAAACAACAACAACATTTCGTTTTGTGTGTTAAAATTTTTATTTTAAATACAGCACAAATGTGTACGAACAATAGGAGATAACAAAAAAGTCAAAAGTTCGTTTAAATTTCACGGTTCTCCACCAAAAAGGCCTTGACAAATGTAAGTCAGCTGTTCTTATAACTCCACCTGGTGCAAGCCGACCAGCTCCTATCACACCGACCACACCACGAAGAGTGTGAAGTGAAACGTATGATGCGACAGATAGTCCCCGTGTATTTACTCTATGATATAAGTAAAACTGAGCATCAGAATTTTCACTTCTAGCATTTAAAGTGAACTTCTTGCATTTTTTTTGGGCAATTTCATTTTATTAAATAGAAAAACTGAAATAGTTCCTTTTTAAATTTTAATTTTAGGAAAAAAATTTTCAGATATAATACTTTTTGTTATTTTCCTTGAAGATTACTGTCATGGATATAAAAATATCAGATTATTATATTATGGGGCATTCCAAGTCAAATCGGACAGTTTGAAAATTTTTCTTTTTGATTTCCGCCATTTTGTGATATTTTGTGGCAGCCATGAAGCAACGGTTCGTGGTCAATTTTCATGTTGTTCTAATTGCTCGTTCAAAGGATATTGGTTTTTAAAAAAATCGATTTTTTAAATTACTGTTTTGGACAATTGGTCATAATTTCCTCAATAATGGTCCGACTTGGACATTTAAGCACAAATTGATAGGGGCAAATAATTATTAATATCTTTTTGATTTTTGAAAATTTTCAAAAATAATTTTTCCCGAAAACCGACCACTGGCTCAGAAGTTAGCAACTTTACCCTACTACGCTCCGACCACCAATCCGAAAATTTTGAACCCGCTGCCATTTCGCACCCTTGCATTTTCGGACATGGTCCTAGTGGACTTTTCTTCATGAAATGAGCCAAGGAATACGCTGGAGAAATTTGACCGGAACTTCTTGAATCACCCTGTATATATAATGTGGGACATTTGGCGTTGAAATTTTGTGAAACAGGATTACTCTGGGTGATTAGTTTAAATAACTAATCGCAAACAAGGCAGCTTTGGAGGTCCATATTGCAAAAAAGAAATACATTTTCTTTTCAAAAATCAACTCATCCATTTAAGGGGTTTTCAATAAGGGCGCTACAAATGTGTTTTTAAATAAAAAAAAACCGGTTTTAGATACCAATGCAATTTTTTATTCCTGTGAAAGTACGTTCGATGCCATTATGTATGGAACTCGATTTCTTTTGCATGGCCACCACGGGCACGCTTGCAGAAGTCCAGACGCTGAACCCAATTTTCGACGGTTTTCAAGCATAAATCGGCCGATAATTTCAATTTCAAGGTTCGATATTCGTACGAAGTTCATCAATCGTCGCTGGCTTGTTGGCATAGACCATAGACTTGACATAGCCCCACAGGAAATAATCTAACGGCGTCAAATCGCACGACCGAGGCGGCCAATCGACTGGGCCATTTCGTGAGATAACACGTTCACCAAACTTGGTTTCCAATAAATTGATTGTGGCATTCGCTGTGTGGCTTGTGGCGCCGTCCTGTTGGAACCACATGTCCTCCAAGTCCATATTATCCAATTGGTGCCAAAAGTATTCGGTTATCATTGAACGGTAGCGATTCGCATTCACAGTAATGTGCCGGTCTTGATCATCACGGAAGAAGTACGGCCCAATGACGCCGCCGCCCCATAAACCGCACCAAACCGTAATTTTTTCGGGATGCAATGATGACTCATGGATTACGTGTGGATTGCTGTCTGACCAATAACGCATATTTTGCTTATTTACGAAGCCATTCAGCCAGAAATGAGCCTCATCGCTGAAGATGA
The DNA here is from genome assembly GCA_963931995.1 of Phaonia tiefii. Classification (NCBI taxonomy): domain Eukaryota; kingdom Metazoa; phylum Arthropoda; class Insecta; order Diptera; family Muscidae; genus Phaonia; species Phaonia tiefii. Next base: position 53,186,115 of record OZ008367.1, read on the forward strand.
TTTTCCGATGAAAATCCGAATCATTTTCAAGTTGTTGCTCAGCCCAATTCACGAACATACGACGCTTACGGTGGTTAAGCGGCTTCAGTTCTTGCGTCAATTTGATCTTGTAAGGATGTAGGCCAAGATCTTTTCGCAAAATTCACCACAACGACGTCACAGAGGTGCCCAACGCTTGAGAACGACGTGTGAGAGACACATTTGGGCTTTCTTGAACTGAAGCCTCAGCGGCAGCAATTTTCTCGACACTACGGGTACTTCTTTGTCTCACTGGCACGGGAACATTTTGTACTGTGCCTGCGGATTCAAATTTGTCCACTAGACGCTCAATTGTTGATCTGCTAGGACGATTATGACGACCATAAATTGGACGTAGCGCTCTTAATGTTGAGGCCACTGACTCCAAATTTCGGTAGTAAATTTTAATAATTTCTACTCGTTGTTGGGTCGTATATCTTTCCATGATGAAATGGCAATCCTTACTGAAGAGAAATCTTGAAAGAGCGGGGAAAAATATGGCGTCGTTTGCTGTCCCTATCGATTTACTTTTGTGTCGTCTCTGTTGAAAAACCCTTTACGTAGTATATTTCAGTCCAAACAAATTGTGTTTGCTACTCAATATTACATGTTTGAGACGTAATGATTAATATGTTACAATATATGTTTTTGTGACCGAAATGTGGATGTATTTGTTGAAAACAGCTGAAATATAAACGTGGCAGAAAACAAAAATTCTTCAGTTCATGAAATCAGTGCTTGTAAACATGCACATGGTTCCTGTAATATGTTGCTGGCGCAGTTATCGTTCAGTGTGTGGCTTATTGGTGTAGACTGCCGATTTCACATACTCCCACAGAAAATTATCCAGCGGTGTTAAATTACACTGTTTTGGAGTCCAGATCACAGGGAGCAAGTTTGTGCATTGACGTATCAATTCAACCATAAATAACCTTGGACGCTGAATTAAATTTGCTTTGAAAATCGGGATCAACAACAATGTTGTTTGGACCTTTCCATCGTGCCCGGTGGTTGTGAGACTTCAATTTGTAAACTTGCAAGCTAAGATCTTTCCGTGAAATCTTTCATAAAGTAGATGAACATATGTGCGATTGAGGTGCACACTGATGGATGGACTCGTTCGATTCGTCGTCGATACTGCGTTCTACAATAGCAATAGTGAGAAATCGGTTCGTCGCTAAATTGATAACTTAATCTGATGGACTATCATGTCGAACAAAAATTTGAAGTAGTGCGTGATGCATTTCGCGAACAGAATCAAGTTTAGTAATACAAATGTACTTTATATATCTTAGTTCAGGCACCAGTCTATTGAAAATGAAATGGCAAACCAAACTGAATATAAATAAAACAAAAAAACATCGCATTAAGGGACCGTGGAGAGCTGTGCGCTTTCCAATTTCTATACTCAATGATTGGAACTTACAGTTTTACACCGATTCCGAACGGTATTATTATTATTACGTATTTATTGGATCGTCCTATGCAAATGAATTAATTTTCTTATGTAAAGCATAGGTTTGAAAATATTTAACAACGTTAACATGATTGAGGTAATACAGCTTACAGTTTAAACTTTCTTATATATGCTATTACAGATGAATGAAATAAATAAATAAAGTTAAGACAAAAATTTTAAATACAACTATAAAGATAAAGATAATTAAATTTAACATTATATATATTATAACATTATAAGATTTTTAAAGGCTAATTACTCAATAGTGCCACCATCCCTAAGCCAAGTGACCATGGTTGTAAGAAATGTAAGGTGGTCAGAGCAGGGACCGAGACCACGTTCTCATGAAAAAATTCACATAATACATGATTTCAGACCTTCGCCAGTGCAATGAAATAGTGCATTTAAAGAGTTATAATTTAACAATATCCAAGCTGCTGCTAACTAAGCGCCCTTGGTAACCCTTAATAAGTGCTACTAATGGCTAGTTTTTCAGTGAGTGGTCATCTCGGTTTCTTAGTCAAATTGTGGTTAAACATCGAACTGTGTTTTTCAGTCAATGGTTAGCGACGGTTTAACCAAAAAAGATGCACTAAAGTAGACAGTCAACATTTCTCTTGAATCGAATGCCCACAAACAAAACGGGTGAAGCGTTGTGACTCTCTGCTCTCTATTCATTGAATATTTCAATACACGAGTAGTTTTTTGATGATATTATTGTATATAACTATACAATTTACACCCATTTTGAAGTAAAATTACATAAAGTATGTAAAAAGTATGAAATAATCAAGATAAGACGCTGGAGAGAAATGTGTTTGAGTGAATCGTGTCGACTTTTTGGTTCTCTTTTACGAGGGTTGCCAAATTGCGCACAACTTCTGGTCATCTATTTCTTGATCATCTGTGGTTTAACCACCCAATGTTGGATGGTTAACTTGTAGTCAGAACCATATGATTTTTACAACCACATTAGTGATTGTCAAAATGGGAAATGTTCGATTGTAAAGTATAAAATACATGTTTCTGTTTGGAGTATTTGTACAAAAACGTTGAGCCTAGATAGTTAAATTGATGAGCCGGCATAGTTTTTTATAAATTTTTGTTGAAATAACTTCGATTTTCTGAATTAACTTCATATTTTACATAACTCCATTGGGTTGTTTGGTATTTAACGCAAAACAGAAGTTTTTTTCCAATAAGAATGACAGCGTTGTCATAATCGGTAACAACATGACAGGTTACATTAACTCGCCATTGAGAATCAAAATACTAAGTTAATATCTAATTATCTTTCAATTACGATTAAGTAATCCGGTAGTTCACTGCTGACTTGAAAATTGCCCATAATTGGGACACAACTCATGCCTTTCTTACATCCCTGCTTCTGACTAAGCAGTATTTGTTGCTGAGTATTCCTATTTGAGTTACCTCATATTTTATTCAATAATTTGCAAATCGCCCCGTGACTTCAAACCAGCCATAACTCAAAATTTTAAAATTTTCAGTAAAAGCCAAAAGTAGTTTTATTAAGTTAAAAACAAATGTATGGAAATTCTCAATAATAGACATTGTTTTAAACAAATTTAATTTTTTTTTAAATAGGTACTATTTGGACTAAATATATCTCCAGCCCAAAATCGAACTGCAAAAAATGGGGATAGGTTAGGCTCCCGGACTAAAAAATTGATCACCCTCATTCGCCCATCCCCGCAGTTTTCGGCACTTGCTCACTTAAGTTTTCAATTTTTTTTAAATAGGTACCATTTGGACTAAATATATCTCCAGTTCAAAATCTAAACTGAAAAAGTGGGGACAGCGTTCGATACCAATGCTCCCAAAATAACAATATATATCCCCCAAGTTTGCCCATCCCCTGTAGTTTTGGGGATATCACCACTAAATTTTTTAATTTTTTTTAAAATAGGTACTTTGACTAACTATATCTCCAGTCCAAAATCTAAACTGACAAAAACGAGGGCAGTGCTAGATACCAAGGCTCCCGAGGTAAAAAATATATCCCCCTCATTCGCCCAACCCCTGCCGTATTCCGAATATCACCAATTAATTTTTAATTTTTTTTTCAAAAATATGTACTGTTTGGAATAAATATATCTCCAGTCCAAAACCGAAACTGATAAAAGTGGGGACGGGGTTAGATACCAAGGCTCGCAAACTAAAAAAATGTGTTCCCTCATTCACCCATCCCAAGCAGTTTTCGGAATATGCCCACTTAAGTTTGGAATTTTTTTTAAAAATAGGTACTACTTGGACTAAATATATCGCCAGTCCAAAATCGAAACTGACAAAACTGGGGACAGGGTTAGATACCAAGGCTCCCAAACTAAAAAATGTATCCCCATCATTCGCCCAGCCCCATCAGTTTTCGGGATATACCCATTTAATTTTTAATTTTTTTTAAAGAAATATGTATTATTTGGACTAAATAAAACTCCAGTCCAAAATCGAAACTGAGAAAATGGGGACAGGGTTGGATTTCAAGGTTTCCGAGCTAAAAAACATATTAACCTCATTCGCCCCTCCCCCGCAGTTTTCGGGATATCCAAAATCTATTTTTCAATTTGTTTTCACAAATAGGTACTATTTGGACTAAATATATCTCCAGTCCAAAATCGAAACAGAAAATGTGGAAACAGGGGTGGATACCAAGGCTCCCGGACTAAAAAAATATATTCCTCCAATTCGCCCATCCCCCGAATTTTTCTGGATATGCCCATGTAAGTTTTATTTTTTTTTAATATGTACTATTTGGAATAGATATATCTCCAGTCCAAAATCGAAACTGGAAAACATGGGGACAGGGCTGGATTTCAAGGTTTCCGAGCTAAAAAATATATTACCCTCATTCGCCTGTCCGCCGCATTTTTAGGGATATGCCCACTTAAGCTTTAAATTTTTTTTTAATATGCACTATTTGGACTAAATACATCTCCATTCCAAAATCGAAACTGAAAAAAGTGGAGACTGGGTTGGACGCCAGGGATCCCAAACTAAAAAATGTATACCCCTCATTCGCCCGGCTCCACGAAATACCCCCCAAGGAAATAATGCCCAGGAAATTGCACATAATGAAATAAACCCCAAAAAGAGAAATAACATCCAAAAACAAAGAATGAAATAAAAGCCAATCAGAAATGAAATTAACTCCAAGGTAAAATGGAAACAAAAGCAAAAAAATGTGCTTGTAAAAGGCCCATTTGGAAACCCCGATTGGAAAACGAAATAACTTTAAAAAAAAAAAATATTAAAAACTTCCCAAAAAATTTGGTTATTTTTTAATATGATGTTATTTTTTAATATGATTTTTTAATTCATGGAGTCATTCGCCCACCCGCGAAGTTTTTCAGCTATGCTTACTTAATTTAAATTGGTCCTATTTGGACTAATTATATCTCCGGTCCAAAACCGAATCTGGAAAAGGTGGGGCTAGCGTTACATACCTTAATTCATGGACTATAAACGGTACCACTTTCATTCGCCCCACCTCTACTGCTTAGCAGAGAGACGCATTCAGTCTTTCTAACATTTACATCTTGACTACAAGCTCTTAATCACACATATTTGCAAAAGTTTGGTATTCCTGGGTAGACCGGGTGCTTCTTAATTGTTAGTGTAAATTTTTCCGAATTTCAGTGAATAGTTTCCAAGAAAATTTAGTTTTTCCGGAAGTTTCTTCATTTAAGATTTCCACAACCATTCACAATTTGGGTAATGGTAATTGTCTGTGCTAATTATAAACGTTTATAACTCCACTCACTTCATATTATATGCTGTCATAAAAATATAAAAAAATTTTAATTTTTCATTTTTATTCTGTTGTTCGACCTTTTCCTTATCAATAAATAATCAATATTCTTTGAGCTTGAGGTCAGATTTACTGTTGTTATATTTATTTTCCACCATATTTCGCTACTCCTTTGTGTAGCATCATCAGGAGATTTAAACAATATTTAACAATTAAAACAAAACAAAAATAACAATTACACAAAAACTTCCCTATTTGAAAAACACTGGTGGTCAGGAGAGGGGAAAATTTATCAATTAATTGGTATCAGAAACCAACGTCTTCAGGAAGAATAATCAACTTCCACTCGAAACATCAAAAACGTGTGATTATAAATACGGCGAAAAATTTAATAAACCGCGTTTTGACTATAAGTGATGTAGAATTCCACAAGGTCAATAAGGAAAGGATAAGGAACATTCTCAAGGACAACAACTTCCCGAACCATCTTACCAACAGACTGATAAGGCAATTTGAGGATAAACGACAACCTAACAGGGTTACTACAGATGAGCCAAAAATTTATAAGTCAATAACGTATATACCTGGAATAACAGATAGGTTGGCGAAGTCAAAAATATTTGACGACAAGAATTATAGGATAGCACACAAAACATATAACACAATAGGCAGAATATTTAGTAAAACAAAGGATAGTTTGGACAAATTTGATATGAGTAATATAGTATATAAAATACCATGTAAAGGAAATGACAACGAGGTTTGTAACAAAGTATATGTAGGGACTACAAAAAATAAACTAAAGACACGAATTGCAGGACACAAATCAGATCAGAAATATAGGCACATTTCTACACAGAAAACAGCATTAACATCCCATTGTGCTAGATTAAATCATTACCCAAACTTTCAGGATACAGCGGTTTTAAATAAAGAAAACAATTATAAACGTCGTTATATGTTAGAAATGCTACAGATAATTAATACACCAACATTCAAAAGAATTAACTATAAAACAGATACAGATAATGTAGCCCAAATTTACAGACATTTAATTAGTAAAAAGTAGAACCATTTAAGCAAGAATTATTTATCATATCAATCTAATATTTTTCTTTGGGTTAATTTATATGAACTTTTTACGAACATTATTTTTGTTTGTGTAACTTCAGAAAATTTTGAAAAAAGGCGGGAAAATTTGTTTGAATATTTTTGAATTGACATAATTTTTTCACAATTGTTATTTTTGTTTTGTTTTAATTGTTAAATATTGTTTAAATCTCCTGCTGATGCTACACAAAGGAGTAGCGAAATATCGAGGAAAATAAATATAACAACAGCAAATCTGACCTCAAGCTCGAAGAATATTGATTATTTATTTTAATTTTTCATTGATCTTGCAAAATTTCAAGTAATAGTGAAATGGCAAAAGATAGGCTTGAGATTAAGGTTTATATAGATAGCACTGCCTTAATTACCAAAACAACTTTTTCCACTCACCAGAGAAACATATTCATCGCAACAATGGATCATATTCATCGCGGTAATGAAATACATATAATCGTCACAGTGAGATAATGTTTTGAAATAGTAAAATCATTTCGATATGGCGATGAATCTTTACGTTAGTTTAATTTTGATGAAAGAATTCGTTGAATTTGAATGTCGCAAATTCATTCGCATTTTGGTTTCATATTTCTTATTATGAGTCCTAATATTTATTTAGATTATAAAAATAATTATTACCGGCATGAAAGACGAACAAGACCCACATCTAAACAACATTTATTGCCTCAGACTAAAAAATGCAAGTGGAGTGGAATTCTTGGAGGCATAGAAAGTAATCAACTTTAAACTAATTAGTAAACAACTACTTTAATACAAATACTGCAGAAGAAGTACATTTGCTAGGATATTATCATATGAACATCAAGCGCAAAAAACTAAACTCATGAGGAATCTTCAGCAACAAAATGCGATTTATTATGCGTCTGTCGATACCGTGTAAGTACAGACATTGACAACAGAGTTGGTTTCCATCTATCTTCTGAATGTTGTCGATTGTTTGTATTGAAGAGGTTCATGAATGGCAGCCTATGAGAACCGGCATCGCACACTACATGTGAATTTTACTGACATATTGAGCATTTCTTTTTGTACGCTACACATGGTCACCAAAATGTGTGAAGATAAATTTATACTATAAATTTATGTAGCGAAGACATAGTCTAGGTTTTTTTTTTGTCAAATTTCTAAGATCAATTTTTCCGTCAAAAACAGGGGTTTATATAAAAATGAGTGAACTAACTTTGATAAAATCAAGTATATTAAATATAGTCTAAATAGAAAACGGAATTGTTGTTTTTACTTATTCTCATACAACACTTGACAATATTCACAACCTAATCAAGGTCCCTCCCGATAAAGGTAATTAAATTTCCGATATATGTCCGTCTAAAAGAAAGAAAATGCGATACACATGGTAGTTCAGTCACGACTGGACAAATTTCACCAGCGTATTCTTTGGCTCATTTCATGAAAATATGTCCATCTACGACCATCTCCGAAAATGCAAGGGGGCGAAATATCAGCGGTCTGAAAAATCGGATTGGTGGTCGGAGGATACTAGGGTAAAATTGTTAACTTCTGAACCAGTGGTCAGATTTTTTTTGTTCTTGGTCTTGTTGGAAAGGGCTTTGGGAGACCTTTCAGAATCAATAAATTTAAAAAAAGTTAAATCGCCGAGGTACAGAGGTTTACAAAACAAATGTAAAAAAAGACATAAGACTGTGCACATAACCTCAATTTGCTCAACCAGATGGCAGGCAACTTACCGCTGCCCTAAACGAAGCCCAGAGGTCTTACCGTTCCAAAGTTATGGCCATTTGACTGAAATGGATTTTTGTTTGTTTTTGGAAGCGAAATAACAGGACACATTCATTTTTTTTTTTGTAAATTAACACGTTTAAGATTTTATTTTGTTGAAATTTTTGGCTGAAGAATTGCTGAACTTTGAAACGGTAAGACCTCTGGGCTTCATTTAAGGCGTATTGGAAAGGTAAGCGGTAGGGCTATCTTTTAAGAGAAAAAACAACATAAGTTACCTGCCATCTGGCTGAGCAAATTGAGGTTATGTGCACATTCTTATATCCCTTGTATCTCGGCGATTTCACTTTTTTTTAAATTAAAGACCGACAATTTTTAAACCGCTGCCATTTCGCCCCTGTCATTTTTGGGGATGGTCGTAGATGGACATATTTGCATGTAATAAGCAAGGAATACGCTGGTGAAATTTGTCCAGTCGTGACTGAACCACCCTGTATATGTTCATTAGGGTGGCAATGAAAAATCAACCATAATAAATTTGTTATGGACCTCCTCATATGTTATTTTGCATTTTGCGTTCGAGTGATTTTGTCATGTGAAATAATAATAATTGAAAGACGTATCTAACATGGGCGTTAAACTGGGTTTTAATGAAACAAACGGTTTCAAGAATGAAAAACGGTTGTCATGTCAGTTTATACAATACAAATCGATTTTGAAGTAAGGTTTTTGGAATGGGATTCTACAACTGCGTTCCTCAAGCCCGGGTTTTTAAGCCGTTTTGACCACAGAACTTATATTTTCAATGAAACAAACGGTTTTAATGAAACAAACGGTTTCAAGAATGAAAAACGGTTGTCATGTCAGTTTATACAATACAAATCGATTTTGAAGTAAGGTTTTTGGAATGGGATTCTACAACTGCGTTCCTCAAGCCCGGGTTTTTAAGCCGTTTTGACCACAGAACTTATATTTTCAATTCATCTCTTGCAATTGTTTGATTCCGCGGTTGTTAAACCCAGTTCCAAATACTGGAACAAAAGACCGGTTCCAATAATCAAATCCGAATTTATTAACAGTTTTATAGAATCTGATTTTTAACTGCGAGTGTTAAACCTGGGTTTTTTTAACCGGTTCCCAAAACCGGTTATTGTAATCTATTGTCAAATCCGATTTTATATAATCGGTTCGAGCACATAACTTATGTTTCTAGATCATGTTTGGAAATTTTTATGATTTGGTGCCCTTATAAGGCCATCTTGGCGATTTTTCTTCGAGATGACCAACTTTGCCGCACCATATCATTTTGAAACCGTTGAGTGACTATATCGTGTTATACCATATTGTAAGTGTACAGAATTTTTCTGCTAGAAGGCATTGGTATCCAAGTTGAATATTTTTTTTAATTTTGACACAACTTTTCGGAAAAACCGAAAAACCCAAATTTAAATCTTTTCTAAAAATTTACCATTTTTTCAAATTAAGAGTTTGAACCCCTAGAGTGGTTGGATTATACTAAAATTGCGACCGCTTTAAATTCAGGTCAGACTCACTCAATGTACAATTTTTTACAGATGTACCTAAAGGGTGGGTCATGTAAACTGTGGAATTAAATTTTGCTTTTAAAACAATATTAATACCAGGTTTTTGAAAATTCTGATTGTATTGGTGAGGTCCATCATTTACACGCTGAAAAATCTGTCGTTGTTTGTTGTTTGGATGCAAGTATATAGCCTGTCGCAAATATAATATACTTGTGCCCAAACGCATTGTGTTTGCTATTCAATGTTACACGTTTGAGACACAATGATTAATATGTTATAACATACTTGGTTGCGACCAAAATATATCTGTGTTTGTGATATAAATACAGCCGTGTTTCTGGCACTATTTATGCTCTCTCGAGAGCAAGAGAATAAAAGAGGGGCAATGTGTGGGCCGTCGATGGTGCAATGGTTAGTGTGCGCGGCTCTTGTACATGAGATCCTGGGTTCGAACCCTGCTCTGACCATCTTCAAATTTCTTTCGGCGGCAGTCACCTCGCATAGTGACGACGACACTATCGAGTATATAGCCATGAAAAAGCTTCTCGAAATACCGTTCGGAATCGGTGTAAAACTGTAGGTCCCAATCAGTGAGTGAGAACCGGAAAGCCCACAGCTCAGAGATTGTGAGAAGTTCTCCCTGGTCTCTTCATGGGATGTAATGGAAACCATTTATTTACTTTTTAGTCAATGAGTGTGTGTATCTTGTAAGTGTGTCTGTTTTTTTTTGCATTATTCTCTCAGTGACTGATTCATAAGTATTTCTGAATGTGCGTCCAAATTGCAGATGAAGTCAGTGTTTCGTATTTTGACTGATGTATTGCGTTTTAGTTTCATGTATTCAGTCGTCAAAGGCTCATCGGGGAGAGGATATTAAAAACGCTTGATCAGTGAAAAAAGTAGAAACAAACGCTCGGACGGTTAAATGGTTTGTGATGTTGCTTTGGTTTTTGTGTATGTGTTTCGGATATATTTATGTGTGCTACCAAAATGGGAAACGATTTTGGGGAAAGAAACTTGAAAGGGCAACAACATGAATCCCTTTTTCTGCCCGAGCATCGACTGAAAAAATCGGAATTTCGGACCATTTGTGAAATTTTGTAGAAATACACAAGTAATTAATACACGCTTGTCTTGCGTTAACTAAAGTTTGTATATAAGTATATTGTTTGTGTACCAACGCAAAAGTGATAACCAAGGCATAGTTGAAACCTTCTGAAAACAAAAACGTGAGAGACAACAAAGAAAGGAGAAGCAAAAGAGCAGTAGATTCTCATTTCATAAAAAAAAGTAATGCATTCAATGAAAGTATGTAAATGTAAAAAGGGTCACTGTAAATATTTACATTTTTTGTATTAATTATTTATTTTAATTATAATAAACAAAGAAAGAACGAATAATTCGTTTCTAAATATTATGTTTGGGAGAAAATACGTTTCCATGTTTCCACGTAAGTATATGGTGGATTGGGGGACACACGCGAATGCTTCCACGTAAGTATATGGTTGGTTGGGATGAAGCACGCATATGTTTCCACGTAAAAGCATACATATTTGCCAGTAAACATGCTAATGTTTGCATTTAAATACATCTGAGTTTGGGACTTGCAAACATATAAATGTTTGAAGTGTGTTCCAAACACATGCATTGTTACCGGAGAATATGTTACAGAGGAAGTTCTTTTTAGCGCGTAGATTTGTTATTACTACATTGAAAGAAAAATGTGCGCCGCACAAGTGAAATAGTTAATCGCCGCGATGGATATTTTCATCGACCACCGCAACGGACATTCTATAGTCACGGCTGTGATGAATATATTTAAATTCTGCGAATAATAGGTATCATAACCGTGAGGTCCTTGTTTTATACATGCGATAAAAATATGCCACTACTTTAACGACTAAGTCTAATTGATGGATTGAAATGTGGTCCCTATTTTAGTTAAGTTTTAGAACTGTTATGATAAAGGGTCATGTGAAATTTGAAATTTGGTATTTCAAAGCAAATGGGCAATTTAACATTTATGATGTGATCGATTATTACTGAAAGGTTTGAAATTTATGAAGAAAAAAAATTATTGAAGAAAATTGCGAAATATTAAAAACTTTCTTCAATCAAAATTGTCGTAGTGAGGCCTCGGAAAATCCACACGGCTTTAAATCGCGAAATCGGTCACGAAATGGACTGTTTGGGCATGTACTAAAAAATGGTAATGTACTAAAAAATTTTTGTATATCGAATGAAGTACGGAACGATGTAAATTGCAATTCTAACACGAATCAGATTATGAATAAGCAATCTAAAAAATAAAAGGAAAAAAAACTAATTAAATAAGCGTAATTAAAATGAATTAGTTAATTAATTTTCTAGGGATCTCTCAAATAAAACGCTTGCATTTAAATTAAAAATGGTGACATTTAATTTTGACACTTAATTTGACATTTAATTTTGTCACCATTTTTAATTTAAATGCAAGCGTTTGATTTGAGAGACCCCTAGAAAATCATTTAACTAATTCATTTTAATTACGCTCTTTATTGAAAGTATCTAGACCATTGTTGTTGAAGTGCTAAGTAGGCGGACCATTGTACAACCCCATCATGAAGAAGAATATACTTATTAAGGCTAAGAGAAAAATTATTTTCAAGTTTTTAGTACATTTAGAAATAAAACACTGTAACTTAATTTTCTTTTAATTATTTTTTTATTTTTAATTTTTTAGTAAATAAATTTTTAATGTTTTAATTTTTTTTTCATATTCATGTATTGTCATCCAAATCTTGCAAGTGTGCAAAATTTTAGTTCGTTTGGTCAAGTGCAACTGTGCTAAAAATGAGTTACTAGATTTGAACAATACACACTGATTTGAACAACAAAGCAAGTTAAATAAAACACTGTAACAATATAATATAATATAATATGACCAAGATAGCATAACCAACAATTTACAAACTGGCAGACAATGGTGCAATGATTAGCGTGCGGGACTTTTATAACAACGCAGGTGTAATCCCGTACAGGTCATCATTCATTTCTGCTAGCGACAATTACCGCTCATAGTGATGGCGGTACATTCGGGTAACTAGTCATGAGAACACTTCGCAAAACCTGCTCGGAAACGCTGTTACACTCATGGTGCAGGTACCAATTCGTGAGTCTAAAATATAGGAATCGCAGGAAATTATTAGGAATTTATGTCAAGCTCTCGTCTATCCGTTAATGGCCCTGAATATTTAGTTTTTCAAAACAAATGCATAAGTACTTATAGAAAGGTACCTGAAAAAAAGTTTTGAATCAAAAGTTCGTCAAAACTTTGATTTCCCTATTTACAAGTTCCTAAAAAAGCCTACCTTAAAGCCTACCGTTTGTTGTGAATGTCAGCTACTAAGAACTTGTCCCAAAGCTAAACTACATCATATATTTATTCTCTCGAAGTAGGGTATTTCTGTGTCGACGCTGTGGCCGATAAATACACTTGTTGCTTTTGTTCAACATATATTTGATGGCTGTAGAATAATAATAACACAATATTGTGAGTTGTAAATTAATTTAAATGGAATTGCATTATATGGACACATATAAATGAATCTGGTGATTCCAGTTTCGTTGTTATGTCGCAGACCTCTTCTGTACCGGGGTATGTGTGTTCTCGCTCTCTCCCTCGTATTTTGCCGGTTGATATTATGAATGAATTAAATTTTCTGGATGACATGTGATGCCAAGGAAGAGACTAACAGCAAAATTAAACACAAGTCGTAGAAAATTATTAAGAATGGTCAGTTTCTGGCGTAGCAAACACTGATTGCATACAAATTTTGAATTTCAAATAGAATTATAAATGTTTATTAATTGATTTTTAATAATATGTTTTAAATTAATATATAATATTATATATTAATATATAATAATTAATAATATCTTTATATACATATATAATTCTACTGCACGTGTGTTTGTGACTGAACTCCTCCTAAACTTCTGGACCGATTTGAATAAATTTTTTTGTATGCGTTTGAGTGGCGCCCTGGGTGGTTTAGATTTACTATTCGGTCCAATTGGACAAGGGTGCGTGGTACCTCCCATACAAACCACAAATTAAAAATCCATTATTTTTGCTCCTGCTAACGGTATTTGAACAAAATTTGCAGGTCAACGTCTGCCGGGTCAGCTAGTATATTATATATTATAACAATTTTTGTTGTTTTTCACAATTTCGATTTATAATTTCTTACTTCAAATTGGAGATTGATTGTAAATATTTTAAATCTGGATGAAATATTCATTCATGCCCGCTGTTTTTTAATCAATTAGGTGGTCATATGTCATAAGTCGTAGAACTGAAGTGGTATTTTGCTTGAAGCTTTTCAACACGAGATTTTTGGAAATGCTAAACACAAATCTGAAATCAGCAATTTAAAATTTCACATGGCGGATCCAGGAGAGCGGACAAAAAACATAAAAATTGTGTTGAAACTCATTTCTTGGGATTTTCTGAATATTTAATTAGGAATCTGTGGTCAAAATTGTAAAATATTGATATTTTTAAATTGGTGATTTTCAGACTGGTGAATAAATTGGTGATTTCCAGACTGACTCATTACGATTTTTAAAACCCAAGATAGCGTATTAGAGACAGCGAACGAAAGATCTAAAACCTATTTAAGTTATTGCTTTAATGCTTGGGGCTTTTCAAGTCAGCTGATGACAAATTTGTGGTTAAAATGGTAAAATGTAAATGTGCGGCCAAAAAATATAAAAAAATCTTGAATTAGCTGCATTTATACACTAAAGTGTACTGCCAACCCCTTTTTGGCGGAGCGGGGTATCATACCATACGTATGGAAGTGTTGATTACCACTTTTCATCGTTTGGACTTCCCACTACTAGTATAATTTCCCCGTTATTTCGAATTAGAGATTTATGTAGTGACTGATTATTAGTTAAGGGTTAGAAATTTCCGAAATGGGTCACTTTACGCTTGAAGTAATTTGGGGAATGTGAATAAATTTCAAAGTGGCCATCGGTGGTGCAATGAATAGTGTACGCGGCTCTTGTGCATGAGAACGTCGGTTCGATTCCCGCTCTGACCACCTTACATTTTCTTCGACGACGGCCACCTCGCTTAGTGCTGGCGACACTATCGAGTACTTAGCCATGAAAAAACTTCTCAAAATACAGTTCGGAACCGGTGTAAAAATGTAGATCCCAATCGGTGAGTAAAAAATTAGAAACATGGGATGTAATGGGAAACGGGGTATTCTTTCTTTCAATGTTCTAAGTCTTCAACTCAAACTGTAGGAAATCTATGAAATAAGTTCGATAAAAATTTAGTGTCATCAATGCAGTTTGTGGATCAACTACAAGTGAGTTCATAAATCCGGGTCGTTATTGGATAAAAGAACTCGTGTACGTGCTCGTCCAGTGCGTTTAGTGTAAAATGTTGCCGCTGTAGCTGAAAGTGTGTTCGAAAAGCCATCAACTCGCCTCCGTTAGGAGAAGTTTAACATTTCTTGCAAGACGGCGCTACTACGTGCAACACAGCTAATGTTACAATCCATATTTTCCGCACTGTGCGGATCGGGGTTCCAATTGCCGCCTCACAGCTGTTATTTGACCTTGTTAGGAGGTTAAGTCTGGGAGCCGTGAAAGATAAGTGTTGCGCAACCACTCCCGAGTCCACTGACGCCTTAAATCGACGCTGTCGTTCACGAAATAGCGGCCCAAACAATCGGCAATGTATCCACAAATTGGATAGATCGTTTGAACGTCGTAGAAGCCATTTGAACGATGTAGTGTTTCATTGATAAATATCAATGATGGGCCTTACCCATAAAATCATAATTTTGTTCAAAGCGAAATAAAATTCCAAATTTTACATGGCGCACCCTTTATTGTTCTCTTTCGCAATTTGTTGTAGGATACAAACAACAATTGAAGTTCCACTTTAGTGAGCATACTGGTAGTACTGAAGCTCATAAAAGAGCGAACATTGGTATTATAATAATGATTTTATACCTCTCGAAAGTATGACGTTGCTCACGCGAGCAGATTTGTCGCTACTCACGTTTACGTACGATCAAGTGGACAAATTTTGTTCTGAATCACATTCACGCATGAGTCACGCATGATACACATGGATCACAGAAATCACGTAAATATGTTTGTGAGTAATACAAGTGTTTTTAGAACCCTTCCAAAAAATACCTTGTTTATCAAAGTAGGAATAAAATCGAAATTAAATGAATTTAAACATTCGGAATCATTCTCATTCTCATTCTCTCATTCTCTCAATCAAGACTCACGCGAAAATAATAGTTCTGCACTCTTACTCACGCAACGATTGGACTAACGCACGCTCACGCTCTGCTTTGTTTTGCGCTCACATGAGCAAATCTTGATCCCACAGACTCAGGGCCGTACGCAGGAATTTATTTCCGGGGGGGGGTTTAACCACTTTACCAAAAATAATACAAAAACTAGTTTGGATTACAAGTAAAAGAAAGCTAAAAAAAATATTTTCAGGGGGGGGGGGGGTTAACCCTTAACCCCACCCCATCATGCGCACGTCCCTGCACAGACTAATTATATACCTAGAGGTGTCATCTGTCTTTCATTACACACACTTCGAGATGAGGTCGATGTGATAGAGAGATGCTCGACGTAAATTGACTTACACCAGGTGCAGTTACAAGAACTGTCGACTTAAATATGTCATGTTGTTTTGGTTGAGAACTGTGAAATTTAAACGCATTTTGGACTTTTTTGTTGTCTTCTATTGTTTGTTAGTTTTTTTAGTCACACTTGTGTAGTATTTCACACCAACATTTTAACATACAACGTTAAATGCCGTTGTTGATTCCTTCCTGGTTGTTTCGAATCTATGCCTCTACCTGCTATTATTAAAGCAATACTTTTCAACACGCAACGTCCATATGCAACCAAGCATAATCTCATTAATTTACTGAATGCTCTAGGTTTATAATTACTCTATGGTTGATTCTAATCACTATCACTCGTTAATAACACCGTGGAACGCAAAAAACAATAACAAGTTTCCGACAAGGGATTATGATAGAGGGGGTAAAAAAATTTACGTGTATCGGCGTTATGAAAGTTTACGCCTGATTTTCTTTTTAAGGGTGGTGAAATTTTCCCCGTTTCGCATATTCTTATGATGACTTTGCATAGAAAACCATGTTATCCTTACATTTTAGGTATAGGATTGTTTTGCAATTTTATGTACAAATTTACGAGAAACATTTTTGCAGAATACTTTAACCCTCTACCGCCTTCTTCATTATGTGGAAAACGGTAAAAAACAACCCCCCAAAAACAGGGATGTAACGTACTACAAAAATATTTCTCATAAAATTCTACTAAAAGTTTGTTAGACTAAAGCTCAAAACTTAACCTGAATGTCAAAAAGAAATCAAACCTGGAAATGCATTTAAGTGATAATTTCGTACTTATTCCGAGTTGGCGCTAAAATGTCCCACCACACTGCATTTTAGGGGGTTGGTGTGTATTCGAAAACTATTCTACGTCAAATTTCACTATAAGTCGCTGAAGAAAAGAAAGGTGTAGATTAATATCTGTAAATACAACATCAGTATAAATTTGGGTATCTAAGAAAGAATTTATTTATTAATTTTTTTTCCTCTTGGTAATTCTATGCCGTTATCAAACAATGACCATCATATGGCAGCTACAAGAGAGTGAATACTCTTCCCTTGATAGCGTTCTTCAGTAGGTGCTTATGTTTGATGAAGTGTTTCACCATGTTCATCGGACTCTGTTGCCAACTGATGCTCATAAACCACAAAAAATCTTTGTCTTAAATTTTGACATAAAATTGCTGAACACATCCTTTACCAGTGTTGCCGTTTTGGTCGGATCCGACCAAATTTGGTCGGAAAAAATTTAAAATTTTTAATTTGGTCGGAAGGTCGGACCAATTCAATTTTGGTCAGTTTATGTCTCCAATCACAAATTATTTTTTCCTTTGCATTATTTATTTAAAATCTCATATATTTTATCTTAAAAATACTTTTTTCACACTGGTTACCATTTACCAATAAATTATGCACTTCGATGACGGGTAAGTAGTTATTAACGATGTTTATATTAGATCAGTGACATAGAACTGTGCGATACGTTAACCGAATTCCGCTGTTGGCCATTAAATTATAAACGACGTTTAGCTAAAATTAGTGACAACACTGCATAGTGAACACCGTACAAAGTACCAGAGAGTCGAAATACATCGCCAGATGATCAGGTTGCGCAAAACACGGAAAAACGAAGCGCTTTTTTTTAAACGCGTTGTTCTCAATAACTTCTTTTCGGAGCAGAGGTCCCTTTTCGTGGAGCAAGTCGCATATGTTAAAAAACCTGAATAACAATTTTTTACTTACAATTTTCAATTTCAGTTATTAATTATATTACATAAATATTAATTTACATGCCTGAATTCTTTAATGCAAATATGTTATAACTACCTGAAATCTTTATTTTACTTAAATAACTATTAAATAAAATGTATATCACAAAACACAAATATTAATTAAATTTTCAAATTTGGTCGGAAGCAGGCGATTTTGGGAAAATTTTGGTCGGGAAAAAAATTTGTAAACGGCAACACTGTCCTATACCTAAAATATAAGGATAACATGGTTTCCTAAGCCGATTCATCTAAGAATGTGGAAAAGGGTGAACATTTCACCTCCCTTCCCCTTAAAAAAAAATTCAGACGTAAACTTTCAAAACGCCAAAACACGTATATTTTTTTTACCCGCTCTATCAGAATCCGTTGCCATACCCTTGTTATTTTCGAAAAAGTTTCATTTTGTTCCACAGTGTAACGGGCGATTCACAGGAATCAGGTGACTAGCAGCCATCTCTAGTCTAAACACATTGTTGTTGTTAATGCTGGTAATTTGGACATTTTATATTAAATAGTGTGCTCGATTTATATTAAGAAGTTTTGTCAATTAATTTTGGTGAAGGCAGGATTGTTCCTATGTCGAGCTGTCAAAACAACAAAAATTGTTTCAAATACGGCTTTAACTTTGTACTGTCAGAATTCTGTGAAACCGACAACAGTCCGTCAATTTGTGCCTGAACTTCATATAAAGGCATCAGCCTAAATATAAATATGTGTTAACGGGTGCATACTGGTGCATTTCCTGATTCAGCATTTAAACGTTTTGTGGCAATACTGATGATGATCGTCTCCTGTTATTATCGTAATGGTATCGTTCGTTTTGTTTATAAAGTCTTGTTTTTTATTTCTTATTATTGCTTTTTCGTCTTATTCTTCGTGCTCTGGGTCCCTTTTATTTTTAATTTTTTTTATTTCGTATCGTTTTGTCCGCAAATCGCAGCCCATAACCCGGACATTCGAAATTAAATGTTGTGATCGTAAGCTTTAATTACGTATAGTTTATATGCATCAAGAAACACAAATTTATTTTCAACTGTTGGAGTGCTGATTTCTCTTTTGCCTTGATTGACTGGTTTAAGTCCATGTTTGAAATGATCGAAGTAACAAAAAGTCCTTTAATGGTGTTGTTTTAGAATTATTTAGCTTCTTAAGTGCTTTGGTGTTTAACCCAAGAAAAAGGGATTCACATTACTGGCAGGGTCGTGGAAACTGCACAAAAATTTAACGTCTCCGACCCCAACTTCGACTTCAGCAATTAGAAAGTCTACTACTCAGCTCCGACTCCAGCATTTCGAAATACCCCTGTCAAATATTTATATGTGCAATGTATCATGTTGAGTTGGAGCTTTGAAAACTAAAATTTTTTTGATTTTTATTTTATATATTAGTTTATATTTATGTGTTCTTTAAATTTACAAGAACACATATTTTTTCATTTCTTGTTTAGAACAAATAAAAGTGTTTGATATATTCTTCATAGAAAATATTTATATATGCAAAAATGAAACTTAAATTTAATTTTTATTCTTATCCAATTAAAATATGTAATTAATATGATATTGAGTTGCTCTTGTATATAAGAACTTGTTGTAGCCTGCGTGGCATAAAACTCACTGAGTTGCTTAAAGTGGACATGCCAATTTTCTCCCATTCCGCCAATATTGCTAATTTTAGCTCTTTAAGCGTCGTATACTGCTTCGACTTTGAAAACACCTTGGCGGAAAGTATCCCCCAGAGGTCTTGAATTGGGTTAAGGTCGGCACTTATGGCTGGCCATTCTAGTAATGGAATATTTCGGGACTTATAAAAATCCCTTGTGAGCCGAGCAATGTGGATCGGGGCGTTGTCTTGTTGAAAAGTCCAGTTATCTCCATATAATTCGCCAGCAAAGTAAATTAAATTGCAGTCCAACAGATCAACGTATGCTTCCGCATTCATTTCAGTTGGGATAAAGCATATTTCTGACTACGCTCGTCCTCCAAATGCAGCCCATATCATAAGAGATCCACCACAGTGGTTTCGCTTGTAGCACGTTTGCCGAGGATGTCGTAAATCTCTCCAATATTTATGGTGACCATCAGGTCCGTCCAAATTAAACTTTTTCTAATCACTAAATATAACGGTTTCAAATTCGTCCAACCAAAACTTGTACATTTCTTCAAAAGCAATACGAGCATTTTTATGGCGCTGGGTTAAGCATGGTTTGGCCATTTTGCTTTGGTACCGAATACCTATGTCGTCCTTTAGCAGTTGCTGGACACGCTGTCTCGTTACATTTAGACCCAATTCCACCTTTATTTCCCTACAACTCATATCCTCATTAGATGGTAAATGCCGAATGCCCCCCTTAGTCCTCTGTTCTGCAGTTGGGATGCGTCCTCTGCGCTTAATACAACCATAGTTTTTGGAGTCTTTGAGAAAATTCAAAACTGTATAGCGATGCTGATTTACTGCAGCTGCAATCTCGCCAATTCGTTTACCTGCAAGTCTCATTCCAACAATTTCTCCGCGCTCCTCATCCGCAAGTTTACTACCACGTGGCATGTTCAACTAGAAACAAAACTGTGAATATAAAGTTTGTTAGAATATATTCATAACGGTCACTTTACTCACGTACAGAAAGATATTTTATACTAAACACCCGAGAAAAATAGAGTTGTTCACTTTAAAGTGTCAGGAACGCGACTGCACATATAACTATTTTCTATTGAATAGCAGACTTACAGCGATGACGGGACTACAAATAAAGTCCAAAACAGAAAAAAGTATATGATAAAGAGAGAGGGATATTCTCGAAAAAATTGTATATGGTCGACATTAAATTACAGTTAGTTTTCAGAAGGAAAGAACAAAAAAATATTTAGCACATATAAATATTTGTCAGAGGTACACGACGCCACTATGACTCCAAAGTTAAATAAAACCATTTTCTAAAGTATGATTTTCATTAAGTACGAATTCATTTGAACTCCGTTTACTTACCATTGATGGTAGCACAAGACAGACCTACACGCTGAAAAATCAATAGTTTTCTGTCATTTGCATGCAAAGATAACATGTGTTTATTTGTCGGAAATATATTATACTTGTGCCCAGACGCATTGTGTTTGCTATTCAACATTACATGTTTGAGACACAATGAGTAATATATTATAACATATGTGTTTGCGACCCAAATATATTTGTGTTTGTGATATAAATACAGCCGTGATTGTTGCACTGTTTATGCTCTCTCGAGAGCAAGAGAATACAAGAGGGGCAACGAGTGTGTATAACTTGTAAGTGTGTGTCTGTATTTTTGCATTATTCTCTCAGTGAGTTATTCATAAATAATCCAGAATATGCGTGAAAATTGCAGATGAAGTCAGTGTTTCTTATTTTGGCTGATTTATTGCGTTTTAATTTCATGTATTCAGTCGTCAATAGTTCATCGGACAGAGGATATCAATAGCGATTGATCAGTGAAAATAGAATAAACAAACGCTCGGACGGTTAAATGGTTTCCCAATGTGCACATAAACGGACGCGGATCCGTTACGAACTCGTTACGGGTCCGTAAAATCACAAAAAGCGAAATGTGAGATCTCCAATTCATTTCGAACCCGTTACGAGTCCGTAAAAACAATAAAAAGCGAATCAGTGAAATTGTGATTTGGCGGTTCCGTCTCGAACCCGTTACTAGTCCGCAAAAACATACAAAAGTGAATCAGTGACATTGCGATTTGTCGGGTCCATCACGAATTGATTTTATTTCCAAAAAACGAATCCGAAACGGATTCGAATATGAAGTTCGTTACGAGTTAGAGACGGATCCGAAAACGTACAAAAAACGATTCGCGGTTTCGAGAGGAATTTTATACGAAAACGAATTCGTTATGAGTTCGTAACGGATGTCTGTTTCGGACAAAATGTCCGCAGAAATGGATCCGTCTCGAATTCGTAACAGATTCAGAACGATCATTGGGTTGTGATGTTGCTTGGGGTTTTGTGTATGTGTTGCGCATATATTTATGTGTGCTACCAAAGTGAGAAACGATTTTGAGAAAGAAACTGGAAAGGGCAACAACGAGCCCTTTTTCTGCCCGAGCCTCTACTGAAATCGGAATCGGAATGGCGGAGCAGTTGTGAAATATAATAAAAAAAAACACAAGTATATAATACACGCTTGTCTTGCATGAAGTAGAGTTGTATATAAGTACATTGTTTGTGTACCAACGCATGGTGATAACCAACTCATAGTTGAAACCTTCTGAAACCAATAACGTGAGAGACAACAAAGAAAGGATAAGCAAAAGAGCAGCAGATTCTCAATTCATAAAAAAGCCATGCATTCAGCAAGTAAATGTAAGTTTCCACGTAAAAGCATACACATTTTTTTTTTTTTCTTTTTGTGTGGGGATCCATTACATTTACAAAAAGTAAATGTAAGTTTCCACGTAAAAGCATACACATTTGTCAGTAAACATGCTAATATTTGCATTTAAATACACCGGAGTTTGGGAAAACATAAAAAAACATAAAAATGTTTGAAGTGTGTTCCAAACATAAGCATGGTTCCTGCAGAAAATTTGTGGGAGAATATGTTACAGAGGCCGTGAAGGGAGTAGGGTGCCGAAATTTAAATGTACGACTTGTGGGCGTCGCAAGAGGGTTTTTTTTAGAATTAGAAGACCGAAGATTAGTTCACAAATTGTACTCACCACGGGCAGATGATTATGAAACCGGTGTATCAAGAATTACAATCTCTTTTAGAGCCCGTGCAAAAGTGCGGTGAGCAATTCCCACTACAGACGAAGCTGAACCCGAATTTTGTGAATATATTTAACGGTAAATATATTTCGGTGAATTTTTAGTGAATTTGTTCAGTTTAAGTTATTCAGTGTTTTCGAGCAGAGACCGTGTTTAACCCCCATGTGTAACCCATACACATCCTCGTGGGGAATGTGTAATGGACACTTGCCCATTACCTACAGGGTTTGGAGAAAATAATGCGTAGCTACCCACGAAACTGGGGAATTGCCCATCGCGATTACCTACGACGATGAGGAATTACCCATCACGATTAGCTATTACCCTCAGCGTAATGAAGAAAATAATAGTTAGTTACTAGAGTGCTAAACAATCGACATTTTCGATAAACCGCTTTTCGATTTATTCGAAAAATCAATTTTTCGGGAAACCGGTTTTCAATAAAGGTTGAATTGAATTGAACTGAACTGAACTGAACTGAACTGAACTGAACTGAACTGAATTGAATTGAACTGAATTGAATTGGATTAAATTAAATTAAATTGAATTGAATTGAATTGAATTGAATAGAATTGAATTGAATTGAATTGAATTGAATTTAATTGAATTGAATTGAATTGAATTGAATTGAATTGAATTGAATTGAATTGAATTGAATTGAATTGAATTGAATTGAATTGAATTGAATTGAATTGAATTGAATTGAATTGAATTGAATTGAATTGAATTGAATTGAATTGAATTGAATTGAATTGAATTGAATTGAATTGAATTGAATTGAGTTGAATTGAATTAAATGGAATTGAATAGAATCGAATTGAACTGAGTTGAATTGAGTTGAATTTAATTGAAATGAATTGAATTTAATTGAATAGAATTGAGTTGAATTGAATCGAACTAAGTTGAATTAAATTATATTGAATTCAATTGCATTGGTTTGAATAGCGTTGAATTTAATTAAATGGAATTGAATTGAATATTATTTTTAGTGTTTCGATTTTTAAATTTCACGTGTGTAGTTAGTTTTGTCTATAACGTTTAATTATTTAAAAAATTTTTTCGATAAAATAAAAAATGGCTGTAACTCGGAAACGGAGCGTCCAATCGCAAAAATAACAAAATTTTTTACCACCTTACGATGCTTTAACCTACGGATATTTTGAGGACATCACTTTTTTTTAAAAAAAAATTAGTAAATCTAAAATTTTGCGAATCAAAAATGGCTATCGAGTCACAAAATTTATTATTGTTGCGTTAGCTGCACCGTTTCCGAGTTATAGATATTTTTTTATTTTAGTGATTTTATTATTTTGGCTATGTTTTTAAAGTCGGCCATACGAATTGAACCACTTTCTGAGAAACCCTTAGATGCCTTTGAAAAATTTGATATTTTTCGATTGAACACTCCGTTTTCGAAATATTGGCATAAGGGAGTTTTAGCCATTATAGATTCGCGAAACTTTAGTTTTAGCGATTTAAAATAAAGTGATGCCGTCTTCAAGACATCCGACATCTCCAAGACGCTCCGTTTTCGAAATATAGACATAATGGCGTTATAGCGATTCTTTTATTCGAAAAATTTTAATTTTAGCGATTTGTAAAAAAAAAATCAATGAGTGTTTGAACTCACGGGCGATGTTTCAGTTAAAAGGTATCTGTTCGATTTTTATGAACACATAAGTAAATTTTGCATTGAAAAATAAAAAAAAAGAATAGTTTTTGTGCTGAAGGCTGTTTTGCTATTGCACTTTCCTTTTTCTTACATCTGCTTTAACATTAGTTGTAATATTGTTAAAATAAATAAAACAATATTTAGCTCACTGAAATAACTGTTTTTGTTTTGTCATAAACAGAGCGACGACAAAAAGTACTGAATAGTATAGAGAACGTATTGCACTCATTTCTGCTCTCATGCAGAGAGTCTGAGTAGAAGAGCATAAACGAGTCTTATTCTCTTTATAGAATATTTCAATATAAATGCACCATTTCGACTGTGTCATCAGTACACAAAACAATACAAAAAGCATAAATATTTCAAAAGGCATCAATGTTTCACATCAAAATTATGAATGGACCAATTTATAAAAGAAGGGGGGTAATACGTTTTGAATCATTCGCCGCCAGATGTCGTCAGTGCTTTTGAGTCACACAATTCGTTCCATGAGTTCTCTATACTATTAAATTTTCTTTGGCGACGTCGACCTGCTTGTTTGTTTTCTACCGCTACATCAATACCATCATACTTATTTTCAGACAGAGACTATTGTTGTATAACAACCACGTATGTGATGCTAACGCTGTGTGTTGTTTGAATGTGTTCACTTTGATAGATTGCCGTACACAATCTAAACACATAAAAAGTGATTCCGTATTAAAGATATCCATTGGTTACAGCCTCCAATGGAGTTAAAACATTTACTATTTTTGGGATTGGACGCATCGCTTCCGAGTTATATTGATTTTGTTATTTTAGCGATTTTCTTATTTCAGCGATGGTTGAAAAATATTCCTATACAAATTGGATCACTTTATGGAAATCCATTAGGAACTTTCAAAAAGTAGTTATTTTTTCGATTCCGAGATGTAGAAATTTTTTCTAATGTTTTCATATTTTCGATCACAAATGGGGATGGGTTACCCAGGGTAACCCATTACACACGAAATACGAACCCTGGTTACAAACAATAATAATTTTGTTTATATTTAAATATAAAATACACAATTTTATTAAACAAATATTTTGTTTCAGATTTTTTTTCTACAAAATTCATAATGGGTTAAATTATCAACAAATGGTTGTGACAGCCATCAAATTCAATTACATACCCAGCAAAAATAAAATGAAGTAGATCTAGTAGAAGTTATTATTTTTGTACATCTTATTTGTTTCTAAATATTTCAATTCTTGCTATCAAAACTAAATTACAAATCAATTGATATGCACTAGTAATGTGCGGTTCCGCGTTTTTGAAGAACCGGTTCTGTCGAGCCCGGTTCCGAGAAGAACCGGGCATTTGGACCAATTCCGGTTCTCAGCAAATTGTTGTCCTCTCTGGCTTAAGTGTAAAAATACACATTTTCGTACCCTCAATGCTTAACACTTTTAGTTCCTTTGGAACCGAGTCCTGTTATTCTGGAGCCGTTTTACGGTTATTTTCAAACCGTTTTTCAGTTCGTTAGAATCGTTTCTCGGCCTGTTCGGAATCGTTTTTGGTTGTTTTGAACCCGTTTTTTGTTCCTTTAAGAACCGTTTACTGTTCATTTGGACCCGAATTTCGGCCATTTTGAACCGTTATCGGTCATTATGGAACCGTAATTCGGTTGGTGTAAGAACCGGTCTGGTCGGGTCTTGTAGAGAATCAGTTCTGCAGAACTGGTTCCTTGATTCTGTGCATCACTAATATGCACAACATTTGGTGATACGAAACACAATTATTGGTAATCGTACATTGGGACGGGAAAATGTTGACTGACCTTGTAGGCAGCACAAAAGTTGAGAGAGTTGCGGTTATGGTCAGCTATGATGGGACTTCGAAGTTCCTTGGAGCACCTCAAATAAAATCTTCAAGCGGAAAAGATACAGCTGACGCTGTTTACAATCTGTTGGTTCGTTGGAACATTGCCGATCGAGTTGAAGCAATGTCATTCGACACGACCTCCAGTAACACTGGAGCTCTCAATGGCGCTTCCGGCTATGCGAATAATCGCCCAACTGAAAATCGCCCAAAACCCAAAAATGAACAATCGCCCAAAAAATATGGGGAAAAAAATTGGGCGATTGTTCATCATGTTTGGGCGTTTTGGTATTTTTAATTTTTTGGGTGTTTGTTCATGATGAATGATCGCCCTTTCACCACAAAATAGTGGGCGTTTGTTCATAAATTGGACTTAAATTTTTGGGCGAATGTTCTTAAATTTTACCTCTTTTTTTGGGTATTTTTTCTTAATGAAAAAACACCCAAAAATTTTGGGTCATTGTTCATTTTTCGTTTTGGCGATTTTCACTTGGGCGATTATTCGGTGCTTGCATTATCTTGCAGAAACCACAGTATTGCCGTCGAGAACTGCTGCACTTGGCCTGTCGCCATCATATTTACGAAATCGTTCTGCGCCAGGTTTTTGAAGTGAAATTGTCGACAAGCAGCGGTCCTGAAGTTCAATTGTTCGAGAGATTCGCGAAAGTCTGGAAGAGTCTTGACCAGACTGCATTCCAGAATGGTGTCGAGGACGAAATCGTTGGTTCAAAAATTCCCCCCGATGAACAAGCCGCCATCAGAAATTACTGCAAGAAGCAGAACGTCATCCTCGTAATGATTATAGATAGAGAGTTTCTCAAACTGGTTGCTGTTTTCTTGGGTGAAACACATTGTGGTAGCTTCCGATCTCCTGGCGCTACCAGCAACGCGCGATGGATGGCAAAAGGCATTTATTCACTCAAAACTTTCCCTTTCCGCAACCATTTCACATCGATGGCCAGAAAACTTAGTGGATTGAGCGACGTGTGGATTTTCTTGCCGCGAAAATACTTTCGTGCATGGATTGGTTGTACAATTCCAATCAATGCTCCAAACCAGGATTTCAATTTCATACGAGATTCTATTGAATACGCTCAAATTGATGCTGCAATTTCTGCTGCCATATTGAAGAAGATGAGTAACCACATGTGGTATTTATCAGCAGAACCAATGGCTTTGGCTTTCTTTGACTCGAATGTTTCTCTTGAACAGAAAAGAAAAATGGTTGAGCGCCTTGCATACGATGAGCCTATTATTAAAGTGGATCAAAATCGGGCCGTTTCAAAACGCAAACATTCGAGAACCATAGCTTGAGTGTCTTCATTTCAAACAAGACTAAGAATTTCTTTGTGCGGTTCGGTTTGTCGCCGGAGTTTTTGGAATTTGACCCATCAAAATGGGAAACCAACGAGAGTTTTAAAGAAGGCCGCGTTTTCTGCAAAAATGTAGCCGTCGTTAATGACACCGCTGAAAGAAGAGTGAAGTTCATGAAGGACTATAATCGGATATTGACCAACAAAGACGACGAAAAGCAATTCTTTTTGCAAGTAGTTGAAGCTTATCGCAAAAAATATCCATCGTTCAAAAAATCATCTTTAGTTAAAGTTTAAGATATTGTAACTTTATTATTTTTTATCAGACTTTTCTGAGTAATAGCTTAGTGAAAAGGTAATTTAGTGAAGAATAACATAAAAATAAGAAAATTACAAAATATTGACAAAATTGTTACCAAAATTGAGTTTATTCCAAAAATGCCGAATAAAGTTCCTAATTTCTTATAATAAAACATTGACTTATTATTCAACTCAATTTTAAGGCCACTTAGAGTCGTCGGATCGAGCCCAAATTTTACATGGAGCATTGTGGCATAAAATGGAAACTTTTTGGACCCTACTCTCCTATGCGCCGCCATTTTGAAAAATCTTCATAGAAATAAGGGCAGGTCTAGTAATCACAACTGAATAATGTGATAGTCCAAGGAACCGCCAACTTTTAATTGGCTGTAAATGTAGTTCTGACAATGAATCTCTTTTCTGTGTGTACTTCGAGATATTTCACACGAGGAGGAGTTTGCATTTTATGTGTTGCACTGTGTAATCATTGTCAGCGTTAATGTATTAGCACCACATAACTAAAAATCTTACACATTTTTCGAAATACTAATCCGAGAACTAATACCATCTAGCCTTTACGTGCAATATAAACTATCGTACCAGCAGCATGATTAAGAATTATCGAAACTTTCCTGGCGACAGGGAAACAATGTCTGAATTAACTCCCAATATTGGAAACTAGTTAACCAGCGCAAACATAAAAAATTAACTATCTTCTTATTATGCGTTATTCAAATTCAATACCTGCTTGAAAACAGTTAAACTTGATCAAGCATATTCTTCCCTTTCCGCCAATTTTGCGTAGATAAAATTAATGTCTCACATTTACATTGTTAATTTAAGATTTTGTTGTTTTTCATTTTATGGTCCCAGCAACAGGATTAAACTGGAAACATTAAAGATCATTACCGACGCAACAATCTAAGGAGTTTGTAAAGCACCGCAGCGTTTAATGACAAATAGACTTTAATAATTATGCAGTCGTTTATAGCGTTTGCTGCTGTTAAACAGAAAAGCAGACAGACAGCCAGCCAAGAACATTATATGGGAGATTTGTGGTGAAAGCCTGAAGGTTTTAAGAAAAACTTTCCACAAAAAAATTCTATAACTCAGTCCATTTTAAGTCCCTCGCTTATGGTTGCAACTTGCAGTGACTGCCAGTTCTGTTTCGTCTAAGTGCGCTAGCGCAAACCAAGCAGGCATGACTTTCTAGTGTGCAGTCCATTATGTGGCATAATGTGTCAGTTAATTATGTGACGATTTTTTAATGTTAACTAATATGACAATGTTGACTTTGTCTGCAGTGGATGTGTGAATTTTCTTGACCAGGCGCGACTGTGTGTTTATTTATAAGCGTCATTTTGTCTAGCGTTTAGGACTCAAAGCGTTTATCCACATTTATGTGACTTTTTTAGAAGTGATTGGGAAATTTTAAAAGCCAATATAAATTGGATTTTTTTTGAAGCTGCGAAATTTGTTGTTTTATGGTGAAAATGCATTACAATTTGAGGCATTCAAACTTTGTGAAATGAAAGTTTTCTTTCTCATCTTTTAAAGATCCAACTTTAAAACATGCCATATCGTATGTCTTTTTTTTTTTTAGAATTGAAATTTTATTTGTCCATATATTCATTTAACATTGTCTATATCTTATTCTAGAGTTCGTCTTCTCTCCCAACGTCCTAAGACTGTACTGGGAATATATGCCTTATTTCAGGAGCCGACCTTGTCATATTCAGCTGATCGAAATGGTCAAGATGTATTTATTTCAGGATATAGCAGGAGGAATTGTATTGTTGTAATTTTCGGAAACAACCGCAAGGACAAGAACAAATGTAAACTGCTGTTTCAACGCTACCACCTGAACTACATACATCTTAGAAATTGGTATAAACAACCTTTGACAAGGTCGGACCACATCCACGAGAAAAAATTTAAATCAGCTGTTCTAACGCTTCCACCTGTAATATATACATCTTGGTATGACTCCTATTCTTTCAAATAGAATTCAAAATTGAAACGAATTTCGGATTTCATAGTGAACGTGGGAAATAATTTTTGCCCCAAACTAATCGATAACTCTTTGTTTATACTTACATGCCCAGGCCATCGCCTCGCCTATGTGCCAAATTTTGGTCGGTTACTCTTTGTGCACTTTTATAAATGTTGTCCGACTTTGTTAAAATGTTGATAATGTGTTAAGATAATCCCAAACAGCCAGAAACGATTGTGGTTTAAAGATTTACAGAGTTTTCCCATAGTAGTTGTCGAAACAAATAATCGGGTATTACTGCGATTGTCTCGATCATTCAATCAAAAATTAAAATGTGGAAACAAAAACTGGTCATCCGAATTTACGGTTTCATAGCTGTTTTACGTTTTACTTATTCGCTGCAAAATCTGTCTTTTCTATTGTTTGGTTGCAAATATAACGTATGTTTGGAACTTGTCGCAAATACTTGTGTCCAAACACATTGTGTTTGCTATTTAATATTAGATGGTGGGGACACAATTTTTACTATGGCATAATATATGTTCTTGTGGTCCAAATATAGCTGTGTTTGTGATACAAATACAGCTGTATTTGTTGCAGCGTTTTTGGTGTGTCAGGACTAAGAAAATAAAAAATTCTTCACAATCTTTCTAAAAAAATTGTAACTGTAATTTTACATTATTTTCATCAGTCAGAGATTCATAAATATTCCTGGGTGTGTGTGTAAATTGCACATGAAGTGACTCTTTCTCATGGTGGCTGATCTCTTGTATTTTGGTTTCATGCATTCTCAGTTGTTGTCAGTCGTTCATCGGACACAGGAAAGTAAATTTGCTTAGGCTGTAGGCTGTGAAAAAAATGTATATTAGTGGAAAATGTTTGAGATCAGTAAAAAATTAATAAATACAGGTTTTTGCGTAAGTCATTCGTATATACACGGTGAAACTAAACGGCCTCTGTAACATATTCTCCCAAACATATTCTGCAGGAACCATGTATAAGTTTGAAACACACTTCAAGCATTTATATGTTTGCAAGCCCCAAGCTCATGTGTATTTAAATGCAAACATTAGCATGTTTACTGACAAATATGTATGCTCATATGCGTGCTTCATCCCAAACATCCATATACTTACGTAGAAACATTCGCGTGTTTCCCCCAAACCTCCGTATCCTAACGTGGAAACATATGCGTATTTTCCCCCAAACAGTATAATATTTAGAAACGAATTATTCTTTCTTTCTTTATTTATTCTAATTAAAATAAATATTTAATACAGAACATTAAAATATTTAAAATCACTCTTTTATATTTACTTGCTGAATGCATTACTTTTTTAAGAAATGAGAACCTGCTGATCTGTTGCTTCTCCTTTCTTTGTTGTCTCTCACGTTTTTGATTTCAGAAGGTTTCAACTATGCATTGGTTATCACCATGCGTTGGTACACAAACAATGTACTTGTATACAACTCTAATTCGTGCAAGAAAAGCGTGTATCAATTAATTGTGTTTTTTTATTATATTTCACAAATGGTCCGCCATTCCGATTTTTTAAGTAGAGGCTCAGACAGAAAATGGATTCACGTTGTTGCCCTTTCCCGTTTCTTTCCTCAAAATCGTATCATCTGCAATTGCGCACGCACATTCAGGAATATTTATGAAGCACTCAGTGAGAGAATAATGCAAAAATACCGATCCACATTTACAAGATATACACCCTCGTTGTCCCTCTTTTATTCTCTTGCTCTCGAGAGAACATAAACAGTGCAAGAAACACGGCTGTATTTATATCACAAACACAAATATATTTGGGTCGCAAACACTTATGATATAACATATCAATCATTGTGTCTCAAACATGTAATATTGAATAGCAAACACAATGCATTTGAGCACAAGTATATTATATTTGCGACAAACTCAAAACACATGTTATATTTGCATCCAAATAACAAAAAATTATAGTTTTTTCAGCGTGAATGTATAATACCAAAGAGAGAATCTACTTTGAAAAGGAGACAACGTGAAGCTCGAGCCTTTAGTCAGAAAATCGAGGCAGCGGACCACTTGTGAACATTCAAATATATTCAAACAAACCTTTTTAAAGTTCGGTAACGTTGAAACCTGCTGAAAAACAAAAAAGCAACAGATTTTCATTTTATGATAAAATAATGGATTTAATGCTAGTAACTGTATAAGGGACGGTTTAAATCCTTGTATTTTTCTAATAATTGGTTAAAAGTGTAGATTTATATTGATAAATTGGTAAATATATGTATATTGCAGTCAACAAATAATTAGGTTCTAAACATTATTAAGTCTGGGAACGATAAAACAGGTGGGGGGCAAAGATAGGGAGCCTTCCCTTCTCAATCATATGCCTATGACTTTTTCCTCCATGTGGTGGTTTCCGGGCAACGGTAGAATTTTTTTCTAACGACTGCAGTCACGGCTTTCCGATGAGCAGCCTGATTGGTTATGCGACCTCTGATGCGTCTCAGGCTTAGTAGGCGACTTATATCACTGAAGCTCATCAAGCCATCGGGTATATTCTTTTTGCCTTAGAAGGCGGATGAGCCAAATATATGGGCCAACGGCGGATATAAACCAAAAGAAGAAAATCCATGTTCGACATATTGCATCCTGGTCAGCGTCTGATCCATAATGGGCGGCTGCAATCAAATATCCTGGCAGTAGACAAAATGCAAAAACACAGTGGACTGGGTTTTCCTCGCACCACCGTTCATAATGGCAGTGAAAATACAAGAACGAAAAAGAAAACATAAACCACACCTATTTGTTGACGACCCCCGCAAACGTTATACAAAAATAAATGGTTTCCCGTTACATCCCATGATGGAATTGGGGAGAGCTTCTCACAACCAGTGAGCTGTGCGCTTTCTAGTTTTATACTCACGGATTGGGACCTACAGTTTTACACCGGTTCCATACGGTATTTTGAGAAGCTTATTCATTGCTAAATACTCGGTAGTGTCGCCGTCACTAAGCGAAGTGACCGCCGTCGAAAGAAATTTAAGGTGGTCAGAGCAGGGATCGAACCCACGTTCTCATGCACAAGAGCAGCGCACTCTACCATTGCACCACCGACGGCGTTATAACGACGAATATGCTCCTGGAATGTGAGAACTCCATAGAGATCCGGCGCAAGTACCCAATTGACATATGTGCTCAAAAGTTATAACTTTGACATTACCGCTATCCAGGAAATGCGATGGACAGGACATGTCTACACAAGGCAACAAACTGCGACATAAGATAAAATATGACATGAGAGAAATGAATTTGGTTGTGGAATTGTAGTTAGCAAAAGTCTGCGACTTCTAGTCTCTAGGTTCAATCCTCTGAATATTTGTTTATGTCCCTAATTTGTGTCCATGCCCCGACAGAAATGAAAGATGATGATGCCAAAGACATAGAGGAAATGTAATGCGCCTAGAGGAAGTGTATGATCGCTGTCCTGGCCATGACACTAAGATTGCACTTTGAGATTTTAATGCTAAAATGTATTTGATCCAACTATTGGCAATTTCAGTGCAGTTCACAGTACCGACCACTAAATGAGACTGATTGACTTTGCAGCGGCAAAAAACATGTTCGTTAGTGGTACAAAATTCCAGTTTAAAGACATCCAAAAGGCTACTTGGGTATCCCCTGAAAAAGATACAAATTTATCCCGTGGTAATTGATGAAAGTCCTTTCGTAATGGACGTACGTCCTGGCGTAATGGACGTACGAGTGATCAAAAGAGCAAACACCGATTCTGATCACTACCTGGTAGTAAAAGATTATGCCGAGCGAAAATTGTACGAAACCAGACGCAGAGAAAGCTAGACATCGGAAAGCTGCAATTACCAGAGGTAGCCACAGCCTATACAATGAAGCTCTCATAACTTTTGGCACAAAACCCACCAAGTCCCGATGACGATCCTGAAGCGCAGTGGGAACACATTTCCGAGTCTAGTTATAAAAACTGCCGCAACTACTGCCCGTGGTTTTGAAAACCGATTTCCAAACAAACCATTATACGATGAAGAGTGTCGCATAGCACATTACGAAAAGAACGCTGCACGTATGGCAGTGCTTCAGTCAATTGCAACGCCAGCTACGACTGAGCGGTATAGGGAGAAAAGAAAGGAGGTAAACCGTCTCTCTAGGCGTAAGAAACGGAAGTGGAGAAAGCGAGAGAGTGAGCAAATTGAGGCACACAGGAGGAAGCAAAAAGCCAGAAAATTTTACGAAAAAGACAAACACGGAACTAATGGGCATGGCTCAGGGGCCCTCTCTAAAGACAAGGACGGAAATCTCACCGCAGATCTGTAGAGCATGTTGGAATAGAAGAGATCATTTCTACGCGCTACTGGTATCTGATATATCAAATCACGATGAGACAATCGATCACAATTTGAACGCCCCTCATAATTAAACGTGGTCAGAACAGCTATTGCCCGGATTAAGAACAACAAAGTTGCTGGTGCCGACGGACTACTGGCGACGATGAGCTGATAAGGTGCATGCATCAGCTCATTAGCAAAATTTGGTTAGATGAATGGTGAGATGAATTGGAGTCTCAGCGTACTATGTCCCATATTTAAAAAAGGTAACCCGAGTCCGTCGGTGGTGCAATGGTTAGTGGGCGCGCCTCTTGTACTTGAGACTCGGGGTTCGAACCCTGCTCTGACCATATTAAAAATTGCGTCCACGCGATTAGACCAAAGCGTGAACGTTCATAACCGTTATAATTTCGAGGCGGTGAACGAATTTATATACCTCGGATCTGCCGTAAACAAAAACAACAACGTCAGCCTTGAGATGAAGCGGAGAATTGTGCTTCCGAATAGATGTTATTTTGGACTAAGCAAGCACTTTAGAGATAAAGTTCTCCCTCGAGTAACAAAAGTCCAGCTGTACCAGACTCTCATACAACCTGTCTCGCTTTATGGCGCAGAATCCTGGGCAAGCAGAGGAAACATCTGAGGAAGTCTTCGAGAGAATAATTCTCAGGAAGGTTTATGGCCCTATAGTGCACAACATGGAGTATCTGCGACGCATGAACCATGGAGCTGTATGAGCTATATCCCGACATTGACATAGTTAAGTGGATCAAAATAACAACAGTGCGCTGGCTAGGACATGTCAGTAGAATGGATGAAGACGGACCAGCACGAAGAGTTTTCGAAACCGGACTCGAAGGAAGACGAAAAATAGGATGACCAAGACTCCACTGGAGGGATCAAGTTGACGAATCCCTGCGTACACTTGGTATTTCCAACTGGAGAGATCAGGCAAACGATCGAACTGCTTGGCGAAGTATGCTATCTTCGTTTTGTGAGGTCCCTGAGCCTTCGGGGTTGTTCGAGACCGGATAAGTAAGTAAGTAAAAATATTTACTTGATTTAAAGATGTTGAATTTTGGCCGATGGAAATCGATTCTAAGCCACTGTGCGTCGTCGGTTAAAAATCGTCGTCTCGGGATTATGTTTTCCTCACTTCAGTTGTTGTGGGGTCAGAAATTTAAACACGTTTGCACATTTATACAAACGAAACCGGAATCCTTTCAAAGGGTTGTCCTGACTTTTCAATCGAACACAAAATTGCAATTTTAAGACGAAAATTGCATAATTGTGTATCACAATCGAAACTACTATTAGCTAATTCTTTTATTTATATAGTACTAATGAAACATAATATAATAAAAAACGGCCCCTGCAACATATTGCAGGAACTATCTATATGTTTGCAAGCATTGTTGTCAAGAATTGAAGATCTGATACTTTTTTGGTTCTTTGTTGTCAATCGCGTTTTTCTTTTCAGCAGATTTCGACAAACAAATCCATATTTATTTGGGTCACAAAAACATATATTATAACATATTAATCATTGTGTCTCCAACATGTAATATTGAACAGCAAACACAATGTGTTTGGCTACAGGTATACTATATTTGCGGCAAGCTACAAACACGGTATATTTGCATCAAAACAACAAAAAAGACAGATTTTTCAGAATGTAATTAAAATATGTTTAATATAATGTTATACAATTACGATATAATGTGGATGTTTCATCATTTTAAACAACTTGCGACAATAGTTTTTTCTACTGGTTGTGAACTAGAAATTCATAAAAATCTTCTTCAAATCTCTTCATTAAACAAAAAATTAATGGTTTCCCATTACATCCCTTGAAGGGACAGGGGAGAGCTTCTCACAATCACTGAGCTGTGCGCTTTCCAGTTTTCACACACTGATTGGGACCTACGGTTTTACACCGATTCCGAACGGTATTTTGAGAAGCGTTTTCATGGCTAAATACTCGATAGTGTCGCCGTCTCTATGCGAGGTGACCGCCGCCGAAAGAAATTTCTCTGAGCAGGGATCGAACCCAGGATCTCATATACAAGTGGCGCGCACACTACCATTGCAAATCTCTTCATTACTTCTGTGAATATCAATGTTCACAATGCAATAAACAATACAATTTACTCCACCTTCATTTCTTTCATAATTTTAATGTTGAACTTGAAGTCAAGAATTTGTCTTTAGGTAGCGTGGAAAGAGGGGATAACCACCACTCATTAATGAGGCCGATGTCATGCAAATTCCGTTGCCTTTAGATGCCTAGAAATACCATCAACCTTTAACAGCCACAGTGGATACATTTTCTGGCTTTTCTACTGTTGCTTCTTTAATGTTCTTTTAGTTGGACTGCAATTAAATACTTGCAGGACAAAAAAAAAAACTCGTCAGCCGGCCAATCATCATGTCGTCATCGTCATTACAATCCTCAGCATGATCATCTTAGAATCATGACCATCATCATGAATTTCAGTACTGGATTTTGTATTATCACATGGTATTTTAATGTGATTCTAAAACTTTAAACGTTTTTACATTTCTCTCTGTTACTTAAAGAACAAGTTAAATTAGTTTTCGATTCATAAATTCTCAAAAATATAAGAAAATGAAATCAAAAAATTAATGAAACAGCCCACTGACCTCCCGCATGAGATGTTCTAAACCAACTTTGCAAACAGGTCCATTCGTATAATTTTTGCTAACTCTCTATTGCATTCTTATTTATTAAGTTGTGTTATACACTCCGTTCCAGGAACGTATGCATTTCTTTGCAATAGAGTCAACTTTTGTTTGCTTTTCTTAAGATCTGTTCATGTTGTCCACCTGGCCCGCTATAGAATCTGGTTCATACCGAAAGAAGAAGACCAATCTTGATAAACTGACATCGCACACGTCTTTGTTTTCATGATTGTTCGTATCTTAGTCTCATCTCTTCATTGACAGTCACATCGTCATTATCGACTGGCCATGCCACCAACCAAGTGCTAGCCATGTAGTCGTATTTTTTTCAAATGAGTGATCGATGTCGACTAATACTACACTAGTACGGCATTCATTTGCTCTCTTTTGAGTTTGCTTGTTCAGCCAAACGTTTTCAGCTCATTCTCATTGTTCTTTGGTTTTATATTTGTGTTCTTTTTCTCTTTTTATCTGCAACGGCCTTAAAGCAAAACATCACCATATACCTGTGATGCACCTGTGATCGGCACCAATATGATCGTCTCCTTTATTTTCCATCCTTCTACTTTTATCGATTTTCTTTTAAAAATAAGCACTAACATGATCGTCATTATTATCCTCTACTGTAAAAGTCTTCTTTCTTCACTCCATTTGCTTTTTCCAAATTTCTTCCCCAATTTAAGTGGACTATTTTTTTTTTTTTTTTACACTCTTGTTAAAAACTTTATCTTTACCAGGGGTGGGCAACATCGTCAGACCAACGGCAATATATGACAATTCATTCAGACGACTTCGGTACTCGATGCCAATGCTGAGTAACTCATAGATTTAGCGAATCCTCATCCTGCTCACTGAAAGAAAAGCTTCGTCACACGAATTAATTAGAAGGGTTTTCATTGATGTGGAACGTACTGATTCTTTCCCAACACGGAAATGATTTCATTAACTTTAATAGTTTCGTCACCGAGACGAATATTTTTTATTGTCACGATGAAAATTTTGGAAAGAAGTTCCATATCGCGCGTTGCGGGATGGGGGCTAAATAAAACAAAATTAAACAACTTTTTTAACACTATTATGCTACAACCCAGTATTATCAACTATATTCGGTACTTTTGCTTTGGTTTGTGTCTAGGCTAACATATGTTGGGAAATTTTAATATGAAGTTTTCTAGGTCAGCCTGTGACCAATATTTAGTATACAAGTGTATTGTGGTTTTGAACCCGATAAAAAGTAAATTTAGAAACGCCAAAGTGAAAAAAGCTTAAAAAAATAACATTCTCCTAGATAAGTTCCTTTTCTTAAAAAAATACCTTATCTTAAAGAAGTACCTTTGCTTAAAAAAAGTAAATTTTCATACAAAAATTAACTTTTCTTAAAAAAATACGATTTTAAAATAAGTACTTTTTCCTAAAAAAGTACACTTTCTTACATCAAATTGCCTTTTCTTAAAAAAACTACCTTTTCTTTAAAGAGTACGCTTTTTGTGAAACAAAATAAGTACCTAGTCTTAAAAATGTTCCTAAGTACCTACTCTTAAAAATTTACCTATTCTTGAAAAAAGGACCAATTTTAAAAAAATTCTAACTTCTTAATCAACAAACCTTTTCTTCAAAATAATAACTTCTCTTAAAAAAATACCTTTTCTCACAAAAATTCATTTTCTTAAAAGTTTATTTTCTTGAAAATTAAATAATGTATTTTCCTTTAATTTTTTGAGACAAGTAGACCTTCTGAAAATAAGTAAATTTTCTTTAAAAAATAACCTTTTCTTGAAAAGAGTACAATTTCTTTAAAAAGTACCTATTCTAACAAAAAGTATTTCTCTGTAAAAAAAAATTCATACTCTTGTGGATGTTTCTTACAGAAAGTACTTCTTCTCAAAGATAGTACCTTTTCTTAAAAAAAACATTAGCTTTTAATAAAAGAAGTACCTCTCTTTAAAAAATTACCTTTTCGGGAAATATAATACATATTCTTACAAAAAGGACCTTAAAATATACTTTTTTATTAAAAAAAATACATTTTATAAAAAAAATTTTCTTAAAGAAAGTTTATCATTTTTCATAAAGTATATTTTCTTAAAGATCCATTTAAATTATCGTAGTTTTCAAAGGGTGCCTTAGGCGTGTTGGAACTAACACTACACAGAAAAAAATAATTTTTCAATTCAACTAAAAAATTCGAAAATTCAAACAAAATATTAATTGAAAATCCTGTGATAAAAAAAATCACATAACAGCTACCATATTTGTAGGTTGTTTATTGGAATAATATTATTTTACAATTGATGCAAAATTTCACCCATCTACGTAAATATTTGTCAGTTATTTATCAATAATATTTTCGTTTTTAGTCGATGAAGAATTTGACATATTAACAAACTAAATTGTATCTCAGTTTTCGTTTTGTCTTCGATCCGAAGTATTTTCAGAAATTTTGTTTATTTAAAAAAAAAAATGAAACAGTCGCGGTAGGATTCGAACTCACAACCACTGGAAGATCGTTTCGATGTTTGTGACACAGCGTCTTTTCGAGCAGCGCCTAGCACGTTATGCCACCGACTGCCTGTAGAAACTTATCTCCAACTGAAGTTATGTGGTTGTTCGTATCGTATTTACTTCGTTAAATATTGGGGTGTGGCCGTAGGTGGTGCAATCGTTAGTGTGCGCGGCTCTTGTACATGAGATCCTGGGTTCGAACCCGGCTCTGACCACCTTAAAATTTCTTTCGGCGGCGGTTACCTCGCATAGTGACGGCGACACTATCGAGTATCTAGCCATGAAAAAGCTTCTCAAATTACCGTTCGGAATCGGTGTAAAAACTGTAGGTCCCAATCAGTGAGTGAAAACTGGAAAGCGCACAGCTCAGTGACTGTGAGAAGTTCTCCCCAGTCCCTTCATGGGATGTAATGGAAAACCATTTATTTTTTTAAATATTGGGGTATATCTTATGCATTTTTTGTTGGTACCATTTATCGATGTTCATTTCGATATTTGAGTAATTTGTCAGTATATAATGAAAAATGTAATTGAGTGCTGAGCTTTTCACGTACCTATTTTTTTGTTAAAATTTTTTGTTCTGTGTACACAATATATAGCGAAAGGAACTTCGTTCCAACCGGGTTTCCCCTGACACTTTATATGTTTTTTTTCCTTTTCACTCTTGTTCAGAATCTTTATCTTTACCAGGGGTGGACAACATCGTCAGACCACTTCAATGCAGAGTAACTTATAGATTTGGAGAATCCTCTCTCTGTTCATTGAAAGGAATATCTTCGTCACACGAATTAATTAGAAAGTGCGCGAACGTACTGAGTCTTTGCCAAAACGGAAATGATTTCATTAACTTAAAAAGTTTCGTCACCGAGACGAATATGTTTGATTGCCAAAATGAAAATTTTTCAATATTTCAATGAATATGTTTTATTTATAGGTAAAACACCCGAATCGGCAAACGAATCGTCCATATAAAGTATTACGGCATATAATTTGATAAGATTACGTCTCATCTCACGTTTCATTTCACTCTCTTCGTGTTGAAGTCGGTGCGATTGAGAGATGTTCGACGGAAATTGACTTACACCAGGTGGATACGAGTATTGATATTTGTGTTTTATTATATATCATACCGTTTTCAATATTTTACTTCTTTATTTAAATTTCTTTGTTTTTAAAATTGACGAGACGAGTGCACTTTTTTTGACTGCGTAATAATCTGCTATGCCACGAAGCTGAATTGTATGGAATTATCTAGGTCATTAGACTAACGTATGCAACGCTGTTTTTACACCAATAACATCAGTTAGTACTTTGTTCTCAACTATGTGCAAACACAGACATCAAATTTACAGATATCTAGAAGGACCAATTCTCTCAGTCATTTTACGACATTATATTTGGTTGCATCCGGATGTTGCATGTTGTTAAGTGTTACATTAACAATAGCATTAGCATTATTAATTCAAAACAACCAACAAGAAAACAAGAACAGCATTTCGTGTTTGTGTGTTAAAATTTTTATGTTAAATTCAACAAAAACAATAAAGGATAACAAACAAATCCAAAATAGCGTTAATTCCACAATTCTCCACCAAAACGACATAACATATTTAAGGTCACCAGTTCTTTTAACTCTACCTGGTGTAAGTCAATTTCCGTCGGACATCTCTCTTATCGCACCAACTCTACCACAAAGAGAATGAATTGAATCGCGAGATGAGTGCGAATTTATTTATTCTATGATCAAATTCTATGCCGAAATATTTCATGTGGACGATTCGGTTCCCGATTCGGGTGTTTGTCCTATAAATAAAACATATCCATCGTAATATTGAAAAATTTTCTTCGTGGCAATCAAAAATATTCGTCTCGGTGACGAAACTTTTGAAGTTAATGATATCATTTCCGTTTTGTCTATGGATATCTCAAGTACCAGGAGCGCGTAGAAATGATATCTCCATATTCCCAACATGTTCTGCACATCTGCGATGAGATTTCCGTCCTTGTCTCTACACAAAGGGGGCCCTGAACCATGTCCATTAGTCCCGATTCGTGGTTAGGGACTACAAAGTTTACACTACACCCAGCGAAATAATTATAAAGGCAATATATTTTTCCTCGGTATTCTCAATGCATTGCATTATTGGTGTAAAA
Organism: Phaonia tiefii; assembly: GCA_963931995.1. NCBI lineage: Eukaryota > Metazoa > Arthropoda > Insecta > Diptera > Muscidae > Phaonia > Phaonia tiefii. Next base: position 53,227,753 of record OZ008367.1, read on the forward strand.
TTTTAATGCATATATGAGTCATTACGTATATTATGTCAGAGAATGTAAACATTCGATCTCTTTTATAAGTTAACTGAGGAGGGACGTTGTTTTTTCTATTTCTAGTGCGAAATATATATAAAGGCAATATGAAAAAGAACCCGTATTCGAACAGTAGCAAATAGGAATTTACACAGAAATGAGTTTCTTTGGTTGTTATTTTATTGTTTTAAAATTAACGTAGGTCAAATTAAAAAAACATATCAATTTATATAGAATTCCTGGTCGAAAGTAGATAAGTAAAGAAGAAAAGGGAAATTGTAAGATTATCATGATGAAGGGCTCTCCAATCGGGAAATTTCGAAGCGATTGAAAAGATCTAGCTGTGTCATTGTCAATTTTATAAAATAGTGTGGTCAATATGGAAACACAAAACGACCAGGAAGGACACCGCTGATCAGTGAAAGCGCCAAAATAAAAATCAAAAAGGTTACTGTTAAAGAAAACTTCGGTGATAAGGAAATTATTGTTGAATTGAGCTTGGGAGCAAGGCTGGGTTGTGTTCAACAAGTAATGAAACGCGACTTGAAGCTATCATATGGGAAAAGTATGCAAAACTTGGTCTCAAACCAATACACGAATTAACCAGATTTAAATTCGCTGAAATGTACAGATTTTTTGATGAGGAGTGATATTTGCCGATGTAGAAAATTAAATTTGGATGGACCTGATGGTTCGGACAAATAGTGGCGCTCCAGAGATTTTTCCAAAATTATGCGTCAGCGGCGAAATTTTGTGGATGGGTGCCTTACGGGTTGGGCAGGTATGAGTTATAGATGAACCACTCCAATATGTCTCATTTTCACAAAAATGGACACCGTGTATTATACTTGACTATTGGATGTGCGCTTCGTTAACTCTGAAGAGGAAATTGGTGTCCCAGAATTGATCATCCAGAAGGCAACGCAGCAGTACATCGGTCTAAGAAAACTTCAAAGTTTCTGGAGTCCAGAGATAATACCAACTCTTGACTGGCGTGCACTTAGTTCTGGCCTTTATCCGATCGAGAACTTCTGGTCTATTTTACCTACCCAAGTTTACCACCTAAGCTGCCAGTTGAAGAATGTCAAGGATCGAAGAGTAGAAATTCCAGAAAATGGGAGATAACTGATCCTGCGCATATTCCTTCGTGGATAAACTCAATGCCAAGACGCTTAGTAGAAGTTATCAGCGTTAATGGAGATCATACTCCTTACGAAACTTTTTAAAATATTTAAAAAAAACTTTTTCCTTTATAAATATTTCGCACTAGTAATTAGTTTATTTTTGTTGATTAACCTTGAAGAAGTCATTGTCAAAGTATTTTTGGTGAAAAGTATTTTATTTTGAAAGGCCTAATATAATATAAAATAACAACTTGAAAATTCATCACAACATTTGGAAAACCCAAAAACTGGTGTTGCCTTTATATTTATTTCGCTGAGTGTATTTTCTTTGTGAGCAATTTAGTGCAGGCAAAGTGTACGCTAAAAAATTGGGGAACACATCAAATCTTCCAACTATGTGTTATATTCATTAAAGGCGTTTGATGCAAACAAACTATGTTGATCACTAATCGACATTTATTTCAGAAGCAATATTTTTTAAAATATTTAGTAGAACCAAACTGTATTTGGAATAAACAAAACTTACTGTCATATTAAAGCAACGAATCCACACATTACAAAAAACAAATTGAGTGCAATATCTCCAAAACTGTATGCAATACAGTTCAAGAAAATCGAAAAAAGATTAAAAATTTTTACAAATCCGATTTTTAATCGTTACAACTCCAAATAATGCTTCGCTCCTTACCACATCCGGGTGTTTACAGAACTTACAAATATTTACTAGACAAAATATATCTAGTTTTGGCCGCTCGAATCGCTTCATCAAAAGAAATATATGTCGTTAGAACACCATTGACGACCACACAATGAGTATAAGTGCAAAAAAATGTTTCTTCTGTAAAATTAACCTATTGTCACTTACTTTTCTATATCCTGTTTGCAATTAATATCCTGTTCACAATTAATGATACTTAGGGCGAGTTTCACACTAGTCATTTTAAAGCGCACAGACAGTTTTCATATTAAATGACAAACATCGGGTATTTAAACTACAGTTAAATGGAGAATTTTCAACTGTGAAACTGGCCATTAATATATCACAATTCGTAACAATTTGGTGACGATTTTAGATTTTTTTAATCATAATTGTTACCTTTCTTACACCGGTAAATGGTTCCCCCTTTTATACACTTTTTTAAGTTTGTCGCTTTCATTGGAACTAGCCATGTTTAAAGTAAGAATGTAAAGACTATTCCATAGATATGTGGCCTGGACAGACGACTATTGTACTATCAGAGACCTAAGGACCGGTACATTTATGTAATTATAATTGTTGTTATAATTCTTTTAAGACAAGTTATGCTGAAGTTTTATTAATGAATTTCGTGTAATGAGTTTCATAACTATCTGACATACACATTTGTACGTAATGTAACAAACTGACTATGAATCTTTTTATTGCATACGCACAGATCATATCAAGGCTTGTGGTAAGTTGTTCGTTGTAACAGAAGGTTTGTAATGAACCTGTCATAACTGGCGTCATATAGAATAATTTAAGATGGACATGATACAATATTGTCTGCGTTTCTTAAGCGCCATTTAATTCAGGTTTCCTGTTCAACTTAAGACAATTTTTTTACATTTATATGGAGCCTGTTAAGGTTCAGGGAATCATTTGAGGAATTCGTGACTGGAAATTTTTATGAATGATGTTTTATTGAAATGTAATGGTTGGCAACTCCAGACGAACTTAAATCACATTTTCGAACTCTGTGCAAAAAAATTTGATGTCGTGGTGCCATAAATATTTGGCAACCCCAAAATAATAATTAGGGAGGTGTATAAATTCCATAATCTTATTTTCCTTCAGCAAATATATAAAATGTTCCTCAAAATCATTTCTTTCTAATCTTTAAATTCAATATCAGCGACCCAAGAAAGTGTTTTAATACAACCAGGTTAGATTTTCTTTGTGGGTGTGAAGCTGTAATCTAGTTCACCTAAAGTTATTGGTCTCTTCGGCAAAAATTCTCAGTATGATCCAAACTTTAGGTTACATGCATTTTTGATGTGCTAACATCTATAGACACGCGTAGGGCAATCTCTCAAAGTGAACACATGCAAACAACACACAAAGTTAGCATCACATACGTGGTTGTTGTACAACAATAGTCTCTGCCTGAAAATAAGTATGATGGTATTGATGTAGGGCAATCTCTCAAAGTGAACACATGCAAACAACACACAAAGTTAGCATCACATACGTGGTTGTTGTACAACAATAGTCTCTGCCTGAAAATAAGTATGATGGTATTGATGTAGAGGCAGCGACAAACAAGCACTTCGTCGTTGCCAAAGAGTATTGAATAGTATAGAGAACTCATGGAACTCATGAACTCGTGGAAAACGTGTTACTCTCTTTTTGTCATAACTTGGTCCATTCATAATTTTGATGTGAAACGTTGATGCCTTTTGAAACATTTATGCTTTTTGTATTGTTTTATGTAATAACATTGTCGAAATGGTGCATTTATATTGAAATATTTTATAAAGAGAATAAGACTCGTTTATGCTCTTTAGTTTAGTAGTATTCTAGTTTGCAATAAGTTCTCTATACTATTCAATACTTTTTGTCGTCGCTCTGTTTATGACAAAACAAAAACATTTATTTCCGTGAGCTAAATATTTCTTTATTTGTTTTAACAATATTACAACTAATGTTAAAGCAGATGTAAGAAAAAAGAAAGTGCTATAGCAAAAGAGCCTTCAGCACAAAAACTATTCTTTTTTTTATTTTCCAATGTAACATTTACTAATGTGTTCATAGAAATTGCCAGTGAGTTCGAACACTCATTGATTTTTTTAATGGATTCATGGATCCCGTGTAGATTTTCTGGTCCCCAAATTGGAGAATTTTGTTTTGTTGACAACTCCATCCAGATGAAAATACGCCTCTTCGGTGAATATGATTTGATTCGAAAAATTAGCATTCACTTCACTTTGATCCGCCGTCATCCATTGAACGCATTAACGGTGCAAGCCATCATGGTATGCTGGTTTAAGATTAAACTTGTACTGACGAAGGTAGAGGTTATTCGTTAAAACTCGCTGCGTAGTGTTTCATGAAATTCCCTGGTTCCCTGGTTTTCGGCGACACTCTCGTTTACAGCAGCAATATTTTGGCAGGAGACTGTCTGTCCATAATGTACCCAGTTTCTTCAAATTTGTTGACCACTCTTCGCATTGTTGACACAGTAGTTCGACGAAGTTTGCGAGCGGTCTCAGCTTCACTTTCCCCACTTTTATAATGGGGTTATATATATATATCACGCTGAAAAATCTGTCAATTTTTGTTTTTCGTATGGTGTTCGTAACGTGTGGTTGGAGTTTGTCTGAAATATAGTATACCTGAGTCCAACCACATTGTGTTTGCTATTAAATATAACATGTTGGAGACACAAGGATTGTCTTATATGTATGTGTTATATTTGTGTTTGCGAGCCAAATATGGCTTTGTTAGTTGAAAACAGCTGAAAACAAAAACAAGGCAGACAACAAAGAAGCAAAATAGTATCAGATCTTCAATTCATGAAAGCAATGCTTGCACGTAAGTATATGGATGTTCCAAACATATAGATGGTTCCAGCATAATGTCACAGAGCTCGTGTTCATAGCGTGAATGATAACGTATTCTTCCTTTATGTAGCGCTCCATTTTTAATATTAGGCCCAATCATAGACGACAGCTGTCATATTTTAGAGCTACCACTTGCACAGGAAAAATCTGCTGCATGATTTAAATCGTGCAATTTTATTGGTACTCTCTTTATTTTAATGTTTCTAACATTTATCTTGACTTTTAAAGCAGCATTTGTTCCAAGCGGTTATGCTTTATACAAGATGAGTGGTTTGTTGTCTGTCACGTTTTTGTTTTCAGCGGTTTTCAACAAACAAAGCCACATTTGGGTCACAGATATATAATCTTCATATATTATAGCCAAAAATATCGTTGTGTTTGACACATGTAATATTGAATGGCAAACACAATTTGTTTGGACGCAGGTATAATATATTTCCGCCAAGCTATGAACACGTTATAGTTCCATGCAAACAAGAAAAAAAATTACACACTCGCGAGTTAAGGAGTTAAAAAATCACATGCGGTGTCAGAGTACACATGGTTGGAACGAAGTTCCTTTCGCTATATATTATGTACTAGTTAGTTCCAACACGCCTCAGGCTCCTGTTGGAAAATACGATAATTTAAGAGGATCTTTAAGAAACGATACTTTTTGAAAAATGATAAACTTTTTTTAAGGACAATTTTTTTTGTAGAATGTAGTTTTTTTAAACAGGTATATTTTTAGGTCCTTTCTGTAAGAATACGTATTATATTTTCCCTAAGAGATTCTTTTTAAAAGAGAGGTACTTCTTTTATTAAAAGCTAATGTTTTTTTTAAGAAAAGGTACTATTTTCAAGAAGAAGTACTTTCTGGAAGAAAAAGTTCCGAGTGTGATTTTTGTTACAAAGAAGTACTTGTTTTAAGAACAGGTACATTTTAAGGAAAACAAACATTACTTCTTTCAAGTTTGTTGAAGTCCTTAGACGTCTGTCCACATATATAGCATCTCATTGTTGAAGCCGTATCAGTCGCGGCATTGCACACCCTTCCATCGACCATTGTGAGCAAAATGGTAAGATTTATTTTAACGGAATCTTCCATAGCAGTTGATTCTTTGAGATTCCTTGCTTGTTGTTCAATATAGGCGATTTCTTCCTTTGTGATATCCTTTGTTTCTTTAATGAACCGAGCCCGGATAGGACGACAGACTCTCACTGAAGAAGGCACTGGATTTTGCCATACAATTTTTCTTGTCTCTCCATTAATATAAACAACCATTCTCACAGGTACAAGAGAACTTAAAAATATATTGGCATCATCGTCGCCAGTGTTGGCAAATGTCTGCTTAAACTGTGTCTGATTAGATCCATCACAGCCCCAATTTGATATTAAGATAAGATGTTGATTCTCCAACTCTGATAACACTGTGTGTGACCAAAAATCTGAATTGAGTGAAACATAGCGAACCTGCATAATTTTGATACGCTGAATCTAATGGCATTTCCCGTTTTTCTCTACCGCATCAAAATTTTGAGATATTTGACCCCAAAGTTTGCTGGGATGTCAACAACTCTAATATTTTTGAGACTGAATTAGAGGCAGAACGCTTCAAAATTGAAGTTTAACTTCTGAGTAAGAAATGTAGAGGACCTTAAGAAGAATACCAACTTCAAGTTTGTACCCCCTCTCCTCCCCCCTTACCCCTAATAATAATGATTTTGTCGAGTTATTAGGGGTAAGGGGGGAGGAGAGGGGGTACAAACTTGAAGTTGGTATTCTTCTTAAGGTCCTCTACATTTCGTACTCAGATGTCAAACTTCAATTTTGAAGCGTTCTGCCTCTAATTCAGTCTCACAAATATTACAGTTGTTGACATCCCAGCAAACTTTGGGGTCAAATATCTCGAAATTTTGACGTGGTAGAGAAAAACGGGAAATGCCATTAGATTCAGCGTATCAAAATTATGCAGGTTCGCTATGTTTCACTCAATTCAGATTTTTAAAGTGCAAAAATCACACACAGTGTAATGTTTCAATCACATCTTTTAAATACTGAAGTAGTCGCAAAGCCGTATGGTCCAGCAAAGCTTGAAGTTCCACTTCAACGCTAGTTTCTGTAACTTTTATGCTATCTTCTTCGGCGGGATAACACTCCTTTTTCGCTTTTTGTAAAAGCGAAGAGCAAGGATACATTTCTTTTCGGCCACCTTGTATTAATACCCACAGCCCTCTTGTAAAATTACCAACTACAAATAACGCTAATGCTTCTTGAGGTGTGTATTTTTCGCCATTGGAACTTTTTTAGCTGACGATATTGCTTTTCGGAACTTTTTAGCTCTGGTAGGCGTTGACGTAATCTCTTTTATAATCTTCGACGCATAAACATTTCTCGAAGTATATTGACTCAGGCTTGCACCGTACGTCAATTCCGCAACAGGTACCCGGTCTCGTAATTCTTTTGTTCTTCGACGCTTGCTTCGATCACACAATTCTCCGAATTCTTTTATTGGTCGGCCTGCTTTGTGGGTCCAAGCAGGTAGTTCCAGTGATACATTAAGCCATTCCATATTATTTTCTACGAATCTCTTATCAGTCTTACGGGCTGCCGACTACCTTTCTTTGAAACTGGTCTTGAAATACTTCAAAGAACGGGTAAGAACACTTGTTTTTTCGGGCGGACATGAAGTTAGTTGCGCAAGTCTTTCTTCCAACAACGAAAATTTTTCTTCAATCATCTTTTCTTTGAACTCTTTAATAATATTATAAAGCTCAATTCTGGTGATTTTTTTCACTCTTTCCGAAGGATCTATGACAAAAGAAAACAAAAAAATTAGCTTTGTCAATATAATTATAATCTTCCCCATACAGTTTGAAGTACTATAAAAAAATATGGGGTACGTTGGGGGGACTTTTTATTCTTGTTTCTGCTTCCTTAGAGTCAACATTTTATGAGGCGAAAAGGCGCGACACATAAACAAAAACACTAATGAATTTCAAATTTCTTTAAAAAACGCGTCAAAAAGTGCCGCTGTTTATTTATGGCTATAAAGTAGAGAATTTGGAAGAAACATAATAAAATATACTTCAGTATATAGTACTTACCTTCTGTATCCATGTCCGAATAGTTTATCTCCTGGTGTTTGCTACACGAAGCCATTTTAGAATAGAAAACTGATAAACATAAACGAGAGCGCCGAGAATAAAGACACGCCTACAGTACGAAACGGTTATCGTAGGTAAAAAAAATGTATTTTGGGTGCAATAGGATTAACATCACTATTTTCAATTTTGTCCGGTTTTACATGTGATATACTCCTATGTGCGCCGCCGAAAGAAACTTTTAAGGTGGTCAGAGCAGGGATCTAACCCAGGATCTCATGTACACTACCCATTGCACCACCGAAGGAAGGCAGTGGTACTCTTTTTAGAAAAATTTTATTTTTTTTAAGAAAATGTACTTGTTTTCAGGAAAGCTACTAATCTCAAGAAAAGAAGCGGTATTATTTGATTTTTAAAAATTTATTTTTTTATTTTATTTTTATTTATTTTCTAAGAGAAGGTATTTTTTAAAAAAAACGGGTTTTTAGGCAATATGAACTTTTTTAGAATGAATGAGTAGAATACGTATATTTTTAAGAGTAGTCACTTATCTCAAGAAAAGTTATTTTGTTTCACAAAAAAAGTTAATTTTTAAAGAAAATTTAGTTTTTTTTAAGAAAATGCAATTAGTTGTAAGAAAATGTACTTTTGTTTAAAAAAGGTACTTATTTAAAATAAAATACTTTTTTTTAAGAAAAGGTACTTCTTTAAGATAATGTATTTTTTTAAGTAAAGGTACTTCCTTTTAGAAAATGAATAGGTATTTTTTTTAAGAAAATGTATTTTTTTTAAACTTCTTCCACTTTGACTTTTCTAAATTTATTTTTTATTGGGTTCAAAACTACAGTATATGTGACCTGCTCCAAGAAAAGGGACCTCTGCGGCAAAAAATTTTTTTTTACTTTTTGAGTGATTCTTATCGGAATTCGGTGATTCTTATCGGCTCTTTCAAATGCCGCAAACCGCAAGTTTCTATGTCTTTTAGTTTTTTTACAAATCACCCGTAAAGATGAACATAATTAATGAAAAAATTGTAAAATGTGATATAAATAAATATAAATATAAATATATTATAATATTTGAAATTTAAAAAAAGTTCAATATCAAAGGTACAAAATTACTAAAATATCAAAATTTTGCTCTTTTTTACTCCTAACACGCTTTTTTGGTGGTTCTTCTGTAGCGGAAAAACGAAGCGCTTTTTTTAAAGGCGTTTTTCTCAATAACTTCTTTTCGGCGCAGAGGTCCCTTTTCGTGGAGCAAGTCACATATACTAAATATTGGTTACAGGCTCCAACTAGAAAACTTCCCATTAAACAAGAAATTTCCCAACATATGTTAGTCTAGACACAAACCAAAGCGAAACTATACAATATATTTGATAATATTGGGTTGTAGCATAATAGTGTTAAAAGAAAGTTTTTTTAAATTTTTTCATTCAGCCCCCCATCTCGCAATGTGCGATAAGGAACTTCGTTCCAAAAAGACAAATTTGTCCGATACAGACAGCATTTTACTTTATAAATCATAAAATAAACTCTTTCTTCAACTGGATGTGTGTTTAGCATTTTTTCGCGCCAATTTTTCTTTCATATTTATATTTGTTCCAATGCAAACGACGAAATTTTTGTTATTTGTTTTGGCTCCCAGTTTATTCCCTACATAAATACAATGACGTTATGTGTGTTTTAAGAAGAACACATCAGTTTCTAATACCGCATAAGCCAAAACCGCAAAACCGCAATGAACTGATAATAATTCATAAAAAAATATGTACAAAGTATATCAGTACAAATATAGTCAGTCATAATATCGTACTATGTTATGCAGCAGTATTGAGATTATGTAATAATTTTTGTTGAAATGACATAAACATGATGGTTTATTAGCTGACGAACATTTAACATATGTTCCAATTTATAGTGCATTTTAATTACGGTGATCAAACTGTACACTATTTTATGAACAATACTCTTTTGGTCGGTGGCCATCACGGACATCATCGGAAACTCGATTTTGGAGACAAAACAATTTCCTTTCAGTTAAGTTTACTTCAATCAAAATGTGTCCACTCAAAACTGTTACCACATTGAACACAGCCATTGGAATAGTAGAATTGAATATACCCTATATTATTACAATATTGTTAATGAAAAGTACGATGGCCACTATAGAGTTAGCGCCTTATTCATAAAAATTTCGGCGAGGTTTGAGAGACGATTTGTCGTACAATAAACGTCGCTCAACTCTCTCAACTGTTTATGAATAAGGCACTTAGTGTGTAACAGGAATCAAAAATTGTTTTACCATTCACCATGGGGTGTTCAGATACTGAAAACCGCTAGCGCTTTTAAGTGTGAAATGAAAAAATATGATATTTTTAAAACGCTCCGCCTGCTCGGGATTAGTCGCACGTTGGTCTGTGTGAGTAGGCTGTTGATGTCAAGGACCGCCACCGGTTGGGCCGTACACGCTCAGTTCGAACACGACAAGTTACCAAAGCCATTAAATCAATTACACAGTGCAACACGAAAAAATTTAACCATATACGGACACCACTACGTGATGAAAGACCAAAAAAAAAGACCCGTGTCTCCCAGTTTTGCCCAAAGTCATGCACTTTTTTATGGGCCCCCAAAGATTTGGGGCCTCGGTGTCAAATTTTCCAAAAAAGTGATCATTTTGTCAGGCTCATGTCTTGCAATTCCTTCGGAATTTTGAATTACTCTCTGAGGGAAAGTTGTAGCTCTTGTCATAAAGAACAAAAATTGTGAACATATAAAATCAAAAAAACTTCATCTTCAAGGTCAAAATCGGAAAAAAAACTTTAAAAAATTCGATTTGTTTTACCTTTTTTTCTCTGTTCAGGTCCATAGGTAGCAAACCGTTCAAAATTCAAGGAAACAATCAACTACAGAAATGTACATAAGATGTCAATAAACAACTTTGTAAAACATATGAACTTAATAGAAATGATTCTTAACACCGTTTAGGTAACCGCAAAAGTGAAAAATTTCCCGAAAATTTATTAATTTCACTGTGTGTAATTTGTTAAGTCATGGAAATATTGCCATATACGGACCAGAGAATAGCAATAAGTACTCGTTGCAAAAGTATACCCAAGTACGTACACAGAATTTTCATACTTGTGTGTACCCAAATTTTTAACACGCAGAATACATACCACCAATTTATGTACAATTTATGTGTGTACTCTATACTTATAAGGAACATTTTCTCTACACATCCACTCCTATTCGCTCTCTTCGCCAGAATACATCTAAAGAAGATTGTACACACATGTACTGAAGTATTTTTTCATAATTTGTATACAGAGTCGTGTTATAAGTATGGGTACACACAAGTACTTATAAGTATACAGCAAGTGCTGTGGAAACGGAAAAATGTAGTTGATTTAGTGAGAAACTGAGAAATGTTGAATGGCTTGAATGGTCCTTAATACCAAACCCATCGAAAATAATAATTTTTTAATTCAATTTTATTTTGTTTGAGGACCAGAATGAGATTAAATTTTGTTGTCGATTTTTTAATAAGGCCACTAAACTACGTCAAAACAATGCATTGCCAGGTCTTGTTGCATAAGCCCCAATATTCAAATGTTAATTAAAAACCAGTGCGCTAATTTTCAATATTTTCTAGTTCTATTATTCACTTTTCCACACTTTGTAAATGTATATACATACATGCATACATACATATTTCCACATAATTTCACCGTACAACAGCGTTCCTTTACACAGCAACCAATTTTTTACTCATACCCAATGGGTATTAAGTACCTAACAGACACAAGTGTTTTTGTATACTTCTGTATAACCTAACACACACAAGTGATTTTGTATACTTCTGTATAACCTAACACACACAAGTGTTTTCGTTTACTTTCGTTTAACAAGCGCCCAACAACAACCCTAACTCGCAATTGTACTTATGTACTACCCATCGAATGTTAGCACTTGTAGCTACTTAAGTTATCGTTGGCATAAATATGTAGAGTATTGTATGCGTTTCGTCTATTACTTGTATGTATTTGTATTTGTTTTGCGAATAATACTTGTAAGTGTATTCTAAATGGTACTTATCGACATTCTCTGATACGGACACCACTACGTGATAAAAGGCAAAAAAAAAAAATACCCGTGTCTGCCAGTTTTGCCCAAAGTCATTCACTTTTTTATGGGCCCCTAAAGATATGGGGCTTCGGAATCATTTTTATATGTTCAACATTTTTGTTTTTTATGACAAGAGCTACAGCTTTCCCTCAGAGAGTAAATCAAAATTCCGAATGGATTGCAAGATATGAGCCTGACAAAATTATCACGTTTTTGCAAAAGTGACACCGAGGCCTCAAATCTTTGGGGGCCCATAAAAAACGCATGACGTTTTGCAAAACTGGGAAACACGGGTCTTTTTTTTGGTCTTTCATCACGTAGTGGTATCTGTATATGGTATCCATAAAAAAGGCCCGTGTTTCCCAGTTTTGCAAAAAGTCATGCATTTTTTATGGGCCCCCAAAGATTTGAGGCCTCGGTGTCACTTTTGCTAAAACGTGATTATTTTGCCAGGCTCATATATTGCAAACCGTTCGTTAGGTAAAAAAAATCGAATTTTTGAAAGTTTTTTTGTTGCGATTTTAACCTTGAAGATGAAGTTTTCTGATTTTATATGTTCAACATTTTTGTTTTTTATAACAAGAGCTACAGCTTTCCCTCAGAGAGTAAATCAAAATTCCGAATGCATTGCAAGATTTTTGGTCTTTTATCACGTAGTGGTGTCCGTATATGGTTATATTTCCATGACTTAAAAAATTACACACAGAGGTATTCAGCGAAGTCCGCGACGAAAACAGAAAATCTTGGCCCGTGAGATGAATATCAGGCAAAAGACCATGAGTAGAATTACTAAAAAAGACTTTGGACTTGAGGCTTTTAAACGCCGTATATTACAATTGTTTAATGCATCTGAAAAAAAATTCATAGACAAATTCTAACGTATTTTAGTGAAGGACGGTGATAACTTGCACAGAAAAATTTTGTTCACCGATGAATTAATTTTTACCGTACAAGCAAAATTTAGCCAACAATATGTATCTACGGAAGGTCTGAATTGATCCCACGGGTCGAAAAGGAGCATCACCAAGTATGAGTCATGGTTTTGTGGGGTATCTGGTTAGCACTTCTGCGAACCACGGCCAAGAGAACATAAGCCAAAGCTAACCAATAAACCAAGCTGTTGTCACGCCATTTAATTATTCCCAGTCGTGGACTTTTCACCACGATTCTGCCGCCGCACCTTGGGGGATTTCTCGAAAAAATGGATATAATTTAGCTGCTCCAAAACGGCTGGTTCGATCGATGTGCAATTTCACAATGTCATAGCCGAAGTGCTGTACTATAGGAATTGAAATATTTGAGCAGCACAGACCCCACTGGAGTCACGCAGTGGGAGAAAAAGTTGAATACTCCGGCCATCAAAAAAATGTGAACCCTTGCGTAGTAAGGGGACACCCAGTTAGAAATAAATTACTTTCGCTATATACAGGGTGGCTGATGAATATTGCTACATTAAGAAACTCAAATAACTTTTTTTTCTGTGTACGGAATTCATTTTAAACTCATTAAATTTTATTAAATTAGTTTTAAAAATAATGGAAATTAAATGCGCCACTGCTCGTTGATGCATGTGCGGCGTCTTACCAAAAGGTGTTCATAACTGCTTGGAGAGTTGAGACAGGAATAGCCGCAATTGTTTCTCGAATGGATTGCTTCAGTTCATTCAAATTTGTTGGTTTTTCTGTGCAGACTTCCTGTTTGCAATAACCTTACAAGAAAAAGTCAGGTCCAGTAAGGTCAGGCGAAATGGAGGGCCAACGGAATGTGGAGTTTCTGGATATCTGCTTATGGGGAAATTTTCGTCGCAATTCTGGCATAACAGGCCTGCAATGACTGTCTGTTTATACCCAGTTGAGCAGATAAGCTTCTTGGCGAAACTCTTGGATTGTTTTTTATGGCAGCAGCTACAGCAGCGATTGATCCCTCCGTCCGAACGGAAGGGTTTCGATGGTAAGGTGTTCTGTTGACTGTCTCATGCTCGGCAAAATTGTTAACAAGCCTCATTATGGTCCATCTGCTCGGAGGATTGCCGCCAAACGTGCGCCTATACTCTCTTTGGACCGAAACTACGGACTCTAGTGCGTGATTGCGGCGGACAATCCAAATTCATGTTTCAGTGTCCCAGTTATCCATTTTTGTTAAATCTAAAAATCAATCTGCAGAGTAAAAAAATATTAACCCGATTCATTAAATAGAAAAAAAAGCTATTAATTTTTTTTTGGTAGCGAATTTCATCAGCCTACTTGAAACAAGAGCCGTCCAAACAAACAAGCCCCCAATAATTTGATCTACCCTTAGAACATAATTTGTTTCAATTTTCAAACCATGTGAAAAAGAAGCCAATGATACTATTTTTCGGATACTTCTGGAAGAATATATCATGTTATATCTTTGGGAAAAAATTACTGGAGAACAGCAGAACTACTACCAAATGAAGCACAAAAATTACTATGTACGCTTTATAGTACAAAAATCGTTGAATTTTTTTAAATGCTGAAATTTTCTCGTCCACCTTGATTCGAATGTCCAAGTTGATGAAGGGCCAAAGGACATGCATTATTATCAAGAGCTGTTGTGAAGAAGAACAGAGCGGGGCAGTACAGCACTATTCTAACCACCGGTGGAGCAGATATAGAATGTTGAAAATATTTTGGACCACCGTACATCGCAATCAAACCAGTGTCCAAAAGCTATAAGTTCGGTAAAATTTGCCTGGAAAAGAATACAAATTTCAAAGACGATATGATCGCTAGCTAGACAGAGATAAATTTTGAATGTGTGCGGGTGTGTGCATGTACGTATTTGTTCGTTTTACACCTGTGCACACACATTTTCTTTTCTTCTGTAAAATATAATTAAAAGATTTTAAATGAAAATGCGATTGCCACAACACAAACGACTTTTACGATGAACGTTTTTTATTTGAGGAAAACTCTACAGATTGTTCGAACAACATTTTTGCGTAAACATTTTCTTTTTTGCGGCAAACGACCTACAAACGTTTTTTCTTTTCCTGTAGCTCAGGAAATATACATGAGAAACCACTTGAAGTAATTTTAAACTTATAAAAGGAAATAAACTGCTTCTGGGCTTTAAAGCCTTATGTACTCAACATCACATAATACTTTATTAAAGATTTGAATGAAACATTTTATACCGTTGCTAAAATCCAATTAAAATTTTCAATATTTCGACAACAAAGATTTTGAGATGGCATTTCCGAGCGACTTTCAAACTCAATCTATAAAAAAATAATGCCATTGGGCGAACTTTACCGTAATGATGTGCAGAATCATATATTCTATAATTTTTTTCTTCAAAATGTTTTTGTTTTAGTTTTGGCGTTAATAATGGGTTATTGCACTCGAATTGCGAGTGCTGCGTTTTGGTAGAATTATTAATGTTCCTGCATTTTAAATTTAAATACAAATTAAATGTCTGAAATTTTTAAACTTGTTTTCTATTAGCTGTCACATTTTTGTTAGGCTGTCACAATTCACACACTTAGTCCAATGAGAATAGTTGGGATAGCTCAGGTCGTCATATTCCCTCCCCATCGTTGAACCTATAAAATGACCCGGTATGGTTAAGGAGTTTTCAAGCTATACGATACCTCCTCCCGATATTACAGAATGTGGCTGAATAAAATACGTACATTGGCCAATTAGCCTGCAGAAAGGTCCTCAGATCTTAACTTCTTAAATATCTGTTAGATCCAATATGAAGTAAGTTCCTAGCTATTTTCTCCTGCTCCCACGAAAGCCAGTGCAGTAGCATATGAAAAGCTCGACGCTCTCATCGTCCTCTTCGTCCCACATCTTCTGCAGTAAGTATGAACTGTAATTCCAAGTCTAGACGCGAGTCTGCCTATTAAACTGCCCAGTGGTCACAGCTAAGAGAACCGAATTAGCCGTAACCGAATTGAGAGTTTGTCTAAACTTGAGGTTGACACAATCTCATCAGAGGTTGACACAACCTTATTAGAGGTTGACACAACCTCATTAGAGGTTGACACAACCTCATTAGAGGTTGACACAACCTCGTTAGAGGTGGACACAACCTCATTAGAGGTTGACACAACCTCATTAGAGGTTGACACAACCTCATTAGAGGTTGACACAACCTCATTAGAGGTTGACACAAACACATTACAGGTTGGAACAACCTCATTAGAGTTTTACAAAACTTGAGGTTGACACAACCTCATCAGAGGTTGACACAACCTTATTAGAGGTTTACAAAACCTCATTAGAGTTTGACACAACCTCATTAGAGGTTGACACAACCTCATTAGAGGTTGACACAACCTCATTAGAGGTTGACACAACCTCATTAGAGGTTGACACAAACACATTACAGGTTGGAACAACCTCATTAGAGTTTAACACAACCACATTATAGGTTGGAATACCCTCATTAGAGTTTAACACAACCTCATAAGTGGTTGACACAACCTAATTAGAGGTTGTCACAGTCGAGTTAGAGGTCACAAATCACAAATGAATTATTAAGGTTTTTTTTTATTATTAAGTGATACTTTTATGACTTGTATTAAAAAGCGAGACAATAAAGTCATATGGGGGTATGGAGTAATCTTACTTCCATACTTATCCGGTCTCGAACACCCCCGGGGGATCAGGGACCATACCAAACGCAGATAACATATTACGCCAACCAGTTCGATCTTTTACTTTATCTCTCCAGTTGGTAATAACTACCAAGTGTACGCAGGGAAAGGTCAACCTGATCCCTCCAGCGGAGTCTTGGTCTTCCTATTTTTCGTCTTTCTTCGAGTTCGGTTTCGAAACCCCTTCGTGCTGGTTCACCTTCAGCCATTCTACTGACATGGCCTGGCCAGCGCAATGGCGTTATTGTGATCCGCTTAACTATGTTAATGTTGGGCTATAGGTCATACAGCTCATGGTTCATGCGTCGCCGATACTCGCCGTTGTGCATTATAGGGCCATACAATTTTCGGGATATTTTTCACTCGAAGACCCCAACAGATGTTTCACCTGCTTGCGATAAGACGCCCGATTTTGCGCCAGAAAGCAAGACAGGCTGTATGAGAGTCTGGTATAATTGAACTTTTGTTACTCGAGAGAAGGCTTTATCTCTAAAGTGCTTGCTTAGCCCAAAATAACATCTATTCGCAAGCGCAATTATCGCTTGGCTGACGTTGTTGTTTTGACGTAGAATACGTCTTACCTTACGGTATGAGGAGTCATGTCAGGTTTTTATTGTTGTAATCTTTATTTCATTGAATTTGAGGAAACGGCTAGATGAATTTTTTTTAAATTTTTTTTGTAGGTAAATGAAGATGTTATCTTTCGTTTGATATACATTTCATATTGGTTGATATATTTCAAGTATTTCAATTTCTCAAATGAAAATTGTTTAAACACATACACTCAAACATATGTGTGGTGTTTGGTTGAGTGTTTTTGGTTGCTCAACATTGCTTAGGAACATGTATCTAGTAAAAAGTGAAACGAACAGCAAGCTAATGTTGCTTGGCAACATGTATCTAGTAAAAAGTGAAACAAACAGTAAGCTAACGTAATAAAGCTTTTTTGCGAAAGCTTCAACAAAGCTGTTGTAACATTAATTTTGAATTGTAAGGCGTAATGCTTTCACACAACGCTCGAATGCTAATGCGAAGACTCGATAAGGTAAACCTTTTTTAATATTAGGGCGGCCCTCTCAACATTCGCAGAACTTATTTCAATAAAAATATTAATTAAAATACATAAATTAAATTAAGTTTAAAAAAATTGAACATAATATTTTTTGTTTTGAAACGGACTTGAATCAAATGCCGTTGGTAAATATAAAAATTACAGCAGACAGTTCTCCGAGGCCTTCGGCCACGGACTGTCCCTGCAGGCTGTGTCAGAGACACGGCCATTAAGTTTAACGTAGAATACGCCATCCGATAAGACAGAAAACATATATAACAATAAATGATAAATAATAGAAGCAAATGAATTTATTGTTATATATGTTTTCTGTCTTATCGGATGGCGTATTCTACGTTAAACTTAATGGCCGTGTCTCTCACACAGCCTGCAGGGACAGTCCGTGGCCGAAGGCCTCGGATAACTGTCTGCTGTAATTTTTGTTTACGGCAGATCCGAGGTATATAAAATCGTCCACTACTTCGAATTTATATCGGTTGTCAACGTTCACGCTTTGGTCTAATCACGTGGAGGTCCTACTCGTTGAAACCATTAATTTTGTCTTGTCGTCATTTACTTTCAGACCCACTTTTGCTGATTCCTTCTCAATTCTCAAAAACACCGCAGTAACTTCTCTAATTATGCGCTCAATGATATCTATAGCATCGGCATACGCGAGCAGCATGTGACTTTTGCTGCTGATGGTTTTATTTATATTGACTGCAGCTTTTCGCTTACTGATCTCCATTAAGATGTTAAAGAGATCGCACGATAGGGTGTCGCCTTGCCTGAGGCCTCGCTTGGTTTCGAAAGGTTCAGTAAGATCCTTACCAACTTTCACTGCGGGTTTGGTATTCGTTAAGGTCATCCTGCAAAGGCGTATCAGTTTTGCAGGAATACCAAGCTCAGATATTGCTTCGTAAAGTTTCTCCCGTATCGGTCTAGCGAAGGCCGCTTTATAATCGACAAATAGATGATAGGTGTCGATTTGTTTTCATTGGTCTTTTCCAGGATTTGGCGTATTGTGGAATTTTGGTCAGTTGTCGATTTTCCAGGCGTAAAGCCACACTGGTATGGTCCAATCAGGTCAGCGATAATTGGTTTTAGTCTTTCGCACATTATACTTGATAGTACCTTATATGCTACGGATAAAAGGCTTATTCCACGGTAGTCGGCACAGAGACTCGGGTCACATTTTTTAAATATGGGACATAGTAGTACACTGAGATTCCAATCTAATCAAATTTTGCCAATGGGCTGAAGCATGCACCTTATCAGCTCATCGCCCCCAACCTTAAACAGCTCTGCCGGTAATCCATCGCCGCCTTGCGGCTTTGTTGTTCTTAAGCCGGGCAATAGCTGTTCTGACCTCGTCTTGGTTAGGAGGGGGCAATCGACGTCGTCGTCCATATTGTGATCGAAAGCCCATCGTCATTGGATATCTCAGGTACCAGTAGCGCGAAGAAATGATCTCTGCATATTCCCAACATGCTCTACACATTTGCGATGAGATTTCCGTCGTCGTCTTTAGTTGTCCATTAGTTCCGTTTTTGACTTTTTGGTACAATTTTCGGGCTTAGATCTTCCTTCTGTAAGTCTCAATTTTCTCACTCTCGCGCTTTCTCCACTGCCGTTTCTTACGCCTAAAAAGACGGTTTACCTCCTTTCTTTTGTCCTTATACCGCTCAGTTGCAGCTCGCGTTGCAATTGACTGAAGCATTGCCATACGTGCAGCGTTCTTTTCATCATTTGCAATGCGGTACTCTTCATCGTGCCATAGTTTATTGCGAAGAGGTTTTTCGAAACCAAGTATGGTTGTTGCGGCAGTTTTTATAGAGTCAGAAATGGGTTTCCACTGCGCATCAGGATCGTCATCGGGAGGCAGTGGGCTCTGTGCCAAAAGTTGCGAGAGCTTCCTTGAGTAGGCTGTGGCTACCTCGGGTAATTGCAGCTTTCGGATATCCAGCTTCCTCTACGTCTGGTTTCGTACGATTTTCGCTCTACATAAACTTGGGCGGGGCTTTGCTGCTACCAGTAGTGATCAGAATCGATGTCAGCTCCTCTGATCACTCGTACGTCCATTACACTGGATGAGTGCCTTCCATCAATTACCACGTGATTAATTTGGTTCTTTGTTCTTTGATCAGGGGGTACCCAAGTGGACTTGTGGATGTTTTTATTCTGGAATCCTTTACCACTAATGACCATGTTTTTTGCCGCGGCAAAGTCAATCAGTCTCATACCGTTGTCGGAACTGTCAGCATGTAGACTGAAATTGCCAACAGTTGGATGAAACACATTGTCCCTTCCTACTTTGGCATTAAAATCTTCTAGTATCTACAATCGTAATGTCGTGGCCAGGGCAGGGGTCATACGTTTCCTCTGGGAGCTCATAGAATATATGTCTTTGGCATCATCATCTTTCTCTTCTGTCGGAGCATGCACACAAATTAGGGAAATATAAAAATGTTTCGCTTTTATGCGGATTGTGGCTATACGTTCACTCACAGGATTGAACCTAGAGACTAGATGTCGCAGTCTTTTGCCAACTACAAATCCGCAATCAAATTCATGTTTTTTTCATGGCAACTGTAGTATATGTCGCAAATTGTTTTTTAACCTTGTGCAGCCATGCCCTGTCCATTGCATTTCCTGGATGGCGGTAATGTCAGCCTTATACTTTCGAGGAACACTGCCAATTGGATACTTGCACCGGATCTATATAGAGTTCTTACATTCCAAGTGCATATCCGTAAATCGTGGTCCTTATAACGTTTGCGGGGGTCGTCAACAAATAGGGGTTTTTTATGTTTTATCTTTCGTTTTCGTATTTTCACTGCCATTATGAACGGTGGCGGGATGCAAACCCAGTCCACCGGGTTTTAGCATTTTACCTACTGCAAGGATATTTGATTGCAGCCGCCAAGACGCTGACCAGGATGCAATATGTCGAACCTGGATTTTCTTCTTTTGGTTTATATCCGCCGTTGGCCCGTATGTTTGGCTCATCCGCCTTCTAAGGTCAACAAAAATTGCCCCATTGTCTGATGAGCTTCAATGGCATCAGTCACCTACTAAACCTGATTTGCTGCTCATTAGTTTCGCCTTCTCACTCTAGCTAACGGAGGTTTCCGAAAAGCCATTGCCCCGGACATGCTGAGTGGAAGTAGTGAGCTGCTTGGACTGCCCAATGAAGGAATCATTTCTAGCCAGTACTTACACGCTGAAAAAAACGGCCTCTGCAACATATTCTACAGGAACAATGTATATGTTTGGAACACACTTCAAACATTTATATGTTTGCAAGTCCCAAACTTAGGTGTATTTAACTGCAGACATTAGCATGTTTACTGACAATTATGTATGCTTTTATGTGGAGACATATACGTGCTTCATATGGAACATTCATATACTTACGTGGAAGCACTCGTGTGCTTCCCCCAAACCTCCATACACAAACAATATACTTATATACAAATCTAGTTCCTCCAAGACACACGTGTATTAAATACATGTTTTTGTTTTATTATATTTCACAAATGGTCCGCCGTTCCAGTTTTCTCAGTAAATGCTCGGGCAGAAAAGGGCTTCACGTTGCTGCCCTTTCCAGTTTCGTTCCTCAAAATCGTTTCTCACTTTGGTAGCACACATGAATATATACGAAACATACATGTCAAACGATTTTACAGTTCGAGCGTTTGTTTATCCTTTTTTCAGTGATCAAGTGATTTCGATATCCTCTGTCCGATGAACCATTGAAGACTGAATACATGAAATTAAAACGCAATACATCAGCCAAAATAATATTAATGAATCACTGACTGAGAGATTAATGCAAAAATAGTGTTACACACTTATAAGATACCCACCCGCGTTGTCCCTCTTTTATTCCCTTGCTCACGAGAGAGCTTAAACACTGCAGCAATCACAGCTGTATTTGTGTCTCAAATACAGATATATTTGGGTCACAAACACGTATATTATAACAGATTAATAATTGTGTCGTAAACATGTAATATTGAGTAGCAAACACATTGTGTTTGGGCACAAGTATATTATAATTAACACGTGTTATATTTGCATCCAATCAACAAAAACCGACAGATTTTTCAACGTGTAAGATCGCTCTCAGATATGAGTCAATCTCCGTCTCCAATGCCTTTAGAAGGAAATATGAGACATTGATTGGTCTAAAGTCCTTTGGACTAATATGGGATGATTTCCATGCTTTTGGAATGGATACCACCTTGGATTCTTTCCATCTGACTGGAATATAGGATAACTTGATGCAGCTCGTATAAAGCTCAGGGAGTAAAAATATGTAGTCCACTATGTAACTCCACTGGTGATATTAGATAGAGCCATGTGATTTGTAGGAATTAAAACTCCCTATTGCCCAGTGTAGTGTTTCATTTGTCATGACATTTTCTGCAACATGCGGGATGATATCCTCATATTGTAAGGCCTTTGACTCCTGTGGGTTTTTTGAGATCACCTACGTAAGTAAGTAAGTAATTGCGAGATGACGTGGTTGTTCGGTGAGTTCAAGCTTTCCTGGAAAGTGTGTGCACGCTTAAAAATATCGGCCCCAGTAACATATTGCAGGAAACATGTACATATTTGCAAGCACTCTTTTCATGAATTGAATATCTGGTGCTTTTTTGTTTCTTTGTTGTCTGTCTCGTATTTGTTTTTAGCGGGTTACAACAAAAAAAGTCAGATTTAGATTTCAAAAACATATATTATAGCCTATTAATCATTGTGTCTCAAACATGTTATATTGAATAGCAAACACAATGTATTTGGGCACAAGTATAGCATATTTGCGACAAGCTACTAACACGTTATATTTGCATCCAAACAGAAAAAGAGACAGATTTTTCAGCGTGTGTGGTAAGCAGGAGGTCTAACGATTCTTGCCCCGATGTCCTTCATAGCCCGTTTTGTTCCTTCGAATATATCCTTGTCCCACCACGGAGCTTTTTCTTCGATTAATTCAAATATCAAAGAGAAACCACAATTCACCCGGGAAAACCTGTATTATTAAAAAAAAAATACAGCAGACAGTTGTCCGAGGCCTTCCCTGCAGGCTGTGTCAGAGACACGGCCATTAAGTTTAACGTAGAATACGCCATCCGCTAAGACAGAAAACATATATAACAATAAATGATAAAAAACATAAGCAAATGAATTTATTTATTTGATAGTTACTTTTGATAATATACATAAGCTTATGGTAGGAAAAATAGGTTAAATATGTTTTTAAATTAAAATAGTAAGGATAAATGATAAATAACAGACGCAAATCAATTTGATTTATATTTTTTATAATTACATATCCATGTTAAATTCAAATTCACATTTAACATTTTGTTTCACTTAAATACATAAGTAAATATACGAAATTTCAATATTTCATCAATCAAAACAACAGCCGAAGGTTTGTGTCCACACTGAAACAGCATCATAGTTTGTGTTCACGCTACAAACTCAAACACTCAACCAAACACCACACATATGTTTGAGTGTATGTGTTTAAACAATTTTCCTTTGAGAAATTTAAATATTAGGAAGATATCAACCAATATGAAATGTATATCAAACGAAAGATAACATCTTCATTTACCTACAAAAAAATTTTTAAAAAAAGTTATCTCGCCATTTCCTCATAATTAATGAAATAAAGATTACAACAATAACAATCTGACATGACTCCCTATACCGTAAGGTAAGACGTATTCTACGCCAAAATTTTAACAAATGTTTATAACAAATGTAATTTAATGAAAAAGGAAATCGTTAGGTAGCAAAGTACTCACCATCACAATTTGTCAACAAAACAAAAGACTTACGGCACAAACCTGAAGACACCCCTAGCGCGTTTACGATTAACATAGTTGGGTAGGTTGGTAATTGGGTGGTGGGATATCAAGGTCTTTTAAAACGGGGTAACTTTTCAGGTTTTCATTTGCCTGGTTGTTAATCATGTTTAGTTTTAGGAAGAAGCACTATGGACTCACAACTCTACGCCAATTTAGAGAGTTTAACTGAAAACTCTGAGAATGACAAGTGTGACTGAAAATTGTTTCAAAATTATTGCTCAAATATTGACCTGCCTTCATAGTTCATAGCCATAATTTACAATACAAAATGATTTCATTCTACACACAATTCATTGTGCACAATCGACAGCAATATACGTTTTTTGTAGGCTACCCGAAGGATTTAATATCATTAAGCTTTTAGGTTCAAAGAAATACGGATAAATTCTTGAATCGTAAATCTTTAAATAGCAGGCAAACAACTACTTAAACCAAAACGCCAACAACCTCACCGGCAGACAGTCAACAAGTAACCAAGTGTGGCAAGTAGTGGCAGCAAACAAACAGCTTAAACTGCACTTGAGTTTGAAAAGGCTGAAATAGAGTATAAGACTGGATTGGGCAACAACCCAAGTAACAGGCAGGCACACCAAACCTGCAACTACTGATCTGGTTAAACAGAAAACAAAATTTTGTTATCCAAGGAAATGTGAACAATACTTAAACACCAAACAAGGTTAACCAATAAATCAAAAATACAAAACAAAATTTATATTTTTTAATTAGTTTCAACCCCCCCCCCCCCCTTCCATCAACCGAAATTAAACATTTAAGGTATAAAAATTCACAATTCAAGCGTAACACAGTCAATTCATTCCATACGATGGATCCGACATAAATGGGCGATACTTGCCTGCTGGATAGTTCGTAGACATAATGTTATTGGCTACGTAAAGTCAGCATGTATTCATTCACATTTTTGTGAATTCCTTGTTTATTTTCAAAATTTAGATTAAAAACATGAATCATCAGAAAACGATGAGGAAGATAATATATGCTCATTTGTTTGTTGGTGTAGAACAAAGTTGAACCGAATAAAATGTTAATCCTCTTGTAGAAATTATTAACGAGCTGTCTCGTTTTCCAGCATTTTGTTTTTTAGTTTTTCCAAATGAAAGTTCGAATGTTTTTATAAGAAAATTAATATAAATTAGAATCGCCTCATTTTCAAGAAGCTACTTTCTAGGATAATAGGGTACACATGTACTGGTTATAACAAAGAATGATTAATCAGTTTTTAACAAGCCAACATCATTTGAAGCATACAATTGCCCATTAATAAACTGTTTTGGCGACAATCGAATTAGTACATACACGCGGAAAAAAAAACGGTCTCTGTAATATATTCTCGCCAACGTATTCTTCAGGTACAATGTATTTGTTTGTTCAAACATTAATTACTAATATGTTTGCGAGTATTCAAATGCAAAAAATAGCAAGTTTAATGGTAAACATGTATGCTTTTTCGTGGAAACATACATATGTGTTCTTCATCCCAAACCATCATATACTTACGCGGAAGATTCCGCGTGTTCATATACTTGCATAGAAACATGTGCGCATTTTCTCCCAAACATAATAATGTTTAGAAACGAATTATTCTTCGAATTCAGTATATTTGTATTATTTATTATAAATTCAAAAATTAATTGGTCGTGTTTATTTATTAATTATATTTTTTCGATATTTCGCTATCCTTTGGGTAACATCGTCAGGAAGATATATTATTAATTAGAAATGAAAAACAATTGATAAACAAAATTTTTTCATGTCATTTCAAAAAACAACAATAACAAACAATCAAAAAATTTAACAATTGAAGAAATTTTCTTGTCATATGAAAAATGTTCTAAGTTACAGCCAGAAAAATTTTTGTGTAGAAATAGTTTCTCTAATTTACAGCCAGAAAAATAATTTGGTTGATAAAAATATGTACATAATGGTAAATTCAACAAGTTACATCCGGATATATTAAAAATGTTACCTTCTTTATGACAAGAGCTACAACTTTCCCTCCGAGAGTAAATGAAAATTCCGAACGATTTGCAGATATGAGCCTGACAAAATGATCATTTTTTGCAAGACTGACACCGAGGCCCATCAAATCTTTGGGGCCCATAAAAAAAGTGCATGACTTTGGGCAAAACTGGGAGACACGGGTCTTTTTTCACGTAGTGGTATATTTCCATGACTTAAAAACTTACACACAGTATTATCAAATCTAGTTCATGCAAGCCAAACGTGTATTATTTGCTTGTGGTCCGCTGTTCCGATTTTTCCCAGTAAAGGCTTGGACAGACAAAGGACTTCACGTTGTTGCCCTTTCCTCAAAATCGTTTCTCAATTTGGTAGCACGAAACACATACACAAAACCAAAGCAACATCACAAACCATTTAACCGTCCGAGCCTTTGTCTGTCAAGCGATTTTTATATCCTCTGTCCGATGAACCATTGGCTACTAAATACATGAAACTTCATCTGCAATTTACACGCATATTCAGGAATATTTATGAATCACTGACAGAGAATAATGCAAAAATACCGATACACAATTACAAGATAGACTCTCTCGTTGTCCCACTTTTATTCTCTTGCTCCGGAGAGAACATAACCAGTGCAACAAATACAGCTGTATTTGAATTTCAAAGGCATATATATTTGGGTCGCAAACATATATATTATAACATATTAATCATTGTGTCTCAAATATGTAATATTGAATAGCACACATTGTGTTTACGCACATGTATATAATATTTACGACGAGCTTCAAACACACGTTATATTTGCATCCAAGCAACAAAAAACGACAGATTTTTCTGCGTGTATACATTTTAGTGAGTTTGGACGATTGCACTATTGAACACTTTCTACACGACTGAAATTGTGAAGCTCTGAATTGGATCACCACTGATATTAAAATGGACCAAATTTCAATCCATGAAATTTCATTATCTAAATTTAATTCAACCAAATAATAAATTCATTGAAACTATCAAGTTGCCATCAATTTAACGAACACTAAACTAATGTCCTGAATGTTCGTGTAAATTGCAGATGAAGTGGTTCTTATTTTGCCTGATGTATTGCGTTTTAGTTTCATGTATTCAGTCGTCCATGGTTCATAGGACAGAGGATATTAAAAGCGCTTGATCAGTGAAAAAAGAATAAACGAAGGGTCGGACGGTTAAATGGTTTGTGATGTTACTTAGTTTTTGTGTATGTGTTTCGTATATACATATATAAATGTGTGCTACCAAAGTGTGCAAAAACGTGAGAGACAACAAAGAAAGGAGAAACAACAGAGCAGATATTCAAACCAAAACAAATAATGCATTCAATGCAAGTAAATGTGAAAATAATTTAAATCTTTCAATTTTTTGTATTAATTATTTATATGAGTGAGTGTGGATATATGTTGATAAAATTAATTAAAATAAATAAAGCAAGAAATAATAATTAATTTCTATATATTAGTATGCTTGGCAGGAAATGCGCATATGTTTCCACGTAAATATATGTAGGTTTGGGGGAAACAGGCGAATGCTTCCACGTAAGTATATGGATGTTTGGGATAAAGAACGCATATGTTTCCACGTAAACGCATACATGTTGTCAGTAAAGATGATACTGTTTGCATTTAAATACAAGTGTGTTTGGGACTTTCAAACATATGAATGTTTGAAGTGTGTTCCAAACATATACATGGTTCCAGCAACATATGTTTGGAAAAATATGTTAGAGATGCCGTTATTTTGCAGCGTGTAGTGAGCTATGCTACAGCCATGACACATTCTTCGTTCCTCTTAAAACAAGGAATTTCTTTTACCCCAAAATAAATTCCTCTATCAAACTGTAGCTGTCTAAAATTTAATTTATGGGCGACCAAATTTTCTTAGAGTGTATAAATTAATGTTTCTTTTTCAAATTCACTTAAATCCCACAATTATATCGTGTCTAATTCCAATGTCAAACAACGTGCCTGCAAGCAAGTCTATGTTTGCACAAAATCTGCAATCAAATCGATTATATTCATTTTTTAAATGTATTCTATTATTTCGCCATAAGCTTGTCATAGTTTAATTGCAACATGTGGTAGCACCTATTTTTATTGTCATTTATCTATTCGCAATTTTACAAAAAAATCTCTTAAGGCGAAAATATTTCAACATGCCACACCACCAAAAACGCCACTCATACTTTTAACATTATAATCCAATAGTGTTATATCGTTAGTACAGCATTTGATGATCTCTTGGAAATCGTGGCAAAAAGTGTTAAATTCAAAAACGTCATCTAACCTAATGCAACTTTGCACAAAATAGATTAAATCCATAGTGAAGAAAACTCTTCTCCTCTCCATGTGTTTGGCGATCGTAAAATGTTCGATCTAATATGTCTGTGAAATAAAACATGCATGTGCTTGCCTCCTCTGTCGGTCCTCTGGTTGTTGCTGCTGTTATAGCAATCCGCAGAAAAAAATGCAACATTAACCGATAGCTTAAGGCTAGTTGGCCGCACAGTGGTTTGACGAATACATTAAACAGTTGATGGCATTATCTTAATAATTCTCATAAAAGCAACGTCCCTTTAATGTAATACGATTGCAGTTAATATACACACATGTGTTGCGTATCCAATCGTAAAAATAGCAAAACCATACAGCCTTTGCCAAGAAATAGTATAAATGTTGAAATCAATTACAATTTATCCACATTATATTGCTGCAAACTTCACTGTTATAGTAGTTAAGGTTCGATACCATACCTTTCGAAGACATGGCTTAAACGTTTAAGCCATAACACTCAAAGACCGGCAAATACGATGGATAGATGGACACTTGGTACTGGTGAGAGAGGAATGCAAGCCTTGTAACGAAATCGTAAATACTCGTGGAGAGTTAGCATCGAGCCAACATCGAATGTAGGGAATACATGGCAGAATTTGTCGGGAAATTGTATATTTTGTAGTTATTTCTTTGAGTGCAATATTTCGGAATTTTGAATTTCGTTTACAAAATCAAAGTCAATTACAAAATTAGTTTTTATAATCCATTTTCAATGAAACAACGTGCCTTTTCCTCAGGAATCTAGGTATACATATATTATATATATTTTTTGTTTATTTGGGAATAACACAAACCGACCGATGCTTTTTTATTTTTGAAGTCGCCTTTATTTACACAAATTTCCCATGCACAAGAGCCTCGTACTCCAGCCATTGCACCACCGACGGCCACTATAACAAGAACACGCTGAAAAAAATCGGCGCTAACAACATATTGCAAGAACCATGTATATTTTTGTAAGCATTGTTTTAAGAACTGAAGAAGTTCTGCTTTCTTGTTTCTTTCCTGTCTGTCAGGCTTTAACTACCGCAGTTTTAAAAAATTAAGGCCACATTTTGGTCGTTATGTCTCAAACATGTAATATTGAATAGCAAACACAATGTGTTTGTACACAATTATAGTATATTTTTGACAAGCTAAAAACATATTGTATGAAATATAATAGCGGATAAATGACCGCCTCTGACCGTTGTTGGCTTGCTGTCGTAAAACCTTTCCCTTCAAGTACCCCAAAGAAAGTATCCGAGGGCAGTCAAATCAGGAGATCGAGGAGGCCAAACTCAATGTCCTCTTTTTGACATAAAGAGGCAGGACAAAACTTCTCGCAAAATACCCATCGTATCGTTAGCTGTGTGCGATGATGTGGCACCATCCTAATGTAACCACAAATGTTGTAGGCCCAATCGATTCAACTCGGGCACCAAAATGAATTCCAAGATGTCACGGCATCGATCACGAAACATGGAATTTTTTTTTTTTAATCGCCAAAATTAGAAAATCGCTCAAATATAAAAATGGGTATAACTCGGAAACGGTGCGTCCAATGTCGTTAATACAACATAACTTTGTTTTTTTTAACAAATCGTTAAAACTAAAATTTCGGAAATTGAAAAATAGCTCAATTTTCCGGACTTCTAAGGGTGTTTCATAAAATGGTCCAATTTGTAAGGACGACTTTTTTGTTGTTAAATAATCGACAAAAACGAACAAAAAAATAGCTATAACTTAAAAAATAAAACAAAAAATAGCTATAACTCGGAAACGGTGCATCCAAACGCAAAAATATCACTGTGCGTAATTTTTTAAGTGATGTAAATATAACCATATATGGACACCACTATGTGATAAAAGACCAAAACAAAGGCTCGTGTCTTCCAGTCATGGACTTCTTTTATGGGCCCCCAAAGATTTGGGGCCCCGGTGTCATTCTTGCGAAAAAGTGATCATTTTGTCAGGCTCCTATCTTGCAAATAGTTCCGAATTTTGATTTAGTCTTGACGAAAAGTTGTAGCTCTTGTTTTCTACCTTCCTATGGACTTGAACAAGGGGAAAGAGGTAAAAAAAATTTTTTAATTTTTTTGCGATTTTGACCTTGAAGATGAAGTTATTTTGATTTTGCATGTTTACATTCTGTATGACAAGACCTTCAACTTTCCCTCAGAGAGTAAATAAAAATTCGAAACAGTTTGCAAGTTATGAGCCTGACAAAATGATCACTTTTTTGCAAAAATGAAACCGATGCCCCAAATCTTTTGGGGCCCATGAAAAAAAAGTGCATGACTTTGGGCAAAACTGGGAGACAGGAATTTTTTTTTTTATCTTTTATCACGTAGTGGTGTCCGTATATGGTTATATTTTTTCGTGTTGTACTGTGTAATAGATTTTTTTCGCCCCTAGGAGGGTTTAACCAATGGTTTCTCTTTCATAACAAAATCCGCTGAAGTAACATTTTTCAAATAAAAAATCGCTAAAACGCACATATGTGTTAGCGATTTTTTTTTTAAAAATAAGTGATGCCATGTTAAAGACATCCATTGGTTTACAAAGTTATTATGTTTGCGATTGGACGCACAGTTTCCGAGTTATATCCATTTTATATCTTAGCGAGTTTTTTATTTTGCCTATTTTTGAAATAAATTTCTTCCACACGATTGGACAACTCTATGAAAACCCCTTAGAAACTTTTAAAAGTTACACATTTTTCCCGATTGGTCGCTCTGTTTTCGAGATATTGGCATATGTGCGTTTTAGAGATTTTTGATCCGAAAAATTTTAGTTTTAGCGATTTTTTTAAATAAAAAAGGCGATGCCGCTTTCAAAACAACCATAGGTAAAAGCCTCCTATAGAGGTAAAAAAAATTATAATTTTTGCGATTGGACGCATCATTTCCGAGTTATTTGTTTGAGCAATTATGTTTTTTTTTTGTTTTAGCAATTTTCTAATTTTGGTGACTTTTCAAAAAAAAATTCTTCCATACGACTTGGACCGCTTTCTAGTTTTATACCCCTTAGAAACCCCCGAAAATTAGTTATTTTTTCCTCTTAGCAACTTTTAAAAGTTACACATTTTTTCCAATTGGACGCTCCGTTTCTGATATATAAAAGAGATATACAATTCAGAAAGAGATATAATTGATGCGTTGTTGTTTGCTGCGGTTTCAGTTGTTATTTAAATGCAAGGCGAGACAGGCGAGAAAGTAGAGAGTTGAAAAACTGACAAAAATTCCAACTTTTTTTTTAAAACAAACATTATGGGTAAAACCAAAATCACAAATGTTGAAAATTTAAACAGAAAAGAGCCATAAATAAAAGTTTTAATTTTTCAATTCTCGTAAACTTTTTCTTAGATTAGAGTAACTACAACTCGGTTGCTGTAACCGAAAGAACAGTTGGTGGAACCGTTTTTCGTTTCTCTCAAACGGTATTCAGCTCTAATTTTTCATAACTCGTTTACTGCAAACTTTTTTAAGTTCTCGCAAACTTTTTTCTTTATTTTGGAGTAACTAGAACTCGGTTGCTGTAACCGAAACAACAGTTGGCGGAACCGTTTTACGTTTCTCGCAAACAGGGTTTCAGCTCATATTTTGCATAACTCGTTTAGTGCAATTATTTTTCGGGTCTCCCAAACAAACTTACATGTATGGCTTGACAAAAGTTTGTTTCTGCCAACTACAGTCTCCAAACGAACTTGAGTTATCTGACATTTCGTTTGGGAGGAACGAGTTTTTTCTCTGCGTGTACATTTATCGAATTTTCGATGTAAAATTCAGCTGCAAAATTAATAATCAGGGCTGTTCTGATATCACACTGTTTTAAAATCACCCGCCATTTTAAAAGCACTTGGGTGATTTGTTCGTGTTCTGAAAATCACCCGATTTAATCTTTTTCGGCGTGCTTTTGGATTTTCGAAATCCCTTGTAAACAGCTGATTTTCATTATGTCATTACCTCATTTGTCTATTAAAACCCAAAGAAAGTGGAAAACAATTCAAAATGCCGGGAGCTTTTTTATTGGCAGTGATTTCTTTAAAAAGAAAGCAACTTAGGACAGAACGTCTTAAAAAGCGTTATTTGCGGGATTTATCAAATCCAATGGATACAAATGAAACATCGTAAGTAAATATCACTTGTACTGAAGTAATGATTTTACGCAAATAGCTCTTTAGCTTCATCTCACTTTACCGGCTGAATAAAAGGGCTTTTCAAATGGTGTTAGAAGAAGTAGCTCCACACATACCAAAGTGCTCCATTCCGGAAATTCTTCAATTAGCAGCTGCACTAAGATTTTTAGCGGTTGGATCGTTCCAAGGAGTTATAGCAAACGACGTAAATATTAGCATTGGCCGCTCTACCTTTTGTAAGATTTTATGGAATGTGTTGAACTCATTGGAGGACATTTTGTGTCCAACGTGGATACAAATCTCAATGGACCAACAAAGACAAAGTGCCTCAAAATCCCATTTCTACCAACAGTTCGGTATACCTGGCGTAGTTGGATGTGTTGATGGAACGCTTATCAGGCTTATGAAGCCACCGTCTGATCATTCAGTATATTTCAGCAGAAAGGGACATTACAGCTTAAATGCCATGATCGTAAGTTTTAAACATGTGTAGGAGTACCTATTAATATTTATCTTTATTTTCAGATTTGCGATTATGAATTGCGCATTCTCGCCGTAGATGCATGCAGACCTGGATCGTGCCACGATTCTTTTGTTTGGAAAATGAGTGATGCCAAAAGATACTACAACGATATGTATATTGAAGGTGCTCGCAATTTCCGGCTCTTGGGAGATTCGGGATATGGTTTAGCGCCATATCTTATGACGCCATATAAAAATCCCGAATACGGTACAGTACAGCACACATTTAACAAAAAACACGCTTCCGCTCGAAATGTTGTTGAAAGAACTATAGGCGTCTTAAAAAGCCGTTTTGGATGCCTACAAAGTTCTCTTCTATATACACCATCCAAAGTAGTTACTATTACAAATGTGTGCTGCGCCCTACATAACATATGCAAACACTATGCTATAACATTCGAAGAACAAATTATTCCATATATCGATGATGAGGATTCCGAATCAGTAGAAACAGATGAAGACGATGACAATCATAGAAACGTGGCAGTAATCATTAGAGATAATATAGCGCTATCCCTGAATTAAAACATCAAAATATAAAACAAAACTATTTTATTTAAAAACTAAGTTCATTTTTTAGTAATAATAAACAAAAATACTTATCGAAAAAAAAAGCCATTTCATAGAAAAATATTGAGATTGTTTAAAAAATAATTAGTTAGATGATGGTGGTTGTAAGCCCAGTTTCATTTGCTCTAACTCCAGAAATTGCAGTTTGATTTCATTCCTTGTTTGCAAACTTTTCTCAACTACATAGTTGTGTCTCGTCGCCTCGTTTACTTCCTTCTCTTTCAAAATTTTCAGGTCCCTGAGGTTTTTATTTATGTCTTTTGTATTTCGCGACAGCTCCTTTAAATACCTTCTATTTTCTTTTATTTATTTTCCTACCACATCCAATTTTGCAGATATTTTGGAAAAATGTTCCGCCTCCATATCTATAACGTCTCCAACATCCACAACATGTCTGGTTCGTTTGCGGGTTTGAATCTGTGGTGTTCTGGCTGGCGTTGAAGGTGTCGACGACGGTCTTTCATTTGTAGGAGACAATTGTGCTGGAGTTTCGGTACGTGTAGATAAGTGGACTGATGGGACGTTAGAAGCTACCGATTCAAATGCCATTACTTCGACTGATGGTGGCAGGGGTGACATTGAAGTAGGTGTGGTTTGCGAAACAGAAGGCTGTGTCGATACAAAGATGCATGTTGCCGTTGATGTTGTGGCTAAATTTTCGGTACTCTTGTGTGCTTTATTTTTGACCGCAGACCCAAAGCTTTTGGCATTTTTAACACCATCCACTGACGCATACAACTCACTGACAATTGCCACCTGCTCCTCGATATGCGACAGAATATAGTTATTAAAGCGTCCACCTCCTGTCTTCAATGCTTCTACTTTATTATGAGCCAAACGTTGTTTGACACCGAGCTTCCAGTCGGTCCATACATAACGAATTGTATACATATTTAGCAATCTTATTAGAACACATTAATTTTGTACTTACCTTTCTCCAAGCTGACACTTCCTTCTTTGGCGGGCCCGAAGCATTCAGTTCATTAGCCAGTTCCAACCACAATTGCTCATGATGAACTCTGTCACCCTTTGCACAGCCTCTGGCCAAATCAGGATTCTGCTCCATAAAATTAATAAAAATTTGAAGTTGGGCGCTGTTCTTATGTTGTCCCCTGTAAAAAAGTTATTTTATAAGACATTATATTTGTTGATAACATGTACTTACATTTTTTGTTCACAAATTTGAATCCAAAAGCAAAAATTATTACCGAGCGCAAATCTTTAAAACTGATAAGTAAACGAAAAAAGACAAAGCTGCCACAGCTCAAAAATGACAATTGTTGCCATTTTCTTACTTTTTAGTCTATTGTAGCATTTTAATTGCTCAAAAGTTTTTGTGTTTTTCACAAATTAAAAATATGATTTGATGTTAAAAGTGTTTTTTTATGCTAAATGATTCCTTTTGGTCCATCAATAAATAAGATAAATATGTTACATAAACTTTTCTTCACTCTGGCAATTCGATCTTTTTTCGAAGATACAAATCAGCTGACAACCAAAGAGGAACGCAAAATCACGAACGATGTCGCAAAAGAGCAGAGAAAAGTTTTAAACTGTTCGACCAATTTAGGAGAGTTTTATAAAAATGCGTATTTTCACAGTTATTTCTATTAAAAGTTCCAATTTTCTTACTAAAATCAATACAGGACAGTTCAAATTATATTCTATAACAGTTTATTATATGGTTTACATTAAATATCGTCTAAATAATTAGCATGTGATTTTACATCACCGTCTTTTTAATGGCAGATTTCTAATCACGTGATTTATACAAAACTTAGTGTACAGAACACCATTTCAGTGATAATAAATCACATGCCATTGAAGTGATATCAGAACAGGCCTGAATTTCTTTTATTTTGAGGGGTATAAAGTTAAAAAAATTGAGATCCTTGTGGATGGTTTACGAGATGTGAGTTAAAAATTCTAGTTTCCGTGCGAAAAACCTATGCACGACCACAGTTTGGTAGAAGGTAGAAAAAATTTAAATTTTTCGATATTTTCGCAATTTCGTGTCACTAGATGCAGTCTTTCTGGGGTTATTTCGTTTTCCTCCTGGTCTGTAGCTACAATTGTGCCTAAGAAAGAAAAACAAAATTCCAATTAGTTTCCGAGATATTAAAAAAAAATGGTTTCCCATTACATCCCATGGAGGAATCGGGGAGAACTTCCCACAACCAGTGAGCTGTGCGCTTTCTAGTTTTATACTCACTGATTGGGACCTACAGGTTTACACCGGTTCCGAACGGTATTTTTGAGAAGCATTTTCATGGCTAAATACTCGATAGTGTCGCCATCACTATGCGAGGTGACCGCCGTCGAAAGAAATTTTAAGGTGGTCAGAGCAGGGATCGAACCCAGGATCTCAAGTACAAGAGGCGCGCACACTACCCATTGCACCACGGACGGTGCAATATAGCCGAGATATAGACGTTAGAAAAATTTCATGTTCATAAAATATGAACAGCAGCTAAACTAGCAAAACCCATATACTGTTTTGTTAGTTTCCAAAGTAGTTGAAGAAATTTCACACGAGAGGCAGTTTGCACTCGATGTCTTCAAAAATACATCATCTCTGGTATGTCTATCATCTTTGATATATACTACCTAAATACTTATGGAAAAGGGAGCAGATAAGATGCATCACTGGGCTTCAAAAGAGCTATATTAACAACCATCCAACCAACTATGTATTATTTTAATATTTGGACATAAATTTATTGCAAACTGAAATATGGTGTCCAATAATGTAGAAAAAAGGGTGATATATGGTTAGTTCAAATTATTTTTATAAACGAGGGCATTTAGGTTAATAAAATCCTGTTCGTTGCGACGATGAATATTCA
Organism: Phaonia tiefii; assembly: GCA_963931995.1. Classification (NCBI taxonomy): domain Eukaryota; kingdom Metazoa; phylum Arthropoda; class Insecta; order Diptera; family Muscidae; genus Phaonia; species Phaonia tiefii. Next base: position 53,263,664 of record OZ008367.1, read on the forward strand.
CTTTAGATAATTATTGATGAAAATATCTATAGAGACGTTCAGTCACAAAGCTTTTCCTTTCATTGCAGCTAATTGTAATATTTTCCCCACTTTATCCAAAGTTTAATCACAACTCTGGTACGGCATTCCCTAGTCGTGTGCATATAAAGTCTGAAATGTCTGTTAGTCGTGTGTTGGACAGTCGTCAGTCAATGAGTTGTTGTGTTAAGCAACCTGTTTCGTGGGAACATTGCCTTCATGGGGACTTGGCTGCTAACTCAAATGGAATCAACAGATACGCCAGACACAAACACATTGAGACTCATTTCAAGAGCTCATACCAATGGACAGACAGATAAAGCCAGCCTGAAATATCCCGTGTCTATGTGCGTCTCCGCATGCGCTTACGAAGTTCGTTGTCTTATTGTAGGACTCATAAATGAAACCTGTTAAATGAATGAAATGTTATTTTAACTTTGGCTAAACACTTTTGTTCGTCGTGTTCATTACAAAAGCTTCTGATCTTGTTGATTCCGTCGTACTGGACTTGGCTTCTTCGGTGTCTTTTTTGGTGCGTTGTAAATTGTTTGTGTGATGGCCAAGAAGTGTGTATGGGTTTGTGATGTTTAATTTTCTGGACTTTGTTGGTTTTGTGTAAATTCTGTTTAATTTCACTTGATGAACTACTTGGCCAATATAAACTGAAGTGTTGTAAAACGATTTTGTAGTATGTTTAATAAATGTTGACGGTATTGTTTTACTGTTATTGCATATAAGAGGATATCGAAAAGGGTGTGTAATATGAATAGTATTTCTATAACAATGATTACAATTTAATACTTGTCTACACTCAGTAGGGGCTAAACGCCTGTTCGATTTAAAGAAATTTTAAAATATTAAGATTTTATTTAGTTAGTTAATCATCTTTAGTTAGATATTAAATTTCATGAATTTCAGTGATATAATAAAGGGTCCGCCAAATAACTTTTTTGTTTTAAATGCTATAAAAAAAACTACTGAATATTTTCTCAAATTTCTTTTTTTATTTGAAAGTACAATCCTTCCGGTCAATAATGGAAAATAATTTCATTCAAATGGCTGCCTCGGCTGGCCATGCAGTAGCCTACACGATCGGTCCAATTTTTAAGCACATTATCGATTGTGTGCAGCTGTATTTCCCCAATGGCTTCACGAATATTGTCCTTTAAAGCGTCAATTGTCTCTAACTTGTCGGCGTAACACTTATCTTTGAGGGCACCCCACAAGTAATAGTCCAACGGTGTCAAATCGCAACTCCGAGGTGGCCAAACGACATCAGCTCTGCGGCTGATAATGCGATCTTCAAAAACAGGGCGCAAAACATGGAGTGTAGCTTCGGCTGTGTGGCACGTAGCGCCGTCCTGTTGAAACCAAATGTTGCCAATATCCTCCTCTTCAATTTTTGTGACCAAAAATTCGTTCAACATGGCCCGGTAACGGTCGCCATTGACTGTAACGGCCACTCCTTGCTCATTTTCGAAGAAAAATGGCCCAATTATGCCTCTGGACCAAAATCCGCACCAAACGGTGACTCGTTTTGGATGCATCGGCTTTTCAATGTATGCGTGCGGGTTTTCTGTGCCCCAAATGCGACAATTTTGCTTGTTTACATACCCGCCAAGATCAAAATGAGCTTCATCTGAAAGTATGATGTTTTTTTTTGGCAAAATCGACATCTTCTGTAAGTCGATCGCAGGCCCACATTCTGCAACATTACCATGATTTTCAAAGTATTGACGTAATATTTCACAGCGTTGTTCAAGCGTATACACAACCATATTCGTTCAGCGGAAGCATAAAACTAATTATCTGTCAAATCAGACATGAGCTAAGTGTTACCATTCACGAAATAAGCACTAGTTGAAAAAAAAACGTTAGATGGCGGACCCGTTATCAAAAAATTGGATTAAAAAAATTGAATATAATTATGGAATTTGATAGCACAGTGCAACACGAAAAAACATAACCATATACGGACACCACTACGTGATGAAAGACAAAAAAAAAGACCCGTGTCCGTGCCCAAAATCATGGTCTTTTTTTATGGGCCCCAAATATTTGGTGCCTCGGTGTCATTTTTGCAAAAATGAGATCATTTTGTTAGACTCATATCTTGCACTTCGTTCGGAATTTTGATTTACTCTCTGAGGGAAAGATGTAGCTCTTGACATAAAAAACAAAAATTGATCAAAAAGTTTCATCTTCAACCTAAGATCTCAATAAACAACTCTCTAAAACATAAGTACTTCCTACGAATGATTCTTAACACCGTTTACTTCAACATTGAGATACTATGCTATCTCACCGACCGCAGCAGCATAAGCAAAGCAGTAAGCTCAGCACACGCAACAAGGGACGCAAGCAGCACACAATATAAGAATCATTCATTTTTGATTTTATATATTCACAATTTTTGTTCTTTACAACTTTCCCTCTGAGAGTAAATGAAAATTCCGAACGGTGTGCAAGATATGAGCCTGACAAAATTATCACTTTTATCACGTAGTGGTGTCCGTAAGTGGTTATATTTCCATGACTTAAAAAATTACACACAGTGAAATTAAAAAATTTTCGGGAAATTCTTAACTTTTGCGGTTACCTAAACGCTACATAAGCGCTACCTAAACGGTGTTAAGAATCATTCCTAGGAAGTGAATATGTTCTAGAAAGTTGTTTACGGAGATCTTAGGTACATTTTTGTTGTAGATTGTTTTCTTAAATTTTGAACGGTTTGCTACCTATGGACCTGAACAGGGAAAAAAAGGTCAAAATTTTTTTTTATTTTGACCTTAAAGATGAAGTTTTTTTGATTTTATATCTTCCCAATTTTTGTTCTTTATGACAAGGGCTACAAGTTTCCCTCAGAGGTTAAATGAAAATTCGGAACAGTTTGCAAGATATGAGCCTGACAAAATTATCACTTTTTAGCAAAAATGACACCGAGGCCCCAAATCTTTGGGTCCCATAAAAAAAAGTCCATGACTTTGGGCAAAACTGGGAGACACGGGTCTTTTTTTTGGTCTTTTATCACGTTATGTTTAAATTTCCATGACTTAAAATATGACACACAGTGTAATTGCACTAATACAAAATTGAATATAATTGAATCGGTCATTTGAGAAACACCTCATATCCAAAAAAAAACATCAACTTTCGGTTCTATAATTTAACACCATATACTTTTTGATTTTTTGAATATGTTTCTACAGGTGGTTGGTAAGCTAATTCTACCAAAATAAAATTGTATTATTTTTTTTTTTGATATTTAAAAAAATTATAAATATTAAATATGTTTCTCAAATGGACATGAGGTGTTTCTCAAATGACTGATTCAATTATGGAATTTGAAAATTCCACTAATATTATTTGTTAATCTAAATTGGTCTATAGTACCCCTCATTTTAATTGACAAAAATATTCTACCTATCAGTTCCACAAAATTATATTTACTTTAACTTCATTCGCACAGCAAAATTTCACCGAATAAAATTCATGTTGATTTGGTTTCTTGTTTTAAGTTTTACACTTTTCGCTAAATAATGTAATTTGATGTTAAACCATGTAACCCGTTGCCACTCTCCTGCGATGGAATTAAGAAACGCCCAATTTTAAACCAAGATAAGAATCACAATTATCTTCACTAGCATGCAATGTTAATGTGCCAGGTTCATTTCACCTGACATATCAAGTGAACGCTTAAACTAAAGAACATGTTTACTTGTTTTACGTTAATTGGACAAGTTAATATCAGTCTTGGGATTAAATCATGTCAGTTATAAATGTTGTAATACATAATTGTTTGCAATACATTTTCTTCCACCTTTATTTTTTCTTATTCGTAGATCTTGTGTGGTCTTCTGACTGCCAATCTGATTCATTTTAACAGGGCAACATTCAATTAAATTCATATTTATTTCCTTCAGTAATTTTGAAAAAAGTATTTTGAAATTTTAATGCACTTTTGTTTTGAAATGTATCAGGAGCAAATTTTGTACACGGTTTGAAAACTACCAAGTTTGAGCCGTAATGGTCTTACACAAAATAAGAGATATAGGGCGGATCAATAAGTCCGTGACTTTTGGAACTTCCCTTGTAGTTATATGAAATGCAATGGAAAAAATTGGTTTACTGACTTTCGTTGTGGTCGCACTAGTACAAATGACGCTGAACGTTCTGGACGGCCAATTGAGGTCAATACACACGAAAATGTCGAAAAAATCCACGATATGGTATTGGCCAATCGAAGAGTAAAAGTGCGTGAGATTGTTGATGCCACAGGAATTTCATATGACAGTATGGTTTCGATTTTAAATGATCAGTTGGGTTTAAGAAAACTGTCTGCAAGATGAGTGCCGCGTTTGCTCTCAGTGTTAAAATTCCATGAATTGGGCTACGAATTGGTAACTCATCCGCCATATTTAGCCCCCAGTGACTCTTTCCTATTTCCAAACCTCAAGAAATGGCTCTGTGGAAATAGATTTAGCTCCAACGATGAAATTATTGATTTATGAACCTCGAAAAATCCTATTTTTTGGAAGGGATACAAAAATTGGAGAAACGTTGAACTAAGTGTTCTGAGCTAAAAGGAGATTATGTTTAAATATTATTTTTTTTTTCATAAAAAAAAAAAACTGTTTCATTCAAAAAGTCACAGACTTATTGATCCGCCCTCTATATACATTAGGGTGGCAATGAAATGTGTGTAGCAATTATTTTTCTCGAATTTTAATTAATAACTTATGTTTTGGCTCACCTTTTGCAATTTTTATCATTTGGCACCCTTAGAAGGCCATTGAGGCGATCTTTTCACGAGATGGCCTATTTTGCCGCACCATATTATGTTGAGTGACTGTACCGTATTATACATTATTGTATGCGTATAGCCTTCCACTAGAAGCCATTGGTATCCAAGTTGAATATTTGTTGTACTTACACAAAACTTTTGGCAAAAAACCGAAAACCCCAAATTTACATTTTCCACAAAAATTTACAATTTTTTCAAATTAAGATTTTGAAATCCTTTAGTGGTAGATTTTTAATCAATTCTACCACTTTGTATGCAGGTCAAACTACATCACAGTGCCGTTTTTAATGTGTTAACATCTATACGCACGGGTAGGGCAATCTATGAAAGTGAACACATGCAAACCACCCACAGCGTTAGCATCACATACGTGGTTGTTGTACAACAATAGTCTGCTTGAAAATAAGTATGATGGTATTGATGTTGCAGCAGCGAACAAGCAAGCAGGTCGTCGTCACCAACGAGTATTGAATAGTATAGAGAACTCATGGAACGACTTGTATGACTCAAAAGCACTGGCGACATCTGGCGAATGATTAAAAACATATTACTCTTTTTTTGTCATAACTTGGTCCATTCATAATTTTGATGTGAAACATTGATGCTTTTAGAAACATTTATGCTTTTTGTATTGTTTTATTTACTAACATTGCCGAAATGATGCATTTATATTGAAATATTCTATAAAGAGAATAAGACTGGTTTATGCTCTTTTACTCAGACTCTCTACATGAGAGCGGAAAAGAGTGCAATAAGTTCTCTATGCTATCCAATACTTTTTGTCGTCGTTCTTTTTATGCCAAAAGAATTAAGTCAGCTAAATATTGCTTTATTTATTTTAACAATATTACATCTAATGTTAAAGCAAATGTAAGAAAAAAGAATGTGCCAGAGCAAAAGAGCCTTCATCACAAAAACTATTCCTTTTTTTATTTTCCAATGTAACATTTACTAATGTGTTTAGAAATCGAACAGGTACCATGTAACAAAAAGGTGATTTTAATGCGGTTGTGACAACCTCTACACTTAGTTGTGACAACCTCTAATGGTACCTCAACCTTTCGTTGTTGTTAGTTCTACCGCAAATGAGACGATGTGCATTGATATCGCTGCGCACTATCAGGTCATTGTTCTTTTCTTTCGCCAGTGTTTTTACGGCACCTTCTTCGCCATGTGCCATATATTCCAAGGCCAACCAAGAGTGGGAGTTACCTAAATCCACGATGGCGGATGCCACATCTTCGCTACTGAAAGAGGGAAGAAGATAAATATGTCTATCTTAAATACGTCTTAATTAATCGTTGTATCTCCTTCATGTAAAATAGCAAATACAATGTTTATGGACACAAGTCTACTGTATTTGCTACAAGCTACAAACACGTTATATTTGCATCCAAACAACAAAAAAAAACAGGTTTTGCAGCGCGTAGTAGCTGAACAGGGGCTAGGTAATGTTAGTTCACCCAAAAATGTATAGGATGTGTTTGTGATCCAAATACGTATGCATCTCTGATAGGAAACATACTAATATTTGCATTTAAATATAAGTGAGTTTAGCACTTTCAAATATATGAATATTTGGAGTGTGTTTCAAACATATACATGATTCCTGAAGAATATGTTACATAAGTTCTATACTTTTTTCGCAATTCTCTCCACTTTTTGTTTTGTGGAGTTAGATCAATTGGTCCCGCAGTAGCGCATATTATCAAAATGGATTATAATGTGCTAAGTTATAGACATTAGCACTACTTCATCATGCAGGGTGTAACACTATCACGTATGCCATGCAAATGTTTTGTCTTTCAAAAATACTTCGTCTTATCGCTCAAATACAAAACAAAATTTATTATTTCACATGAATATTGGTTGATTTACAAATAATCCACTACCTGTCGGACCAACCAATTTGAAATCCATCAATAAAAGGTCTTTCATCGCCACCTTTTGAATCATAAAGCAAGAAACTGCCTTTACTCGTATGCAAAGAAGAAGAAAACAAACCCAAAGATCTGCATACATTATAATAAGACTGCATTTGGAAGCTTCTTGTGGCGGGCGTTACATATGGCAAAGTGATCTTTGGTTCGTTGAGTGATTTTTTGCGCCAAGATTTCCTTAGGTCTTTAGTTGCTTCGCCACTCCAGCCAGATTTTGGAACGTAAGTACTCCAACTGTTGAGTATCTTTGAGGGCGATTGGTTTTTTTTACAACTGCCAAACGTTGGTAGTCTTTTGAAGAGAGGCAAGTAACCGCCACTTGCGACCAACTACCTACCCATCGTCGGGCCACCACACAGACGGCTGGCTGACTGTCTTTAAGCCAATACGCCTTTTCGCCCAACTTGCAATCCCTGCACTGCATTCATTTTATATTGAGCTGCTTCATAATGTAAGTCACGATTATCTGTTGTTGAAAAATTATAGAGTAGTCGTTCACCAACTAACCAATCCTCTTGCATGTAATATGGCTGATTGTGTTGTGTTTTTCTTCTGAAAATTGTAGCAGTGCAAATATTCAATGAAACGTTAAAAATAGCATTGGCAATAAATAATAATGATTTCATTTGGTAGTACATTGCAGTACTAAAAACAAATAAAAAGGCTTCTGCTTTTAATGAATATAATAGTTTTACAGTGAAAACGTCGCTTAACTACAGCAAACTGTAGCACACAATTGTATTCTACATGGGGTACAGTTGACCAACAAGATTTGGAAATCGACATCGAGTTTTAAATCTTTATGGACTACGCAATTTTCCGGGAAAATTATATTTCAGACTTAAATATAAAGCCATTTCTGATTCAATTGGAATTTTATTATTCATTTGGGATTGTAAATTAACTAAAAAATACCCTGGTAATGCAAACACATATTCACCTATATATTCTGTAAGAAACAGCTTCTTCACACTGTTGAATTTGTCCGTCGTAGCAACGAATATGTGCATCGAAAGTGAGCTAAACCACAGGTTCGTAGCCACAGCGAAACTGATTGGATTAGCTGAAAAATTGTCGTCATAAAGTATGATAAATATGTTTCATTGCAGCGATGAATACTCTTCGTTACTGCAATGTATATTTGTAATTGATCATTTAAAGGAAACTGAAGCAGCCATACCCAAATCCACATGCCCACCTTTTCATTCCACAAGAAAGAACGTCTTCGCATGATTGGATTTGTTCGTCGCAGTAAGGAATATTTTAAGGAATATTTATTTTAAAGCACAGGTTCACAGCGACAAAGAAACTGATTCGATTAGCTGAAACAGTGTTGTCACAAAATATAACAAATATGTGTCGTTGCAGCGATGAATAGTTTTCGTTATTGCAATGACTATTTTTACCTGATACTTTAAATAGTTTGGAAACTGAAGCAGTCATATTTGAATGATAACAAAGCACGTGTTCATCTTTTTATTCTGAAAGAAAAAGCTTCTTCACACGATTGAATTTGTTCGTCGCAGTAACTGAATTTTGTGGCCGTCGGTGGTGCAATGGTAGTGTGCGCAGCTCTTGTGCATGAGAACGGGGGTTCGATCCATGCTCTGACCACCTTAATTTCTTCTTTCTTTCAACGGCGGTCACCTCGCTTAGTGACGGCAACACTATCGAGTATTTAGCCATGAAAAAGCTTATCAAAATACTGTTCGGAACCGGTGTAAAACTGTAGGTTCCAATCAGGGAGTGTAAAACTAGAACGCGCACTACTCACTGGGGAATCTCTCTCTAATCTCTACATGGGATGTAACGGGAAACCATTTATTTATAGCAACGGATGTTTTTATCGAAAATCAACTAAAGCACAGGTTCACAGATACAGCGAAACTGATTCGATTAGCTGAAAAAGTGTCATCAAACAATATGCAAACTATGTTTCATTGAGGAGATGACTACTTTTCGTTATTACAATGAATAATTTTAATTGATCCTTTAAATAGTTTTGAAACTGAAGCAGTCATATATGACTGATAAAAAAAACATATTCGCATTTTTCTTCTTAAAGAAAGAGCTTCTTCACACGACTGAATTTGTTCACCATAGTGACGAATATTTTCATCGAAAGTAAACTAAAATACAGATGTGTGGTCAAAAATATGACAAACGTATTTTATTGCAGCGATGAAAAGTTTTCGTTATTGCAATAAATATTTTTAGACGAATGATAAAAAAAAATATTCACGTTTCTATTCCGAAAGAAAGACCGTCTTCACACGTCTGAGTTAACGAATATTTTCGTCGAAAGTGAGCTATAGCACAGGTTCACAGCCACAACCAAACTGATTCAATTGGCTGAAAAAGTGTCGCCACAAAATATGACATAATATACTTATGTTTCAAAGCAGCGATGAATACATTTCGTTATTGCAATGAATATTTTTAATTGATATGTTAAATAGTTCGGAATTTAAAGCAGTCATATATGAATGATAAATATCAAATCTCTCTTTTGTCTATTTAATAATTTCTTGAATTTAATGATTTTAGTGGAGTTCAAACAGGGATGTTTATGTCAAAGTCTCTCTCGGACAGGTTAGCGTTAAACTTTTTCTCTAATCTTTGTCATTTACACCACCTAGTTTGAGGTGAAATTCAATTGAGAACAACTGCGTGCCGAGACCAAATTATTGAAGGCCTATTTTCCAGAAAATACAGACTTGCGCCCATTTAATTTTTATTCTTCATCAGCGTTGTTTGGCCTAGCAGACCAAAAAAAAATTGGCGATTCTGACTAAAGTAAATTTGTTCCGAAAATTGGATCAGTCAGTCAAATCGGGTTAGTTGGTTTGTCTCACATTTTAAACCGTTGAGGGCCAATTATATCGACAGAAGCGTTAGCTTCAATATTTTTTGGGGCCTGCGACGCATCGAAATACTGTCAATCGTGCTCCATCTGTTAAACAGTTGAAGTTTTGTGTATATTTTTATTATGGTGGCATTTTGTTTGGTATTAAGCAATGTTGCATTAAATTGTCACTAGTTTAAAATGAGGTTTGAACTTAAACCTCAGTTTTTACAGATTAAAATCGTATGAGTAATCTCCGGCTAGGCGTGGATTAACGGAGTTAACCGTAGAAATGCGCTAATCATGGCCTGTGTAAATGCCGTATTAGTTCCATAGATTTCAACAAAAAGTATAAACAGAAAAACTGTCGTCAGTGATAAAAAAAATTTCATGGTTGGAACGAAGTTCCTTTCGCTATATATTATGTACTAGTTAGTTCCAACACGCCTAAGGCGCCCGTTGAAAAATACGATAATTCAAATGGATCTTTAAGAAAAGATACTTTTTGTAAAATGATAAACGTTTCTAAGAATTTTTTTTTAAAAAACAGTATATTTTTAGGTCCTTTTTGTAAGATTATATATATATATATATATTTTCCCAACAAGGTCGTTTTTAAGGAGAGGTAAAAAAAATGGTGTCCCATAACATCCCATGAAGGGATTGAGGAGAGCTTCTCACAATCGGCGAGATGTGCGCTTTCTAGTTTTTACACTCACTGATTTGGATCTACAGTTTTACACCGGTTCCGAACGGTATTTTGAGAGTTTTTCATTGCTAAGTACTCGATAGTGTCGCCATCACTTAGCGAGGTGACCGTCGTCGAAAGAAAATGTAAGGTGGTCTGAGCAGGGATCACACCCACGTTTTCGTGTACAAGAGCCGCGCACACTAACCATTGCACCACCGAACCATTGCACCTTCGTTTATTAAAAGCTAATGTTTTTTTAAGAAAATGTACTATTTTTAAGAAGAAGTACTATCTGTAAAAAAAGCCATAAGAGTATCGACTTTTTTTTAAAGAAGTACTTTTTAAGAACAGGTACTTTTTAAAGAAGTGATTCTTTTTTTAGGAAAAGATTTTTTTTTAAGAAAATTTACTTATTGTTAGAAAGGCTACTTATCGCAAGAAACGAAAAGAAAAGGTATTGTTTTATTTTTAAGAAAATATACTTTTAAGAAAAGGAATTTTTGTAAGAAAAGGTATTTTTTTAAGAGAAGCTATTTTTTTGAAGAAAAGGTTTTTTTTTAAAGAAATGGAAATTTTTTTAGAATTGGTCCTTTTTCCAAGAATAGGTACATTTTTAAGAGTACGTACTTATCTCAAGAAAAGTTAATTTTTTTTCACAAAAAATTTACTCTTTAAAGAAAATGCAATTGGTTGTAAGAAAATTTACTTTTTTAAGAAAATGTTATTTTTGTAAGAAAATGTACTTTTTTAATCAAAGGTATTTCATGAAGATAAGTTATTTTTTTAAGAAAAGGTACTTTGTTTAAGAATATGAATAGGTATTTTTTCGAGAATATTTACATTTTTTAAGAAAATGCACTTATTTAAGAAAACGCTCTTTTTTTAAACATCTTTCACTTTGGCTTTTCTAAAGTTACGTTTTATTGGGTTGAAAACTACAATATATACTAAAATATTGGTTACAGGCTCCACATAGAAAACTTCCCATTAAACAATAAATTTCCCAACATATGTTAGTCTAGACACAAACCAAAGCAAAAGTACCCAATATAGGTGATAATACTGGGTTGCAGCATAATAGTGTTAACAAAAAGTTGCTTAATTTTTTTCATTTAGCCCCCATCCCGCAAAGTGCGATAAGGAACTTCGTTCCAAAAACAAACCAGATCTAATACTTTTAATAAAATCACCGCTAACTGTTTATATACATGCCAAAAGTTGTGTATATATTTGTATAAATCAGTGCTTCTTCTTTCTGAAACCATTTAAAGATTAAAACTTGGCTACAAAATTTGTGCCCTACAGAAAAATTCTAAATTCCAAACAGGGTGTTTTCAAGCTTCGGAAATCTATTTTATGATGTAGTAGTTAAAATTGTGAGCAGTTAACAATTTTGCTATTTAACCCTAGTGTACTCCAAAATGCACAATTAATCTATTCGTTGCAGCAACTAAAACTGAGTAGTTGGATCAGAAGAATGGATCAGAACGAACCATAGGGAAAGACATTCGGTGACGTATTAAAATGATATGGAAGAATAGGGCGACCAAGCCATCGGTGGAAAGACTAGGTTGAAGAATCCCTGTCTTAGTTTTGGTGTTATTAACTGCAAGGAAAAAGCAAATATGATCGAGCTGGTTGGACAAATATGATCATTACTGTAAGTAAGGTCCTTAACCCTCCTGGGTTGTCTGTGGGCTGCTAAGTAAGAACCGACTTATTTTAACCCTCACCCTAAGCCATCCATTGCGTTCGATTTTCTTTTAAAATTGATTATACAAATTTTAGAAATACTTAAGAGACCCACACATTTTTTAATTTATTTTTTATTTCATCCTCTCGAATGGACAAGTTCACTAATTCGCAATACTTGCATGCGTTTGTACCAAAATTGGCGTGAACAAAATGTATATTTTAGAGCGTCTTCGTCGAAATACTGTTCATTCAGGTATTTCTTTAAGATCGGTTGTGTTCACGCGAGATATTGTCCGATTTGACCGACCCGTCGTGCCAAAGTGTGGAATTTTTGAAAAAATTAAAATACTTGAACCGTTTTTCAATGAATTGTGTGATTAAAGTGAAATTTCATATGACCACGGCTGAGGTGTTGAAGCTGTTGCTGTTCCTACATTAGACCCACTCAATACAAGTTCAATGTGGGCTACCTAGGACTATAGAAAATGTGAATCGTTGTCAGCCTAACAATATTATATTTAGGAGAATTGATTTTCCGAATATAAAAACCGTGTTGACTTTTCTAGGCTAACTATTATAGTTCTCGAAATATTTTGATTATGTTGACGTAAGAAGAATGTAGTATTAGAGTTTAAGGAGTTTCTAAGTTAACAAATTTTTGAATATGTATTAGGTATCGCCCTGACCTGACCACTGTCGTAACCGAATTGAGAGGCCCTCAGAAATACATTATATGTCACCACAACCGAAGTAATGATTGACGCAGCTGCATTAGAGGTTGTTACAACCGAATGCCAGTTGTGGAGACTAAATTCAGTCGTGATAACCTCAATTTGGTTGTGGCACCAGCCAACTTAACGGTTGCGACAACCTTAAAAATTCAATTTCGAATTTAAAATACATCAATTGAAATTTAAAAACTATAAATTATATTTTAAATACATAAATTGAAATAAAAACAACATCAATTGAAATTTAAAATACAATAATTGATATTTAATATATATTAATAAAATTATAATCAACATACCATTATTATATATATATTTACATGTATACCAATGCCATGGCCATCAGTGGTGCAAAGGCAAGTGTGCGCTGCTCTTAAGCATGAGAACGTGGGTTAGATCCCTGCTCAGACCACCTTACATTTCTTTCGACGACGGTCACCTCGCTTAATGACAGCGAAACTATCGAGTATTTAGCAGTGAATAAGCTTCACTAAACACCGTTCGGAATCGGTGTAAAACTGTAGGTCCCAGACAGTGAGTGCAAAAAGCGCACAGTTCACCGGTTGTGATAAGTTCTCCCCAATCCCTTCATGGGATGAAGCTTTAATAATTCTCTGCTCTCTCTCTTACTCTCTTCATTGAATATTTCATTGCACGAGCAGTTTTTTGATGATGTTGTTGTAGTTAACTATACAAATTCCACCCTTGTTTATGTAAAATAGCATAAAGAATGTAAAAAGTATGAAATAATAAAGACATGACCGTGGTAGAATGAGAGGGGACACTCAGTAGACAGCTGATTTCAATTGTTTCTTGTTGTTTAGTTGGCCGCTTCTGTCAGATTCAAAGGCATTGTTTTTGTACTTTTCTGTTCACATTTATTTGTCGGTACACATATGTGTTAGCTTTGACATTAGGAGAGCCTAAACAAAAACAAAATATCTGTTGTTGTTGCCCACAATTGTTCTCTTTTACGAGGCTTGCCAAATTGCGTACAACTTCTGGGCATCTACTTCCTGATCGTCTTTGTCAGCGCTCTCTCGCTCTCTTCGTTGAATATTTCAATGCATGAGCAGTTTTTTGATGATGGCATAGTATCTTCCCAACAAATTCCAACGATGTTTAAATAAAATTACATAACGTACGTAATATGAAATAATCAAGTTATGACGCGAGAGAGAAATGCGTTAGAGTGAATTGTTTCGACTTCTTAGTTCCCTTTTCGAGGGTTGGCAAATTGCAGTTGCACAGTTATTTTCTTCTCTCTACATCATTTTTGGGTCTCTATGGTACAGCTGGTAGGGAAATTATATAGAATGAGAGACCAAAGAAGACATACAGATTATAAACCATGCACCAAACTACGTTTAAAACTGATTGATTGATACTAATGACAGCTAAATTATGTTTTATGTTGCTTCCATCGAACGAAAATACGCATTCCCTTTTATTTCTGTCCGTATTGGTCCAACCAAAGAGTAAATTACAACAGCCACTCGAACTCGATGAAATGGCCTACTAGCTCGTAGTCATCAAGAGAGCACGAAAAGAGGTATAGCGGCTCTTTTCTATTTCTCTATGATCGTACTATACGTGTGTCGGCAGCGCTGGAACACCATTTTGCTGTCCACCACGCGTGTTATGGAAATTCACACTTTGGGCATCACTGACATAGATTCAATCGTTTTTGAGCGCCAGTTATAGAGTTACAATATTAGATTAGAAATAAAATGTGTTTCAGTAAATTCTAACGACCTTATTCATATAAAGTTTGCGAGGTTTGGTAGACGATTTATCATACAAAAATCATCTCTCAAATCTCTAGCAACTTTTAGACTAAATATGACAACTTTAGACTTAAAAAAAAGCTTGGAGACAAGCTTGGAACTTGCAATATTTTTGTTCAAAAATTAAATAGTTAAAAAAAATCAATGAGTGTTAGAACTCACGGTCGATGTGTTAACACCTTTTTATTACACGGTATCTGTTCGATTTCTATGAACTCATTAGTAATTGTTACATTGAAAAACATAAAACAGAATAGTTTTTGTGCTGAAGGCTCTTTTCCTATTGCACTTTCTTTTTTCTTACCTCTGCTTTAACGTTAGATGTATAATTGTTAAAATAAATAAAGCAGTGTTTAGCTCACTGAAATTATTGTGTTTGTTTTGTCATAAACAGAGCGACACCAAAAAGTATTGAATAGTATAGAGAACTTATTGCACTCTTTTTCTGGTCTGAGAGTCTGAGTAAAATAGCATAAACGAGTCTTATTCTCTTTATAGAATATTTCAATATAAATCCATCATTTCGACAATGTTATTAAACAAAAAAACAATACAAAAAGCATAAATGTTTCAAAAGGTATCAATGTTTCACAGCAAAATAATGAATGGACCAAGTTATGTCAAAAAGAGAGTAGGAAGTTTTAAAATCATTCGCCAGATGTCGCCAGTGCTTTTGAGTCATACAATTCGTTCCATGAGTTCTCTATACTATTCAATACTCTTTGGCGACGACGACCTGCTTGTTTGTTCGCTGCCGATACATCAATACCATCTTACTTATTTTCAGGCAGAGAATATTGTTGTACAAAAACCACGTATGTGATGCTAGCGCTGTGTGTTGTTTGCATGTGTTCACTTTGCAAGATTGCCCTACCCGTGCCTATAGATGTTAACATATCAACAATTTCATAATTTTGAAGGCGCTGCGGAAATCTCCATCTCTATGGTTGAGGGTACGTATATTGAATGACATGTTTCGCTGCAGTAACGACAATATCATCAGATGTACGGAACGTTTCTTGACAGCACCAAAATCACACAAATGTACGGGTTTCATCCATGAGGCAAAGAAATTTTCTTTCAGTGTAGTGCTTTCAATTTTCTAGTGCTTCTTTAAGGGCATTTTTTTGTTTAAACCATTTTTTTTGTCAACATTTTCAGTTTTGTATTTCAATGTTCAACTATTTCATACAATCGAGTGCTTAATACCTCTCAACGAAAACTAAAAAACAAAAGATACAATTCCGTGATTTTGTTTAAGTTTCATGTTCACATTGTCGTTGCGACAACTTCAATGACAATAGTAAAAACTTAAGGAAGAACCAGAACCAACACAAAAAAAAGAGCCAACCTTCATGAATGCACCAGGCATATTTAACAATATTAATATTCATGACTTAGCGAAAGTAAGTGACTTTGTCTCGATCGTGTTTATGAGATATTATGACGGTGACGGTGACTATGATGGTGACTGCCAGAAAGCAAAAGAAATACCACCACCAAACCACCATACTCGCATACGCTGAGGAAAGATTTTGTTAAACTTTTAAAACGTTTTGTTGTTAACAACAATTTTCTGTTACTTAAAGGCCGGCATTTTTTACTTTGCCTTGAAATAGGGATTGTTGTTGTTTTCTTATATTAAAAGATTTTAAGATTACATATATTTTATAAACTGATTGAATAATGCATTGAATACTAAAGGATCAATTGCCAGGTATGACGGCTCTTTGAAAATTTGTGTCTGGTGCAATATTACATTTTTATTGGAACAAAGAATTATCATTATTCATAAAGATTTCGTTCCTTTGGATGAATGAATTTGTCATAAAGCAAACTTCCGCTTTTATTGAACACGACCATAAAAAAGGCTTCATGAAAATAGTAAAATGGTTTATAAAAATCCTGGCAGCACTTGGAGCAATAATATTTTATTTGAAATTCTCGTTGAGAACAAAAAACTTATAATTTGCTTCGCTCGTGTTCTGCAAAATTCCATGCGTAATCCCAACATCTAATTTCTTTTCTTTTCGAAACATTAATAACTCAATACCAATCAGACGAACATTTAAAAACATGTACCACTGTCAACAGATACAAAATTGCCATAATATCAATGACAATAATATACAAGCAACACAAAATATCAACGAAAATATTTATTGGTGTTTTGACATTTATTAAAATGACCAAAACAAAATATTTATGTTAATTAAACGACATAAATTCGAACTAAATTAACTTTGCCCAAGTGAAACCCTGACCAGTAAAACAATAGTTAAATTAAAAAATTATAACAAACAACTATAAAATTAGCATAAAACACAACTTTTTGAAAATAAATAAATCATTCAAGCAAAAAACGCGCTGGCAACGCGCGAACCTTAAATAAATATTCTAAAATTGACTAGAAACAGTGACGTGATGAAAACATTTCAACTACACTACGGGTGGTTCTAATTTCTAAAATGTTCTAATTTCTGAACCGTTTTTTACAAAATTTTCAAAGAAAAGAAAAAAAATTGTTTAAAAAAACTGTATGATAATACAAAAGAATTGTTAAAGGGCGTCTCAGTAAGAATGCACTTTTTTCAATTTAAAATAAATATTTTTTGAGACAGTTGTGATTTTTGTAGTGGATTGTAAAGCAGACATATTCCGATTCAGTATGGAATAAAATATCCGTCGAATGGGCCACCACGGCTCTAATGACAGGTCATTACTCTTTACATGAAATTTTCCATGACTTTTCCAGAGAGATGTGGCTGTATCTCACCGATGACGCGTTAGATCATGGATTTGAGCTCAGGAATTGTTTCTGGTTTATTCTCATAAACCCAAGATTTCCCAAAAACCCTAAGAAAAAATCGCACAGCGTTAAATCGCATGATCTTGGTGGCCAGTTGACATTAGAGTTTTTTTGAGACGATTTGTTATGGACATCGTTGCTGCAATAAATCGATTGTTTCATGCGCGGTGTGGCAGGTGGCGCCGTCTTGCTGAAACCACATGTCGTCTAGATCCATACTATCCAGTTGAGCCCACAAGAACTCCGTTATCTTGGTCCTGTACCGCATGCGGTTCACAGTCACTGCAATTTCGGCCTCATCTTCAAAAAGTAAGGTCCAATCGCGTCGCCTGACCACAATTCGCACCAGACGGTTGCTCGTTGTGGGTGCATTTGTTTCTCATGAATTGCATGAGGATTTTCTGAGTCCCAAATTCGACAATTTTGTGTATTCACGAAGCAATTCAAATGGAAATGCGTTTCATCGAAGAAGATGACTTGAACGAATTGCCGGCGCTTTCCATGGTCTACTGGTTTGAGCTCCTGAGTAAGCTGAATTTGGTACGCATGAAGGTGGAAATCTTTTTTCAAAATTGAAAGTTTGAAGTTGTTGAGAATGATATTAAAATCAGCATAACCTTCCAAATTTGTGTAATACGTTTTCACAATTATAACGCGTTGTTCTTTCGTAAAACCCTGCAATTGTGAATAATCGGTATAAACATAAGTGACAGCTGCCAAATTTCAGAGTTGCCAGCTGCACAAAAAAAACTACACTAAATTTAAAAAGTGCAACCTTACTGAGACACCCTTTATTTAAATATATTTATTTGTTTATACGCAAAAAAAAATTTTTCTAACATATTATTTAATTTTTTAATTGCGATCCAATGATTTTTTAACATATAACCTGTAATGTTGGTGTGTTTCTTTGATTTATTTAAAAAGGATGTGAAGATAAATTTATCCGATAACTTTATTTATCGAACACACAAACGACTTATACCAAATTTCTGAAAACTAATCTATTGCAAAAAAGAAGTTTTGTACTATAAAAAGAGCCAATAAGCGTTTTTGAAGCCATTTATTTTGAATATGTCACATTAAGTAACAGTCTTTATATACGTTAGAAACCAAATATTTTTTCTTCTTATAAAAGACTGACCTAGGTCGTTTTTTATACAAAAAAAAATTTTTTGAGAATTTTTTATTGAAAGAGTTTTTCCTCGAGGAACATTTTCAGAGAAGAAGGCACCTTAGAGGATCCTTTTTATTAAAAAAATCTCTATACCTACAGCTCTTTGGAATATCTTTTCAGTATAAGAAGACCCCTTAGATTAAATAGTAAATAGGTTCATTTCGCTTTATTCTCCGAATTTAATAACGGGACTAATACATTTTTGGGTGTCATCTTTCCCAGTGTTCCACTAAAAAATACCGACTACTTTTAGGAAAGATTTTTGAGTGCTTGGCTAGTAAGTTCGGCGGAAAATAATGCCACTTTATCTGAAAGCGTGCTGGAACACCCATCATCAACAACTCGCCAACTTTCGCAGCAATTGAAAATTTTTTGCTGAATTTTGCAGACATGCTGAAAAACAAGGCCTTAGCAACATATTGCAGGAAACATTTATATGTTCGCAAGAATTGGTGTCATGAATAGAAGATTTGTTACTTTTTGTTTCTATGTTATCCGTCACGTTTTTGTCTTCATCAGTTGTCAACAAACAAAGCTACATTTGGGTCACAAAATCATGTGTTATAACCTATTAATCTTTGTATCTCAAACATGTAATATTGGATAGCAAACACAATGTGCTTATACTATATTTATGCATCAAGATATTAAAAAAAACGTATTTTCCAGCGTGTAAAGACCTCGGTTTAAAAAGTCCAATTAGTACAAGAACAGAAGATTCGTTATATTCCGTAGCGTTTCTGCTTCACTGAATGGGCTGAAGATTGCTTGGCTAAAGATGAGTATTTTTACCGAAAAATTATATTTTCCGATTAAAGTCATTTTTACCTCGGGTGCGACGTTAGTAAACAAAATTTTCCGCATTTGGGGCTCGCACGTCGGGAAGAAGACGATGCGTCCACAACGAGTGACTGTGTGGTGCGGCATCATAAGCCCATATTTCTTCGAAAACGAGCATGAAACGCAACATGTACACCAAGCTCTCGCAGGCAATACTCCACCTGGTGTTTCCAGCGAAGTCTTCTGTCTTTTTGTTGTTGTTTGGATAAAAATATAACGTGTTTGTAGCTTGTAGCAAATATACTACACTTGTGTCCAATAACATTGTGTTTTCTACCCAATATAACATGTTTGAGACACAATGATTAATAGGCTATAATACACGTTTTTGAGACCCAAAGTAGCTTTCCTTGTTGAAAACCGCTAAAAAAAAAAACGAAACAGACAACAAAGAAACTAAGAAGCAGCAGATCTTCAATTCGTGAAGAGAAAGCTTGAAAACGTGTAAATGTTTCCTGCAATTTGTTGCTGGGGCCGATATTTTTCAGCGTGTTGTTCGTCCTATTTTTCGATGTTTTTCCAGTACGTTATCGAATGCCTTTCGCACTGGTTCATTCTGATCCATTATACTGACAAGAGCCAGCGAAAACGCGTTATTTTGATGCTCATAACTATGTGGAGGTCGGGATACAGATTATACAGCTCGCGGTCCATCCGTCGTCGATACAAAATGTTTTCAATTATACTTACACAACCATATATTTTTCGAAGCATTTTTCTCTCGAAGACTCCCAGTGATGTTTCATCAGCTTGCGATTTGACCCAGGATTCTGCGACGTAAAGCAAGATAGGTTGTATGAGAATATGATATGGCTGGATCTTCATTTCTCGAGAAAGAGTGTTACCTCTGAAGTGTTGCTTGGACCGAAATAACACCTGTTTGCAAGCACCAGTCTCCGTTTGACCTACAGGCTGACGTTATTATTTCTGATCACGGCTCATCCGAGGTAAATGAGTTCGTCATCTACGTCGAAATTATAACGGCTAGAAACTAGAAAATCTGATTTTTTTTCTTTCTATACTTTTTAAATATTGTTTGACGTAATTGTTCATAACACGTACTTATTTATCCGGTCTCGAACAACCCCGGGGGGTCAGGGACCTTACAAAACGAAGATAACATACTTTGCCTTATCTCTCCAGTGGGCAATACCAAGTTTACGCAGGGATTCGTCAGCCTGATCCCACCAGCGGAATCTTGGACTTCCAACTTTTCCTCTTCTTTCGAGTTCGGTTTCGAAAACCGTTCGCGCTAGTTCGTCTTCAACCATTCTACTGATATGGCCTAGCCAGCGCAAACGTGTTATTTTGATCCGCTTAACTATGTAAATGCCATACAGCTCATGGTTCATGCGTCGCCGATACTCGCTGTTGTGCACTATAGGGCCATACCATTTTCGAAGTATTTTTCTCTCGAAGACTCCTACAGATGTTTCGTCTGCTTGAGATAAGACCCGGGATTCTGAGCCATAAAGCAAGATAGGCATGAGAGTCTGGTACAGCTGAACTGTTGTTACTCAAGAGAGGGCTTTATCTCTAAAGCGCTTGCTTAGCCCAAAATAACATATATTCGCAAGCACAATTCTCCGGTTGATCTCAAGGCTGATGTTGGTGTTTTAGTTTACGGCAGATCCCAGGTACATAAATTCGTCCACCACCTCAAAATTATAACGGTTATCAACGTTAACGCGTTGTCTTGTCCTCATTTACGTCCCACTTTTGCGGACTCCTTCTCAATTTTCGAAAACACCACAGTAACTTCTCTAACTATGCGCCCAATGATATATATATATACGAGTATCATCAGCATACTCGAGCAGCATGTGACTTTTGCTGCTGATGGTTTTATTCATGTTGACTGCAGCTTTTCTCATAATGATCTCTATTAAGATGTTAAAGCGATCGCACGATAGGGTGTCGCCTTGCCTGACACCTCGCTTAGTTTCGAAAGATTCGGTAAGATGCTTACCAACTTTTACTGCGGATTCGATGTTCGTCAAGGTCATCTTGCAAAGGCGTATTAGTTTTGCAGGAATACTAAGCTCAGACATTGCTTCGTAGAGTTTCTCCCGTATCGGGCTATCGAAGGCCGCCTTATAATCGAAAAATAGATGATAGGTGTCCATGTCGTGGGTCTTCTCCAGGATTTGGCGTAGCGTGAAAATCTGGTCAGTTGTCGATTTTCACTGGTATGGTCCTATCAGGTTAGCGACAATTGATTTTAGTCTTTCGCATATTATACTTGATAGAACCTTATATGCTATGGATAAAAGGCTTATTTCACGGCAGTTGGCACAGAGATATAAAAATTTAAAAATTTTGCTAATGAGCTGATAAAAAAATAAACAAAATGGTTTCCCATTACATCCCATGAAGGGACTGGGGATAACTTCTCACAATCACTGAGCTGTGCGCTTTCCAGTTTTCACTCACTGATTGGGACCTACAGTTTTACACCGATTCCGAACGGTAATTTGAGAAGCTTTTTCATGGCTAGATACTCGATAGTGTCGCCGTCACTATGCGAGGTGACCGCCGACGAAAGAAAATTTGAAGGTGGTCAGAGCCGGTTTCGAACCCAGGATCTAATGTACAAGAGCCGCGCACACTAACCATTGAACCACCGACGGCCACATGAGCTGATGCATGTACCTTATGAACTCATTGCCGCCAGGGTTAAACAACTCCGCCGGTAATCTATCGGATCCTGTGGCTTTGGTGTTAAGCCGGGCATTAGCTGTTCTGACGTCGTCTTGGTTAGGAGGGGAGCAATCGACGTCGTCGTCCAAATTGTAATCGACTGTCCCATCGTCATTGGATATCTCAGGTACCAGTAGCGTGGAGAAATGTAAACTGGCGGAAGGCAGACTCAGTCCACTGGGTTTTTAAATTTTACTGCAAGGATATCTGACTGCAGTCGCCAATTATGAATCTGACGCTGACCAGAATGCAATACTGGATGTTCTTCTTTTGATTTCTATCTGCCGTTGGACCCTATGTTTGGCACATCCACCCTTTAAGGAAAAAAAAGTATGCCCTATAGTTTGATGAGCTTCAGTGACATCAGTCACCTACTAAATTGGAGACATATCAGTGATCGCATAACCAATCAGGCTGGTCATTTGTTTCGCCTTCTCACACTAGCTAGCTAATGGACAATTCCGATCAAGCCATTGCCCAGGACATACTGATTGGAAGTAGTGAGCTGCTTCGACTGCCCAATGAAGGAATCATTTCTGGCCACTCCCAACTGAATGGCTATCAGAAACTTTCTAACTCTAAATTTAAAATATTAATATTGAAAATTTAAAAAAAATTATTCGGATATTTAATTCATTGAATTATATCTCATACAGTTTTAGAGATATTGCAGTGAAATTTCTTTGATTTGTGACACCAAGCCTAATGAGTACCTGAGCGTAACCGTTAGAAGATGTGCAAAATTTGACGATTAAACGCGTAAAGTTTACGGATTGTGGTGATATACAATCATTTCTTCATGGGATGTAACTGGTAGCAAATGCTTTTATGTTTACATATAAAGTGCACTATTGATTCAGGGTAAGTAGCGCAGTTTCCTAGTGTTTTCTGGCGGCATTATTCACTTTGCACCACCATTGTGAGGTGTCCTTTCCTCGGTTAACGAATTTGTTTGACCACTTTTAGTCAGCTTATTGGAGTGTCTGCATTCACAAAATGCATTTCAAATCAATTTTAATCCGACACTTTCAGTTTGACACTTTAATTTATGTGTCACTATATAAAAGTTATATTGCCTAATAATTTTATTTTTGATAAATTTATGATGCATTTTGATAGATTTTATGTCGAAAAATAAAAAAAAGCTAATTAGATTCAGCAAACGTTTTTGCAATTAAACTCCCTAACAGCAGGATGGCAAGTGTCTGAGCTACTCTGGAAAAAAATATTCGTATCCACAAGATACGAGTATACAAACATACACCACACTGATCGCTGACCAAGGTATGAAACATTGTGTTAAACAGGAATTTCCTTAGCTATATTTTCTTGCCAATCTTTAACAATTTCTTTGCTCGTCGAGTTACAGCTTTTCTTTCAATTTACAACGAGATAGAAATTAGATTTATGGCATTCCCTAGTGTGGAAACATTATTCGCCGCACACTGTATGATCAAAATGGGAAAATCTAATTTATCTTGCTTCAAAGAGGAGGAGGACTGACTGGCTTTTCCACATTATGACTTTGAAATAGTTTAAAGCTTTCGAGTTTTCCAAGGTATAAGAGACTAAAAAAAAGCATGGGTACATGTGTATATTTGTATCACTAAAGCCTTTTAAGCAATTAAATTTTGAACGACGTTACCCAGCTGGAAGCCAGGAAACTCTCATTTAAAAGTCGCATCTCTACAGTCGCATTTCAACCTCTTACACTGAAGCTGTCGGTGATGCTGGAGGTGCTGTTGTTGCTGCTAGTGCGGGAAGTTGTCTCGCGACTAGACTAGACATCCAACTATGCCAATTTCATTATTATGTTTTGCTTTTGGATTTTCATAAGCGCCAAGTTACACACATAAGACTTGTGCTCCTCTGCCAGGCAGCAGTAGTCGTCGCTGACTGTTCAATAAACATCGACATACATATATCACAACACAAAATCATATTACCAGCAATGATGGTGTGGCTGGTTATCATTCTGATTGCAATTATGATCAGAATTTCAATGTGGAAGCAGATCAATGTGCATAATTAGCAACCAGACTGTGCGTATAAAATGTGTATTGGGACAAGAGTTTAACAAGTTTAAGATCATTCTGGTTTTTTAAAAATCTAATCTAAAAATCTAAAATGACAGTGCATAATTCTTGAATTACAATTGCGAACCATTTAGTTATATCAAATAAAATTTTCAAATTTCAAATCAAATAAAAATTTAAAAATTCTGTGTATGCAATAAGCAATACAAATAATAGGTGTGTTTTTTAAGCTGCTTGTTTAAAAATTATTGAAAATTCACGCTGAAAACACCGTTGTAGTCGTAAAACGTATGAACGTTCTAGTAAATTGTATCGGTTAGAGGCAAGTCTACTGAGTTGATCGGCACCCATGAATGTCTGTATCAAGTCACATTTTTTAAACAATTGATTGTTACAAATTCCCAGATTTTCATGCACTTTATTTTGAAAAAAAAAAATTTTCACTTTTTTCAGCATAACTTCAAGAGACTCCAAATTTTTCACTCGCAACATTGGCTAAACTTGTAGCCAAGGTATAGCTGAACAACTTTTGTAAATATAGTAATACTTTTAGAACGTGCCTAGTCACCCTAAATATCACATAAAACCACTTTGTATATTCAAAATTAAAATGTTCCAGCATTTGGTCGTTTTTTTAAATAATTGAATTCTCCAATATTTCGCTGCCCTTTGGGTAGCATCGTCAGGAAGATAACCACAATGATTAATTGAAAATTAAATCAATTAATAAACAAAAATTTTCCCAACCTTGTATTCTTATTGGTAAAAATCATCTATTTTGGGTTAAAAACCAAAACAACCAACAGGAACAACGAAAATGGAATTACAAATGTAAAAAAATCCAATAAGTGTTCGAACTCACGGGCGATGTTTTAAAACCTTTTTGTTACACGGTACCTGTTCGATGAACACATTAGTAAATGTTACATTGGAAAAAAAACACCGTTCAATCATATGATGACGTTACATTTAAATAATATTAATACTTAAAATTATTTAAAGCCCAGGAAAAAACACATGAACATGCATACATTGTTATGTTCGTACATACGCTACACAAGTTCACACAATTTTCGTTACTCTCTTGCTATCTCATTTTTATATACGTATAACATGTCATTATTCTCTTTGCTCTGAGAATGCTCCGCACCCACACAAGACTACATCAGTGTTTGTTTTTTTTTTCACAGTCTGACATTCTGTGTTTCGCAGTCGGACAAATCTGTGTTCTGCATAGAGGTTGATCACCCGTATCATTTAGGGGTATGAAAAATAGATGTTGACCGATTCTGAGACCCACCCGATATGCACACAAAATTTAATACAAATCTGTCCCGCCGTTTCGGAGGAGTTTACCCAAACAATCTGTGATCGCAGTCAGACAAAATGTGTTTGGATGTATTCACTCTATGAATTTAGTCCCTACCCACGATGTTAACACATCAAAAAGAAACATTTTCAAAATAATTTATAAAAATGACTATGAAGGCATAACAATTTAATGATCTAGGTCAATACTAGGTACAAATACTGAAAACAGAAACATGTATTTTACACAATCATGCATTTCTCATTTTGGCAATCAGTAATATGATTGTCAAAATCATATGGTTCTAACTACAGGTTAACCAACCAAAATTGGGTGGTTAAAATATTGATAGCTATAGATTGAAAAACGCAATTCGATGTTTAACCACAATTTAACCTAGAAACGAAGGTGGCTAGTGATGACTATTCCAAAATAATCATAACTGTTAAAAAATTCTATTCTAACCTCACTTATAACCTCAAAATACTCGCACAATGCAAACTAATTATTGCCTGAGAATGAATGTGACAATATTCTTTAAAGCGATCGATTGACTTCAAAATGGTCATGTACAAGGGCGGTCCCAAAACTAGCCGACCTGATGCATAGATAGTGCCAGTTGTTTAATAGAAATATTTTGGTGAAACGTGAAGGTTGCCACTTAACGTATGTTTTAATTTTCAAGGCGCCACGATGTTTAGTATTTTTATTTGAGCCATCGAAAGTAAATGATATCAGTGAATTTTTAAACGTGGAAAAAATTGGTCATTATTATTTAATTCAATATTTCCATTTGAAAAGTCTCAGTCCAAGCAATATTAAAGCCGAGCTTGACCTAGATTCTCGGGGGAAGTCTGTTCCTTCGTTTAGGACTGTAACATATTGACTAGCAGAGCTTAAACGAGGCCGTACGAGCTGTCAATACGAATACCGTACTGGTCGACCAATTATGGTGTTCACGCCGGACACGGTTAAGAAAATCCACAAAATGGTATTGGATGATCGTCGGCGTAAGGTGCGTGAGCTAGTTGAAATGATAAGCATTCCAAAAAGTCCTATACATCGTATATTGACCGACGATCTGAAGATGAGAAAGCTGTGAGCAAGATGGGTGCCGCGTTTGCTTACAATTGAGTAAAAACAACGTCGTGTAGATGTTTTACTAGAGTGTTTGTCGATGTTTCATCGCAATAGAACCGAATTTTTGCGTCGATTTATAACCACGGCTGAGACATGGGTCCACCACTTTACACCTGACACAAAGGAACAGTCAAAGTATTGAACTGGAATTGGAGAATCGTGTCCAGAGAAGGCGATGACGGTTCCATTAGCAGGCAAGATCATGGAGTCTGTTTTTTTGGGATTCGCGTGGGATAATTTTTATTGATTATCTTAAGAAAAGAAACCCCATCAACGGCGAATATTATGCTAATGTATTGCAGCGTTTAAGTGATGAACTTGTGGAAAAAAGACCGCATTTGTCGAAAAAGAAAGTGTTGTTTCATCAGTGCTCCATTTCACACATCCACTATTGCGATGGCCAAAATTAATGAATTAAAGTTCAAATTGCTTCATCACACACCTTTTCCGCCCAGATTTAGTTGCCTCGGACTATTTTCTAGTTCCACACTGGAAAAAATGGCTCGGTGGTAAAAGATTAGCCAACAATGAAGAGGTGGAGTCTGCGGTTGATGGCTATTTAAAGGAGTTTGACAGTTCTATATATAAACAGGATATCGAAGCTATTGAATATCGCTGAAAAAAGTGTATCGAGCTAAAAGTAGATTATATAAATATAATCAAAATTATAAATATAGAAATAATGTCGGTTTAATTAGTTTGGCTTGAGGTCATAAAATGAAAATACCAGCGGGTTCGACTATTTTTTCAAGATTTATTAAATTTTCCCAATACAAATACAAATACAATACACGGACAAAAGATTACAATATCTGGATTCTGTCGTAATTCGACAAGGCAACCTGCTCAAACTAGATTGGTACCAGAAGACTACAGCGTCTGGAAGACTAATAAACTTCAATTCTAAGCACCCTAGAAGAATTATTATCAATACGGCGACAAATTTCGTAACTAGAGTTCTGCAGATCAGTGACAAGGAGTTTCATGTGGAGAATAAAAGGAGAATAAGGGAAATTCTTCGCAAAAAGAATTTCCCGGCCAGAACAATAAATGGCCTACTGGATTGGAGTGGACACACAGGACAATTTATGGAACGAGGACAAGATCAACCAGATGAAACTCCACCGAAAATTTACAAATCCCTGACGCACATATATACCTGGTTATTCCGAGATACGGAAGCATTCCGATATCTACGACAAAGGGTCATATGAGTTGGCGTTGAAATCCCACAGATTAAGTCCAAGGTGACTGCAAATGATATGTCTAATATTGTATATCAGATGAAACGCACTGAGGATAAGAATGTCGTATGCCAAAAGGTATACGTTGGCACCACGATGGCGAAATTGAGGACAAGACTGTTTTCCCACAAATCAGATTTAAGGGCCACCTATAAACCTATTGAACAGAAAACGGCATTAGCCGCCCACTGTGCTGTGACGGGTCATAATCCTAACTTTGACGACGTTGACATTTTAGCGGAGGAGACACATTACTCGCGACGACTCACTCTCGAAATGTTGCACATAATTAACGTTCCCGCAGAGAAAAGTCTCAATTACAAGACCGACACTGACCGATGCGCTCAAATATATCAAATATATATTTGTGATTTATAATACAATCGTTTTGTGATCAATATGTTATTAATGTTAAATATGCGATGCTAATCGAATTATTGTGAAAATTTAATAAATCTTGAAAAAACAGTCGAACCCGCTTCGAATAGAAACAAGAAATGCAGAATGTTAAATTTCTACACCCAATTTGGGGATCGAAATACAGGGTGATTATTTGTGATATGTTAATGATTTTATATTATTATTTTTTCAAACAATTGGTTCTACAGTCTTTGGCAAACTTACTCATTGCTCGATGGACAGTGGAACAACGCGTAAAAGTTATTCAAACGTTTTATGAAAATGGCCGTTATGCAAGAATTACATTTCGCGCATTGCGTAATTTTTTTCGGCCAACATAACCGGCCATCTGAGTTAACAATCAGTCGTTTGGTGCAGAAATTCGGAGAAACTGGGTCGGTGCTAGAAGTGACAACACCCGTGTGCCTTCGTACAAGTCGATCAGTCAAAAATATTGCTGCAGTGGAACAAAGTGCGGATCGGGCCGCTACATCCTCAATGCGTCGTGATTCACAGCAATTATACCCTTCCAACCGCACCTTTCAACGTATTTTAAGAAAACGTATATTTTTGCAAGCCCACAAAATTCAAATGATGCAGGAAGTAAAGCCTAGAGCCTATATTTACCAAGTGGATGCGTGAAAACAAACAGTTTATGCCAATTTTTCAAAAAAAAAATCGTCATGCGATGCGACAAATTTGGAATGGGCTACGTTAATAAGCATAACTGCCGCATTTAGGGTACTGGAACTTCACATGCCATTCAAAAAAAAAAAACTATGCACCCACAACGAGTCACTGTTTGATGTGGTTTTTCGGTGTTACAGTACACTGTAAACGTTATCGTGGCATTATCAGAAAACCCAGACAATAAGGGTTAGATGACATGGACTTATATTGGTATTAGGACAATATTTGGCTTAAACAGGTTGGTGTCACTTGCCACACAGCGCATGAAACAATGACCCTATTGCGAACGAAGTTCCCAGCACGCATTGTCTCACGAAACAACGAAGGTCAAATGGCCTACGAGATCTTGGGATTTGACGCCAATGGACTTTTTTCTCTGGGGCTACGTGAAAACTATGGTATATGCCAATAAACCCGAGACGATTCCAGAGCAGAAGAACGAAATCAGATGCATTATCATTTATACAGCCCGAACTATGCCAAAAAAGTCATGGCAAATTTGTGTTGCCTGAGGAGTCGTGGTGGGTATTTAACGGATATTGTGTTTCATACATACTCGTAAATACCATAGACTAAAACACATGATGAAATAAAAAAAAAGAAGAATTTTGACAAATGTTTTATTAACGTGGTCTCCAATTAAAGAAGGATACGTATGCTTATTTACGAAGATCCCAGAATTAGAAATTTCCAGGATTTGCACAATTTAATTCGTTATAAATTAAATTATATCTGATTTACAACTTGTTTCCAAATTTCATATATTAATAAGATATTTGTCAATTCATTAAAACGTTATCATTAAAAATAAATAAATATTTTCCCATAACATCGCATGGAGGGATAGGGAAGAGTTTCTCACAATAACTGAGCTGTGCGCTTTCCAGTTTTCACCCAATGATTGGAACCAACAGTTTTCCAGCGCTTCCGAACAGTATGTTTGAGAAGCTTTCGCCATCACTAAGCGAGGTGACCGTCGTCGGCAGAAGTGTAAGGTGTTCAGAGCAGGGATCGGACCCACGTTCTCTCGCACAATAGCCGAGCACACTAACCGTTGCAACACCGACGGCCACAATTATCATTACAACCAACAAATGTACAGAATTAGAATTATTTTTAAAGTGAATGATGAATTAACTAAGAGGGTATATTATATATTTATCTACTATAGAAATATTTGACTGAGAAAACAAAATTGTTTCGGAAGCCTCGAAAAGTATGGGGAACCCCTTAAGATATACAAAGTGATACGTGTTATTGGGGGAATTATATGGGTTTTACCAACACTGAGTGTTGCAGGTCCGAATATGATTTGATTACCTGTATTATCTGTCTCACGCTGAAACCCCCGGCCTCTGTAACATATGCCAATCATTCAGGAATAATGGACTGAATGAATAATGTCAAACTACAATTATACGCTTACAAGATAGACTATGAATATCCTCTCTTTGTCCCTCTTGTATTCTCTTGTTCTTGATAGAGCATAAACAGTGCAAGAAACATACACAACAAACACATGTAATATTGCATAGCAAACACGATGTGTTTGGACAAAAGTATACCATATATGCCCAAGTTCCAAGCATACGTTATATTTTGATCCAAATAACAAAAGACAGATTTTCAGCGTGAATGCATTCAGGAATATTAATATATCAGTGACTGAAAGAATAATGTAAAAATACTGCTACACACTTACAACAAACAATCTCTTTTATTATTTTTCTCTCGACAGAGCATAGCGGCAGAATTTTTTTTTAAATAAACATTGCAATAAACACAGCTGTATTTGTATCACAAAAATATCAATATTTGGATCACAAGCACATATATTATAACATATAATTCATGGTGTCTCCAAAATGCAATATTGAACAGCAAAGATAATGTGTTTGGGCACAAGTATACTATATTTCCGACAAGCTCCAAACACAAGTTATATTTGCATCCACACAACTACAAAAGACAGACTTTTCAGCGCGTTCGAGTATGTAGGGTCAAATTGGCAACAGAATCTAACGCGGAATAACAACAGCTGCACCGTTGAATACAAACGCATTATACTTTTATCAGCGTAGTCATGACAAAAGGTCAGCCAGCGTATATCATCATTTTAATTCATAACAATTCATCTAAACTGGGGCCAAGGAGTGTATACGAACTGAAGAAATAAGGGTTTTCAACAGAGACGCTACAAAAGTAAATCGATAGGGACAGCAAACGACGCCATATTTTTTCCCCGCTCTTTTGACATTTCTCTTCAGTAAGGTTTGCCATTTCATCATGGAAAGATATACGAGCCAACAACGAGTCGAAATTATTAAAATTTACTACCGAAATTTGGAGTCGGTGGCCTCAACTTTAAGAGGCCTCGACAATCAGCGATGAGGCTAATTTCTGGCTGAATGGCTTCGTCAATAAGCAAAATATGCGTTATTGGTCAGACAGCAATCCACGCGTAATCCATGAGTCATCATTACATCTCGAAAAAATTACGGTTTGGTGCGGTTTATGGGCCGGCGGCGTCATTGGGCCGTACGTCTTCCGTGATGATTAACAGTGGCATATTACTGTAAATGCGAATCTCTACCGTTCAATGATAACCGAATATTTTTGGCCCCAATTGGATAATATGGACTTGGAGGACATGTGGTTCCAACAGGACGGCGCCATAAGCCACACAGCGAATGCCACAATCAATTTATTGGAAACCAAGTTTGGTGAACGTGTTATCACACGAAATGGCCCAGTCGATTGGCCGCCTCGGTCGCGCGATTTGACGCCGTTAGATTATTTCCTGTGGGGCTACGTCAAGTCTATGGTCTATGCCAACAAGCCAGCGACGATTGATGAACTTCGTACGAATATCGAACGTGAAATTGCAGCAGTATCGGCCGATTTATGCTTGAAAACCGTCGAAAATTGGGTTCAGCGTCTGAACTTCTGCAAGCGTGCCCGTGGTGGCCATGCAAAAGAAATCGAGCTCCATACATAATGGCATCGAACGTACTTTCACAGGAATAAAGAATTTCATTGGTATCTAAAACCGGTTTTGTTTTATTTAAAAAAAACTTTTGTAGCGCCCTTATTAAAAAACTATGCGAATGACGAATGGCTGTGGTTTTACCAATAAGAAACATAATTGTCAAGGTTGCGTTTTGCTAAAACAGATATATTCGTGCTAGAGTTAGAAGGCAGATACGAAACTGTTATGAATCAACTCCAGGCCAACGAGTGAGTGAGCCTAAAAATCATTCTTGTTAGGCACTCGTGGCGGAGCGTGCATACAGTGACTAACTTTAATGTACAGGGTGGCTGCTACATTACATTAAGAAATTTGCTACATTAAGAAACTCAAATAACTTTATTTTTTCAGTGTATGGAATTCATTTTTCATTTATTCGTGTTAAAGCTCATTCAATTTTATTAAATATAGCTTAATTAGTTTTAAATATAATGGAATTTAAATCCTCCCCGGCTCGTTAATGCATGTGCGGCATCTTACCAAAAACGTATTCATTACTGCTTGCAGAGTTGATACTGGAATAGCCGCAATTGTTTCTCGAATGGATTACTCTAGTTCATTCAAATTTGTTGGTTTTGCTTTGCAGACTTCCCGTTTGAAAAGTTATTAAATTAGTTTTTGGTAGCGGCTTTCATCAGCCACCCTGTATGAATATGGTGGTTAGTTTCCGAGCTTGTGTATACGCCCCCATGTGTAACCTATATACACCGTCGTGGGGTATGTGAAATGAACGTTTACCCATTACCCACAGAGTTTGGAGAAAATAATGGGTAGCTGGCCACGAAAATGGGGAATTAACTATTACCCTCAGGGTAAAGGGGAAAATAATGGGTAGATACCCACGACT
This sequence comes from Phaonia tiefii, assembly GCA_963931995.1. Lineage (NCBI taxonomy): Eukaryota > Metazoa > Arthropoda > Insecta > Diptera > Muscidae > Phaonia > Phaonia tiefii. Next base: position 53,296,394 of record OZ008367.1, read on the forward strand.
ATGGGAATTACTCAACACGATTACGCATTACCCTCAGGGAAATGTTGTTGTAACAGATATTCTGTTTCCACTCGTTCGTCCCTGGAAGATATAAAAAAACAAAATTATGTGTAATTCCCCTATGTGTCACTGGAGGTAGCGGTGGGGAGCTGGAGAAATTGTGCCACCTCCAAGGGTCTGTCCCCATAGGTCCACTGGGCGCAAGTCAGTAGGCCTATCAGGACAGTTGAAAATGTGGATAGTGTCATGAGGGCTTCTGACGCCGCCGTGTTATGCAACAATTTCTGTGCTACTGCTATCGACAGTCTGTTGACGTCCGATGGAATGACGTCTTGGATGTCCGCACAGTAGCGCCTGATGTCCTTCCGGATGTGACGGGGGGGGGGGGAGGGGGGGGGTGGATCCAGCATCAGAATATGATGGTTGGGGTGACTGGGTAGATGACAAGCCAAAATAAACTGTCTTGTCAACAACACATTATGTTGTTGTACTGACAGTAAGTTGGTCTCCTCATATAGATGATCCACGTTCGTCATTTGTGTGCATCCGGTTGCGCGTCGAAGTGCACTATTTTGGATCCTCTGCAGACATTTCCACTGGGTATCACTTAAGAAAGATGACCACACCGGGGCGGCATAGTTGAAGACCGAGCGACTTATAGCTTTATAGGTCACTACAATTGTCTCCTTCTCCTTGCCCCAAGTTGTCCCTGCAAGGGCCTTTAGGACCTTGTTGCGGGTGTGAATTTTTTTCCCTGATGTAATCCGCATGTTTAGAGAAAGTAAGGAGATTATCGAAAATAACTCCGAGTAATTTGGGGTTACGGACTGTGGGTATATACCCCCATTGACAGAGATGTCGAGCTCTCTCCTTACTTCTTTGGTCCAAGAAGTGAAAAGGGTCACAGAAGACTTCGACGGAGATAACTGCAAATTCCGTTCCTGCAGAAAGCTAGTAAAGGTGGCTAAATAGCTGTTAATCTTAGCACATATGTCGTCTACATTTACGCTTGAGGAGATGATGGTACAATCATCGGCGTACGACACAATACTAACCCCTTGGGGAGGTGCAGGAAGATTCGCAAGATAAATGTTGAAGAGTATAGGTGACAATACTCCTCCTTGCGGCACACCCATTTTTATCTTGCGATAACGGGAATTCTGGCCCATGAACTCTACAATTGCCTGCCTCCCATTGAGGTAGCTGCCAAGCCAGCGCTTGGTAGTATTTGGGAGAGACGAGTTCAAGATGTCCTGTAGCAGGATCGAGTGATCGACAGTGTCAAAAGCTTTAGACAGGTCTAAAGCTGCGACTACTGTACGTTCAGCGGGTCTACTCTGATTGAGCCCATTGGTGATATGGGTAGTTATCTCGTTTAACGCCGTCGAAGTGCTATGCGCTTGCCTGAAGCCATGTTGGTTATTGGCGACCTGAAAATGCTCTTTCAGGGTCGGCAAGAGTAGGGACTCCAAAACCTTTGCTACGGGTGATAAGAGGGAAATCGGGCGGTAAGATTCTCCCTGGTTAGCGCGTTTATCAGGTTTTAGGAGCGGGATAGCTCGAGCAGTTTTCCACACGTCTGGTATGACCAGTTGGCACACCGAAAGAGTGAGTGTGTGCGCGAGAAATCGAATCCCTATAGGTCCGAGTTTCTTCAGCATTATCATCGAGATGCCATCAGGACCGAGAGCTTTAGAGGGTTTAGATTTGGAGATTATGGATTCAACTTCGCTGGGTGTGAAAGATCAGGGTACTAGATCTCGTTTGAGATTCTTAGTTCTCCGAACTACAACACTCTTGCTCCTATGCTGCTGGGTTGGGTGTGCAATAAATTGCTGGCAGAATTTGGTAGCGCATTTCCTGGCATCCGTGTAATGCGTATTATCAAACGCGATAGCAATGTGACCCTTATTGTTTCCATTGCTAGATAGAACTCTGATAGTACACCAAAGCCTTTTCGAGCCAATATTACAATTTTCCAGATGTTCAAGCCATCTGTCGCGACGGTGCTGGTTGATGAGTACGTTAATCTCATCCGTCAAGGGCAATATTCGTTCATCGGCAGGGTTGCTGGCGCGTATGAGATCACGCTGAACCGCAAGGCGCGCAGCCTCAGATGGGAAGTTGGGTCTACAGTTGGGAATTCTACCAGCCGGGATAAAGCGTTTTGCAGCTTTGAGTAAGGTGTCCCTGAGGATCATCTTACCCTGTCTGGCGCAAGAGGGTAGCTGCAAATGACGAAGGGATTCGTCAATAGCGTTCGTAAAGCCAGGCCAGTTGGCTTTGTTGTAGTTGACGAACGTCCGTTTATCCGACTCCACAAAGTCGCTAGGCTTTTCTACAGTGATCAGGATGGGAATATGATCAGAGTTTAAGGCTATATGGGTCTGCCAGGTGGTATTGGACAGTAGCGACGCACTGACGATGGAGATGTCAGGGGAGCTTGAGCAATTAGCCGTTAGTCTTGTAGAGAAGTCCTCATTTATAGCTGCGAATTCCGAGTCGTCTATCTGGTCTGCAATATTAATGCCACGCTGGTCTGCAAGCAGCTGGGAAAACCACATCTCATGATGAGCATTGAAGTCGCCAAGTATGATTGTACTATCACCCCGGAGTAGGTGGTCGATTGTGGGATGATAGCCCGCACCGATGCTATTAACTGGCGGAATATATACATTGACGATTTTAATAGCGATTTCTCCAGTCTCTATCGCTACGCTCATCGCCTCAAGGAACTGATCGGGCTGGGAGGGAGGGGGTGGCTCTATGAGTCTGAAGCTCACGCTTCGCTCGATGATGAAAGCGAGCCCTCCACCGTGATTTCTCTCCCTGTCCCTCCGAATAATGACATAGTTCCCATGAGATGAAAGTCAACACTCACTGGTGAGCTTAGTCTCCTGAACGGCGGCTATAAGGATCTTGTGAGTATGCATATAATTGGTGATCTCAGCAATTCTGTTCTTAAGGCCATTACAATTGAATTGCATGATCCTGAACAATTGCTGATCACCAACTGTATGCGGTTGCCGACGAGGGAGGTGCCGTGGCGTTGAGTTGGGAGCTGCCTGGCGCAGCTGGGGTATTGCCGGGGGCAATATAGAGGCTGTCGAAGGCAGCTATGGGGTTGCCGGGTGCAACTGATTGGCTGGCGAGTGCAGCCGTGAAGATTCGGGCGCTGTCGGGCGCAGCTGAATTGACGTCTGAGTAGACTGTATGGCTGACATGGTCAACTGAGGGGTTGCATTGTGCAACTGAGTGGCCGCGGGTTGCGGCTGAAATGGTGCGTGCCTGAGCGTTACAGGACGTAATTGAGTAGCTGACGGGGGCAACAAGGGTGTTGTCGATGACAACTGAGTAGCTGACGGTCGCAGCTGAGTTTGAGCGTGAAGCTCATTTGAAATTTCAGGACACAGTTGAAAATTTGACGGGGGCAACTGAGATGGGTTGGTTGCCTGAGGGGATTGTTGTAGTGGCCGAGGCGTGATTGAGGAAAATTGCACTAATCTGGGGGGTGGTGTATGAGCAATAGCCGCATACCCCGCTGGAGTGCCGACAGTTGTCACGGCATTAGCCGTGCAACAAGCAGCGACAAAGTCCCCGTTCCAGTCCCTGTGCGAACGAAGACTAGTGCAACGCCTCATATGAAACCAATTCCTACAGCGATTACACTGAACCGATGTAATATTCCTATTAATAACACCGTTGCAGACTGAGCAAAGCCATTGGGAAGGCATCGCTGCATTGTGATCTGAGGGTGTCAATCGATCACTGGTTGGGGGTGTTAGGACAGGAGTAGTGTTGCCCGATTGCTGTAGGTTACCACAACAACTCGCCACGAAATTTCTCGACCAGTCTCTATGACTAGCGAGGCCAGAGCACCTTCTAAGATGACACCAGTTCTGGCATCTATTGCATTGGACCTGGGTAAGGTTCCGATGTATCCTGGTGTGACACGCAGAACAGATCGAGACCTCGGGAGGGCCTGGGTTCTGTTCTATGCCAGCATTAATTAATAAAATTTTGAGCAAACCTGCTGACATGATTTGCTCACCTGGGTAAAAAACGGGTGGGTGATACAGCTGTTGCTGAGTTGACAATCCTTGGCCGTGTGAAACTCGGGTCGTTCCGGAGCATAGATCTGATTGTCGTGGGAACGTCAGGGAAATGTGGTACATAATGGGTAGCTACCCACGACAATGGGTAATGGTTTACCCAGGGTAACCCATACCCATTTTTGATCGAAAATGTCAAAAACTTAGAAAAAATTTGTATATCTAGGAAACAGAGCGTCCAATTGAAAAAATATCAAATTTTTGCGAGTTTCTAAGTGGTCCAAAATATTCCCAAAATATGAAAATCGCTAAAAACAAAAAGTGGCTATAACTCGGACAAAATAAAAATTTTACCTCACTCGGAGACATTAACCAATGGCTATTTTCAATCTTTTTTAAAACTCGCTAAAACTAAAATTATGCGAATATAAAAATCGCTAAAACGCCCTCATGTCTATATCTCGAAAAAATAATCAATTTTCCCAATTGTTTTGATTGAAAATATGAAAAAGTTAGAAAAAAATTTGTATATCTCGGAAACAGAGCCTTCAATCGAAAAACTAACAAATTTTTTCCGGGTTTCTAAGAGTTTTCCCTAAAGTGGTTTAATTCGCATGGAAGAATTTTTTCGAAAAATCGCCAAAATAAGAAAATTGCTAAAATAAAAAAGTGCCTATAAATCGTGTCTATATATATAGCCACATTGAAGACATCCATTGGTTAAAGGCTCTAAAGAGGTAAAATTTTTATTATTCTTTCGATTGCACGCACCGTTTCCGAGTTATATCCACTTTTTTATTTTAGCGATTTTTCGAAAACAAACTTATTCCATACGAATTGGACCACTTTATAGAAATTTTTTCCAACTTTTTCATATTTTCAATCAAAAATGGGGATGGGTTACCCTGGGTAACCCATTACCCATCATCGTGGGTAGCTACCCATTATTTTCCCTATTTCCCTGAGGGTGATGGATAATCGTGATGAGTAATTATTAATTTTTTCCGTGATGGGTAATTCCCCATTGTCGTGGATAGCTACTCATTATTTTCCCCATACTCTGTGGGTAATGGGTAAACGATCGCTACCTATTTCCCGCGGCAATAATTATGGGTTACTAGTTTATTATCACTAGTTTAACAAGCAAAACTGCCAGATTTGGGGTACTGAAAATCCCCAAGTCATTCAAGAAAAAACAATGCACCCCCAACGACGCACTGTTTGTTGTTCTGGGCTGGCGGGGTCATCGGACCGTAATTCTTCGAAAATTTTGCCGGTACCCTGTTACGGTGACATGATTATAGTGACATGATAACAAACTTTTTTATGGCCTGAATTAGTTGACATGGACGTGGACAATATGTGGTTTGAACACAGCGCATGCAACAATGGGCCTATTGCGAACGAAGTTCCCGGGACACATTATCTCACGAAACAACGAGGTTACATGACAGCCGATATCTTACAATTTGACACCAATGGAATTCTTTGTCTGGACTTACGTGACAAGTATGGTGTATGTCAAGAAGCCCGAAAAGATTCAAGAGCTGAAACACGAAATCATAAAGATAAGAATGGTGTCCCATAGCATCCCATGAAGGGATTGGGGAGAGCTCCTCAAAATCAGTGAGAAGTGCGCTTTCTAGTTTTACACACACCCATTGGGACCTATAGATTTTCACCTGTTACGAACGGTATTTTGAGTAGCTTTTTCATGGCTAAGTACTCGATATTGTCGCCATCACTAAGCGAGGCGACCGTCGTCGAAATAAATGTAGGGTGATCTGTGCAGGGATCGAACCCACGTTCTCATGCACAAGAGCCGCGCAAAGTATTAGTCATGGAAAATGTTGATACGCACATCCAGTGTTGCCAGAGAAATCATGGAGGGCATTTAACGGATCTTGCGTTTTATGCGTAAAGGCAATTGGTCAAACAATATGAAGATATAAAAGAAAATCATTTCGACAAATTTTGTCGTGATTTATTTACAAACGAACACCTGCGGTCTTGTTGAATCACCCTATATCATTTTCATTAAACTTAATTCATATTAAAATATCATGCTACACAACCATCCAGTATAACCCATTACCCACGAAATACGAACCCTGGTTTGTTTACTTCTCTCAGCTTGGTTTGTTGCTTAAGTCTTTCGTTTTACGTTCCTGAGAGCTTCTCACAGTATCAACGTAGTCTCCAATACTTTCTTCTTCGACAATATTTGGCGTATCAAATGTAAAATTTTTTTGTAATACTTATGTTTATAATCTCTCGCCAGTCAATAAAAAATCCAAGCACTTTTAACATTTCATTTCATTTCTAAATCTAGGAAAACTAAGCACTATGGACACCTACATCTTAGTCTTACTTAACTTTAAACCCTTGTGTACAAATTGTACATCATATCAAAAAAAAAAATTAATGCTTTTATGCTGCCACAGTTTTTCTGTTTATTACTGCAACTTCACTTTAATACAGTGGCAGTGGTTTTCCCTCTAAAAGGGCATCTGCAACAGCCATCAATACTTTGTATAATGCCCGCTGTGCTGGTCGGATGTTAAGAAACACCCACTTTTGTATTTCTTTCAATTCAATCGAATTTACTTTAAGGTACAAGAAGGTAAATCTTGTGTTTTGTGCCATCACTAATTTTGCTAAAAATTAAACAATAGCTATTGTGCTTATTGACGTTTAACTTCTTTTGCGATTTTGCGGATGAACAACAAAAATACTCAGTGAAACGTAGATCGGTTGTGTGCCAATTACATTCATTGCTTTGTCTTTTGCTTTCTCACAGTAAATTTTGTAGGTGGAGCCAAACAACTTAATTTTATTGCAAAATAACAACAACATTTTCGAAACGGATTTATACTGAAATCATTTGAGCTATATTTTGATTAGCTTACGGGGTCAAGAGCCATTATTGTTAGGCTAAAACGAAAAAGGCTTGTTTTGATTTAACTGAGTTTAGCCATCATCATACAACTTTATCAACCAGTACCGACGTATCTAACTACGAACCAAACGTCATGAGCATCAATAATATGAACACCAGTCGCACAGTGGGAAAAATTTAACCTAAACCTAAAACATCTAGCACATAATCGAGTCGCAATTGTTGTTTAAAACTTAAATATAATTTTTTTTTAAATTAAGTTTTAACTTCGGTCTCCGCATTTTTAAATATTTAAGCAGTGAAACATTCCGTTTTAATTACTTTTCCGCTATTTTATTTAATATCTTCCACTGTACATTAGCAACAGTATTGGCTTCTTCGTCAGCCTCAACGATTTGGCGATTTCCCATCTCATCGATAGTCGTTTGCTATTAGTTACATTTGAATGCACAACTACTTTGTTAGCCATCATTTCTTAAAGAAACACAAAAGGGAGTGACAAAGACCTGGAAATACTGCATCCCCTTTTACTGAATGATGTTATGCTGTTTGTAACTTCTATTTCATACATTTAAATATTGAGGTTAGTTGTTGCAGTTTAGTTTTGTGATGCACGAACAAACATTTACAATGTTGAACGTTTAAAATAGTGCAACATCGAATACGTGATATTTGGACGAACTGCATCACCAACTCCATGTGGACACCAAACTGGGAGTGCATAGTAAAAAAGGGGCGGTATGGTTTGCACAACAATAACAACCACCGCGCAAAATCTTTACAACGCAAAAGCTGCTATCGAGCTTGGTTTAATACTTTGTTGCCTACAAATTTGTAAATCATGTAACATTTTCTTCTTCCTGCCCTTTCGCTTTTGAACCAAATTAAAGCGAATCTGAACGCCAACAGTTTTCCCGCTTGTGCATCCAAAACTTATTGCAAACCAAGAAACCTAAAAATTATGATTATAATTTGTAGTTTAGTTAGTGTCTGTTGACCTAGATTTGCTAACTAAAGCCAGAGCTGGGTGCTAACGATGTCGATGAGATCCATATCGAGATTGTCAGTGTTCCTCTAAATGTTTGGGGAAAAGAAGTTATATCATATAAATTTTGTATTGTATCCTTATTAAGATTTGAGGACATTTTGCTAGAAAATGCAATAAAATATGATTGTCTAGCACGATATTTTAATATGAATTAAATTTAATGAAACTGGTATAGGGTGATTCAACAAGACGGCAGATTTTCTTTCATAAATTAAAGACAACAAAATTTGTCGAAATGATTTTCTTTTAAATCATCATGTTTTTTAGCCCATGGCATTCATGTATGAAACACAATACCCGTTAAATACCATCACGACTCCTCTGGGAACACATAGTTCATGACATAGTTCAGGATGTACTATATCGTTTAGATCGCCAATGATTTCGTCTCTCAAATCTGGAATCTTCTCGGGCTTATTGGCATCTACCATACCTTTCACGTAGACCCAGACAACGAATTCCATTGGTGTCGAATTGCAAGATCTCGGCTGTCATTTGACCTGGTTGTTTCGTGAGATAGTGTGTCCCGGGAACTTCGTTCGCAATAGGCCCATTGTTGCATGCGCTGTGTTCAAACTACATATTGTCCAAGTCTGTGTCAACTAATTCAGATCATAAAAAAGTTTGTTATCATGTCACTATAATCATGTCAGCGTACTGGCAAAATTCTCGAACAAGTTCGGTCCGATGACCCCGCCAGCCCAAACACCACAGTAAACAGTGTCTCGTTGTGGGTTCATTGGTTTTTCTTGAACGACTAGGGGATTTTCAGTACCCCAAATCTGGCAGTTTTACTTCTTAAACTAACTGATGAGATGAAAATGTGTCTTATACCTCATGATTTGTTGTTTTTGAAACGATGTTCCTTATCGCACGTTGCGGGATGGGGGCTAAATGAAAAAAAAAAAGTATTATCAACTATATTGGGTACTTTTGCTTTGGTTTGTGTCTAGACTAACACATGTTGGGGAATTTCTTGTTTAATGAGAAGTTTTCTAGGTGGAGCCTGTAATCAGTATTTAGTATATATTGTAGTTTTGCACCTAAATTTAGAATAGTCAAAGTAAAAGAAGTTTAAAAAAAGAAAATTTTCGTAAATATGTGACTTTCCTTAAAAAAGCAAATTTTCTCAAAAAAAAACCAATTCATATTCTTAAACAAAGTAGCTATTCTTAAAAAAATACCTCATCTTCAAGAAGTATCGTTGCTTAAAAAATTTACCTTTTCATACAAAAAGTACCTTTTCCCAAAAATTAATTTTTTTTAAATAATTACCTTTACTTAAAAAAGTACATTTTCTTACAACACATTACATTTTCTTAAAAAACTACTTCTTTCAAGAGTAGCTTTTCTGTGAAATAAAATAACTTTTCTTGAGATAAGTACCTACTCTTAAAAATGTACCTACTTTTGAAAAAAGGATAAATTCTAAAAAACTTCCCATTTTCCAAAAAAAACCTTTACTTCAAAAAACACCTTCTCTTAAAAAAATACCTTTTCTTACCAAATCATTTTCTTTAAAATACCTTTTGTTAAAAATCAAATAATACCTTTTCATGAGATAAGTAGCCTTTCTGAAAATAAGTACATTTTCTTAAAAAATAACCGATTCCTAAAAAGACTACCACTTCTTTAAAAAGTACATGTTCTTAAAATAGTACTTCTTTGTAAAAAAATTCCTACTCTTATGGCTTTCTCTTACAGATAGTACATTTTCTTAAAAAAAATATTAGCTTTTAATAAAAGAAGTACCTGTCTTTCAAAGAGGACCTTTTCGGGAAAATATAATACGTATTCGTACAAAAAGGACCTAAGAATATACTTTGAAAAAAAACCAATTCTATAAAACAAAAAAAAAAGTTTATCGTTTTATAAAAAGTATCGTTTCTTAAAAATCCATTTAAATTATCGTATTTTTCAACGGGCGCCGGGAGGCGAATTGGAGCAAGCTAGTACATAATATACAGCAAAAGGAACTTCGTTCCAACCGGGTGTCCCCTGACACCTCATGTAATTTTTTTTTGGAAATCTGCATCAACTGCTTGTTTTTCAAGCACCAAATTGGTAAATATACGGCGCTGCAAATGGTTACTAGGCTTCAGTTCCAATGTCAATTGAACTTTGTAGGCGTGTAAAAATATGTATTTTGTTAAAATCCGCTGAACGGTGATGTACAATTATAACGACGATTTGAGGTTGTCGCTACCTGATCCACACTTTGTTCCACAGCCGCAATATTTTTGGCCGAACGACGCGTACGAAGACGCGCGGGTGTTGTCACCTTTTGCACTTACGTAGTTTCTTCGAATTTCTGCACCAATCGCCTGATTATTAACCCAGATGGCCGCACGCGGAAATATCTGTATTTGGTTGTTGATTGGATGCAAATATAACGTGTGTTTGAAGCTTGCGTGAAATAAAGAATACTTGTGGCCAAACACATTGTGTTTGCTGTTTAATATTTCATGTTACTGGCACAATGCATAATATATTACAATATACGTGTTTGTAACCCAAATATGGGATTGTTTGTTATACAAATACAGCTGTGTTTGTTGCACAGTTTATGCTTTGGCGAGAGCAAGAGAATAAATGACGGACAAAGAGAGATTTTTCTTAGCCTAAATTAATGTTGGTATAAGAGTGCAACTGTATTTTTACATTATTCATTCAGTCAGTTAGTCATAAACACTCCGGAATGCGTGTGTAAATTGCAGATTCTGTTAACTGATCTCTTCCATCTCTACATCAACAACGAACCAATACCAAAAGCAGAAAATGTGAAATACCTTGGATTGACATTGGATAGACGCCTCAATTGGAAACCGCATTCAACTACCGCATTCAAAATTCAACAACTAAAAATTAAAACTCAAAGAATGTTTTGGCTCCTAGGACCTAGATCTCAACTCAATCTCAACAATAAAATGCGTCTATATAAAGCAGTATTAAAACCTGTATGGACATATGAGATCCAAATGTGGGGTACAGCGAGTTATTCCAATATCGACATAATCGAGAGATACCAATCAAAAACCCTTAGACAAATCACCAACGCTCCGTGGTTTGTAACAAACAAACGCATAAGGCAGGACCTTGATATATCATCTGTTTGAGAAGAAATTAGTAAAGTTCTACAAAGACTTAGCGACCATGTAAATCCGTTGGCAATAGCACTCCTTGATGACAGTACCGAGACAAGAAGATTAAAACGAGTGCATGTGTTAGACTTGTCATTTAGAAGCTAGTAATAAGATAAGATAATGAACTTGTAAATGTTGCAGTTTTAGTGATAAATTATTTCATATTTCTTATAAACACACTTGTGGACTTAAATGTATCGTAGTTCATTGGATCTACAATACTTCTGTTATTTAGTATTAAATTTGCTTATTGTCTCAGGCTAGATTGCAAATAAAGAATATTACTACAAAAAAAAAATGTATTTAGTCGTCAATCGGTTAGATGTGCTGGTATGCTGTGCAAAATGTATTTTAGTAGAAAACATTTGATCAGTGCTCGAGGCGTTTAAATTGGGTTTGTTAGTGCTTTGCTGTTTGCGTATGTCATTCAAATATATGAATGTGTACTACAAAAGTGAGAAACGATTTTAACTAAAGATACTGAAAAAACAACATCATGAGCTCCTTTGTCTGTTCGAGCTATTAGTGAAAAAATCGGAGCATTTTATTTGCTTCTAAAAATTTCTATGTATGGGAGGCAACACGAGTATGCTTCCACGTAAGTACCCATGTGTTAGAGAGGGAATACTCACGTGATTCCACGAAAAGCCAGACATGTTTGCAAGTAAACATAGTAATTTTTGCATGTAAATATAAAAGAGTTTGTGACTGGAACATATATAAATATTTGGAGTGTCTTCCAAACATATACATGGTTTCTGCAGAATTTGTTGTTTCAAAATTCAAGCAATGCGCGAAATGCACTTCCTGCAGAATCGTCAATTCCATAAAACGTTTGGATCAGTTATACACGTTGTTGGAATGAGTATCGCTCCATAAGTAAGGCTGCCAAAGCCAGTGTCCATATTGAATATTATATATTTTTAAGTAAAACTTTGTTATTAGTTTTAAGTTGTAGACTGTAAGGATTTCTGAATGTCCACAGACTGAATTAAATATAAAAAATCTGTATTTTTTTGTTGTTTGGATGCAAATATAATGCGCTTGTAGCTTGTCGCAAATATAGTATACTTGCGCCCAAACACATTGTGTTTGCTATTCAATGTCACATGGTGGAGACACAAGGTTTAATATGTTAGAATATATGTTTCCGTGACACAAAATTGGACTCTGTTTCTTGAAAACTGCTGGCAACTAAAATGTGACAAACAAGAAAGGAACAAAAAGGCAAGGGATATTCAAATCATGAAAACAATGCTTGCACGCAAGTATATGGATGTTCAAAACATATACATACATGGTTCCTGTATAATGCTATAGTGGCCATTTTTTTAGCGTGTAGTTCCATTGTCTGGACAAAAAATACAAAAACCTTTAACGTATCACAAATAATTGCTGCCAAAGGTCTGCATTATAATTGAATCGACCTCTAGTATGAGAATCAGCAATTTTTGGTGGATTTTAAATAGTGTATAAGAAGATGGAACAAACATTTTAAGGAAACATGTAGAGTATAAATATGACATAACTGATGTAGACACGATGTAACTGAAAAATTATAGCCATATGTTACCGATTTCGTAGTGAAACCCATAGTTCCCAATAGAAGCCAACAAATTACATTTGAGTTCATAATTAAGGTAGATGAACATTCGAACAGTGGTGCTGGCATTTTGGACACAATAGTAAAACATGTTTTTTTAAGGAGTACAGGGTGGGCTTTCCCTGCGTTTTAAAGAGTTAATATAATTTGTATTTGTGAATAATTTTTTTTTATTTTTTCTCATTTCAGATATTGAAATCTCTTAATGTGAAATACAGCACTACGGCTCACTCAACTTGAGATACAATAAACTTCATGCGGCAACAATTTTCGAATCGTTTCGTCTCGCAAAAGAAGGTCGCCGCTTGTCCTGTATTCAAAAAGAGTGATACGTGAATATGTTCCAACTATTGCGTTATCAGTCTTTTATCCATCGCGTATAAGGACATGCCGAGCGTATTATGTGAAAGACTAAAGCCAAATGTTGAACACCTAATTGGACCTCATCAGTGTGGTTTTAGACCAGGCAAGTCCACGACTGACCATATATTCACTCTACGCCAAATCACGAGATGCAAATCGATACATAACGGGTATGCCAAATAACTTTTTTGTTTTGAAAATGCTATAAAAAAACTACTGAATATTTTCTCAGATTTCATTTTTTATTTGAAAGTACAATCCTTCCGGTTAATGGAAAATAACTTCATTCAAATGGCTGCCTCGGCTGGCCATGCAGTAGCCTACACGATCGGTCCACATTTTAAGCACATTATCGATTGTGTGCAGCTGTATTTCACCAATGGCTTCACGAATATTGTCCTTTAAAGCGTCAATTGTCTCTGGCTTGTCGGCGTAACACTTATCTTTGAGGGCACCCCACAAATAATGGTCCAACGGTGTCAAATCGCAGCTCCGAGGTGGCCGACATCAGCTGCTTGTTTACATACCCGCCAAGATCAAAATGATCTTCATCTGAAAAGATGATTTTTTGGCAAAATCGGCATCTTCTGTAAGTCGATCGCAGGCCCATTTTTCCCATATTTCCCAGCGTTGTTCAAGCGTATACACAACCATATTGGTTCAGCGGAAGGATAAAACTAATTATCTGTCAAATCAGACATGAGTCAAGTGTTACCATTCACGAAATAAGCACTAGTTGAAATAAAAACGTTAGATGGCGGACCCTTTACTACCATTTTGTCGATTAGAAAGCCGTTTTCGATAGCCACGGGGGAAAATTGTATGAACTTGGGATTCAGGCAAAAATTATCCGCCTCTGTAGAATGACGCTGACCAACACCAAATCAACAGCGAAGGTGGGGAAATACCTCACCGAACCATTCTATACTAAATGAGGACGGAGACAAGGCGACACATTTTCGTGCAATCTCTTCAACATCTTAGTGGAGATAATAATGAGAAAAGCTGCAGCAAATATGAACAAGACCACCAATACGAAAATCCATAAGTTGCTGGCGTATGCTGACACATAGGCATCATTGGGGGAAATCAGCGAGAGGTTACACCAGTATTTTCAAGAATCGAAAAAGAATCAGCGCAGGTGAGTCTTGCTGTCAATGGGGGCGAAACAAAATTTCTGCTGTCAACGACTACTCAAACCTCTCGCCTTGGTAAGCACATGAATATCGACAACCGATATAATTTTCAAGTGGTAGATGAATTTAACTACCTTGGATCCGCCGTGATCAAGAACAACAAGGTCAGCCTGGAGATAACTAGGAGAATTGTGAACAATGAACAAAGCCCTCTCTTAACAGACAAAAGTCCAGTTTAAATTTTACTTGTCCTGGCATATGGCTCCGAAACTTGAGTCATATCGCAAGTGTATGAAAAACACCTGGGAGTACTCGAGACAAAAATTCTCGGTAAAATATATGGTCTTGTTAGACAAAGCGGCGAGCACCGACGTCGAGGCAAATCAAATTGGGCCAATTGCGTTGGCTAGGCCAAGTTATCACAATGGATGAAGATGAGCAAGCGTGAAAGTTTTTCGATATCTTACCCTATGGAAGCAGAAAAAGAGGAAAACCAAGACTCCGCTCGAAAGACCAGGCCGAAGAATCCCTCCGTATCCTTGGTGTTAAAAAAAATTACAAAATAAATGATTTCCCATTACATCTCATGAAGGGACAGGAGAGAGCTTCTCACAATCACTGAGCTGCGCGCTTTCCAGTTTTCACTCACTGATTGGGACCTACAGTTTTACACCGATTCTGAACGGTATTTTGAGAAGCTTTTTCATGGCTAAATACTCGATAGTGTCGACGTCACTATGCGAGGTGACCGCCGCCGAAAGAATTTTTGTTTGATTTTAAGGTGGTCAGAGCAGGGATCGAACTCAGGATCTCATGTACAAGAGGCGCGCACACTACCCATTGCACCACCATTTTTGATCGAAAATAGGAAAAAATTTCTATATTTTGGCAACTGAGCGTCCAATCGTAAAAATATCCAATTTTTGCTGCTTCCTATGGGGTTTTCATAAACTGGTCAAATTCGTTTAAAAGAATTTTTTTTCGAAAAATCGCCAAAATAAGAAAATCGCTAAAATTAGGGTATTAGGTAATCGTAATGGTTAATTTCCCATCGCGTGGGTAGCTAACCATTATTTTCCCCATTTCCCTGACGATAATGGGTAATTTTTCGAACAAACCAAAAACCGGTTTGTAAAAAATGGCGTTTTATTGGACACTCTAGTAGCTACGCATTATTTTCCCTATTACCCTGAGGGTAATTGGTAATCGTGATGGGTAATTCCCCATTGTGGTGGATAGCTACCCATTATTTTCCCCATAACCTTGTGGGTAATATGTAAACGATCGCTACCCATTTCCCACGTCAATAATAATGGGTTACCCTGGGTAACTAAGGGTAACCCATTACCCACGAAATACGAACCCTGATTATAACACGTTGTTCTTTCGTAGAGCGCCCCATTTTTATAAATCGGATATGTGACAGCTCCCAAACTTCAGAGTTAGACTAAACTTAAAAAGTGCAATCTTACTCAATTAAAAATATTTACTCTTCAGCTTGAGTACATGAAATAAAAAAATAAAATAAAAAGATTTTCAAGTTTATAATTCTCTGGCGTAATACTGTAGTTATGTGATATCTACGAATAGGAGATGCAAACATCAGAATTTTTGTTTATAAATGCTTGCAAATATTTGTTTTTAAAATAATTAAAAATCGAAACAGAACGAAGTGTGAGTAATGGTAAGTAAATATGTATATATTTATGTATGTAGTTGCAACAATCCCACAGAAAGCTCATTCAATATTGACACAAACAACATTTCAACTCATTAGATTTATGCTGAAGGTATTCGAGATTTAGTTAGTTACTCGTACTATGTATAGTTGTGATATGTGTGAGATTTTTTTAGATTTGTTAGCTTTTTAAATAAACATTCGTAAAGAATAGTTTTCACGCATTTTTACTTCGTCGTGTGTTGCGTTTTTGTTTTGTTTCTGTAACAAAGTAAATATAATTTTAACGCTTAACTGCTAACCATTTGTTAATAGTCAACAATGAAGACAAACAATCTTAACTAAGAGCCAACGTGATGACGAGAGAGAGGAAAGTAAGATGTTAACTTAAAAATATAGGTAGATATTTAAATGTACACACATTTGAGGTTAAATATTACAATGGTCGAGCTGCCAACTGTGTGAATGTGGTTGGTTAGGAAAAGTGCTTAGAGACACTTTTAATTTATTATTATTTATTAAATTTGTATTATTATTTGAGAAAACAAAATTTTATTTTTCCCAGAGAATTTCTTTATTTTCCTCTCATCGATTTCGTAAAACCAAGGTCTAGTTTAGTTGCTGTGGTTTAAATAGAAAATATTGAAATAGGAAAATCGCAGTATTTGATGGACCACCCTTGAATATGGAATAATTTCCCTTTATTTCTTAGAAAATTCAATCTGTCCGGTTATTGTCTCTAAAATTCATGACAGTAAAGGGTAAGTGACCGTCGGCGGTGCAATGGTTTGTGTGCGCGGCTCTTGTACATGAGATCCTGGGTTCGAACCCTGCTCTGACCACCTTCAAATTTCTTTCGGCGGCGGTCACCTGGCATAGTGACGGCGACACTATCGAGTATATAGCCATGAAAAGCTTCTCAAGCTATCTCCCTTCATGGGATGGATGTAATGGGAAAACATATATATATTTTTAAAGAGTAAATACTTTCATCAATTCTTACCTTATAATTAGTTTTTTTACAATACTATTAACTACACGCTGAAAAAAAAACGGCGTCCGTAACATATTCTCCCAAACATATTCTGCAGGAACCAAGATATGTTTCGAATACAGTTCAAACATTTATATGTTTGGCTGTCCCGAACTCAGGTGTATTATTTAGCAGGTTTACTGACAAATATGTATGCTTTAACGTGGATACATATGTGTGCTTTCCCCCAAACCTCCATATACTTACGTGGAAACATACGAGTATTTTCTCTCAAACATAATAATATTTAGAAACGAATTATTCTCTCTTTCTTTATTTATTATAATTAATTTTATCAATATATATCCACATTTACTTATATAAATAATTAATACAAAAAATTAACAGATTTAAATGGTTTTACATTTACTTGCATTGAATGTTTTGTTTTGAATCTGCTGCTCTTTCTTTCTTCGTTCTTTGTTGTGTCTCACGTTTTTGGTTTCAGAAGGTTTCAACTATGAGTTACTTATCACTATGCGTTGGTACACGAACAATATACTTATATACAAATCTAGTTCATGCCAGACAAGCGTGTATTAATTACTTGTGTTTTTTTATTATATTTCACAAATGGTCCGCCATTCCGATTTTTTCAGTAGAGGCTCGGGCAGAAAAAGGGCTTCAAGATGTTGCCCTTTCACACAAACCCCTTTGAAGTTCATTTTTCAATAAAGAGCGTAATTAAAATGAATTCGTTAATTAATTTTCTAGGGATCTCTCAAATAAAACGCTTGCATTTAAATTAAAAACGGTGACATTTAATTTTGACACTTAATTTGACATTTAATTTTGTCACCATTTTTAATTTAAATGCAAGCGTTTTATTTGAGAGATCCCTAGAAAATTAATTAACTAATTCATTTTAATTACGCTCTTTATTGAAAATATGTAGATCATTGTTGTTGAAGTGCTAAGTAGGCGGACCATTGCACAACCCCAAAGGAAGAAGAATATACTTATTGAGGCTAAGAGAAAAATTATTTTCTAGTTTTTAGTGCATTTACTGCATTTATAAATAACTTATTTTTTTTAATTATTTCTTTATTTTTAATTTTTTAGTAAATAAATTTTTAATGTTTCAATTTTCTTTTTTCATATTCATGTATTGTTATCCAAATCTGACAAGTGTGCAAAATTTTAGTTAAAAATGAGTTACTAGATTTGAACAATACAGACAGACAACAAAGCAAGTTAAATAAAACACTGTAAAAATAGACAAAAATTCCAACTGTTTATAAAAAAACCTTATGGGTAAAACCAAAATCATACAAATTGGAAACATAAACAAAAAAGAGCTTATGGAAGACATAAATAAAAGTTTTAATGTACAAGTAATGTTTCTCCCAAACGTTGTTTTAGCTCTAATTTTTCATAATTCGTTTACTGCAAACGATTATCAATTCTCGCAACCGTTTTCTTAGTTTAGGGTAACCACAACTCGGTTGCTGTAACCGAAAGAACAGTTGGTGACACCGTTTTTCGTTTCTCGGAAACGTTTTTTCAGCCCTAATTTTCCATAACTCGTTTACTGCAAACGCTTATCAGCTCTCGCAAACGTTTTTTTAGTTTGGAGCCACTACAACTCGTTTGCTGTAACTGACGGAGCCGTGTTTGTTGCACTATTTATGCTCTCACGAGTGTCTATATCTTGTTAATGTGTATCTGTATTTTTGCATTATTCTCTCAGTGAGTGATTCATAAATATTCCTGAATGGGCGCGTAAACTGCAGATGAAGTCAGGGTTCTTGTATTCAGGCGTCAATGGTTCATCGGACAGATGATGTTAAAAGCGCTTGATCAGTAAAAAACCAATAAACAAACGCTTGGACGGTTAAATGGTTTGTGATGTTGCTTTGGTTTTTGTGGATGTATTTCGGATATATTTATGTGTGCTACCTAACGATTTTGAGGAAAGAAACTGCAACAACGTGAATCCTCTTTTCTGCCCGAGCCTCTACTGACAAAATCGGACTGGCGGACCATTAGTGAAATGTAATAAAAAACACACAAGTAATTAATACACGCTTGACTTGCATGAACTAGATTTGTATATAAGTTTATTGTTTGTGTACCAACGCATAGTGATAACCAAGGCATAGTTGAAACCTTCTGAAAAGAAAACCATGAGAGGCAACAAATAAAGGACAAGCAAAAGAGCAGCAGATTCTAATTTCAAAAAAAAGATATGCATTCAATGCAAGTAAATGTAAAAAAGGTAATTTTAACTATTATAATGTTTTGTATTAGTTATTTATAAATGTGGATATATGTACATTGATAAAAACAATTATAATAAACAAAGAGTAATTCCTTTCTAAATATTGTTATGTTTGGGAGAAAATACGCATATGTTTCCACGTAAGTGTATGGAGGTTTGGTGGTAACACGCGAATGCTTCCATGTAAGTATATATATGGATGTTTGGGATGAAGCACGCATATGTTTCCACGTAAAAGCATACGTATTTGTCAGTAAACATGGTAATGTTTGCATTTAAATACGCCTGAGTTTGGGACTTGCAAACATATAAATGTTTGAAGTCTGTTCTAAACATATACATGCTTCCTGCAGATTATGTTTGGGGAGAATATGTTACAGAGGACGTTTTTTTCAGCGTCTATGTATACAGAATTATGTTGTGGCAATCGATTAGAAAATTAAATCGGTTGTAGCAACAGAATTCATGAGAAATTTGGTAACACCAAATTTGGTTGCTGCACCCGACTTAAACTCAAATTCGGCTGATACGATTGAGTTAATGCCAAATTCTATTCGAGATTTATGTCACATTCCTAAGTTAAAACAAATTTACTTGATATCTGATAGAAGTTGTCACAATTGAATTATTTATGAAATGAGTTTGTTTCAACCGAATTTCAGTTGTGTGGAATTAATTCGGTCGTCATTAAATCGAATCGATTGTAGCCACCGCAATGCGGTGGCAACAACCGGATTTTCGGTTGCGACAACCTCTTTTAAACCAGTTAGTTCTGTGAGTATATTTCTCGTGGCTTTAAATTTCGTCTAAATGGAACTTTCAAAATACATGGTACGATCAACAAAACTGTGGTTCGCTAAACTGGGGAATAGACGTATTCGAATGAATCGCTTTGACACAATTTTCTTCAACAGTTTAAAAAATATATGAGATTCTACGATTTTGTCGTATGATTTATACTGTGAACAGGGTTATACAGTTACAGCTCCATTTTCGTTTAGCATTAAACAAATCAATCAAATCAAAACTACATTTCGCCTGTTGTTTATAGTTCGACGCCATCCCTGCCAATAGTAACACAAAGTGGAATTATAGACACAAAAGGAGAAAATTGTAAAGAAATTGAAACGCCTAAGCGCAACAGTTTAAACGTGACACACACAAAACTGCCACCAACATGATACTATCTTCAATTAAACTTCTCAACACAGTTCTCCAAGCCTTATATTTCTTCTCTGAACAAACGGCAATCGATTCAAGATTTAGTGCCACAGCCATGAACAATAGATCCAAGAACATCATGAAGCAATGCACAAGTATCGGTGCTAGTTCATGTCGTTGTTTCATTGTGAAGAATGTTATGCAAATTCACAGGAAATTCTCTGGAGCACAAGGAGGAGCAGATCAAATTCCGTAAGTTACACCAACGTATTGCGAGGATTTGCGGGCGTCAACAATCATTGTGCTTCGAGTAGTTAAAACATTAACATTCTAGCTAAGAATTGTAACTTATATTCGGATTTTGTTGTAAGCAGCATTGAAGTTTTGCTTAAGTAATTTGATTAAAACCCCAAAAACTTTTTGGCGACACGAATATGCAGCCTCAGCTCTCGCTTTTCCATTTCCTTTGCTCAAGGAAAACCAAGTAATGGGGAAATGAAAACTAACAGTTTAAGTTTGCAATTTTGGCGTAGACATCTGTTTGATATTCTTGCAGGAGTATATAACTATAAAGTTCTACATGACACAGTTGCATGTTTGACATGGGGCGATATGTCTAATTAAGCATCCAACATAGATAGTCAGAATTCACATAATCGTAGGGTTCCCCTTTATGCTTACCGATATTTTCCATTTGTATCATACGAACATTTAGAGTTGTTTTGTGGTTTTTTTAGGAAACATGAACTTCCAAAATACTGCCTCACGGTGGTTCGTACAGCTGCTTAAAATATTTCTATTTATTTCCTTCACTCATATTTGTACTCTGTTGCAGTGGGAAATCAGACGCAATCTTCTGACTTATTATTACTCAACGCCAGTGTCTACACGCTGAAAAATCTGTCGTTTTTGTTGTGAAGATGCAAATGTAACGTGTGTTTTGAGCTTGTCGCAAATAAAATATACTTGTGTCTAAACACATTGTGCCTGCTTTTCAATATTACATGTTTGTGACACAATGATTAAGATGTTATAATATTTGTATTTGCGACCCAAATATATGTGGGTTTGCGATACAAATACAGCTGTGTTTGTTGCACTGTTTATGCTCTCTCTAGAGCAAGAGAATAAAATAGGGTAAACAAGATGGGTTATACCTGGATTACGTATGTATATTGTGAACTCTAGTCGTAAGATGATCTTCCTCTCGTCTAACTCCACATTGGTAGTGTCAACAAGGCATATTTTTAATTCTCAAATTTACTAGTTACAGATATGTTTTCAAAAATAAAAATTACCTGAAGTGTCAGGGGACACCCGGTTGGAACAAAGTTTCTCCCTATATATTATGTAATAATTGGTTCCAACACGCCTAAGACGGCCTTTGAAAAATAACATAATTTAAATGGATCTTTAAGAAACGATTGTTTTTTTGTGAAATGATAAACTTTTTTAAGAACAATATATTTTTTATAGAATGTATTTTTTAATATATAAAGTTTTCCACGATCTTCAATTGAAATTATTCTTATTCTTTAAACGAGCTTAAGATCTTTTATTTATTTTGCTTATTTATCTCCAATATTTCGTCTCCACATTGGGCGACTTCTTCAGGGAACAAATATTATGTTTTAATAATTAACAATTCAAAAACAATTCAAAAAACTCAATATCACAAATTTTTCCATTTAAAAAAGAGCGGGAAATAAAAAATTTTCTTTGTCAATATGAAAAAATATCCCATAAAACATAAGTAAAAATACACTTAAAGACAAAAATTAATTAACAAAATTGTAAAATATTATCTTAAATACTGAAAATATATCTATCTTATTTAACACTTATGTAATTATCCTAATTCCTATTAACTAAATGTCTGTAATTCTGAGCTATATTCGCTATGTCTGTTTTATAAAGGGTCCGCCAAATAACTTTTTTTTTTGAAAATGCTATAAAAAAAAACTACTGAATATTTTCTCAAATTTCTTTTTTTATTTGAAAGTACAATCCTTCCGGTTAATAATGGAAAATAATTTCATTCAAATGGCTACCTCGGCTGGCCATGCAGTAGCCTACGCGATCGGTCCAATGTTTAAGCGTCGGCGTAACACTTATCTTTGAGGGCACCCCACAAATAATAGTCCAACGGTGTCAAATCGCAGCTCCGAGGTGGCCAAACGACATCAGCTCTGCGGCTGATAATGCGATCTTCAAAACCAGGGCGCAAAACATCGAGTGTAGCTTCGGCTGTGTGTCACGTAGTGCCGTCCTGTTGAAACCAAATGTTGCCAATATCCTCCTCTTCAATTTTTGTGAACAAACATTCGTTCAACATGGCCCGATAACGATCGCCATTGACTGTAACGGCCACTCCTTGCTCATTTTCGCAGAAAAATGGCCCAATTATGCCTCTGGACAAAAATCCGCACCAAACAGTGACTCGTTTTGGGTGCATCGGCTTTTCAATGTATGCGTGCGGGTTTTCTGTGCCCCAACTGCGACAATTTTGATTGTTTACATACCCGCCAAGATCAAAATGAGCTTCATCTGAAAAGATGATTTTTTGGCAAAATCGGCATCTGCAACATTACCATGATTTTCAAAGTAATGTCGCAATATTTCCCAGCGTTGTTCAAGCGTATGTACAACCATATTCGTTCAGCGGAAGGATAAAACTAATTATCTGTCAAATCAGACATGAGCTAAGTGTTACAATTCACGAAATAAGCACTAGTTGAAAAAAAAAACGTTAGATGGCGGACCCTTTAGTTAATCCTTTGTGTTAATGGAGCCTTTATGATCTGTAACATTTCTAATGTATTTCTGCGTTTGTAATTGTTTTCTGTGTTCAAAATTGATGTATTGTCAAAATCAGGACAATGATTCAAATTACTGCAGTGTAATCATTACACTGTAATGATAATGCAGTGTAATATTTTGGTAACATTTAATTCATTTCATAACGATATAAAATTTACAATTTGAGGAGGAATATAATTCTAAAATTCCTTATTTAGATACATTAGTAATATGAAATGATAATAATCTAAAAATGGATTGGTATCAGAAGCCCACAGCATCTGGAAGGATTATTAACTATTTTTCTAAACATCCAAAGAGGATCATAATCAATTCTGCTAGAAATCTTATTGAGAGAGTATTGAATATTAGCGTTACAGATTTTCACGGAATTAATATTGAAAGGATTACAAATATTCTGCAATTTTTTTGAAAGCAAAAATTTGTGATATTGAGTTTTTTGAACTGTTTTTGAATTGTTAATTATTAAAACATAATATTTGTTCCCTGAAGAATTTGCGCAATGTGGAGACGAAATATTGGAGATAAATAAGCAAATCAATTAAAAGATCTTAAGCTCGTTTAAAGAATAAGAAGAATGTATTTTTTTTAAAGTATATTTTAGGTCCTTTTTGTAAGATTACGTATTATATTTTCCTGAAAATGTACTTTTTTAAAGAGAGGCACTTCTTTTATTAAAAGCAATGTTTTTTAAGAAAAGGTACTATTTTTAAAAAGTAGTACTTTCTGGAAGAAAAGGCCAGAGTATGGAGTATGAATTTTTTTTACAAAGAAGTAGAAATGGTACTCTTTTTAGGAAAAGGAAAACTTTTTAAGAAAATTTACTTATATTCAGAAAAGCTACTCATCTCAAGGAAAGAAAAGAAAAGCTATTATTTTATTTTTCAGAAAATGTACTTTTAAGAAAAGGAATTTTTGTAAGAAAAGGTTTTTTTAAGAGAAGATATTTATTTGAAGAAAAGGTTTTTTTAATAGGTAAATTTTTCAAGAATATGTAAATTTTTAATTGTAGGTTCTTATTTCAAGAAACGTCATTTTGTTTCACGAAAAATGTACTCTTTAAAGAAAAGGTAGTTTTTTAAGAAAAGGCAATTTTTGTAAGAAAATTTACTTTTTTAAGAAATGTTACTCATTTTGGAATAAAATTATGTTTTTTAAGAAACTTTTCATTTTGTAAGAAAATTTACTTTTTTTAAGCAAATGTACTTTTATAAGATAAGGTATTTTTCTAAGAAACTGTACTTTGTTTGTTTTTAAGAAATTGTACTTTTAAGAAAAGGTATTTTAGTAAGAAAATGCATTTTTTAAGAGACGGTATTAATGTGAAAAGAGTTTTGTTTAAGAAATGCGAATATTTTTTAGATCTGGTCCTCTTTTTCAAGAGTACGTACATTTTTAAGAGTAGGTACTTATCTCAAGAAAAGTTATTTTGTTTCACAAAGGTAATTTTTTAAGAAAAGGCAATTTGTTGTAAGAAAATTTACTTTTTTAAGAAAATTTACTTTTGTAAGAAAAGTTACTTAGTTGAATTAAAATTAGTTTTTTTTAAGAAAATTTCCTTTTTGTAAGAAAATGTACTTTTTTTAAGCAAACGTACTTTTTAAAGATAAGGTATTTTTTTAAGAAAAGGTACTTTGTTTAGGAATATGAACAGGTAATTTGTTTGAGAAAATTTACTTTTTTTAAGAAAAGGCACTTATTTAAGAATATTTTCTTTTTTTAAATTCATTCACTTTGGCTTTTCTAAATTTTCATTTTATTGGGTTCAAAACTACAATAGATACTAAATGTTGGTTACAGGCTTCACTTAGAAAACTTCCCACTAAACAAGAAATTTCTCAACATATGTTAGTCTAGACACAACCCAAAGCAAACGTACCCAATATATTTGATAATACTTGGTTGTAGCATAATAGTGTTAAAACAAGTCGTTTAATTTTCTTTATTTAGCCCCTAACCGGCAACGTGCGATAAGGAACTTCGTTCCAATAATTTGGAAATCTGTACAAACCAACTTTTAAACTAGTGTGTGATGCTGCACTTAACATTTTCAAAATCTAGGGTGTTGAAGTCATATAACGATGGTGCAAATGATGACACGAACTTAGGTTGCAACCAAGCAACGGCAAAAGCTCAACATTTAAACCATTGCAACAATTTGTCCATCAAACACTTCAGCAGTTTCTAAAGAAAAAAAAAAATGATCAACAACTTTGGATTTTTTACATTTC
Source organism: Phaonia tiefii (assembly GCA_963931995.1). NCBI lineage: Eukaryota > Metazoa > Arthropoda > Insecta > Diptera > Muscidae > Phaonia > Phaonia tiefii. The sequence continues at coordinate 53,321,782 of OZ008367.1, forward strand.
GAAAAATACGAGGGCGGATCAATAAGTCCGTGATTTTTCGAACTTCCCTCGGAGTTATATGAAATTCAACACTGCTCCCATCAAGTACCACCTGTTAATAGACTACTGTCAAATCAATAAGCAAAATATGCATTATTGATCAGACAGCAATCCACACGTAATCCACGAGTCATCATTGCACCCCGAAAAAATTACGGTTTGGTGCGGTTTATGGGCCGGCTGCGTCATTGGGCCGTACTTCTTCCGTGATGATCAAGAGCGGCACATTACTGGGAATGCGAATCGCTACCGTTCAATGATAACCGAAAATTTTTGGCCCCAATTGGATAATATGGACTTGGAGGACATTTGGTTCCAACAGGACGGCGCCACAAGCCACACAGCGAATGCCACAATCAATTTATTGGAAACCAAATTTGGTGAACGTGTTATCTCACGAAATCGATTGGTCGCCTCGGTCGTGCGATTTGAAACCGTTAGATTATTTCCTGTGGGGCTACGTCAAGTCTATAGTCTATGCCAACAAGCCAGCGACGATTGATGAACTTCGTACGAATATCGAACGTGAAATTGCAGCTGTATCGGTCGATTTATGCTTGAAAACCGTCGAAAATTGGGTTCAGCGTCTGGACTTCTGCAAGTGTGCCCGTGGTGGCCATGCAAATAATGGCACCGAACGTACTTTCACAGGAATAAAGAATTTCATTGGTATCTAATACCGGTTTTGTTTTATTTAAAAAAAACTTTTGTAGCGCTCTTATTGAAAAACCCGTTACATGTATACAAATCTTGTTCATGCAAAACAAGAGTGTATTAATTTCTTGTGTTTTCCGATTTCCTCAGTAAAGGCTCTGACAGGAAAAGGGTTTCACCTTGTTACACTTTCCAGTTTCTTTCCTCAAAATCATTTCTCACTTTGGTAGCACACATACATACATATATACGATGCACATACACAAAAACCAAAGCAATAATACAAACCATTTAACCGTCCCAGCCTTCGTTTATTTTTTTTTTCACTGATCTAGCGCTTTCGATATCCTCTGTCCCATGAACCATTGACGACTGAATACATGAAACTAAAACGCAATACATTAACACTGACATCATCAGCAATTTACACTCAAATTCAGGAACAGTTATATATCACTGGCTTAGAGAATAATGCAAAAATTCAGATACACACTTATCATATAGACTCTCTCGTTGTCCATCTTTTATTCTCTTGCTCGCGAGAGAGCATAAACAGTGCAACAAACGCAGCTGTATTTGTATCACAAACACAGATATATTTGGTTCGCAAACAGATATATTTTAAGATATTAATCATTGTGTCTCAAACATGTAATATTGAATAGTAAACACAATGTGTTTGGACACAAGTACATTATATTTGCGACAAGCAGCAAACACACTTTACATTCGCATCCAAACAACAAAAAATAACAGAGTTTTCAGCGTGTAACCATTTGATACTAGTCGCCGACTCAGATAATGCTACATTCTATCGTGCGATAGCTTCAACATCTTAATAAAGATCATAAAAAATAGCTACAACTACAGCAGCAAAAGCCACCTGCTGCTCACGCCTGCTGACGATAGACAGTGAATAAAGTTACTGTTCTAAATTCGAGTATCGCGAAAGAATAACCAAACGTGGGTTTGGTACTAAATGAGGGCAATACAAATTTCTCGGTTTCAACGAGCAGTGAAAACATTATTTTTTGGCTGAGCGTAAAATTTATAACTTCGAGGTTGTCGGCAAATTTATTTACCTCGGATCAGCCATATACGAAACCGATAATGTCAGCCATAAGATCAAGCGGAGAATTGCACTCAGAGATAAAATTCTAAAAAATCCATATATATCAGACTTTCATACAGCCTTATGGCGAAGAAACCTGGATCATATCAAAAACGAACGCAACAGCAATAGACAACGGTAAGTATCGGCGTCCTATGAATTGTATGCATTGAAACGTAGGTATTGTATCCCGACATCGACGTACATAGTTAAATGAATTAAAATTTATCGATTGCGCTGGCTAGGCCATATCTGTAGAATGGATAAGGATGCACCAACGCCAAGGTGTTTGACAAAAAAAAGTTTGGAGTCAAGAAATAATAAGCAAGATTGGAAATTTTCTGTTATTTTGCTAAAAAATTTAAAGTTCTTAACGTTGTGACAATTAAAGTAAAATGTTTATTGTTTATGAATTCAAGAATGCAATACATTAAAATTGTTGTTCGCATACTTTAAACACATCATCTGTTGTCTTAAGAAATTATTTCCGTAAGCAAGACATAACTACTTAAATTTCACACTTAAAAACACATGCATTCCCTTATTCATATTAAATTAAATCCAAAGACTGAAGACACAAACATGTTTATTTCTAACAAGAAGATAGATAGATACTGACTAAATATATCTGACAGTTAGCAAATTCCTACAACGTTTTTAAGCCTTTCACGAAAGAGTATCTAGTGGAGTTTATCAACCTTAAAATTTAAATAAGCTACAGCTTTTCTTAACTTCCTCTATAGGCTGTAAAAGTTAAGTAAAAAGTAGGAAAATTGCCTAATGAAAATATTTAATCACATCAGCTTAAACCAATTAAAAACTTATTATGCTTAGTTAGTTCATATGTACTTAATCATTTAAACTACGTACGAAGAATTTATAAGAAAATATGAAATTTTTCAAATCTTCATAATCTCATAAGAGACATAGATTTATTTGACTATAACAGCAATACCTTGTGCATGATGATAATCACAGCAGGTACAAAACCCAAACGTTTCCCATATTTAAAAAATTTATTAGAATTATGGAATGTTGTAGCAGCTTCCAATTACTACTGTATCATACGCAGGCTTTTCTTTCGGGGGTGAATCAACTTGAAATCTCGGTTGAAAAATAGCACTAAATTCAAAAATCACCACATAAGGTAGCAAGGTAAGAACGACATTTTTTGAACCAGTTTTAGCATATCCGTCCAAAACAAACACAAATATCCCGGTAATTACCCATTAGTGTTGGTAATGTGTAGACACCACTACCCACTCGACATATGTGAAAGGTAAACGATCGATATTAATACCACGTGTGTTTGGGTAATAACGGGTTTTTCAATAAGAGCGCTACAAAAGTTTTTTTAAATAAAACAAAACCGGTTTTAGATACCAATGAAATTCTTTATTCCTGTGAAAGTACGTTCGATGCCATTATGTATGGAACTCGATTTCTTTTGCATGGCCACCACGGGCACGCTTGCAGAAGTCCAGACGCTGAACCCAATTTTCGACAGTTTTCAAGCATAAATCGGCCGATACTGCTGCAATTTCACGTTCGATATTCGTACGAAGTTCATCAATCGTCGCTGGATTGTTGGCATAGACCATAGACTTGACGTAGCCCCACAGGAAATAATCTAACGGCGTCAAATCGCACGACCGAGGCGGCCAATCGACTGGGCTATTTCGTGAGATAACACGTTCACCAAACTTGGTTTCCAATAAATTGACTGTGGCATTCGCTGTGTGGCTTGTGGCGCCGTTCTGTTGGACCCACATGTTCTCCAAATCCATATTATCCAACTGGGGCCAAAAATATTCGGTTATCATTGAACGGTAGCGATTCGCATTCACAGTAATGTGCCGGTCTTGATCATCACGGAATAAGTACGGCCCAATGATACCGCCGGCCCATAAACCGCACCAAACCGTAATTTTTTCGGGATGCAATGATGACTCATGGAGTACGTGTGGATTGCTGTCTGACCAGTAACGCATATTTTGCTTATTGACGACGCCATTCAGCCAGAAATGAGCCTCATCGCTGAAGATGATTTTCCGATGAAAATCCGAAACATTTTCAAGTTGTTGCTCAGCCCAATTCACGAACATACGACGCTTATGGTGGTCAAGCGGCTTCAGTTCTTGCGGCAATTTGATCTTGTAAGGATGTAGGCCAAGATCTTTTCGCAAAATTCGCCATAACGACGTCACAGAGATGCCCAACGCTTGAGAACGACGTGTGAGAGACACATTTGGGCTTTGTTGAACTGAAGCCTCAGCGGCAGCAATATTCTCGACACAACGGGCACTTCTTTCTCTCACTGGCACGGGAACATTTTGTACTGTGCCTGTGGATTCAAATTTTTCCACTAGACGCTCAATTCTTGATCTGGTAGGACGATTATGACGACCATAAATTGGACGTAGCGCTCTTAAAGTTGAGGCCACTGACTCCAAATTTCGGTAGTAAATTTTAATAATTTCGACTCGTTGTTGGCTCGTATATCTTTCCATGATGAAATGGCAAACCTTACTGAAGAGAAATGTCAAAAGAGCAGGAAAAAATATGGCGTCGTTTGCTGTCCCTATCGATTTACTTTTGTAGCGTCTCTGTTGAAAAACCCTTTACATGAGTGGGTACGTTTGAACCCTGATTTCAAAACAATACAACGATCTGAATGTTTTAGAGATTATTTCGGAGTTATGTAGAAAAGTTGGAATCTCTCATGTACCACTCTCACCCCATTAGTTCAATATGACATTAAGAAAATATGGTTGATGTGGCGTTTCGTAAAACTTCGTTGGCAATGTCTGGCTACGCCTGGTTTTAGGGATATTCTCCGCCTTTTTGGAACGAAGTTGCGGGATGGGGGCTAAATAAAAAAATGGGCTAAATAAAAAAATGTAAACAACTTTTTTTAACACAATTATGTTACAACCCAGAATTATCAACTATATTGTATACTTTTGCTTTGGTTTGTGTCTAGACTAACATATGTTGTTAAAAATATTGTTTAATGGGAAGTTTTCTAGGTCGAGCCTGTAACCAATATTTTGTATATATTGGAGTTTTGAACCCAATAAAAAGTAAAATTAGAAAAGCTAAAGTGAATGATGTTTAAATAAAGAACATTTTCTTAAACAAGTGACTTTTCTTAAAAAAAAATACCTTAGCTTAAAGAAGTACCTATGCTTAAAAAAGGTAAATTTTTGTACAAAAAGTAATGTTTTTTAAAATAAGTACCTTTTCTTAAACAAGTAAAGTTTCTTACAACAAATTGCCATTTCGTAAAAAACTACGTTTTCTTTAAAGAGTAAATTTTTTGTGCAACAAAATAACTTTGCTTGAGATAAGTACCTACTCTAAAAATGTTTACCTATTCTTGAAAAAAGGACCAATTCTAAAAAATTCCCATTTCTTTTAATAAATAACTTTAAAGTACCTTTTCTAAAAAAAGAAAATAATACCTTCCCGAAAATAAGTACATTTTCTTAAAAAAATACCTTTCTCATAAAAAGTGCACCACTTTTTAAAAAGTACCTGTTCTCAAAAAAAATACTCTTTAAAAAAAAGGTCATACTCTTATGGCTTTTTCTTACAGAAAGTAGATACTTCTTTTTAAAAATTTTACCTTTTCTTAAAAAAAACATTAGCTTTTAATAAAAGAAGTACCTCTTTTTAAAAAATGGCCTTTTCTGGAAAATATAATACATATTCTTACAAAAAGGACCTAAAAATATTATATTTTATTTAAAAAAATACATTCTATAAAACAAAATTACTTATAAAAAGTTTATCATTTTACGTAAAGTATCTTTTCTTAAAAATCTATTTAAAATATCGTATTTTTCAACGGGCGCCTTAGGCGTGTTGGAACTAACTAGTGCATAATATATAGCGAAAGGAACTTCGTTCCAACCGGGTGTCTCCTAACACCTCATGTGATTTTTTTTAAGTTTACATTATGAGTATTTCCGGAAAACTTAGGACAAACAAAACACGAGCTTGAAACCGATGCTAATTGGGTTAATGGAGATATTGATATCAGCATTACAATGATACTAAGGCCGGGGCCACACTGGCGTTTGCTTGTCGCGCGTTTTCACCAACAACGTAGCCACGCAAAATTTCATTTGCAAGTCGACGTTATGGTGACACACTAATACGTCAGCTCCAGTATGTATGTGTGATGTTGTGTGTTTGGCTGTTTCGTTGCTGTTGATATGGCAAACATGTGGTTATGTGACCCGTATACGTCAGCTACTTCGGACAAAGTATGTGTGATGTTGTGTATTTGGTTGTTTCGTTGTTGTTGCTATGGCCAAACAAAGCGGGTCATTTGATGTTCAGCATTGCCCGGTGTATACAAAAATTGCCTCACCCCTGCCACACCACTCTTTCATTGCTCTCTTGCTCGCTGATTTTTGTTTAACACGTCATTATTCTCTTTCGCAGTCGCAGAAAATCTGGTTTTAGCAGCAGCATAAAATCTGGTTTTAGCAGCAGCAGAAAACCTGTCTGTGTGTGGTTTGCATGTGTTGACTTTGATAGATTTAGTCCCTATACGCCGCTATAGATGTTAACACATCAATAAACCAAAATTATAGAAAAGGTAAAGAATGTGAGAAAATGGAAAAGTAGCCCTCGCAGGGACCTATGTTGCTTGTACCGTGTGGTAGAACTTTTGGAAAATCGTTAAATTTATATTGCATTTAGTAAAATTCCCTCTGTACCTTAAGTCGATGTGTGCAAAATCGGAAAAATCACTCGAAACTTTTAAAAAAAAAATATTTTTCTGGATGGTTACCATAACCAATCTCATGGTTACTGTACGCATAAAAGTGGACTTATATGGACGAAAAAAAGAACGACACCACGGAATTCGTGATACAAATACATTTCGTTGAAGTACCCACACTAATCCATACCCAAATGTCCCTGGGTGTGACGGTTTTTTGGACCCTGTCGGCCCCATAGGTCCGTGCGACGTCTAGCTTTCAATTTTCTCACATTCTTTAATATTTCTTTGATTTTGGTTTTTTTTTTTTAAATATTTTTTTTTGCCTGCCCCTGGTCCTGAACTTCAGCCTAAATGACAACTTTCTATAAATTTGTATAAGTATATGTAAGTAACTTACCTTTTTCCACAAATTGTAATACCGCCCGCCACGTAAAATCAGGAAATCATTTCATTCTCAACAAATACATACTAAATTTTTTGTACCCACAGTCAACTCAACACACTCAAGGAATTTTATTTGTTTTGATTACACCACACATTTTCACAACCCCCCACCCCGCAAGAACTCAACCACTAGTTTGTTATTGGTTTTTTTCTTCAATGAATCGTTTGTTTACATTACGCTCTTTTTGAACTTCACCACTATCTTTATTTTTTGTCTTGCACTTATTCGCACTAACTTCACTCTCATTTTTTGGCATATTTTCATTAGAAATTAAGAAAACTTGCACATTTTCTTTAAAAATAAACGTTTCACTATAGTTGAATGCAACAATTTAGCAATTGGATCACTTTATAGTAGAGTTATCACACTTTGAAAAAGTAGCGATCATTTCACAACCGAAATGAAAGAATTAAAAACACAAACTAAATTTGTAGTGGAGGAGTGGATGATTAGAGTTACCATCCTAGTTAAATATATTTTGCTGAAGTTTAATGCGGGGAATGCTGATGGTCAGTTTTATGCTTCCCTGTTAAACTAATTTTTCGAGAACTTTATATGAGGAGCTAAGTGATTTTAAGTGACTCGCTGAAATATTATTGTAGCTGTAAATAAAAACACACACTTATTAATATGTACGCTCACATTAATTTGTATGTCTAGAGTATTCAAAATACCTGCAATTCAAGACCCCGTTTTCATGATTGCTTAGAAAATTTGGTTTTTAGCAAACCCAATACCACCAGTGTCTTAGGACGTAAAACCAAGCTTCCACCGGTTTCGGTTTTTATATTCAAGTTTTAAACACCGTATTCACTTAGAATATTTAACACGTGTAATTTTGCCCTCAAATAATGTTAAACACTCTAAGTGGAAACGAAGCTTTAGGAAATGTTTATATTCACTTCAAAAAAGTAAATCAATTATTAATAACATATGTATATTTTAAACAAACGTGTGAATTTTTGGATGCCAATTGGCCAAATCTTTAAATTTTATGACACCAAATTGAAACCTAGCAACAATGTAAAATGTCTATAAACTGTTTTTTGTCAAAATACTGATTTTTTTTTCCGTTTAAGCTTTATGTAAAAATTTTTCACACAATTACTGTTTTCTTTCGGAAATTTAATTCGAGTTATAGCCACTTTTTAATTTTATGATAATCTTATTTTGGCGATTTACTGAAAAAAAAATCTTCCATGCCAATTCGACCACGATAGAAGCTGTCAAAAATTGTTTATTTATAATACCCTGTGGGTAATGGGTAATCGTGATAAGTGATTCCCAATCGTCGTGGGTAACTACCCACTACCCTGTGGGTATTGTGTTTAACGTGATGGGTAATTCCCCATTGTCGTGGGTCACTAGCCATTATTAGCCACAGTACCCTGTCGGTAATGGAAAATCGTGGTGGGTAATTCCCCATTATCATGGGTAGCTACCAATTATTTTCCCTATACCCTGTGGGAAATGGGTAAACGTTCATTACCAATTCCCCACGGTGATATACATATATTGGTTACACATGACGGGAAAATATTAACTGTGTTTGTAACCAAATACAAACAGTTATAATTTAAAATATATATATATGTATGTTTAAGTTAATTTGTGTTATCCATAATAATAGGTCCACCACAATTCGTTGATTACGTTTGTGAAGTCGTCAATAGTGGCGTCAGATTCAACGATTGTGTTTGAAAGTCTCACTTCACGTCAATTTATGGTGATTCTAGTAAAATAGAAATATACATGCGAATCAGAAACTAGTGTGGTGAGATATATCAACTGGGCATATTCATCTAGCCGATATCAGTAAAATATACATACATGGACTATAATGAAATTTTGATTTCATATAGACAAATATTGTTCTATCCAAAGCGCCTCAAATTTTGTATACACACCATATTTTTGGTGGAAGATATTTATTTTCTTCATTGTTTTTTCACAATCTTGTTTCTCACTTTTTGTTTAAAATAATAGTTTTTCTGAAAGTCCTCGAATATAAGTAACTACTTTTGTAACAATTGTTTTTGTCACACAATCTAAATTATGATTATAGTAATAATTTTATGTACTTTGTACATTGTTTTATTGTACTTTTTATAAGTTGAATCCATTTCAGATTAATGAGGTTTTAGGAATTCTCAAATTTGTTAATACAACTTAGTTCCTATAGTAGCAACTTCCATTTAATAAGACCTCTTTTTAATTTTTCAATAACATCGACAAATAATTCTGAAGTATGATAGTTGTGATTTCTAAACCAAATATAGACTTTATCATGGAATTTCCAATGCCTCAATTGATTTCCAACTAATATTTTCATTAGCGGTCTTCATGAAAGCTCGAAAGAACCTCGTAAACTCGAAAATATCGTAAACTTGCACAGCAAACGTCAAAACAAACAAATTTCCCATACAAAGCGACTTGCTCAAAAGTGGAAAGTTTTCGAGGCAAATTTGCTGCGCAAACGTGGGATGGAGAAACGTGTAAACTTTTGACATTTCGTTGTCATCTGACTAGGATGGATAAATAAGGTGATAGCACTAGAACAGTAGAAAAAGTACACATACATAATACATGCAATTGCTTCTGCTACCACCTTATGTATCCATCTTGGTCAGCTGATATGGTTTTGAGCACAACTACGCTGAGCAACTTTACCTGGTGCCTCATGCAACGGTGCGAGGAAAACTTGCGCTGAGCAAAAGTTCTCGGCTTTCACGTTTGCATGAATACCGCTATTGTGTGTACATATTATCGTTTTTCCAACAAAAGTTGTTTGAACTGTACAGAAATAATATTTACTAGAGATGGTAACTCTAATTACCCATCCCGCCACTATAATAACAGTTTTCGCGTTAATTTCAATCATTTCGGTCATTAAATAGTAGCAGCTGCAACTAAATCAAAAAAGCGCTGCTTAATTCTAACAAAATTGTGATAATATTAGCACAAACATGGAGTTGAACGTCTATTCTATTGAAAAATGTAAAAACTTTGGTAAGAAGTTGTGCAATTTTAACGAGAATTTAGTTTAAATGTTTGTGAATATGTGCGATTAAATTTCATTGGGAATAAATTAGTGATCGTATGGTGGTGAAGTAAAACGCGTAGTAATGTAAACAAAACAACTAAATGAAAACAATAACAACTGTGTGGTTTAAAAGGTGAAATGGGAAGCAAATAAACAAAGAACTGAGGGTGTGTGTTTGAAATATGAGTGCAGTTTAACACACTTAGTCTGGTTCTAGACGTGCAATTGTAATTGCTGCAATTCTTCATGATTCTCTTTTGGAATTGCAATTTGCTTTTACACGCACGCAATTCTGTTTGTGCAATTCTGGTTTTTATTATTCCTGCTTCTGACATTCGTATAAATCTGAGACATATGCAGACTATTCGTGAGAAATTTTTACGAATGAGTAAATGAAAAGAAATGTCAAATTATTCTGCAGCCGCCATTACTAAAAAATTACGAATGAGAAGAACTGAAAGAATTGCAGATTTCATGCAAGTTTTTTCCTCGTTCCATTCTTCTTACCTCTCTCTCCAACGAACTCATGAATTGCAGCAATTATAATTGCACGTGTAGAAACAGACTTAGGAAAGAGATAAATCGTTGTAATAATTTTTAAATTAACCGAAGACTGTCTGAGTCTGAAGCGGTAAAACAATTGGATACATATTGGTAAGTTACTTAACTGATATTTAACTGTCTTTATAAATACAAGATTTTAATGACACATAAAATAATTAAACGTTAGACGGGTTTTGACGCTGTGGTATATGACCTCGCAAAGTGTTGAATATTATTGGGAATACAAGTTTTGGGAATACAAAATAAAACATTTGAACGGACTATTTTAGTCGATTTGAAAAGGTCGTTACTTGATAATATTGTGTAGAAAATTTCACTAGGGGTCATCACAAGCGAAAGCTTCTTAAGACTGATTCAAATTGTATTTTCTTAAGCTGGGATCACACGATTTTTCACATATTTCAAACATGTTCTAAATCGGCTGGAAAAAATGTTTTTTAGAAATATATCAACCGCAGCGCCACCTATAGCACGTAAACAAAAATACACCGCATTCCTATGGAAAAAGAAATCGTATTAAAAATCGATAATTACTCAAGACCACCATATTACTTATTAAAGGGTGTTTTTCAAGCCCGATAGAACTTCAAATTATAAAAAAAATAACACAAAAAATTAAATTTTAATAAATTTTTTTTTTATTCGAAAGATTAATACGTGGCATTAACATCTGAAAATGATTTCGGGCATATGGGCAACCGCGGCTGTTCTTGACGAAGCGCATTCTGGACGTCCAATTTTTGGCCACTTTTTCGAGCACTGCTGGCCGTATGTCACGAAGAACACGAACAATGTTGGCCTCCAAGGCGTCAATTGTTGCTGGTTTATCAGCATAAACCAGTGCCTTCACGTAGCCCCACAGGAAATAATCGAGAGGTGTCAAATCGCACGACCTTGGAGGCCAATTGACAGGTCCATTTCTCGAAATCAACTTATCGCCAAATTTTGATTTCAATAAGTCGATGGTTGCTTCCCGTTGAAACCACATCTCCTCTGGATCAATGTCATCCATATTTTCACACAGAAAATCATTGATCATGGAGCGGTAACGATCTCCATTGACCGTAACGCGAGCTCCGGCCTCATTTTTAAAGAAATAAGGTCCGATGATGCCACCAGCGTGTAAGCCGCACCAAACGGTGCATTTTTCTGGTTGTAATGGAGTCTGGAGAGTCTCTTGTGGATTGGTCTCACTCCATATACGTCAATTTTGCTTATTAACAAACCCGTTAAGCCAAAAATGAGCCGCATCGCTGAACACAATTTGGCGATAAAACAACGGGTCAGTTTCCAACTGAGTTTCAAAGTAAATTTGAAGAATTTGGCACCGTTGTTCAAGCGTGAGTCTATTCATGATGATTTGCCAGAGTATACTGAAACAAATAATAGAAATTTTTTTATTAAAATTTAATTTTTTGTGGTATTTTTTACAATTTGAAGTTCTATCGTGCTTGAAAAAACACCCTTTATAAATGGATTTAACTGGCATCACGTATTCTTAAGAGGAATGCCTTTCATTTGAGGACCTACACGTCTCCCTGGATATACCGGTTTATTGCACTCAGTAGGGCTTATAGGTCCATCCAACAAAATTTTATTTTTTTTAATTTTGTTTTTGATGGGTTAACATTTATAGGTACGGGTAGGGCAATCTATCAAAGTAAACACATGCAAACAACGCACAGCGCTAGGATCACTTACGTGGTTGTTGTACAACAATAGTCTCTGCCTGAAAATAAGTACGATGGTATTGATGTAGCGGCAGCGAACAAACAAGAACAAAGAGTTTTGAATAGTATAGCGAACTCATGGAACGGATTGTATGACTCAAAAGCACTGACGACATTTGGCGAATGATTCAAAACGTATTACTCTCTTTTGGTCATAACTTGGTCCATTCATAATTTTGATGTGAAACATTGATGCCTTTTGAAACATTTATGCTTTTTGTATTGAATTATGTAATAACATTGTCGAAATGGTGAATTTATATTGAAATATTCTATAAAGAGATTAAAACGCGTTTATTCCCTTTTACTCAGACTCTACATGAGAGCGGAAAAAGAGCGCAATAAGTTCTCTATACTTTTTATCGTCGCTCTGTTTATTTCAAAACAAAAACAATTATTTCAGTGAGCTAAATATTTCTTTATTTATTTTAACAATATTACATCTAATGTTAAAGCAGATGTAAGAAAAACGAAACTGCAATAGCAAAAGAGGCTTCAGCACAAAAACTATTCTTTTTTTATTTTCCAATGTAACATATACTAATGTGTTCATAGAAATCGAACAGGTACTGTGTAATAAAAAGGTGTTAACACATCGCCAGTGATTTTTTTTACAATTTTATGAGGCTTGCCCGACCAACTGCACTTCAGCTTACTTTACTCTATATCCAATCTTTGTGGGCCGACAACTGCGAAAATTTTAACAATTTAATATTTCACAATTTTAGATTAATATAATTAATTTTAGACAGTTGCTCAGCTGTTTAGTAGTTACGACTAATTGGGTAAATCGTATGAATGAAATTGACAATATTTGTAATACTGTGTTCAAATATATAACAAATCTTTTGGGTGTTTAACAGCCAAATCGTCTGCTCGCAAAACAAATCATTCGCACATTGAGATCCAAATGCGCAAATGTAAACAAATCTAAATTTACCATTTTGTGTACATGATGGGGGTGTGCGTTTACAAGATGACTGCCAAATTTTTTGTTAAATTTCTAAATTTCTGTGTCGACAGAGTTTTTTTCTGTATTTAGTTTTAAGTTTAATTTCATTTCCATAGTTTTAAGTTAGTTGTTAAGTATTTTCTACAAAAAATCATGATGAATTCCATTTTTTTTTTTGGGGAAATTTTCTTTTAAATGTCTAAATTTATAGTTTTCATGCTGATACATGAAAGAAGGATTTTGATGGGCGCATTTAAGGTGTGCAGAATTGTTATAGTTTCTAAGTTTTTGTTTTATTGGTTGTTTTTGAAAAACGGACCATTTTGTGTACAAATGTACAAATCGTGTGATCCCAGCTTTCGTCGAATAAAACAAAAAATGTTATTTTTAATTGTTTGATGATAATTTTCAATTCTTGATTTCAAAAATATTTGTTAGGTTAGGTTTGGTTTGAGTGACTGAGTTCCTCCCAATGAAGCTCGCCCCGGTAGCAGTGACGCCGTTTTGAATTTAGAATTTTTTTTTGCATTACCCTGAAAATAAAATATTGAAAGCCATGTGCCAGTAATAGATTGAGGTTACCCATTTATACCCAACTAGTACTATTAATGTATTTTAGAAGTAGGCTGAGTTCAATACTCCCCAGGTCGTGTATTCCGTCAAAAAACGCCTTTCCTAAAGTTGTCCTCCATATATTTGCTAAGGATGGGCATTGAAGGAGATGTAGTTCAAGGAGTAGAGTGCTCGTCGTCGCAACTACAACAATAACGCCTGTGTGGTATTCCAATGTTAGCACCATATGTGCATATGTGCCAATCGTCCAGTGGCCGGTTATGAAAGCTGTCATTCTGGCTGTTGTTTGTATTCCTATTCAGAGTTATGAGGCAGTCGCTTCTCTGACCCTCATAGCTAGCCCATTAGAGTTCTCTCAAGTGGCGGAAGTTGTGATCAATCATATTACCCTACACTCTTAGAGGACTTTCAATCACATTTCGTCCATCCGCATTTCCACTTGAACCATATCAGCGGCTTCATTTCCGGCTACATTCTTATGACCCGGAACCCACACCAGCAGTGTTGCGAGAGACCGACTAAAAAATTATGCCAAATGTTCTCAAACATTGTGCAGTTTGCAAAACCATTATGCTAGAATTTGGTTTTTGTAATTCTGAGTACAAAGCACATACAGTCGCTACAAAAAATGAACTGTTACACCGTAACTTTTCAACGTAAAAATAAGTACTATTACAAGCAAAGAAATAAAGTTTATTGCTCGGTTGCCGCAACAATACTCTCGTTTGCATCAAACGCGTACAAAATTACATTTGCCACAAATGTAAAAAAACGTTTGCGAGAGCACAGATTACGAAGAACGTAAATCTTTCTCGTTCTGTCGACTGTCTTATCCACTCCGTTTTTTCTGAGTACAAAGCACATACAGTCACTACAAAAAATGAATTGTTACACCCGTAACCTTTCAACGTAAAAATAGGTACTATTACAAGCAAAGAAATAAAGTTTATTGCTCGGTTGCCGCAACAATACTCTCGTTTGCATCAAACGCGTACAAAATTACATTTGCCACAAATTTAAAAAAAACGTTTGCGAGAGCACAGGTTACGAAGAACGTAAATCTTTCTCATTCTGTCGACTGTCTTATCCACTCATTTGGCATACACACTCGCGCATACACATAAAAGTGATCACACACTCTAATGCAGCTACCTTGTTAATATATCTTGGATGGACAATCGATGCATTGTAGGTTGCTGCGCTTTTAGTTGTTATTGCAAGGTGAGACAGACGTGTAAGTAGACAGTGAAAAAAATAGACAAAAATTCCAACTTTTGTTAAAACAAATTTTATGGGTAAAACCAAAATCATAAAAGTTGGAAATTTAAACAAAAAACGCTTATGTAAGCCATAAATAAAAGTTGCATAACTCGTTTACGGCAAGCGATTTTCAATTCTCGCAAACGTTTTCTGAGTTTAGAGTAATTACAACTCTGTTGCTGTAACCGAAACAATAGTTGGTGGAACCGTTTTTCGCTTCTCGCAAACGTTTTTTCAACTGTAATTTTTCGTAACTCGTTTACTGCAAACGTTTTTCAGTTCTCGCAAACTTTTTTTTTTATTTTGGAGTACCTAGAACTTTGTCGCTGTAACCGAAACAACCGCTGGCGGAACCGTTTTCCGTTTCTCGCAAACGTTTATTTCAGCTTATATTTTTCATAACTTGTTTGCTGCAAACTTTTTTCGATTCTCCCAAACGAAGTGACATGTAAGGCTTAACAGAAGTTCGTTTCTCCCAACTAAAGTTTTCACGGACTTATCTGAGATTTCGTTTGCGAGGAACGAGTTTTTTCTTTGCGTGTATGGTTTTTATTTGTTATAGTCTGTATCTCAATTTCATACAAAAAAAAAATAACTTGAAATATTTCAAGAATTTCTACACCAACAGCCAAACTCAGGGTGACTTTTAGCTTCAATAAAAATCATATTTTGTGAAATAAAATTTAAAAAAATTTAATTTATTATTCGGTTTGAGATTCATTGATTTTGATTAATTTTTTTTGATGATTCATTGATTTAAAGTTTGAAGCCACTTATAATAAAAAAAATAATAAAAAATATTAAAGTTTAAAGTTAACAAATACTTTCAATCTCTTTTGAATAGAATTACCAAAGTTTGGGGTAACTTCGCTTGGAATCTGTTCCACTTGTTTTCTAAAGAACAGTGATCAAGTCGTCTCTACTTTGGAATTCTATTTGTCGGACATTTCTCTCCTAATAAAACAGGAAATTTTTTTGTTGGGTTTATATCTGGAGTGGTGGGAAGAGCTTCCATCGGATTTAGACGCTTTTACGAAATTCACATCTTGATATTGAAAGCACAGCGACTCATTTTGAGATTGTTAATAATCGTCCATACTTTGACTCTAGCATTGAGCAATTTAGAATAGATTAGTTTATTCTCTCATTATTTTTAACTTCATAGGTATGGCTGTAAGTAAACATTGGATGTTGGAAAGCATGGGTTCAAGAATACCAGATAGAGGCATTGGTACAAAACGTCCAACAAGACAACACCAACGGAATTTCGTGTTTGTACGGTAAAATAGTTGTATTAAACCATAGAGAAACAGAGAACGGCCGCTATGCCTCTCTTCGTGTTCTCTTAGTAGGTAGTAGGCCATTTCATCGAGTTCGAGTTGCTTTTGTAATTTACTCTTTGATTGGACCAATACGGACAGAAATAAAAGGGAATGCGTATTTTCGTTGCATGCAAATAATATAAAACATAATTTAGCTGTCATTAGTATCAATCAAACACTTTTAAAACAAGTTTGCTGCATGGTCAATAATCTACATGTCTCTTTGGTCGCGTATTCTACATCATTTCCCTAGTACCTTTTCGATCAGCTGTGCCATAGAAACCCCCCGATTAAATACAACACAAATGTATACCAACAATAAAAGTCAACAGAAAAGTCCAAAATATATTCTAATTGTACAGTTTTATACGAAAACGGAGTGAACAAGTTAAGTAAACAGTTCTTGTAACTGCACCTGCTGTAAGTTCATTTTCGTCGAATTTCTCTCATTTGCACAAACCTACGACGAAGAGTGTTTGAAATGAAACGTCAGACGAGAGAATAAAAGACTCTATTCTAATTTGCTTTATGGATTATAGTTACAAAAAGTAACCATATGGGGGCGTCCGTAGACGCAAAGTATACGCAAAGCTATTCAGAATCTATGCCAGTTACTTTAGGGAGTTTCTATGGCACAGCTGATCGAAAAGGTACCAGGGAAATGACGTAGAATGAGAGACCAACGAAGACATAGATATTATAGACAATGCATCAAACTAACCTTTAAAGTGTTTGATTGATACTAATGACAGCTAAATTATTTTTTATGCTGTTTGCATCGAACGAAAATAAGCAGTCCTCGTATTTCTGTTCGTATTATGTCAACCAAAGAGTAATTACCAAAGCACCTCGAAGTCGATGAAATGGCCTACTACCTCGTCGTCATTAAGAGAACACGAAGAGAGGCATAGGAGCTCTTTTCTATTGCTATGTGGTTATGTGATCATATAGTCATCGAGAAGAATTGTATTATGCAAATGTGATATTATTCTATAAGATACCGATAAATATGAAAAATTATGCCGTTTGCTAAAAAAATGTGCTAACAAATTAAACTAAAATTTAAAAAAATTTAAAAATTCCGGAGAAATTGTGCTAAACGCCACCTGGCATAACTTTTCAAAAACCTAGTGCAAAACCCCAAACAATTATTTCAAATCGGCACAAATTATGCCAACATGTTAAACCTGCACACTAGGGAGAGCCGTGTCGTTGCGCCGATCTCGTCTATCAGACTCCTTCATTAACGATCCAGTATCGATCTGTTCTCCTCTGAAGATAGTGCCCTTATCGGCGCTTGGCAGTCCGGGAAGATTTGCGCATTCTTCCCTACTATAGTGAGATTTCGTAACTGACGACACGACATCGATTTGTCAGTACTTCCGCATGGAATATACTACCAAAAACAGGCAGAACGATTCATAGAGTGAAATTGAGTATATATACTATCCCAGCTCCCACTCCACTATCCACCACTAGAGTATTTTGAAGTCGTTAATTACATTGTGCAACACCAATTTTGGGGGTGGACGATTACTGCGCCAAATGATCACACTAGGTGAGTATAGGCAAACGCCAATAATTTAGACCGCTGTGTAACTATACGTTTTTTTATGGGCGTGGCAAGTTTGAATTTCTTTATCCGATACTGTTCGAAATAAATTTAAAAATTGAGTATAAATATTGAATTGGGGGAATTCTTTGAATAACATGTATTCACTGTAATTTGACAAGGATTATTTTCGTAGAATATTCAAATGCTCTATTTCAAAGTTTAAAGGGTATTTTTCGTCCTTTCTTCAAAAAGTACCAAAAATGTACGCTAATATTAACAGCTACGGATTCAGAATGTTTTATGAATTTATTGCTCATTAAATGTCACTATAGATCGTCATGGACCAAAATTCTCTATCTTTACTTTCAGACGGTCTTTTTTGAAAACTGCACGAAAATATATAGATGTTCCAAACATAGACATGGTTCCTGTATAATGTTACAGAACTCTTTTTTTCAGCGTGCACATCAAGAACTATTATTTATGTTTATAGAACGCAGGTCGCTTAATAGATCAGATGTAAAGTCTATAACAGATAACTCAGATTTGTTGTAAATATTATTTTCAAATTGTCATAAATTGTATAATTTGATTTTTGTTGTGGGCAAATGTTGAAGGCAAGTGTGTGAAATAGTTTTAGTCCACTTAATCCATCAGAAGTTTACAGGAAGCAAAATGGTTACATGTAACACATTGTTTAATGTTAAACAAGAAAATCCCGATATCTTTCATGACAGTAAATTAATCGTGTTTTAGTGATTTTACTGCTACATAGAAAGAAGTACTACTCACATAAATAAAGAATCTTCTCATATTCGTCGAGGCTAATTCAGTCGTATACTTCCTCCAGTTTGCATTGTATGCAAAACTGCAATACTATCTATGCCCCCACATTTATTTTACATTTTGTCTTTCGCCCAAGCCTTTCGAATGATTCCCCCCCACTCGTTTTTGTCTCTTCAGATTGATCTACACTGTGTGAACGACAATGTATTAAAAATCAATAAAATATACAAAATATATCTTTGAAGACACGGGTGATAACTTGGTAACTTGTATGGAAACAATGGAATTTGTCTCAAATTAAAACTCAATTCCAACTAAGAAAACCTCATTCATTTAGTTTCATTGATCGTGGATTTTTTCACATTTCATTACAAGACATAATTTATGTGTACATGTCGTGTCTTTAAGCCTTCTTGCTGGTTTTGTTTTTCGGAAATTTATTACCTTCGTGATGTGTTCAGATTATTTTTTTGTACACCTTAAATGTTAAATTAATGTGTCATACAAAATGTGTTTAGAATATTAAGTGTTGATATTTAGACCATCATCATCATCGTCGTCACAAACTACATAAGTTATGCCACTTTGTATTTCCCTATTCAGGTCGGATTTAAATGTTAATTCTTTTACTTTTTGTGGCGAAGGTGTCAGTTTGTTGATTATTTAAATAACAATTTATTGTTACATTACAACAAAAGAAACAATTCCAAATGTAACAATCATATATGAAGACTTAATACAGCTACTGTATCACGCCTCGGAAATATGCAAATGAATCAAAAGACTTAAGCGACAAACTTTACAACAATCATGTGCTCGCTTTCATGGTGGAAATGTTAGTATTTTAAAAATACGTAGGGGTGAAATGGAGGAAAGATATGTGTATACGAACCCACTCCTTACAATTGTATGAGGGATTTATTAGGTTAGATAGACAAATTTTGATTTTTATCCATTATTGACCCAGCAATCAAAAGAACCACTTCCGGTTACTATAATCGGTACGAAACCTCTTCATTTCATAGTATACTTTCGTTAGTTAGATAGTTCGAGTTACTACCGCTTAAAAACATTGTTAGGCATAACGCATTCAAAGCAGATTAGTGCCTAATCCCTATTATCACCATCTCTGGTTCCGCTATAGTTAGAGCGAAACAACAGTTGAGGCTGTCAGTTTGTATAGAATTTCAAATGTAATGGGTGTCTCAGTAAGAATGCACTTTTTCACTTTAATATAAAAACACGTATTTTTTTTTAGATAGTTGTGATTTTTTATGGGATTGTAAAGAAGACATGTTCCGATTAAGTATGTAACAAAATATCCGTCACATGGTCTCACCGGCTCTGACGAAATGCTATTACTCTTTTTATGAAATTTTCCCTGACTTTTTCACAGAGATGTTGCTGCGTTGGAACTCGGTTTTGAACTCAGGAATTGTTTGTGGTTTATTCGCATAAACCCGAGATTTCACAAAACCACAAAGAAAGAAATCCACACCAGACAGTTGCTCGTTGTAGGTGCATTTGTTGCTCATGGATTGAATGAGGATTTTCGGAGCTCCAAATTCGACAATTTTGTGCATTCACGAAGCAATTCAAATGGAAGATGAGTTTTTTTGAAAAATTGGCAGTCATTGGTTCCATTCCCACTGAACGAATTGCCAGCGCTTTCTATGGTCTACTGCATTGAAAGAAAAGGCTTCAGCAAATTTATGAATTTCTTCATCAATTTGATGAAACTTTTCCTCATTTCCAAGCTCCGATACATTTCATTGAGTTGATGAAGAATATTTCATCAATGTTTCATATATATTTCATCAATAGTTTATGTTTATTCAACGACAAAGTTACATCATGTTGGTGTAAATTTTGCATCAATTTGATTTAAATTTGGCGTCAATTAGATGTAAGGTTGTCATCAATTTGAGTTAAGTTTGTCATCCATTTTATGTAAATTGGTTATCATTTCGATGCAAATTGTTTGTTAATGTGTAGCCAAACTCTGGTTTATTTTATTATAAAAAATTTACAAAAACAGGGTGTAAGAGAACACAGAAAATGTTCATAGAGTGGATACCCATTCGTAGATATCCTGTCCATTGCAGTATTTTCTATTATATATCTAATTTCAATTTTCTCCCAACTTTTTTTTCCTTTTTCTTTTAATAGTAAGTCTATATTTCTAGACGATCCCACTAATTATATCTAAATACCAATGATGAAGATAGATGTAAAAAAAGATCATCAATTCAATGAAGTGGGAAAGGTGAAGAAACACACAATCTTCAAACTGAAGGACCTTTCATTAAATTGATGAAATTTTTCATCAATTCAATGAAGAACAATTAATCATCATCAGGAGGATAATAAAGTTGGATTATCATAAAGATGGTGAAACTTAAAGCTATTTTTATCCAACAGCGATTACCAAAATTCCCGCCTTAATAAACCAATAAACATTATATCGCTTGTAATGCGAAAATGTTTTTTATGCCGAATTTTATTTCTGTCAGTTTTAAGTCCAACCAAAGAGTTAAATAGGAAAGTAACTCGAACTCGATGAAATGGCCTACTACTTCGTCATCTTCGAGATTACGAAAAGAGTGGGATAGAAACTCTTGTCTATTTCTGTAGGGTTGTGTATGAGTAAAAAGCCGATTGTGTCCGGCTTCCGGGGGCTGTGAACACCGTCCCCTGGTTTGGATACTCGGTCTACTCTGTAATGTATTGTTTATGTTTCGGTTTGATATGGATACTCTCTGCGAATGAATTTCGAATACCAGGTAGTTGGTGGTTGTTTGTATTTTGTGTTTGGTACTTAGAGTCTTGAAACAGAATGGTACTGCTAGGTATTTGATTTTTCTTGAGCTTGCAGATAACTGCGAGTGTTAGACTGAAAACACATTGACTGAATCAATGTACTGAAAATGTGAGTTATTCCACCGTTTTTGGTGGGTGTTGGTTAGAGTAAAAAAAAACGAAAAACCGGCCAAACCGATTAACCGCTTTTCTAGCATTTAACAGTGTGCGGGTTTATTGTAAAACTTAAAAATCAGTTTTATAATTTATTAATAATTTAAATTAGTTATAAATTAAGATTTTACACCTTACAGGATTTTCATACATAAAAATTAGTTTAAAGTGTAAATGAATTTAACTTCAAAATGATATATTAAACACACATTGCAAATTGGAATATGATTTACATTATAATTTCAAAATTAAACCTTATTGACAAAATTAAATACAGCTGTGAAGTTTTGAGATCAAAACACAAAAAATAATATTCAATTAAATTTTAAGAAATATAAAGTAATAAGTTGAGCCCCAGCTCAAGGTCGAATTCATATCAATTTTCAATATTCAATTCATTTAAATTAAATTCAATTTAATTCTATTCAATTCAATACAATTCAATTCAATTCTATTTGATTCAGTTCCACTTAATTCAGTTCAATTCAATTCAATTCGATTCAATTCAATTCAATTCAATTCAATTCATTTCTATTCAATTCAATTCAATTCAATTCAATTCAGTTCAGTTCAATTCAATTCAATTCAATTCAATTCAATTCAATCCAATTCAATTCAGTTTAATTTAATTCAATTCAATTCAATTCAATTCAATTCAATTCAATTCAATTCAATTCAATTCAATTCAATTCAATTCTATTCAATACCACTTAATTCATTTCAATCCAATTCAAATCCATTTGATTCAAGTCTACTCAATTCAATTCAGTTCCATTTAATTTAATTTAATTCAAGTCAGTTCAGATCAGTTCCATTCAATTCAGTTAAGTTCAGATCAATTCAATTCAATTCAATTCAATTCAATTCAATTCAATTCAATTCAATTCAATTCAATTCAATTCAATTCAATTCAATTCAATTCTATTCAATTTAATTCAATTCAATTCAATTCAATTCAATTCCTCTTAATTCAATTCAATTCTACTCAATTCAATTCAATTCAGTTCAGTTCAGTTCAGTTCAATTCAATTCAATTCAATTCAATTCAATTCAATTCAATTCAATTCAATCCAATTCAATTCAATTTAATTCAATTTGGTTCAATTTAATTCAATTCAATTCAATTCAATTCTATTCAATACCACTTAATTCATTTCAGTTCAATTCAAATCCATTTGATTCAATTCTACTCAATTCAATTCAATTCAATTCAATTCAATTCAATTCAATTTAATTCAATTCAATTCAATTCAATTCAATTCAATTCAATTCAATTAAATTCAATTCAATTCAATTCAATTCAATTCAATTCAATTCAATTCAATTCAGTTCAATTCAATTCAATCGAATCCAATTCAATTCAATTCAGTTCACTGCAGTTCAATTCAATTTAATTCGATTCAATTCAATTCAGTCTAATCTAACATATACTACAATTATACGAGACTTTATATTGTGATATCGTATCGCGATATGTCAAATAAGTACGTTTGACTTGCACGTACTTTATTCCCACATCGCGATACGATATCACAATATAAGCTCTCGTATAAATATAGTAGTAGTCTAATCATGTCTAACTCTCCTCAGTTCTTGATATCTTCATAAGAGAAATATTAACTAATGTGTATTTTTAATTAAAATTTAAAGACATATATGTATATATGTATTAAAATCTAGATAATTGTGTGATATATTCTGAACAATAATGACTCTTTTTTTCGAGCACAGGAAGCAAGACAAGAAAATGTTATTTTGAGTTGATTTCGTATTAATTTTCCTACAAAAATGTAAAAATATTGTTTTCCATGAAAAACGAAAAACCGAGAAGTAACCGCAAATAAAGCCGAAAATTAACCGGTTTCACCTTTTTTCCATTCTGTAAAACCGAAAATCGGTTTCCCTAACAGCTGATTTTTCGAATAAACCGAAACCCGGCTATTCGAAAAGGTCTGTTTTTTGAATACTCTAGTTTTGGTTCATAAGAATTGTCTTGGTGTTTCATGAATCCAAATTAAATACTCGTACTGATTCGGGTGGTGATTCAGCATTAGGAAACTGAACAACGCCGTTTTCGGACAAACTATTTATTTGGTAAAGTATTGTTTTGGATGTATTCGCACTAGTTGGTGTTGTTGAAACAATTCTCGTTAATTTAGGAATTGTTTAGCCCTATAATGTGTGATGATATACCTAAATTCTTGTGGAGAATGGAACTGATGAGATGTCTTGGTGGGCATCGAAATATCTATATTCTCAACCATTCACCGTAATAATAAATTGCAATGCTTCTTCTAAAAACTATTTTCTTTTCAAAATTATTTTTAATAGAAAAAACATCTTCAGCCAAATTGTGATTGAAAAACGGAACCATTGTACTTTTGTGGAAAACAAAATAAGTACTTATATTTTACGTAAAATACAAATTTGGTTTAAATAGGCAACATTGGAACACAATAATAAAAGAACCATAAGGAATTCAAACCTAAGTTGTGCACTTAATAATTCGTAGTAACAAGGTTTGAGTCCATTGTCTGTCTTGTAAATTTGACTTGACTCTCAGTATAAGTAGATATTGTTAACCGAAGCCGTGTATGCTTTGCATGCCAGCCAGAGTGAATGTTCTCTGATAACGGTCACATCTCCCTTGGGAACACTATAGTGATCTGGTATCAATTCTGCATAATCCAGTTCAACATTTAACATGGAGTCCCGCGATTTCTTTGATAATGTTCCGCGGTCCTTGTAACTAATGATCTATCTCAATGAGTGTCTTGATCGGTTTGTTAACATTGCAGCTGAAAACCTCCCCAAGAACCAGCAATTGGATAATTATAACCCCACCAAGAACCTTGTGTCAGGTGCTTAATGTTGTACTCCCTAATATTCTAACGGTTCGTCTTAAAACTGTCTGATTCTATGATATCATCTAGGGTGACCCAGTTTAATCGAATTTCCCATGCCTGCAAATAAGCTTTATAGAAGAGACTGCTTCTAAGCATAAGTGCGTTTGATTTTTGAACAGAATATTAAGTTAACTTTAAACTTATTGAAAGTTCAGCCAGTACACACACAACTTCATTTTGGATGCAAGTAAAAACTGCATTCCGCATTTATTCCGGCTAAAAGAAGTAAACGCCTATCACCACTGGGTGTTAGCTGCTGTAAATGTTGGCAAATCTGGAGCTAAAACTTTAACCTCAGATGTGATTAATATCGCACAGCAACATGTGCCAGGTTGAAATGTGCGCTGCTCACAAATTTATTGTTCCTACTGGGGCTTCGTTATTTTTGGTCGTAAGCAGCTAACCTAAACACGATCTCAATGACTGTGTATAGACAAGAAAGTGAATGTTATTTTGGGAGTGATCATGGTGCTCCTCTTCGTGGAACTGTTGCATTGGCATGTATATCTTCCCTTTTTATGTGAATTCTTCTTTTGCTTTGCTTGTAACTCATTTGTGACTGTAAAACGCAACTCATCGGTTCTGAATAAATTGATTTGCATGTTTATTTCCATCGCTTGTTTGTTAGCAAAATTGTGGGATTTATACCATTGATCATATGGGGGTTTTTTTTTTGGAACACAAAGGTTTGGAAGTTGTTTAATACACAACATTGTCTGCAAAAGTTTTCGAAGGGTTCAAACATTTTATGACTTTCAGCAGCATTTTAGAATATGTGACCATATACTCGCCGCACAGGGGTTCGAATTTAGACTGGGGTTCGAATTAGCTTCGACACGTGGATATAATAGTAGAATTCCACATACGAAGACGACATACTTATGTATGTGGTTTAATTAAAATTGCGAAATCATATATGAAGTGTTTTTACCTGCTTGTTATAGCCAACGATCCATTGAGTGGTTTTTCCCTAAAGCCAGGTACTACGAGGCGGCCAAAAAACTAGACGACATAACAAAGAAGGCACAAAATTTGGGAACTATTTTCTTTATTTTTAAACATAATCTCCTTTTAGGTCGATAGATTTTTTCCAGCGCTATTCAAAAGCCTCGATACCCTGTTTAGAATGGGTTTTCCAATAGGTACTTGACAACTTTGAATTTAATTTGTGAACGCACTATTCCACTGATCATCTAACTATTACTTTCCTTTTTTTCAGTAAACTCAACATTTCCATCATGGTAAAGTACACGAACGAACAACGTATGCAAATTACAAAAATGTACTACCGGAATTCGGAGTCGGTGACCGCAACTTTAAGAGCGTTAACTCCAATTTTCGGTCGTTATTCTCGCCCTAGTAGACAAGTAATATCAAGTTTAGTGCAAAAATTTGAGTTTACATATTAATTGTGTGATGCTGCCATGCCACTGACACAACGGGTTGGTTGAAGTGACGAAAATATCGCTGCCGTTCCGGCGTCTGTAGCAAGCGATCAGTCGATTCCGCTGCGTTCTCAAGAACTGGGCATCGCCAAGAACACTTTATGGCGAATTTTGCGTAAAGATCGTGGTTTACACCTATACAAGATCAAGCTGGTTCCAGAATTGAAGTCGATTAACCATATGACGCTACGTACGTTCTCCGATTGGGCTCTGGAGAAGATGCTCCAAGATGAAGCTCATTTTTGGCTCAATGGGTTCGTCAATAAGCAAAATATGCGTTATTGGTTTGGTGAAAATCCAATCACCACTTCATCCACAAAAAATAACGGTTTGGTGCTGGTTGCATGCCGGCGGGGTGATTGGGCCATATTTTTTCGTCGTCAATAACGATCGTCATATTACATGCGGTTTCAACAGGACGGTGCCACAAGCCACACCGCACACGTTACACTCGATTTATTGAAGAGTAAGTTTGGTGAGCGTGTTATCTCGAGAAATGGACCAGCCAATTGGCCGCCTCGTTCGTGTGATTTAATGCCTCTAGACTTTTTTTCGTTGGGGCTACGTCAAATCATTGGTCTATGCGAACAAGCCGACGACGTGGGAAGAACTCAGAGCCAACATTGAGTCACCGAGTCATCGAAAATTGGGTCCAACAAATCGACCGCTGCCAACGTGCCCGCGGTGGCCATATGAACGATGTCGAGTTCCATTCATAAATGTTTTGATTGTATTTCAAGTCGATCATAAAGTTTTTGAAATATGTCAAATGGTTTGCGTTTAATTTAAAAAAAAGTTGTCAAGTCCTTATTGGAAAACCCTTTAGTAAGAACTGTCAAACTCCTTAAAATAGCTACTGACCGCAAACTCCGCCTCTTAATTGTTGCCAAATCTTTTTCTATCGAGCCATTTTTTCAAGTTTGGAAATAGCAAATAATATTCGTGGCTGATGGTTTTCCTTTCTGAAGATAATCAATATAAATTGTCCCATGCGCATTCCAAAAAACGCAACAATTCGGCTGTATTGCGGTGCAACATTCCCAAACACTCTACTGAAACATCTTCACGACGCTGTTTTTGCTCCGCTGAGTGCAAGCGCGGCATCCATCTTGTGCGCAGCTTTCTCATACTCAAATCTTCGGTCAATAAACGATGTATAGCACTTTTTCAAATGCGTATAATTTCAGCTAGCTCACGCACCTTCAGACGACGATCATCCTATACCATTTCTGGCGTGGACACCTCAATTGGTCGACCACTACGGTGTTCGTCTGCGCAGCTCGAACGGCCACGTTTAAGCTCTGATACGCAATGGTTTACAGTCGTAAACAAAGGAGCAGACGCCCCCAGAGTAGAATCCAGCTGGGCTTTAATATTGCTTGGGCTGAGACATTTCCATGTTTACAAATTCACCGAGATCATTTACATTTGATGGGTCAAATGAAAATACTAAACAACGTGGCGCCTTGAAACTTAAATCATATATCTTATAAGGTTGCCACTTTTTACCAAAATATTTTTTTCAAACTACTGGCACCATCTACACGTCAGGGGAGCGCCCGCTAACTTCATTTTTTAATACTCATTTT
Organism: Phaonia tiefii; assembly: GCA_963931995.1. Classification (NCBI taxonomy): domain Eukaryota; kingdom Metazoa; phylum Arthropoda; class Insecta; order Diptera; family Muscidae; genus Phaonia; species Phaonia tiefii. The sequence continues at coordinate 53,349,467 of OZ008367.1, forward strand.
CACACTGATACGAGTATTTTTTTGTAGAGTCTTTGACCAGCAACAAATCAAACTTCACTACCATATTTTCTGTATTGTTAACAATTGTCTAGCACAAAATAAACAAATTTTTCGATAAATTGAATGACAATTATAATTTTCCTTGACATTTCGCAACCTTGTTTTTTTTTTGTTTGGAGATTTGTGAAATTTCATGTGAAGTGCTGATCTTAGTACTACTGCCCTTAAAGTATCACATGCGCTTTGACGCAATGAATTGGAGAAAGCACAATATGGTGCTATTGGATATATGTAGTTTATCCTGATACTTGTAAAATGCGAAAAGATATGTGACTTGCTCCACGAAAAGGGACCTCTGCGCCGCAGACTGTTACAAAAATTTCTTGTTAGTTTAGTCGTATGAATCAACATTTGCGAATCAGAAAATGAGGCGAGATATCGCGACCTTAGAACAAACAACAAGATCCTAAGTGCACTAAGTAATTTTTGAGAAGAAACAGATTGAATGCACTTTTTTCACCAAATAACTGCAGGAACATAATAGATGTCTCGTCAACAATAAGAGATATTAAGTCGGTAGTAGTAATCGAAAGGGCATGATCATTTTAATACGATGAGATATGTAGATAAATTTATCAAAAATTGGCAGTTAGAACCTTGTTGTTCTAATGTTGCAATATAGCAAAATACATACATATTTGCTAAAACATGCAGTTATGCGTAGTCGGAGTCTGGCATATTGGCTGGAGTCGTAGTCACTTTTAGCATTTCCAAGTTTAGCATTTCCATCAAAAGTCAAAATTTCTGAAAAATATAATTTGTTGAACGATTTTGTAGGCCAATATACATTTTGAAACCGGACTAGATAAAATCAGTTTGCCTTAGGCCTAAACCGATTTGTCGTGGGTTTGCTGGTTTATCAGGCGAAGAATAAACGAAAAAAATTGTTTCCCACTACATGCTATGAAGAGATAGGTGGGAGCTTCTAACAATCAGTGAGCTGCGGCTTTCTAGTGTTACCTTCACTGATTGGCACTTACAGTTTTACACCGTTTCCATTGACAACCTCTAATTCGATTGTGACAACCTCTAAATTCGCACTCAGAGAACTAATTGATTGAAAAGAGGTTGTAGCAACCATAAATTCGGCTGTTACCACCGAATTGAGGTTGCCACAACCGAATTGAGGTTGTTACAACCGAATTTAGTTCCCACAAGCGAAATTCGGTTGAAGCAACCTCGTTTCATAATTGATTCGGTTGTGACAACTGAATCTGGCATTATATTCGTTTTGTTAACTAAGTTTTCTAAAATTTCGGTTGGAACAACCGAATTTGAAATAAATACGGATGCAAGCACCGAAATTGGTACCAAATTCAGTTGGAGTAACCGGATCTAGCATTAATTCGGTTGTAGTAACCGAATTTGGCATCAATTCGGTTGTAACTATCGAATTTGGTATCAATTCGGTCGCAGTAACCGAATCTAGCTTTAATTCGGTTGCAACGACCGAACTTGGCGTCAATTCCGTTGCTGTAACCGAATTTCTCATGAATTCTGTGGGTACAACCGAATTCATATTCAATTCGGTTACCACGATCTCGTGCCATGTATTTAATACGACGTTTATGTAATACGACGTTTAAAATTCTATAATCAAGTGTTATTTTAAAAAGAATTAAAAAATTTCAAAATTGTTTGCTGTTATTAAGAAAGGTAAGTAAAATATGTTTTGTATTAAAACGTCTTATTTTTCAGAAATTATTGAAGCAGATATCAACAGTTTTCAAGTTTTTCATGGTCGGTCATGTGAGATGTGCTGCAATCGTCTGTATACAAAATTGTTTAGGACCTAAATCAACCGATACAACAGCCGAATGTCAGAATTAGTGCGGTGTCTCGTGATGGCCGGGACTTGAAAAAGGTCGGAAGAGGCATGTACAACAAATTTGTTATATGTATGACTTTATTTTCTCGCTTTTTGAATTTTTTATAAGAATACAGGTAAATAAATCATCATTTAGTACTAAAAAACGTTAATAATTAATTTGTGACACTGTCTAAATTCAGTTGTAACAACCTCTAATTCGGCTGTGACAACCACTAATGAGGTTGTGCCAACCTCTAATGAGGTTGTGTCAACCTCTAATGAGGTTGTGTCAACCTCTACTGAGGTTATGTCAACCTCTAATTCGGTTGTGTCAACCTCTAATACGGTTGAGACAACCTCTTAATTCGGTTACTGCTAATTCGGCTATCTCAACCGAATTTTTCTGTGAGTGCGGTTACATCGAATTCGGCTGCCTCTACCGAGACTTTCGGTGATAGTAGTTACACATTTAAGCAGACGTTCACCAGCCTATAACGAAAGCCACTAAAGATGGAGTTTGCAAAATCAGTAGAAATTCTAATGGCGACTATATCAGATTTGTCACAAAAAAAAAATGATGTGTTAGCTGATATGAAATTATAACTTCAAAATAGTTTCAGTTATTTGCCTTGACAAATTTGCCTTACAAACAACCACAGTAAACTTACCTTTATATTTTTCCATAGTTTTGTTTATGCAAAATCCCTTTGCACCCAAGTGTTTCTTCGACCGATCGCATATATCGACACATGTGCTGTTCTGGACTCTTCGCGTTTGTGAGCATTTGAGTATGAAACCTTAAAGGAATTTTAATTAGAAACTAAACATTGAAAAATCGAAATTCGCCCAATCAACCAGAAAGGAACACGATAAAGGAATCCGCCGCTCAAAGCAAAATAGGTATGAAACCCTTTTCAAAGGCAACGAACGAAAAAGCAAAATAAACAAAAAAAAACAACGAAGTACAAACGTAAAATGAAGACAAAAATAACATCAACAACAAATACTTAAGCCACATTCATTTTGTGTTCAGCGCTAATGAATTGAAAATTCTCTTGATTTTTGCCATCAACATTGGTTGGAGTATAAATATTTAGCTTAATGAGCTACAGAAAATATAAAATATCTTTAAAAACGTAAACTATTTTTTTGATTGGCTACTCGCCTTTAATGTTCTTCCTCCCGTTCCATCAGAGTTATCATTTTAAATCAAGCAAAAGCCGACGTCCACCTAATACTCCATCCAATACTTCATATACTAAACCCTTTCCAGCACATGAAGTATTTGTCATTTGTGTCCACTTGCCAACATGTAAATTAAAATAGCTGAAGATTCTTTCCCAGCATTTGAGTGAGTAATTGATCGAGTTCTGTGAACATCGTTGGTGAGCCTTTATTTTTCTCGTGGACCTCTGTTTTCCTTCCTGTGAGGTTTATTAGTTATGTGAGATTGTTGTCAATAGAAGATTTCTAATAATTCATTTATCGTATGTTATTGTTATTTAACAGCCCCATTAATGTCAATTGATTGACTCGATCACATAAGAACAAGAATTTCCCAGCAACATGATTAAATCTTAATGAGGCTTAATAATCTCTGGAATACCCATCGCAAACAAAATGAAATGAAGTGATTAATATTTTATTGTGGTTGTGGTTGCCTTTGTAATGTCCTTCATTTACTTTTATATGGGTTTTAAAATTTTGTTTTTTGTAAAATATTTTTTTTTAAATTTTATCTTCAGCTTAAGGCTGCATGACAGTCACCCTTAATGAAAATAAATTAATCTGTCGGATTAAAAAGTTTTTGTGTCATTTTATTATGGCTGCTATGAATTATGTTATGTATTTTAACATTTTTGTGAAGCTCAGTTACTGAGGTTTGTAATGAACTGAATTTTATCGGGAAGAAAATGAATATTTTAAGGTAACAAGCCGACATGCGCCGAGTTAGAATTCCATATTTCTGTATCCTCGTCCATGAATTTCATTAAAAGTTTTGTGATATTTAATGCATACATTTCAATAGCTAAATGTGTATTAGGGCGTCCAACAAAATTAAGTAAACTACACGTAAAAATCTAGTAATTATGGGGAAAAGAAAGAGCAAAACATATAAAAACATCAGACTTAATATGTGATTGAAGGAGCAAGAAAATCAATTTCAATACACGCTAAGAAAAACTGCCTCAGAATATTTCAAACACATTCTGCAGGAACCATGTATATGTTTGGAAAATACCCCAAATGTTCATATATTGGTAAGTCCTAAAGTCATTTATATACTTATGATGAATTTCATTTAAAAATCGAGATAAAATTGAAATTTTGAACCCGACCACCTCAGATATCGATGAAATTTTGTTCATAGCTAAATTTGATCGATACAAACAAACTCTCATTTTTAGAAATGACTGTTTTGGGATTTTTTGGGCGTGGCACAGTGGGAAAGTTTTCGAAAAAACGCGAAAATGGTCGAAAAGAGCTCCATTTAAACTACAATAACTCAGAATCGGCTGAACCGATTTCCATGATCTTGGTATCATTAAAAAGATATTTTAACAGGGTTTATGACACGTTTAAAAAAAAATAACATATAATAACATATAACAAAAAAAAAATTTTAACTAACGAAAAAACCAAAAAGATCAAGGGTTTTTTTACAGTGTATTATTTTTTTAGAAAGGTTTATCCTTCACCTATACCATATCAAAAAATAAAAATGGGTTCTTTTTTAGTTTTTTTTATATAATTTTTTAAGTAGTGTCACTTCTAGTAATTGCCCTTATATTTCATATTTACAGGTACATACAATAAATAAACATTGTCCCAGGAAAATTATGAATATGTTTTAACCCCAAAAAGTTCTTGCTTGCCTTAAAAATTGCTATATAAATGCACCTGATCAAACGTGTCATAAAGCCTGTTAAAATATCTTTTTAATGATACCAAGATCATGGAAATCGGTTCAGCCGATTCTGAGTTATTGTAGTTCAAATGGAGCTCTTTTCGACCATTTTCGCGTTTTTTCGAAAACTTTCCCACTGTGCCACGCCCAAAAAATCGCAAAACAGTCATTTATAAAAATGAGGGTTTGTTTGTATTGATCAAATTTAGCTATAAACAAAATTTCATCGATATCTGAGGGGTCGGGTTCAATGCATCTCGATTTTTACATGAAATTCATCTTATATAAATACAAACATCAGCATGTTTACTTGCAACGATGTATAGTTTTACGCGAAGCCATATGAGTGTTTCATCCCACATATCCATATACGTTCATCGAAGCATTCGTGTTAATGCCAAAACTGAATTGGCATTAATTCCGTGAAAGGCATTCAATAATTCCCTCAACGTATACAAAGGCTACATGCTACGAAAGATAATATGTATGACAAAAAAAAAATACTTTCTATCTTTTTCTAACTTAAACGCCTAACATTTTTAAAGTATCTGTCGAATACTTGTAAACGTCAAATATACTTATTTCCGCCGAGAAACCAGAAAGTACCCTTCTTGTTAATTTAGAATGCGACCTGGTAAAATCTTCCTCCTACATATTGCATAAATAGACAAGTTATTCCCAACTCTAATATTGTTTGTTTTCCATTTCTTCCATTTCATTGGGGATTCTTTTCCATTTATTCAATTCCACTGAGAACAAAATCAATGGTTTGATTTTGTTAGGCTCAGAGCGTGAAACTTTCTCCTTCTACAGGCTCCATCGACAAACATCGATACCCACATATTCATTATATTTCATATTAAACGCAACAGACCAGTCAACATAGGTAACACTCTATTCATTTACACAGGCATTCCGCAATATTTATGAATCACTGGCTGAAAAAATAATCCTAAAATACAACAGCCTTAACTAAGGCGGAGAACAATCGCTCTTTGTCCCTCTTTTATTATTTTGCTCTCGACAGAGTAATTTTGAATAGCAAACACACTGTGTTTGGACACAAGTATACTATAATTGCGATAAGCTTCAAACACATGTTATATTGGCATCCAAACCAAAAAATTTTTACAAATTTTTCAGTGTGTGTGTATCTAAGAAGTAGTGTAATGAGATGCTTATTATAGGAAAAATATTTAAACAATCTAGTAGAATACTTTTTCACTTTGGTTTTCAAATAAAATATAATTTTTAGTTTTATTTGAATTTGAATTTTTATGACCGATTTTTGTTAGTTTTTTGGTTAATGTATGAGAAATTCATACATACTACTACTTGTAAGCTTGTGACAGATAATAAGCAAAAACTAACTGCCTACTAAGGGTTAATAATGAATTTTGTCATTTTGCTGTTTCCATTAAAAATAGTCCACATAATATAATGAATTTTATCATATTTCATCTTTTATCTAGCACTTGGGCCAAGATTTGTGTTTTGGAGTGTTCAGACACATAGTGAAATTTCATGGCGATCATTTATGTAGAATATTTTGACCACGCCCTTCTTCGTCACTTTGGAGGAGTTTTTTGCGAGTTTTCAAAAAAAAAAGTAAAAATTATGGTTATACGTGACAGTTAGAGGATTACTTTGTTCCACAAAAATGTTTATCTGAATCTTTTCTATAAAACTTCTGAACATAGTTTGTACCTCAGAAGTAAGGAACTCACAATTTTGCATGCCGATATGTTGCAGGAAAGTTCCGAGGAGCGGAAAGTTTGACCCGCCCTAAAAAAAAATTCTGATCAGATCTGGCAAAACGCAGATACTCGTATATTTTCTTTTAGACCTATCTACTAGAATCCGTTGACAGAACACCAACATTTTGAAAAAAATTAATTTTGTCTCAGTGTGTTGTTAAAGAACACAAGTCAGATCTTTTGCGATAGTTTTCATTTTTTTTGGGAGTTGCCAGAACGGGCGCTTACAATATGCCGACTCTCAATCCCATTCTACGGTATACACCAGTTGTTGGCCGGCAAGATAACGAATTTTGTCCAAAGTTATCCAACGCCTAATATTTATATGTAAATCATATTTTCCTACGATATTTTTCTCGTTTCAAAAGTCTTACTGGTATTACGATTTAGCGCAATACTTTATTGGGTTTGGTATTTCGGTTTTAGAAAAAACATAATTATTTTTTTACCGGCAAGTAACAACAAGTTTTGTGGCTAAAAAGGGGAATTAAATTTTCCCTAAATTGTAGCCTCAATGTAGTTTAAACGCTTAGAAATTTTTCAATCTTACTACTACCAACCATATTATTTTTAACATTTTCTTAATCCACATCAACAGGCCAATAACAAAGCTTCGTATTATGTGACACGAAACACAATCGAAGACAAAACCCTAACAAAACTCCTACAACTTTATTAAACATGAAAACTCGTATAGAAATGCCGCCGTTAAAACCAAAGCCCAAAGACAACCCCTCCACTATAATCTGAGCAATGGAATCATATTTTTCGTGGTATGACAACATTTGAGATGCGGCGACAATACTCTAGCTACAATGCTATATGACACCGCAACCAAAGCCACGGACACCAACTAACATCGTCACTTTTGGGCACTGCGCATGCGCATAGTTTCTATGGGTATCACAGCTTTGTAGATGTCAAACGACACCAGACCGTAGTACACTGTGCCGTGAAAGAAAAAAACTTTAATGTTGTGTGGGAATACAAAAGGCCCAACCATATCATGCTTTTTCTGGATTAAGTCAGCTTAAGCCACTGCTCGAATACATATAAAACGTATGTGGCCGTTTATAATGTACTTGCGGCAACTTTTCGTTGAGTTTCGTCAAGTGTCATCGGCTTAAGCAGCGCTCGCTACTGGCCGAACTTTGCTTACGCCATCAGCTGTTTGTTTATTTGTTTGGTCAAATATAATAATAACAAACCAAAATGTCGACTGAAACTGAATTTATACAGTGCCTTATTGAAAATGTTGAAAAACATAAATGTCTTTATGACAAGAGGGACGCGTTTTATTTTAACAAAGGCGTTAAAGAAAGGACGTGGATGGATGTTGCCGATAAGTGCAACAAAAGTGGTAAGTATTTAATATGGCTATGCGAATAACCGTCCAAGTAAAAATTGCCCAAAAGCGGAAAGTGACCCCAAAAATGTTGGGCGATTATTCGCAGAGCTATAGAATATATTATTAGTTGTTTTTTGTTTATTAATATTGAACATTCTTCTCAATTAAAGTACCGGATTGCAAACACCGGTGGAAATTTGTATGACGTTTGATTGTTTTATTATGTTATTGTGTTGCCACGGCTGTGTTTTTTAGTACTTTTGCTCCAAAGTAGTACATAAATGTGCAGCGGTGGCTTAAAAGTTTCAAAGTCACGAAAGTATATTCCAGCCACCTAAAAGTCTCATGGAATTCCAGTAAGCATTTGACAGGCTTTTCGTTGAGTTCGCTTAAGCCCATAAGCCAGCGTAAGCACATTATAGTTGGGCCTAAACAATGGTCGTAAAATTGAGAAGGAAACTGTTGAAATAACTAAAAATGATTTTTAAATGCATTCAAAATGCAATAACCCGATACAATTAGTTGTTGAAATATCTCTTCAGTAAAATACTTTATAGTGATTAAAAAGTAAAAATCTTCGAATAAGAAAAGAATTAGAGCTTGATAAATTGCAAACAATGTATGTCTAAAAAACAAGAGATCATGGCGGAGAAAGCCATCTGATCTTGTTGTTGCAATTCGACACCAATTCGCATATGTAAATTGCATTTACAGTGGGGTATATATACGATTGATGATCTTATCAATGGTACCAATAATTGTCTGATGAAGAACTTGTTACGGTGTCTGAAGCTCTGTGTGCTTTCCTGAATTATCTATTGTTTCAATGAAAACTAACCATGTTTCTCTTTGAAAAACTTGATAGTGTAAATTGTTGTTGCAAAATTCTGAAACTCTAACACCTCCCCTACGCGCTGAAAATAATTGGCCTTTGTAATATCAAACACGTGCTGCAGGAACCAATGTGTATATTTGGGACACACTCCAAATTTTCATATATTTGCCCGCTCTAAATTCACGTACACTCCGGTTCACTTATTTAAAGGCACTAAAAATGCCATATTCAGCAGCCTGTATTTTTTACAATTTGTAACCAATTGCAGAATTTTGAAATGGAAATGGAAGCTAGACATCTTGAGATATAAAAAAATCATGACAATGGGGGTTTCTTAACCAAAGTACTTTTTTGAGCAATTAATAAAAAAAGTCCAAAAATGTGCTATTTTTTTTTTGGTTCACTTGAATAAAGGCACTATATTACTTTTTTATTATTTTTAAAGTAAACGATGCTTTTTGTAGGGAGCGTTTGTTTATTACAATTTATTGCATCTTAATCTGTCAAAACAAAAAAAAATTAAAGTCTATCGGAAAAAACTAAAATCGATGTTTACCATTCTGAAGGATATTCTAACCGCGCAGTAGCTAAAAAATGGACGGAGCCCAACAGTTGTCGACAATTACATCAAGGACTCCGAGGGGTATTGAAAAAACTTTACAGGAAGGGTTTCATTGTGTTTATCTACGTATGTGAAAAGAAAAATCATCAGAACTGCTTCTAAGTCTGCCTTATCCTTGTCAAAAATAACAGCTCAAGCTGGAATGGAAGCGAGGAAGTCATCAGTACGCAGAGTAATTAAGAGCTGTGAGTATCTTAAATACCTGAAATTACAACCAAAGCCGCCACTTAATGCTTCTCGTAGGAAAAGCGGCTTCAATTCCCAAGAGACAACTTGGTATGGGATGTGCAACCATGGTATGTGACTGGAGAACCGTTGTATTTACGGATGAGAAGTAGTTTAATTTGGATGGGCCTGATGGCTGCAACTATCATTTCCATGATCTGCGCAAAGAAAAGCATTTTCTGAACCGACATCACAGCCGAGAGGGCGGCGTTATGTTGTGGGTGCTATTACGTACTATGGCACCATCGATCTTGAATTTCAAAGTGCAAAAATGACTGGTGCAAGCCATAAAACGTTATTGGAATCGGCTTTTCCGAAGTTCAGTGAACTATTTGGTCCCATATCTTGGATATTACAACAGGATAATGCCCCTATACACAACGCCAGAGTAGTAAAGGCGTTCATTGCAAGCCAAAATGTTAATATTCTTGACTCGCCACCCTATTCGCCAGTTCTAAGCATTATCGAAAATATCTGTGGTTGGATATCTCGTAAGTTCTATGAAAGAGGTAGACAATTTGATGGCAAGCAGTCACTAATTCAGGCCATTAAGGGTGCTTGGAATCAAATTTCGTTGGATTACATAAATTCTCTTTATCTCTCAATGAAACCCGTATATTTGAAGTTATTAAAAACAAATGGGGTTGTACCCATTACTAATAGTTCTTTAATAAAGTAAAATAAATCTAAAAAACAAGAAAAACTGTTTTTCATTAAAAATAGTTAAAGTGCCTGGACTTATAAATTGCGCAAAAAAAGTTCTTTAGTTAAAAAACCACTATTGTTATGATTTTTTTATATCTCAAGATGCCTAGCTTCCATTTCCATTTTAAAATTCCGCAATCAGTTTAAAATTGCAAAAGATACAGGCTGCTGAATATGGAATTGTTAGTTCCTTTAAATAAGTGAACCGGAGTGTATATTTAAATGCAGTCCATTTCCATTTCAAATATCCATATATTTACTTAGGTCGAAGCATTCGAATGGTTTCACCAAAACGAACAATTAACGACTGAATGCATGAAACTAAAACGTAACAGATCAGCCAACATAAGAAACACTGAATTCATTCACTGACTGAAAGAATAATGTAAAAATACAGTTATATGCTTGCAATAACATTAACTTCGGTTGGGCAGAATCTCTCTCTGTTCCTCTTGTTTATTTTTCTCTCGACAGACCATAGAGACAAAAAAACACTGAAGCAAATGGTGCACCAACCACAGCTGTATTTGTATCTAAACAAAGCTGTATTTGTATCACAACCACATACATTATAACATATTGATACAATTATGTAAAAGCTTTTTAAAAAAAAAATATCGTGTCCTATAACATCCCAGGAAGAGATTAAGGAGAGATGTGCGCTTTCTAGTTTTACACTTACTGATTGGGACCTACAGTTTTACACCGGTTCTGAACGGTATTTTGAGAAGCCTTTTCATGGCTAAGTACTCGATAGTGTCGCAATCACTAAGCGAGGTGACCGCCTTCGAAAGAAATGTAAGGAGGTCTGAGCAGGGATCGAACCCACGTTCTCATGTACAAGAGCCGCGCACGCTAACCATTGCACAACCGACGGTCAGGTAAAGGTTTAAGCTTTTACTTACTCTAAATGACCAGACTAATATTATGTAAATAACAGGGCGATTAATGCTGCGCCTGAAAGTATGCATTGCAACAACATACCAGCTCGCTAAACCAGTAGCATGAATTCGCCTCAGTTAAGGTAATTCTCCACTATTCGAGGTGGTTCTACATTATTCAAGAGGTTAATTCATTAATTAGTAGAAAGATAACCAACAACAACGACTAGTAGGTTCTTGAATTCGCAAGAGATAACTACATTTGAGTATGGTGAGTTCGTATACATACCTGAGGTCTTTGGAACGGAGAGTTCAGTTTGTGATTAACCGCCGGAAAGCATGCAACGGGATTTTGTAGTAAACCATGAGAGTTATTGTAAAGTAGTGTAAATAGAGTGAACTGTTGTAATTATCGTAATTTAAAACGAACCTTGTTTTATTATTGGGTATAAAACAGCGCTAAAGGACGAATAAGGAAATTCGTAACAATATTAATCATTGTGTCTCAAACATATAATATTGTATAGTAAACACATTGTGTTTGGACACAAGTATACTATATTTGCGACAAGCTCCAAACACACGTTATATTTGCATCCAAATAGGAGAGACATACAGAATTTTCACCGTGTACAAATATCTAGTACAATGTAAGGCGAGCCCACTAACAGCTTAGAAGTTCTGATATTATTACCAATTTTTGTCAATTGGCCCCAAAGTGGGATATCACACAATTTCCGCCTAATATACCCGATGCCGGAATTCTGTAACTTTTTAACGAAAAACTTATAAAATTTCAATAAAAAAGTCTGCTGATGAAGATCTTGGCAGGATCCGAAATATCATGGATGATACACACTTTTTTACTCGACTTTATTGAAAATAATATAAAGCTAATAAATAAGCTTTATATTAAATAAAACATATAATAATAAATTTAAAAAAAAATTTTATCTGAAATAGCTATACGGTTTGCCTGGAATCATGAGACGGCATTTTGCAAAATTTCTTTTGAAAAACTCTGTTTCTATTAATAGAAATATAGAATGGTCTTGAGCTTGAATATTAAAATAAAATAAAAGTAAGTTTTCCAAAATATCTCGAGAACCTTAAAATCTAAACCTTCCAGCATGTCTTTTGTAGGGTTTTAGTACAGATACAAATGCATACAAAATAAGTTTTAAAATGTTTTATAACCCAATGTGTACAAAACCAGATGCGAATCGGTTTCGAGTTCGTTACGAGTCCGAAAAACATTGAAAAGTGAATCAGTGAAATTGATATATGTCGAATGGGCTTCAAACTCGTTACGAGTCCGGAAAAATCTAGAAAAGTGAATCAGTGGTATGTTTAATGTCGTAGATTCATATCTGAGTTTATAAAACCCGAAAACTTGAAGCAAATACTAAGACGATGTAAATATTAATACATAATGTAAGTGAAAAACTTCAGTGGACTAGAGCTAAAAAATATAGTTCACTACCTATATACATTTTAAATATCAGAACGAACCCAAAAAAATTAATGAAAGTGGATATTTGAATCCATTTGATTCACAATAAAAACGAACCCGACACCGATTCGAATATGAAGGCCGATGTGAGTTCGAGAGAGGTCCGAATACTTACAAAAAACTGTCCACCTTTTTCAACAGGAATTTCATACGCAATCGGATTTATTATGTGTCCGTAACGGATGTACGCTTCGGACAATATGGGTCCGTCTTTTTTTGCTTTTTCTATTTTCAATATTTCGAAATAGTTCGAAAGCTGGCACAAAATTTGGATTATTTATTGGATAAACAAAGGTCGAAAAGCAGGCGAAATATTTAAAATAAAAAAAACTAAATTGACCTCAAGCTCGAAGAAAATTTGGATTATTTATAACCAAACTATTATAAAATTTCCCAAATCTTAAAGAGCGTCTCATTTTTATTTCTAGTATGTACATTGCGAGAGAGTATAGGGTTTATCGTTTTTCCTGAAATTTTGGTTGTGTATTTTGCTCGACCTATAGACCTAATGAGTCTTATAAAATTATTATGACTCCTTTAAAGTTGATAATATAATTTACTTGGAAAAATATATTTTTGACGGTTCTTTAAAAATTATATTACATTTATAAATTTTAGTTTTTTTTTTGTTTGTTATTTAATTTAGCTTGTTGTAACCTTTTCTTCTCTTCAATCTAGCCTTTGGTGTTCCTCAAAAGTTGGCAACACTTTATGCAATATTCAAAAACATCTTCAAAAGGTTGCATACTTTTCGAAATATTCAATGAAGATAGTACGGGATAGAAATGAGAAATAATTATTTAATACTCTTTATTTGTCTGTAGGAGTGAAATAAAATTGTCTGTAGTACATAAATTCTTTTATTATACTTTTATTCAAATAATCGCCAAACATCTCATACTCTAACTGATACACATCTTATTCACAAACTACTGCCGCTAAAGCCCAACCAAGTATAAGAAACACAATGGACATTGACCTATTGTCCCATTTAACTAAGACTGCTAGACTGAATGAGGAGTTCCAAGTGAATCTTTTGAAAACTCTGATACTGCAATGTCCGTTCCTGCAGAGTTCGCCAAAATATCCCAGGCTAAGGTTAAACTTAGTTGCCACTTTGACCTCTATTAAAAAGTAACGAAATTGAGTAGTTGCTTGAGCTAACTTTTTTAAAGTTAAGATAATGATTCGGAAATCATCAGTAGAAAAATGCCCAAAGAAATCCCTATTGAAATGAAATTCTATCGCAAATGCAATCTATGGATAGAAAATCATAATTTACTAGCGGGCAGTTGAAGATTTGCTTAAATTTGTTTTAAAGCAACCATATGTTTTTTTTAATGGAAACATCACAAGTCTTACTTCAAGAGGACAGTGAAGAACAAAATTTAATAGTATAAAAACAATATTCTCAATAATTTAAATCCCTTTGTGATTGTAATAGATCTTTTCTCCGTGATTAAGTCTACATTGTTTAAACAGTATTTATATGTTTGCTATTGTCTACATTTGTCTTTTACCAGGGATTTTAGTTAGTTTTACTAAATATTTTAGTACAAACGCAGTTTTACTGGTGGCAGCAGCACTGGATGTCGGCGATAGATGAATACAAATTTATTGCCATCATTTATTTTTGCTTCGTGATGGAGTTTAATGAAAGGCAACCAGATACCTTCATGTTAAGTGTTTTTTTTCTTTTTCATTTTCCAACGCACCGAACTGACAACGGCAGCAGAAGCAGCAGCAATCAACAGTCGGAAATGTGACTACTATATGAGTTGTCTGCCACTGCCACTGCCACTGCTGCTGCTGATGCATCTGCCACAACATCCTGGCCAGTATCGTTCTCGCGACCAGCATCTATAGTTGAAGGTGTCTGTAAACTATACCATTTTGGAAGTAACAAGTTTGTAAGCTGAGACAAATTGCTCTCTGCCGTTTAACGCGGCATTTAAATATTACATTTCTCATCACTTCCTGGCCATGAGGAATAGTGGCAAGTCAATCGATCAGTGGCTAAAAAAGTAGAGTGGCGATTTTGCTTTTGACCCATTTTAAAATCGTGCAAGCAACAAAGTATGTATATTAAATGATTTCCATAGGATTAAAGGTAATAGTATTTAACTCTGTCACGTTAATAGCTGTGTTCTTTTGACAATGAAATGACTCGGGACAGCACTTAAGTTACGCTGCAATTTTTCATTTTGTAGTTAGTCATCGATCTGCTGGAATTGTTTCAGTGGTATTAATGGCGATGCTGTTTAATTTGTTGCAGTTATTAAAACTTATGAATCAGCCAGTGTGGCCGTCTGTGGTGCAATGGTTAGTGTACGCGCCTCTTGTACATGAGATCCTGGGTTCGATCCCTGCTCTGACCACTTTAAATTTATTTCGGCGGCCGTCACCTCGCATAGTGCCGGCGACACTAACGACTATTTAGCCATGAAAAACCTTCTCAAAATGCCGTTCGGAACCGGTGTAACAACTGTAGGTCCCAATCAGTGAACATGAAATTAGAAAGCGCACAGCTCATTGGTTTTGAGAAGCTCTCCCCATTTCCTTCATGGAATGTAATGGGAAACCATTTATTTTTAGTTAATCAACCAGTCCCGTTACAAGTAGTTTATCGTCGTGAAAAGTTTATTTACAAAAATGTTTTTAAAAATAAATAAATGTTGCATTCTGGTTAGGGTGCACGACTCTAGAACAACATAAGAACGTGGGTTCGATCCCTACACAGACCACCTTACATTTCTTTTAACGATGCTCACCTCGCTTAATGACGGCACCGCCACTGAACATCCATTCAGAGCCGCTCTAAAACTGTAGTTCCCAATGAGTGAGTGTAAAACTACAAAATGTACAGCTCACTGATTGTGAGAAGCTCTCCTCTGTCCCTTCATGGGATGTAATGGTGACATATTTTTTTTTTTATTTTATGTTACATTGTTTAGATTTCCTCATTTAAATACTTGTACAATAAATTATTTCCAACAACCAATTCATTCACACCAGTCCCTATTAGCCTTATTTGGCAGTGAAGGGAATAAAATACAAATGGCTGATGACATAAAGCAAATGCAACTGAACACAATTTTCAATAATATATTAGTAGCAGCTCTTTTATTGTCACCTTAAACATATTCTCATCCAAGTTCAAGTAGATGCCAAAGTACATAAATCATTCTTAAAAGCGATATATTTCTTCCTTCCTGCTGATCTCAGAAAAAGTACAACCAAAAAGGCCTTATGGTCTACCAAAATTATTGTACACAGCAGGGTTTCCCAATCCTCTTTTGCACTATAGATTTCCTTAAGCATCTCAATTTGTTTAGCCCTTTTGATCAGATTTAGATGATGTTAATTAACACGAAAACCCGAAATATAAATGTCATGGAAACCAAATTTTAGAATTTTTTCCGATTTTTAAAGTAATCGTTTATTAAAATTTCATTTATTATTTTTTTTATTTATTTATTATTATGAAATACAAAATGATATTAGGAGATGAAGCTATGACTGCGATGGCCTTAAGGTCTGTTTTTATTAAAATAATGCCTTGAGAGCTTTCACTGATGCCCAACAATGTAATAACGGAATCCCCATGGGACTACGATCCCCAGATTGGGAATACCTGCAACAAACCATACAACAAAAGAATCAGCGGTAAGTAAACATGTTGCTGCATGTAATATGAAAACAATTGTAAAACATGGAAAACTATGAAAATTGTTGTCAAACAATTGGCGATGCAAACTGTAAACAAACATACCCAATATCTTGGTCTCACTCCCAGTGTCGTTGGTTCCACATCCAACCACAAAATCCAAAATAAGAATACATTTGCAATGCCGCCAATTATAATGACTACTATTGTATATAAATCAAAATGTTCAAAATGAATAAGGTTTTTTATGAATTGTATGAAATAGTAATGAACAGTGTTGCCAGGGGGTAAGAATTTGTCATTATGTTAAAATCAATAACGTGCAAGTATCTAAGCATACAAACATATCGATGCAGGGGAAAATTGAAATTCAAACAATTAATCCTTACTCGAGTAATGAGCCGAAACGAAAAAACTAGTGTTAAGGTCTTTACAAAATTTTTAATTTTGTTTGCTTTTGGGGGAATTTTATTAATATTTTTAATGTTCAGGTTTTTTTAACATTCTGGCAACATCGTTAAATAACTATTCTATAAACAAAACAAAAGACTTAAGCAGCAAACGCTACTTTTAGGCTACATACAGTCTAGGTAGGTATTCAGTCCTCTGCATCATTCTTCCCGCCACGAATTATCTTTTATTCTTTCTGGACTTTATTACGACCACATATTTCTCTATATTTGGCTTTTGGGGTTAAGAATATTTGTATTACACTTTATTGTCTTAAGCAAATTTTCGCAACGTTGGGTGAACTCAAAAACTTGTAAGAAGAAAATAGAAAAGAAACAACCAATCATGTCTAAAGAAGAGTCGCTGCACTTTTGAAAGGAGTTAGTGAATTATGCGCTGGCTTTTTTACGAGTTATTGATTAGGACCTACACACAGTGGCCAATTTGGAATTTTATCCATAGCTACCAAAGTAAAGAAGATATCTCTAAAAATTTTTTTTCTCAATTCAGAAAAAAATCAAACAATTTTTGGAAAAGAAATTTAAATATTTTTTTATTTTTTATTTTTAATTTTTTATTTATTCTAATTTTTTATTTTTATTGTTTTTCAATTTTTATTTTTTTTTAATTCAATAAACATTTTCCACCATATATTCATATATAAAATAAGAAAAAAATTATCAACTCAAAGAGAAACCATATTATAAAATAAATATTAATCAGATTCTTCAGTATCAGATTCAGAGAAATCATCTTCATGATGATGCATTATAAGCAAGCTTCTAAGTTCCTTAAACATGGTGTTCCATAAGATCCCGTGAAGGGATTGGGCAGAGCTTCTCACAATCAGTGAGATGTGCGCTTTCCAGTTTTACACTCACCGATTGCGACCTACAGTTTTATTCTGGTTCCGAACGGTATTTTGAGAAGCTTTTTCATGGCTAAATACTCTATAGTGTCGCCATCACTAAGCGAGGTGACCGTCGTCGAAAGAAAAAACTTTAAAAACTTGTTTAAAATAAATTTGTTTATTATTTATTTGTCAAAATTTATATCTAAAAATTTCAAGCGGACATGGAACTATATTTGCTATTATTTTGATGATTTTATAAATTTTTTTGGATTTATTAAATTTTTACCCTTTGCTTGCAATCGACCAGCAGAAATCAGCAAGCATTATGTCTACTCTTTTTCTAGCGAAACTGTTTTCGAGTGCCATTATTGTTTGATGAAATCTTTCGCCAGTTTCGTCTGTTTGTGTGGACGATTGTCGTTCGTAAAAATCGAAATGTGCATGTAACATGTGTGTTTACGCCTGTCGCTGATGATGTGCCTGTCGCCCAACCATCACTACCTGTCTGATTGTATCAGCGGTTGATGTCACACAGCGGCGTTAAGGGACTTGTTGCTTGTGATTGTCAAGCATTTACTCAACGGCGTCGTATACATCAAAAAATCGTAGAAGCGGCAACAGGCACATCAGCCCTGCAAATTTAAAGTGTTGAAAAAAAATTAAAATAAATTGAAAATAAAGTATAGTACGTGGGACGGGCCCACTACTACTAAATAAATGGAAGAAAGTGTGTTTTTCTTTTTGGTCCATTTGTTGCCCCTGCGGAACGTCGGAAGAGGCAATTCCCGACCAACGACATCCACTGCACGTCGGACGTACAAGTTCCCGGCCAACGTAGACGAAGAGGTGAGCAAAAAGGGCACCAGCCGAAACAATGTGGATTTTCAACGACATATTAACGCCAAGTTTGTCGAAAGACTTCATCATGTTGTCAATATAATCACGGTTCTCTGCTGAGCGATTTTTGCACAGAACGTTTTCAATTGCCGCACGAATTGAGTTCCATGTATTTAGTTCAGTTTCATCTCGTATCCCTTAAAAATGTCGCTATGTCTGTACCTCGTTTCTGTAGTTCTCGAATCGAAAAAGTTTTCACATGAAACATGTGAATTGAAACAAAAACGCTAGGAATCGGTACAAAAAATCGCTTCTCACATGTGAATGTTTCTACAACGTTTGTTTTGCGAAAACTTTGTGTGACGTACTGCTTTTTTCATTCTTATTGAAAAAATGCGAGAAAATCTGTTTCTAAAAAGTAGTGAGTCGAAAAAATTAAAATGTGGAACGTCAAAAATACTCACAAATTAAAACGGTGCGAGATTTTGATATTGTTTCTACAAAAAGGTTTTTTAAGAAATTAAAACTTATTTTTTAAGTGGAGAAGATAAGAACTATATCTTTTCTGTTATGTATTTCAAATAATTTTTCCAAAATATTACAGAACAATCAAGAAAGCAAAAAT
The DNA here is from genome assembly GCA_963931995.1 of Phaonia tiefii. Taxonomy (NCBI): domain Eukaryota; kingdom Metazoa; phylum Arthropoda; class Insecta; order Diptera; family Muscidae; genus Phaonia; species Phaonia tiefii. The sequence goes on from OZ008367.1 coordinate 53,368,563, forward strand.
AAAATGCAGTTGAATACATGTCTATACTTCTTTTTGTTGTTCTTTTTCGCACTAGTTTATTTTGTTTGTTTATATTTTTTTCTTACTTGACAGCTTTCTTGGAATATTCCAATCAAAACTTCATCAGTGTTGCCTCTTTTCGCATTGATATACAGAAACACTTTTTACTCACAAATCGAGAAACGATGGAATTTTTTGTTTCATGCTTAATGTGAAAACTTTTTCGATTCGAGAACTAAAGAAACGAGGTACTGGACCGTTAACTACAACTGTTAAAAAAAATTGATATAAAATATATTGCAGTCACACACTTTTAGTTACACAAAATTACCCTCTTTTAATTTCTCAATTGATAATTTTGGAAAAGTGTTGTTTTTCAAGTATGGTAATGCATTTTCGTTAACGCGATCCAAGCGCTTTAAAATATTCTTTATAACTCCCAGCTTGATATAAAGATCCGGAAGCATTACACAGTGCAACGCGAAAAATTATAACCATATACGACACCGCTACGTGATAAAATACCAAAAAAAAAGCACCCCTGTCTCCCAGTTTTGCCCAAAGTCCTCCAGGTTTTTTTTTATGGGCCCCCAAAGAAGTGGGGCCTCGGTGTCATTTTTACAAAAAAGTGATAATTTTCTCAAGGTCATATCTTACATACCGTTCGGAATTTTGATTTACTCTCTGAGGCAAAGTTGTAGCTCTTGTCATAAAGAACATATAAATCAAAAAAAAAAACTTCATCTTCAAGGTCAAAATCGCGAAAAACTTTAAAAAATGAGCGAAAATCGCCGAAAAAGCGTTTTTTTTATTTTCCGCTTTTACGAACAAATTTACTTTATGGAAAATCCGCCAATTTTCTTTGGCCTGGTAGGGCTTACAGCGGTGATTAAAACCCGAAAGTTTTTATAAGGAGGCCGATCCAACTTCTTGAGATATAGGCCTTTATACCTTGAGTATATAATCGCTTATATCTCACCCATTTCTTATCCGATCTGCTTGAGATGGGTATCGTTGAGAATACCTTTGAAAACACTATAAACTTGTATATAAATATGTCAATTTTTATTAACTCATTGGGGCAAATTAAAAAAAAAATATTTTTTAACCTCACTTTTTTAATAAAAATCTGGTGTTCTCAAAAAACAGCTATAGTAAACTTATTTCTTCCTCGACTCAGTAAAAGACAACACTTCAAGCTTTTTTTTAAGGTATAATACTCCGCATTAACCCTTCTAAGACCGGAGATAGTGAGGTTTTTCTAACAAAAGTACTTTCTGGGAGCCAAAATTTCGCTTAAAAATAATTGAAGTGTAAGAAAATAAGCGATTTCTTAAAAAAAATTTTGATTTCCAAACCTTTAAACGTAAATAATTGTCAGTGAGGAGGCCGAGTGTGTAAGTGCACTGTACCTTCACTGATAGTAAGTGGATTCTAATAAAAATTCTCAAGCTAGTGGGTGAGTTCCCGTACCCAAACTATCAAACAACTACCTGGAAGCAAACATCTGCATTGAATTCACATAAAATCAACCCAAAATATAAAAAAATACCTGGAAACACATTGTACCTCTTGTCATAAGGATGAAATTGTGAACATATAAATCACAAAAAAAATTTCTATCAAAAAACTACTTGGAAGCAAACATCTGCAGTGAATTCACATAAAAACAACCCAAAATATAAAAAAATACCTGGAAACACATTGGAGCTCTTGTCATAAAGATGAAATTGTGAACATATAAAATCAAAAAAACTTCTATCAAAAAACTACCTGGAAGCAAACGTCTGCATTGAATTCACAAGGGACGCAGCACACAATATAAAAGCAACACGACGCTCACATCGAGGCATAACACAGCGCGACGTTAACGAGAGCTCAGCGGTGAAAGTTATAAAGTGAAAGTGAAAGTAAAAAAAGTGAAAATGCTACAGCATAATTCGCACACAACATTGGCAACTGACAATTTCAATTTGCAGTGTGAAAATATTGATTTATTTTGCTACGTTTGCGGTCATCAAATCAGAAAAAATAGTTCTACAAAATTGCAAAAGGAAAAGAATCTTTTAACTAGTGCATTCAAGACAGCATATAAGATATTTTTCGACGAAGAGACGACCGGTGAAAATTACACACCTAATACAGTGTGTCGCCAATGTTATAACAATCTCATGGCTTGGTTGAGTGGAGGCAGAGGTACTATGAAGTATTGTAAGCCGGTAAACTGGATTAATCGCCCAGGTGATCATGATGAAACCAGTTGCTATGCATGCGTAAATTACACATGTGGTCTAAATCGATATGCTGAGAGGAACAAAATTATAAAGCAACTATAACAGCCACACTAGCAGTGCTTGCACCTGAAAATTTTGTATCACCAAGGCCGCCAACTCCAGATCGTATTACAGTATGTGCAGGAATGACTAGAGCAAGGGATCATCGATAAGGGCGGCTTTCCAAAATTCTTTTGTTTTCTTTGTAATTGGGATTTGCGCTCACCTCTGAATCAATACCAATGTAATTCGAGGAGACCAAGAGGAAGTGTGGAGGAACAAATGAAACAACATAAACTGAGGAATGCACTTTTAATAGCCAATACTCAAGACATCTTGCTGCCACCGCTCCACATAAAATTGGGAATTGTTAAAAAATTCATCGAAGTGGCCGTTGTGAATTGCCCAAACGCATTCGACTATTTGAAAAGCGTTTTCCCACAGCGTAGCGATGACAAAATTAAAAAAGGTATTGTAGTAAATTTAAAACGAATTTTTGTTCACCTCATTGTACTATTTTCACTTTGTTAATGTTTTCTTTTTTGTCTTTATTTTTTGTCTTCATTTAACAAGCGTACTTAATGGCCCTGGCATTAGAAAGCTATTCAAGAGCAACTTTGAATCATCGCTTCATGATTATAACACTATGCATCATTTTGCAACCTAAACATTTTGATACGCTTGAGACTCAAACAACTGATAGTTACTGGTGAGTGAAGAAAAACCCTAGTTGGGTTTGGTCTGATTGACTAAGGTTTTTTCTTAATTGGCATTTGAAGTTTTAGGCTTAGAAATGAACTTTTGATAAAGAGAACACTTTTTGTAATACATCCCAAAAACTATTCACATATTTGGTCAAGTGCCTTCGACAAAGTTGTAGCTCGTGAACTAAACAAAAAATAAATAAATGGTTTCCCATTACATCCCATGAAGGGACCTGGGATAACTTCTCACAATCACTGAGCTGTGCGCTTTCCACTTTTCACTCACTGATTGGGACCTACAGTTTTACACCGATTCCGAACGGTATTTTGAGAAGCTTTTTCATGGCTATATACTCGATAGTGTCGCCGTCACTATGCGAGGTGACCGCCGCCGAAAGAAATTTTAGGTGGTCAGAGCAGGGTTCGAACCCAGGATCTCATGTACAAGAGCCGCGCACACTGACCATTGCACCACCGACGGCTCGTGAACTGCCGTACAAAAAACTCTCAAACGTTTATTGCCCATATATTACTTACTTTACTTTAAAGTTAAAAATAAATAAAAACAAAACCTGTAAAAAACGGCGAAAATTTTATTTTTTACATTTTAAAGTTTTTGATCATTAAGGTCAAATAAACGCTTTTTGTAGGGCAGTTCACGAGATACAACTTTGCCGAAGACACCCAATAAAAATCTTAAACAGTTTTCGAGATGTAGGCATGACCAAAAGTGTTATCTTATCAAATATTCATTTCTAAGCCTAAAACTGCAAACGCCAATTAAAAGAAAACCTTAGTCAATCAGACCAAACCCAGCTATGGTTGTTCTTCTCTCATCAGTAGCTTTCAGATTTTTTTGGTCTCAAGCGTATCAAATTTTGGGTGTCTCACTGTGTAATCATTCAATGGCATGGATTTACCTTCAGCGTGTATGCACCAGAGTCTTGGTAAGGGATCGAGACGCGGAACCGGAAGCAAGAGAATGGGTGAAAGAAATGCTGTATTATTTTGACAAAATCGGCACATCGATGACATTAAACCTGCATTTTCTTCATTTTCATTTTGACGATTTTATCCAACAACTCCCTACCGAATCCGATGAGCAAGGAGAACAGTTTCACCAAACCACAATGCCCATGGAAAAACGGTACAAAGACAAAAAACTCGACGCATTGCTTGCAGAGGTAATATCAATTTTATTGATGCATTGTTTTGCATTCCTTTTGACGTAGAATACGTCTTAGCTTACGGTATGAGGAGTCATGTCAGGTTTTTATTGTTGTAATCTTTATTTCATTGAATTTGAGGAAACGGCTAGATGAATTTTTTTAAAATTTTTTTTTGTAGGTAAATGAAGATGTTATCTTTCGTTTGATATACATTTCATATTGGTTGATATATTTCTAGTATTTTAATTTCTCAAATGAAAATTGTTTAATCACATACACTCAGACATATGTGTGGTGTTTGGTTGAGTGTTTTTGGTTGCTCAACATTGCTTAGGAACATGTATCTAGTAAAAAGTGAAACGAACAGCAAGCTAATGTTGCTTGGCAACATGTATCTAGTAAAAAGTGAAACAAACAGTAAGCTAACGTAATAAAGCTTTTTTGCGAAAGCTTCAATAAAGCTGTTGTAACATTAATTTTGAATTGTAAAGCGTAAAGCTTTCACACAACGCTCGAATGCTAATGCGAAGACTCGATAAGGTAAACCTTTTTTAATATTAGGGCGGCCCTCTCAACATTCGCAGAACTTATTTCAATAAAAATATTAATTAAAATACATAAATTAAATTAAGTTTAAAAAAATTGAACATAATATTTTTTTTTTTAAACGGACTTGAATCAAATGCCGTTGGTAAATATAAAAATTACAGCAGACAGTTGTCCGAGGCCTTCGGCCACGGACTGTCCCTGCAGGCTGTGTCAGAGACACGGCCATTAAGTTTAACGTAGAATACGTCATCCGATAAGACAGAAAACATATATAACAATAAATGATAAATAATATAAGCAAATGAATTTATTGTTATATATGTTTTCTGTCTTATCGGATGGCGTATTCTACGTTAAACTTAATGGCCGTGTCTCTGACACAGCCTGCAGGGACAGTCCGTGGCCGAAGGCCTCGGACAACTGTCTGCTGTATTTTTTTGATTTCTTTTCTAATTCATTTCCGGTATGTTGGTGGAGTCACAAGATCACCCTGTATGATGTTAATGAAGTATCTGAAAAAGAAAAAGCTGATGATGGAGGGCAGTCTGGAAGTAACGTGCCTGTGGACACCATAAGTTCTGAATCAGAGTCAGATTCGGACGACGATTTGGATCCACAACTTAAGAGAGTGCGATTTGCAAGTCCAGGGCCATCAACATTATAAACATAATACAAATTTTTTATAATTTTTGTAATAGATAGCATAGTATTGTAGTGCTATCCCTGCTGAGACTACTAATCCCTACAACACTGAGTCATTATTACTAAATATCCATGCTACTACTCTTTGTTACAACCCTAACTCTAAATGTCAACCCATGCCACCTAAGGACTAAGATTAATAAAATCAGTAATAGTATAATAATGAAACCTGCAACATGCCTTTTCACTTACGGGAGAAGGCTTTACAGTATCTCAATGTTGAAGTAAAGGAAAAAACAAATGAAATTAAAAAATTCTCGGGAAATTTTTCACTTTTGCGGCGTTCTAAGGGCTACCTAAACGGTGTTAAGAATCATTCCTAGGAAGTTCATATGTTCTCGAAAGTTGTTTACTGAGATTTTAGGATAATTCCTGTAGTTGAATATTTCGTTGAATTTTGAACGGTTTGCTACCTATGGACCTGAACAGGGGGAAAAATGTAAAAAAAAATTGAATTTTTTAAAGTTGACTTTTTTTTGACTTTGAAGATGAAGTTTTTTTTTGATTTTATGTTTAAATTTTTTTTCTTTATGACAAGAGGTACAACTTTGCCTCAGAGAGTAAAAGTAAAAATTCCGAACGGTTTGCAAGATATGAGCTTGAGAAAATGATTTTCCAAAAATGACACCGAGGCCCCACTTCTTTGGGGGCCCATAAAAAACAAAACCTGGAGGACTTTGGGCAAAACTGGGAGACAGGGGTCCTTTTTTTTGCTCTTTTATCACGTAGTGGTGTCCGCATATGGTTATTTTGCCATGACTTAAAAATTACACACTGTGATATTTTTTGAAGGGGGATCAATGGTGGACGAATTACATTAAATTCGCCAACAACTTGCGAATCGCGTTTTGGCCAATCTCGCTTTTCGTACTGATGCGTTCCAGAATTAGTTTCATGGTATCATACGACTCATGCATTCCAAGAGCATACATCAATGGCACTGGTTTAACGCTGCTGTTTTCAAATAGCAAGACTACTTTTAAGCTTCTGGTTGAAGAGTCTATGAAAGGACGCCATAAAGATGGATTATAGTTGCAGATTCCCATTTCATTCAATGAACCGGGAATATCTTAACAATATGCATAAGCTGCGTCCTCGGAAAGCATGAAATAAGGCATATATGACTCTTGCCGGTATTTGTAAGATGTAACTTTTACACCTGGTGCCAGCACGTTGACGTTTCTTAGTTCCGAAGCCAAATTCATTGCATTATTTTGAGATAGCTTCAGATTTCGAATGATTCTATCTAAATGTTCCTGTGAAATTAATGATGGATACGATATTGTATAACTGGCTGAAGGTAATAAGAATCAGCATGATGTAATGATGTTGCTGAAGTTTGTAATTGTACTTCATAGGACGCAGTATCATATTGGTATGTCGATGGATGTACTGGGACAGGCAATTTATCACTGTGTGCAACTGGTACGTAAGCACTTCGCACACCTTTGTATATAAAACCGGATCGTTGTATAAGAATAAATTATTGTGTATTCCATTTATAGTCTATCTACGTGAACTTTCTGTTTCGACTGAGACCATTTACATCGTTCTTGCACGCGTAGCAATTTTATGTATCATGTTCCCCTGGATCGGTCTATATCATTGGAAGTCCAAATGGCATCGAATATCGCAGTAATTTCCACCATTTGTTTAATGCACTAAAACATGTGATCCCCGTAAATTCAGGTGCATGATCAACATTTCGCATTTCTTCAGCGGGGGTAACCAAAAAATACTGCTTGTAAGCTTTGAGGGCATCTTCCACCAAATGTCGTCGATGATTTTTCGGTGTAAATTTTCAACACGCACAAAACAAAACATATGTAATTTTTCGCAATGTAATCTGCATTTTTCGTCACTCATTTTTCTATTTTTTCAAAATGGTCAATAAAATGCTTATATTTTTGATGTGTTAGCGGGTAGGGACTAATCTATCATAGCGAACACTTTGATATATATGTTGTAGCATCTGATTGTAATATAGATGCCAATCCCAAAATCCCGAATCCCAAAATTATGATTATGATTATTATGGCCCCAAATTGTATGAGGTAAACTAATTCTGCTTCCAAATAGATGTCTCTTATTTCAAAGGTTACATTTTGTCGAAAAAAAAAATAAAAATGTATTTAACAACAGCTTTTGCAGGTTTTTCCCTCAAATAAAGTCAAAAATTACCTTAAATCTACTACAAATTTAAAATCGAAATATCTCGTTATTTTCGAGCTAACGTTTTAAAACGGAGTATACCATTGGATTCTATGACCCAAAAGTTGGTTGGGGTGTCTCGGTGTTTTTGTGTGTTATTTTCAAATTTTACTTACAGTGTAATCAATGGGTTTACATATGTTGGTACAATATTTAATATTTGGCTCTTAATATTTTCAATTTCCCTGCGACTCAGGTCCGCCGTTTCCGTCTCGCAAAGTATTTTGATTGGTCGACAGTATGGTGTATAAGAAGGTCTATTGTTTTTCCAAAAAACTGTCGTTCTGTTCTGCACTTGCAGTGCTACAATACAAATTGAAAATTAATATTGGTCTATCATGTTTCCTTCGCAGTCATCAAATTTTTCCTATATGTGGAATGGCCACTGCTGCCATCACAACACCATTTGTAGACAGCAGTTAAATGGGTGTTATTATTACTTGTAGATGGGCTTTCAAAACTTTCAGGGTATGCTTCCATAATCCTATTTATTGTATGGTCCACAAGACTTTGTAGTGGCACTTCAGGATAATAATCAGTGACTATAATGTCACTAGGATAGCACTTTTTTTTTGGCGAAGCGTAATATTTCGTAGCATGGATATATCGGCGTTTTGGTTTCTTGCTGATTTCTTGTTCAAGTTCCAAGTGTATAAGGTATGTCCAAGATCTACAAATAGTGCCAGCGCTTTATCGTCCGAAAATTTCGATGGAAGTGGCTTCGGTTTGTTTATATTTTTCATTACCTTTCCGCTAAACTCCCCATCGCCATTTACCATTCCTACAACTTTGGAAGCACTGTGCTTTCCAGCTTTATACAAACTGCAGCTTGCAGCTACCAACAATCCTTCCGATGGCACTTCCTCTGTAAGCCCTGACTTCTTCTTGACTTGCGTTTCCCTGCAGCACTCTGAAAGCTCTTTTTGCGGTTGTCCAACATTTTCATTTGCTTTTTTTTTTCAATAATACCAATGGTGTATCTAGCCACTCTTGGTGAGTTTTTTCGAAAAACACCTTACTTCTGCCACAGGTCTTGCACTTTTGGATAAGCCTACGAGCAAAATTTCGCAGTTTCTTTCCAATTTCGCACTGCCCTTTCTGGGAATAGTTAATTTGGCTCAAAACGGTACCAAAAGCATAATTTTCCACAACGAGAAACTTCGTGGTGGGGATCGCTTCTTCGTGCCATATTAAAAAAAGGGTGCGTTTTGCCACTGACATTCTGCTAAAAAGTACAATAAATTGAAGGCTCGTGGTACTCGCAGTTCAATTTTGGATATTTTGGACACACAATGGTTTACAGCTACAGGAAAATTTAAAATTACACGGAATCCAGGTGAATTTTGTAAGTTCTACTCCACGAAATGAGGTGTATGTTACAATGGGCGAGTTGCTAATACACTTAAACACGATTACGTTTTATAAATATCACAAGTATACACAGATCACAACCGCAGTTTTTTCATATAATGCATACCTTGGCGTTAGTATACAGGGTGATTCAGGAAGTTCCGGACAAATTTCTCCAGCGTATTCCTTGGCTCATTTCATGAAGAAAAGTCCACTAGGACCATGTCTGAGAATGCAAGGGTGCGAAATGGCAGTGGGTTCAAAATTTTCGGATTGGCGGTCGGAGGGTAGTAGGGTAAAGTTGCTAACTTCTGAGCCAGTGGTCGGATTTGCTTGGGCTTGTTGGAAAGGTCTTTAAGAGGCCTTTCAGAATCAACATAAAAAGTAGAAAAAAGTCAAATCGCCGAGATACAGAGCTTTCGGAAAAATGGAAAAAAAATCAGATAACCCCAATTTGCTCAGTTTGATGGCAGGTAACATATGTGTTTTTTTTCTGTTGGAAGATAGCCATACCTCTTACCTTTCTAAAATGACCTAAACGAAACCCAGAGGTCCTACCGTTCCAAAGTTATGACCATTTTACTGCAATGCAAAAATGTTTGATTTTGTTTTTGCAAGCGAAATAACAGCACACATTTATTTGTTTTTGTAAATTTACACGTTTAAGATTTTATTTTATTGAAGTTTTAAGAATAAAGAAACATTTGATGTTAAAGGAAGTTTTTAATGTGGTTCCCATTTTCTGCTAAACACAATTGCAGCCGTTTCCGAACCACATCCGCCACGTTTAGTTCACTTACACTGTGTAATTTTTTAAGTCATGGCAAAATAACCATATACGGACACCACTACGTGATAAAAGACTAAAAAAAAAAAAGACCCGTGTTTCCCAATTTTTCAAAAGTCATGCACTTTTTTTTATGGGCCGCCAAAGATTTGGGGCCTCGGTATCATTTTCGTAAAATGTGATCATTTTCTCAGGCTCATATCTTGCAAACCGTTCAGAACTTCGATTTACTCTCTGAGGCAAAGTTGTAGCTCTTGTCATAAAGAACATAAATTGCGAAAATATAAAATCAAAAAAACTTCACCTTCCAGATCAAAATCGCAAAAAACTTAAAAAATTCAATTTTTTTTACCTTTTTTCCCGTGTTCAGGTCCATAGGTAGCAAACCGTTCAAAATTCAAGGAAACAATCAACTACAAAAATTTACCTAAGATCTCAGTAAACAAATTTCTAGAACATATAAACTTCCTACAGATGATTCTTAACACTGTTTAGGTAGCACGCAAAAGTGAAAAATTTGCCGAAAATTTTTTAATTTAATTTTTTTTACCTTTTTCTCCTGTTCAGGTCCATAGGTAGCAAAAAATGAAATATGCCTGGCCAGAACCATGTGTTTGTCCAAGGGTTAACATCGTTTAGGTAGCGCTTAGGTATCACGCGATCATGCACCGACAGCAGCAGCACAGGCAATGCAGTAAGCTCAGCACACGCAACAAGGGACGCAGCACACAATATAAAAGCGACACGACGCTCACATCGAGGCATTACACAGCGCGACGTCAACGAGAGCTCAGCGGTGAAAGTTATAAAGTGAAAGTAAAAAAAGTGAAAGTGCTACAGTATAATTCGCACACAACATTGGCAACTGACAATTTCAATATGCAGTGTGAAAATATTGATTTATTTTGCTACGTTTGCGGTCATCAAAACAGAAAAAAAACATCTACAAGATTTCAGAAGGAAAATAATCTTTTAACTAGTGAATTCAAAAGAGCATATACATTGTTTTTCGTCGAAGTGGACTTGACCGGTGAAAATTACACACCTAATACAGTGTGTCGCCAATGTTATAACAATCTCATGGCATGGTTGAGTGGAGGCAGAGGTACTATGAAGTATTGCAAGCCGGTAAACTGGATTAAGCGCCCAGGTGATCATGATGCAACCAGTTGCTATGCATGCGTAAATTACACATGTCGTCTAAATCGACATTCTGAGAAGAACAAAATTTATAAAGCAACTGCAACAGCCACACTACCAGTGCTTGCACCTGAAAATTTTGTATCACCAAGGCCGCCAACTCCAGATCGTACTACAGAATTTACAGCAATGAGTACAGCAAGTGGTGTTACTTATGAAGATCCATTTGATACCGATTATGAGCCCCAACAGGGAAGAGATGGACCACAACTAATAACACAAATGGAAATGGATTTCATTGTGGCCATATTGGGATTATCGCAGCGACTTGCAATATTTTTGACAGCTTTTTTAAAGCAAAGAAAACTCACACATGCTAATATTAACTCTACGGCGTACCGCAAACGACAAGCTGAATTTCAGATGCTCTACACTCTAAATGATGACAATTCGTTCGCTTACTGCAACGATATAAAAGCTTTGGTGGTAAAAATGGGAATGAACTACATCGCTAGTGAGTGGAGATTATTTATTGATGGTTCTGTTTCAAGCTTGAAAGCAGTGTTGTTGCATGTGTCGAACCGAAAACCTTCCATTCCGCTAGCAATGGGTATCAACATGAAAGAAAGCTATGAAACATTGCAAGATATAATGGAAAAAATCAAATATTACGAAAATAAATGGAAGATTTTCTGTGATTTGAAGGTCATCAACATTTTGCAAGGGATCATCGATAAGGGCGGCTTCCCAAAATTCTTTTGTTTTCTTTGTAATTGGGAATCACGCTCACCTCTGAATCAATTCCAATGTAACTCGTGGAGGCCAAGAGGAAGTGTGGATGAACAAATACAACAACATAGACTGAAGAATGCACATGGTTCTGGCCAGGCATATTTCATTTTTTGCTACCTATGGACCTGAACAGAAGAAAAAGGTAAAAAAAATGAAATTAAAAAATTTTCGGCAATTTTTCACTTTTGCGTGCTACCTAAACAGTGTTAAGAATCATCTCTAGGAAGTCTATATGTTCTAGAAATTTGTTTATTGAGATCTTAGGTAAATTTTTGTAGTTGATTGTTTCCTTGAATTTTGAACGGTTTGCTACCTATGGACCTGAACACGGGAAAAAAGGTAAAAAAAATCGAATTTTTTTAAGTTTTTTGCGATTTTGATCTGGAAGGTGAAGTTTTTTTGATTTTATATGTTCGCAATTTTTGTTCTTTATGACAAGACCTCCAACTTTGCCTCAGAGAGTAAATCGAAATTCTGAACGGTTTGCAAGATATGAGCCTGAGAAAATGATCACATTTTACGAAAATGATACCGAGGCCCCAAATCTTTGGCGGCCTATAAAAAAAAAAGTGCATGACTTTGGGAAAAAATTGGGAGACACGGGTCTTTTTTTTTTTAGTCTTTTATCACGTAGTGGTGTCCGTATATGGTTATTTTTGTTCGTGTTGCACTGTGTTATCTTTTCACGAACTTTCACCGCAGCTTCCTCAATGCGTGCAAGTAACTGCTGACGATTGTGGATCAGCACAGAATACACACAATCTTTCATGTAGCACCACAAAAAGAAATCAAGTGGTGTGAGATCTGGAGATCGTGGCGGTCAGGCGATTGGTCCAGCTCGTCCAATCCAACGTCGAGGGAAATTGGTGTTAAGCCAATCCCGCACAATAAGCCCGTAATGCGCTGGACCAACATCTTGTTGGTAGAAAACATGATTTCGTACCGCAAGAGGTACTTCCTCTAGGATTTCTGGCATGACTTGCAAAAAAGCCAAATAATTTTGCGAATTTAACCTGGCCGGAAGTACTTTTGGCCCAATCAAGGTGTTGTCGATGATCCCAGCCCAAACGTTGACGGCAAGTCGGTGTTGAAATGCTGTTTCTTTCTTGTTGTGGGGATTGTCATCGGCCCATTCGTGCAAATTAGGGAAACTAGTTATGCCGTCTTTCGTGAATTGCGCTTCGTCGGTCCACACAATCGATCGTAAAAACAGAAATGCGTGTACATCAGTGGCAAATCGGCCGCCAAGAGTTCTTGAACTGGTGAGAAATGGAATGATTTTTTTTTTTGTGAAGGACACGCCATACCTTTGATTGTGCCACACCAACTTGGACCGCGATTCGTCTTGTGCTTGTCGTTGGGTTCTCGTCTATCGCATCCAAAATTAACTCTTCAACTGCAACGACGTCTTGTTCATTTGTGTAAACAACGTACCTTCACGAAATCGGCGGTGCGTCTCACTGAATGTTGTTTGGTTTGGTGTTCGTCGATTAGGAAAACGTAATGCATATTCACGCGCAGCAGCTCTTGCATTACCATCGCAGAATCCATACATGTAATGAAAGTCTGCTAATTCTTCGTTTGAATAAGTTGCCATTTTTAAACTTTTACTTTTTTTGTCGTTATTCAATTTTAAAAAACAGGACAAAAATCACGTGTACTGTTCGTGTTCGTAGACACTTGTTGAATGACAAAATTCTATCAATGAATACCTATAAATACTACTTACCTTTTTAGGCTGGACTGGAAAATAAAATCTTAAACGTGTTAATTTACAGAAACAAATAAATGTGTGCTGTTATTTCGCTTCCAAAAACAAACATTTTTGCATTTCAGTAAAATGGTCATAACTTTGGAACGGTAGGACCTATGGGCTTCGTTTAGGTCACTGTGGAAACAAAACAATATAACAAAACAATAAAATTTGCATGTTTAACACGAATAGCAAAACTATGATCAAAAAGGAGGAAATATTTTCCACAACACTTGCAGAACATATGTTGACTTTGACAGCTCACAGCTGTTCATCAGCTGTAAGCTGAGCTTTTATAAAATCGACAAAAATATAATGAATGTATTTGTTATTGATTGTTAAAAAAAAATTAACGATCTTTCAAAAATGCCGCTAGCAGGGCCCAATTGGCCACTGTGCTAAAGTTTAGTACAGTGTCTAAAAGGGACAGCGGTTAGCGATGCGTCTAATTGTAAGTGCGTGAAAGTTTTTAGAAAATTCAAAATTATAAATATTCCGAAAATGTAAATTGAGAAAATTAGAAACACAAGAATTGATATATTAATATTTTACAAAAATCATCATTTGCATCTGCAGAATAGCAGCTGCATCTAAAAAACATTTAAACGCATAGAAAAATTTCGTTACGCCGTAACGAAATCTTAGATATATTAACTTCATTTGGTAACTGTTGCGGTAAATAAACATTTGTAGAATCACATATATTATTGTCTTCATGATAAAAACATTAAATCGTTTATCAGAAGCGTTTACAAAAAAAAACACAGCTAAGGCTTTTACAACAGAGACGCTACAAAAGTAAATCAATAGGGACAGCAAACGACGCCATATTTTTTCCCGCTCTTTTGACATTTCTCTTCAGTAAGGTTTGCTTTTTCATCATGCAAAGACATACGAGCCAACAACGAGTCGAAATTATTAAAATTTACTACCGAAATTTGGAGTCAGTGGCCTCAACTTTAAGAGCGCTACGTCCAATTTATGGTCTTCAGCGATGAGGCTCATTTCTGGCTGAATGGCTTCGTCAATAAGCAAAATATGCATTATTGACCAGACAGCAATCCACACGTAATCCATGAGTCATCATTGCATCCCGAAAAAATTACGGTTTGGTGCGGTTTATGGGCTGGCGGCGTCATTGGGCCGTACTTCTTCAAGACCGGCACATTACTGTGAATGCAAATCGCTACCGTTCAACAATAACCGAATATTTTTGGTCCCAATTGCATAATATGGACTTGGAGGACATGTGGTTCCAACAGGACGGCGCCACAAGCCACACAGCGAATGCCACAATCAATTTATTGGAAACCAAGTTTGGTGAACGTGTTATCTCACGAAATGGCCCAGTCGATTGGCCGCCTCGGTCGTGCGATTTGACGCTGTTAGATTATTTTCTGTGGGGCTACGTCAAGTCCATGGTCTATGCCAACAAGCCAGCGACGATTGATGAACGTCGTACGAATATCGAACGTGAAATTGCAGCAGTATTGGCAGATTTATGCTTGAAAACCGTCGAAAATTGGGTTCACCGTCTGGACTTCTGCAAGCGTGCCCGTGGTGGCCAGGCAAAAGAAATCGAGTTCCATACATAATGGCATCGAACGTACTTTCACAGGAATAACGAATTTCATTGGTATCTAAAACCGGTTTTGTTTTATTTAAAAAAACTTTTGCAGCGCTCTTATTGAAAACCCCGATACAAGCAACGAAAACCAAGTGTTGTTCTTTCGTTTGCCGCAAACGAGTTCTAGTAACTCCAAGCGTTTAGAGAAACGAAACCTGCTCAAACTAACTGGTCTTTCGTCCATCTCAAATGAGTTAGAATACCTCCAAAGTCAAGAAAACACTTTTCGGGAAAAGGGAATTAAAAATAAGATATGACCAATAACCACAATTCATAAAATTAAGAACGCTGCACGCTCAAAAATCTGTATTTGCTGGGTCTTAGGAGGCAAATGTAAGGTGTTAGTAGCTTGTCTCAACCATAGTATACTTGCGTCCAAACGCATTGTGTTTGCTATACAATATTACATGTTGGTGACACAATGATTATATAAAAGGTGATTTTTTAGCAATTTTCTTTTTGGAAGCTCAGCTGATCTTGTGTAACATGTTACTCTCAAACATGTTCAGTTTGGTCTATAATTTAACCATGAATCGACTTACAAACGAACAACGCTTGCGGATTATTGAATTTTATTATCAAAATTCATGCTCGGTTAAGAAAGTTTAGCGTGCATTTCTTCCATTGTATGGTTGGTTTGGGCGACCTTCTGAGGCGGCTATTCGGAATCTTGTGTGATCGTACGATTTACCACCTTTCGATTATTTTTCGTAGGGCTATGTTAATTTTCATGGTCTATAGGGACAAGCCCATAACGGTTGACGCACTGGAAGCCAATATTGAAGAACTAATTCGTGAGATACTGGCCGATATGTTGGAGAGAGTATGCCAAAATTGGACCCAGCGTACGAACCGTTTGAGCCGCAGCCGCGCTCAACATTCACATGAAATTATCTTTTACCATTGTATTACATAGACTCTTCTATCGACTCAAATAAAGATCTCATACATTTCTTTTACTTTTTTCAAATCAAATCCGAAAGCTCTTAAAAATCACCCTTTAATGTATGGGTTTATGATCCCAAAGTGTATTTTTGTGTTAAAAACTTGATAGGAAAGAAATGTTGTGAATATTTATGGTTATGGCAAAGTATTGTTGTAGATGTTTTCACACACAAGTAGGAGTTGAGACAATTTTTGCTAAATTGCGATTTGTATATCCCTATAATGTGTGATGATATACCCAAAGGCTTGTGGAGAAGGGATCTGATGATATTCCTTGGTGGGCAAATATATTCCCAACTATCCACCATAATGAACAATTTCACAGAATTACTATTGTAAATATTTTCTATTAAAATGTAATTTTTGTACATGTACTTTTTCATAGTCATTGGTCTTGAACCAAACATTTATCAAAGAATTATTAAACAAACAATTATTTTACAACAAAAACCGGGCAGACAACAAAGAAACAAAATGCAGCAGATCTTTAATACATGAAAACAATGCTTGCAAACATATACCTGACTCCTGCAATATGTTGCTGTGACCGTTTTTTTCAGCATGTGGTCTAAAGCCCGAAGCCGTTGACGGAAAGAGTCACCAACTTCGTAGAGATCGTCCGCCAATGTGAGCTCAAATTGTTAATTCTCTTCCACTACGGAATTTCAAAAATAAGAATTTTAAGGAATCAATTTTGATTGGGTCATACGAGGACGGTCCCAAAACTAGCCGACCTAACAGAAAAGAGACAAAAAAGTTGGGAACATTTCTCTTTATTTTTCAACATAATCTCCTTTTAGCTGGATACACTTTTTGCAGCGATATTCAGTAACTTCGATACCCTGTTTATAGTAAGAACTATCATACTCCTTAGAATTGACATTAACCGCAGACTCCACCTCTTCATTGTTGGCAAATCTTTTACCACCGAGCCATTTTTTAAAGTTTGGAAATAGAAAATAGTCCGAGAGAGCTAAGTCTGGCGAATTAAGTGGGTGATGAAGCAATCCGGAGCATTGATGAGCATTCTGCCGTGCTTATCAAGAAGGACTCAAGTCCACTTCCTTAAATTTTTCAGGAGACGCAGATTTCTGAATTCAGCTTGGAGCTTCATTTGTAATAAGAAACACGTTGTCTTTTATAATGAAATTAATAACATTTATGTAGTTTTGCCGCAGTTTCCAAACATAACGGAAGGTGAAAAATGTTGCTAACTTGAGCACAAAAAAATATTTTTTTTTTAATATTTTGGGGTTGAGTAAGCAGGGCAGCATTGTCTTTCACTTTCCTTTTTGACAAATGCGGCCCTTTTACCATAATTTTATCACTTAAACGCTCCAATAAATGAACATAATATTCGCCGTTGATGGTTTTTCGTTTCTGAAGATAAAAAAATTATCCGATGCGCATCCTAAACAACAGACGTAATGACCTTGCCTGCAGATGGATCGTCTTCGCCTTATTTGGACACGATTCTCCCTTTCCAGTCAACTGGTTTGACTGTTCTTTTGCCTCAGGTGTAAAGTGGTGGACCCGTGGTTATAAATCGACGCAAAAATTCGGTGTTATTGCGATGAAACATCACCAAACGCTCTAATGATACATCTACACGACGTTGTATTTGCTCTATTGAAAGCAAACGCGGCACCCATCTTGCGCACAGCTTTCTCATCTTCAAATCTTCAGTCAAAATACGATGTACAGCACATTTTGAAATGCCTATAATTTCAGGTCCAATCACAAAATACCATATTGTGGATTTTCTAAACCGTGTCTGACGTGGGCACCTCAATTGGTTGCCAACAACGGTGTTCGTCTTGGCAGCTCGTACGGCCTAGTTTAAGCTCTGCTACTCAATATTTTGCAGTCGGTAACGAATGAGCAGACCTCCCTCAGAGTAGAATCTACATCGCCTTTAATATTGCTTGAACTGAGACCGTTCAAATGGAAATAATGAGACACGTAACTGTGACCAATATTTTCCATGGTTTCAAATTCACTGAGATCTTTTACTTTTGATGGCTCAAATAAAAATTCTAGACAACGTGGCGTCTTGAAACTTAAAACATATGTTTTATAAGGTTGCCACTTTTCACCAATATATTTTTTTCCAAACAACTGGCACCATCTATACGTCAGGTTGGCTAGTTTCTTGGCCGTTCTCATAATTTTGTATTAAGCCGGAATCACAATGCAAGCAACATTTTCAAAAGGCGTTCACAATGCAAGCAAAAGTTTACTTCGAATCGAGATGTTTGTTCTAACAGGTGATACCAGTATTACGGCCAATATATCAAGGCAACAATACAATATATTTTGATTTCATGTCAAAGTTAACACAAATGTTTGTCAAGAATTCAAATAGCCAGAAATTATAAAACCAAATACATTTGAATTTTATTCTTCATATAATGAACAGAAGGAAAAGCAAATCATTGAAGTTGTTGTTATAACACAACCTCTATTAGTTGCATCATGATTAAAATGTCACATCCAGGGTTGTATTTCGAATATTAAAAAATGTTAATGTATTTAAACATATTTGGTATTAAAAGATTCTACAGATAAAATAACGTTTTATAATGAGTCTTTTAACACAAATGGGTTCAATTTTCATTGATGTTTTTAAGTTTGAAAATGAAATTCGAAGTACAGCGCCATCTATAAAGCCGCATTCACAATGCAAGCGACAGTTTCGTTTTTCATGCTATCTCGTTCTCGCACACAGAATTTCACATAATGGCCTTTCGTTTTTTTTTTCAAAAATGTAACTCCAATTTGTCGCTGAAGTTGATCTATTCCTACTCCAGCAACATATTTGTTCGAATAAATAATGTACTATTAAGCGGTAGATGGCGCTGTACTTCGAATTTCATTTTCAAACTTAAAAACATCAATGAAAATTGAACCCATTTGTGTTAAAAGACTCATTATAAAACGTTATTTTACCTGTAGAATCTTTTAATACCAAATATGTTTAAATACATTAACATTTTTTAATATTCGAAATACAACCCTGGATGTGACATTTGTGGCATTTGAATCATGATGCAACTAATAGAGGTTGTGTTATTGATTGTGTTATTGATGATTTGCTTTTCCTTCTGTTCATTATATGAAGAATCAAATTCAAATGTATTTGGTTTTATAATATCTGGCTTACTTTTATTCTTGACAAACATTTGTGTTAACTTTGACATGAAAACAAAATATATTGTATTGTTGCCTTGATACATTGGCCGTAATACTGGTATCACCTGTTAGAACAAACATCTC
This sequence comes from Phaonia tiefii, assembly GCA_963931995.1. Lineage (NCBI taxonomy): Eukaryota > Metazoa > Arthropoda > Insecta > Diptera > Muscidae > Phaonia > Phaonia tiefii. The sequence goes on from OZ008367.1 coordinate 53,387,841, forward strand.
GATTCGAAGTAAACTGTTGCTTGCATTGTGAACGCCTTTTGAAAATGTTGCTTGCATTGTGATTCCGGCTTATATTGTCAGTTTCTGTTGTGTCGTGTGATTAAGTCAATTGATTGTTATTAATAAATAAAGTGGTGAGTAAATAAGTTTAGAAGAAAAATTTAGCCGTAAATGTAAATTACCAATTAAAAGTTACCAATTTAAACTGAATTTATTAACAATAAAATATAAATATATATTATTTAGTTACACCAACTCTCATGAAATCGCTGTTCTAAATTTTAAAAATATATCATATTGTATTCTTAAGAACGTGGTTTCGACCACTGCCCTGACCACCTTACATTTCCTACGACGACGCACAGTGGCGCTCGTAAAGCAAACGAGGTTGCAAAAATCAAAATTTTCATGTGCGCCTACGAAATTTTGAATAAACCCTTCTTATTGGAAATATTTCAACGATTTCAAATATGCTACCACTAATAATATCAGATTTTTTGGTTTAGAAGATGTAACCATATCAACCGCAGGAGCAAACGGAGGGATACAAATATTGGCGCATGGGAAAGATATAAATGAATACCAGTCTCTGCCAATGGGAGAGCTTTCTGAAGAAGCACAGGAGTCTCTTAACAAATTGTATAAAAATATTGCAGAACACGTTCAAAGCTTCAAGGGTGAGGCAAAATGAGGACATCTTCAACATGTTGGCAGCATCTTCCGATCCACTTATTTCTTCCCTGTGGCATGTGAAATCACGAATAGAGTTAGAAAATAATTATAGTTTAGAAATGATTAGTCTTTTAGATATACCTTCTGTTACGAATTGTGATGAATATTCTACAGAATATTGAAAAAATAAATTTAACAAAAAATTATTTTTTTTAATTTGTTGGTTAATTAGTTTAAAACATAAAAACCTTGAAAAAGAACTGAAAAAAATCTAAAATTGGTAACAATAATTTTGTTTTAGTGATCATAAAATTGATTTTTCCACAAATTTTAATTTTGATAACCCATAAGTAAGCACCTACAAGGCATAGCACCCTTTCCAAACTAACACTCAAGTATCTGAACAAGTATCTATCGTATGCCATTTAATTTATTCGATTATCTTATTCGCCACGCGCAGCTCACTGGTTGTGCGAAGCTCTTCCATATTCCTTCATGGGATGTAATGGGAAAATATATATTTAATTGGTATTCATAAAAATTGATCCAATTCAGTTTAATTTTCACAATACTTTTTTTGTAAACCATAAAAAAAATTCGTAAAATAAAAAATAAAATAAAAAAAAAATAAAATAATTTAAGATAGACCTAACGCTAGATAGAACATTTTACTTTTAAATAGAATACGAAAGATCGAATAAAACATTACATTTTCAATTAAAAGAATGTTTATCCCGTTTTCTAGTCGAATGTAGTTACTACAGTTATGACACGTTTTTTGTTTCTCATAAAATTTGAAATTTCTTTTGCCGCAAATAAATTCCTAGCTGATGCCTAAAATTCCGTCTGTGGGGAAAGAAAATGTTATTTGCTTGGCATGCAATTAGATTTATTTTAGAACATTTTTTTTAATTAAATTAAATTATAATTTCCCATACATTTTTCATTTAATATCTTTATGTCAGCTTTCGACCAGTCCTGTATCTTATCGTCAGAGATTTGTCTCTTAATATGCTTGTGTTTGAGATATCAGGTTTTTTGTGTGTCTGTATTTTTATGTTGAAGTTGTCATAATTTTCCCTTTGTCGTTGTTTTGCCTTCGTCAATGTTTGGCAGTATGATTTTTATGTTGTTTTTTTGGTTGATGTGACAATAAATGTATGTCGGTCGGTTTATACGAGCATGTGTGAATAGTCCTCTCACTTCTTGTTTTTGTAGGATTTGGCGCTGTGTGTGGTTTTCTTATTTGTGCCGTGCCTGAAGTCGGCTTCTTTTATTTGACACCTACAGTAGTGTGGGTCGAAAACAAAATTTCACCCGGTCACCTCCTAGTTTTAAAGATTGTCGCATTACAATTTCAGAACACAATTTTTTTTTGATTTGTGCAACCTTCGGCCCCCCGATATGGTTTTTTTTGTGCTATGTTGGCATTTGACTTCAGATCAAAACAAGATGCATATTAATATGGGTCGGACCCCATATATAAAAAAAAGTTCACCCGGTCACCCCCTAGTTTTAAAGATTGTCGAATTACAATTTTAGAACACAAAATTTTTTTTTGATCTGTGCAACCTTCGTCCCCCCGAAATGGTTTTTTTGTGCTATGTTGGCATTTGACTTCTGATCAAAACAAGATGCATATGGTTGTTCATGTTTAATCAAGGGCCACATATTTCTTTGTGAACACTTTTGACTCCGATGTCAATTTTGACAACTGACTTCTTGTAGCTCGTTTTCATTACCCTATTGTTGCCTATTTTTTTAAACGTCCGTAAAGAACTAAAAAATATATGAAAGTTTTGTCTTTAAAGTAATTAGTTTTATCCATAAACAAAAAAGTTATAGAGCTTTTAAAATCCAATAGGCCACCCTATTCACTGCACACTAAAGTTTGTTTGTTCTGCGTTGGTATTTTCAGCCCGATCACAACAAGGCGCACACCGTTTGATCACAGGCTACTTTTCAAATTTAAATTCGCCATTCTACACATATAACACAACCTAACATATAGTTATTGACAGTATTTGATGTGCATCTTGTTTTGATCAGAAGTCAAATGCCAATATAGCACAAAAAAAACATTTCGGGGGCCGAAGGTTGCACAGATCAAAAAAAAAATGTTGTGTTCTGAAATTGTAATGCGACAATCTTTAAAACTAGGGGGTGACCGGGTGCACTTTTTTTATACATGGGGTCCGACCCATATTAACCTACAGTGTTACTGTGTCTCCAATGGTGTTCAAACTTTCCGTGTATTTAGTTTTTTTATTGTTATTCTTTTAGTTTTTTGTTAAATTTGGTGAGTTTTGTATTTGGAAACCAGAACGATTGTTAAGTTGCAATACTCAGAAATTAAAGCTCTACAAAATTCATAATGAATATTAGTTTATTATCTGGTTAATGTGTTCAGATTCAGAAACCCCTTCGATGTTTTTTGCAACCCTTAGCATCGTAGAAAAATCGTGATTTGTTGTGGAATCTTGATATCGCAATAACAGAATCTTTATTTTTAATCTGGAAAATATAGTAATCGATCAGTTTCTACTTGCTAACAAACATCGTAAAATCACTGTGTATTGAGGAATGACAACAATGTGAAGAAATTCAAACTAAAGCCCCGTATTCACTTCGTGCGAAATTTTCGTCAGAAATTTTATCATGTATCTGTAAACGGAAAACTTGTATGATTAGAGTTACCAGTTATCTTTGATTCACCTTGTATATATTTATCTGCACTCTACTTTAATTTTAACGCGTGTGGCCTTACTTTTGGTTATTAAAAATAATGAAATGTCAAAATTCCGGTGCCAAAGAATTATCAAACAATTATTTTCGAACGAATTAACTTTGGCGTAACAACCCTGTCGTTGATTTTGCCTACGAAATTTTCGCAAAGATCTGAGTACCAAGCAAATGAAAAGTGAGCGAAATTTTCGATTCATGAAATTTTCGTTATTTTTTATGCACGTAATTCTTACGTCAACGAAGCATTTAATATTCAAATCATATTATAATGTAGACAAAAAGTTTTGATTTTAGACTCTTTAGTTACTTGCAGAAAAAGAGCCCTCTGCAACATTATGCAGGAAACATGTATATATTTGGAACATCCGTATACTTACGTGCAAGCATTGTTTTTCGGATTTGAGGGTTTGCAGCTTTTTTGTTTATTTGTTGACTGTCACGTTTATATCTCCAGCAGTTTTTAACAAACAAATCCAAATATTTGGGTCGCAAAAACATATATTATTAATCATTGTGCCTCCAGCATGTCATATTGCATAGCAAACTCGATGTGATTAGACACAAGTATACTATATTTGCGACAAGCTACAAACTCGATATATTTACATCCAAAAATTAAAAATACAGATTTTTTAGCGTGTCGTTTCACTGCGATGAAATATAAATCTTCTTTATATTGGTCATGAATTTGTTACGTTCCACTATTCTCACGGCATTTTAATGCATTAAATACATAGCTTCCCATTACACCCGTAGAAGGGATAAAGGAGGGTTTCTCGCCACGAGTGAGCAGTGCACTTTCTAGTTTTACAAACATTGATTGGGACTTACAATTTTACATCGTTGCCGAACGTTACTTTGAGTAGCTTTTTCTTGGATAAGTACCCCATAGTGTCGCCGCCACTACGCGAGGTGACCGCGGTCAAAAGAAATGTAAGGTAGACGGAGCAGTGAACGAACCCACGTGCTCATGTACAGGAGCCGCGTACACTACCAGTACACCAACGATGGCCAAACTGCAGGCACTGGCATAAAATCTATAACCTAAAACTGCTTTTTGGAACGGAGTTCCTTATCGCACAATGCGGGATAGGGGCTAAATGAAAAAAAATAAACAACTTTTTTTAACACTATTATGCTACAACTGAGTATGAGTCAACTATGTTGGGTACTTTTGCTTTGGTTTGAGTCTAGACAAACACATGTTGGGAAATTTTTTGTTTAGTGGGAAGTTTTCTAGGTGGAGCCTGTAACCAATATTCAGCATATATTTTAGTTTTGAACCCAATAAAAAGTAAATTTAGAAAAGCCAAGGAGAAAGAAGCTGAAGAAAAGATAATGTTCTTAATGTTCACCGTAAATTTTCTCCACAAAAAATACCTATTCATATTCTTAACCAAGGTACCTTTTCTTAAAACAGTATCTTATCTTAAAGAAGTACCTTGGCTTAAAAAAAAGTAAATTTTCTTACAAAAAGTACGTTTTTTATAAAAATTATTTTGTTTTTAAATAAGTACCTTTTCTTAAAAAAGTACATTTTCTTACAACAAATTGGGTTTTCTTAAAAAAAATACCTTTTCTTTAAAGATTACGTTTTTGTGTAACAACATAACTATTCTTGAGATAAGCACATACTCTTAAAAATGTACCTATTCTTGAAAAAAAGCACCAATTCTAAAAAAATACCATTTCTTAAAAAAATACCTTTTCTTCAAAAAAATACATTCTCTTAAATAGAATAAACTTTCTTACAAAAATTACTTTTCGAAAAACTACATTTTCTTAAAAATAAAATAATACCTTTTCTTTTCTTTTCTTGAGAAAAGTAGCCTTTCTGCAAATAAGTAAAATTTTAAAAAAAGTACCCTTTTCCTAAAAAAAGTACAACTTCATTGAAAAGTACCTGTTCTTAAAAAAAGTATCTTTGTAAAAAAAATCCGTACTCATGGCTTTTAATTCCAGAAAGTACTTCTTCTTAAAAATAGTACATTTTCCTCAAAAAAACATTAGCTTTCAATAAAGGAAGCACTTCTCTTTAAAAAAGGACCTATTCGGGAAATATAATAGAAATTCTTACAAAAAGGACCTAAGAATATACTTTAAAAAACTACATTCTAGAAAAAAATTTGTTCTTAAAAAAATTTATCATTTTACAAAAAGTGTATTTTTTTAAAAATCCACTTAAATTATCATATTTTTTAACGGGCGCCTTAGGCATGTTGGAATTAACTAGTACATAATATATAGCGAAAGGAGCTTCGTTCCAACCGGGTGTCTGATACCTCATGTGATTTTTTTTATTTACGTAAATAACATAAAAGATGAATACTTGACGCTTGACTTTGACAAACAGCTGTCGCGTAACTAACAACAATGTTGTCTGCCAAGTTTTTGGTTTCAGCAGTTTTCAACAAACTAAACCATATTTGGGTCACAAAAACATATGTATGTATATACTAACGTATAAATAATTGTGTCTCCAAAATGTAATATTGAATAGTAAACACAATGTGTTTGGACACAAGTATACTATATTTGCGACGAGCTACAAACACGTTATATTTGCATCCAAACAACAAAAAGAGACAGATTTTTCAGCGTGTAGCTTGTTAGTCTAGCTGGGAAGAAATATAAATTTTCTTTATCTTGGTGATGCATTTGTGTCACGTTCAACTATTCCCACCGCATGTTAATTAAATAAATAAAATGATTCCCATTACACCCCCTGTAGGGGTAGGAGAGAGCTTCTCGCAATGAGTGAGCTGTGCGCTTTCTAGTTTTACAAACATTGATTGGGACTTAAAATTGTACACCGATTCCAAATGGTATTTTGAGTAGCTCTTTCATGCACGCAAAGAAAAAACTCGTTCCTCCCTAACGAAATCTCAGATAACTGAAGTTCTTTTGGGGACTGTAGTTGGGAGAAACGAACTTCTGTTAATCCATACATGTCATTTCGTTTGGGAGAACCGAAAAATGTTTGCAGCAAACGAGTTATGAAAAATTAGAGGTGAAAAAACGTTTGCGAGAAACGAAAAACGGTTCCACCAACTGTTCTTTCGGTTACAGTAACCGAGTGATAAGTAAAACTTTTATTTATGGCTTCCACAAGCTCTTTTTTGTTTAAATTTCCAACTTTTATGATATTGGTTTTACCCATAAAGTTTGCTTTAAAAAAAGTTGGAATTTTTGTCTAATTTTTCTCTCTCTACTTACACGTCTGTCTCGTCTTGCATTCAAATAACAACTAAAAGCGCAGTAAACTACAACACGTCAATTTTCCATCCAAGATATATTGACAAGGTGGAAACATTAGATTGTGTGATCACTTTCATGTGTATGCGTGATTGTGTATGCCAAACGAGTTGATAAGACTGTGTATACAGTCGACAGAATGAGAGAGTGAGAGAAATTTACGTTCTTCGTAATCTGTGCTCTCATTAGAAAAATGGCTGATTTCAGTTATCGCAAACGTTTTTCAAATTGGCGGCAAATGTAATTTTGTACGCGTTTGATGCAAACGAGAACTCGTTTGCAACAACATGATAAACCTTTACGATATATGAGTTTATTTGGGGAACTACATGAACGGTTGCGATTAATAAACGTATTGTTGCGGCAACCGAGCAATAAACGTTTTGTTTTTTCTTTGCGTGTGGCTACGTACTCGACATTGTCGCCGTCACTAAGCGAGGCTACCATGGTCGAAACAAATGAAATGTGGACGGAGCAGTGAACGCACCCATGTTCTTATGTACAAGAGCCGCGCAAACTACCAGTGCTCCACCGTTGGCCACACTGCAGGCACTAGTTAAAGTCTATATCCTCAACTGATTTTTTTTAGAAGTTCCTATATTTAGTTTTTGTATTGTAGTAAATACTGCCATGGGTGTGAAAACTGAATTAGGTTACCAATTGAGGTAATTTAGACAAGCTATCGAGTAGTAGCCTTTGTTAGGGCGAGTCAATGCGGTTCTTTTGCACAACTTTAGGGCAAATATTGGAACCCATAGTTGGTACAAAACGATGCCATTCGAACATTATTCTCACACCTCAACTGAAGTGATTTTGAATTGTAGGTTGTGACTTAACTTTCTGAAATATCTACCGTCTGTTCAAATCAGCCACCAACTTATGTTAGTTTTTGTTCACTTTAAAAAGCAGTATATTCTCATCTGTTCTGTAGTTGATATAATTTAACATTAACTTAACATATTTTCTGATCATCGCCACAAACCTGTGGATCGAAAAAAACAACAAAAAATCATTGATGAGGGCAAAAATAACTCGGCAAGAAACAGAATATGTGTAATTCCAATAAAAAGAGGAAAAACTCCAACTGGAATGAAACTGTAATCGAAGTACCGCCGTGTCGTCGCCACGTTTAAATCATTATACCATAAACGTACGCTCAGTGTTATGACGAAATCACGCAACAAGCAGAAGTTACAACTGCAACGGATGCATCAGCAAGATGCCATTTAAGGAAGTGCCGAGTTTTTCTTGTACTTCGTTTTCAAGTCTTTGCCCAGTTCCAAGAAAGAATTCAACCTCAGCCCAAGAAGTTAAGTTAAAGTTGCGTAAAATCATATCACAGAATTACAGATGTGCGTCCATTTCCTTTATCCCTCCTTCGGCAGGTATGGAATTGTTCGTTTTTTGCGATGTGAAAAAAACATGAATGAAATCAAATGTTGTCAAGTTCATTTGTGAAGATTGCACTGCGAGTCGGGAGTCGTCGCTGGTAAATGATCGATTATTATTGTGAATCGGAGTTTAAGCTGTAGTTTTTGTTTTCATGAGATCATTTTGTTACTGCTTGAATCAATTTTTAGTTTACACTGAAGAAAAACTGTTTACGTGTTGGGTATAAAAAATTGTAACATTAACCAAACTTCATTTCATTAATGAATTAAATAAAATAGTTTGCATGGCCCACCCTTTATATTTTAGAAATATTTGTTTTTACATTATTTTAACAGAAAATATTTGATGGAGAACTGACAGTCCATTGTCTGTTGCAAACGTTATTCGGTTCTTCTTTATTTTATTATTCAAGCTCCTGACGAGGTGAGGTCAGATCAGCTATTGTCCGGCTTAGGGACGGCAGGGCCGCAGGAGCCGATAGATTGCCGGCGGAGCTGTTTATGGCTGGCGGCGATGAGCTGATAAGGTGCATGCATCAGCCCATTAGTAAAATTTGGTTAGATGAATGCATGCCCGGCGATTGGAGTCTCAGTGCAGTATGTCCCATATTTAAAAAAGGTGACCCGAGCCTCTGTGCCAACTACCGTGGAATAAGACTTTTATCCATAGAATATAAAATTCTCTCAAGTATAATGTGCGAAAGACTACAACCAATTATCGCTGACCTGATTGGACCATACCAGTGTGGATTTAGGCCTGGAAAATCGACAACTGACCAGATTTTCACGCTACGCCACATCCTGGAGAAGACTCACAAAAAACAAATCGACCTGTACCATCTATTTGTCAATTATAAGGCAGCCTTCGATAGCCCAATACGGGAGGAACTCTACGAAGCAATGTCTGAGCTTGGTATTCCTGCAAAACTCATACGCCTTTGCAGGATGACCTTGACGAACACCAAATCCGCAGTGAAAGTTGGCAAAGATCTTACCGAACCTTTCGAAACTAAGCGAGGCCTGAGGTAAGACGGCACCCTATCATGCGATCTCTTTAACATCTTAATGGAGATCATTATGAGAAAGCCTACAGCGCACAATTAGAGAAGTTGCTGCGGTTTTTTCGAGAATTGAGAAGGAGTCAGCATTAGTGGGTCTGACGGTAAATGAGGACAAGACAAAATTAATGGTTTCAACGAGCAGGGCCTCCACGCGATTAGACCAAAACGTGAACGTTTATATCCGTTATAATTTCAAGGTGGTGGACGAATTTTTATTTCTCGTATCTCCCGTAAACAAAAACAACAACGTCAGCCTTGCGATCAAGCGGAGAATTGTGCTTGCGAGTAGACGTTATTTTGGGCTAAGCAAGTACTTTAGATATGAAGCCCTCTCTCGAGAAACAAAAGTCCAGCTGGACCAAACTCTCATACAACATGTCTTGCTTTATGGCGATCCCATCGCAAGCAGACGAAACATCTGTAGGAGTCTTCTAGAGAAAAATACTCCGAAAAATGTATGGCCCTATAGTGCACAACGGCGAGTATCGGCGACGCATGAGCTATGAGGTGTATGAGCTTTATCCCGACATCGACATAGTTAAGCGAATTGCGCTGTCTAGATCATGACAGTAGAATCGGTGAAGACGAACCAGCACGAAGGGTTTTCGAAACCGAACTCGAAAGAAGAGGAAAAATAGGAAGACCAAGACTCCGCTGGAGGGATCAGGTTGACGAATCCCTGCGTACACTTGATATTGCCAACTGGAGAACTAAAGCAAAAGATCCAACTGGTTGGCGAAATATCTTATCTTCGTTTTGTAAGGTCCCTGAACCCCCGGGGTTGACCGAGACCGGATAAGTAAGTAAGTAAGTAAAAAACACAATCGAGGATTTAGCCATGAAAATGCTTCTCAAAAATACCGTTCGGAACCGGTGTAAAAGTGTTGGTCCCAATCAGTGAGTATAAAACTAGAAAGCGCACAGCTCACTGGTTGTGAGAAGCTCTCCCCGATTCCTTCTAGGGATGTAATGGGAAACCATTTATTTTTATTTATTTATTCCACCTTGAAAGAGAGTTGCATATCTGAAATTCGTATTAAGTTTAACAAATTTAAAAAAAAAATTATGAAATTTGAAAAAAAAAATATTTCATGAAAAGGCTTCTCAAAATACAGTTCGGGACCGGATTGAAAACTGTAGGTCCCAATCAGTGAATTCAAAACTAGAAAGCGCATAGTTCACTGGTTGTGAGAAGCTCTTCCCAATCCCGGCATGGGAAACCATTTATTTATTTAAGATTATAAAATCATTCTGAAATTTGAAAATAATTCTTCGCAAATCATATTTGGAATCATATTTGAAATACAAGTCACGTCTTTTAATTCGAAAATGTCATTAAAATGTAGAAATCTCATCTTGTTTATGGATTATTGAATTGTTTAGGGATATTTAACACAAATTGAGTTGAATCCGTTTAACCAACGTCAAATAACAGGGTTTCAGTTAGTTCGAATCTTACGTTTTTTTAAAAACCAGCACACGGTTAGTTGCAAAAAAACGGGTTCACCGGGTTTTCGGTTAGGGTTTTGGACATTCTACTACTGTATCAACATTTTAAGAATATATTTTTCATTATGTTATCTATATAAAAATACTAAACAAGATTTATTGCCAAATTACCACATAAATGCAAGGAAAGTAAGTTAGACATTGACGTGATCAGGTCTCCACACGTATCGTTTTATCAACTGCAGAATTTTCCTTTAAACAATAATAAGGCTGGTTTTTTATTCCATTAAGCTATTGCCACTTACGACTTTCCAAATAAAACGATCCACACTTAATACTACGAAATGTGGCAACATTTGCTGTAATGGGTGAAAAAAAATGCGATATGGCAACACGTTTGTAGCCAGTGCCAACAAATACATGGTAGCAGCAGATGTTGTTGTAGTTGTAAGCAGCAACAACAGACATTTTATTTTCGTTCATTCGTTTCAGTTGTCAAACTCTACACAAAAATATATCCCAACAATACAAGAATACCAACAAGAATAAAATCAAAATACATATGATTTTGATTCGAAAAATTACATGGACAAAATTACATCACCTGTTTAAACGACTATACCTGATAGATAATTCCACTATGTTCAATATGTATAACATTTACCGCGCGTTGTTGTGAACAATTTATTTCCAATTTTGTTTTCAATCGCAAATAAAAATCTATCCTTCAAATTTAGAGATATAAAAGTACACGTAGTCTTCCATTAAACAAAATAATTATAATGAATTACCATGTGTAAGCCATTTTGCAAATTTTTTCTTAGGAGTCTCTCCTTGATAACATTTTCATTGATAACAAGTTTTGTCTAAGATAACTTTTTGTTGCCATTTCTTGAAATTGAACATGTGGCAACATTGAATTTAAGTGTATTTAAGTGTGAAATTGAAATGCCACTTAATATCGCTTAGCTGTCCCGTACAAATTAAGCTATAACTAACTTTAGCGGGGTAAAAAAAAACACACTTAATATCATAATATCACGTGCTATGAATTGTTCCTTTTTCATTGCCCTAATTTCCCACTCATCCACCTTATCATTGCAGCTATCATTTGTAGCTTGTTTGCTGCAGAAGCTAACACTTCCTGCTTCCCCTATTGAAAGACAATCATTATGCCTTAAGGAAATATTCAACACCATCAGAAAAATACTGAAATCTTTTACGAAGCGATGATTTTTTAACAACGGCAGCACTATCAGACAGCGCTAAAAGCCCTAACAAATTGTACTAACTGTTCATATCTTTATGTTCTTCACAATCAGTAAAGTTTCCCTTTGAATATTAACCAAAGCGCCACTAAAAAACCAGTTGTGTTACAAATCGTCGGTTAACCTAATCTGCTAACCAATATCCTCTACTCCACAAACAAACCATCATCGTCTGCTGAGTTTTAAGCCATTTCGGCATCAACACACATATAAGAGAGCATGCGCACAAGTCATCGGTTATGGCGAAACTACAATGAAGTATTTTAGCAGCGAATGCTAAGCCAACAACCAATCATATGGCGAGAAGTACCCCTCTGTTTTAAATGAATTCTCTGGCAATCTCTTCAGTAGCGATCGGTTATCTCTCGCTCTTTTTTCGATTTATTGTCAGCGATGGGAATGTGAGATGGGATGCTAAACTAAAAAAGTACATATTTCATTTTTAAGTTATAAAAAGACGAACTTTTATAAAGTCCGATCCAAGTTTTAAAAACATGTACCTGTTATTCAGAAATTATTTTTTTAGGGTTTATGATCGCATAATACGTCGTTTACGGAGGATGCTATTTATATTTCGGCTACAGCAATAAAAAAAACAATCATTTATCATTGGAAATGGGTTAAATGTTTTTCAAAATATTCTCCGTGAAGATCAATACAATTTTCCAACGAATTTTCGAAGCACTTTTTCCACTGTGATTGAGACACCTCCAAAACATGATGTTTCAACGCTTCAACAGCTGCTTCGGGCGTCGAAAAACTTCGATCATGCAGTAAAAAGAAGCCAGTGGGTGCCAAATCAGGGATGTACGGCGGATGATCCATCAATTCGACCTTTTGAGTAGGGTGTACCAAAAAATTTTTCTGTTTCGATTTTCATGGCTGCACAAGTTTAATTGGAAAGCTTGTAGGGTAAAATATTTTTGAGATTTCTTCCAGATTTTTCGGAAGAGGTTTAGGGGTCGCGCAAGTCGAATTTTCACCAAAAATCGGCTATTCCGAATATTTTTTGAATGAATACGATTTTCTTAGTTTGTAAGTCAACACTTTTAAAGCAAAACGTCCAAACTTTTAGTGTATATGCATAAACTACCAGTTTTGGCAATGAGTTTGCTCAATAAGGTACCATGTATTAAATTTTTTCGTAAATTTTCGATAAATTTTGTAAATACCGCTTTATACCTTTTAAAATTCCTATGGAAATTTAAAAAATTAATGATGTAGTTTAAAAGACGTGTGAATTCCAAGCAATATTGTAAAGAAAAATTTTGAATTTGCGGATACTGTTCCAGAGTTAGACCATTTTAAATTTTTTTTACCCATTGTATGAACCTAAAAATATTATACACTATTTGACATTTTTGCATCCGATTTACTTTAAATTTCTATGAACATTTAAAACACTAATGATGCATTTTAAAAGACGAATAAATGCTAAGCACTTCTTTAGAAAAAATTTTGAATTTTCACTTGCTGTTCCATGCCATTTTATATCTCTTTACCCATTGTATGAAACTAATAATATTATAAACTGTTTGCCATTTCTGCATCGGATTTACTTTAAACATTGTATTCACAAAAATATCTACATGCGCTAAGTAGCGACAAATAGTTACACGTAGAAAAAAATGGCACAGCAACATATTTCAGGAACCATATACATGTTTGCCAGCTGTATATGTATATGTTTGTAGCTATATCTCACCGATGACGCGTTGGATCTCGGATTTGAGCTCTGTAATTGTTTCTGGTTTATTCACATAACCCCGAGGTTTCACAAAACCCCATAGAAAGAAATCACACGGCGTTAAATCGCGTGATCTTGGTGGCCAGTTGACATCAGAATTTCAAGAGATAATTTGTTCTGGATATCGTTGCTGCAATAAATCGGTTATTTCCTGCGCGGTGTTGCAGGTGGCGCCATCGTGCTGAAACCACATGTCGTCTAGATTCATGTCGTCCACAAGAACTCCGTTATCATGTTCCTGTAACGAATGCCGTTAACAGTCACTGCAATTTCGGTCTCATCTTCAAAATCGTAAGGACCAATCACGCCGCCTGACCAAAATCCGTACCAGCCAGTTGCTCGTTGTGGGTGCATTTATTTCTCATGGATTGCAGGAGGATTTTCCGAGCCACAAATTCGACAAGTTTGTGTATTCACTAACTCATTCAGATGGCAATACGCTTTATCGGAGAGATGACTTTTTTTTTAAAAAATTGGCATTGACGTCACTTTGCTCCACTACCCATTGAACGAACTGCAGGCGTTTCTGCTGCTTTAACTTCTGAGTAAACTTAATTTTATACGCATGAAGATGGAGGTCTTTTGTCAAAATTTGCTGCGTAGTGCTTCGTAAAATTTGTTTGAGTTGTTGAGGACGATGCCGAATTGAAGTTCTCGGGTTTTCGGCGACACTCTGGTCTGCAGCAGCAATGTTTTTCAAGAGACCGGCCGGTACGTTGACGCACAGGAGTCGTGGTGTCCCTAATCCACCCAATTTTTTGACCACTCTTCGAAAGGTTGACACATTAGGTGCACTTTCTCGACTGCGAGCGGTCTCAGCATAAATTACCAAATTTTTGATAAAAAATTATCACAATTATAACGCGTTTTTCTTTCATAAAGCGCTCCATTTTTAATAAACGAAATAAACATAGGTGACAGCTACCAAATTTCAGAGTTACTAAAAAAAATTACACTAAATTTAAAAAGTTCAATCTTACTGAGACACCCTTTATGTATTGTCAAAATCTCGGAATCATTAAAAATCCCCCAGCTCATCTAAATATTACATAGAAATAGACAACGGAAGTAGAAGACATCTACAATAATAAAAACAAAAATCGAATTTTAAACTTTCAATTCGAGAATATTGAAAGAATTGAATTTGTTTTTCATTATTTTGACAGTTTTTAAATAAAAAAAAATATATTTTTTCTAAAACAAAATAAATATTTGTGTGGTTCTTCCCACAGTTATATATTTATTACTTGTATTTTAAAAATGCAGAAGTCAGAGCGGACTCGTCGATTTTCAAATTGAAGGTCTCGGAGTTTTCCATTTTCGGCCAGATGCCACAGCCCTGGTTTGTAGTGTCTTCCAAACATATGCATGATGCTGAAAAATGTGGCTTTTTTATTGTTTGGATGCAAATATAACATGTTTGTAGCTTGTAGCAAATATAGTAGTATACTTGTGTCCAAACACATTGTGTTTGGTATTCAATATAACATGTTTGGGACGCAATGATTAATAGCTTATAGTAAAGGCGTTTTCAATAAGATTGCTACAAAAGCTTTTTTAAATAAAACAAAACCTAATACCAATGAAATTCTTTATTCCTGTGAAAGTACGTTCGATGCCATTATGTATGGAACTCGATTTCTTTTGCATGACCACCACGGGCACGCTTGCAGAATTCCAGACGCTGAACCCAATTTTCGACGGTTTTCAAGCATAAATCGGCCGATACTGCTGCAATTTCACGTTCGATATTCGTACGAAGTTCATCAATCGTCGCTGGCTTGTTAGCATAGACCATAGACGTGACGTAGCCCCACAGGAAATAATCTAACGGCGTTAAATCGCACGACCGAGGCGGACAATCGACTGGGTCATTTCGTGAGATAACACGTTCACCAAACTTGGTTTCCAATAAACTGATTGTGGCATTCGCTGTGTGGCTTGTGGCGCCATCCTGTTGGAACCACATGTCCTCCATGTCCATATTATCCAATTGGGCCAAAAATATTCGGCTATCATTGAACGGTAGCGATTCGCATTCACAGTAATGTGCCGGTCTTGATCATCACGGAAGAAGTACGGCCCAATGACTCCGCCGGCCCATAAACCGCACCAAACCGTAATTTTTCCGGGATGCAATGATGACTCATGGATTTCGTTTTTTTTTTAGCTTACTGACGAAGCCATTCAGCCAGAAATGAGCCTCATCGCTGAAGATGATTTTCCGATGAAAATCCGAATCATTTTCAAGTTGTTGCTCAGCCCAATTCACGAACATGCGACGCTTATGGTGGTCAAGCGGCTTCAGTTCTTGCGTCAATTTGATCTTGTAAGGATGTAGGCCAAGATCTTTTCGCAAAATTCGCCACAAGGACGTCACAAAGATGCCCAACGCTTGAGAACGACGTGTGAGAGACACATTTGGGCTTTCTTAAACTGAAGCCTCAGCGGCAGCAATATTCTCGACACCGGGGCAAAATCGCATCTATTTTGAAAAACCTTTTCATGTCTACTTACTCGATAGTGTTGCCATCACGATGCGTGGTAACAAAAGGTGTTTTGAGTGGGGACTGAACATACGTTCTCATGATCAATTGTCCCATAAGCTAGCCATTGCACCACCGACTAGTTAAGTAAATATGTACAGAATTTTTACCAACAAAAATTAAGTCATTTTCTCATAAAATAATTTTTTAAAGAAATCAAAAGTTACTAATTCATTTTGTTTGTTTTTTCATGTGTTAACATCTATAGGCGCGTAGGGACTAAACTCACAAAGTGAACACATCCAAAAACAGTTTTGCCGACTGATTTGGCGTTAAACTCCTCCGAAACGGCTGGACCGATTTCTATTAAATTTTGAGTGCATATCGGGTAGGTCTCAGAATCGGCCAACATCTATTTTTCATACTCCTAAGTGATAAGGGTGACCCACCCCTATATAGAACACAGATTTGTCCGACTGCGAAACACACATTGTCAGACTTCGAAAAAAACACACATTGATGTAGCGGCAGCGAATAGTTGTCTTGTGTGGGTACGCAGCACTCTCGGAGCAAAGAGAATAATGACGTGGTTATACGTATATAAAAATTAGATAACAAGAGAGCAACGAAAATTGTGTGAACTTGTGTAGCGTATGTACGAACATAACAATGTACACATGTAACACATGTAGTCTGTTCCTTTGCATTCTCTTTGTTTTTTGTGGGAATAAAACAAACAGTATTAAGCAAGAAAATAATGACACTTGTCTTTAAATATTTTTAAGTGTTATTAAGTTTTTTATTTTTATTTTCCAATGTAACATTTACTAATGTGTTCACAGAAATCGAACAGGTACCGTCTAACAAAAAGGTGTTAACACATCGCCCGTGAGTTCGAACACTCATTGGATTTTTTTTATTTATCTATATCTTTATTATTGATGAACAAAAACTTAAGGAATTTAGAAATTTAGAAATAAAAAATTAAAATCCATAAAACAATTTACGCCGCAAATCAAACTAAAGCACCTCCTTTCTAAGTTCCAAAAAAAAAAATATATTGAAATTAAAATTTCGTAGCCAATCCTTTATTCTGGATGACACACGCATATCTTTTAGGCATAGAGGATATTAAATTATAAGTTATATCCGGTGATACTGCCTCCCTGGCTATTTTACTGCTTCGAAAAGATCTTCCTTTGTTTTGCAATTTTCTCGTTTGATTTTCGTGTTAACGATCTCCCATTAGTTTTCAATTGGGTTATGACCGGGCGATTGGGCAGGCCAACGAAGAACTTCTATCCCATTGCTCTGGAAGCAACCCTTAACCACTTTTGCTGTATGTGTTGGATCGTTGAGATGGGCCTTGGCGAAAAGGAGGCAAAGGCACTGTAAATCACGGAGGAGGCAACATAATGGCCTGGAGTTGCTTCTTAGAAAGGAGGTGCTTTAGTTTTGTCCACATAGATTTAAAAAATAATCATATGAAAAAATTACCTAAGGGGTGCATAGGTTTTGACAAATACTGTACATTTCTTCATCTCAAATAATCCAAGTGGTGCCAGCGTAATCTGTTTTTTTGAATCCGAATTGATGTCGGACTACAGCTCATACACCTCGTGGTACATAGACGTCAATACTTGTGTTTATCTACCATAGGTCCATATATTTTCCAGAGTATTTTTCTGTTCTTTTCTGTCATCCGTTGTTGTCAGATAGTCTGATATAGCTGGATCTGTGTTTCTCAAGAGAGGACTTTATCGCTGCAGTGCTGGTAATAACTCATATCTGCAAGCTCAATTCTCCGCTTGATCTCATGGCTGACGTTGATTTTTGTTTGTGTTTGATCCAAGGTATATAAGTTCGACCACGACATCGAAATTATAACGGTATCGACATGCATCCTCTATTCCAAACAAATCAAGGCACTCTTCGCTGAGTCGTTCACTGCAAATCCCACTTTTGCTGATTCGTTCTTAATTCTCAAATATACTGTAGTAATTTCTCGCCCTATAGTGTCTAAGTCATCAGCATACTCGAGCAGTATGTGGCTTTTCCTGCAGATAGTTTTTATGACTAGTGGCCGTCAATGGTGCAATGGTGAGTGTGCTCGACTCTTGTGGTTGGTTCGTTGGTTCACGTGGTTGCTAAATATACTATTTAGCATAAATTAGTGACTTGAGACACCGTTTTGCATACCACATTACTCCGGATAGCCTAATGTACAGTGTATCTGCCAACCTGTTAATCGGAGATACGTCATTAGATCTATCTCGTGTATCGTTCTTTTCCTTGGAGCCGGAACTGCAGAGGAGATGTTCCACCGTCTCCTCCTCTTCTGCGTAGTGGTGACTACACGCTGAATAATTTTTCGTTTTTTGTCGTTTGGGGGCAAATAAAACGTGTTTGTAGCTTGTCGCAAATATACAATACTTGTGCCCAAACACATTGTGTTTGCTATTTAATATAACATGTTTGGGACACAATGATTAATACGTTATAAAAAACCAGTACATAAGTTTCAGTCGGGTGAACCGACTTAATCATACGCTCACCATTCCGTACCTCATCCATTGCGGGGGAGTTCTGTTAAAAAACGCACATACTCAAAAGTGATCGCATACAATAGCAGATTGATTTTGCGCTAAATATTATTGAATACCCAAATTAGTTAGTTTCCCTCCCAAGACTTATATGCGAGGTACAAAAAGGGGCATGGCAAGTTGTTGCCAAAATTCTGATCAGTATCAAATTTTATTAAGATCGGTTATGATTTATTGGAGACGTCGAGTCGGCAAACCCCTAATACCCCCAACTTTTGTATGTGATGTACAAAACTGGGCGTGGAACAATAGTCAGTTATTAGTTACACATTAGCATTTAGCAAAATATTGCCTAGTACCGAATTTTATTAAGATCGGTTATTGTTTATGAGAATTTTCGTGTGGATCAACCGGTCATCGCCCAACTTTTATATATATGTATATATGGGAGGTACCAGAATAGGTGCGGCAAATCAGCTCATTTTCTACAGGAGCCATGTCATTATTTGACTAAATATTAACTAGTACAAACTTTCATAAAGATTGGTTCGGCTTCTCGTGTCGAACAACCAGACAGCCAAACAACTTTTGTATGGGAGGTACCAAAAGAGGCGTGGCAAAATCACCCTTGTTTGAATCGGTGATTAGCTTTTGATAACGTGAAGCCTTATACCTAATTAATTTAAGGTCGGAAGTGGTTCACGCGATTTATCGGATTGAAAATCCGGTGGAACACACTGATTTGTATGGGAGGTACCAGAATGGGCGTGGTCAAAACGCCCATTTTCAATCCCAAACTCAATATTGGCAAATAAGAGTCACTTACAAAGTTTCACTGTCATCTGTAAAGATTTACGGCAGTTATCGTGTTGACCAGCCAGCCAGACAGACAAACGGACATGGCTCAAACGTCTTAAAAAGTCCTAAAACGAATTTCGTCCAAAGATACTAAGGGTCTAATGTGGTTCCTTCTATGTGTTACATTTTTTTACGTATTAAATAATATATACCCCCATTCTATGGTGAGGGTATAAAAATAAATGGTTTCCCATTACATCCCATGAAGGGATAGGGGAGAGCTTCTTACAATCACTTAGCTGTGCGCTTTCCAGTTTTCACTCACTGATTGAGACCTACAGTTTTACGCCGATTCCGAACGGTATTTTGAGAAGCTTTTTCATGGCTAAATACTCGATAGTGTCGCGTCACTATGCGAGGTGACTGCCGCCGAAAGAAATTTAAGGTGGTCATAGCAGGGTTCGAACCCAGGATCTCGTGTACAAGAGGCGCGCACACTAACCATTGCACCACCGCCGGTGGTTATATTATTTGTATTTGTAACCCAATTGTTTTTTGTTTGTTGAAAACAAACACGTGACAGACACTATAAAAAAATATGCAGCAGGTCCTCAATTCACGAAAACAATACTTGCAAACATGTACGTGGTTCCTGCAATATGTTACAGGGACCGTTATTTTCAGAGTGTATATGGAAGATTCAGCCGTCTTGCGTGACGGCCAGTGCCCGGTCAGCATGGTAATTAGCCTTGATATGTTCCCCCGATTTTGGCTAATCAGGGAGTTAGTTCGGTGAATGTTATATTCCGGCCATATGTTTCTGGGTATGCGGCACGTTTCCGTCCTATCCCGTCTGGCCTTAGTCGTTCAAGGTAATACAGGAAAATACCTCTTTTGATCAACCCTATAGGCGTTGCGACTGACACCATATAGAATTCGGTGGAAGAGGATTCTCCCCTGGCTAGTTCGTCTGCCCTTTCGTTTCCAAGGATACCCTTGTGGTCTTGTAGCCAAGTAAGAACCATATGGACCAGTCAACCTAGATCGACAAGTTTTTCCCTAAATACACTAACGAGTTTCGATGCTGTGTTGTTAGATTTAAGTGATAGGAGAGCCGCCTGGCTATCTACAAATATGTGCTCTGGTCTCCGTTGTATTATAAGTTGGGCGCAGGCTTCCTTGATGGCCAGTAACTCCGCTTGGAAAACGCTGCACTTGCCTGGGAGTTTGAATGATAAATTAAGGTTTAACTCTTCGGAGAAGACACCCGAGACGGTTCCACATTCCATTTTTGATCCGTCCGTAAATACTTGTGTGTCAAAACCTGTCAGTGGTTCCCCTTTATGCCACTCTATTCTTCTGGGAAACCTGACATCGACTACGTTATCGAACGTCAATGAGGGGGTGAAGTAATCTGTGGTTATGCTGAGTTCTCTCGGGATTGTCTGTAGTATTCTCGCATGTCCATATGCGTTGTTTCTCCCAAATTCCAAGAGCATTTAGTCGGGTAGCGCTCCAGGCCGCACTAACTATTATGTGAAGTATAATATGAAGCATTGCATTAAGGGCTTCAGCTGGGCACGTCGTCATTGCCCCTGTTATGGCGATGCAAGCTGATCTCTGTACTCTATACAACAGTTTCATGGTGGACGTCTTCCACGCGACAGGCCACCATTCCATTGATCCGTAAGAGAGTATAGGTCTGATTATACTAGTACACTCTGAAAAATAATGGCCGCAGCAACATATTGCAGGAACCATGCACATGTTTGGAAGCATTGTTTTCGTGAATTGAAGATCTGCCTCTTTTTGCTTCTTATTATGTCACGTTTTTGTTTTCAACAGTTTCCAACAAACAATGCCACATTTGGGTCTCAAATACCAGTTTTCAACAAACAATGCCACATTTGGGTCTCAAATACCTATCATTGTATCCGAAACGTGTTATTTTTAATAGCAAATACAATGTGTTTGGACACAAGTATACTATATTTGTGCGAAGCTACAAACACGTCATATTTGCATCCAAACAACAAAAAAAGACTAATTTTTCAGCATGTATATATCCATAACAGCGACTCTTGTGCATTAGAAGGGATCTCTGCTCTGACCACATTAAATATTTCTTTCGACGGCGGTCACTCGTTTAGTGCCGTCGACACTATCGAGTATTTAACCATGAAAATTCGACTCAAAATACCGTTCAGAACCGGTGTACCACTGTAGGTCCCAATCAGTGAGTGTAAAATGTTGTGAGAAACTCTCCCTAATCCATTCATGGGATGTAACTGGAAACCATTTTCAATAGTTGACTTTCAAGTCCGAAGGCCACCCTGATAAGGTCCGTTCAGGTCTGCAACCAACGGCTTAAGTTTTTCGCACATTACGCTCGAGAGGACCTTGTATGTGATGGATAAAAGGCTTACTCCACGATAGTTTGTATATATAATCGGGTCGTCTTTTTTGAAAATTGGACACGGTATGTTAAGACCAAAATCGGCCAGGACATAGTATGCATTTTGCATATGAGCTGATGCATGCACCTTTTAAACTCATAGCGGCCAGCCTTGCCAACGGGCGGAAACTGCAAAAGAAACGGTTCAGTGTGTAAATGGCTGCTGAGTGTAGAGTGTACCAACACCACTGTAGCAAAGTAGTGGCAGAGTAGAGTGGAAACAGAAAAAAAAGAAACAGGGTTGCTCTGCTGATTGCTGGCTGTTGAGATCAAAACCTTATCTCACCTACTTTCTGCATAGGCCGTGGCTATCTCTGACAATTGCTTCTTTCCGATGTCCAGCTTTCTATACTTATAGGTCTTTTTTCGCGAAGAAGATGTCTGACTTAGGAAAAGGGCATATGAGTAGGGGGAAAGGGAGAGAAGTACTTGTTAATGGGTGACTTAAACTTGCTGATGTTGTAAGAAGTGGGGAATACACTTGCCGGAAGGTTATTCCAGACACGGACCGTTCGGCTGAAGAAGGAATTGTTTCTGTAATGCGCAGTTTGATCCAACGGCCAGGAAACATAAAAGGGATGAGTTTCACTTGAAAACCGCGTCGTACGGTTAAATATCCCAACTTCTGGAATGAGGCCATGTAACTCGGCGGAACACTTTGCTGGAAATACCTATCAAATATCGAGACACAGCTAACATTTCGTCGATGCTCCAAGGAGGCAACAGTGCTGGATACAATGCTGTCGCCTATCAGCTTCAACGCTCTCTTTTGCACGCGGTCTAGAAGCTCCAAGGTGGACGCTGCAGCCCCAGCCCAAATATGAGAGTAGAATTCCATTTTTGGCCGAATATACGTGGTGTAGATATTGAGGAGATCGGGTGGGGTTAAAAATCTTTTACGCCGCTTTAAAAACCCCAGGCACTTGAATGCTTCTTTCGACACGTTGAAAATGTGCTTATTCCAACGAATGTCACATTGTATCTTCATGCCCACAACATCAAGAGCTTCCGATTCACCAACATCTAAACCACCCATTGAAATCATTGGCAGGGTCGAGTCACCAATGTGCTTGTGGGATATTCTGCAACACTGTGTTTTGCGTGCATTAAATTCGACTAGGTTTTCCCTGCCCCACTCACTAATCAGATGCAAGTCATGATTAAGCGTGTCATTCATTGCTCGTCTCTTTCCTTGCACTACGGAAAGATTGGGTCGACGATCAAACGAATATGGGTGACAAAAATTACTATCATCAGCGAAAGAGTAGATGGGATTTGTAGTCCAATCCAGAAGGTCGTTGATGAAAATAAGAAAAAGAGAGGGAGAAAGCACAGAGCCTTCAGGTACTCCCGCATTAATTGTATGGCTTTGTACGACTTTCGCTCTCCTTAGCCTTGTGTGAACCTTTGCAGCAACCACTTCTTGTACATGAGATCCTGGGTTCGATCCCTGCTCTGACCACCATAAATTTCTTTCGGCGACGTCTTACCGACAGCGACACTATCGAGTATTTAGCCATGAAAAAGCTCCTCAAAATTCCGTTCGGAACCGGTGTCAAACTGTAGGTCCCAATTAGTGTGTATAAAACTAGAAATCGCACAGCTCAATGGTTGTGAGAAGCTCTTTGTAATACCTTCATGGCATGTAATGAATGGGTAATCATTTATTTATTTAGGTAGTGGTCCGAATCGATATTAGCTCCTCGAATCATCCGTGCGTCCATTACACGGCTCCGCGAACTACCCACCAATGAAATAACCTCCAAACGAGAAATGGAATAATCTCCAATGTTTTTTCACGCATTTTTGGGTTTTATTTCATATGAAAAACAACCAATTTTTTGGAAGTATTTCATCTCTTTTATAGTTTTTTCGTTTTACAATCGGGGTTTCCAAATGGGCCTTTTACAAGGAAATTTTTTCGCCTTGTTTCCATTTTGCCTTGGAGTTAATTTCATTTTTGTTTGGCTCTTATTTCAATATTTGTTTTTGGATGTTATTCCTTTTTCTTGGGTTTATTTATTTCCTGGGCGTTATTTCCTTGGCGGGTATTTCGTGGAGCCCATTACACTAGTAGAGTGTTGAGGGGATATCCGGAAAGCCTTGTGGTTGTGTTTATGCTAGAATCTCGTACTACTGATAGCCGTGTTTTTCCCCGCGGCAAAATCTGACTAGACAGAAATTTCCGATGATTGGTTCAATGACATTTTCTTGGCTGACTTTAGCATTAAAATCACCAAGAATAATCCTAATGTCATATGTTTCCTCTAGTCATCTCAGGCCGGATGTTGCACTTGAGGCCGGATGTCGCAGTCTTTTGCCAACTACCAATCCGCATCCAATTTCGTGATTTTTCTTCATGGCAGCAATAGTATATGTCACAGTTCTTCTTCCTTTACATCCATGACTAGTCCATCGCATCTCCTGGCAACTATACAGATCCGGTGCCACTATCCAATTGGGCGGATCGCGACGTTAGAACAACAAGGTTCTAACTGACAGTTTTTGATAAATTAATCAGCATATCTCATCGTATTAAAATGGGTATGATCTTTCGATTACTGCTACCGACATACATAAGTATATCTCTTATCGTTGACGAGATATCGAATGGAATAAACAACTAACTTCACATTTCTCTGTAGTAATTTGGTTAAAAAGTTCATTCATTCTTGTTCTTATCAAAAATTACTTGGAATACTTAGAACCTTGTTGTTCTAAGGTCGCGATCTGTCAGTTGGATAGTGGCACCGGATCTGTATAGTGTTCTAACAAGCCAAGTGCATTTCCGTGAATCGGGGTCCTTATAACATTGTCGGGGGTCGCCAACGAATAGGGTGTTTTATATTTGTCTTTCTTATTTCGTAGTTTCATTGCCAAAATAATGGTGCCGAAAGGAAAGCCCATGCTCTCGCAGCAATAACTAATAATTCTGTTATACTTTATGATCACAGTCTAATTAATATGGATCCCGGGAAACCTTTAATGCCATTGTAAGAAAAGGGATGTAGTTGCAGTAAAACTTGATAAAAAAAACGACAAATCTCCCTTGCGTCTACTGTAGTAAACATATAGAAATTACTAAACGAAAAATCATAACAAATGAGAAAATATTAAATACTGTAATACAAATTCTCAATTCTCAACTGCTTAGAGAGAATAGTAACAGAGAGTGTTTATCTGTTTCATCTTTATAGTTAAATACAACTACTGTTTGCTCACAGCATGGCCACCTTAGTTTTAAACTCACACACACACAACAATTACTGGTCACTCCAGTAACAATTGAGGCGCAACTGTAATGAACAAACAAATAAATCCAATATGAATGTGAATGAATGAATATTGGTTGCGTTGCCGGTGGCGAGTTGGATTTAAATTGTATGATGTTGTGATGTTTGAGGCCGATGATGCTTCTTTCGTGGCTTCGTTTTATATGATGGTGGTGGTAGTAGTGAGCGCGCATGCCGCGAGGTTTTGTTAGCCGCAGGACTTGTACAATTTAGTTGAGCGTCAAACTCTGAGCTGTAAGCAACAACGGGCGGAAACTGCAAAAGAAACGGTTCAGTGTGTAAATGGCTGCTGAGTGTAGAGTGTACTAACACCACTGTAGCAAAGTAGTGGCAGAGTAGAGTGGAAACAGAAAAAAAAAGAAACAGGGTTGCTCTGCTGATTGCTGGCTGTTGCACGGTTGTTATTTGTTTGGTTGGCCCTATGTGTGTGTTCGAGCACAGAAAACTCTGAATCTGATACAAAAGAGTTGAGCTGCAAACACAAAAAAAAAGAAATACAAAACAAAAAAATACATGTAATCACAGTCATTTGCTTGGAATAGTTACAACGTGAGTGAGGCTGGAGTGCATGTGTATGTGTGTGTATGTGATTTTGAGTGTACAAAAAGTGATAAATAATTGTACGGTGATGTTTATTATTTTTAATCGTTTTGTTCGTATGTTATAATTTTGTTATGTTGCACTTTACTTAAAACTTAAATGGATCGGCTTGACTCGACGCGACGACTGTGTTGTACCGTCGGCGGCTAAGTTGTTGGTGCGCGAACTGCGTGCGTGCGTAATTGGATTAACGTGCAAATAAATGAACGCTACATAAACGGACAAGTGTCTGCAATCAGATTGTCGTTAACTATTGGAAATTTTAAAGTATTAAAAATAGAAAAAAAAGAACAAAAAAGAAAATTAAATATAATATTTAAATATAATATTTGTGGTTGTGTGATATGTATTACAAAATATGGAATTGTGATCAAGTAATGGATTTATCTTCTTTGTTCTACAACCGCAATCATTTTGGAATTGACAAAATTATGAAACAGTTAAAACAACAATATGAACAAAAAATAATGAAAATTTAAGAAAAGGAAAATAACAAAATTAAGTGAAACCAATAAATTTCAAAACAAATATTGTTTTCGTTGTGTATTTAAATGAAAAATAATATTGATTAAAGCACCTTATAAAGATTATTGTTTGAAAACTTATTAAAAAAATCTTTCAAACAAAACTATACATAGACACAATCTAACGAATTCAGAAATATATTACTATATATTTTTAGTGAAACATTAACAATTGGTTTCTTAAATTTTCGTGTATAAATTCTAAAACAAATTAATATTCAGGTTTGAAAAATAGAACCTACAATTTGATATTTCATAAAATCCCTATTGAATCAGACGTTAAAAAATGGTTTCCCACTACATCCCATGAAAGAATTAGAGGGAGATTCCAACAACCAGTGAGCTGTGGATAATAATAATATAACAAACTAAAATTGAATGCAAAAAGAATAACAAATTTTAAAATAAAAAAATTTTAAACTCTAACGACGATAATTGCTTGCAAAAGTGTACCAAAGAAATGTTTGACACCAATTTATTAAGCGAACTAAGCATTGATATTAACCCATTTTGAGCCACTTTTCAAGTTTTCGAATAAAAATTTGTACTATTTTAAACCAATTTTGTTCTATGACGTTGTATACGCAATGCAAAAAGTGATATAAGAAATTTTGTTGGCTTGCCAAAAATAATTACTATGTTCATTTACATTATTCATTGTCCAATGATATACCACGGAAAAATACAACTCTGTGATATAGATTAAAAATCACTGCAACAATGCGAGAACGCATGAGGAAAAAGAAGAACATGGTGGAAAAATTCTGTCTGTTCTTGTTGTTGGAATTATAGGCCTTTCTGTGATGTTGATACTTAGGGATCTTCGATCGATACTAATTCGCACATGTGAATTGCAGAATTGAGTTTGTATATATGTATACGATTTATGATCAACCGATGGTATCAATTCAAGCACAGTAGTTAGGCATCTGACGATGAACTTGTCACCCGTGTGTTGAACTGAATTGTCTATAATTTCCAACCACTTTTCGAGTTTTCGAATAAAAATTTGTACTATTTTAAACCAATTTTGTTCTATGACGTTGTATACGCAATGCAAAAAGTGATATAAGAAATTTTGTTGGCTTGCCAAAAATAATTATTATGTTCATTTACATTATTCATTGTCCAATGATATACCACGGAAAAATACAACTCTGTGATATAGATTAAAAATCACTGCAACAATGCGAGAACGCATGAGGAAAAAGAAGAACATGGTGGAAAAATTCTGTCTGTTCTTGTTGTTGGAATTATAGGCCTTTCAGTGATGTTGATACTTGGGATCTTCGATCGATACTAATTCGCACATGTGAATTGCAGAATTGAGTTTGTATATGTGTATACGAATTATGATCAACCGATGGTATCAATTCAAGCACAGTAGTTAGCCATCTGACGATGAACTTGTCACGGAGATCGAAACTAATCATGCAAGTGAGTGTGTGTTGAACTGAATTGTCTATTATTTCCAACAAAAACCAACCATTTTTCAATTAGAAAAATGTACCTGGCCTTGTTTGTAAGCTTGCAGTATGAATTTCTCATACATTAACCAAAAATTGTCCATGAATTTTATACAAAGTAGTTTTCCAATATAATATAAATATGACCTATATTTTCTCCTAAACGTCCTGAGACAGTACTCGCAATATATGACTTATAATAAATTGAAATGGCTCTTCCATTACTCCATTTACTCTTTTACATTTAATTGTGTATTTTTATATATTTTAGCTTTCTTGGGAAACGGACCTAAAAACACAGATTTCTTGATAATTTGGGGGGTGTTGAATAAACCCTTATATTTAAAACAAATTTCTCAGAGAAATATACGACACATTGAAAGAATTATTTTTCATAAATATATTACCTTTGAAGAAATGGCTACAAAGAAGTTTTTGTCGAAGTACCAGATGCCTCCGGTTGGAAATACATACTTGGGGTCGTTCAAATGACCATTGTGCGACTTCTCGAACAACCTACATATATCGGTGAAACTAGATGAGAAATTCTGACGACCGATTTGAAATCCATAGGAAAGCGATTTTCAATAAATAGTTCAAAACGTTTAGATTTTGCTGCATAAAAAGGGGTAAACAAATGAGTACCATTGGATGCATCCGCCCGGCTAGTTCGGCTGCGTCAACCGAATTTTTTGTAAGTGAAGCTTTTAATTTTCAATTTGCCCAGTTGTGTCCGTCGGTGGTGCAATGATTACAGTGTGCGGCTCTTGTACATCAAAAAATGGGTTTGATTCCTGCCCTGACCACATTACATTTCTTTCGACGACGGTCAACTCACATAATGATGGCGACACTATCGAGTATTTAACCATGAAAACCTTCTCAAAATACCCTTCGGAACAGGTGTAGAATTAGAAGCCCTTGGTGGAAGAAAGTGTTAACTCACTTTTTTTTCAAAAAAAATGTGCCTTCTTCTTTTAACGTTTCCATGGTATCTGATTTTGTTTTCGATAAGAAAAAAGTCAACATTTGATATTTACATTATTAAAATTAAATTTTAAAATTTTTTTTAATTTCTTTAAATCAGATGCCATGGAAACAGTAAAAGAAGGAAAATATTGTTATTGAAAAAAATTTGAGTTAACATATTCTTCCAACAGGGGCTTCAATTGTAGGTTGCAAACAGTGAGCGTAAAACTAGACAGCACACATCTCACTGGTTTTGAGAATCTCTTCCCAATTCCTTTACGGGATGTAGTGGAAAACCAAACCAACTTCTGATTCAATAGGGCCTTTATGAAATATCAAACTGTCATGGACAGTATTGTTGACACTCGCACATCAGGCCAACCCCGCTGGCTTAAGTGTATGCTCATTAATAAGTCATGTGTCAATGTACAAATGCTTCGAATCATTTTTCGGAGCCTAAATTTAAACAAGGCCGCCGATGGTGGAAGCTTACTTGAGAATGTGGTTTTGATCTCTGCTCTGACCACCTAATAAAGGGTTTTTCAACAGAGACGGTACAAAAGTAAATCGATAGGGACAGCAAACGACGCCATATTTGTCCCGCTCTTTTGACATTTCTCTTCAGTAAGGTTTGCCATTTCATCATGGAAAGATATACGAGCCAACAACGAGTCGAAATTATTAAAATTTACTACCGAAATTTGGAGTCAGTGGCCTCAACTTTAAGAGCGCTACGTCCAATTTATGGTCGTCATAATCATCCTACCATATCAACAATTGTACGTCTAGTGGAAAAATTTGAATCCACAGGCACAGTACAAAATGTTCCCGTGCCAGTGAGACAAAGAAGTGCCCGTAGTGTCAAGAATATTGCTGCCGCTGAGGCTTCAGTTCCAGAAAGCTCAAATGTGTCTCTCACACGTCGTTCTCAAGCGTTGGGCATCGTTGTGGCGAATTTTGCGAAAAGATCTTGGCCTACATCCTTACAAGATCAAATTGACCCAAGAACTGAAGCCGCTTGACCACAATAAGCGTCGCATATTCGTGAATAGGGCTGAGCAACAACTTGAAAATGATTCGGATTTTCATCGGAAAATCATCTTCAGCGATGAGGCTCATTTCTGGCTGAATGGCGTCGTCAATAAGCAAAATATTCGTTATTGGTCAGACAGGAATCCACACGTAATCCATGAGTCATCATTGCATCCCGAAAAAATTACGGTTTGGTGCGGTTTATGGGCCGGCGGCGTCACTGGGCCGTACTTCTTCCGTGATGATCAAGACCAGCACATTACTGTGAATGCGAATCGCTACCGTTCAATGATAACCGAATATTTTTGGCCCCAATTGGATAATATGGGCTTGGAGGACATGTGGTTACAACAGGACGGCGCCACAAGCCATACAGCGAATGCGACAATCAATTTATTGGAAACCAAATTTGGTGAACGTGTTATCTCACGAAATGGCCCAGTCGATTGGCCGCCTCGGTCGTCCGATTTGACGTCGTTAGATTATTTCCTGTGGGGCTACGTCAAGTCTATGGTCTGTGCCAACAAGCCAGCGACGATTGATGAACTTCGTACGAATATCGAACGTGAAATTGCAGCAGTATCGGCCGATTTATTCTTGAAACCGACGACACTATCGAGTAATTAACCCTGAAAAAGTTTCTGAAAATACCGTTCGTAATCGGAGTAAAACGGTAGGTCCGGATGAGTGAGTGCAAACCTTAGCAGCACACAGCTCTCTGATTGGAAAACATTGTCCCCCACTACTTCATGGGATGTAATGACAAACTATTTATTTATTTAAATATTTTATTTTTGCTACTTTCGTTATGTCACCCACCGTGTCAGTTTCTTGGCTATCTTCAAGAATAGCTACCCGAAGAGACTCCAAGATAACAGCGGTTTGGTGTGGGGGGCTAGGCTTGTTGAATCACCGGTCCATATTTCTGCAATGCTGTGAGTAGCTATTTACTATCTGAAATTGAAACTCATAATATGGATGTCATTTGGTTGCAACAAGACGGTGCAGCTGTCGCGCAACTCGGGGAACCATGATATTATTTGGGGAAAAATTCGGAAAACAGATAATTTCGCGCCGCCAAGATCATGTGATATCAAAATTTTAGACTTCTTCCTTAGGAGCTATTGCATCCGTCAAGTCCAAAGTGCATATGGAACACGCGGCGGCAAATGAGTAACTGGGACTCAATATTAAACGCATCAAACGCTAAATACCACTTTAAATGCTCGCACCCGTACCATCGAAAATGTGAACCTCAGAATAGATTTTAGTTTAGAGTTAGTTTATTAGGCACTACACCATCTCTTTATGATATAGCATTATTCGTTATTGGTCCAATCTAGACGTTTATTCCAGCTGGAGATGGAGCCACCCACGTGGTTTCGATGACATAGCTGGTCAACTTCCTAGCTGCATACTTGATACAGGACAGAATGTGAAAGAGAGTGGGCCATAGGCGAATTGAAAAAACTGACTTTAAATATGATTTTATTGGCACTTATGACTGTTGAAATAACTTTATATGCAATGAGTTAGTTTTGATTTGAATATTACAACAATTTTAAATAATTTTTACTTGTATTTCATCCACATTCTGGTAGAAAGAAACTGGCATGAAAATTCTGTATCAAAACTGTCGTTAGCCCAGTGACTTTCAACGGGGATTTCGTGGAACTGAAACACTCATGGCTCCTCTTTAGTATTTCTCTATGGAGCCACCTTATAGCGTTGAATTCAGAATCACTTTATAGATTTATTGATCTATATCCGTCAATATAAAGGGTGTCTCAGTAAGAATACACTTTTTCGTTTTAAAATAAAAACACGTATTTTTTATGATTATTATGATTTTATTATTGGATTGTAAAGAAGACATGTTCCGATTAAGTGCGGAATAAAGTATGCGTCAAATGTGTGCTACGGCTCTGATGACAGACCATTAATCAAAATTTTCCATGACTTATTCAGAAAGATGTGGCTGTACTCGTACCCCACCGATGACGCTTTGGATCTCGGATTTGAACTCAGGAATTGTTTCTGATTTCTTAATTCGATGAATCGATAAATAAATCGATTGTTTCATGCGCGGTGTGGCAGGTAGCGCCATATTTCTGAAACCACATGTTGTCCAGATCCATGCCGTTCAGTTGAGGCCACAAGAACTCCGACATCATGTTCCTGTAACGAATGCCGTTCACAGTCACCACAATTTCGGCCTCATCTTCAAAAAAGTAAGGTCCAATCACGCCGCCTGACAAAAATCCACACCAGACAGTTGCTCGTAGTGGGTGCATTTGTTTTTCATGGAGTCCATGTGGAGTTTCTGGGCTTCAAATTCGACAATTTTGTGTATTCACGAAGCCATTCAGATCGAAATGCGCTTCATCGGAGACGATGAATTTATTGAAAAATTGGCACTGACTTCATTTTGCTCTATTACCCTTTGAACGAATTGGCCGCGCTTTCCAAATCGTGAAAATTTGTTGGCCACTTTTCGAATGGTTGACACTTTCTCGTCTGAAAATTCTTGGAAGTTTGCGAGCGGTCTTAGCTTAACTTTACAAATTTTTGTAATATGTTTTCACAATTGTGGCCGTCGGTGGTGCAATGGTTAGTGTGCGCGGCTCTTGTACATGAGATCCTGGGTTCGAACCCGGCTCTGACCACCTTCAAATTTTCTTTCGGCGGCGGTCACCTCGCATAGTGACGGCGACACTATCGAGTATCTAGCCATGAAAAAGCTTCTCAAAATACCGTTCGGAATCGGTGTAAAACTGTAGGTCCCAATCAGTGAGTGAAAACTGGAAAGCGCACAGCTCAGTGATTGTGAGAAGTTCTCCCCAGTCCCTTTATGGGATGTAATGGGAAACTATTTATTTATTTTATTTTCACAATTATAACACGTTGTTCTTTCGTTAAGCGCTCGATTTTTAATAATCGGAATAAACATATGTGATAGCTGCCAAATTTCAGAGTTGCCATTTACATAAAAACAATTACACTAAATTTAAAAAGTGCAAACGTACTGAGAAAACCTTTATAAAGAAAATAGACGTTAACGCAACCGCCGTCAGTGTTGGTTGTTGTTGGGTTGATGTCAATATCATTTACCAAAATCTCCAAACAAAAATACGTTTTTCCAAATTGTGCGGTCTTTTTCAATTATTTTTCGCATTTTTTCTCAAATTAAAACTGCGTTTTTTGTAATTGTGTTTAATTCGCAAGCGGTATTGAATAAATTTTATTGGAAATGAGTGCTTGCGTTGAATGTTTTGTTTGCAATGGAAAATGTGGCTGTCCCCAAACATTTTTTATGCACTTGAAAGACACAATTTGCCGCCTTATGCCACATGCAATGGTTCACATGAAAATTGTTTTCAAAAATTTCACGTAAAAAGAAACTTTAAGATTTACCTTTTTCGACATTTTGAACGTGTAAAACAAGAGTGCCCTAAATGGGATAGAAGCAATACATTTCTCCAACAAAGCTGTGAATATGCAGAAGGGATGGAATGCGACAATGGAGTGACTGTTGCTCCGGAAGGAGCAGATAAATTGAATGTTTCTCCAGAACCACCAGAGCAGTTCCACTCTTCCAGTTATAAAAACAAAATGAAATTAATTGGTGACAACGCAATGGAATTTATTGTTGAGTTACATTCCCTCAATAACTGTTCTCGTTTCTGTTTAAGAAAACCGGACATTACTTCCGATTATGAATCCAAATTCTAAAAAATTTAATTTTTTATAGACATGTGTAAATGAGAAACCTTGAATAAAATCGCTTTAAAAATTGAACATTTTAGTTTTTTTGCGTCGTCGCATGGGGTGGGGGTTTTATGCTAAAAACGCAATAACGGTTTTAATTCAATTCAAAATTGAATCAAAAATTTGTTAAAAAAATCAATAATTTTTTTAACTCCCTTGATTACACAGTTAATCAATATTTTCGAAAAAATTCAATAAATATTTCAATCAAATTTACAAATTTTTTAATTGAAGTTTTTTTTTTTAAGAAATTTACAAATACCTTTAATTAATATTATCATTTTCATGATTACACCAAAATCAATTAAAAAATTAATCAAATAAACAAATGTTTTAATTGAAATTGAGTTTTATTTTTTTCTGTGAAGACAGGTGATAACTCTCTGTAACAAAATTTTCCGTTTAGACATAAATGACAAAATTTCTTACGATAATTTCGCAAGAACTGAATACGGTGCTTAAGGCACAAAAAAGCAAAAACAACGGGCCCCTGAACTTACAGGTAAGTGTTGGTACTCAAGAGAAAGTAAATCGTCTTACGATTTCATTGGCGCCGATGCCTGTGTGTCGCCTGTTTTTCTATATTTCACTACCCAGAAAATTTATCGACATTTTTTTTTGTTTTACAA
Source organism: Phaonia tiefii (assembly GCA_963931995.1). Classification (NCBI taxonomy): domain Eukaryota; kingdom Metazoa; phylum Arthropoda; class Insecta; order Diptera; family Muscidae; genus Phaonia; species Phaonia tiefii. The sequence goes on from OZ008367.1 coordinate 53,421,992, forward strand.
ATTTGCATGTATGGGTACTGAAATCAAAGGAAATCTTCTCACAATTTCATTGGTGGTATTCGTCTCTACGTTGCTCGTTTTTGTAAATCGATAAATTTATATTCCATCTAATCAGGTGGTTAAAATTCCCTGTGTACTTTAAGTCGAATTTGTCGCAATTTTTTGGCGACTTACAGCCATCGGATATAAAAAGAATGAAATTGTAAGACGATTTCCCTTCATTTGAGTACCAACACTTACCTGTAAGTTCAGGGGCGTGTTTTTTCGATATGTTGGGCCTTATGGGCAATTTCCCCATTTCGGACAACTTGTTCCCGACTCAGGAGCTCAAGTCAAACAAAACTGCATATTTAGTTTTTTCCCCAGCTCGTGTCCCCAAGGTTGTAAAATTCAGTTCTTTTTTCTTTAAGTCTTGCGTGAATTTTCGGTCACCCTATATATATAGTTTGCATTTTCGAATAGAGGGAAACGGTGAACGGTGATGAAGGGGAAATATACTCTTTTGATAAAAAAAAATTATCTGGCAACACTGTTCAATAGTCTGGCAGTACTATGCATGATAGCCACTTCCGAAATAAATAATAAGATTTGGTTTTTAATCTCGAGCTAGAATTTCATGAATAATGGTATCCACTTTCATCACAACTGCACTACAATCGCTTACCAAGTATGGACTTTAAAACAAATCATTAAAAATCGTAAATTACACTGTGATAGTTTTTGACCCGAAAAAAAATGAACTTGGATGAATCCTTTTCGAACTATTAGGGGGGAGTCCCCTGAGTGCGAAAGTACATTTGGAAGTGTCAGATTGGCTCCAGTTTTTGAGAAATCGGTATATATGTATATGGTAAGTCTGCGCTATTTAAACAAATTTTACCGGCCGTAGGCCTATTTTGTTTTCGCCTAAAAGGGCTTAAAAAGCTTATTAAAATAGACAAAACAAATGTTTGCGCTCGGTCCAACTTCTTGAGATATGGGCCTTTAAAGCTTGAGTATATAATTGGCCATATCTCACACATTTATGGTCTGATCTGGTTCCGGTGAATATCATTACAAAGACCATTAAAAACTCTTTAAATCTGCATATAAATATAACAGGTGGCGCAAAAGTAAACTTCCGATGTTTTTTGGCTGTAATTTAAAAAAAAAATGAAAAACTTTGATTCTTATTGTGGATTATTTTGATTTGGCCTTTTAATTTTTTTACATCAAGTCGAGAATATGATGTCATGTAAATGGCCACCGCCACAGTTGATTGTCATTTGAGCCCTTTTTATGGCATTTTTCATCACTTTGGCCAAAACTTCCGGCAATAGGTCCTCACATTCTTGACGGATATTGTCTTTAAGAGCTGCAAGAGTCTGAGGCTTGTTGACATAAACCCGCGACTTCAAAAAGCCCCACAAAAAGAAGTCTGGAGCGGTCAAATCAGGCGATCTTGGTGGCCAGTGCAAATCGCCAAAACGGGAGTTTAGGCGCCCTGGAAATGCATCCATATCGGTTGTGGCACGTGCAGTGTGTGCTGTTGCACCGTCCTGTTGGAACCACATGTTTTCCAATCCCAATTCATCAAGCTGCGGCAAAAAGAACTCGTTGATCATTGCTCTGTAGCGTGGCACGTCGTCTGATCGATGTCGACGGCGCTTCCATGACATCCTCGGCTACAGCAGCAATATTCTCTGCAGAACGGCTACTCCGAGGTCTGCCACGCCTGGCAGCATCTCGTGTTGTGACAGTCTCTTCGAGGCGAGCGGCTAAACGTCGCAGTGTTTCACCAGTAGGCTTTGGACGGCCAGGAAATCGAAATTCACGTTGTGCCAAAGTCACCGGCCGATTATTGGTCAAATAAATAGTCAGCAATATTCCGCGTTCTGGAGCAGTGTGGCGTAACATTGTTTATTAACGTGTATTTCGCATGTGTTTACTACACAAATGTCAAAACAGAACTGACATTAGGGGCCAATCGCAAAATTTATAGCATTTTCTGATAGGAGGATTACTTTTGCGCCACCTTGTATTACATTTTATTAACCCATTGGGGACAAGTTTAAAAAATACGATTTTTTAACCCCACTTTTTTGCTAAAAATCTGATTTTCGCAAAAAACAGCCCTAGTAAACCTATATTCTGCCTAGACTCAGGTTGTAGGCAACACTTCAGGATTTGTTTTAAGGTATAATACTTCGCATTAACCCTTCTAAGACCGGAGATATTGGAGTTGGATGATGAAGATTAGCATTATATTTATGTAACGGTTATTTTTAAAAATTTTTCATTTCTTTGAATTAATTAACTTAAAAAAAAAAGAAAAAAATATATAAAAGTCCAATATTTTGATTTTGAAGCTTAACTTGAGGCCTATGCTAGGAAAATAAAAAAAATTTTGGAAAAAAGTAAAAAAAAACTTTCATTTTTTCTTGTATTTCCAACTTGGAACATAAATATCTCCGGTCTTAGAAGGGTTAATGCGAAGTGTTATACCTTAAAACAAAGCCTGAAGTATTATACCTTAAAAATGGCCGGTAAAATTTGTTTAAATAGCGCAGACTTACCTATATCCATATCTACCGATTTCTCAAAAACTGTAGCCAACCTGACACTTCCAAATGTACTTTCGAACTCAGGGGACTCCCCCCTAATAGTTCGAAAAGGATTCATCGAACTTAATTTTTTCGACTATCACAGTGTTATCAGATTGACTTAGTGAAATTTCATTTATTTGTTTTACAAATATCATGATGATTTAAAAGTTTTTACAAAATAATTATTTTTTATGATTATATGTGTATGTAAACAACAATAATAATAAGGTCGGTCTCTCTCGCTCTCTCTCTCTCTTCACACACAATTTAATTGATAACAAACAAACACAAATCAGCATATTTTTTATTTTACAGTCCCGCTCTTATTCTCCCTTCAAATACAACTCGACAGCATCCACATACATACATCGACGTCTTTATATTTACATTCATTCAACAGTTTTATTTTATTTGTTTCTTTTTTTTGATTTACTTTTTTAGTTATTGTTATTATTTATTATTTGTGATTGTGTCAACGGACAAATGTCAATAAATTGAAGAGAGAGAGATTGAGTGTGAATGAGTACGAGTGAATGAAAGTCTCGCCATCACCAGTATGACATAAACAACGCAAAGTTGAATTTGAATTAGTAAAACTAATCCGATGAAATTGAATAAAGTTGTAAGGGTCATAACAACTATACAATGAGTTGTTCCAACCAAACGATTTTGGAACAAAAAATTAGAATTTATTTATTTTGAGATTTTGAAGAAATATTGTACTCCTCAACAAATGTTACACCAGGTATAATTTTTATTTAACTCTAGAATTTCAATGAGATTTTCTAGATATCAAATTTCAAAACGATGAAAGGTTGTGAGGTAAAAAGTATGTTAGGTTTGATGTGGAGTGACTCATATTGAGGGAAAGCATTAGAAATGTTTTGAAAAAATCTGAATACTTAAAAGTTATCGTAGTCAATGTAAAAAAGTATTAAAAACTGACTTCCTTGCATTGTTTAGACTAATCTTGAAGTTAAAACAAGATTTTATAAAAAAAAACTGAACTCGGTTCTCTTCCTAAAAGTCTGTAGTTGGAGCCTATATTGTTTCTCATCTGTACGTTATGATTTTAAGAACCTTTTCCAAAACGAAACATTTAAACACAATGAAATAACAGCTTTGGTCGCCTTGGGTCCCGTATCATTGCATCATGTGCAGTAGTCACACCCACAAAGTCTTCGAAGCAAACAATTATTTATGAGTTCTTAATGTCATCACTTATTCTCTCAGTTGTCTCTTCATGACATTGACTTTTTCTCGCCCTTTCTTGCACTTGTCTTATAGTCCATTTGTTAATTGTGGTGGGAATTGTATCACATTCTATTGTAATCAACTGTGTGTGAGTTCTCGGACTGCACCAATAAAACCATATGACTGACTGGTTTGATTTCGGTAGCCTTTACTAATTAGATTAGGAAAAAAAGAAGTTTTCCTTTGGATGCATAAACATTCTGTTTAGGTGGAATGGGAATGATGTTTATCTTTTTTGATTCAATGAAATTCCTGGAAGAGCGGTCGGTTAATGACCTTTCATCAATAAACATTTTACAACTGTTGTGGTGGTTGAGTGTGATATCATTTTATTTTCTGTGTTTGTGTGGAAGTTGTTTAATCTATTTTATTGGTTGGGAAAATAAATTCGAATCGAGAATTAAATGAATCGAAATTGAAAAGTTAAAATGAGATGCAACTTTTGGGATGGTTGAAAAATTGGTAAATTTAAAATTTTGTAAAACGATTATTATTTATGTGATTGTGGGTTAGTTTTTGGTTAATGTATGAGAAATTCATACTACAAGCTTACAAGTCATGAACATTCTTCTAATAGAAAAATGTTTGGTTTTTGTTGGAAATAATAGCACACACTTCACTGGCATGACTAGTTTCGAACTCTGTGACAAGTGGGGTTCAAGTGGGTTCATATCCAAAATATATATTAACATTTTCATTGAGATTTTAACTTTCTAACTCTATACTCACTGATTTGGATCTATTGTTTTGTAATCATTTCGAACGGTGTTTTGAGAAACTTTTCACGCCTAAATAGTCCGGGGTTCATATCCAACACCAGCCAATATTACTTCATTCAATAGAGAAACATCTAGCATTATGCAGACTACACAATCTAGATGTCTTACTTACCTACCACGAAGGAATAGAAGAAAGATGATCAGAACCCATAGTTTTGCACCGAATCCGAAAGGGTGTTAATTGAGTTGCCAGAAGACAATTAACACACAAGTCGCGTGCTTACTTCTATCTACAATTTTACAATTGCAATTCAGAAAATATCAATTGAAATTCGGCATTTCCAATTAAAATTATGAAATGATCAAATGAAATTCAGAAATTTCAATTGAAATCCGGAAAATACCAATTGAATTTTAGAATTTATATTTAAATTAAATTAAATTAAATCAAATTAAATTAAATTAAATTAAATTAAATTAAATTAAATTAAATTAAATTAAATTAAATTAAATTAAATTAAATTAAATTAAATTAAATTAAATTAAATTGAATTGAATTGAATTGAATTGAATTGAATTGAATTGAATTGAATTGAATTGAATTGAATTGAATTGAATTGAATTGAATTGAATTGAATTGAATTGAATTGAATTGAATTGAATTGAATTGAATTGAATTGAATTGAATTGAATTGAATTGAATTGAATTGAATTGAATTGAATTGAATTGAATTGAATTGAATTGAATTGAATTGAATTGAATTGAATTGAATTGAATTGAATTGAATTGAATTGAATTGAATTGAATTGAATTGAATTGAATTGAATTGAATTGAATTGAATTGAATTGAATTGAATTGAATTGAATTGAATTGAATTGAATTGAATTGAATTGAATTGAATTGAATTGAATTGAATTGAATTGAATTGAATTGAATTGAATTGAATTGAATTGAATTGAATTGAATTGAATTGAATTGAATTGAATTGAATTGAATTGAATTGAATTGAATTGAATTGAATTGAATTGAATTGAATTGAATTGAATTGAATTGAATTGAATTGAATTGAATTGAATTAAATTGAATTGAATTGAATTGAATTGAATTGAATTGAATTGAATTGAATTCAATTGAATTGAATTGAATTGAATTGAATTGAATTGAATTGAATTGAATTGAATTGAATTGAATTGATTGGATTGAATTAAATTGAATTCAGTTAAATTGAATTGAGTTGAATTGAAGTGATTTGAACTGAATTGAATTGCATGAATTAAATGAATTGAATGGAGTTGAATTGAATTTGAATTGAATTGAATTGAATTGAATTGAAATGAATTGAATTGAATTGAATTGAATTGAATTGAATTGAATTGATTTGAATTGAATTGAATTGAATTGAATTGAATTGAATTGAATTGAATTGAATTGAATTGAATTGAATTGAATTGAATTGAATTGAATTGAATTGAATTGAATTGAATTGAATTGAATTGAATTGAATTGAATTGAATTGAATTGAATTGAATTGAATTGAATTGAATTGAATTGAATTGATTGAATTGAATTGAATTCAGTTAAATTGAATTGAGTTGAATTGAAGTGATTTGAACTGAATTGAATTGCATGAATTAAATGAATTGAATGGAGTTGAATTGAATTTGAATTGAAATGAATTGAATTGAATTGGATTGAATTGAATTGAATTGAAATGAATTGAATTGAATTGAATTGAATTGAATTCAATTGAATTGAATTGAATTGAATTGAATTGAATTGAATTGAATTGAATTGTATTGAATTGAATTGAATTGAATTGCATGAATTAATTGAACTGAATGGATTTGAATTGAATTGAATTGAATTGAATTGAATTGAATTGAATTGAATTGAATTGAATTGAATTGAATTGAATTGAATTGAATTGAATTGAATTGAATTGAATTGAAATGAATTGAGTTGAATTGTATTGAATTGAATTGAATTGAATTGCATGAATTAATTGAACTGAATGGATTTGAATTGAATTGAATTGAATTGAATTGAATTGAATTGAATTGAATTGAATTGTATTGAATTGAATTGAATTGAATTGCATGAATTAATTGAACTGAATGGATTTGAATTGGATTGAATTGAATTGAATTGAATTGAATTGAATTGAATTGCATTGAATTGAATTGAATTGAATTGAATTGAATTGAATTGAATTGAATTGAATTGAATTGAATTGAATTGAATTGAATTGAATTGAATTGAATTGAATTGAATTGAATTGAATTGAATTGATTTGAATTGAATTGAATTGAATTGAATTGAATTGAATTGAATTGAATTGCATTGAATTGAATTGAATTGAATTGAATTGAATTGAATTGAATTGAATTGAATTGAATTGAATTGAATTGAATTGAATTGAATTGAATTGAATTGAATTGAATTGAATTGAATTGAATTGAATTGAATTGAATTGAATTGAATTGAATTGAATTGAATTGAATTGAATTGAATTGAATTGAATTCAATTCAATTGAATTGAATTGAATTGAATTGTATTGAATTGAATTGAATTGAATTGCATGAATTAATTGAACTGAATGGATTTGAATTGAATTGAATTGAATTGAATTGAATTGAATTGAATTGAATTGAATTGAATTGAATTGAATTGAATTGAATTGAATTGAATTGAATTGAATTGAATTGAATTGAATTGAATTGAATTGAATTGAATTGAATTGAATTGAATTGAATTGAATTGAATTGAATTGAATTGAATTGAATTGAATTGAATTGAATTGAATTGTATTGAATTGAATTGAATTGAATTGCATGAATTAATTGAACTGAATGGATTTGAATTGAATTGAATTGAATTGAATTGAATTGAATTGAATTGAATTGAATTGAATTGAATTGAATTGAATTGAATTGAATTGAATTGAATTGAATTGAATTGAATTGAATTGAATTGAATTGAATTGAATTGAATTGAATTGAATTGAATTGAATTGAATTGAATTGAATTGAATTGAATTGCATGAATTAATTGAACTGAATGGATTTGAATTGAATTGAATTGAATTGAATTGAATTGAATTGAATTGAATTGAATTGAATTGAATTGAATTGCATGAATTAATTGAACTGAATGGATTTGAATTGAATTGAATTGAATTGAATTGAATTGAATTGAATTGAATTGAATTGAATTGAATTGAATTGAATTGAATTGAATTGAATTGAATTGAATTGAATTGAATTGAATTGAATTGAATTGAATTGAATTGAATTGAATTGAATTGAATTGAATTGAATTGCATGAATTAATTGAACTGAATGGATTTGAATTGAATTGAATTGAATTGAATTGAATTGAATTGAATTGAATTGAATTGAATTGAATTGAATTGAATTGAATTGAATTGAATTGCATGAATTAATTGAACTGAATGGATTTGAATTGAATTGAATTGAATTGAATTGAATTGAATTGAATTGAATTGAATTGAATTGAATTGAATTGAATTGCATGAATTAATTGAACTGAATGGATTTGAATTGAATTGAATTGAATTGCATGAATTAATTGAACTGAATGGATTTGAATTGAATTGAATTGAATTGAATTGAATTGAATTGAATTGAATTGAATTGAATTGCATGAATTAATTGAACTGAATGGATTTGAATTGAATTGAATTGAATTGAATTGAATTGAATTGAATTGAATTGAATTGAATTGAATTGAATTGAATTGAATTATTGAATTGAATTATTGAATTGAATTGAATTGAATTGAATTGAATTGAATTGCATGAATTAATTGAACTGAATGGATTTGAATTGAATTGAATTGAATTGAATTGCATTGAATTGAATTGAATTGAATTGAATTGAATTGAATTGAATTGAATTGAATTGAATTGAATTGAATTGAATTGAATTGAATTGAATTGAATTGAATTGAATTGAATTGAATTGAATTGAATTGAATTGAATTGAATTGAATTGAATTGAATTGAATTGAATTGAATTGAATTGAATTGAATTGAATTGAATTGAATTGAATTGAATTGAATTGAATTGAATTGAATTGAATTGAATTGAATTGAATTGAATTGAATTGAATTGAATTGAATTGAATTGAATTGAATTGAATTGAATTGAATTGAATTGAATTGAATTGAATTGAATTGAATTGAATTGAATTGAATTGAATTGAATTGAATTGAATTGAATTGAATTGAATTGAATTGAATTGAATTGAATTGATGTGAATTGGGTGGAATTGAACTGAACTGAATCGAATTGAATTGAATTGAATTGAATTAAAGTGATTTGAACTGAATTGAATTGAATTGCATTGAATTAATTGAATTGAATTGAATGGAGTGGAATTGAATTGAATTGAATTGAATTGAATTGAATTGAATTTAATTGAATTGAATTGAATTGAATTGAATTGAATTGATTTGAATTGAATTGAATTGAATTGAATTGAATTGAATTGAATTGAATTGAATTGAATTGAATTGAATTGAATTGAATTGAATTGAATTGAATTGAATTGAATTGAATTGAGTTGAATTGAATTGAATTGAGTTGAATTGAATTGAATTGAATTGAATTGAATTGAATTGAATTGAATTGAATTGAATTGAATTGAATTGAATTGAATTGAATTGAATTGAATTGAGTTGCATTGAATTGAAGTGAATCGGGTGTTTAGAACCAGAGAACGACTTTTTCGCTAAAAAGTTGTTATTTGCGGCAAAAGCAATAACTTTTGCGGTCAACAGTGAGACTAAGAATAAAACTAAATATTTTTTTGGGCAAAAGAAAGAGTTTTGGGCGAAATGAGCTTCAGGATTTGTCTCAGCCTGTATATTTGCTATAATATTGATATAACAACGATAACTTTCAAAATTATTTGGATTTAAATAAATAATTGAAAGTTTTTGGAATAATCGGGATTATAATAAAAACAATCTAATTTTGAGAAAAGAAAGAATTTGGTTTATTTTAATTTAATATTAACTATTATTAAAGTTCGTCGATGGTACAATGGGTAGTGTGCACGCCTTTTGTACATAAGATCCTAGGTCCGCTTCCTGCTATGACCACGTAAAATTTGGTCACCTCGCATCGTGACGGCGACACTATCGAGTATTTAGCCAAACGGTTTTTTTTTAATATTGAACTTATATATGTATATAGTAATATCAAAATCTGCAAACAATGACCGAATTTGGAGGTTGGCACAACCACATTAGACGTCATCACATCCCAGCTAGAGAGTGTCGCAACCGCATTAGCGGTTGTCACAACCCCATTAAAGGTTGTCACAACCCCATTATACGTTGTCACAACCACTTTAGAAGTTGTCACAACCGCAGTAAAGGTTGCTTCAATCGAATTTCAGTTGTGGGCACTAAATCCAGTCGTGACAACCGCTTGTGGTAAATGCAATTCGGTAGCAACAGCCGAGTTTACGGTTCCTACGACATACTTTCAAATAATTGGTTCTGTGAGTGAAGTTAAGCTAGGTTCGGGTATACCACGATTTCGAGGTTTTCGAGATTTCAGCCCAATAAACATTTATTTTGCCGTAAAAAAATTAGATGTTTATGTAAATAAAATTGCGAAGACTTTGAAATATCTGTATTCCTCAACAAAGCTTTAGGGATTACAACATACCACAGCTTTTGAAATGGCTCCTCTCATACTGCAGACCACAAAGATTACAACACCAAACGTCTATCAATAACATACGGAAGATGGATGGACAACCACAATGTTGCAGGCCTGATGAAGTGGGCATTATTAGAATCAACAAATGCAATCTGTTGCTGACGATAAAAGTGATCATTTACTAAATTTGAGAATTTCACTGCTGCTCGTATTGGCAACTTGTTTGTCGTGTTCGGTTTGAGACTAAACATTTCTTTCATTTTCATTCCCACCACAGACTCTTAACAACAATTCCTTGGCAACACAGAAGATTCCATTGCTCTCGCTGTTAAACAATTTGTTTACTAATTGTTTGTGAGTAAGTAAATGTTGTTGATTTTCCTTCTCTTTATTGGTTTATCCATTCGTCTGTCTGGCTTAAGATGGTGTTAATTATGCGTTTTATAAACTAATTAATTAATTTGCATTATCATGCGAGGCAAGGCAACACAACAACAACAACAACAACTGCTTAGTAAACAAGCAAATGATTAAATGTAATTCCTTTTATTGCTCTTTTTCTTCTATTCGTTGTTATTTTTCAAATTTACTCTCACACACGGCATACAGATAAGTGTGTGTGTTTGTGCATGTGTGTGCGACAGTTCTGCTGCTGAGTTCTCTCATTTCTCAGCAAACGGAAGTCGCTGACACTACTATAGTAGAGTGTACTAGACTAGCTTGCACACCAACTGGCATTGCGAGATGAGATGACAAAGATGAATATGATGACGACACAGCTTAATTGCACTAACATGTAGACTTTATATGTATGTGGTTGTGCTTGAATTCCAATTCTATGACTTGGTTACATATGTATGGATGTATGGATGCGTGCGTGAGTTCAAAACATGAGAAAGAGAGTAAAAGTGTTTTGTATTTAGAATGACCGGAAGTTGATTTAAATGTTTTCTGGTGTTGTTGCTGTTGCTGTTGTTATTGTGGCGTTCATTTATTGTGGGTGCATATTTTCGTCATCGACATTGCCGCATACGTGGTTGTTGTTGCAATGAGGAAATTTTTTGAATAGGTATAGTCGAAGAGAGTCAATATTAAGAGAGGTTTCAGTTTGATTTTCGCTTAATTGAAATCCTGTAGTAAATAAATTAAAGTCCAAAAAAAGATAAAGGAAAAAAGTTTGTGGAATTCAAATGGCTTTTGCGAATAGATAAATATAAATTTTTAAAAACCGAATCAATTCATATTCAAATGAAATTAATTGAAATTCAAGATACATGAATCAAATTCAAAAAAAAAGAAAATTTAAAAAATTTCCTCAATTACACTGTGTGTAATTTTGTAGGTCATGGAAATATAACCATATACGGACACCACTGATAAAAGCCAAAAAAAAAAGGCCTGATAAAAGACAAAAAAAACACCCGTGTCTCCCAGTTTTGCCCAACGTCATGCACTTTTTTGTATAGGCCCCCAAAAGATTTGGGCCTCGGTGTAAATTTTGCCAAAAAGTGATCATTTTGTCAGGCTCATATCTTGCAAATCGTTCGGAATTTTCATTTACTTTCTGAGGAAAAGTTGTAGCACTTGTCATAAAAAACAAAAATTGTGAACATATAAAATCAAAAAAACTTCATCTTCAAGGTCAAAATCGCAAAAAAACTTTAAAAAAAAATCGATTTTTTTTACCTTTTCTCCCCTGTTCAGGTCCATAAGTAAGAAACGGTTCACAATTCAAGGAAACAATTAATTACAAAAATTTTGCTAAGATCTCAATAAACAACTTTCTGGAACATATGAACTTCCTCTTTGGTTGGGCATAATACGGACCGAAATGAAAGGGAATGCTTATTTTCGTTTGATGCAAACAACATAAAACATAATTTAGCAGTCATTAGTATCAATCCAACACTATTTAAACTTAGTTTGCTGCATGATCTATAATCTCTATGTGTTTTTTGGTCTCTCATTCCACATCATTTCCCTAGTACCGTTTCGATCAGCTGCAATTGAATTTATGAACAAATCGAAAATCGGTAAATACACAATTCTTATTTTTTTGGACACTACTGGTAACACAGTTTCTAACCATAGAGCAATAGATAAGAGTCACTTTCACCTCTTTACCTTCTCACGTCGAAATAGTAGGTAATTTCGTCGAGGTCGAGTTGGTGTTGTATGGTTCTCTTTCGTTCGCTATAAAACGGACAGAAAGAAAAGGGAATGCGTATTTTCGTTCGATGTCACCGACATAGAACATAATTTAGCTGTGACTAGTTTCAACCAAACATTATTTAAACTTAGTTTTCTGCCTGGTCTACATCATCATCATCAGTTTTTGGATTTTTTTTGATTTTGTTTAATTTTCTGACTTTGTCTGAGTTTTTTTGTTAAAAAATTATGAAAACAATTGTACTTGGTCATTAATGGGTTAATACCTAAGCGATTAATATTCGATTTATCAAATGTTGCTGACCATAGAAAAAGTAAGTTTGTAAACTTCAATGCATAAAAAAAGTTGGAACCAAAACTATATTTAAAATCATGTCAAAGCTAAGGTATCATAAAAATCATCATAAATCCTAAGGCAATGTTTATAAACACAAAGCTTGTTTGAAATTGTTTCCCCTTAAGCAAAATCATAGAGAAGTAGACAAGAGCCGCTATCCCTCTCTTCACGTTCTCTTGATGACCACGAGGTTGTAGGCCATTTTATCGAGTTCGAGTTGCATTCGTAATGTACTCTTTGGTTGGGCCCAATACGGACCGAAATAGAAGGGAATGCTTATTTTCGTTTGATTCAAACAACAGAAATCAAAATTTAGCTGTCATTAGTATCAATCAAACACTTAAACATAGTCTGCCCCATGATCTATAATCTCTATTTCTTCTTTGGCCTTTCATTCTACATCATTTAGCGAGTATCTTTTCGATCAGCTGAGCCGTTTCTATCGTTTCTAATTGTTAAATAAATTTAATTTATGAACAACTCGAAAATCGGTAAATAGACAATGCTATTTTTTTGTACACTACTGGCAACACAGTTTCTAATCAGAGAACAATAGATAAGAGTCGTCATCTCCCTAGTAGGTCGCTTCGTCGAGGTCGAGTTGGTGTTGTATGTTTCTCTTTCGTTCGCCATAAAACGGACAGAAATAAAAGGGAATGCGTATTTTCGTTCGATGCAACCGACATAGAACATAATTTAGCTGTGACTAGAGTTTCAGCCAAACATTATTTAAACCACAGAGCAATACTAAAGAGCCTCCATTACTCTCTTAAATTCCTTTTCATGACGACGAGGTAGTAGGCCATTTCATCGAATTATTCCAAATTGCTTTGGTAATTTACTCTTTGGTTGGCATTATATGGAAATATATAAAAGGGAATGCGTATTTTCGTTCGATACAAACATAATTTATCTGTCAGTAGTTTCAATCAAACACTTATAAACTTAGTTTGTTGCATGGTCTATAATCTGAATGGCTTCTTTGGCCTCTCATTCTACATCATGTCCCTAGTGGCTTTTCGATCAGCTGTGCCATAGAAACCCCCTGTTTAAACTTAGTTTGCTGTATGGTTTATAATCTATATGTCTTCTTTGTTCTCTCATTCTACAGTATTTCCCTAGTACCTTTTCAATTAGCTGTGCCATAGACACCCCCTGGCAAAATGCTATTTCAAACCTCTGGTTATATTGACTCTATTAAGCAGGACACTTGATTGAAAGGGTTGTGTCATAAATTCTACCTTTGCATAATATTACCAGAGACTTAGGAATGCCAACCCCCTATCTTATGAGACTTGAAAATATTAGTCTTCTTCCCGAATAGGGCACTTTTGGGTCGTCAGCAGCTCCATTTGTATGAGCAATCTATCTTCTTCTTTGTATTGCTGTAAACAAGATATGTGAATGAGTATTCTGTGCAAGTTTAACTTGTCAGCTGACGTGGGTTTCGCTGGAGAGCAAAGCAATGACAACAGACGGTGCATTGTAAATTAATTTAAATTAAATTGCATTTGCATTGTATGGACTCGAATATCAGATAATTGCACATTTGCTGTTATGTCGCGTATATCATGTGTTGATAAGTTGTTGGCTCTCTCTCTCACCGATTTGTCCAGTTGAAATTATGAATGAATGCAGAAACTACAGATAACATGCGATGCTAGGAAGAAGATAAAAAGTAAAGACACAAAAAAAAATTCAAAATAATAATAAAACACAAATTAAAAAGAAATACGAAATAAAACAGCAAAAGTAAAATTATATTAAGACCACAATTATATGAATTACACAAAATTTTAAAAATAACTTTTACAAAATTGTAAAAGTATTCAGTAAAGTGCAACACTACGAAGGGGGAATATAAACATATCTTTAAAACAAAAATTTAAATGCGGCCAATTTCACAACCAACAACAAAATTTTAGAAATTTTTTTTAAAAAAATCATCCCTAAGGAAAAAAAACTATACTTATACAAACTAATTATTACGCCTGTATTAAATAAATTACCTTTTTTTAACAATTATTTGTATATTTTCTCTCAAAGCAAAATCAACATAAGTTCAACTAACAACAGAAAATGTCTTCGAAATCTGTATTGAAAATAGTATAATCATAATTAACGAAATTATATCAAAACTATAAAAATGAAAACTAAATGTGAAACTACTACTACAACTACTGCCACATGCAACATTAATGTCTGTTAACTATCAACGAGTTTCACGAAAGTTTAATGCAATTAATTTAAAAATTATTAAAAATTAAAAGAAAACCGAAAGCGTGAGAGAATAGATTTACTTTCTCTAATAATTTAAAAAATTGTTGCCAAAATAGTGTTAAAACATCGTTACACAAACCGATCACATGTCTTCGATAACGTTAACATCATCATCATCAGCGTCAGCGTCGTCAGCAACATCTTCAGCAGCACCGGCTTCTCACAAAATGTTTACAAAACATTTTCGCCGAAAATCAACGGATAGTTTAACAAGGAATACATCTAATAACCGTTCCAGTTCCAGCTATAGTAAATTTACTACCACCACCTTCAATAAAACAACGACGACAATGCCTTTAGCTATATTCGTTATATTAAGTGTATTAGTTAGTAAGGTGAGTAGTAAAGGAAACTTTTAATTTAATACAAGTGAAAATTTATATAAATAATAAATTGATTACACGAAATTTACAACTTTTTTTAAACTAAAAAAAAAATTTTCCTTAAAAAACAACCTACGTTTGAATTAAAATTGTAACATCAAAATTTTAATTTTATATTAAATATAGGGTTTTCCAATTTGAGTGATATGATTTCTTTTTAAAAAACACTCTAATTGTTAAGGAAATTCAAATGTTTCTATTTAAAGTGAAGTACTTATACAATCGATACAATTAAGTACTAAATAAAACATTTTTCAATTGGCCTCCACGTCTTCTTTTGCTGGAACGAATTCGATGAACCCAATTTTCGAGCACTTTTTCCACTAAATCAAGTCGTATGTCGTGAATAGCACGTTCAATATTGCCCTGTAAAGTTTGAAAAGAGTCTGGTTTATTGCTAAAGACCAATGACTTCAAATACCCCCACAACAAATAGTCTAATGATGTTAAATCACAACTTCTTGGAGGCCATTCAATGTCGCAATTTCTTGAAATAATCGAATCTCCAATCTTTTCTCGCAATAATTCGGTTGTTGGAACCAAATTTTGCCAAGATCAACTTCTTCCATTTGACAGTAACTGTGTTACCAGCTTCATTTCGCAAGAAATACGGACCGATGATTCCACCCGGCCAAAAGCCACACCAAACTGTCAATTTAGGTGAATGTCATGGTTCTTCATGAATAATTTGTGGATTTTCTTAGCACCAGAATCGACAGTTTTGATTATTTACCGCGCACCACTCAGAGAAAAGTGCATCTCATCGGAGAAGATGATTTTCTTAAAAAAATCGTTATCGTTTTCAAGTTGTTGCAAGACAACATCAGCAAATTGATGACGTCGACGGCAGTCCAATGGCTTCAGTTCTTGAGTGAGAATAATTGTAAACGGATGCAAGCTCAAATCCTTTCTCAAAATCCGCCAGCTTGTGGTATGAGGCAATCCCAATTATTGACAGCGTCTTGGAATCCATAAATTGCGGTCTTCAGCAACACTAGCCTGAACGGCAGCAATATTTTCATTATTTCGAGCGGTTCCTTATCTTATTGGCACTTGAACATTATGTAAAGAAAATGTACGCACTTAATTTGCAACAATTCGACGAATAGCGTGCACAGGTGGACGATTATTACGACCATAAAATGGCAAAACCGCACGAAAAGTTGAAATAGGAGAACGATTGTTTTGATAAAAAATACAGCAGACAGTTGTCCGAGGCCTTCGTCCACGGACTGTCCCTGCAGGCTGTGTCAGAGACACGGCCATTAAGATTAACGTAGAATACGCCATCCGATAAGACAGAAAACATATATAACAATAAATTCATTTGCTTATATTATTTATCATTTATTGTTATATATGTTTTCTGTCTTATCGGATGGCGTATTCTACGACGAGGTAGTAGGCCATTTCATCGAGTTGCTGTTGAATTTTACTCTCTGATTGACTTTTACCCTATTTTCGTTTGATGCAACCAACATAAATTTAGCTGCCATTAGTATCAATCGAACATAATTTAAACTTAGTCTGCTGCATGGTTTGCTTTTCGTTGCTTATCGCTCTCTCGCCTATCCACTCTGTTTCCTATCAAGTTCCCACTTCAAAGTGGATCAGGTGTGTCATGATACCCCCTGGCTAACAGCTGATGAACTACTAAAAGAAATTTGTCGTTCTCATGCGCTCTTTTACACGATCTCCGTGCATAGAGCAATATATAATAGTCTCTATTCCTCTCTTTACGTTCTCTCGATGAAGACGAGGTAGTAGGTCATTTCATCGAGTTCGAGTGGCTGTTATCTGTTACTCTTTGGTTGGGTATAAAACGAAGAGAAATGCGTAGTTTCGTTCGATGCAACCAACATGAAAAACAATTTATCTGTCATTAGCATCAAACAAACACTATTTAAACTTAGTTTTCAGCATGGATTGCTTCTGGTTGCTTTTCGCTCTCTCGCCTATCTACTTTGTTTTCTATCAATTTCCTTCTTCATAGTCGATGGACATCAGTCGACTGCCGGGAGATATGACGAAACTATTACAACAATTTAGATTATCTTCATGCTTGTTACTGGTATGTTTTGATACTCTCTTTACTCTGTAATCTATTGATCATATTTCATTTTGACATGTCTTCTCTCCGCGAATGAATTTCGAATCCCGGTAGTTCCTGTTTGATTGAGTGTTGTATTTGGCGCTGAAGGCATTGTAATACAACGGTTGTGCTTGGACTTTGTTTTCATTACTGTGCTTGCAAACCCAAGATATAAAAATGTAGAACGTATAAATGCCCTTTAGAATTTACCCTACATATTTGGAGGTATATTTTGGTTTATCTTCACTTAAAATATACAATATCTATTTGATTTTTAATTTTTTTAATTGGAAATAAGATTTTAAAACTGATTTTATATATGTGTCTATTGAAATAATAAATCTTCAATTTATTTTAGAATTTTCTGAATTTCAAATAACGGGTCCGCCAAATAACTTTTTTTTTTTTTTGAAAATGCTATAAAAAAAAACTACTGAATATTTTCTCAAATTTTTTTTTTTTTTTAAAGTACAATCCTTCCGGTTAATAATGGAAAATAATTTCATTCAAATGGCTGCCTCGGCTGGCCATGCAGTAGCCTACACGATCGGTCGAATTTTTAAGCACATTATCGATTGTGTGCAGCTGTATTTCACCAATAGCTTCACGAATATTGTCCTTTAAAGCGTCAATTGTCTCTGGTTTGTCGGCGTAACACTTATGTTCAACGGTCCTAAATCGCAGCTCCGAGGTGGCCAAACGACATCAGCTCTGCGGCTGATAATGCGATCTTCAAAAACAGGGCGCAAACCATCGAGTGTAGCTTCGGCTGTGTGGCACGTAGCGCCGTCCTGCTGAAACCAAATGTTGCCCATATACTCCTCTTCAATTTTTGTGAACAAAAAATCGTTCAACATGGCCCGATAACGATCGCCATTGACTGTAACGGCCACTCCTTGCACATTTTCGAAGAAAATTGGCCCAATTATGCCTCTGGACCAAAATCCGCACCAAACAGTGACTCGTTTTGGGTGCATCGGCTTTTCAATCTATGCGTGCGGGTGTTCTGTGCCCCAAATGCAACAATTTTGCTTGTTTACATACCCGGCAAGATCAAAATGATCGTCATCTGAAAAGATGATTTTTTTTTGGCAAAATCGGCATCTTCTCTAAGTCTTCTTCCAAAATCCGTACGCAATTTTCGCACACATTCTGCAACATCACCATGATTTTCAAAGTAATGTCGCAATATTTCCCAGCGTTGTTCAAGCGTATACTCGTTCAGCGGAAGGATAAAACTAATTACCTTTCAAATCAGACATGAGCTAAGTTTTACCATTCACGAAATAAGCACTAGTTGAAAAAAAAACGTTAGATGGCAGACCCTTTATATAATTTTTAATCTCACTTGATATTTTCTTAATTTAAAGAGGAAACTTCTATTTAAAACCGATATCTCTATGCAAGATTTCACTTTGAAAACTATTGTTATTAGAGGTATAGAGTGGTCTTAGGCTTGAATAAATGAATGACAAGTTAGCAGGTCTAACAAACACACAGAATAAATATAAATCTGTCTAGTGAAACTCTAAATTTTATTTAAAATTCTCCCAAAGGGGATAGAAAATATTTCAACATTTTAAACTTTAAGAATATATTTTCATTTTATTTTGTATGATTCTGTGACTTGTTAACGATAAAAATCAGTAGTTATATTACCAAATTTCATAAAACTTCAAAATTGCAGAATTTTTTCAATTTAACTTCCGATTTTTATCCTTAAAACCTTATAGACAGACGTTTCGGCGCTAAATTCAAAATGTCAATTCTCAACCACAGTTTAAATTTTTTCGAAGTTATAGTGGAGATTTTTTGAAATGGAAAACTTCAACTATGACAACTGTATACCAGAAGAAACAAACTGGAATGTAAAATATACAGATTTATTAAAAATCAAAAATTAACCTTTTCGTGCATTCCATGACTTTGTCTTTGGGTTCAATGAAAATTTGCGTGGTGTAGATGAATTTATACAAGTTACAAAAAGCATCATCTCTACGTATATATTCATTGCAACAACGACAAAATCATGGGATATACAAAATTGTACATATCTGTTATTAATATTTAGGTTGTGGCACTGCATTTATTTTCTAATAATAATTTCATAATTAACTATTATAATAACAAAATTGTACAGCTAAATTCATCCCTAAAATCTGTTTTTGAATTAACTCAACTTTCAAAACAGAATTTAAATTTCCTTTTACATAATAATTTGTAATAATTTTTGGAACGAAGTTCCTTATCGCATGTTGCGGGATGGGGGCTAAATGACAAAAAATAAATGACAAAAAATTTAACAACTTTCTTCACACTATTATGCTACAACTCAGTATTATCAACCATACTGTTTACTTTTGCTTTGGTTTGTGTCCAGACTAGGGAAATTTCTTAATTAATGGGAAATGTTCTAGGTGGAACCTGCAACCAATATTTAGTATATATTGTAGTGTTGAACCCAATTAAAAGTAAATTTAGAAAAGCCAAAGTGAAAGAAGTTTAAAAAAAAAAACATTTTCTTAAATAAGTGATTTTTCTTGAATGTAAATTTTCTCCAAAAAATACCTATTCATATTCTTAAATAAAGTAAATTTTCTTAAAAAAATATACCTTATCTTAAAGAAGTGCCATTGCTTAAAAAAAGTAAATTTTCTTACAAAAAGTATATTTTCTTAAATAAAATTTTTTTTAAATAAGTACCTTGTCTTAAAAACGGACACTTTCTTACAACAAATTTGTGTTTCTTAAAAAATTACCTTTTCTTTAAAGAGTACCTTTTTTGTGAAACAAAATAACTTTTCCTGAGAAAAGTACCTACTCTTAAAAATTAACCTATTCTTGAAAAAGGACCAATTCTGAAAAAATTCAAATTTCTTAAAAACAATCGTTTCTTAATAAAATACCTTCTCTTAGAAAATACCTTTTCTTATAAAAATTCCTTTTCTTAAAAGTACCTTTTCTTAAAAATAAAGTAATACCCTTTCTTTTATTTTCTTGAGATAATTGAATAATTGAGATAATTGAATTGAATTGAATTGAATTTAATACTTTGTAAACAACGAATATCTCTCCATGATTAAATTGTACACATTACTGTATGCAATGAAAAAAAAATTACAGATCATGACATACTACAAATGGCCGAAACGTCACTTAGAAATCACATCACTCCAACTGGAAAAGCCCTTATATTCGGGACAATATGTTACAGAGACCGTTTTTTCAGCGTGTGGCACTGCGACATAATTTCAGGGAGATTTGCATTGATTTTTAGCTTTGGAACGAAAAAAATTAAACAACATTTTTTTTTTGACAACTTTGTTACAACCCAGTATTATCAACCATATTGGGTACTTTTGCTTTAGTTTGTGTCTAGACTAAGAAATGTTGGGAAATTTCTTGTTTAATGGAAAGTTTTCTAAGTGGAGCCTGAAACTAATATTTAGTACTTGTATACATTGTACTTGTGAACCCAATAGAAAGTAAATTTAGAAAAGCCAAAGTGAAAGAAATTTAAAAAAAGAAAATTTTCTCACATAAGTGCCTTTTCTTAAAAATGGAAATTTTCTCCAAAAAAAGGGCCAAAATTCAAATTTATTAAAAAATAACCTTTTCTTCAAAAAATACCTTCTCTTAAAAAAACCTTTTCTTACAAAAATTCCGTTTCCTAAAAGTACATGTTCTTTAAAATAAAATAATACCTCTTCTTTTCATTTCTTGAGATCAGTAGCCATTCTGAAAATAAGTACATTTTTTTTAAAAAATAACATTTTCCTAAAAATTGTACTACTCCTTTAAAAAGTACCTGTTCTTAAAAATGTACTTCTTTGTAAAAAAATTCATACTCTTTAGGTTTTTTCTTACAGAAAG
Organism: Phaonia tiefii; assembly: GCA_963931995.1. Classification (NCBI taxonomy): domain Eukaryota; kingdom Metazoa; phylum Arthropoda; class Insecta; order Diptera; family Muscidae; genus Phaonia; species Phaonia tiefii. The sequence continues at coordinate 53,443,380 of OZ008367.1, forward strand.
TATTTCTGCTTAAAAATAGTACCTCTTCTTAAAAAAACATTAGCTTTTTATAAAAAAGTACCTCTCTTTAAAAAACGACCTACATATTTTTTTATTTTATTAGTCAAGCTCATGACCATCTATATCTAATAAATAGAGATACAGTTTTTTAACAAAGAAGATGTTTTGCAAATGCATCCTCATGAAATAGCTATACGTTTGCCAGGAATCATGAGGATGCATTTGCAAGACATCTTGTTTTTTAAAAACAATATCTCTATTTATTGGGATATAGATGGTCTTGAGCTTGACGAATAAAATAAAAAAGTACCAATAAAAAGGCCGAATAAATAAATCAAATCATCTATAATCCATATTCTTACAAAACGGACCTAAAAATATAATTTAAAAAATACATTCTATAAAACAACATTCTTCCAAAAAGTTTATCATTTTACAATAGTGGTCCTCATGCAAACTCGAAAGAGCCTCGTAAACGCGTAAACCTCGCAAACTTACGCGGCAAATGTCAAAACAAAGAAATGTCCCATACAAAGCGACTTGCACAAAAGTGGAAAGTCTTCAAGTTAGATTTGCTGCGCAAACGTGGGATGGAGAAACGTGTAAACTTTTAACATTTCGTTGTCAGCTGACTAGGATGGATAAATAAGGTGATAGCACCAGAACAGTAGAAAAAGTACACAGACATAATACATGCAATTGCTACTGCTACCACCTTATGTATCCATCTTGGTCAGCTGATATGGTTTTGAGCACAAATACGCTGAGCAACTTTACTTGGTGCCTCATGCAACGGAACGAGGGAAACTTATGCTGAGCAAAAGTTCTCGGCTTTCACGTTTGCATGAATGCCGCTAATAAGTATCTTTTCTTAAAGATTCATTTAAGTTATCGTATTTTTCAACGGGCGTTTTAGACTAGGAACTAACTAGTATACAATATATAGCGAAAGGAACTTCGTTCCAACCGGGTGTCCCCTGACACCTCACGTGCTTTTTTAATACTTTTTCGAAACACAATTAATTGAACTCCAAGCTTTTTAACAGTTTCTTTTTTCTGCCTCTTTGTTCAATATCCACAACTTGTTGCGGAATTATGTCTTATCAGTAGGTGTATTTTTCAATATTTTTTATTATTTTTTTTATTATTTATATTATTTCTTTTACACAAAATCAACTTAACTATAATAATTTCTTATTCCTCGCTACCATCTATTATATCTGACAGAATTAGATCACAAAATTTGTTGCTATCAAGACAACATAAAAAGTTCAAAACTTCTATTAAACATTTAACTGTCAAAACGACGTCATACAAAATAAGCGATTCAAGTCAAACTTTAACTGTCAAAATATCAAAACGATTAATGTACCAATTAACAAAAGTCAGCAACAATGAGGGAAAAAAGTATCTAAAATCTTCAATTTAACCGCGTTAAATAACAAAAACAAATTAAAATCAAAAAGTTCGCTAATGATTATCAAAGGAGAATCAAAAGAAATAAGAGAATATTTGAAGAAAGAAGACTTCAAAAGCGAATCATTAAAATCCAAACAAATTTATGATTAGGAAAAAAAATACTCGTACAAACCAACTTATGGTGATAAAGCACTATACAATTTTCTAACAATATAGAGATTCACCAAATTTTTATAGTTTTTGAATCGGTAAAATCGGTTCAAACCATGCTTAGGGTGTGAACAAAGTATTGAAAAAAGTTCATTAGCTATAACAAATTCATTATTCGTAATGCCACACAATAGGTGGAACATTATTAAAACACTCATAATCACATCAGAAACGCAACAACATTTAACTAATAAATATAATTCAGAACAAAAGGCCGTTTAATTAAGCAAATATATGGTAAGAAGAACTCATATAAATTGAATGCAAGAAAACAAACAATTGTGTTAACAAAGTTGCAAGCCCAAAATCGCTTGGTTTTTATGCGCGTATTTATTATCCTTATACGGTTTCCGGTTGTGTGCCAGCAACTTAGTTGCTTTTGGCTAACATCTTCTTGGCGTTGCTAACACTCAAAGCTTGATCTTTTTTATTGCAATTATTATTTATTGCTTGGGTTCCCAAACCACCGAAGACAGTTCAGTTGGCAAACATTTGTTTTTTGCTGTTGATTTCTCATCATCGGAGTCTTTTAAAAGTACCGGACAGACAAGCAGAATGTTCGGCGTTAATAGCTTCGTCAGCAACACCCAAAATCGTTTTTTTTTTCACTGGATTTGTTCAACGTCCTTTAAACTCAACGTTTTATTATAATCTTGCAAAAGAATACCGCTCTTGATTTGAGTTCAAGCAAAACATATTTAATTTTATACATCTCTGCTTGTTTTTATTAACTGTTTCATATCGACTCAAAAGGTTAGAATATTTAATTTTGAAAAATATTTTTTTGGTTTAATATTTAAGCTGAAGGCCTTTTTAAATCTCTACTAATTGGGATATGGTTTTCAAAAGAAAGTTTTGCAAAATACATCCTTAAGATTCCTGGAAAACCGTATAGAAATTTCAGATCTAGCCACAGATCTTCATCAGCGGTTGTTTGGAACGATGCTATTGAACAATTTGTCAAACCCAATGCAAACTTCAAAGCGGCTGTGGGAGTACATGAGAACATTGGTTCGATTCCTGCCCTGACTACCTTACAATTCTTTGGACGACAAACACCTCGCTTAGTGATGGCGACAGTATCAAGTACTTAGCCATGAAATGAGCTCCTCAAAATACCGTTCCGAACCGGTGTAAAATTGTCGGTCCCAATCAGTGAGTATCGAAACTAGAAAGCACACAGCGCACTGGTTGTGAGAAGCTCTCCCCAATCCCTTCATGGGATGTAACCTTTTTTGTTTTTTAAATGCAAACGAAACGTCATTTGATATGAGAATTCAAATGTTTGCAAAATTAATGTTTTGAATGGTGGGTGACTTCGTAATTGAGATATTACGTTAAAGTTGCGATGCGTAAGAACCTAAGCGAACCTCTTTTGAAGTCATAAATCATAAAATGTTGAAATGTCCAACTCCTTAATGTTAATGTTACCGACTCTAACTCCGACTTCGATTTCGACTTCAACTTGGACTTCGACATCGACTCCGACTATGACTATGACTTCGACTTTGACTTCGACTTCGACTTCGACTTCGACTTCGACTTCGACTTCGACTTCGACTTCGACTTTGACTTTGACTTCGACTTCGACTTCGACTTCGACTTCGACTTCGACTTCGACTTCGACTTCGACTTCGACTTCGACTTCGACTTCGACTTCGACTTCGACTTCGACTTCGACTTCGACTTCGACTTCGACTACGGCTTCGACTTTGACTTTGACTTTGTCTTTGTCTTTGTCTTTGACTTTGACTTTGACTTTGACTTTGACTTTGACTTTGACTTTGACTTTGACTCTGACTGTGACTTTGACTTTGACTTTGACTTTGACTTTGACTTTGACTTTGACTTTGACTTTGACTTTGACTTTGACTTTGACTTTGACTGTGACTGTGACTTTGACTTTGACTTTGACTTTGACTTTGACTTTGGCTTTGACTTTGACTTTGACTTTGACTTTGACTTCGACTTTGCCTTTGACTTTGACTTTGACTTGGACTTGGACTTGGACTTGGACTTGGACTTGGACTTGGACTTGGACCTGGACTTGGACTTGGACTTGGACTTGGACTTGGACTTGGACCTGGACTTGGACTTGGACTTGGACTTGGACTTGGACTTGGACTTGGACTTGGACTTGGACTTGGACTTGGACTTGGACTTGGACTTGGACTTGGACTTGGACTTGGACTTGGACTTGGACTTGGACTTGGACTTGGACTTGGACTTGGACTTGGACTTGGACTTGGACTTGGACTTGGACTTGGACTTGGACTTGGACTTGGACTTGGACTTGGACTTGGACTTGGACTTGGACTTGGACTTGGACTTGGACTTGGACTTGGACTTGGAGTTCGACTTGGACTTGGACTTGAACTTCGAGTCCTACTTCGACTTCCATAGATTTTTTTTAATTTTGAAAAACATCAACTGAAATTAGAAAATTCTATTAGAAATTGGAAATATATCTATTGAAACTTAAAAATTCTATTTGAAATTCGAAATACATCAATTGAAATTTAAAACACATCAATTGAAATTTAAAACACATCAATTGATATTTAAAATTCGTCACTTGAAATTTGGAACACAACAATTTGAGTTTAAAACACATCAATTGAAATTAAAAATACAAATTAAACATTATTAACCGATTTTATGTAGTAGATGTTTCAATTGGTTTACGAGTATTTTAAATTTCAATTGATGTGTTTTAAATTTCAATTGATGTATTTAAAATTTCTATTGATGTTTTTCAATTTTCAATTGATTTATCTCAATTTCCAATAGTATTTTCAAATTTCAATTGATGTATTTAAAATTTCAAATAGAATTTTTAAATTTCAATTGATTGTTTTTAAATTGGAAATGGTGTAGTATTTTAAATTTCAATTGATGTGTTTTAAATTCACATCGATGTGCTTCAAATTTAAAGTGACGAATTTTAAATATCAATTGATGTGTTTTAAATTTCAATTGATGTGTTTTACATATCAATTGATGTATTTCAAATTTCAAATAGAATTTTTTAGTTTCAATTGATGTATTTCCAATTTCAAATAGAATTTTCAACTTTCTATTGATGTTTTTCAAAATTAAATTGATATTTTTTAAATTTCAATTGAAAATGGTGTAATCCGAATCCAAAAGCAACCATGGACACACTTAATTCGTCCTGAAATTTATATTCATCGAAGAATATGATATCCTGAAAATTGTTCGGGGAAAGTGGGTTTATAATTGTTAAACTACACAACAATATCTTTATTTGATACTTGTCCAATTGACGCAACCTTTCACGTTTGCCCACCATAGACGCACTTATTCCATCCTCCATATGATAAAGTAATATTCGTCGAAGAATATGATATTCAGAAAATGTTTTGGGGCAATTGGGTTTTAAATTGTTAAACTAGACACTAATACCTATTATTTCATACTGGAACCATTTACGCAACCTTTCCCGTTTTGCCACCATGGACGCACTTATTCGATCCTCCATTTGAAAACGTTAAATTTGTCAAAGAATATGATACTCTGAAGTTTTTTTGTGGAAGTGGGTTTTGATTTGCTAAACTAGATGTCAGACCTACTGCTTGATACTAATCCTATTGCAGCAAACCGCTCCAGATCGTGTCAGCGATTCTGAATACTTTTCAAAACATACATTTGCTTATGTTGTGAAATATTATAAAGGGTGTCTCAGTAAGAATGTACTTTTTCATTCTAAAATAAAAACATGTATTTATCGACATGGTTGTAATTTTTTTTATTGGTTTGTAAAGAAGACATGTTCCGATTAAGTATGGAATAAAACATTTATAAAATGGCCCCCCCGTCTCTTCTGACACGCCATTATTCCTTTCATGAAATTTTCCATGACTTTTTCACAGAGATGTGGCTGTATCTCACCGATGACACGTTGGATCTCGGATTTGAGCTCTGGAATTGTTTCTGGTTATTGTATGAGAAATTCATACTACAAGCTTACAAGTCATGAACATTTTTCTAATTGAAAACTGGTTGTTTTTACATTAAATTTGAAAAGTGCAATCTTATTGAGACACCCTTTATATATTCCAGTCACACAGGTTTTATAAAACGCCTGGCATATGAAGCTTATTATTTTTCCTACCTAATTTATTAATATGGCTTTACAATCCCTTTTAGATTTGTAAACATTTATGATTTTGCATATAATCCATTTATATTGACTGTTAACTAGTTAATAGGTCGCTGCCAATTGTTCTGTCGGCAGTGGTCTGGAAGTTATATTCGAATTTATCTTCACATACTTGTGGAAATATCAATGTTTCCACCTGAAGCTTAAAAATTACTAAAAAATAAACTTATAGTAGATTTGTTTCTCTGCATTTTAAGCAGCCCTCGTATAAGTCCGGTTTACAACCATCAACCCACACACACACAAGTCAATTAATCGTGTTTATCCACAGACATAAAGTGATGGATTTCTTGGCCTATTAGACACTTGTTATTGCCTACAACAGAGCGTAATCAATTAGAACCAACCTACAAGTAAAAAACTACAATCGACTGAACAATTTTTTTATCAAATAAAAAAAACGAAAGAAAAACCTAAAATATTTCATTACATTTTTTGCTTCAACTGTATAGACATCATGTGGACGTTGAACAAATTCAGTTAAGACAATAAAAAATTGTATTCAATTTAATTTATTGTAAGTAGTAAAACGTGTAGACCTTTTTGTCTCCTCTTGTTGGCTGTTTTATCGCTTTGATGCTTCACGTCGCCATTGATGAGAAGGAAACATCATTCGTATATCTTTAATTGTGCATGATTAATTATTTAAGATTAGTTTAAATGTTTTTATATTTTTTTTTTAAAAATTTCTTCTGAAAACACGATATCTAAACATTTAGTTGTCCGGCGTCGTCACCCTTGATCAAGATCAAGAGACTGTTAAAGTTGATTGAGTTAACGGCCGAAAGGACCAGCACATCACACTGCGTGTTAGATAAGGGAGTTTTGATATTAAATCAGATATAAAATGATTTTGCTTTTAATTAGCGCAAATGAGAAATGATTTTTTAAATAGCATTCACCGTAAAATTCCGTAGCAATGAACATCGTAACGCAGTGTTAGGTTAGGAAGGGATTGTAAACAAGATCATTATTTTTTTTTTAATATAGTGTGGCCTAAATGAAGTCGTAAGTTATCGTTTTTTTTGATTTTTATAGGTTAATAAGAATTAGAATTCTATAGTGCACTTAGGTAATTTGGTGAGGAACTAAGTGGGTCAGAGACATTTTTCAAAGTAAAACATTTTGTCGGGGGTTAGTTCAGAACTTCATGACAAGTTCATCATCAGACGTCCAACTACTGTGGTTGATGTGATACCATCGTTAGTTCATCAATTGTATATGTATAAACAAAGTTTGAACCAAAGTTACATATGCGAAGTGGTATCAATCGAATTTCCCTAAGAATCAACACTGAAACTCAATTGTGCTGTCGTAGGTAGAGTGTCCAAACCGAAACCGATAACCGGTGAAACGGTTGGTTTTTTGTAAAAAATGGAAATTTCGAACAAACCGCTACCCGGTTTTTTGACGTCGCATAACCGAGTCGGTGCAACGGTTAGTGTGCGCGGCTGTTGTGCAAGAGAACGTGGGTTCGATCCCTGCTCTGACCACCTATCGAGTAAAAAGCCATGAAATCGTTTTTCAAAAAACCGTTTGGAACCAGTGTAAACTAAAGGTCTCAACCAGTGAGTGAAAACTTGAAACCGCACAGCACAGCAATTGTGAGAAGCTCTCCCCTATCCCTTCATGGGATGTAATGGGAAAATATTTATTTTTTACCGGGTTTTACAGAATTTGTGTAAAACATTCTTTATAAATTCAATAAAAACAAGATATGTTTTTTTAATTTTAATAAAATTTTCGAATTAAGAAACCTGATTTCTAGTTCAAACATGATTCTAACCCCTCATTATCACTATCTCGGGTTATCCTACAGTTATAGCTAACCAATAAATATAACTGGCAGTTTGTCCGATATTTTTAATTTATAGTTGTCGGTTAGCTATAACTGGACATTGTGATAACGACCCTAAATATGTTTTGAAACAATTTTTTTCAAATTTCAGAATGAGTATTTTAATAAGAATTAAAAAACTCTTTCAAATATCTTTTTTCAAATTTACTAATTTATCGCGCTTACGTTCAAATTCATCAGGGATGATTTTAAATTTATCCGGTCTTTTTACTGGTACTTTCTCATTTTATCAGAGTATGTAAAAATTGCGCTCGCGAATGAACAATTCAGACCCTCCTCAATATAAAGCTCTCACCTCGAGTATAAAAAGAGAATTAAAATCTCGAGCGAAATTTATTTTTAAAATTTTTGTTTTTTGAATCGTTTTTTGTTTTTTGAAAAATACAAATTCGATTCGGAGTTTAATTTTTATTGCCTAGTGAAGAGGAGCCTAATTTTTCTACTCGCAAGTGGTTTTTTTTTCAATTTAGATATACATAAGAGGCAATTGCGACAAAAATCGGTTGAAATGTTGTGGAAGGTGCAGAAAATAATAAACGTCTATCATAAAGGGCAGAATTATAAAAATACTAAAAAAACGGACGGCCCAATGGGGAATGTAAAGGGTTTTTCAACAGAGACGCTACAAAAGTAAATCCATAGGGACAGCAAACGACGCCATATCTTTTCCCGCTCTTTTGACATTTCTCTTCAGTAGGGTTTGCCATTTCATCATGGAAAGATATACGAGCCAACATCGAGCCGAAATTATTAAAATTTACTACCGAAATTTGGAGTCAGTGGCCTCAACTTTAAGAGCGCTACGATTCGGATTTTCATCGGAAAATCATCTTTAGCGATGAGGCTCATTTCTGGCTGAATGGCTTCGTCAATAAGCAACATATGCGTTATTGGTCAGACAGCAATCCACACGTAATCCATGAGTCATCATTGCATCCCGAAAAAATTACGGTTTGGTGCGGTTTATGGGCCGGCGGCGTCATTGGGCCGTACTTCTTCCTTGATGATCAAGACCGGTACATTACTGTGAATGCGAATCGCTACCGTTCAATGATAACCGAATATTTTTGGCCCCAATTGGATAATATGGACTTAGAGGACATGTGGTTCCAACAGGACGGCGCCACAAGCCACACAGCGAATGCCACAATCAATTTATTGGAAACCAAGTTTGGTGAACGTGTTATCTCACGAAATGGCCCAGTCGATTGGGCGCCTCGGTCGTGCGATTTGACGCCGTTAGCTTATTTCCTGTGGGGCTACGTCAAGTCTATGGTCTATGCCAACAAGCCAGCGACGATTGATGAACTTCGTACGAATATCGAACGTGAAATTGCAGCAGTATCGGCCGATTTATGCTTAAAAACCTCCGAAAATTGGGTTCAGCGTCTGGACTTCTGCAAGCGTGCCCGTGGTGGCCATGCAAAAGAAATCGAGTTCCATACATAATGGCATCGAACGTACTTTCACAGGAATAAAGAATTTCATTGGTATCTAAAACCGGTTTTGTGTTATTTAAAAAAACTTTTGTAGCGCTCTTATTGAAAACCCCTTTACTTATATTAAGTACATAGTATATCTGGTGAGACACTACGAGATCGAGATCATTAGTTTGGAATGATTGGGTTTAGAGGTCGACTAATAATTGGAATATATGTTTAAAAAATGCAATAAAAATCGTTTAGTATGTTTAAAATAGTTAGTGTGCGCGTCTCTGTACATCACATCCTGGGTTCGATCCCTGCTCTGACCATCTTAAATTTCTTTCGACGGCGGTCACCTCGCATAGTGACGGCGACACTATCGAATATTTAGCCATGAAAAGGCTTCTCAAAATACCGTTCGGAACCGGTGTAAAACTGTAGGTCCCAATCAGTGAGTATAAATCCCGAAAGCGCACCGCTTACTGGTTGTGAGAAGCTCTCCCCGATTCCTTCATGGGATGTAATGGAAATTATTTATTTTATTTAATTATGTTTAAAAATAGTGTGTGTGAGTAAAAGGGGACATAAATTGATAAAAATGGTACAACTTTCAATGACGGCAAAAAATATTTAGAAATGATTAGAAATTTATTAAAAATAATGTGTGGATAAAAAGCTGTAGATGAGTCATGAAAGGGTACAACTTTAAAATGCGAGGACAATCGTTTGGAATGATTTGGAATATGCTAACTATAGGGTACAAAGTAGAAAAAATCTATTTTCGGGCATTTTGCAATTTTTTCATTCACAATTTTCCAAAGGATTAGGTCGAATTTTCCAGTTTTAACCCTTTTGCCCCCTTTTTGCCATTTTTTCACAACTTTTCACAATTTCACAATTCACAACACATTCCTAGCCCTTCCAAACGATTTTTCTCGTATTTCTAATGTTTTGGAAAGCAAACTACTCCTAAATAAAAAATAAAATTTTTCCAGTTGAATTAATTTTAAAGAATCGTAAAGATCTTTATAAATAAGCACAGTGTAACTTCAGCTTTTAAATTCTCACATGCACCCGGTAAACAAAAACGGCATCTGTAGTATATTTTCCTATACATATTCTGCCATGTACATATACGTTTGGAACACATTCCAACTATTCATATATTTGTCAGTATCAAACTCTCTTATTTTTAAATGCAAACATTAGCATGTTTGCTTACAAACATGCATGATTTTACGTGGAACCATATGTGTGTTTCCTCCCAAACATTCATATACTTACGTGAAAGCGTTCACGTGTTTTCTTTCTAGCCTCCATATGCTTACGTGGAAGCTTGTGCGTATTTCCTCAAAAACACTCCGTTATTTACGTGGAAACCTATTTGTGTTTCCTCGCAAACTTAACAACTTGTACACGCAAATTACAACACGAAAAAATGCAACACGAAAAAATATAACCATATACGGACACCACTACGTGATAAAAGACCTGTACATCCCAGTTTTGCCCACAGTCATGCACTTTTTTTTATGGGCCCCCAATGATTTGGGGCCTCATTGTAATTTTTGCAAAAAAGTGATAATTTTTGTCAGGCTCATATCTTGCAAACCGTTCGGAATTTTGATTTACTCTCTAAGGGAAGTTGTAGCTCTTATCATAAACAACAAAACTTGTGAACATATAAAATCAAAAACAACTTCAGCTTCAAGGTCAATATCGCAAAAAACTTTAAAAACTTTGATTTTTTTAACTTTTTTCCCCTGTTCAGGTCCATAGGTAGCAAACCGTTCAAAATTCAAGGAAACAATCAACTACAAAAATGTAAATAAAACAACTAAATAAACAACTTTCTAGAACTTTCTAGGAATGATTCTTAACAACGTTTAGGTAGCGCTTAGGTAGCGTTTAGGTAGCCGCAAAAGTGAAAAATTTACCGAAAATTTTTTAATTTCATTTGTTTTTTCTTTACTTCAACATTGAGATACTATGTTATCTATTACAAAAATAATAAAGAAAATATTCGTATTATGTTTATAATGTTGATGGCCCTGGACATGAAAATCGCACTCTCTTAAGTTCTTTATGACAAGGACTACAACTGTCCCTCAGAGAGTAAATTAAAATTCCGAACGGTTTGCAAGATATGAGCCTGACAAAATTATAATTTTTTTTTTTGCAAAAATGACACCGAGGCCCAGAATATAATTTTTGTTATGAAATTTAAACAAAAAATTAAAATTCTTATTCAAATCATAAAATCATTTTGAAATGTTAATAAAAAATTGTTTTGGAAATGTCATTTGAACCTATTGAAGCTTAAAAAGCATATTTGAAAATAGAAATCAAGTTTCTTAATGCAAAATTTCATTAAAATTCTAAAATCATATCATTTATTATTAATTTGTTTAAGGATATGAACACAAATTGAGTAGAAATCGACTAACCAGTTAACCGACATCAAATAACTGGTTTTCGGTTTGTTCGAAAATTGCGTTTTTTTAAATACCGGCACACGGTTAATGACAAAAATTCCGGTTAACCGGTTTAACCGATTTTTCCTAGAGTGTTCAAAACCGAAAATGATTTTTATTTCACAACACTTCAACTAAACTGTGTCCCACGAATGGCTACTAAGCGAACCAATACATGATAACTTTTGACGAACAGCTGTCGTGTTGCTGACAACAATTTAGGTCAGTGTTGCATTTGGCTACAACAGGCATGTTCATATTAGAGGTTAGACAGTAGAGAAGAAACTGTTGCGAATCAACTGTTGACACACGAATGATTAATCTTGAAAATAATTTTAGTAAGACACTTGTTGACTAACTTTTATGAATTCGGGGGTAGATGATTTCAAAAGAAATATTCCCTTTCACTACAATTTTGCGACATTCATCAATTAATCGCTTATTTTGTGGTCAACTCTTTAATCATGCATGTGATTAAACGTTTTTAGGTTACCGCTTAATAAAGTATTTTGCTAAATGATTAAACTTTTTAACAATATTTGGAAAAAAAATATTCCCACCATCGGGAAGCGAAAACGTAAAAACAATTATTCGTTAACATTTTTGTCTAGAAACTTGGCACTGGCTTTGGGAAAAGCAAATAGTTATTCACCGATATAAAACAGACAGACTTTCATTTCATCCATATTAATGAAGTCATTAAATACTCTAAATGGCGAAACAAATTGATAATTGTTTGCATTTTACCAATCAAAAGCTTTGCCAGAAGTCGCAAAATGGTAACATCATTTATGAAACAGAAGCCTGCTGAGTTTTAATTAAAAGCTCTATAAAGTTTAATGATAAATGCAAATGAGAAATGAAAAATGAAAAATCTTCCTCGAAAATAAGATTTAACACCATCAAGAATCTATACAGTTTAATTTACTAATCAACGACCCACTAACACTCTTTAGCTTACAAACCACAAGAATTGACTTGGTGTTGATCTGTATAATGCCTGATATTACATGTAGTAACATCTAAGTTTGTGCTAAATCCAAAAACTGTTTACGTATTGTAACAATTACCCAATCATTCTATGATTTATGATAAAAATCATGTACTATTTTCTCTAACAATGCCAGCACAATTATTGATGTTTGAAGTTGGCTTTCATTATAGACAGCTGGAAAAAATTCCATTTAATTAAATGAGATATCCCATAGTTTCTTTCGATTCATGATTTGTGTAGTTAAAATCAATGTTACTTCTTTTTGTTCTTCATTAATTCGACTCTATAAAATCTAATTAAAAACATAACATCAGAGCAAGAGAGTGGAGATCGTCAATGTTTCGGAAGATAATCATATTGTGTTGTAGTCGATTTATGAAACTTTTTAAAAACTGTGGAGATTTTTTGCATTTTATTGTTGCGTACCCAATACAGGCACAGTGTTACGACAAAGAGTTTGAATTTCTATTCAGCTTTGAAAAATCTGTGAATATTTTAATAAATATTTTTCTAAATTGTACTCGTATGTTTCTCCTGACACGTCGTTTGGTACCCATATTGACTTCAACAAAAAAATTGTATACTTTAGCCAAAATTTACTAGAAAATGGGAACTTCTACACGCTTAATAAAACGCTTCTGTAACATATTCTCTCAAACATATTCTGCCAGAACCATGTATATGTTAGGAATACACTCCGAATATTCATATATTTCGCATGTTATAAAGTCACTTATATTTAAATGCAAACATTATCATGTTTACTTGCAAAAATGCATACCTTTACATGGAGCCAAATGAGTGTTTAGTCCCAAACATCCATATACTTAAGTCGAAACATTAGTGGGTTTCCTCCCAAACGATAAATGGTCGACAGAATGCATGAAACTAAAACGCATTTATGAATCACTGACTGAAAGAAGAATGCAAAAAATAGTTACTACAATCTCTCTTTGTCCCTACTTTATTATTTTGATCTCGACAGAACGTAGCGGCAACAAAAAATTAAGTAAAAGATGCACCAAACAAAGCAGTATTTGTACACCAAACAAAGCTGTATTTGGATCACAAATACATGTATTATAACATATTATTCTTGCGTCTTCAACATGTAATATTGAACAGTAACTACAATGTATTTGGACACAAGTATACTATATTTGCGTCAAGCTCCTGCAAGTCGTAAAGTCACTTATATTTTAACGCAAACATAAGTATGTTTACCTGCAAAAATGCATACATTTACATGGAGCCAAATGCGTGTTTCATCCCAAACATCCATATACTTACGTCGAAGCATTATTATGTTTCCTCCCACACTAAAAACGGTTGACGGAATGCAGGCAACTAAAACGCAACAGTTCCGTCAACATAAGAAACACTCTATTCATTTACACATGCATTCAGGAGTGTCTACGAATCACTTACTGAAAAAATAATGCAAAAATATAGATACAACAATCAATCTTTGTCTCCCTTTTAACATTTTCCTCTCGACATAATATAGTGGCAACAAAATATAAGTCATCGGTGCAATGAAAAAACACTTGGAATCGGTGTACAAACGTAGGTCCCAATCAGCTGCTAAAATAAGTTTTTTATGAATGTTTTCCGGAAAAGGTATTTTATTTTACAAAATCAAAACATAGTGGTACATGTAGTGGCAACATTTAACACTGCACTAATGACACTAATGAATAAAAAATGTTGATCTGGTGTGGCACTAACCATTTGTAAAAATATTGATCTGATGTGCTTCTGCAGACTATCTCTTGAAGGTCCTTCAAAAAAAGGTGTGGCCACGATTTCTACGGTTTAGTTAATCTGAAATCAAAACATCGAAAAAATTGGTTTAGAGGATAGATGAAACTACACGTTGAAAAAACGGTCTCTGTACCATATTCTCCCAAACACATTCTGCAGGAACCACGTATATGTTTGGAACGCACTTCAAACATTCATACAGTTGCAACTCCCCAAAAAACACACTTGTATTTACATGCCAACAGCAGCATGTTTACTGGCAAACATGTAGGCTTTTACGTGGAAACATATGCGTTCTTCATCCCAAACATCCATATACTCACGTGGAAGGATTCGCGTGCTCCCCCAAACCTCCATGTACTTACATGGAAACATATGCGTAATTCCTCCCAAACATAATAATATTTAGAAACGAATAATTCTTTGATTTCAATATACGTGTATTATATATTATAATTAATTTTATCAACATAAATCCACATTTATTAATAATTAGTACAAACAATTTAAAGATTTAGAGGGCTCTTTTTACAGTTACTTGCATTGAATGCATTATTTGTCTTTCATAAAATGAGAATCTGGTGCTCTTTGGCTTCTACTTTCTTAGTTGTCTTTCACGATTTTATTTTCAGAAGGTTTCAGCTATGGGTTGGTTATCACTATTTTTAATAGATATTTATATACAAATCAAGTTCATGCAAGCCAAGCGTGGATTAATTAGTTGTGTTTTTTATTACACTTATTTCACAAATGATTAGCCGTTCCGATTTTTTCAGTAAAGGCTCGGACAGACAAAGGGCTTCACGTTGTTGCCCTTTCCAGTATCTTTACTCAAAATCGTTTCTCACTTTGTTAGCACACATACAAATATACGAAACATATACACAAAAACCAAGGTAACATCACAAACCATTTAACCGTCCGAGCCTTTGTTCATTCTTTTTTCACTGATCAAGCGCTTTTGATATCCCCCGTCTCTCATGTATTGACGACTGAATACATGAAACTTCATCTGCAATTTACACGCCCATTCAGGAATATTTATAAATCACTGAATTAGAGAATAATGCAAAAGTACAGACACACACTTACAAGATAGACTCTCTCGTTGTCCCTCGTTTATTCTCTTGCTCTCGAGAGAGCTTAAACAGTACAACAAACACAGCTGTATTTGTATCACAAACACATATATATTTGGATCGCAAGCACATATATTATAACATATTAAACATTGTGTCTCAACCAGGTAATATTGAATAGCAAACACAATGTGTTTGCACACAAGAATATTATATTTGCGACGAGCTCCAAAACACGTTATATTTGCATCCAAACAACAAAAAACGATAGATTTTCAGCGTGTAGGTATTCATCAAAGGAATAATAGAAATATTGATATTCGACCAAATGGCGGTTTCGTAAAAAGTTAGAAGTTTCAATCAAAATTGCCACGTAAAATTGTTTAAATAAAAGTAGACATCCGAAATCTTATTCCTTCGATTAATACCTGAAGAATATATCTCACTGTTAAAATTGCAGACCGATCGGTTGAGCCGTAATTTAGAAATCTCCGACACCACCTTGGAAAACATAGTTTTAAGAAAATGGGGTTAAAGTTTCGGACCAGAAGATGGGCCCTCTGTAACGCCAGCAGCTTCTAATACTTCGAGTTGATGATTTCTAAGAGCCATGCTTCCTTCCTCGCACATACTCCAATGCGCTCTGAAGTCAGAGATCGTGATACGCTCCGCATCTCACAAAGAAGTAAAGTAAAGCTGCGCGTTCATTGACGATCCTGGCAGCGATGTAGGCTGCTATTTCAAGAATTTTCGAGCCACACGGAAAAGACGCATTACAAAACGTTATTTTATCTGTAGCATTTTTTAATACCAAATATATTTAAATACATTAACATTTTTTAATATTCGAAATACAACCCTGGATGTGACATTTGAATCATGATGCAACTAATACTTAAATGATTTGCTTTTCCTTCTGTTCATTATAAGAAGAATCAAATTCAAATGTATTTGGTTTTATAATTTCTGGCTTACTTTTATTCTTGACAAACATTTGTGTTAACTTTGACATGTTGCCTTGATATATTAGCCGTAATACTGGTATCACCTGTTACAACAAACATCTCGATTCGAAGTAAACTGTTGCTTGCATTGTGAACGCAATTTGAAAATGTTGCTTGCATTGTGATTCCGGCTTAAAGCTCGACAACGAGTGTAAAATTTAAAGATCTAAAAAAAATATTACTCGCACACGATTTTAACATGCAAAAATCACGAACGAGTTTAAAAATTAAAGATCGAAATATACAACTCGCTCGAATAAGAAAAAATAATAATAAAATTACATGAGGTGTCAGGGGACACCCGGGTGGAACGAAGTTCCTTTCGATATATATTATGTACCAATTAGTATCCAAATACGATAATTTAAATGGATCTTTAAGAAAATAAAGTTTTTGTTTTTGTAAAATGATTGTGTAAATTTTTTATATAATGCATTTTTTTAAAAAAGCATGTTTTAAGTCCTTTTTGTAGGAATATAGATTATATTTTCCCGAAAAGGTCCTTTTCTAAAGAGATGTACTTCTTTTATTAAAAGCGAATGTTTCTTTTTAAGAAAAGGTACTATTTTCAAGAAGAATTACTTGTTGTAAGAAAAAGCCATAGGTGTATGAATGTTTTTTACAACGAAGTACTTTTTGGAAAGAAGTTCCTTCTCGCACGTTGCGGGATGGGGGCTAAATGAAACAAAATTAAACACATTTTTTTTAACAACTTTATTACAACCCAGTATTATGAATTATATTGGGTACTTTGTTTCTAGACATGTTTTCTTATTTGTTTTCTTGTTTGTTTCTTATTTAATGGGAAGTTTTCTAGGTGAAGCCTGTAACCAACATATTGTAGTTTTGAACCCAATCAAAGTAAATATAGAAAAGCCAAAGTGAAAGAAGTTGAAAAAAGGAAAATTTTCTTGCCTTTTCTCAAAAAAAGTAAATTTTCTCAAAAAAAATACAATACATTATATTAAAGAAGTACATTTGCTTAAAAAACTATGTTTTCTCTTTGTTAAACAAGATAACTTTTCTTGGGATAAGTACCTACTCTTAAAAATGTACAGATTCTTAAAAAAAGGAACAATTCTAAAAAAATTACCATTTCTTACAAAAATCCATTTCTTCAAAAAATACATTCTCTTAAAAAAAAATACATTTTCTTACAAAAATTCCTTTTCTTAAAAGTACCTTTTCTTAAAAATAAAATAACACCTTTTAAAAAAATAACCTAAAAATATAAAATTTTAGTTTTTGGTTAACGTATGAGAAATTCGTACTACAACAAGCTTCGAATTGAAAAATGGTTAGTTTTTGTTGGAAATATTAGACAATTCAGTTCAACCCACACTCACTGGCATGACTAGTTGCGAACTCCGTGACAAGTTCATCATCAGATGCTTAACTACTGTACCTGAATTGATACCATCCGTTGATCATTAATCATATAAGTATATACAAACTCATTTCTGCAATTCACATGTGCGAATTAGTATCATTATCACTGAAAGGCCTATAATTCCAACAAAAATTCAAATTCAAATAACTATAACCTTTTCGTAAAAAGTACCTGTTCTTAAAAAAAGTATTTCTTTGTAAAAAAAAAAGTTCAAACTCTTAAGGCTTTTCTTACAGAAGTACTTCATCTTAAAAATAGTACCTTTTCTTAAAAAAAAACATTAAATTTTAATAAAAGAAGTTCCTCTCTTAAAAAAAGTGCCTTTACTGAAAAAAAAAATATTCTTACAACCAGGACCTAAAAATATACTTAAAAAAAGTACAGTTTATAAAAAAAACATAGTTCTTAAAAAAAGTTTATCATTTTACAAAAAGCATATTTTTTTAAAGATCTATTTAATGTATCGTAATTTTAGGCGTGTTGGAACTAACTAGTACATAATGTATAGCGAAAGGAACTTCGATTCAACTGGGTGTCCCTTGACTCCTCATGTAATTTTTTTAAGAACATGTACATTTTTAATAAGCGGTACTCTTTTTAGGAATTATTTTCAGAAAGGTTACTTATCTCAAGAAAAGAAAAGGTATTGTTTTAGTTTTAAGAAAATTTACTTTTAAGAAAAGGAATTTTTGTAAGAACATTTATTTTTTTTAAGAGAAGGTAGTTTTTGGACAAAACGTTGCTTTTGAGAAATGGGAATTGTTTATAATTTGTCCTTTTTGCAAGAATATGCAGATTTTTAAGAGTAGGTACTTATTTTGTTAGTTAGTTTTTTTTAAGAAAATTCAGTTGTTTAAAACAATGTTCTTTTTTAACTTCTTTCACTTTGGTTTTTCTAAATTTACTTTTTATTGGGTTCAAAACTACAATATATGTGACCTGGTCTACGGAAAGGGGGCTTAGGTGTCAAAAAATCAATTTTCACTTTTTGGTTGATTCGGATGGAAGATCAGATGCTTTTTCACGTGGTGAAAACCGGAAAATCCTAACTTGCTTAGAAGTGTACTAAAAATGTAGAGAAAGAAGAGTAAAAATACGACAAAATATAATTTATTGGTAATGAACAAAATACATTGAAGTATAAGCTATAAAGGCATGATTATACAGTAGAAAAACTTATTATGGGCCAAAAATAATAATGCTGAGTAGTTTATGTATTTTTCTTTGGTCGTTTTCCTTGAGATCTTTATACGTGTTGATCCTGAGGAAGATGGACCTGGTTCCTCGTCTGGTTTGAGAACATCGTCACTAGTTTTTGCCTTCCGTTTCTTCGATGGCAAATCTTTCGGCAATGGAGCCACAATATCTACTTTAGATATATCCGAAACTAAGCTGCGAAGATTGTGATAGATGTACCACTGACGTTCCAAAGATAAACCGGCTGGTTGTATAACTTTCGGCATTTCAGGATCGATAGGTTTTAACAGAAGCTTAAAGGACTGCACTTCTTCACTGTCTGCGAATATCTTTGTTTTTACACAATCTGTAGAGATTATGAAATGATGGAATTGCGCTATTCCAACAAGTGACTTGTACAGTGGTTTAAATTAGCTGTCCCATTCATACCAGACGACTTTTTCTGCCGATACAGCTTTATTATAACCCCCAGGTGATGATGCCTCGACACACTGCAGTAAATCTGCATACGTGTCGATGTTACTGACGGCATACTTACTTTTGAAAATACCGAAGTAACGATCAGGCGCGAACTTAGTGTGCCCGGTAAGTAGAAAATTGAATAAAATAGTTTTTTTAAGAACAGAAAACAGAAACAAAACAGAAACAGTAAACGTCACTTCTTCAGTGTTACTTTTTTAAATGTTCCACACTAGCAACTTACACGATGAACTACAATAATATTCCGACCAACAACAACACTTACTGGACGCCCGGCGCGGAGAACAATTAACGAGATAATGAGAAACTGACGAAACGAGTTGCTTACTTTTAACAGCTTTTTCACAGAAAACTAGTTTTCGCACGTAAGCTCCCTTTTCGTAGACCAGGTCACATATACTAAATATTGGACACAAGCTCCACCTAGAAAACTTCCCATTAAACAAGAAATTGTCCAACATATGTTAGTCTAGACACAAACCAAAGTAAACGTACCCAATATAGCTGATAATAAAGAAGAGTGTTGAAAAAAGTTGTTTAATTATTTTTCATTTAGCCTCCATCCCGCAAAGTGCGATAAGGAACTTCGTTCCAATAAAAACAACAATTTTTTTAACTTTTTCAATATTAATTTTATTTTGAAAAATGTATCAAAAGTATATCATTTTAGAAACACTGTGCACAGCAGGTAACTTTACCGCTCAAAATTCAAAAGACGATAAATAAAAATACCAAGGTGTTTTAGAACCACATATTGGAGGATTTCATAAAACTTTTGCGGTATGAGTCCAGGAAAATAATACAAAGAGACGATGAAGTCTTTACGTTAAATATGAACTACCAACAACGTGAGTAAGCAAAATTTTGAAACGTATCGAATGACTAAAGGAAATGTGAACAAACTCTCAACACTTATCATGTTTGGAAAACATTAGATTAACGATAGAGTAATAAAATTAATACTTGAGTACAAAAGTGGACCACTAGGTTCTATCACAACCAAATTTGAAGCAAATCGTGCAAAGTTATTTTAAATTTATTTTTATTTCTAATTTTTTGACGTAGAATACGTCTTACCTTACGGTATGAGGAGTCATGTCAGGTTTTTATTGTTGTAATCTTTATTTCATTGAATTTGAGGAAACGGCTAGATGAATTTTTTTTAAATTTTTTTTGTAGGTAAATGAAGATGTTATCTTTCGTTTGATATACATTTCATATTGGTTGATATATTTCTAGTATTTTAATTTCTCAAATGAAAATTGTTTAAACACATACACTTAAACATATTTGTGGTGTTTGGTTGAGTGTTTTTGGTTGCTCAACATTGCTTAGGAACATGTATCTAGTAAAAAAAAAATTACAGCAGACAGTTGTCCGAGGCCTTCGGCCACGGACTGTCCCTGCAGGCTGTGTCAGAGACACGGCCATTAAGTTTAACGTAGAATACGCCATCCGATAAGACAGAAAACGTATATAACAATAAATTCATTTGCTTATATTATTTATCATTTATTGTTATATATGTTTTCTGTCTTATCGGATGGCGTATTCTACGTTAAACTTAATGGCCGTGTCTCTGACACAGCCTGCAGGACAACTGTCTGCTGTAATTTTTTTTTTTTTGTTTTTTTATAGTAGAAATCACAATTTAAATTATATATAATACCTTAGACACTATATTCTATAATTTAAAAGTTATTTATAATTTAAAAATGCAACTAAAATATAAAAAATCTTTTATAGTTATAAATCGTTTTATATTCAATGGAACCAAGATATTTTAAATAAACATTTTTTTTAAAAAGACATTTAAAATTTTGTTTAATTTTATAAAATTTATAAAAGAAACTAATTTTTTTTAGTTGTCTTAGATAAAGTTGTAATTTCCTTAAAAATAAACATTTATCGAATTTACTTTTCCAATCTCCTCTCTTCACTTTTCCCCCAATGGCCCCATGCACCTTATCCCACTTTCGTGCCCCGTTTAAATATTTACTCGAAGTCATCCTTTCCCAAAGTAAATTACTCTTGATATTGTTAACATTTATCATTATTTTCATTATAACTAAAATAAACGATTTAAAGTTGAAAGACATCACAAATTTCACAAACGATATTAGAGTGCTGCCGACTTTTGTGCAACACTTAGCATATCACATTAAACAACTTGTGACAATCCTAATTCCACTTGCGACGAACTTAAATTAAAAAAAAATAATCCTTCCATTTCCACTCGCATCATGACTTCTTCTTTTGAGGCCTAAGCAACACCCGTGGTTCCGTCGTCCGTCGTGCCCTGTCTTCTTCTTAAAGCAATACACAATACGGGAACATACACCTTCTTCTTGTTTCTTTCCTTCATCATCATTTCAATGTCAGTTTTGGCCATGACCAGAACTTGAAGTTGAATACGAGTATTTGTGGTATTCTGGCATTTCTCTTGTGATACCGTGGAAAAATACGTTGACAACTCATTAATGAGGCCGATGTCATGCAAATTCCATGGACTTTGGCGAGAAACATCACCGCGACATACTTATTGTACGTCTACTTTTGCGCAGCATCGGCAGCAGTGGAAGAATATACTTGTGCTGGAACTTCAACTGTATCTCTGTCATGTTCTTTTAAACCACCAGCCACTACCAGTAAAATGCCAACACACCAAAGACCATCATCACCAGCTGAAGCATCTGAAGGCATCATTGATTCAGTCGTTGTTGCTGTTGTCGTCTTTGCTATCTCTGCTATCCTCCTTAATTGTCAATTTCATCGTCGTCATCATCATCATCATCATCGTCAGTATCATCTTCAGCTTGGTCTTCATTCACAACATTATGTACAATCACATGGTCATCTTGGAGTTATCCTCAACTTCTTTTGATTCTTTAGCTTCAAGTATATAAATTCTTTTGTGCGCCATAATTTCCTTATTGGATACTGTTCGAAAAACTTTAAATATTCTCCCGCATAAGTTTGTTTTCACGCTGAATTATCGATTTCGTTTCTGGAATATCTTTGATGATGTAGTTTCAAATTAATTTCATAGTTTATAAAGATTTTAGTTATGGAAAAGAGAGACTACCAGAAATCGATTGGAATTCAGTGAGGAAATGCATGCAATGAATGAAGTTGCTACACGATGAAAAATAACGGTCCCAGTAACACATTGCAGGAACAATGTACATGTTTGCTTTCGCGAATTAAAGATCTGCTGCTGTTTGTTTTTTATTTTATTTTTCGTTTTTGTCTTCAGCAATTTTCAACCAACAATGTCACATTTGGGTTACAAATACCTATTAATTATTGTGTCCCAAACATGTTATATTGAATAGCAAACACAATGTGTTTGGACCCAAGTATACTGTATTTGTGACAACCTCCAAAAACCTTATATTTGCATCAAAACAACAACAAAAATGCAGATTTTCCAGCGTGTTAGGGGTTTTTTTAATTTAAGGAAAATAATACCAAATTAGACTCGGATATAAACGTTTCTACATATCAGCAGGCAATTTGTCTGCTCTTACAGTAAACGTAATGTTGCAACAACAAACTGTTTGCTGTACCGCAGACTGAAAGCCAATGGCCCAGCAACATATTGCAGGAACCATATCCATGTTTGCAAGCTTTGTTTTCATAAAATGAATATCTTCTGATTTGTTGTTTCTTGGTCGCCTCTCACGCTTTTGCTATGTATAGACTTGTCTTCAAACACGTTGTGTTTGCTTTTTAATATTACTTACATGTTAGACACGCAATGCTTAATATGTTATAATATATATTTTTGTGTCCCAAAAATAGCGTTTTTTGTTGAAAACTGCTATTTGATGTTTAATTTTGACCAACACTCAAGGGATGCCCTCTATAAATGCAGTGCATTGTATTGGAAGCTTCAAGGTGGACGTCTTCAGTCGAATGCATGAGATATAGATACGAGGGCGGATCAATAAGTCCGTGACTTTTTGAATGAAACACAGTTTTTTTTTGCAAAAAAAAAATAATTATTTTCCACATAATCCCCTTTTAGCTCAAGACACTTAGTCCAACGTTTCTCCAATTTTTGTAACCCTTCCAAAAAATAGGATTTTTCGAGGTCCATAAAATAGGCATTTGTTTGATCAATAATTTCATCGTTGGAGTTAAATCTCTTTCCACCGAGCCATTTCTTTAGGTTTGGAAATAGGAAATAGTCACTGGGGGCGAAATCTGGGGAATATGGGGGATGGGGTACCAATTCGTAGTCCATTTCATGGATTTTTGCCATTGAGACTACACACGTGTGCACCCGTACGTTTATGGTCAATTGAGAGCAAACGCGGCACCCATCTTCCAGACAGCTTTCTTAAACCCAACTGCTCATTTAAAATCCAAACCACACTTCCATATGAAATGCCTATGGCATCAACAATCTCACGCACTTTTACTGTTCGATTGGCCAACACCAAATCGTGGATTTTTTCGACATTTTCGGGTGTATTAACCTCAATAGGCCGTCCAGAACGTTCAGCGTCATTTGTACTTGTGCGACCACAACGCAAATCAGTAAACCACTTTTTTACCATTGAAATCGATGGTGCAAAGTCCTTATAATATTTATCAAGCTTTTCCTTGGTTTTATTGAGGGTTCTTTCGCAAAAAATAATGTTCGAAATTCACTTTTTTCAATTTTTAACAAAATGCACCAGGCTATATGTTTTGAACAGTTGTTAAACGCAAAGTAAATGACAGAACTTGCTCAAAATTGGACATTAGTCTATTAACCGGTTGTTCTTGATGGAAGCAGTGTTGCATTTCATATAAATACGAGGGAAGTTCGAAAAGTTACTGACTTATTTATACGCCTTCTATCTACCCCATCCATAGAAATCGACTACAGAAATGGATCAATAGTGCGCTTGTGGCCTTACATGCATTAAGCCGGAATCACAATGCAAGCAACATTTTTAATAGGCGTTCGAAATGTAAGCAACAGTTTACTTCGAATCGAGAAGTTTGTTCTAACATGTGGTACCAGTATTACGACCAATATATCAAGGCAAAAAGAAAATATATTTTGTTTTCGTGTCAAAGTTAACACAAATGTTTGTCAAGAATGAAAGAAAGCCAGTTATTACAAAAAGCAAATACATTTGAATTTGATTCTTCATGTAATGAACAGAAGGCAAAGCAAATCTTTTAAGTTGTTCTTATAATACAACCTCTATTAGTTGCATCATGATTCAAATGTCACATCCAGGTTTGTATTTTGAATATTAAAAAATGTTAATGCATTTAAACATATTTGCTCTTAAAAGATTCTACAGATATAATTACGTTTTATAATGCTTCTTTTAACACAAATCGGTTGAATTTTCATTGATGTTTTAAGTAGCGTTCACAATTAAGTAGCGTTCTCGTTCCCACTCACAGTATTGCATATAATGCCCTCTCATGTTTTTCGTGAAATTGGAATTCAAATTTGTCATAGAAGTAGGTTCTACTTCTACTTCAAATTGGAATTTGTTCGAATCAGTTTATTCTACTGACCGCTAGTGGTGCTTTACTTCGAATTTTGTTTTAAAACTTGAAAGTATGAATGAAAATGTAAACATTTTGTATCAAAACAAACATTTTAATAAATAATATTATCTGTAGAATCTGCCAATAACAATAATTTCACATATAATTATAATTTTTTATTACCAAGAATACAACACTGCCGCTGGCTTTCGAACAAATCAGGTGATGCAAATGTGAAATGTGTAGCTGTTTGTAGTAAGTGTAGTTCGAGCCAATTTTGTTAATAAACAAAAGAAAAAAGTTTAAAAAAAGCTGGCATTTTCAGGTTTATCGAAACCGTCCAAGGCCATGACATATTGTGGAACATAAGTTTCTAAACATTTCTATAGAAAAATTTGAAAACATTTCTAAAGAAACATTTGAAAATATTTCTATAGATAAATTTTAAAATATTTCTATAGAAAAATTTTAAATCATTTCTATAGAAAAATTTTAAAACTTTTCTATAGAAAAATTTGAGAATATTTCTATAGAAAAATTTTAGAAGATTTCTATAGAAAAATTTAAAAACATTTCTATAGAACAATTTTAAAACTTTTCTAAAGAAAAATTTTTAAAAAACATTTCTATATAAAAATTTTAAAACTTTTCTATAGAAAAATTTGAGAACATTTCTATAGAAAAATTTCAAAAAATTTCTATAGAATAATTTTAAAACAATTCTATAGAAAAATTTTAAGAGATTTCTATAAAATTTTACAATTTTTCTATAGAAAAATTTTAAAACATTTCTATAGAACAATTTTAAAACTTTTCTATTGAAAAATTTTAAAACATTTCTATAGAACAATTTTAAAACTTTTCTAAAGAAAAATTTTAAAACATTTCTATAGAAAAATTTTAAAACTCTTCTATAGAGAAATTTGAAAAGTTTTCTAAAGAAAAACACTTAATACTTTTTGCTCCGGGTAGTGGTACAAATCTGAGGTCCGTGTTTCACATTTAATTTTTCTATTTTTTACTGGTTGCTTTTTCGTTTGTATTGCAATTCTCCATGGTTTTCAATCCCCAAATATGTATACTGCTGTATAATGTAAACATTGTTGCCAGTCAGCTGTTGTTTCGAACTTATTCGAACAAATTTGTTGCTTGCATTGTGAACGCCAGTTGAATTTGTTGCTATCATTGTGAACGAGCCTTACTCGTGGATAGGCGATCAAAAGAATACGATTGACATAAATTGTTATCATCTGCAAAATAATAGATAGGGTTAGCAGTACGACCAAGTAGGTCCTTGATGAAAATTAGAAAGAAAGAAGGTGAGAGGACAGAGCCTTGTGGTACCCCCGCATTAATTTTATACTTTTTTCAAAAATTTTTATTTGGTCATTAAATTTTTATACAAAGTTTAGCTTGTCTGCAGGATATTATATCTGAGTTTTGCTTCAAAATATTTAATTATCATTACTGTTTTATATTTCATGTTTGTGTATTCTCTATTCTCTATTATATTTTAAATTCTAACAACTCGTCTATAACAAAACGAATGGAACGATCCGCGATTATTCTCTATTATATTTTAAATTCTAACAAAGCGAATGGAACGTTCCGCGAGAACGCCCGTAACAAAAGTTATCACTTAATTTTCGATAGGAGTGCGTCGTGCCAGACTCCATCAAACGCCTTGCAAATATCAAGTGCCACTACCTTACTCTCACCCCGTCTAAGCACGGACCGACTCCACTGTTCCGAGAGCGATGACATCAGAGCACATGGAGACCGGTTTCTGCGGAAGCCCTACTGTCGATCACTGAGAAGACCATTGAATTCAAGATAATTCACGAGATGGTAGTTAATCATGACCTCGAACATCTTCGATATTGCCATTGTGACATATTGCAATTGGTCGGTAGTTATCGCGGTTATTAACCTCGCCCGTTTTAGGGATCGGCTGTACATTGTCAGGCCAGCCTTATCAACCGGGTCGGTACGATGGCCCAAAAGAAAATAATAAGAAAGAAGTATCTGATGATAACACTGGTTTACAGCCAAAAAATACCAAGAACGCCACATGCCTAGATAAGTTAATTGGGACCTACTGAACACGAAAAACGCTGTAATTTTTTTTTGCTAAGTACCGATTTTTAGATAACGGTACTTTTGTGTTTTTCGGTGTATCATCCCACTCAACTCCTTGTGGAGTTGAAAAGATGCTTTTGTTAAGCATTTTGTGGAACGACAATATTTTCATTTTCATTGCTCACACACTATATTCGGCGTCCATCAGTTTTAATACGTACATTTTTATCTTAGCTATGTTAACTAACAGTAGGCAGACATAGAGGTGGCAACCCACTTCATTTTGACGTTTATTTATTTATTTTTCATCAGATTTTGTTCAAATTACGCTTAAAATTTTGGTAGTTAAATAAACTATATGGTTAAAAAATAAAACATTCCAGATCTTCACTATAAAGTAGAAGAAAAACGAAATAAAATTGAAAAATTTTGAAAAAAAACATTAAAAAACACCAAATTTTGAACTTTGAGGGGCCACTACTCGGTCATTTCTTATCAGAGAGAAATGTAAAGCATATCGACGGAAAGGGCATTCAATTACCTTTTTAACGATATGCCATATATCTCGATCGGTCTTTTCGGTTGGGCTCCACAAGGGGTTGAGTGGGATGATACACCGAAAAACATAAAAGTACCGTTATCTAAAAATCGGTACTTAGCAAAGCAGGTTTTGAAATGCCTATCATTTCAGCTAGGTCACACACCTTCAGCCTACGATCATCCAATACCATTTTGGGGATTTTCTTAACCGTGTCTAGGATGGACACCTCAATTGGTCGACCATTACGGGGTTCGACTTGGCAGTTCGTACATCCTCGCTTAAGCTCTGCTACCCAATATTTTACAATCGTAAACGAAGGAGCAGACTCCCTTAGAGTACAATCTAGCTCGGATGTAATATTGCTTGGACTGAGATATTTCAAATGGAAATATTGAATTACATAACGGTGGCGGTTGTATCGTTTTCAGATTGAATATAATTCATCCCTGAAAAAGTTGGTATATACCATTGAAACGTCGGATAGAAAAATGGAATAAATTGTCTTTTATTTGCATTACATTATAAAGTGACCTTGAAATTTCAATTCTAAAAAACATCCAATTGATAACGAGAAACTTGAGAGTAAAACTATTTTTTTCCATGTTTTCAAATTCACTGAGATCATTTACTTTTGATGGCTCAAATAAAAATGCTAAACAATGTGGCGCCTTGAAACTTAAAACATATGTTTTCTTTTCTTTACTTTACTTTTCACCAAAATATGTTTTTTCAAACTCCTGGTACCATCTGTACGTCAGGTCGGCTAGTTTTAGGACCGCCCTCGTAACATGCCCACCTACGGAAATAACTTCCATTTTCCTATATCAGCCACACAAATACTAATAGTTTTGGCTAAACGTTTAAAATTTTGTAATTCCTAAAATTGGGGATATTTGTTTAGGGTATTTTGGTATTACCCATAGAAAATGGTAATACTCAGTACAAACTTTATAACTTAAATATAGACGAAATTTTAGCCACGCTTATTGAGTAGCTTCTCTTTTAGTAGGACAATTGATTTCTGTAAATATTCTGCTAAATGTTGAAAATTTTCTATACTTATACACATGAGTAACAATGGCCCACTGTTAAAGAAAAAACTACAAAATCTGATTAAATTGAAATTTTCCGTATAAATTTGAGTTAACAATCTTATTTTTAAAATGTTGTCTTAATGTCCTTGTATCCATACGCCACCGCTATTGTCACCATCATCGTCGTCCACATCATTGTCACACATCAATGTCAATAGAAGTCGGCTCCAGCAATCATTAATAGTAACAAGAATTGGACAAGACGTAATTATGCGAATTCAAGTTTTCTCACTACATGTAGACCAAATACTTTGTAGCAAATGCTCGGCCTCATTTTAGGAATACAATGAAACAAAGTTCGTTCCAAGTCGGATAACTCCTTACGGCATTTACAGCTCCATTTAGATAATCCCCTTAACGGAAATAGTGTTCCACCTTAAAATTTTGATTACTATTTTTTTTTGTAATGTTCTCCTTTTCTTTGCCACAAACATTTGTATTTACATACCGTTTCCCGGAATGGATTGATACATTGGTATGTAACGATTCCAACTACTTTTTTTTTGGTTTTCATTCACAATTATTCGCTACGTCCATCTGTTTTCGCTGTAAAAACTCTCATTGTACAGAAGAAGAAATAACAAACTGGAAAGCTCACATCAAACATGTCTCTGATTTCATCATTATCATCGTCAGCGTTCACATCATTCACATATCCAAGTCGACAGTCACATCCACATCCCCCAATGTCGCCAGAGCAACAGTCATCTTCTCTAAACCATCACATCCTCTCATACCATTTCATCCCATCCCATCCCATCCCATTGCCACATATCGTACTACATACTCGTGTATCAAAGATACTATGGCAATGTAATCGTCGTTATTTTCCTGCGGTTTGATCAATGTCGGCTAATGTTATGGTATCTTCTTGTGATGCTTCTCCTTTGACTGCATTTGTTAGTTTCTTTATCATTTGTTGCCTTTTTGCTTTTAGCTCTTCTTCCTCGGTGTTTTGTTTTTATTACCTACAGTTTATCTGCTATGCTGCTTGTTACTGCTCTTAAGACACCGGCAGCAACAATTGTTGCCGTACCGATCGGATACCCACCTGTGATCTTCATCATGAAATGACGGCCACATGTGTATGTATTCGATTTTTTTTTTATTTCGTTGCTTTTCCACTTTTACGATTTTTCCTTTTAACCGATTGATCATAATATTGAGGAATAAACGTCTTACATCTTTTGTGGACCAATCAACATGTTTTCCTTTGTTTCCACCTCACACTTACCGGTTAGCATAACAACGATACAGTGGTACAAAAGACGCACACAAGAAGTGGAAACTTTCTGTTGTTAGGATCGAACATTTTGTAACCATGAACTCTGGGATTTTCTAGCATATAACCTGCAATATCACCAACTCCAGTTATTATACAGTTAAAGCTAACTAAAAGTTCTAGCTGCCAGTTTGTATGAAATTTAATAATTATAACTGTTGGTAAATAAAATAAATAAATGGTTTCCCGTTACATCCCATGAAGGGATTAGGGAGAGCTTCTCACAACCAGTGAGCTGTGCGTGTTCTAGTTTTACACTCATTGATTGGGACATACAATTTTACACCGGTTCCGAATGGTATTTTGAGAAGCTTTTTCATGGCTAAATACTCGATAGTGTCGCCGTTACTAAGCGAGGTGACCGCCGTCGAAAGAAATTTAAGGTGGTCAGAGTAGGGATCGAACCCACGTTCTCATGCACAAGAGCCGCGCACACTACCATTGCACCACCGATGGCCAAGCTGTAACTAAATGTAGTGATAATGGTCCTGGTCCTTTGAGTCTTCTCAAGAGTATTCAAAGCAGTTTCTTCTACTCGATAACTAGTGTATTCAAAACCGAAACCAGTTAACCGGTTATCCGAATTCTGACCGGTTAACCGTACGTCGAGTTTTAAAAAGTTGCTATCTTCGAAAAACCGGATTCACCGGTTACTTCAAGTCGATTAACCGGTTTTTTCGGTTTCTACACAACTGATTTAACAAACCTGAGGCCTTTTTCATAGCTCACTATGGTTACTAACCCCATCAGAGAGACACCAAAAACTTTGCCAACGATTTATTTACACGATAATTTGCTGAAATAAGCTGTCCAAGGCAACAGAAGTCATGTCTGCCAACTCCGATTTTAAAGGTCCGGAACTAATGACGACACAGGTAATAACAGATCATTAGTTAAAGTGTAGAGAATTTGAAGAAAATCTCAAACTTCAATTCAAACTGTAAGAAAACATCAAAATTAACTCGAAAGAAATAGAGTGCCATCAAGCAGTTTTTGGATCAAGTTTTGAAGCGGGTTCGTCAATCCGTGTACTTATTGGACAAAAGAACTTGTGTATGTGCTTTGCCAGTGCGTTGAGTGGAAAATATTGTCACTTTAGTTGAAGGCGTACGTACCAGAACTGAAACCTCGTGACCACCCGATGCGTTTTCGTTTCGCTGTATGGACTGAAGTTCGCTTACGAACAGTATTTTTACCGAAACTTCACCTATCCCTATGACGCGCATTTACATCTCTGGGGCTATGTTAACAAATAAAATTGTTGAATTTTTGACTCGACAAACCCACACGTCGTCGAGGAGAAGCCTATGCATCCACAACGAGTGAATATTTGGTGCGGTTTTTGATATGGCGGCATCATAGGCTCATTTTTCGTCGAAAATGAGCAAGGAGCCGATGTTACCGTCAATGGCGAGCGATACCGTGCCTTCCTCAGGCATTGTTTGTTCTCAAAAGTTGAAGAGGATAACGTGGATGACGTATGGCTTCAACAGGACTGCGATACGTGTCACACAGCCAACGTTACAACTTTAAAACAGAGTAATCAGCCGAAACTCGGCAGTCCATTGGCAGTCTCGCAACTGCGATTTGAACCCGTTGTAGTACGAGTATTAGCTCTGGAGCGCCGTTAATGATAAACGTTACGCAAACAATCTCGAGTCCATTGAAGCCTTAAAATACAAAATAGAGGTTCAAACAATCGAAAATGTACTCACAATTGGGTTGATCGACTCAGGTACTGTAAAGTAAGTCATGGAAGCCATTTGAACGATGTTGTTTACATACAATACTATTATGGGCCTTACCAATAAAATCATGACTTCGAAAAAAAGTCTATTAGTGTTTATTCTTATATACTCTGATTTGCTCCTGCCGTTTTACACCGGTTCCGAATGGTATTTTGACATTCTTTGTCATAACTCTGTACTCAAAATTCGATCTCAAAATTCAAAAAGAGTGTATTAAAAATAAACGATGTTCACACATCGCATAGTTTTCCATTTTGGCATAAAAATCGAAACCGATTATTAACCGGTTTCTACACCTCGGTTTAACAGAAAACTGGTTTCACCAAAATAGGAATATTCGAAGAAACCGAAAACCGAAATTTTTGGAAAACCGGTTTTTTGAATACACTATCGATAACTAATGATTCAGAGTCATTTAGTAACGATGTTTATGTAGTTAAAATCTGCATCTAATGGATCTCGTTCTTTACGTTTAAATTAGACATGAGGTCCAAACATTCTGAGAGAAATGTCCCTTTAAACATTCACTATTAATTAAAGCTCGGATTCACTATTCTACACAGTCGTTGGATTCATGTTGAGAAGAATCGCACAAAATTCTGTTCCACAGAAACTTGTATCAATAATGCAAGACAAAAAACGCACAACACACAAAAAAATGCAAAAACTTATGCCAGAGACAATAGTTTATTCTTTTAATTTCAAACATTTGGAAAGTCCGACAGATTATGGCAATTTTTTTTTTTTTATTCAAATCACACTTGTGTCTTGGCAAATCGTTGGACTGCATAGATTGGAGTATCAAGGTTTTGACTCGAAATTGCTTGCAGCAATTACACTACTTTTATACTTGAAAAACGACCTACCGTGAATTGTAGGTCGTGACATCACAGAACAGTTTTTAAAAGTTCTGAAAGAAACACCTTTAAGTTGTTCTTAGAATGTTGTTTTCGGGTTAGTTCGAGTAATTAAGAACAAGATTTGCATTTCGTGGGTAGTATGTTACCCTAAGACCTTCGAGCTGGTTCGTCTTCATCCATTCTACTGACATGGCCTAGCCAGCGCAATCGCGTTACTTTGATCCGCTTAACTATGTCAATGTCGGGATATACATAGCTCATACAGCACATGGTTCATGCATCGCCGATACTCGCCGTTGTGCGTTTCAGGGTCATACATCGACGCCATTAACCATCGACGTTGGAAATGGGTAACGAACGTTTACACATTACCCACAGGGTATGGGTAAAATAAAAAAAATACACATACAAAAGAAAGAACGAAAATTCTACCAAAAAGTCAAACACAGAACTAATGGACATGGTTCAGAGCCCCTCTTCTGTAAAGACAAGAACGGTAATCTCATCGCAGATATGCTCATCAAGTTGGGAATATGAAGAGATCATTTCTCCGCGCTACTGGTACCTGAGATATCCAATGACGATGGGCCAATCGATCACAATATGGACGACGACGTCGATTGACCCCTCCTAACCAAGACAAGGTCAGCTAACAGCTATTGCCCGGCTTAAGAATAACAAAGCCACACGAGCCGATGGATTACCGGCGGAGCTGTTTAAGGCTGGCTGGCGGCGATGAGCAAAATTTGGTTAGGTGAATGCATACCCGGCGATTGGAGTCTCAGTGTACTATGACCATATGTAAAAAAATATGGCCCAAGTCTCTGCGTCTACAACCGTGGAATAAGCCTTTTTTTCCATTGCATATGAGGTTATATAAAGTAAAGGGTTATCCGTTTCGTTGTTTCAAAAGTATAGGGCTGGAATTCGACATCTGTCAAACTAAGTTGTTAAACCAATTTTTTTCTTTTCAGTTGAAAGTCTGACATTGACGAAAATATATCGCTTAACTATCACACAACGCATACAAAAATGGTGATTCTGGCACAGCCACATACCAATAAATTTTTTTTTTGTTGGGCTGCGCGAAAGACCGTGTTTATGCAGATAAACCTTTAACTCTTGAGCACTTAAGAACCAACATTCGTCAAGTTATGGCTGAGATACCGCCCAATATGTGTCAAAAAGTGGTCGAAAATTACCTCAAAAGAATCAATGCTTGCAACACTTCGCGTGGTGGTCATTTAAATGATATAGTGTTTCACACATAATGTCAACGTTCAAACTTTATAATAAAAGAGAAATATCATGAAAAAAAATATTTTAGATGTCTTTTATTTACGTTTACTTTTGAAACCGCAAAATGGATAACTCTTTATAATATGAGAATGACTAAAACCAATTATCGCTGGCCTGATTGGACCACGCCCGTGTGACTCTAGGCCTGGAAAGTCGACAACTGACCAGATTTTCACGCTACGCCACACACTGGTTCAGCTTCATACGATTGGTGGCATTAAATATAAGGAAACATCGTAGAGCTTTGAATTTTGGTATAGGCTAATATTTCGTTATTATAAAAAAATGCTGAAAATTTGAACAAAATCGGAGCACAACCACGCCTACTTCCCATATAACACAAAAGTTAAAAATCATTGTAGAGTCATAATTTTTGGCTCATTGCAAAAGTGTGTTTTTTATTTGATAAAAAATATATACAAATAAAGTGCAGCAACAGTCATGCCCATATTAAATATAAATATCTGTAAATAAATGAAAAATAAATAATAAAAAATTTATAACAAAGTAATTCGTGTACCTTTATTAACATAACAAATTTTTTACTTCATCAGAAAATTCCAATATATCCTTCTTGGGCTGGTTACGATATGAATTTATGTATGGATCTGAAGATGCTAATAACATATGCATTACATCTTCATTTGTTGATATGCGATCCGTTTTTCTGGAGTGGTTTAGACGATAACTTCTGTAATCTTTATTACGAGCTTCCTGAGCTTCCTCCGACAACATGCCAAGTGGCAATATTGCTGCTGACACAATTTCACTCCCATGAATTAGCACTTTGTGTACAGTAATAGGCATATAGTACCAGCTGTAGAGTTCTATATATCGTTCTGCAGTGGCCAAACAATAAACTTTAAATTTATCCGTATCTATTTCAAAATTACTATTTATTACAGTTAAAATTGTACTAAAGCGATGAATTAAATTTTCATCAACACCAAGAACATCTGCCGTCAAGGAAGGATTTGCAAAAAAACGTCGAGAAGTATTGCCAGTGTTCGATGAGCCCATTCCTTGTTTAACCATATCCACATTTATGCCTAAAACCGATTTCAAATTTCTTTGTATTTCCGCTTTTGCTTTTTCTTTTTCATGCTTTGTTTCTTTAGTGACTCTCCACTTT
This sequence comes from Phaonia tiefii, assembly GCA_963931995.1. Classification (NCBI taxonomy): domain Eukaryota; kingdom Metazoa; phylum Arthropoda; class Insecta; order Diptera; family Muscidae; genus Phaonia; species Phaonia tiefii. The sequence continues at coordinate 53,478,393 of OZ008367.1, forward strand.
GAAAAACTTTTGTTGTATGCTATATGCAATATGCACTCCATAAATTTTATCCTAGCATGTAAAGGGGAAATTCCAAATTGAAGCCCCTCCTCCGAAACTGTTTTTGTTCTTAATAATTCCAAATTATTCATTTCGCTAGGCTTACATTGACATATAAAGCATACAGACATTCCTGATGTTTGTGTGATTACATTTGCAACTTTTCCATCAATCATGGTTAAAGTAGGTGTATGCAAAATTTCATGACTTTTGCCATATATATTAACAACAGTTTTTTTCAAATTTTTAATTTCATTTTCTACCCTTTCAACTTCTTCAGAAATTACATTTGCTGTTTCTTTTACAAATTGAAATTTTATTGGCCTACATAAAGCTGTTGATGATGGCCTTGGGTTTCGCCAGTAATCAGATGTACCATCAATACATTTCAAATTAAGAGGAACAATACTTGTCAAAAATATATTTTTGTCATTTAAATTGGGATCATTGAATTTTTGGTGGTATTCGCTATGACCCGAAGATCCATCACAACCCCATTTAGAAACAAGTTGTAGTTGGCTTGGAAGTACATCCGTCTCAGCTTTCGTTTTCGCCTTCAATATTCTGGATACAGTATGATCTAGTAATTCTTGCATACTGACTTTACTATAGTTCTCCTGTACTTCCAAATTTTTAGGATAACATTCTTTTTTAGCACTAAGAACTTGATGGTATGAGGGGAAAATATCACATCCAATTTCTTTGGCACTCCATCTTAATATTTGATACTGTTGTTTTGATAAACAAGCATCAATAATAAGGCTTAGTGCTTTTTCTCGACTAAACATTTTCGACGTTTGTTCATCCTTATTTATTTTTTTTGCAGCTGATGCAATAAGTTCTGCCGAATTACTATCACATAGCTGCTGTACTTTAATCCTTTTAGCACGAGTTTGGCAAAGTTCAAAGGTTTTAGAAGGCCGACCACGTTTGACTTCATGGGAACACGTAGGTTTTTCATACTCTGAAAAATCTTCACCAAAACAGTACATATTTTCCAACCAAACTTCATTTTGTTCAACAAATCTGTCTTTCATACGTTTTGCATTGACCCACTTAGTTTTCAGTTTTGGTAAAAATTGTTTACTTAAAAATGTTTTAAATTTATCTAACTCAATAATTGACAAATTTTTATTATTTGTTGAAATAATATCACAAACTACATTAATGTCCTTATCACAATCTAATAAAAGATCAGAAATTTCATAATAAGATATCTGAAGATTATCCATTTTTAATAATTTTTATTTCTATTTTTCACTTTTAACACAATAATCGAATTAGCTTTATTCATCTAAACACAACTAATAAACAAAACACCTGTCAACTTCATTTCAAAATCAAAAAGCTAACTACAAAAACAATGCAACAAACAGTCACAGCTGATGCGAAAAAAAATGGGAAGAAATGCAAATTAGTAAACCTCATGATCATGATAGACAACTGTTTTACTATTTTTTTCATATTTTATGTTTACGCAAATGTCAATTCAGTGCATTTTGTTTTGTTTTCTTTTTGTACCACCATTGCATTGTTGCTACAAAAGATGACCGAAAGTCAATTTTCAAAAATGCTTCTGCCTGACTTATAGTGTCATGGTAAACATGTGTGTTGTTGTTGCCTTTTGTAATCGCAACTGTTGCCTTTTGTGTGTTTTTTTACAACAAAAAAACGAAACAACAAAGCAAGCAAGCAAACAAAAAAAAACAAAAACAAACAATGATGCACAATAACGCGTTTATGAAGGCAATTTTTCCTTACTTGTTTTAGTTTTTTATACCGGAATTGCTTAGGGGCAAAAACGGGCAGCTGAATTTTTTATGAATCGTTAGGTGAGATTACAAGCTTTAATTTGATATAAGTCTCGAGCTAGAGGACGTTGGAGATCAAAAGATGCAATCGATAGAAGTTTGAGAAAATAAATATTTTTGCACAATTTATAGTAGTAAATACAAAAAACAAAATTGAGCTTCGAAATTTTTTTTTCTTTTTGAATATACATTTCTTATAACATCTAATTTCAGAAAAAAATAATTCTAGTTTCATTACAAGAGTATATCTGAAGCAAGATGTGATAGAAGGTAGCACATATAATACGATAATTTCAAATGCATTCATTTTGGTCAACTTTGAATGCCTCTGGACAAAAAAGTAATAAAGATATCGACCTAAAATTTTTGGTTCATGCTAGTAAGATTCTTTTCTACAAACTATGAAAAAATTAGGTAGATCTGAGTACATGAAAAAAATGAATTAATGCCGCTCTTGAACCAGTGTGCGCCACATCCTGGAGAAGACCCACGAAAAACAAATCGATACCTATCACCTATTTGTCGATTATAAAACTGCCTTCGATACCGCGATACGGGAGAAACTTTACGAAGCAATACCTGAGCTTGGTATTCCTGCAAATCTCATACGCCTTTGCAGGATGACCTTGACGAACACCAAATCCGCAGTGAAAGTAGGTAAGGATCTTACCGGACCATTTGAAACTGAACGGAAAACATTCAAACTTTTATTGTATGTGCATAAACCGCCAGTTTTTGGCAATGATTTTGCTGAATAAGGTACCACGTATTAAAGTTTTTCGTAAATTTTGGATAAATTTTGTAAATACCGCTTTATATCTATTAAAATTCCTATGAAAATGTAAAAAACTAATGATGCAATTTAAGAGACGGATAAATTCCAAGTAGTTTTGTAGAAAATATTTTAAATTTGCGGTTACTGTTCCAGAGCTATACCATTTTCAAGCCTTTTACCCATTGTGTGAAACTAATAATATTATAATCTGTTTGCATCGGATTTGCTTTAAATTTTTATGCAAATTTAAAACACTAATGATGCACTTTAAAAGACAGATAAATTCCATGCGATTTTGTAGAAAAAATTTTGAATTTGCAGTTACTGTTCCAGAGTTATGCCATTTTAAAACCCTTTACTTATTGTATGAAACTTATAATACAATAAACTCTGCCAATTTTTCATCGGATTTCCTCTAACCACTATGTTCATGACAAAATCTAAATGCGCTAAGTAACGACAAAAAGTTACACGCAGAAAAAACGCCCCCAGCAACATATTGCAGGAAACATATATATGTTTACAAGCAATCATATATATGGTTCCTGTAATATGTTGCGGGGCCATTTTTTGCAATGTGTAATTCTTTGTCGTTACTTAGCGCATGTAGATTTTTTAAATAATACAATGTTCAAAGCAAATCCGATGAAAAAAGACAAACAGTGTATAATATTATTAGGTTCATACAATGGGTAAAGAGGCTTAAAGTGGCACAACTCTGGAACAGTAACTACAAATTTAAAACTTGTTTTTAGAAAATTGCTTGGAATTTACCCATCTTTTAAAGTGCCATCATTAGTATTTTAAATTTTCATAAAAATTTAAAGAAAATCCGATGCAAAAATAGCAAACAGATTATAATATTATTAGTTTCACACAATGGGTAAAAGGCTTTAAAATGGTATAACTCTGGAACAGTAACCGCAAAATTCTGAAAAAAATTCTCAAAAATACTTTACCCTATACGCTTTCAAATAAAGCTTGAGCAAAAAAAAATTTTATTGATGGGACACCCTATTATACATGATTCCTGAAATATATTACTGGGGCCGTTATTTCAGCGTATTCATACTATGAATGAACTACATGATTTTCGTATCTCAATGGAATTAAATATAAGGGGCTTCTAAAACTGTTAAATGGTAAAATGTTATTGGTATCAATATTTCCTTACATTTCTTTCATTTACCCCAATTATTTTATACTATAAATTGAACTCGTTCATTAATTGTTGATTTTTATATAGTTTTTATACAAAAACTGCTACATATATCTAAAGTTTTATATTTGCCATCGTTCCGTTGACATTCGTTGTAGCAATGATATCTCACAAAAACGTAACCGGTTCCTAGTGATGCACATATTTTATCATAATTTTTTTAACGAACTATAGGAAAAAACTATTTACTTGGAGTTAAAAGATTTTATTCTCTTTTTCTGTCGCGGGGTACATAAACATTTTGCCAAGGATTGTATGTTATGTAGCTAATTCCTTTCAGTGGAAATTGTCCAGATTCCTACTGTATGCCATGGACAAAAACAAACAGTGCGGTGATAACAAACGGGCTGACTGACAAGCAGTGGACAGCCGGACGGACAGATGGATGGATGGACACATGACCAGATGGATGGACATACGTACGTGTTACCAAATCACTATTATGTACTGAGACTGGTGGCACACGAACTCTGTTTTGATAGAAGTCTGTAGGAAGGACGTAAGTCTCCACGAAAGGATGGAAAATTTCCAGCAAAGTTCAAAATATTTTTTATTCTTTACGATTAAATATGATAATATGATATATCGACTAATGTAACAAATTGTAAACTTTACTAGTGTAAACTTTACATTCTCTGCTCGTGTGGCCCTGAACCCTCTACATAAATACATTTAAACGTCACTCTTGTTATAATTCCTTTAAGCCAAGTTATGTTTAAGTTTTATTAATGAACGTCATGTAGCGAGTCTCGCACCGAGCTCACATACATACGTACATAACTTATTGCACAAACTATGAGATATTTATTTCATTCGCAGACGATAAATAGCTCATATGGGATTGTCATAAAATTGTTATGCCTGAACTGGTCAGCGAATTGTAATTATCGCGTTTCAAAAGAATAGCTAAGAATTTTTACATTTAACCAGTTAAAAGTGGCGTCAGATAGAATAGTTTTGGCAGGACATCAGTTAAACCTGTCTACATTTTTAAAGCGCCATGTACTTCTACGTCATGATATTTATAAATATAACAGCTTGAATCAAAGTGATTAATTTATTACATTTGTTTTCAATGATGTTTTGCTATATTTTCATTTGATTTCCTTTTCCTTTAATTGATTATATTCCACCTTTGATTTATGTCTTTCCAGATATCCGCCATTGGAAATTTTGAATTAGAAATATTAGAAATTTCAAATACAAATAGCCATTTACTAAGTGGCTATTGCTGTGGTGTTCCTTTAGAGATAAGAAGTACAAAAACAACGGGTAAGTAATGGATTTTTACAATCTTGTTATTTAATGGAATAACCTAAAACTGCAATAGAAAATAGTTTTCAAATAGTTTCTATGTTTAAAAAGAAATTTCAAAATGTTTATTTCTACGTTTTACTGACAAATTTAAATGTTATCCATCTTGAAAAAAACATTTGTTTTTTTATATTTTTAATGTTTATTTGTGTTTCTTTGTAAACTAAATCTCCAACCTAAAAATCTGCACAAATTCTGAACATCGATTCTGAACATAACCTGTAAATTTAAAATCTGTGTTCCATAAAAATATGCTACTGTGTTCCATAAAAATATGCTACTTTTTTGTCCACACGCTGAAAACAACGGCTACATATTGTAGAAACCATGTATATGTTTGCAAGCCCTCTTTTCAGGAACTGAAGATCTGCTGATCTTTTGATGTCTGTCACGTTTTTGTTTTCTGAAGTTTTCAACAAACAAAGCCACATTTGGGTCACAAAAACATATACCATTCCATATAAATCATTGCTTCTCCAACATGTAATATTGAATAGCAAACACAATGTGTTTGGACACAAGTATACTATAGTTGCGACTAGCCACAAGCACGTTATATTTGCATCCAAACAACAACAAAAATACAGATATGTCACCGTGCAATAACTTTGTATATTAGATCCTTTATGTAGAGATGTGTGTAGGGTTGTTAAAATATGTATATACAGGGTGAGCCAATAAGACCGCAGATAAATAAAACACCAAAATTTGTAGAAATTTTATTGCGTTGTCTTTTGGTCTACACGCTGAAAAATTTTTCTTTTTTAGTTGTTTGGATGAAAATATAACGTGTTTGTAGCTTGTCGCAAATATAGTGTATATAGAGTGTCCAAAACCGAAAAACCGGGGAAACCGGTTAACCGGTTTTTTGCTATATGCCGGTTTTTTTAAAAAACTTAATTTTCGAAGAAACCGGAAAAAGGTTATTTGACGTCGATTAACTGGCCTAATAATGGGTTGCCCTCCTGCCAGGATGAGAATGGGAGAAATGTGCACTACTCCGCACAGATTCATCCACAGAAGATCAGCAGGTAATGATAGTGGAAGATAGTGTAGATTGTCCCCCCCCCCCCCGGCCCCCCCACAACACGAGGTTAGAACGGCGATCTCCCGCCTTAAGAACAATAAAGCCGCTGGTGCGGCTGGCCTACCCGCTGAACTTTTTAAGACAGGTGGAGAAGGACTGCTAGCCCGCATGCATCGACTTATATGCGGTATATGGCTGGGGGAAGCTGCTTTCGATAGCTCCATACGGGGAAAACTATACGAAGATATGTTTGAACTTGGTATTCCGCAAAACTGATCCGCCTCTGTAGAATGACGCTGACCAACACCAAATCAGCAGTGAAAGTGGGAACTGGAAAGTGAACCATGCTGTACCAAGCGAGGACTGAGACAAAGCGACACACTTTCGTGCAATCTCTTCAACATCTTAATGGAGATAATAATGAGAAAGGCTGCAGTAAATACGAACAAGACCATTAACACGAAAAGTTATATGTTGCTGGCGTATGCAGACGACATAGACATCATTGGGCGAAATTTGCGAGAGGTTACTGCCATATTTTCAAGAATCGAAAAGGAATCAGCGAAGGTGGGTCTTGCTGTTAATGAGGGCAAGACAAAACTGATGGTGTCAACGACTAGAGAAACCTCTCGACTTGGTCCGCACTTGAATGTTGACAGCCGATTAAATTTTGAAGTGGTAGATGAATTTGTTTACCTTGGATCCGAAGCGAACAAGGACAACAACGTTAGCCTGGAGATAGATACTAGATGCTATGTTGGCTCAGCAATCAGTTTAGGAACAAAGCGCTCTCTCGACGGACAAAAGTACAGCTATATCAGACTCCAAATCTTGGGTCATACCGCAAGCGGATGAAAAAAACCTGGGAGTTTTCGAGAGAACAATTCTCCGTTAAATATATGGTCCTGTTAGAGAAAACGGCGAGAAGAATCCCTCCGTATCCTTGGTGTTATCAACTGTTGAGAAAAGGCGAAGGATAGAGCCAGTTGGAAGAATATGTTGAAATTTGTTAAAGTTACGTGAAGAAGATAGCTACCAGGGGAAGACCACAGGGGGGAGTTCTGTCCCCACTGCTATGGCTCCATGCTATGAACCGAGTAGTCAGATTCTTCGATGAAGATGGTACGAGAATTGTGGCATATGCGGATGATGTGACTATCATGATAGTTGGGAAATTCCTACCAAAAATGTGTAACCTCATGCAAACTGCCCTTTTGAAGCTGCTAACCTGGGCAAGGACTTATAGCTTGGGGTGAACCTCCAGAAAACGGAATTGGTTCTCTTCACTCGTAGATAGAAGATTAGGGATTTCAGGCCACGGAGTCTGAATGTGGTGTGGAATTGAAGCTCTCGACGGATGCAAAATACCTAGGTGTTGTTTTCGGTCACAAGCTGGATTGGTCATGAACACTGAGGAAAGGCTACAGAGGGGTGTTAATGCCCTATATGCCTGCCGGAACTCTATAGGTAAGAGCTGGGGACACAGCCCGAAGGTGGCAAAGTGGTTGTATACTGCGATAGTTTGGCCGATAATTACATGTGGATGTCTGGTTTGGCCTTCTGTGGTGCAATGGTTAGTGTACGTGCGGCTTATGCATAAGATCCTGGCTTCGATCCCTGCACTGACTACCTTCAATTTCACCTCTCATAGTGACTGCGACACTATCCAGTTTTAGCCGTGAAAAAGCGTCTCAAAATACCGTTCGGAACCGGTGTAAAACTGTAGGTCCTATCAGTGAGTATGAAAACTAGGAAGCTCATTTGTTGTGAGAATCTCTCCCTCAGTGGTTGTGAGACAGCACTCCCAAATTCCTTCATGGGATGTAATGGGAAACCATTTATTTATTTATTTTGTCTGGTTTGTTAGGAGGACCTTGACTAGGGTAATCTACTGTAGATACTCGGCAAGGTTCAGACGATGGCTACTATGGGGATTACTGGGGCTAGAAAGAGCATACCGCAAGAGGCTTTGGATGTGTTCCTGTGCCTCCTGCCCCTGGATTTGTACGTCAAGGCTACTGGGGCCCGAGGGGCTGATTGGCATCATTGGTGACGACTCTTGTTGTCTGCCGCCTATTACTGATTTCTTGATGAAATGTGTGGATTTCCGCAAAGTAGACGTCAAAATTCCGGAAAGACGACGGAATGCCAAATAGGGACTCTATTTCGGTCTCTACGGACGGATCCATGACGGAACATGGCACAGGAGCTGGCATATACAGCGAAGAACTGCGGCTAATTCTCTCTTTTAGGCTCCGTAGTGAATGCAGTGTCTTTCAGGCTGAGGTACTGGCCATTCAGAAGGCCGCGGAGGTCATTATGGAATATGGAAACGGTACTATCAGATGGATAACCATACGTGTGGCTAGCCAGGCTGCGATAAAGGCTATCAATTCTAAATGGTGTAGATCGCAGTTGGTGAGATTTTGTAAGGAGAAGTTCGATAGGCTAAGACCTCTGCATATCAGCCTCTATTGGGTTCCAGGGCATTGCGATTTTCATGGGAACGAATCAGAGGATTTCCTGGCTAGAGGAGGCTGCACGTTGCCTGATAACGAATCTCTAGTGAATGTTCATCCGTCCATCTGTTACGTTTTTTACTTAGTGGAAGGCTGAATGTGGAAAACAGCTAGCAGACAGCTGATGGGTAAATGGGTTAGATCTGTACCGGGGTACTGTCGCATGTGCGAGGGCGTACTTCGGCCCGTAGAACGCTGAGCTACTTAGGCCAAGGTTTCATACGGGACCTAGAGTATCTCTCCTCAATCGGAGTGAGTATTCTATTGGGTTTCATGAGGTGCCACACATGGTTGACCGGGTCAAGATGAATGGCCGGGTTGCACTGTTGTAGGGGCTTCATACCACGATAATCTCTTCTTTCCTCTAATATCGTATACTCTCTGTTTTACTCTTCCATACCTACTTATATACTTCTTTTACTTTCCTTTCCTTGACTCTCTCCTTTTTCATCGGACAAATACAATGGATCAATATATCGCCGAGTGTGGTATTAGCTGGTTTTGCCTGACCACACGTGTCCCAAACCTCGCCTAACAAAAAGTCCTCTGAATAATCCTGTAGGAGTGGTTCAATTGCTGACGATGAAATGAGGTTGTCGCGGCCTGATCCACACTTTGTTCCACAGCAACAATATTTTCGGCGGAATATACTGAACGAAGATGCGCGGGTGTTGTCTCGTTTTGCCGATCCAGTTTTTACGAATTTCTGCACCAAATGGCTATTTGTTGACTCAGATCACAACATTAAATCGGTCGATAATGTGATTAAGCAGCACTGAGAGAAATACAATAACCAGTCGGGCCGACCGAAAAAACTTTCGGCAAACATAAAATCATACCTACACTCATTCTTCATGGAACATTTCTCACAGTGCAATGCAAACGACAATCGATAAACAACCTTCTTGTTGGAATGCTCAAATGAGACAAAATGATTTCGTTTGGCATCGTCGAATTCATGAGTGCATGTCGATGTGAAAACACGAAGCACAAAATTGCACGGTGCATAGGCTTTGCCGGCACAGACTCAGATGGTCAGTTATTTTGAACGAAAAAAACGCAATGCGCGAAATGCACTTCTTGAACAACGACCATTTTTATAAAACGTTTCAACTGTGTATCACTCCATGATTAAGTTTGCCAAAGCCTGTAATACTAATTGTCTGGAAAATAAAATTATTAAACTTTAACATATCACAAATAATTGCTGTCAAAGACAGAGTGCACAAAAACAGAATTTTTTAAAAACGAGTTTTCGCTTTGTTCGAAAAATCAATTTAAAAAAAAAACCGGTTTTCGGTTTGTTCAAAAAAACAAATTTCAAGAAACCGGTTTTCGGTTTTTAATTTTGGCAAAAACCGGTGAAACCGGTCGTTTTCGGGTTTATTCGAAAATTACGATTTTTAAAAAGCCGGCACATGGTTAATAGCCAGAAAACCGGTTATCCGGTTTCACCGGTTTTCAGTTTCGGTTTTGAATACTCCAGTCAAAGATAAGCATTACAATTGAATTACATGCATTACACGTTTCCTACTTCTACTTGAAAACCTTTCCATGGATTTTTGACCCATAGGGTCATCATCACGTATGACTAATTCTGCAAAAAAAAAAACTAAAACTTTTATTCCATAAGTATGTCAGAAAAAAATTTCAGTGTGGCCTAGTCAATATTTGCATGTGTTACTTGTTTGTAAATATTAAATAAATTAATTCTTTTAATTTATTTTTTTAAACAATATTTTCATATATTTGCCTATTTATTCCAGGTTGTCCGCCCTGTTCAACAGCATTTCGTTTGTGCCTTAAAGAGTACTCGGCCGCTGAGCAAGGTACTCCTAGTATATCAACAGGATGTTCCTTTGGCAACACTACCACCGGCATATTAGGTGGATCCAGTTTTGTGCTGAGTGATCCCGTAAGAGGTGCCATGGTATTGCCTTTTACATTTCGATGGACGGTAAGTGATTTTTATTTCAAATATATTTAAAATAAAATATATTTAAAAAAATCAACGTGTAGTTTTTGAAATCAGCTGCTTCCTTAGTTCACAATGAGTGTATTTCCAACTTGGCATAATATAACATAGTGCAGTCTCGATATTGCATTCTATTCATGCAGCGTACTAAGGGCAGTCCGTGACAACTGTGGAATTTTGTCGTTCCCTAATTTGATCTAAGTTCCTTTTTGTGTTGTTACCGTAACTATTTTCTAAGTCTGATGTTTATATTTATCTTTATTTCAATTCATATGACGCGACTTTTTCTTTATTTTGTTTTGGCTCCAAGTTTTTGTTCTATGCTCTATGACATAAATGCCGCTGTTCCTAAGGAATGAAAAAAAAAACATTTTAGCACAAGCCAAAACCGCAGAGAGCTGATAAGAATTCACAAATATGTATGTATGTGTGTTAGGGTGGGTCAAATTTTTTTTTGCGACAAAGGCTCATTGCGATTCTTGTTCTATGGGTCATTTGAAGAAAGTTTGCCGAAGAAACCATAGTTTTAAAATCAATTTCGAGCCCCCGGGTTTTTCGAAATAGTTTTTTTTTTAAATATTCAATAATCAAGTTAGATATTGGACTAAAAAGGCAAAAGAAAATTGTATATCCTCTAGTTAAATGTGTATTTGGGGGGTTTTTTGGGTCGACGAATCAATTTTTGACATTTATTTTTATTTTTGAGTATCGCCTAGCATATACAATTTAAATAAAAATATATTCAATTGAATTCAGTAATAAAAGGAACAGAAACACGACTTTAAGAAAATAATAGAGACGTAGTTATTGTTGTAAGTCTTTCTTGAAGTAAAATGTTTTTTTCATTCTTTGTCTTAAATTGAATGAAATCGATACAGGTCGTGAATAAGTACCCCCCTAAACTCTAGCTCTGAACATTATGAATGGCCTATTTAAAATTTGGGACTGTATTATGAGCAACTCAAATATTCGTCAAATTTCACAACAATTTCGTCAATTTTCCCTAAAAAAGATGATAAAATCCCAAAAAATTGGAGAAAAATAAATGTCAAAAATCGATTCTATCACAACTCTATAAATATCTAACTCGATTATTTAATATTTAAAAAAAAACCTATTTCGAAAATCCCGGGGGCTCAAAATTCATTTTAGAACTATGGTTTCTTTGGCAAACTATCTTCAAATGACCCAGAGAACAAGAATCGCCATGAGCCTTTTTAAATTTTTTTCGGCCCCCTACAATTCGACCCGCCCTAATGTATGTATATATGTATGTTTCTTAGTACTGACACAATCAAAATATATTTTACTACTATATATAGTATAACGATTATTGGGATAGTTTATTTTAAATGATGTAAGCATGATAGTTTATTCGATGTACAGACAAAAAATAAATATAGTTCCCATAAATACTGAAGTTTTTGAAGAGGTGCAAGCATAGTGGCGGAAATCGTTTATCATTTTGTCTCAGTTTTCAATTAATTTAAACGATGTGGTAATATTCTTCATAGTTTATGCGTCAATTATACTCTGAAGTCAAAATATATTTAACTAATATTTTCATGGGAAACCTTTGGGGACGCCCGAAAAACCATTACAGAAATTGTAGTCGGGTGAACCGACTTAAGCATATCCTCACTCTAAGTCATCAATTGCGACCGAGTTCTATTAAAAAAACATATATATTCACCCTTATTTTGAACGAATGAAGGTGGCAAATGTACCAGTATTCAATAGCAGAGTGGCATAGGCCTTCCCTCTGTTTGGGAACGAAGTTCCTTATCGCACGTTGCGGGAGGGGGGTATAAATAAGTAAAAGCCATAGATGATTCCTTTGCTTAATCACCATTTTCCGTGCGACCATTTTTCACATTTCTACTTCGATTCTGTTGTTTAATTTTGAAAATAGAATAAAAATAGTTGAAAAGCATATCGCTTTTGATATTTGTTGGCAATACAAAACGCCAAAAAGCTTCGTAATATAGTTTTTTTAATAGTTTTTGTTTCCAAGGATATTTGCCCATATCCACCACTCCGGCGCCATCTAGCAAATTTCCATTTACTTTCAAATTCACCACTTATACCTTTTATTTATCTATGATGGAGACTAACTGAAAAAAAAAATTAAACGAATTTTTTTAACACTATTATGCTACAACACAGTTTTATCAACTATATTGGGTAATTTTGCTTTTGTTTGTGTCTAGACTAACATATGTTGGGAAATTTCATGTTTAATGGAAAGTTTTCTAATGGCCAGTTTTTAAGTGTGTAGTTAACTATGGGATTACTTGATCTTAATTCTAAGTTAATTAGAGGTTAACTTTGCATTTTGTTTTTCAGTGGTGAGTTAATGTAAGTCGCCATATTGTCAACTAATATGGCAACCCTTGTATTCTTAGTGGAAAAAACGTGTGTTTTGTGATAAATACCAAAACAACAAAGGGGAACAAACAAAATGGAATTATGTACAATAAGAAATAGATGCATAAAATCGAAGTCATTTTAACAAAAATGTGTAAAAGACTATATAGGAGCAACAATTTAACGATCTAGACTCAAAGTATGTGTACAAATACGCAAATCTGAAACATGCATTTTATACAATTTTCATTTCTCACATTGACAGTCAGTAATTTGAGTGTCAAAATAATATGGTTCTGACTATAAGTTAACCAACTAACATTGGGGGGTTAAATCATAGTTAAACAATGACTAAAAATCCCAATTCGATGTTTAACCAGATTTTAACTAAGAAACGAAGATCACCACTGACTGAAAAACTGGCCATAAGTGGAGCCTTTAACCAATATTTAGTATATATTGTAGTTTTGAACCCAATAAAAAGTAAATTTAGAAAAGCCAAAGTGAAAGAAGTTTCAAAAAACAACATTTCCTTAAATAAGTGCCTTTTCTTAAAAAAAAATTAAATTTTGTCCAAAAAAAAATACCTATCCATATTCTTAAACAAAGTACATTTTCTTTAAAACAATACCTTATCTTAAAGAAGTACATTTGCTTCAAGAAAAGTACATTTTCATACAAAAAGTACATAAATAAGTACCCATTCTTAAAAAAGTAAATTTTCTTACAACAAATTGCCTTTTCTTAAAAACCTACCTTTTCTCTAAAGATTACATTTTTTGTGAAACAATATAACTCTTCTTGCGATAAGTACCCACTCTCAAAAATGTACCTATTCGTGAAAAGCACCAATTCCCAGAACATCCCATTTCTTAAAAAACAAACCTCTTCTTCAAAAAAAAAATGCCTTCTCTTAAAAAAAATAAATTTTCTTACAAAAATTCCTTTTCTTAAAAGTAACTTTTCTTAAAAATCAAATAATATCTTTTCTTTTCTTTTCTTGAGATGAATAGCCTTTCTGAAAATAAGTACGTTTCCTTAAAAAAAATAACCTTTTCCTAAAAAGTGTACCACTTCTTTAAAAACTACTTGTTCTTAAAAACAGTACTTCTTTGTAAAACATATTCATACTCTTATGGATTTTTCCTACAGAAAGTACTTTTTCTTAAAAATATAACCTTTTCTTAAAAAAAACATTAGTTTTTAATAAAAGAAGTACCTCTCTTTAAAAAAGGGCCTTTTCGCGAAAATATTGTACATATTTTTACAGAAAGGACCTTAAAATATACTTAAAAAAAATTAATTCTATAAAAAAAAGTTTTCTTACAAAAAGTTCAGCATTTTACAAATAGTAAGTTTTCTTAAAGATCCATTTACATTATCGTATTTTTCAACGGGTGCCTTAGGCGTTTTGGAACTAACTAGTACATAATATATAGCGAAAGGAACTACGTTCCAACCGGGTGTCCCTTGACAACTCGTGTAATTTGTTTACAATGCGCATTGGATAATTTTTATTGAACATCTTCAGAAAGGAAACCCCATCAACGGCAAGTCTCCGGTTGATGGCTATTTTTACGGAGTTTGACAGTTCTTACTATAAATAGGGTATCAAATAATATACTCAACTATAAACAGGGTATTGAATATTGCTGGGTATCGAGCACAAATGAGATTTTGTTAAAAAATAAGAACAAATTTTCCCACCTTTTTTGTATCTTCTTTGTTAGGTCGGCTAGTTTTGGGTCCGCCCTCGTATATTGCAATAATTACACTGTAAGTAAAGGGTCCGCCATCTAACGTTTTTTTTTCAACTAGTGCTTATTTCGCTCATGTCTGATTTGACAGATAATTAGTTTTATCCTTCCGCTGATCGAATATGCTTGTGTATACGCTTGAGCAACGCTGGGACATAATGCGACATTACTTTGAAAATCATGGTAATGTTGCAGATGCCGATTTAGCCGATTTTGCCAAAAAAAATCATCTTTTCAGATGAAGCTCATTTTGATCTTGGCGGGTATGTAAACAAGCAAAATTGTCGCATTTGGGGCACAGAAAACCCGCACGCATACATTGAAAAGCCGATGCACCCAAAACGAGTCACCAGAGGCATAATTGGGCCATTTTTCTTCGAAAATGAGCAAGGAGTGGCCGTTAAAGTCAGTGGCGATCGTTATCGGGCCATGTTGTACGAATTTTTGTTCACAAAAATTGAAGAGAAGGATATTGGCAACATTTGGTTTCAACAGGACGGCGCTACGTGCCACACAGCTGAAGCTACACTCGATGTTTTGCGCCCTGTTTTTGAAGATCGCATTATCAGCCGCGGAGCTGATGTCGTTTGACACCTCCAGCTCCACGTCGGAGCTGCGATTTGACACCGTTGGACTATTATTTGTGGGGTGCCCTCAAAGATAAGTGTTACGCCGACAAGCCAGAGACAATTGACGCTTTAAAGGACAATATTGGAGAAGCCATTGGTGAAAAATACAGCTGCACACTATCGATAATGTGCTTAACAATTGGACCGATCGTGTAGGCTACTGCATGGCCAGCCGTTTTGAAAAGTTCAATCAGAATCAGCATGATGTAATGATGTTACTGAAGTTTGTGATTGTACTTCATAGGACGCAGTATCATATTGGTATGTCGATGGATATACTGGGACAGGCAATTCATCACTGTGTGCAAATGGTACGTAAGCACTTGGCACACCTTTGTATATAAAACCGGATAAGAATAAATTATTCTGTATTCCATATATAGTCTATCTAAGTGAATTCCTTATATAGTCTATCTATTGTGTATTACATATATAGTCTATCAGGTTCCCCTGGATCGGTCCATATCATTGGAAGTCCAAATGGCATCAAATATCGCCGTAATTTCCACCCTTTGTTTAATGCACTAATACATGTGATGCACGTAAATTCAGGTGCATGATCAACATTTCGCATTTCTTCAGCGGAGGTAACCAAAAAATACTGATTGTAGATGTCTATTATTTCAACGGTTACATTTTGTCGGAAAAAAATATATAAATTGATTTAACAAGAGCTTTTGCAGGTTTTCCCCCAAATAAAATCAAAAATCACCTTAAATCTACTACAAATTTAAAATCGAAATATCTCGTTATTTTGAGCTAACTTTTTAAAACGGAGTATACCACTGGATTCTATTACCCAAAAATTAGTTGGGGTGTCTCGGTGTTTTATGTGTTTCAAAACTTGACTCCTTTCCTACGATCGGTTTTTTAAGGAACTTAAAAACGTTTACTAGATCAAAAGATATTGAATTTTGGCCGAAGGAAATTGGTTCTGAACCACTGGGCGCCGTTGCTTAGCGAGGTGACAGTTGTCGCAAGGAATGTAAAATGGGTAGAGCATGGATCAAATTCACGCTCAAACGAAAAAACTGACGCGCACTCTTTTAAAAAATTTTTTTAACGGTTTTACCTGCAAAGATTTGTTTGGTTGTATCTTTAAAAAATTTAATGGCTTAATTTGTTTAAAATGGAATATCAAGAATTGCTGGTTTCGTCTTGTTTGAACAAATTAAATAATTTTGTGTAACTACTAAGAATGTTTATCATTTATTTGCCTGTTCGCTTAATTTCTATTTTAAATTGCAACTTACTGCGTAATCCTGCCTTAAGCTGCCTGCTTTTGTACAAAATTCATTTAGCCCTGTCAGTGACTAATGATGGTTTGAAAATCTACAGGCAAACAACCGGCAAACTCAAAATATTTTAACGAAATTCCTGTGGCGAGGTAGTAGGTATTGTCGAGCATAAACACTTGCGTAGTCGCAGACAATGTTTAACAATAAACAACAAATTGTTGTTAATACACACAACAACAAAAACAAATATATGTTTAAAGTGATTTATACCTGTATAGAGGAACAAACAGAGCTCAATTGTTCAATCAAACAAACAGCCCACAATAAACCCTAAATGAGGTTACAAATAATTACATACGAGATCACAATTAATGGATGGAAGCTTTGTCGAGGTGTTCTCTTGCCTTGTTATAAACAGATTCATCATGATGTTTTTAAGGTCTCTACGAGTGTCCGGTGGACACTGTCCACTTGTTGTCTACTTAAGGAACAAAGACAATTTTGGAAATAGGACAGATAACAAATTGAAGGGTTATTAGGTTATAAGGGTGTCTCAGTAAGATTGGGCTTTTTAAATTTAGTGTATTTTTTTTTTGATGTGTTAACATCTATCAAAGTGAACACATGCAAACAACACGCAGCATTAGCATCACATACGTGGTTGTTGTATAACAATAGTCTCTGCCTGAAAATAAGTATGATGGTATTGATGTAGCAGCAGCGAACAAACAAGCAGGTTGTCGTCGCCAACGAGTATTGAATAGTATAGAGAACTCATTGGACGAATTGTATGACTCAAAAGTACTGGCGACATCTGGCAAATGATTCTAAACGTAGTGCTCTTTTGGACATAACTTGATCCGTTCATGAAAAATTGATGCCTTTTGAAATATTTATACTTTTTGTATTGTTTATGTAATAACAATAACAATATATTGAAATATTCTACAAAGAGAATAAGACTCGTTTATGCTCTTTTACTCAGACTCTCTACATAAGAGCGGAGAAACAGTGCAATAAGTTCTCTATACTAAAGGGTCCGCCGTCTAACTTTTTTTTTCAACTAGTGCTTATTTCGTGAATGGTAACACATAGCTCATGTCTGATTTGACAGATAATTAGTTTTATCCTTCCGCTGAACGAATATGGTTGTGTATACGCTTGACCAACGCTGGGAAATATTGCGACATTACTTTGAAAATCATGGTAATGTTGCAGATGCCGGTTTTGCCAAAAAAATCATCTTTTCAGATGAAGTCCATTTTGATCTTGGCTGGTATGTAAACAAGCAAAATTGTCGCATTTGGGCCACAGAAAACCCGCACGCATATATTGAAAAGCCGATGCACCCAAAACGAGTCACTGTTTAGTGCGGATTTTGGTCCAGAGGGCCATTTTTCTTCGAAAATGAGCAAGGAGTGGCCGTTACAGTCAATGGAGATCGTTATCGGGCCATGTTGAACGAATCTTTGTTCACAAAAATTGAAGAGGAGGATATTGGCAACATTTGGTTTCAGCAGGACGGCGCTACGTGCCACACAGCCGAAGCTACATTCGATGTTTGCGCCCTGTTTTTGAAGATCGCATTATCAGCCGCAGAGCTGATGTCGTTTGGCCACCTCGGAGCTGCGATTTGACACGGTTGGACTATTATTTGTGGGGTGCCCTCAAAGATAAGTGTTACGCCGACAAGCCAGAGACAATTGACGCTTTAAAGGACAATATTCGTGAAGCCATTGGTGAAATACAGCTGCACACAATCGATAATGTGCTTAAAAATTGGACCGATCGTGTAGGCTACTGCATGGCCAGCCGAGGCAGCCATTTGAATGAAATTATTTTCCATTATTAACCGGAAGGATTGTACTTTCAAATAAAAAAAGAGATTTGAGAAAATATTCAGTAGTTTTTTTTTATAGCATTTTCAAAAAAAAAAAGTTATTTGGCGGACCCGTTATTCAATACTTTTTGTCGTCGCTCTGTTTATGACAAAACAAAAACAATTATTTGAGTGAGCTAAATATAGCTTTATTTATTTAAAAAATATTACACCTGATGTTAAAGCAGATGTAAGAAAACAGGAAGTGGAATAGCAAAAGAGCCTTGAACACACAAACTGTTCTTTTTTTATTTTCCAAAGTAACATTTACTAATGTGTTCATAGAAATCGATCAGATACCGTGTAACAAAATGCTGTTTACACATCGCCCGTGAGTTCGAACACTCATTGATTTTTTTTTGTGCAAGTGGCAACTCTCAAATTTGGCAGCTGTCATATATATTTCTTGCGATCATTAAAAATTAAAGAAAATTCGAAGATTGGTCAAAAGATTTTAAGAAACTTGGTCGGTTATGGACAGTAGGACTAATGTGCGTCAACGTACCGGTCCGTCTCTTGAAAATATTGCTGCTGTAAACGAGAGTGTCGGCGAAAATCCGAAAACATCAATTCGGCATCGTTCTCAACAACTTCAAATTTTTACGAAGCACTACGCAGCGAATTTTGACAAAATATCTCCACGTTCATGCGTACAAAATTCAGCTTACCCAGGAGCTGAAACTAGCAGACCATGGAAAGCGCCAGCAATTCGTTCAATGGATAATGGAGCAAAGTGAAGTCAATACCACTTTTTCAATAAAAACTCATCTTCTCCGATGAAGCGCATTTATATCTGAATGTCTTCGTGAATAGTCAGACTTAAGTTGTGGTTATAGCTGACCTTGCCTATTATTATGATTTTCAATTTTAATATCATCTTGAGGTCCTCAATATACCTCAATTCGATACTAAATTTGAAAATCATAATAATAGGAAAGGTCAGCTATAACCACATCTTAAGTTTGAGTATTCACGAAGACATTTAGTATCGGCTTGAAGTAGATTGAGGACCTCAAGATGATACTAAAATTGAAAATCATAATACACAAAATTGTCGTATTTGCGGCTTAGAAAATCCTCATGCAATCCATGAGAAACAAATGCACCCTTAACGAGCAACTGTCTGGCGCGGATTTTGGTCATGCGGCTTGATTGGGTCTTACTTTTTTGAAGATGAGGCAGAAATTGCAGCGACTGTGAACGGCATTCGTTACAGGAACAAGATAACGGAGTTGTTGTGGCCTCAATTGGACGGCATGGATGTGGACGACGTGTGCTTTCAGCCAGACAGCGCCACCTGCCACACCGCACATGCTGCAGCAACGATTTCCAGAACAAATTATCTCAAGAAATTCTGATGTCAACTGGCCACCAAGATCATGCGATTTAACGCCATGCGATTTCTTTCTTTGGGGTTTTGTCACATCAGGGGTTTACGCGAATAAGCCAGAAACAATTCCTGAGCTCAAATCAAATCCAACGCGTGATCGGTTAAATACTGTCACAACTCTGTGAAAAAGTCATTGAAAATTTCATGAAAAATGTAATGGCCTGTCATCAGAGCCGTGGGGAACATTAGACGAATATTTGATTAAATCGGAACATGTCTTCCTTACAATGCAATAAAAAAAAATCACAATTATCTCGAAAAATGCGTGTTTTTATTTTAGAATGGAAAAGTGTATTCTTGCTGAGACAGCCTTTATTTTTATTACAATATTTTGTATTGGAATATTAGTGGAAGAATCTCAAACCTTAAAAGTTCTGTTTGGTTGAAGGGGTCAATTATTTTAACAATTTTCGCCAATTCCATACTTTAGTAATAACACACTGTCCAGTATTTTTTTAAGCTAAGTTCCAAAGCTTAGTTGAGGCAAGTTTCATACAAAAAAAAAGATGAAGGATCAAGATAAGCGTTGTCTTTGGTCAGCGTAGTTGCCACTTTACCAAAATACAATGATACATTTTTACACTCTTCTGCCTTATCGATTTCGAATGAGTCACGTTTTTAATCTTAATTTTAAATAGTAATAAAAACCAATTTCTACTTAAATGTGAATGAATTCGTTTTGACTCCAGATACTCAATAACATTGTGTGAAATAGCTCAATACAGTTGTATCGCCCATTTTTGTGTGTTTTTTCTTAAATTTTTTCCAACCCATTCTATAGGATGAAATGGCTGTGTTACGCTTTAATTGTGGTGTTTTCTAATTTAACCTTTTAATCTTAAAAAACTAATTAAAAAATATAAATTTGGTAAAGGTTTTGTTTTTTCTTATTATTTTGGTTTGCTCGCCTAACTTTTTAGTTGTTGTTTATTTGGTTAACAAAAGGAAGACCCTCTTTTGTATTTAACCAGATAGCTAGTTGAAAGCTCTGCGGTGTGTCTACATGTTAGTTGTGGTATTGGTCAGCCTTCCTTATGTCTGTCCGTCTGCCTGCTAGGTGGTTAAAACGTTTAAGCCATAACTTTGTTCGGGCTGTTTGTTTGCCGCCACTATTTGCCACCACTACCTTGTTGACGGGCGGGCTGCATGTGAAGTTGCCGTTTTTCGTTGTGGTAGTTTATTTGCCCATTGTGAAACCTCTTATTTCTGGATCAATGTTTGAGGAGTTACCTGGTGCTTTTGTTTCTTCTCTGGATTTATTTATTTTTCTTAACAAAATTAATGGTTTTCAAAAACTACGGGTAGCCTTTGAAAATCCATATGATTTGTTGTTGTTGTAAAAATACCCTTACATTTGTGCTCGATGTGTTATTTGTTGTCTTAAATCTGGTTGAATTATTTACTAATAACTACGAAGATGGGTTAGCAAGTAAGGGAAACCCCGAAGTACTTTTCTACCTCGAATATGTTGCAAATTTTCTCTCAATAGTCACCTGGTGTCATTTTAGGGTAGATTGCAACAGTCTTCCTAATGTCCTCATTAAGATGTTGAAGGTATCGCACCACTGATTATCGGCTTTTTTGAGTCCTTATTCAATGAGTTTCATGTAAATGTTGACTGGGTTATTGTGAATCAAAAACCAGAAAACTTATATCAACCTAACAAGAATAACAAACTTTGACAAAGCTTCAAGGTATTTTTCGTTACTCATTTTGAACTCAGTTTTAACCTTTATTTGCTATAGCTGGACCCGGCAAATTACGTTTTGCCCTTCAAAGATTTTGCAATGGCAAAGGGTGAACAAAATTTGTTGTTCCATTACGTTTCAAACTACAGTTATGGCTGTTATATCGGTTTCTTTCAAAGGGGGCGTGGCACCGCTCTCTTCCACCCTGGCTGTAATTCATACTGTTCCAACAACATATGTATATACCAAATCTCATCTTCATATCTTTGACAGTTTATGAGATATAGCCATTTTAAATTTCGAGTTGAATGGGCGGTGCCACGCCCCTTTATCCAATCACAACTAATTATAGCCAAGGAGTATGACCAGGTCGTCAGTACCACATTGTGAAATTTTAATAACAATCGGTCTATTGGTCTATTAGAAAAGCTGTCAGAACGACGGCGTGGCAGCGCCCACTTTCACCCTGGCTGTATAGCCTATGTCACCCGTTAGATAATTATGAATATTCTCTGAAAGTTTCATCCAAATTGGTCCAGCCGTTTTGGAGACCATTCGTAACATACACACATACATACATGCACTCATTTTTATATATCGGGTTTTTCAATAAGAGCGCTACAAAAGTTTTTTTAAATAAAACAAACCCGGTTTTAGATACCAATGAAATTCTTTATTCCTGTGAAAGTACGTTCGATGCCCTTATGTATGGAACTCGATTTCCACTGAAGTTGAGGCCACTGACTCCAAATTTCGGTAGTAAATTTTAATAATTTCGACTCGTTGTTGGCTCGTATATCTTTCCATGATGAAATGGCAAACCTTACTGAAGAGAAATGTCAAAAGAGCGGGAAAAAATATGGCGTCGTTTGCTGTCCCTATCGATTTACTTTTGTAGCGATTTTACAATCTCATTAGGTCAGATGCCTTACACATATTAATTAAACAAATTTCAACATATTCCTCCAACCCCGCTCTATCCATCGCCTTTTCTCGCCAGTTGGTAACACCAAGGATACGGAGGGATTCTTCTGCCTGGTCTTTCCAGCGGAGTCTTGGTCGTCATCTTTTCCTGCTTCCATCGGGTACGTTATCGACAACCTTTCGCGCTGGTTCAGTCTCAGGAGTATTAGGTGACTCTGTCACTGAAGCTCTTTGAAGTAGTGGACATATTCTTCTGTCCTTTGAAAGTGGATGAGCTAATACCCCTGGCCAACGACGGATCAAAATTGAGGGAACCCAAATCCTGTTTCGATACACTGCATTCAGGGCAGCGTCTGACCCATAATGGGCGGCTGAAACATAATCATCCTGACAATTGGTAAAATGCAAACCACCGACACCGTCCTATAGGCAGTGAAAATACACGGAAAATTAAACAAACAAATTAATAAATTTTAACATATTTCTCCAACTGGTTCTATCCGTCGCCTTTTCTCCCCAGTTGTTAACACCAAGGATACGGAGAAATTCTTTTGCCTGGTCTTTCCAGCGGAGTCTTGGTCGTCCTCTTTTCCTACTTCCACCGGGTACGTTATCGAAACCCTACCACGCTGGCTCATCTCATAACCTGGCCTAGCAGTTGGCCTAATTTGATTCGCCTAGCTATGTTCACATCGGAATACAAATTCTTCAGCTCTTGGTTCCAACGACGTCGGTAGTCATAGTTTTCTCTAACACGACCATATATTTTAAGGAGAATTTTTCTCTCGAAAACTCCCGGGTGTTTTTCATCCGCTTGCGATATGACCCAAGTTTCGGAGACATATGTCAAGACAGGTAAAACGAGAGTCTGATATAGCTGGACTTTTGTCCGTCGAGAGAGGGCTTTGTTCCTAAACTGCTTTTTGAGCCCAAAATAGCATATATTTGCAAGCACAATTCTCCTATTTGTCTCAGGGTTGACGTTATTGTCTATATTCAAGGCGGATCCATCTATTCTCTTTACAAACACAATTCTCTCATTTACCTCCAGGTTGACGTTGTTGTCGCTGTTCACGGCGGATCCAAGACAGATAAACTCATCTTAATAAATAAAAAAATAGTTTCCCACTACATCCTATGAAGGGATAGGGGAGAGCTTCTCACAATCAGTGAGCTCCACGATTTATAGTTTTACACTCACTGATTGGGACCTACAGTTTTACACCGGTTCCAAGAAGCGTTTTCATGGCTCGATAGTGTCGCCGTGACTAAACGAGGTGACCGTCGTGGGAAAAAAATGCAAAATGCAGGGATCGAACCCACGTTCTCATGTACAAGAGTCGCGCACACGAACCACTGAACCACCGACGGCCACAATCTACTACTTCAGCTTCCATTTCAAAACTAAATGGGTTGTCGACGTACAAATTCGGACCAAGCCAAGAAGTTTGTTTTGTTGTTGACACCATCAATTTTGTCTTGACCTCATTAACAGCAAGACCCACCTTCGCTGATTCTTTTCGATTCTTAAAAATTCTGCAGAAACAAATTTCGCCCAATGATGTCTATGTCGTCAGCATACGCGATGGAGAATGATTTTTCTTTAAGGGTTCGTTTTCCTTAAATCACCAACTTCTGGCAAACAAATGGTTGTGGAACTGTTGCCTCCTGACCAGTTTTACCGAAGAACCAGGCCACCATTTGCATTGAAGTGCTTCTTGCGCGATCGACTTTTGTTGGATTTGGCTCGTCTTGGAACACCCATACAGTAGATTGATATGCATAGATCTATGATTCCTCCGCTGGTGTGATCTAATAAACGGCTTTCGAAGTACGCCATTAAATTGTTTTCGACACGAGCCTTTTTTTTTGAGCCATTGACAAATTTTCAAAATTTTATTTATTTATTTATTTCTTGAATTTATGATCATATTAAATTAATAATTAGGTGCTAACAACTAAGGTTTTTACTGGATCCACCGCGATCACATTTTTTTTTGCGGCCAAATATTCATGTAGTTGCCAGATTGCACTAAAACACTAAAAATTGCCTAGGCCAGAAACATAAATGGCAACCTTGTTGGCAACCGTTTCGTCCAATTTTGTTTATTCCTTGCAAATAATATGTTCCTTCTCAAGGTCCTCAAAATAGACGTTTGATTCAGTCTTGATCTCTTCTACTTATTTACTTACATATGTGGCTTCAAACAACCCATTGGGGTCAAGGGCCCTACAAAATGAGGATAACATGTTTCTCCAACCGGCTCGAACTTCAGGTTTTCCCCTCCAGTTGGTAACACCAAACTCTCGCAGGCAATATTCCACCTGGTCTTTCCATCGAAGTCTTGGTCGTCCTATTTTTCGATGTCCTTCGAGTACATCTTCGTATGCCTTCCGGAATGGTGCCTTCGAATCCATTCTACTGACATGGCCATCATTAAAGCGCTATTTTGATTCGTATAACTACGTCGATGTCGAGATACAGATTATACAGCTCGTGGTTCATCTGTCGTTGATGCTCGTAGGAGCATTTTTTTTGTCGGAGACTCCCACTGATGTTTCATCAGCATGCGATATGACCCAGGAATCTGAGCCATAAATTAAGACTGATAGAATGAGAGTTTGATAGCGTTAGATCCTTGATTCTCGAGAGAGGGTCTCATCTCTGAAGTGCTTGCTTAGCCCGAAATTAAACCTGTTTGCAAGCACAAGTCTCCATTTGATTTCTAGGCTGACGTTATTGCTTCTGTTCATGACAGCTTCGACGTAAATGACTTCGTCCACTACCTCGAAATTATTACTGATATCAGCGTTCACACTTTCATTCAATCATTAACCTTGTGCTGTCCTCGTTTTCTGCCAATCCAGTTTTGCTGATTCCTACTCGAAATATCGAAAATACTGCAGTGACTTCTAGCAGATTTCGCCCAATGAGCCCATCAGCATACGCAAGCAGCATTTGACTTTTGCTACTGATCATTTTATTCGTCTTGACTGCAGATATTCTCACGATGATCTCAATTAATATGTTCAAGACATCGCATGATAGGTTGTCGCCCTGCCTGAGGCCTCGCCTCGCCCTAAATGGTTCGGTGAGATCTTTACCAATCTTTACTGTGGATTTCGTGTCGGTCAGTGTCATTCTAAAAAGCGTTGTCAGCTTAGCAGGAATGCCAACCTCCAGTACAGTTTGGTACAGTTTTCCCCGAATCGGGCTATCGAAGGCAGCCTTATAATCTACAAAGAGGTGGTCGGTTTCGATTTATTTTTCTCCAGGCTTTGTCATAATGTGAATATCTGGTCAATAGTTGACTTTCCAGGCCTAAAGCCACTCGGATAATGTCCGATCAGATCTGCAACAAAGGGCTTTAGTCTTTCACGCATTATATTGGAGAGGACCTTGTATTCGATGGCTAAAACGCTTATTCCACGATAGTTTGTATATATACTCGAGTCGCCCTTTTTGAAAATAGGACGCAGTATGCTAAGACTTCAAGCGGCGGGCATGCATTCCTATAGCCAGATTTGAGCATATGAGCTGATGGCTGCGCCTTTCCAACTCATAGCTGCTAGCCTTAAACAGCTCAGCAGGTAGTCCATCAGCACCAACGTCTTTGTTGTTCTTAAGCCGGGAAATTGCACTTCTAACTTCGCTTTGGCTACGAAGGGGCAGTCGGCGCCATCGTCCTGTATGTCGCAGCACTCTCATCTAGTATCCTAGGACAAGTAAAGCAGAGAGGTGATCTGTCTATATTCCCAACATACGCTGCACATCTGTGACAAGATTCCCGTCCTTATTTTTACAAAAGGCAACCCTGTTCCGTTTCCGTTGATTTGGCTTTGTACTTTTCGGTACAATTTACGGTCCTCATTTTTCCTTCTGTAACATCCCATGAAGGGATTGAGGAGAGCTTCTCACAACCAGTGCGATGTGCGCTTTCTAGTTTTGAGACTCACTGATTGGGACCTACAGTTTTACACCGGTTCCGAACGGTATTTTGAGAAGTTTTTTGGAGAAGCTGAGCAGGGATCGAACCCACGTTCTCATGTACAACAGCCGCGCACACTAACCATTGCACCACCGACGGCCACCAACCCTTATGTCTTTATAAATAAACAGGTACCCTCTCTCCTCTTCCCTTATACCGATTTGTTGCGGCTCGCGTTGCAACTGACTGAAGCATTGGCATACGTGCAGCGTTTTTTTCATAACTTGCCATGCGACACTCTTCATCGTACCATGGATTGTCTTTAAGCGGTTTTTCATAACCAGGTACGGTCTCTGTAGCAGTTCTCATAGAGTGGGAAATGTGCTACCACTGCGCTTTAGGATCATGAGGCACAGGTGCGTATTACGACAGTATCTGAGTGAGCTTCTCTGCATAGATCATGGGCCGTTCGAGTCTAGCGACTTTTTAATTCAGACGATTTTTTCAAATCAATATTTCCTCCATTCTCAATCGTATGCACCATGCCCGAGATACATATTTTGCTTTTTTTAAATATTTTCATATTCGACTATTTCCAAAAATATCTAAAACAGATAAATCGCTAAAATTAAACAAAGAATTATTAATGTTATTTAAATTGTTTACTCGTACATATTGTAGAAATGTTTTTACTATTTCCGATTATTTTTTTGTGTTTTGAAAATTTTCAATCGTTTTTGTTTGAATACAAAATCCGCTCCATATACAAAATCTTGCTTCTCAATGTAGCGGCTCACTTATTTGGGAGTTGGCTCAAGAGCCAGCCTTACAATCCGCAACATGTAATGTAAATTTAGAAGCCATCTCGCGAGCCGTCCTATGACAGATTACCGGCTTGTCTTCCCGCTGCTAAATTTGATTGCTGGCTCGCGAGGCGAGTGCCCACAGATTGAGCATTAAGGTTAAAGTTCATGAATTTTCTAATTATCAAAATTGTATAACATAGGAAAAATTGTCAGCCCAACTGACAACATTTCATAAGAAAATCTCTTTGGATTTTTTCCTACCAAAAATAGTCTTTTTGCTCAGCGTTAAATACAGAACAAGTATCCACTTGATCTGTTTTTACCTCTCCTCTTTAATGCATTGTTATGTGTTGTTTGTGGCTTTGCGGTTTTCATGTTTGTATCTTATGTCTTTTGTTCTGTGGCGTAAAAAAACTCTATTCAACAAAAAATACAATGCACTTGCTACCCAGGGTGGAAGACTCGTTGGTGCGCTTAAAAATTACACTTGTTTTAAACGATTTCTTATGGCTTTTAAATTGCTTTACCAGCTGTGAGACCATTTCTCTATTGCAGTTGGCGTCCTAGTTTGAGATTAAAGACAGGAGATTAAAAAACTAAAATTAAACACTTTTAAGATGATGAACGACTTGAACAGCTAAAAAAAATTAAGCACAAAAGAAAAGTTTCGAATGTATATAATTGTACAAACATAGAAATGTGAAGTGCAAGGATTATTAGAGCTACTCATGGGTCAATTGGTCTAACTCTGCAAAACATTAAGTGGAGAATATAAATCTTACACGATGTCGATATTTGGTTTCCCATAACATCCCATGAAGGGTTAGGGGAGAGCTTCTCGCAACCAGTCAGCTGTGCCATTTCTAATTTTATACTCACTGATTTGGACCTACAGTTTTACACCGGAGAAACATTTTCATGGCTAAATACTCGACACTGTCGCCGTCACTAAGAGAGGTGATCGCAGTCGAAATAAGTTTAAGGTGGTCGGAGCAGGGATCGAACCCACGTTCCACTACTGATGCCAATAAATATAAATAAATAAATGGTTTCCCATTACATCCCATGAAGGGACCGCGGAGAACTTCTCACAATTACTGAGCTGTGCGCTTTCCAGTTTTCACTCACTGATTGGGACATACAGTTTTACACCGATTCCGAACGGTATTTTGAGAAGCTTTTTCATGGCTATATACTCGATAGTGTCGCCGTCACTATGCGAGGTGACCGCCGCCGAAAGAAATTTTAAGGTGGTCTGAGCAGGGATCGAACCCAGGATCTCATGTACAAGAGGCGCGCATACTACCATTGCACCACCGACGGCCAATTTCATTATGAAGAGATATACGCAAGACCAACGTTTACAATTTACTCAATTGTTTCATCAAAACAATCGTTCTCCAATTGCAACTTTTCGTGCGCTTTTGCCATTTTATGGTCGTAATAATCGTCCACCTGTGCTCGCTATTCGTCGAATTAATGCAAATTACCAGCGTACATTTTCTGTGCATAATGTTCAAGTAGTGTCAATAAGACAAGGAACCGCTCGAAGTAATGAAAATATTGCTGCCGCTCAGCGAAGTGTTGCTGAAGACCGCAATTTGTCGATTGCAAGACGTTGTCAACAATTGGGACTGTATCAAACCACAACCTGTCGGATTTTGAGAAAGCACGCTGAAAAATCAATATCTGTCTTTGTTTGTTGTTGTTTGGATGCAAATATAACGTGTTTGTAGCTTGCCTCAAATATATTGTATACTTGTGTTCAAACACATTGTGTTTGCTATTAAATATTGCATGTTAGAGACACAATGATTATGTTATATGTTTTTGAGACCCAAATGTGGCTTTTTTGTTGAAAACCGCTAAAACCAAATACGAGACAGATAACAAAGATAAAAAAAGCAGCAGATCTACAATTCATGAAAACAGTGCTTGCAAACACGTATGTACATTAGGGTGGTCAATATTTTTTGCCGACCAGGATTATAACAGATACGTAATCTACGTCAGATTTTATGAAAATGTTCCCAAGAAACCATGGATCTAAAATCAAAATCGAGCCCGTGATTTTTCACTTGAAAATATCTATACATATTAGCATAAAAAATCGACACAAAAGCCATTCCTTTGAAACTTGATACCGTTCGATTTCGATGAAATTTCACACATATATTGTAGTCGTTGCTGCCTTTACGAGAATGTTTATATTAGGTCGAAACTTTCCACGGTTCATGTTTTATAGCTGTTTAAAATTGGTAATCTGCAGCATTTTTGTGAAGAGATACCTGTGTTAATGTGAGAATAACTTTTGAATGCGATATTAGATTTGCCATTTGTATTTTTATTCCTACAAAGAAGATTAAAACCTATCAGACGATACGTTGATCGTTACAATCTGATAACGCAATCAAAAGTTATTCTAACATTACACGAAAATGCTGCAGATGACCAAATTTACACAGCTATAAAACATGAACCGTGGGGAGTTTTGACCTAAAATAAACGTCATTGTAACGGTAACAACGAGTGTGGAATATATGTGTGGAATTTCATCGAAATCGAAGAGTATCAAGTTTCAAAAGTATGACTGTTGGGTCAATTTTTTCGCTTATATACAAATTTTCTGGTGAAAAATCGCGGGCTCGATTTTGATTTTAGAACCATGGTTTGTTGGGAACATTTTCTTAGAATTTGCCGTAAATTACGTTTCTGCTATACTCTTTGCCAAGTTTTATGGTCCCATAGAAATTGACCCACCCTAATGTACATGTTTCCTGCAATATGTTGCTGGGGCCGATATTTTTCAGCGTGAGGATTTGGCTTGCATCCGTATAAAATTGTTATTACTCAAGATCTCAAGCCATTGGACTACCGTAAACGTCATGAATTTGCTGATATTTTCTTGGAACAACTTGAAAACGATATCGATTTTTTTAAGAAAATCATCTTCTCCGATGAGACGCACTTTCATCTGAGTTGTGCGGTAAATAAACAAAACTGTCGATTCTGGTGCGAAGAAAAACCACAAATTATTTATGAACAACCATTACAACCATTTATGAACAAATTGAAAGTGTGGTGCGGTTTTTGGCCTGGTGGAATCATCGGTCCGTACTTCTTTCGAAATGAAGCTGGTAACACCGTTGCTGTCAATGGAGAACGGTATAGATCGATGAGATCCAACTTTTTATGGCCGAAATTGGAAGAAGTTGATCTTGACAAAATCTGGTTTCAACACGACGGGGCTACGTGCCACACACCAAGTGCAACAACCAAATTATTGAGAGAAAAGTTTAGAGAGTCGATTATTTCAAGAAATTGTGACATTGAATGGCATCCAAGAAGTTGTGTTTTAACACCATTAGACTATTTGTTGTGGGGTTGTTTGGAGTCAATGGTCTTTGGCAATAAACCATACTCTCTTCAAGCTTTCAAAATCAATGTTGAACGTGATATTCATTACATACGGCTTGATTTAGTGGAAAAAGTACTCGAAAATTGGGTTCGTTCATCGAATTCGTTCCTACAAAATAAGACGTGGAGGCCATTTGAAAGACAGTTTATTCAGAACTTAATTGTATCGATTTACTGCACACTAAATAAAAAGCATTTGAAAATTCTTAACAATTAGTGTATTTTTTTTAAGAAATCTTATCACTAGATTTGCAAAATTCTATATTTCGAACATCCATATACATACGTTCAAGCATTGTTTTCATGAATTTAAGATTTGCTGCTCTTTTGTTTCTTTGCTGTCTATCATGTTTTTGTTTTCAGCAGTATCCAACGAACAAATTTCTATTTGGATCACAAAAACATATATTATTACGTTCATATTAATCACAATGTCTCCAACATGTAATATTGAATAGCAAACACCAAGCTACAAACACATTATATTTGCATTCAAACAACAACAGGAAATACGATTTTTCAGCGATTACTCCATGATCACTTCTTCATTGTGATGACTGTAAATGAGGAGGTTTTAAATGTGAACCGATTGAATGTTTTAGTTGGAATAGCCTTAAAATCTCAAAGTTGTTAAAATATGGAGTTGAATTAGAATCTGCGTAGCACAGTGTGAAAAAACGGCACCAGGAACCATATGTATGTTTGCAAGCATTGTTCTCATGAATTGAAGAGCTGCTGCTTTTTGGTTTTTTCGTTGTCTATCATCATTTCAGCAGTTCCACCAAACAAAGCCACATTAACGTCAGACAAACATATATTATAACATATTAATCATTGTGTCTCCAACATGCAAACTGGAATAGCAAACATAATATGTTTGGACACAAGTATACTATAATTGCAACAAGTAACAAACACATTATATTTGCATCCAAACAACAACAAAAATAGAGTAGCATTAAAATCTGAGAACTGGTAAAATGTGGAGTTAGATCAACTACACACAGGGAAGACATTCGATGTCACAACTATATTTACAGCCAACTAAAATTTTGCGGTTCCTTCGACTAACGCATTATTTAGTTGTAATTTCCAATAATTATGTTCCGTATCACCAAATGTCTTGCATATCAATTGATTTGCAATTCAGTTTTGGTTGCAAGAACTGAAATATTTAGTTGAATCCACAGCAACAACAAATAAATGTGATCTGTCAATCGAGTTTTAGTTGTAGCAATCAAATTATCGTGTAGTGATGATTATTCTATTAGTTGGATCAACGAAAAATTCAAAAACTAATTCGGTAGTACCAAATAATATATTGGTATGCTCAACTAATTATGTACTTGAATTTAATGACTGTCACTACCATTTGGTGATGCTTTAAGCCATTACGAATTTTATAGACAAAAAGAAAAAAAAATTTTTATTAAAATTGTGTATTTTATATTTATTTAAATATAAATAAAATAATTATTATTTATACCCAGGGTTCGTATTTCGTGCCCATTTTTGATCGAAAATATGAAAACATTTCTGTATCTCGAAAACGGAGTGTCCAATCGAAAAAATACCAAATTTTTACGCGTTCTTAAGGGTTTCTCATAAAGTGTTCCCATTCGCTTGCAATAATTTTTTTTTAAATAAATCGCCAAAATAAGAAAATCGCTAAAATAAAAAAATGGCTATAACTCGGAAACGGTGCATCCAATCGCAAAACCAATAAATTTTTTACCTCCAGAGAAGGCTGTAGCCAATGGATGGATGTCTTTACCACGGCATTACTTTTTTTTTTAAACAAATCGCTAAAATAAATTTTTTTTCGAATAAAAATCGCTAAACCGCCTTTATATATATGTATATTTCGCAAACGGAGCGTATAATCGAAATATAACTAATTTTTTCGGCTTTCTAAGGGTTTTTCATAAAGTAATCCAATTCGTATGGAATTTTTTTTCTCTAAAAATTTCCAAAATAAGTAAATCGCTAAAATAAAAAAATAGCTATAACTGCGAAGCGGTGCGTCCAATCCAAAAAAAAAATTTTTTCTACCCCTATAAGAGACCTATGGATGCCTCTCCTACGGTATCACTTAAAATCCGTTAAACCAAAATTTTTAAAATAAAAAAATCGCTAAAACACACATATGTATGTGTTAGCGATTTTTTTTTTAAACAAGTGATGTCTTTTTAAAGACATCCATTGGTTAAAGCCTCTCATGGAGGTAACAAAGTTATTACTTTGGCGATTGGACGCACCGGTTCCGAGTTATAGCCATTTTTTATTTTAGCGATTTTCTTATTTTGGCGATTTTTTGAAAAGGAAATTATTTCATGCGAATTTCAGCGATTTTAATATTTTAATGATTTTTTGAACAAAATATCTTCCATACGATGGACCACTGTATGAAAAATCCTTAGAAACTGGTAAAACACCGTTTTGGTTTCGATTGGGCGCTCCGTTTCCGAGGTATTGGCGTTTTAGCGATTTTTGATGCCAGAAATTTTAGTTTTAGCGATTTTTCGAAAAAAAAAAACACAAATCTTAGCCCAAGTGGTAGATAATAAGCAAAAACTAACTGCCTTCTAAGGGTGAATAATGAATTTTGTCATTTTGCTGTTTCCATTAAAAAAAAGTCCACATAGTATAATGAATTTTGTCACATTTCATCTATCTACCACATGGGCTAAGACTTGTGGTTTGGAGTGTTCGGACATATATAGTGAAATTTTATGGCGATCATTTTTGTAGTACGTTTTGACCACGCCCCCTGTCCTTTTCGAGCAGTTTTTTGCGAGTTTTCAAAAAAAATGTAAAAATTATGGTTATACGTGACAGTTAGAGGGTTAATTTGTACCACAAACATGTTTATCCGAATCTGTTCTATAAAACTTCTGAACATAGTTTGTACCTCAGAAGTAAGGAACTTTGCGCGTCGATATGTTGCAGGAAAGATCCGAGGTGCGGAAACTTGGACCGGCCCAAAAAAAATATTCTGATCAGATCTGGCAAAACGCCGATACACGTATATTTTTTTTAGACCATTCTACCAGAATCCGTTGACAGGACCCCATCATTTTTTTTGGTGTCGCACAGTGTATTTGAACACGAATTCTAATATTGTACTTTATAATAGTTGTATCTTCCATTTCAGATTTGAAATACTCCATTTTGGTTTTGAAACACTCAAATTGGTTAATACAACAAAAATTCGGTAGTAGAAACTTGTATTTAATAAGACCGATTTTTAATCTATCCATAACATCAACAAATAATTCTGATGTTTGACAATTACGAATTCTGATCAAAATATAGACTTTATCATGGAATTTGCATCAACAAATAATTCTGATGTTTGACAATTACGAATTCTGATCAAAATATAGACTTTATCATGGAATTTGCAAAGCCTGAATTGATTTCCAACTAATCTTTTCCCTGTATGTGGCATCTGAGTAGCAGCTCATTTACTGCTAATATACCAAGGATGTACATTTGAAGGAAGGGAAGGAACATTTGTTCACATTCCAGCTGCGTCGTTGCTAATAATTTGTTTGCAATTTAATGGATTCCAAAATATTTCTCATATGTTGCATAACTTCTATTAAATCTTGAATTAATAATGTGGTTCGTATTCAATACACACATTCTTATCCCACAATTATTTTGTGTATAATTTCAATGCCAAACAAATGGCAATATCTGTTTGTATTTACCATGAAATCAAATCAAATATTTTGTGTTAAACTGATTTCCAGTATTTCACCATATCCATGCCACAGTGTATAGCAACATGTGGTAGCTGCCACCTATTTATTGTTGTTTTGGGTTTTCTTTATAAATATTGCAGTCTGACTTAAGGCTAAAATATTTCAACATGCCACACCACCAACGCCACGCCACGACCACGATTAACCATGTGCTCCAATAGCTTCAATTCCATGGTCCAGTTTTGACGCTCTCTTGGAAATCGTGGCAAAAAGTGTTAAATTTTAAACCACATCTACGCTAATAGAGTTTACCACAAAATAGATTAAGTCCATAGCGTTAAAGTCTCCCTCCCTGTTCTGCTCCGCAACAATAAAAAAAAATGCAAGTACATATGAGAAACATAAATATGAAAACAAGAAAATCTGAAAATCATGTATTTGCTGTTGTTGTTGTTGGTGTTGCTGTAATTTCGTTCCGATAAAAATGCAACATTAACCGATAGCTTAAGGCTATTAAAAGCCAATACACAGGTTCGTTGCCACAGTGGTACGGAAGCAGCAAAAATTTCGTTAAAATCATTGTAAGCAGGTAAATCAAAAATCGTACAATGTTCGCCAATATCCAGCTTATGAGCTTAAATTAAAGACATTTCCATCCATATTAATTTGCTGCAGACAGTCGCTGCAATTGCGGTTGAGTTGTGCTGATACCAGGCATTTCATAGAAACGTTTATGGTCTGGCACTTAAACAACGGCCAATACCACGGACAGACAAACGCACGGACACTACGTGATGGGATTACAGTGTACTGTGGTGAGAACAGAATAAATACAACGAAATCGAAAATGTGCATGGAGAGCAAAAACAGACACACTAACATCGAATGGAGTTGAAAATCGTTATGCAGTTTCTTATAGATAGATAATGCACTCCAAGATTTTCCGGAAATTTTGTGTGTTAGTGTTTTAAGCTTTTGAGGAAATTGTATCTAATAATTCCTGTGGAATGTATGTAGAATATTCCTCTAAATTTTTTTTCAATAAATAGTGAAAACGTCAAGTTTGACTATTTATTGCAAAAGGGATATTGCAAACAGGACGATTAAATGTATCAGGTGGCGCAAAAGTTGTAGTTGGCTCTATTTTTTATGAGTGAGAATCTCTAGTTCTGCACGCTGAAAAATAACGGGCTCTCTAACGGTCCGTCTTATATTCTCGTGCTCTCGAGAGAACATAGACAGTGCAACAATCACAGCTGTATTTGTAGCACAAACATAAATAAATGTGGGTCGCAAACACGTACATTCTAACATATTAATCATTGTGTCTGCAACATTTAATATTGAATAGCAAACACAATATGTTTGGACACAAATATATTATATTTGCGACAAGCTCCAAACACACTTTAGATTTGCATCCAAACAACAACAAAAATACCGATTTTCAGCGTGTGCTTTTTTGTTTTTTTGTTTCTTTGAAGTCTTAAATATTTTTTCATTAAGCACAGGAAATGATATCGCCCAAGTGGCCGCCGACAGACTTGATAAACATACGGGCCCGATTTTTAGTATTTTCCATAATTCTTGACAAAACTTCCGGCGTAATTATTGCGTGCAAACTTTGTCAGAATTATCGCGCGTTCTTATTCACTATTCGCTGTTATTCATTATAAATTTCGCAGGTGGCTACTTCGCTTATATCTAAATCAAACTGACATATGAGGCCATTTGCCTTTGTTTCTTTGTTGTCTGTCATATCTCTGTAATCAGCAGTATTCAACAAACAAAGCCACATTTTGGCTCACAAAAACACATATTATGACATATTAATCATTAAATCTCCAACATATAGCAAACACATTGTGTTGGGACACAAGTATACTATGTTTGCAACAAGCTAAAAACACGTTATATTTGCACCCAAACAACAACAACAAAAACACATTTAAGTCAAAAAAATTACATCGGCCGTGGCAGCCGCCACTATTTTTAAACATACTTGCCCGATTTATGGCAACTTCCATCACTCTTGACAAAATTTCCGGCGATACGTTGTCGCACTCTTTACACATGTTCTCTTTGACGTCTTCGACAGTACAGATTGTGTACTATATTATTGTGAGTACCTGCCACAGTGGCTCCATCTCACAGTGTTCTTAACACAGGGTGAAGACAATGCGTCGACCAGCGTCTCCTCCGTATGGGGAAGCAGCCGAGTCTAACGTTTGCTTACATAGCTTCGTGACTTAAAAAAAAGCCCACAAAAAGAAGTCTGGAACGGTTAAATCAGTCGATCTTGCCGTCGCGCAGTGCAAATCATCAAAACGACAGATAAGGCGACCCGGAAATTCAGTCTTTAGAATTTCGGTTCTGGCGCCGTATGCGCCATTGCACCATCCTATTGGGATCACATGTTCTCAAGTCCCAATTCATCCAATTGATGAACGAGCAAATCGTTTGACCATGGCTCTGTAGCGCTCGCCATCCATAGAGGTAGTTTGATCCGTGGCATTTTGCAAAAAATATGGCCCGATGACGCACAGAGTTTGACCCCATAGATAAAAATCAAAACAAAATGTTAATAGATCTTGATGAAACTAGTATTTTTTGTCAATAAGTCTCTGACTTTTTGAATGAAACACAGTTTTTTTTGCAGAAAAAATTAATTTTCAACATAATCTCCTTTTAGCTCAATACACTTAGTCCAACGTTTCTCCAATTTTGTATTTCATCGTTGGAGTTAAATCTCTTTCCACCCAGCCATTTCTGTAGGTTTGGCAATTGGAAATAGTCGCTGAGGGCTAAATCTAGAGAATATGGCGGATTAGATACCAATTCGTAGACCAATTAAACAACTCCAAACAATCCTTTGAAGTTGTCACACGATTAAGTTTATGGTCAATTGAGAGCAAACGCGGCACCCATCTTCCAGACAGCTTTCTTAAACCCAACTGATCATTTCAAATCGAAACCCCACTGCCATTTGAAATGCCTATGGCATCAACAATCTCACGCACTTTTACTTATCGATCGGCCAACACAATGTCGTGGATTTTTTCGACATTTTCGCGTGTATTGACCTCAATTGGCCGTCCAGAACGTTCAGCGTCATTTGTACTTGTGCAACCACAACGAAAGTCAGTAAACGATTTTTTTACCATTGAAATCGATGGTGCAGAGTCCCTCTCTATGTTTAATGAGCACTCGAAATTAACTTTTTTCCATTTTTAAAAAAGTGCACCATGTGTATGTTTTGTACAGTTGTTAAACGCAAAGTATATGACGGAACTTGCTAAAAATTTGACACTAGTCTATTAACAGGTGGTACTTGCTGGGAGCAGTGTTGCGTTTCATATAACTACGAGGGAAGTTCGATAAGCCACGGATTTATTAATCCGCCGTAGCAATACTTCTCATACAAATGCAAAAGTCTTCCTAGGAATCAATTTGTTTTGGCGTCACTAGAGGGCGCTAAAATTGTATGTTTTTGTACATATTTTTTCCATTTTTGCAAAAGGGTGAACATATTTGCCAAACATTTGTTCGGTCTATATAAGCAAGTTGATATTCGACATTAAATTGTGTAAAAGTTAAGTGTATAATCACAATCAGAGCGATAACGTTGGCGTCAATTCTAAATACGTTGTCGAAAACACAATCACTTGACGTCACCTTTTAATTTTTGGTCACTAACACACTCATACCAATCTCAGTAATTATCTTTAAATTATTATTTTCTAGAGGCCGGAAGGACAAAAACTGCATCGACTGTTCTTTGTTACCCTATAAAATATAAATTTGCAATTCATGTTCAAATTTCTGAAAGAATTTAATTTTAATTGTGAACAAAATGGAAAAACATTTTTCAACACATAATTATTTTTTGTATTAAACAGGCAAATAATCTGCCCTCTTGACGCCAGAGAAATAAAACGAATTCTAATTGTTATCGCCTACGCCAGAAGCAAAGTCAAACGCCAGCTCTTGTTCTACTTCCATAATAATTCGTGTAAAAATTGTCAACGCCTACGTTATCGCCCCGATTGTGTTCGCACACTAAGGTATGGACTCAAAACATACCTGACGTTTCCCCCACGTACGCCTATTTTTCGACCCGATGCATCTGTTTGAACTTCACATTCATTACTGTGCAGGGTGGACCATTTAAACTTTCCACACCTCTCGACTTAACATCCCCAGACTTCTTCCTGTAGGATTATTTCCAGTCCAAAGTTTAGGTCAACTAGCTAAGAATCCTGGAACACTTGAAAGTTAATATTCGACGTGAACAGCCCGAAACATTACGAACAGTGATGGCAAATGTGGAAAAACGAGCACATTGCGCCACTCGCTCTGGCGTCTACCAATTACGAGATATCATATTTTAATACACTAAACGAGAAATGCTTCGTCGCAGGAATTAAAATGTTCCTGAGTGTGCTTACATTGATGCAATGAAATGTATGCGATACAATTATGGTCAAGTTATCATCTGAATCAAATGCGAAACTTGATATCTCCCTCCCAGATAGGGTATCTCCATGCTAGTAACTGTGATCACTGGAAACTACTTAATATGCAGACACGACTTGGAATATCACTTCATTTTAACAGCAGAAGCTATGCGCCCTGAAAAATAATGGGGCCAGAAACATATTGCAGGAAACATGTACATGTTTGGAAGCATTGTTTTCATGAATTCAAGATCTGCTCCCTTTTTGTTTCTTTGTTGTTTGTCTCTTTTTTGGTTTTAGCGGTTTTCAACAAACAATGCCAAATTTGGGTCTCAAAAACATATTTTAAAGACTTTTAATCATTGTGTCTCAAACATGTTATATTGAATAGCCAATACAATGTGTTTAAGCACAAGTGTAGTATATTTGCTGCAAGCTATAAACACGTTATATTTGCATCCAAACAACAACAAAACACCGATTTTCAGCGTGTGCTAATGAAGAGGTGGACGCGACCCGGCCGTTGTACGAGACAATATCTAAGATTTTATTTCATGTGGGATCTACCAGGCATTCAGGAAGTTAATCGGAATGATCTTAGAATCATAATATCTTTTTAGCCAAATCCTTGAATATGAGGATTTATATAGCTTGAACATGAATATTGAGGTATTATATAGCTTGAACACCCTGTAACCATATCAGGTATCACAACGGTCCTCATTGGACTAAGGGTTTCAATAGTGAGACAGCCAGTTCCACCTAACCTAACCTAACAATAAATGAGATTATCCCGCTGGCGACTTCTGGGCACGTGCAATGGATTATCATATTCCTCATGGATAGAGCGCCTAAAACACGGCCCCAGCAACATATTGCATGAAACATGTATATGTTTGCAAGCATTGTTTTCATGAATTAAAAATCTGCAGATTTTTTGTTTATTTATTGTCAGCACACAGTTTGCAACAAACATCGCCACATTTGAGTCACAGAAACAATATTCTAACCTATTAATCATTGTGTCACCAACATGTAATATTAAATAGCAAACCCAATGTGTTTGGATATAATTCCACTATATTTGCGGCAAACCACAAACACATTATATTTGCATCCAAACAACCAAAAAGTCAGATTTCTCAGCGTGTACTAAACCTATTTGCTCAGACTTTAAGTCTTGCTGTATGTCTACCACACTCACAGAACTATTCGGTAGAAAAGAGTACGTATCAACTATAAATGCAGCTGATATCACCGAACTTCGGTTGCCACAACCAAATTGAGGTTGTCTCAATAAAAGCCTTTGCATCAGCAGCGCTAATCATCATCAGAAGCTGAAGTTAGGTTGAATTAACCATGTCTCATTAACAGCAAAATGTGTCATTATTTCGGCTGCATTAACCGAATTTTTTAATTATTTCAGTTGCAACAACAGAATTTGGGATTAGTTCGTTGGCAATAAGCGAATTTGACAGAAATTCGTTTGCAGCAACCGAATTTGGGATTGATTCAGTAGCAATATCCGAATTAGACATTAATTCAGTTGCGGCAATCGAATTTCTTACGAATAATGTTACGGCAACCAAAATTTTAATAAATTCTGTTGCAGCAACCGAAATTGTTTCCAATTCGGTTTTCACATCTAAATAAATATTTTTATTTTATTTTCGTTCTTTTTTATTTCTGAAACGATTGTTAATTCTACAATGAAGTTCGCAATTTTAAAGCAAAAAATAATAAAAACCTAATGTATCCAACTTAATACTGCCGGAGTTTACATTTTACTGCGTGGGTGGATTTTTTTCGAGTTTTGGGGACTAATGGCAGTTTCCCCTACATAGAACATAGTATTTGCAATTCCGGTGACCACAAATAATTGTATTGTACCTAATTCTTGGTCTATCTTTTGATAATGGAATACAATTAGTTATTTATCAGATAATGACGCTGTTCATTAATTTACCAATGACGCGAAAATTAGAATTGTGATTTAAATTTTTAGGAATTTTATTACACTACTGTTACGTAGATAAATTTAACACAATTTTATTAATTAATAAAATCTTAAAAATGGTTAAGTGCGTTATTACATCAAAAATTATGCGACAGAATACGCTCATTTAAAAACCTTTAATAACGTTACATAGTTCGCTTGTGACGACCTCTAAATTCGGTTGTGATAAACTCTAAATTTGGTCGTAACATCCTCTAAATTCGATTGCGACAACCTCTTACTTCGTTTGCGACAACCTCTTAATCCGTTTGTAACAACCTCTAAATACAGTTGTAAAAATCCTCTAAATTCGGTTGCGACAATCTCTAATGTCGATGATAAAAACATTTGCAAACATCTTACTTTTCAAAAAACTATATCTCTATTTGTAGAGTTAGAGAATGGTCTTAAGCTTGAACAATAACATGAAAAAGTACCATTAAATAGGCCGAATAACAAAAAAATCATCCCTGATGAACATAGAGCACTACGAAACAACAGGCAATAAGAATTGCCTGTAAACATTGTGTTGTCTTTTAGACAACAACAAAAATTATTTCTAATGGGGACCGATGGTTCTCTGGAGATGGAAGGAAGTTGTTTTGCAAATGGTTTCTTGTGTGTTTTGCTTGTGATATTTTTTCGAACACTAGCATAGTGAAAAATTCTCAATTCAGATGAGTTTTGGTTTTCATTTAGTTTGATGAATTTTTCCTCTATTTACAGAGATATAGAATTGTCTTGAGCTTGAACAATAAAATAAGCAAGATGATAAAACCCTTTAAATTAGGTTGTGACAATCTCTTAAGTCGATTGTCACAGCCTCTAAATTCGAAACTCTTAGTTCCGTTTTGGCTAATTAGGTTGTCTAAATCGGTTTTTTCTGTAGGCTTAATACAAGATATCTTGGTGGAGACAGATGGCTCATAGATAAACTTATACCCAAAGTCTTGTGCACACACAACCTTTGATCCTGGTCCAACTTTGCTGCATCATTGCATAGGTGTGCCTCATAGAATATGCTAAAGTGATACACGCTAAAACATGTGTTGTTTCCCAAATGTGACCTTGTTTGTTGAAAACTGCTGAAAACACTGATGTCTGTCACAATAAAGAAATAAAAAACAGCAGATCTTTAATTCACGAAAGCAATGTTTACAAACATGTACGTGTTTCCTGCAATATGTTGCTGGGGCCGTTATATTTCAGCGTGTAGATTCTCCCAAATCATTCGGTTAATGGTTTCTCGGAATGTCCCTGTGGCCTGACTCCCATATAACATGAAGAACGTTTCTTAAGAAATCTATCTGCAGTTGAGTTCAGAAAGACTGAGTCGTAAGACTTGCAGAGAATGCATTCACTATCATCGCTACAGGAGTATTATAATTCAGAATCTAACCTGCAACATTACTAATCACCAAAGCTTTAGTCTGTTGAAAGAGACAACCGTAATTTTATTGAGTTTTCACTTTAAACAAAAGTTAAAGCGAAAGAAAAGAAGATGATGTGTTTGCCGCACCCTGTAATGAAAACGATTTTAAACAAACTTTTACAAATCTTGGGAAAAAGATTAACTTTTTTGTATTGGCCAGATGTCTGATTCAATAAGTTTTGAATATAATATTACCACTTATCCATGATTACATTTGTTTAACAAAACATTATATCTTGGACTATCTTTAAGACAATTGACAATATTGACAATTTCGTTCCATTATAAAAACGTTATATTTTGAGAAATTGTGAGTTATATGCAAAACTCCTTTTCAACTCGTTACTCTTTTAATTTACTACTCCCTCGATTGTAAAACTATTTCCTCCACTCTCCCGGGGAAATAAACAACACCAAGCGACTGCATTCCCTAACACTGGACTTCTAAAGTCTGAAAATATCTGTTAGACGTGTGTTGGACAGTCGTCAGTCAATGAGTTTTGTGAAACAACCTGTTTCGTGGGAACGTTGCCTTCATGGAGGCTTTGCTGCAAACTCAATAAGAATCAACAAAAAACACACACAGAGCCACACAAACATTTAAACTCATTCCATTAGCTCATACCACAACGATAGGCATAAAGCCAGGCTCAAATAAAGTATGTGTGTGTGTATGTATTTGAGTAACTGAGTGCGCATGCGCGTATACATTCGTTAATATTGTGGTTTTTTGTTTTGTTTGTTGTTTGTTTGTTATTGTTGTCTTATTGTAGAACTCATAAATGAAACCTGTTAAATGAATGAAATGTTATTTTTACTTTGACTAAACACTTTTGTTCATGTACATTTCAAAAGCTTCTGCTCTTGTTGATACCACATCATCCAACTTGATTTCTACTGTCTCTGTGGTCCCTTTGTAATCCACGTACGTAAGAAATTTATTGTACTCGTATGATGACCAAGGTGTCTTTATATTAAGTTTTTTCTGTTTTTTTTTTCTTCTTTTATTTACTGGACTTTGTCGTTTTTTATTGTTGTTTTCGTTGTCTGTTAATTCTGTTTAATTTCTCTTGATGAACTACTTGGCCAACAAAAAGTGAAGTGTTGTACTTTTTGTTTTTTTTTCCTTTTTGTTTTCAAAATGTTCACTGTGATGTTGTTACACTGTCGAAGGTACGGTGATGTAGGCATTTTACGTTAAGCAGTTGGTAGGCAACATATAGAAAAAGGCGATCAAAAAATTCGTAGTCTTTCATTTATTGGCCAGTTACAACCAGTTTAGATCGACAAGGAAAATAACATATGTTTTTAAACAATTCGATTTCTCGAAGTGATTCAACCTCCCGGCCCTTCTAGTGGCGTCTTGATCGTCCTAGTCTTCGGCTTCATTCGAGCACGGCTTTGATATTCGCTCAGGTTCATATTTATCTTTTCTACTGGCATGTCCAAGCCACCCGCTCTATTCTGATTCGATGTCGATAACGATGTCTGTTCCAATGCCGATGTGGATGGC
This sequence comes from Phaonia tiefii, assembly GCA_963931995.1. Taxonomy (NCBI): domain Eukaryota; kingdom Metazoa; phylum Arthropoda; class Insecta; order Diptera; family Muscidae; genus Phaonia; species Phaonia tiefii. Next base: position 53,522,204 of record OZ008367.1, read on the forward strand.
GATGTTGATGTAGGTAGCTATGCCAATGTCGATGTCGGTAGAGATGTCAATGTCGATGCCGATGTCGATGTCGGTAGCGATGTCGGTAGCGATGTCGATGGCGATGGCGATATCGATGTCGGTAGCGACGCCGAAGTCGATGCCTGTAGCGATGTCGATGGCGATGGTGATGTTGATGTCGGTAGCGATGCCGATACCGATATCGGCAGTGATTTCGATGTCGATGTCGGTAGCGATGCCGATATCGATGGCGATTTCGATGACGACTTTTATGTCGGTAGCGATGCCGATGTATATGTCGGTAGCGCTGTCCATGTCGGTAGCGATGCCGATGTTGATGTCGGTAACGATGTCGTTGCCGATGTTGATGCCAATGTTTATGTCGGGCGATTCCGATATCGATATTGATGGCGGTAGCGATGTCGATGTCGGTAGCGATGCCGATGTCGAGGTCGGTAGTGATGTATATTTCGATGTCGGTAGCGACGCCGATGTTGATGTCGCTAGCGATGCCGTTGCCGATGTCGATGCCAATGTGTATGTCGGTAGCGATGCCGATGTCGATGTCGGTAGCGATTCCGATGTCGATGGCGATGTTGATGTCGGTAGCGATTCCGATGTCGATGGCGATGTTGATGTCGGTAGCGATTCCGATGTCGAGGTCGGTAGTGATGTCTATTTCGATGTCGGTAGCGATGCCGATGTCGATGGCGGTAGCGATGTTGATGCCGGTAGCGATGTCGATATCGATAGCAATGTCGATAGCAATGCCGATGTCAATGTCGGTAGCGATGGTGATGCCGATGTTGATGTCGGTAACGATTTCTTTGCCGATGTCGATGCCAATGTTTATGTCGGGCGATTCCGATGTCGATATTGATGGCGGTAGCGATGTCGATGTCGATAGCGATGCCGATGTCGAGGTCGGTAGTGATGTATATTTCGATGTCGGTAGCGACGCCGATGTTGATGTCGCTAGCGATGCCGTTGCCGATGTCGATGCCAATGTGTATGTCGGTAGCGATGCCGATGTCGATGTCGGTAGCGATTCTGATGTCGATGGCGATGTTGATGTCGGTAGCGATTCCGATGTCGAGGTCGGTAGTGATGTCTATTTCGATGTCGGTAGCGATGCCGATGTCGATGGCGGTAGCGATGTTGATGCCGGTAGCGATGTCGATATCGATAGCAATGTCGAGAGCAATGCCGATATAGATATTGGTAGCGATAGTGATGCCGATGTTGATGTCGGTAGCGATGCCGATGTCGATGCCAATGTTTATGTCGGGCGATGCCGATGTCGATACTGAGGGCGGTAGCGATGTCGATGACGATGTTGATGTCGATGTCGTTATCGATGTGGTTAGCGATGGCCATGTCGAATCGAATCGAAAAATTTTTATTTGTAGGACTCCTAGCAGCAGTCCTCTTAGGAAGCCTTTCATTAGCATGCCTTCCGGAAGGTGTGAAAGATAATTCCTTCTACGGAGTCTTATGTTGTGTCTGTAGCGATGCCGATGTCGAGGTCAGTAGCGATGCCGATGCCGATGGGGTTGTCGATGCCAATGTCGTTGTCGGTAGCGATGCCGTTGTCGATGGCAATGTTGATGTCGGTTGCGATGCCGACGTCGATGGCGACGTCGATGTCGGTAGCTAAAGTCGATGTCGGTAGCGATGGCGATGTTGATGTCGGTAGCGATGCCGATGTCTAAGTCGATGTAAATTCAAGGGGGTAAATTTCAAGGTAAATTGTGGATTCATTCTCAGAACAGGTCTTGCAAATGTGCCTTCCGAGGCAATCTGTTGATATTCGACTAGACCCTCTTCTAGCACACATACAAACGGGCGTTCGTTACTCTATCTCGTAGACTGACGAAAAATTGCATATGTATTCACATCTCACTTGGACGGGGTCGGGAAAGAGGCTTCTTCCTAGTGTCCAAAAGGATTCGATTTTGCAATTATGGTTACCCAAGTTATAACCACTGGGCGATTAACAACGTTTGAAGACAGGAAGGACGTTAACAAGACACAATTTATCCTATTTAAAAGATCCTGAAACATTTTCCTTACCAATGGATGCTAAAGGCCAAAAAACCCAAATCATGTTTCTCTCTTAAGTCTTTTGATATTTTCTCGAGTCTTTTGATATTACTCGAGTTAAGTAAATGGATTTTATCACAGCTGGAGTAGTAAAGTTTAGCACTGGTGTTTTGATGTGATATGTTCTCGGTGAGGTGTACCCACCCAGGTTCATAAAAATCAGTAGTCGCGCACACAATATGTCACCTTGTATAAGTATACCTGTGTGCAAGTAAAATTCCACTAGTTCCCAATGCAGCGCATAGCAAATTCGTAAAATACTTTTGTTTGTTTGTTTAAATCATGTTTGCTGTTGATTTCATGAATTCTTAAGTGCGTTTATATTTTTGATCATCATCAACTGAAATTATCTTAAGATCTGACGAATAACAACAACTTCAACATAAGCAGTTTTACACTGGCGGACACTGTTCGGACAGTAGTTGTTGCTGTTGCGAGTACCAACAGAAATGACTTTGTGAGTTTTCGTTCAAACTCTTTAAGACTGAGACCGTGACTGAGCATGAGACAGTGGGCTGTATGGTTGGTACTTTTAAGTCTGACGATTTCTTGTTTGCCGTTAAAGTTTGATTCTTGTAAAGTGTTGGTTTTTTTTTGTTTTTGAACATTTATGTACGTTAAAAGGTGGCATGGTAGCATTTAAATCAAGATCAACATTAACGATTATACTGGGCTTAAATGCAATCATGCTTATGTCTTTTGTGTTGCACATGAAACATATACTTTTTTTTGTAAACCAACAATCAGTTCCAGAGGATTATGTTAACCTTGTTTCTTGCACGTTTTAATTTTGTATTTCTTTTCTTCTTAACAACAGTCAGCCGATTCGGCGAATTTTGTTTCATATTTTGTTTGATTTTTAAGTAATTTTTTTACTTCCTTGTTTCTTAAATAATGAGAAGTGTTGTCGAACCCTGTAGTATTACCCCTGTTTTCATATAATACGGCTAAGGTGGGATTAAATTCAAACAGACGCCATAAGTAAAAACTGAAACTATATATTTTCCTGCAAATCAATATGATTTATGTAATTATACTCGTATATAGTTAGCGCTATAGGTTTCAGCTGTGTTTTTAAAAATTTTAAATAAATTGAATTTGGAAATTCCAACAAAACCCGTATGAATGTTGTCTTACTTAAAGCTTTACAGTTTATTGAACTTCAAGGATTTAATAAATAACTTCAATGCATGTATTTATCGTTAATTTGGCAACTTAATGTCAGTCTTCAAGTTCTTTTCTGTCAGCTAAATCTGTTTTAATTTAGCCTGTATTCTTACACTAATTAAAATATAAATGTTTCCACTCCAGACAAACTATTGAGATTTTATAGAGAAACAACTGGTGCTACATAAAGTTTGGCAGACGAGAAGTTTAGGTAGAGATAACAAAGTTATCGATGACATAAAGAGGCATTTTCAGATCCAATAAGAGAGTGATTTCAAATCGACCAACTTGCGTACACTGTACACATATTTGGGTTTATATCCCAACAGAAAAGAGGGCGTTTGCATGCCTTCTAGTAGGTCTGTAAAGTTTCACCCTTTAACTGCAATTGTCATGTTAAATTAACATAGAACGGTATAGGAAGGTATGGTCTAGACATTTTCCTTCACTTGTCAGGCTTACAGAAAAAAATCTTCTTAGAAGGCTTTTGCTTTCATGAAAGGTTTCATATAAAGTCTGCAAGGCGAACTGCAGAACCACATCTTTATAACGACCACAGGGTGGGCCTAAAGTCAGCATAAAGTTTAAAAATTTAAAAATTTTTTCGTTTATATAATTTTTTTTCAGATTTTAAAATATACAAAATGGAAATTTTTTTTACACTAACAGCCCTATTCTGGCAGTGTTACAAAACTCACCACAGTTACTATTTGACAGCAATGTGACAGTTGTCAAAAATCGGTATTCTGACACCTTTTTTGGGGACAAAAGTATCAAAATCTGTTACCTGCCAAAGACGAGGTAACAGCGCGTGACAGCTGCTTTGTTTGCCGGAATGTTGTTACAAAAACATTATATCAATTCTACAAGTAAACAATAAAAGTGCATACGGGAAAAAATAAATAATACATTTTGTAACAAAACGACAAGAGGACATAATTAAATGGAGGAAGGAGTTTTGTTACTTTGTGCTATGGAATTGAATCAGAAAGAAGAAAGGACTTGGTTTTGTGTTAAAAAGATTGACAAAGGGCCAAATGTATTTCAAAATTTTTAACGTAAATATCTCCGGTCTTTGAGGAGATATTGGTGGGTATTATACCTTAAAAAAAAGACTAAGGTCTTGACTACTATCGAAGTCTACCAAAAAAATAAGTATAGTAGGGCATTTTTTTGAGAAAAAATTTATTTTTATCAGAACAGTGAGGTTAAAAAATATTATTTCTTAATTAGCTCCCCAATGGGTTAATACAATTCAATATGTTTATGCACTGATGCAATGGGAAACGAAACGTAGTTGCATACTTTTTTATATACATAGATATTTAGTATCGCTGGGTGCGTTATGGTCTCTAGTATTTTAGCTCTTCAGACAAATAACAATAAAACTCACCCACGAACCATAAATTAATGACGGGTTTTCCAATAAGGACTTGACAATGTTTTTTTTAAATAAAACGCAAACCATTTGAAATATTTCCTAAACCTTATTATCGACTTGAAATACAATTAAAACATTTATGAATGCAACTCGAATGCATATGGCCACCACGGGCACGACGGCAGCGGTCGATTCGTTCTACCCAATTTTCGATGACTGGGTCACACATTTCGGCCGTAACGGCCGCTATTTTGCGTTCAATGTTGGCTCTGAGTTCTTCCAACGTCGTCGGCTTGTTGGTATAGACCAATGATTTGACGTAGCCCCAAAGAAAAAAGTTTAGAAACGTTAAATCGCACGAACGAAGCGGCCTATTGACTGGTCCATTTCATGAGATAAGACGCTCAACAAACTTACACTTGAATAAATCGATTGTAACGTGTGCTGTGGGGCTTGTGACACAGTCCTGTTGAAATCACATGTCGTCCAAGTCCATGTTTTCTAATTCGGGCCAAAAATAATCGGTAATCATGGCGTTATAACGATCTCCATTTACAGTAACGTGACTATCGTTATTGGCGACGGAAAAACATGGACCAATGACGCCGCCGGCATGCAAAGCGCACCAAACAGTCATTTCTTTGTGGATGAAGTGGTGAGTCATGGAGCACATGTGGATTTTCACAAAAGCAATAACGCATATTTTGCTTATTGACGAACCCATTGAGCCAAAAATGAGCTTCGTTACTGAAGATGATTTTGCGATGGAATTCATCATCTTGGCGCATCTTCTACAGAGCCCAATCATAGAATGTACGTCGCGTCAAATGTTCCATCGGCTTCAATTCTTGAGTCAGCCTGATCGTGTACGGGTGTAAACCAAGATCTTTACGCAAAATTCGCCATAAAGTTGTCTTGGCGATGCCCAGTTCTCGAGAACGCCGCGGAATCGACTGATTTGGATTGTTTGCTACGGACGCTTGAACGGCAGCCATATTTTCGTCTAACCCGTTGTCTCACTGGCATGGCAGCCGCACACAATGAATATGTAGGCGAGAATAACGATCGAAAATTGGAGTTAACGCTCTTAAAGTTGCGGTCACCGACTCCGAATTTCGGTAGTACATTTTTATAATTTGCATACGTTGTTCGGTCGTGTAACTTACTATGATGAAAATGTTGAGTTTACTGAAAAAAAGGAAAGTAACAGTTAGATGATCAGTGAAATAGTGCGTTCACAAATTAAATTCAAAGTTAGCAAGTACCTATTGGAAAACCCTACATTATGTGAAAATTTTGATAAAACATACTCATTTTCAGAATGAATTAATGTTTGAGTAATAAAAAATATAGAAAGAAATGCCATGCCTACCTCTATTACGTAGGTTCAAAGCCAGGAAAATCTTTGGTAAGTCGTCTTAACACAATCTCAGAATTCCAAAAAAGTCTAAAAGCCCCAAAAATGTGATTTTTCAGAAAATGTTACCAATTTCCCACATTTGTTGCTAGGTAGTTTAGCTTTTCAACAGGCTTTGTGGGAACACATGCAGATATCAGAATTAAGTGAAAGGAATCGCGAAGCAGTACTGTAAAGCAGGCCGTGGTAACCATTTGTACGATCTTGTGTTTCATTCATAAATGACAATGATGGGCCTTTGCAATAAAATCATAATTTTACAAAAATGTCTATTATTATTTTTTTAATGCCGAAAATAAATTTTACATGGGCTTTTTCCTGCTTAATTTTAAGATGTTTTATGGTTCCAGGCAATTGCGTAGCGGATGCGTTAGCTAGACAGGTCACTACGGCACAGGTTCTTCCGGCAAAAGAAGGTGTTAGTATGCCAATCTCTACCTGCCGTTTGCAGATCAGGCAGTGGGCCGATAATATGTTCAAGGACAAATGGAGACTTACTTCAACTTGCAAACAACACAGGGTCCTCTGGCCACAGATGGACAGGAAGAGGACTAGGCAACTACTTAACTTGCCGAGAGGCAGGTTAGCCACAATGATAGGAACACTTTCGGGACATTGTCTTTTATGAAAACACGCCGTAAGATTGAGACATAGAAACTCCACTCTCTGTAGATGCTGCATGGAAGAGGAGGAGGAAACGACGAAACACCTTCTCTTGGATTGCTCTGGTCTGACAGGACTGAGAAGTAGGATATTCGGAACACATTTATTTAGCACCGTAGCCCTGCAAAATAATCCTGTAGGTCTTATAGACAAATTCATTGAAATGGCAAATTGGCTAGACGACTAGTCAATAGTTGCTATAGAGGAAACTGCAGGTATCACAATTTGCTTCTTTAGCCTAAGTGTGCTAGACAGCGTGCTGTCTTGCAGCCTTTTCAACCAACCAATGGTTTATCTCCTTTTAATTCGATAAACCAATAAAAAAATTGCTGTTTCTGGCATTTGCATTTTTAAATTTTTATTTTTTTTTCTGCTTTTAATTCTGAGTTTATTGCCTGCTATATTTCAAAAATTGTGTAGGTTTCTGATCTCCAAAACTGCAAAGGACCAAAACTGCATGACACACAGTTCCAGAAAGTCGGAACTATATTTTATCCTATGGAAGTAAATTCTGAACCACTGTGAGCCGTAACTTTTGTCCTCTTGATAAAAGTAATGCACTAGAACGGATATCGTGTGCCCAAATTGTACGATACAATGTTGTTAAAGAAATCTTAAGAAATTTAATAATAACAAATTTTCTCTTATTTAAAAAATTTCTGATTTGTGTCTTTGGTCAAAATACATAGACACAGGAATATTTCTTTGGTAAGAACACAAATAAAAATAAAAACAAATTCGATGTTCTATGCAACCATTGCCAAAAACGTCTTTCAGGCATCGTGTAATTGGTGTAGAAATATTTCTTAGTTAACATCTAAGTTAGTGCTCTCATGAAAACAATTATTATTTAATACCAAAAATGTTTTAATGTTTCATTGAAACAAAAATGGAAAAAAGATTCACAGCCGTGGCATGAAATTTGGTGAGTTGATAGATGACTACTCTATAATTTTGTAACAATCGATAATCGTGACTTACTAAGGATGCGAAGGCAGGGGTAGTGAGTCAGACGAAAAGGCGTATTGGCGTATTGGCAAACATCTTATTGTCTTACTGTTAGTTGGTTGTAGCCGATGGTTACTTACATTGTTTCTATATGTATAACTCAATAATGGGCAATAAAAAAACAACATCAAACGTCTGCTGTTTGCGATCCCTAATCAACTGTATATAAAACCAAAATCAGGGTGTAGTATCAAGAAGCTGAAGAACAAGGGACCTTACAAAGCCTTATGACACTTCCAAGACGTGTCTGCTTACTAGTTAAACAGAATACTTGTTTTGCATACTTTATAAGAAGTTTCAAACATCACCATGAAATGTTGCTGATGGCAGACCATTAACTGATGAATGTCGAAATTGATTTGTTTGCAAGATACTAAATTATTTGTAAATCTACAAAAATCCTTGTGAAATAATAAATTCCGATTTAGTAGAAATATTTTGACATAAAACTAAACTTTATTTCGATTATGTTGCTTTAGTTAGAAGATAATAGTTGTTATACAAATTTATATAAATTTTGGCACATAAAGGTTAATAAATTGAATTTTCAAAAAATCTCAAAATCGATAAATCTTTACAGGTAGTCAATTCAATTTTATTTATTTACCCTTAAAAACTAACAGTTGTGAATTAGAGCTATGTATGATTCAGAATATTTAAGGATCAACGCGCATGGCTTTTTGCCACTATAACAGTCTTGGTAGTATTATTAATTCTGATTAGCTTTGTAACGTGGTTTTGTCTAGGGTTGAGGTAAGCTCAGCCATGTCCAGAGTCTTTCGTTAGGATCCACCAAACCTTTCGAAATAAGAACAGAATAGTTTACCCTTTCTGGGGGGCTCGAATTCAGATTCTTTATTGATATTTAATTTACAAAGTAATTTGATTTACAGGAATAACATCAACTGCTTCACTTGGTGAGAACACTCCTCTTAGCTTGAGAACACTAGTCTCGGTTGACAACACTCTTCTGGGGGCACTTGTCTCGGCTTGACAACAATCTTCTGGGGCACTTGTCTCGGCTTGACAACAATCTTCCGGGAATACTAGCATTGGCTTGAGAAATCGTCTGGGACAGGTTGCGGACTGGTAGATTCTAAGGTGATCGGTATCGGATATGCTGGTTCGGTATGTGCTTTACATGTCCAGTTAGAACGGTTCAGTATCGGTTATCATCGGTTGTGTTACATGGGAACAGTGAGCCGAAGCCCCTGTGTGGGAACAGTGAGCCGAAACTGCTGTGTAGGAACAGTGAGCCGAAACTCCTGTGTAGGAACAGTGAGCCGAAGCCCCTGTGTAGGAACTCCTTTGTAGCAAATGTATTTACACCGTCTTTACTAAAGAACGGATCCCAAAATTTGCTCCTGTCGTTTGCAGAACTAGAGCCCCAGACAAAATGCTATAATCTTGTCTGGTTGTTCGCTCGGAGGCGACGACTCGAGTCTAGTTTACCTTAACACTAAGTACCTTTGCGTTAATGACGCAAATGAGAATTACCTTCAAGCACTCATTCTTGTGCGGTCATTAAAGAGCTTGTGTGTTGTCAGTGGGTGTGATTGTTCGCGGTGGTCGATGCGACTGAAAAAAAGTACTTCTTCTTAAAATTAGTACCTTTTCTTAAAACACATTAGCTTTTAATAAAAGAAGTACCTCTCTTTAAAAAAGGACCTTTTTGTAGAATGTATTTTAAAGGTTTTGTTAGAAAAAAAGTACTTCTTCTTAAAATTAGTACCTTTTCTTAAAAAACATTAGCTTTTAATAAAAGAAGTACCTCTCTTTAAAAAAAGGACCTCTCGCGGGAAAGGACCTAATTCTTACAAAAAGGCCCTAAAAATATACTTTTTTTTAAAAATACATTCTATAAAAAAAAATTCTTAAAAAAAGTTTATCATTTTATAAATAGTATCTTTTAGTATATAAAGTTTTCCTCGATCTTCAATTGAAATTAATATTCCATCATATCCCTTACGGGAATTTTTATTCGGTCTGTTTTCTAATATTTACAAATTTATTCAAGCTCAAGACCTTTTTAAATAATATAAAGCTTATTATCTTTATATTACTTTCAAAAAAGTCGAGCATAAAAATGTTCCAATGATACCAAGGCTGTCTGTATAGCTATTTCGGATCTTGCCAAGATCTTCATCAGCAGACGTTTTTGGTATGTTTTTGGTGAATTCTTCAAAAATATATATCCAGAAACACTCATCATATTAATGAGAATTCCTTTATACACTCGTTTGAAGAATACCAAGCACAACCATTGGAACACCTTCATGCACAACTCTTTTTATCATGCCGTAAAACCATTGTACACATTCACATCACCGTGGGGAAGCGGTAATGAAGGTTCACGCATTACCCACTGGGTATGAGGAAAATAATGGGTAGCTACCCACAACGATGAAAAATTACCGTTTATGATTATCAATTGCACATGGGGAATGGGTAGGCAGTATTTTCCCATTACCCACGACGATTGGTTATGGGTTACCCAGGGTAACACATTCCCATTTTTAATCGAAAATGTGCCAAATTTAGAAAAAAAAATATATCTCGCAAACGGAACATCCAGTCGAAAAATTAACAAACTTTTGCGCGTTTCAAAGGGTTTCTCACAAAGTGTTCCAATTCGCCTGAAATAATTTTTTTCAAAAAATCGTCAAAATATGAAAATCGCTAAAATTAAAAATGGCTGTAACTCGCAAAGGATGCGTCCAATCGTAAAAATATTATTTTTAACCCCACAGAAGGCTTTAACCTATGGCAGTCTTAAATACGGCATCACTAGTTTTTTTTTTAATCTCTAAAACTAAATTTTCTCGAATAAAAAATCGCTAAAACGCCCATATGCCAACATCTCGTAAACGCAGCGTCTAATCGAAAAAATATCTAACTTTTAAAGGTTTCTAAGGGTTTTTCACAAGATGAATCTATTACAGGTGGAGGCGTTAGAACAGCTGATTTAATTTTTTTTGTCGCTGTGGACCGACCGTGTCAAATGTTGTTTATACCAATTCCAAGATGTATCTAGTACAGGTGGTAGCGTTAAAACAGTATATTAATTTTTTCTGGTCCTTGTCGTTGTTGCCGAAAATTACCACAATTCCTTCTGATATAATCTGAAATAAATACATCATGACAATATCGATCAACTGACAAGGTCGGCTCCTGAAATAAAAACAAAATGCCTTCAATTCCTACTGCTTCTACCTTATTTATTTTGCCATGATTTTTCATAAAGTTGTCCAATCGCACGGTAGATTTTTTTAAAAACAAAAATTTCCAAAATAAGAAAGTCGCTAATATAAAAAAATGGATGTAATTCGGAAACGGTGCGGTGCGTCCAATCGCAGAAATAATAATTTTCTTACATCCATAGGAGGTTTTAACCAATGGCTGTCTTTAAGTTGGCATCACTTATTTTTATAAAAAATCGCTAATACATACTATGTGCGTTTTAACGATTTTTTATTTGAAAAAGTTAGTTTAAGGGATTTTTTTAGGAAAGGTAAAGCCTCCTGTGGAGAAAACAAATATATTACTTTTGCGTTTGGACGCACGGTTTCCGAAATTTAGCTAATAAGTATATTTTAGCGATTTTCTTATTTTGGGGATTTTTTTAACAAAATATTCGGCCATAGACTTTATGAAACAGCCTTAAAAATCCGGAAAACTTTTTTATTTTTCGTTTCAACGCTCCGTTTCCGAAATATAGATATAATGGCGTTTTAGCGATTTTTTATTCGAAAAGTTTTAGTTTTAGAGATTTGTTTCAAAAAAAAGTAATGCCATATTAGAGACATCCATTGGTTTGCCGCTACGGAGGTAAAAAAGTTAATATTTCTTCGATTGGATGCACCGATTCCGGGTTATAGCCATTTTGATATTTTAGCGATTTTCTTATTTTGGCGAGTTTTTGAAAAAACTATAATTCCTACGAATTGGACTACTTTATGGAAACCCCCTTAGAAACCGTCAAAAAATAGTTATTTTTTCTATTCCTCGCTCAGTTTTCGATATATAGAATTTTTTGAATTTTTTTCCATATTTGCGATCAAAAATGGGGATTGGTTAGTAACCAATGGTTACCCAGGGTAACCCATTACCCATGAAATACGAATTCTGGTTACAAGGTCAGGTTGGTTTCATTGGAAATAATAGACAATTCAGTTAAGTACACTCACTGGCATGACTAGTTTCGAACTCTGTGACAAGTTAATGATCAGATGCCTAACTACTGTGCCTGAATTGATACCGCCGATTGATGATCAATCGTACATATGAGGAGTCGCTGAACAAAACGTGACTTTTTGTATTTTCTTACAAAATGTTTTTTTTATGTCTGCACGAATTTCGTTAAGTTCAATTGGAAAAAGTCTTATTTGGATACTTTTTCTTCTTTTCTCATACACAAGAGATTATAACTAGAGATGGGAAAATGTCGTAATTTTATCGTATAATCGGATGAAAAAAATTATCCTGGATTTCCCAACATTTGAAATAATCAAAAAGACACATTTACATATGCGAATTAGTGTCGATCGAAGATCCTTAAGTATCAACACACAGTGAAACGGCCATAATAATTTTGTTGATATTTAAACATAAAATACACAATTTTAATAAAAAATATTTTTTTTTTTGTTTTTTTTCTATAGAATTCATAATGGGATATGGCACCAACAAATGGTTGTGAGAGCCTTTAAATTCAAGTAATTAGTTGAGCATACCAATATATTATTTGGTACAACCGAATTAGTTTTTACATTTTTCATTGAGCCAATAAATAAAATAATCACCAACAGGATAATTTGACTGCTAGGACTAAAAATCGATGACAGACCACATTTATTTCCTATTGCTGTGGCTTCAACTAAATATTTCAGTTCTTGTAACCAAACCTGAATTACAAATCATTTGATATGCACAACATTTGGTGATACGGGACACAATTATTGGTAATCACAACTGAATAATGTGATAGTCCAAGAAAGCGCCCAATTTCAGTTGGCACTAAATATAGTTGCGACAACGAATCTCTTCTCTGTGAGTACACTTTTGTAGTTACGAGTGCGGATATATCTTTATTATCTTCTTATTATTTCTCGTCGCCGAAGAGGTCTCAACAATTACGATTTGTCCTTTCAGGATATGCAGCAGTTGGTTGGAGAAACCTTATTTCAAAATGTATTCCAATTAAGTTGAATTAGACAAAAGAGTGTCTCACTAGTTTCAGGGGACGGTTTTAGTTATCGGGTTTTCCAATAAGAGCGCTACAAAAGTTTTTTTAAATAAAACAAAACCGGTTTTAGATACCAATGAAATTCGTTATTCCTGTGAAAGTACGTTCGATGCCATTATGTATGGAACTCGATTTCTTTTGCATGGCCACCACGGGCACGCTTACAGAAGTCCAGACGCTGAACCCAATTTTCGACGGTTTTCAAGCATAAATCGGCCGATACTGCTGCAATTTCACGTTCGATATTCGTACGAAGTTCATCAATCGTCGCTGGCTTGTTGGCATAGACCATAGACTTGACGTAGCCCCACAGGAAATAATCTAACGGCGTCAAATCGCACGACCGAGGCGGCCAATCGACTGGGCCATTTCGTGAGATAACATGTTCACCAAACTTGGTTTCCAATAAATTGATTGTGGCATTCGCTGTGTGGCTTGTGGCGCCGTCCTGTTGGAACCACATGTCCTCCAAGTCCATATTATCCAATTGGGGCCAAAAATATTCGGTTATCATTGAACGGTAGTGATTCGCATTTACACTAATGAGCCGGTCTTGATCATCACGGAAGAAGTAGGGCCCAATGACGCCGCCGGCCCATAAACCGCACCAAACCGTAATTTTTTCGGGATGCAATGATGACTCATGGATTACGTGTGGATTGCTGTCTGACCAATAATGCATATTTTGCTTATTGACGAAGCCATTCAGCCAAAAATGAGCCTCATCGCTGATTGTTGAGGCCTCTTAAACTTGGCCTCTTAAAGTTGAGGCCACTCACTCCAAATTTCGGTAGTAAATTTTAATAATTTCGACTCGTTGTTGGCTCGTATATCTTTCCATGATGAAATGGAAATCCTTACTGAAGAGAAATATCAAAAGAGCGGGAAAAAATATGGCGTCGTTTGCTGTCCCTATCGATTTACTTTTGTAGCGTCTCTGTTCAAAAACCCTTTAGTAGGAAATTGGTAGAAAACAGAGAATGTGCATCGAACGAAAATACGCATTCAGTTTTATTTCTGTTCGTTTTATATTCAACCAAAGACTAAAACTCAACAGGAACTCGAACTCGATGAAATGGCCTATTAACTCATCAAGAGAACGTAAATAGAGTGATAGAGACTCTTGTCTATTGCTCTATGATTGAACCATAGAACAGCATACAACAGCAACTCGGCATATAGAGTAATTATTATGAGTATTCGTCTCTGGTAGGAAATTTCATAGAGTTCGCTATGTATTACTCTATGGTTGGACAAAAACGTATAGAAATAAAGGAGAATATGTATTTGTGTTTGATACAAAGAGCGTCGAACATAATTTAGATATCATTAGTATCAATCAAACACCATTTAAACTTACATTGCTTCATGGTTTGCTTCTAGTTGCTTACCGTTCATTCCACTCTATTCTCTATCAAATTTCAACTACCATTTAGAGCAGTTGTGGCTTGAATACACTCTGCGTCTAGTGGCTTGTAGTGGCTTGCGGTAGCGATTCGCATTCACAGTAATGTGCCGGTCTTGATCATCACGGAATAAGTACGGTCCAATGACGCCGCCGGCCCATAAACCGCACCAAACCGTAATTTTTTCGGGATGCAATGATGACTCATGGATTACGTGTGGATTGCTGTCTGACCAATTACGCATATTTTGCTTATTGGCGAATCCATTCAGCCAGAAATGAGCCTCATCGCCGAAGATGATTTTCCGATGAAACGCCGAATCATTTTCAAGTTGTTGCTCAGCCAAATTCACGAACATACGACGCTTATGGTGGTCAAGCGGCTTCAGTTCTTGCGTCAATTTGATCTTGTAAGGATGTAGGCCAAGATCTTTTTTTGCAAAATTCGCCACAACGACGTCACAGAGATGCCCAAAGCTTGACAACGACGTGTGAGAGACACATTTGGGCTTTCTTGAACTGAAGCCTCAGCGGCAGCAATATTCTCGACACTACGGGCACTTCTTTGTCTCACTGGCATGGGAACATTTTGTACTGTGCCTGTGGATTCAAATTTTTCCACTAGACGCTCAATTGTTGATCTGGTAGGACGATTATGACGACCATAAATTGGACGTAGCGCTCTTAAAGTTGAGGCCACTGACTCCAAATTTCGGTAGTAAATTTTAATAATTTCGACTCGTTGTTGGCTCGTATATCTTTCCATGATGAAAGGACAAACCTTACTGAAGAGAAATGTCAAAAGAGCGGGAAAAAATATGGCGTCGTTTGCTGTCCCTATCGATTTACTTTTGTAGCGTCTCTGTTGTAAAACCCTTTATATCTTTGTTATCTTCATATTCTTGTTTGTGCAAGTCGAAGTGTGAAAGGGGGTATTTCGCAATTTATTGTACAGCTATGATTTGTCATATCAGAATGTTCAACAAATTCGAAAAAAGTGGCCGACTCTTTTTGTTTAGTTTTTTAAAGTTAGTTGCAGAAACCTTGTTCCAAAACGTATTCAAATCTGGAGGTTTTAGTCAATCAATCAATCAATTTGTAAAAACATCTTTATTAACAGTAGATTTAGTACTTGCTGGTACCTTTTACTTATGACCTGTGCAACCTGAACAACCCTCGTTGTT
Organism: Phaonia tiefii; assembly: GCA_963931995.1. NCBI lineage: Eukaryota > Metazoa > Arthropoda > Insecta > Diptera > Muscidae > Phaonia > Phaonia tiefii. The sequence goes on from OZ008367.1 coordinate 53,537,777, forward strand.
TCATTTTTAATTATTGCAACCATTAAACATTTCTTCGCGTTCGTCTTCCCCTTTAAAAATTTGTTATAAATTTAAATTATTTGCACGTTTTGTACCAATTAAAATTTTTCAACATTACAACTACTTTGAGGTTGTTAAAGTATCCATGATGTCTTAACAATTTTGGAACTCTTGTCGTATGTTACCATTGTAAGAATGTAAAAGTCATGTTCTGTTTTCTCTCTCTCTCTGTCGATTCGTTGCCTTTCAACCAAACGATTTGGTGGTGGCATAATTAGCTGTGGCTGAAATCGTTTAACGAAGTCGTCATTTCATTGCATTGCGGATTGAATTGGAAATTGCCCTTTTAACTGTTGGAGAAACTACTTACGAATGCAATTTCAGCAAACAGTTGAAATGGTAACACAAAAACTAAAGTTTTAACTTAATTAATTAAACAAAACATTTCTGACATGTTTGGATTCTTTTGTTGTTTTTTACTTATTTTTCTTTCTTTGCTATTGTCAGTAAATAAGAAGTTGATAGGAAGTAAAACAACCAGTTGGGAGGAGAAATACAAAAAAGAGAGCAGAAAACGTTTCAGAACATTTTGGTAATTGGCAAGCATGTCAGTTGTAATAAAGTTAATTTCCAACGTATCACATTTTGAACATTTGAGCGCTGAAATTGCACTAATTATACGGAAATAACTGCAGAGAAGTTTTCAATTTTTATTATCATTTAAAGAAGTGTTTTTTAAACTCAATTCATTTAAATTAATTCATTAATACTTAATTATATACACGCTGAAAAATAACGACCCCAGCAACATATTGCAGGAATTGTATTTTAGAATTTTTATAAACCCAGGCGGATTCTTGTTCCTTGTGGTCTAAAACTGACTTGGTGAAAATTTGAACCGAATCGGACAACTCTAAGCCGTGCCGCATTTTAGTCAAAGTTTTCGGATTTTGGCATTTTGGGTGAAAATTCGTATACACTAGAAAATCTTCATTCCTCGGTGCATTTGAAAACAAATTTGTGCAGTGATTTAGATTAACCTGAAAATAAACTGGATAAAGTTGGAGTAAAATTTTTTTCGCGATAGCCTACTTTGCCGCACGATAACACCATGAAACCGTTGCATGAATATATCGTGTTATAGCTTATTGGAATTGTATAGACTTCTGCTAGAAGGTATTGGAATCCAAGTTAAATATTTTTTTTCATTTAGATACAATTTTTGAAAAAAAAAACACGAAAAACCCAAATTTTAATTTTTGTTAAAAATTCAAAATTTTTTAAAATTCAAAATTCGGAACCTTACAGTGGTCGGATTTTACACAAACTTTATCCAGTTTATATTCAGAGTAAACAAAATCAATGTGCGAATTTTTTTCAAATGCACCGAGGAATGAAGATTTTCTAGTGTATACGAAATTTCACCCAAAATCCGAAAATGTAGACTAAAATGCGGCACTTCTTAGAGTTGTCCGATTCGGCTCAAATTTTCACCAAGTCAGCTGTTGACCATAAGGAACAAGTATCCGCCTGGGGTTTATTAAAAATCCGAAGTTGTTTTTTCGCTGTCACCCTAATGTACATGTTTGCCAGCATTGTTTTCGTGAATAGAAGTTCTGCTGCATTTTGTTTCTTTATTGTCTGTCACGGTTTACTTTTCAGCAGTTTTCAACAAACAAAGCCACATTTGAGTCACAAATACATAAATTATAACCTAGTAATCATAGTGCCCAAATATGTTAAATTGAATAGCAAACACAATGTGTTTGGGCACAAGTATATTACATTTGCGACAAGCTAGAAACATTTGCATTAAAACAACAAAATAAGACAAATTTTTCAGCGTATATTCACTTTCCCACATACCGTAATGCATAAGGAACGAGTTGATATACCTAGACCGTAATGACCGAGATCATTCGAATACCTGTCGTATAAATAATGGAACGCATTGAAAAACTTGTGTTACATATCCCGAAATAACCACACGTTGAAAAATCTGTCTTTTTTTCTTGTTTGGATGCAAACATATAGTGTGTTTGGATCTTGTCGCAAATATAATATACTTGTATCCAAACATATTGCGTTTGCTATTCAATATTACATGTTTGACACAATGCTTAATATGTTATAATATATGTGTTTGCGACCCACATATATTTATGTTTGTGATACAAATCTGGCTGTGTTTGTTGCACAGTTTATGCTCTCTCAAGAGCAAGAGAATAAAAGAGAGACAACGAGAGAGTCTATCTTGTAAGTGTGTTCTGTATTTTTGCATTATTCTCTCAGTCAGTGAGTCATGAATAAGATGAAGTCAGTTTTTCTTATTTTGGTTGATGTATTGCGTTTCAGTTTCATGCATTCATTCATCAGTCATTAAATTCATGTATGTGCTACCAAAGTGAGAAATGATTTTCAGGAAAGAAGCTCGAAAGGGCAACAACGTGAAGCCCTTTGTTTTTCCGAGCCTTTACTGAGAGAATCGGAACGGCGAAACATTTGGGAAATAAACGCTTGATTACATGAATTAGATTTGATTCTTTGTGTACCAATGCATAGTGATAACTAACGCATAGCTGAAACCTTCCGAAAAGAAAAACGTGACAGAGAACAAAGAAATGAGAAGCAAAAGGGCACCAGATTCTCATTTCATGAAGAAAGAATACAAATAATGCATTCAATGCACCTAAATGTGAAAAAGGTCGTTTTAAATCTTTTAATTTTATTTTATTTTTATTTTATTTATTCATTCGATTGTAATACAAGAAGCCAACAAAGGCCAATTAAACTATATTACATAGCACACAAGTATTTGCCTATTTCATTACATACATCGTAAATATCAAATTTCGAATTATCTGTCTAACAGTATAAACTATAAAAATGGCTCCCCAGCCAAAAACAATACATTCACTAATAATAACAATTAAATTAATAGTTGATTTAATTATTTATAAATGTGGCTTTATATTGTTAAAATTAATTACAATAAATAATTCATACATATATATTGAAATCAAAGAATAATTAGTTTTTAAATATTATTATGTTTGGGGGGAAATACGTATATGTTTCCACGTAAAAGCATACGTGGTTGGCAGTAAACATGATGCTGTTTACATGTAAATACAAGTGAGCTTGGCACTTGCAAACATACTAAAGTTTGAAGTGTGTTCCAAACATATACATGGTTCCTGCAGAATATGTTTGGGAGAATATGTTAGCGATGCCGTTATTTTTCAGCGTGTAAGCTAATAATGATACCAGAAGAAGAACTATTGCTGCGATGTTTTCAATATGTCTTGCATTGGATTTACTTGTTGGTCCAATCTTAAATCTTTTACCCTTTGTTATTAAAATGGAAAATGTTTAGCTTATAAAAAAAAACCCCCATACATGCACGTTTAAAGTTCTGTTCATTTTTCAGTGATGCTTTGTGACCATGTAAATTTTTTATGAATATTTTTTTTTAAATCTTTTCTTTTCAATATTTCTCTGCTTCTTTATATGAAACTATTTCATATGAACTCTTAAACTGTATCTTATAGTTAATAGCAAAAACCAAACACATTACAAAGTAAATTCCGTGATTTTGTTTATATTTCATGTTCGCATTGTTGTTATATCAACAACATCATCAACAATAGCGAACTCTAAAGGAGGCAAAAACACAACATATTCTTGCATACACCCATAAATGCATTAGCCACATATTTAAGAATATTAATATTCATGACCTAGCGAAAGTAAGCGACTTTGTCTCGATCGTGTTTAGAAGATATGATGATGATGATGATAATCATAATGATGATGATGATGCTTATGACAGTGACTCCGGGCCGTAAACGTTGTCATTGAAATTCACCAACATCCAATGTTAAATATTTTGAAATACTACAGAATAACAAAGCAGCATTCTTACACGCTGAAAAATAATGGCCCCAACAACATATTGCAGGAAACATGTACATATTTGCAAGCATTGTTTTCATGAATTGAAGATCTGCTACCTTGTTGTTTCTTTGTTATCTACCTCGTTCTTGTTTTTAGCGGGTTTCAACAAAAAAAAAACACACTTGGGTCTCAAAACCATAAACTTAATGGACTGCTAATCATTGTGTCTCAAACATGTTATATTCAATAGCAAACACAATGTGTTTGAGCACAAGTGTAGTATATTTGCGAGACGCTACAAACACGTTATATTTGCATCCAAACAACAAAAACAGATAAATTTTTCAGCATTTAGATACTGTAAATTGTTGCAAGTTATTGCTAAACATAAAAAAAATTTTATTTACAAGATATTTTCCGAAAAAATTTTGCATTAAGAAAAGCAACCGGGTTTGGGGAATTCTTAAATAAACAGACAGAAATTCCTACAAGCTAACGCGATTTTGGCGCGATTTGAGCACCATTCAATATGCCTGGTTTCATTCTGAAAATGTATAATCACAGTTCGTTTAATGTGCATTATTACGACTATCACCCGTTATAATTTCACCAAACATTAGCAGACCATTATACCTAACGGCCTGTACTAAATTTAACATTAGGCGTGAAATTTTGCAAAACTCCGTACAGGAAAAGAAATGCCCGCGAAATATCAAGGACATTTTTCCGTCAGTGTACTTCTGAACATGAGAAGGTGGGTTCGATCCCTGCTCTGACCACCTTAAATTTCTTTCGGCGCCACCTCGCTTAGTTGACGGCAACACTATCATTTATATGGGTGAGGGTGTAACGTGGTTTTGTCAAAGGCTGAGGTAAACTCAGTCATGTCCAGGGTCTTTCGTTAGGATCGTTAAGAAATAAGAACAGAATGGTTTACCCTTCTCTGGGGTTTGAATTTGGATTCTTTATTGGTTTTCTTATGATACAAAATAGTTTAATTTAAAGAAACAACATCAACTTATCCACACGTTGAGAACACTCTTGTGGGAATAGTTTGAAACGGTTGAAGATACCCTTGCGGGAATGGTTTGAGAAAACTCCTTTGGGTTTGATCTAAGAGTACTCTTCTAGGAGTGGTTTGACAACAATCTTCTGGAATCGGTTGAGAATATTCTTCTGGGAATGTTTTGAGAACACTCCGTTGGGTTCGTTCTAATAGCACTCTTCTGAGACTGGTTAGACAACACTCCTCTGGGAACGATTAAGTTTACCTTTCTGGGAATAGTTTGAGAGCACTACGTTGGGTTCGGTCTGAGAACGGCTCAAGGCCTGTCCATTTCGTACTTCAATACGGTCATCTTATATTCGGATGGGATGAACTGGATCGGGAATCAGATTTATGTAGGTTTATAACAAGAATACGTGGAATAGTCAACCGAAGCCACTACGGTGGAATAGTCAACCGAAGCCGCTATGGTAGAATAGTCACCCGAAGCCGCTATGGTGGAATAGTCGACCGAAGTCGCTATGATAGAAGAGTCAGCCGAAGTCGCTATGGTGAAATAGTCAGCCTAAGCCGTTATGGCGAAATAGTCAACTGAAGTCGCTATGGTAGAAAAGTCAGCCTAAGCTACTATGGCGGAATAGTCAACTGAAGTCGCTATGCTAGAATAGTCAACCGAAGTCGCTATGGTGGAATAGTCAGCCGAAGTCCCTATGCTAGAATAGTCAGCCGAAGCCGCTATGGTGGAATAGTCAACTGAAGTCGCTATGATAGAATAGGCAGCCGAAGTCGCTATGGTGGAATAGTCAGCCGAAGCCGCTATGGTGGAATAGTCAACTGAAGTCGCAATGGTAGAGTAATCAGCCGAAGTCCCTATGGTGGAATAGTCAGCCGAAGTCGCTATAGTGGCAGAGTCAACTGAAGTCGCTATGGTAGAGTGATCAGCCGAAGTCCCTATGGTGGACTAGTCAGCCGAAGCCGCTATGGTGGAATAGTCAACTGAAGTCGCTATGATAGAATAGTCAGCCGAAGTCCCTATGGTGGAATAGTCAGCCGAAGCCGCTGTGGTGGAATAGTCAACTGAAGTCGCTATGGTAGAGTAATCAGCCGAAGTCCGTATGGTGGAATAGTCAGCCGAAGCCGCTATAGTGGCAGAGTCAACTGAAGTCGCTATGGTAGAGTAATCAGCCGAAGTCTTTAGGGTGGAATAGTCCGCCTAAGCCGCGATGGTGGAATAGCCACCCTACGCCGCTATGGTAAATGTGTTTAAGTGAAAAGTTTTACACTTGATTCTTTCGGAATTAGAGCACCGAGATCTATCTATTATCGTATTGGATTGTGCGGGGGAAGCACACCCCTTCTGGTACTTCCGATACATTCTTATTACAAAATTATGTTTCTTCTAAAACCTTGTTCTGGCTCATGTGATTACCTTCAAATATTGGTCAATAAACTACAAATGTCTACTTAACAGGGAAAAATTTAATTCCCATACAAAAGCTTACCCATTGCCATGGGTAATGTACAAAGGCCGCCTACACATTCCCCATGTGTAATGGGTAATCGTGATGAGTAATTCCCCATCGCTGTGGGTAGCTACCCATTATTTTCCCCATACCTTGTGGGTAATGGGTAACAGTGATGGGTAATTCCCCATTATTATTCTCCCAGTACCGTGTGGCTAATTTGTGAACGTTTATTACCCATTCGGCGATGTGTATGTTTTACACATGAGGGGGTAAATACGAACTCTGCCTATTTCCAATCGCAAAGAATATAAATATTATGAATGAAAAGAGATTTGGCTCCATTGGTGAAGTCCCAGGTAAACACAATCAGTTCCACAAATCGCATTATTGGGAAGCAACTGAACAAAATTAGAGAAACGTTCAGGACTTATAAATAGTTCTAAATAGTTTCCCATTTCATCCCATGAAGGAATAGAACAGAGCTTCTCACAATCAATGAGCTGCGCGCTTCATAGATGTACACTCACTGATTGGGATCTACACTTTCGAACGGTATTTTGAGAAGCTTTTTCAGGGCGAAGTACTCGATAGTGTCGCCGTCACTAACCGAGGCGACCGTCGTCGAAAGAAATGTAAGGTGGTCAAAGCAGGGATCGATCCCACGGTCTCATGTACAAGAGTCGCGCATACTAACCATTGCACCACCGACGGCCAGAAGTATCTAAGTATATTAATCCAAATAGAGACTAAAATAAGTTTTTTTTCCAAACCCCATATTTCATTTAAAACAAATGCAGACCTTTTGAACCACTCTTGTTTATTGAAAAATAAAAATAAAACAAGTTCTGAATTTTATTTTTAAGCATAGTTCAAAGTTTTGAGTGGTCGGAGTTGGTTCTTTTGATCAAAAACTTGTGGATTTTGGATATTTATATATCTCATTATGGTTCCTTTATAATCTTTGCCGAAAAATGGTTAAAAACAAATGTTTACATCATCGTTTACCCAATTGTTTTTTCTATTTAATATTTCGTTCGATATTTTTTTGTGTATCTCTCAAATAATTACCGATTGATATTGCGGAACTTGTTCCACCACTGTCAGCAGATACAGAATCGCCATAACTTCAATAAAATCCCATAAATTCCCAAGCCACCAATGACAGGCAAGCACAAAACAAGAAATCATCCGAAATCTTTATTGGTGGTTTAAGTTTCAATAAATACTAAATGTTAATGTTAATTGAGTCCCATAAATTTGGGCTAATTTAAATGCATCAATTCGATACAGTGACAAAATCCGACCAATAAAATAATAATTAAATAAATGAATTTATAACAAAATCCAATAAAATTAACATAAAACATGGCTATTTTTTGCATTTCAAATTTTAAAAAAAAAAGAAACCGAAATTGTGGGTTTTTTGTTAATTTCTTTGAAATCGTATTAAATTATGTGTTGACATTTAAAATTTCAATCTTTGTCATCACAAATCGTTTACAATTATAATATTTGTGTGAATTTAGCGGCAAACCCTTTCTCTTCTTCAAAAGTGACGGAAAAAAAATAAAACTAATGAATTAATTATTGTAATAAATTTGCCAAATTGAGTGTGATTTTAAGCAGCTTCTAATCTCAGGCTCTTATGAAACCAATCTTCGTATAAAACTGGCTTTTGAATAAAATCCATATAAAGTAAAGTTGTCTTATTAATGTCAAACTCAAGCAGAGGCAATAATTTAACTTGGTTCATTATGAAGTCCCAACTGAATAGAGGAGGACCGTGGTTGAGGAACGAGTCTTTAGTCAGTCATACAAATGATGGGATACTTTTGATGAGGATGAGAAGATTGTGGCGCCTACACATATTATACACGAATATGGATGCAAATTTAGCTAAGAATTCAAACATCATGGTTTATCACCGTGAAAAATCATAACAATCATGTAGAATGACAAATCAGTGGGATCTTAAGCCGTGACAAGAATTGTTCATCCTGAATGCAGCTTAAAAAAAGATCAAGAAAAATTTAAAAGATTTTTCTAATATAATTTTAAACAACCGTGCAATCCCTTCAACATCTATAGAGAGATAAAAGGAAATTTTAGTGATTAAAACAAAATCGATTTGATATCCAAAAGTCCAGATATGAAATAAAGTTCGAATTATTTACTTTACGTATATTTGAAGTAATATTAATTTCCAACGATAAATTAAAAAAGATCGATTTTTTATTATATCTCGGAGAAGGTATTAGCTCATCCTGAGATCCCTTAAATACATTATGGCAACTAACTTTGACATTTGACAGCCGATTGAGTTGAGCACACATGATGTTTCGCTATTAGAGTGTCCCAAACTGAACCGAAACACCGATTATTTGACGTCGGTTACCGGTTAACCGGGTTTTACTTAATTTATACAAATTAATAATAAATTCCATGATTTTCGAATTTTAATGAAATTTTGGAATCAATCTCAAATATGATTTTATGTTCCAAAAATTTCTAAATGAAATTTCCAAACAATTTTTGATATGTTAACATCTATAGGCACGGATAGAGCAATCTATCAAAGTGGACATATAGAAACAGCAAAAACGATGTACAAGTAGACAGTCAAAATGTCTCTTTACTCAAATGCCAACAAACACAATGAGTGAAACCCTAGTCATTCTCTGTTCTCTCTCTTACTCTCTTCATTGAATATTGCAATACACGAGCAGTTTTCTGATGATGTTTTTATATCTAACTATACAAATTCCAACCATATTTAAATAAAATTACATAAAGTATGTAAAAAGAATGAAAAAAAGAAGATATGACGCGGGAAAGAAATACGTTTGAGTGAATCGCGTCGACTTTTTGGTTCTCTTCTCATAAAGCAACTATTGTATAGAGAAGAAAATTTACTCATGGAGTGGAATGCCAACAAAGAAAACGAGTGAAGCGTGTCGTTTCTCTGCTCGCTCTCTTTTTCAATACGCGAGCAGTTTTCTGATGATGTTATTCTCTCTAACTATAGAACTTCCAACCATATTTAAATAAAATTGCATAAAGTATGTTGAAGATCTCCACCATTTATTTGATAATATTTGCAAAATTCTAAAAATTCCAACACCGTTGTTCCAGTTTATTCACCGCCTGCAGGTCAAAAACAATGAAAATAAAATAAATTCTCCTGATGGTGTTATAATTGCCAGGTTAATGACCCCATTTGATAAAAATTTGATTTTGAAAGCTCTGAATGAATTTAGAAAAGGGAGCAACTTAACGCTAAATTTACTTGGATTTGAAACGGATACCCCAAATCAATATTTTTATATAAATGAGAATCTAACAAATGGAAACTTTAAAATTCTAAGGGAAGCAGTAACTCTTAGGAAGAAAAAGGTATTACATTCGGCTTATTCATTTCGCGGACTTGTTTATGTTAAACTGTTAAGCAGTGATCAACCCCTGTGTATTGAAGACCTCGAGGTACTAGATAATCTTCTTCGCTCCGATAATATTTTTCGCTTCAATAATGATTATAATAATGTGCCCATTGGAAGAGCCGAGACTATGCCTGATAATTTTTCAACATGAGCTTATGTACTTAAAATTTTCAAATATTTTTAATTTTCTTTTAACTATTTTGATATCCATTTTTCTTTCAATTTCCCATATGATATAATTTATTTGTAGAAAAACTTTTTGCATTGCTGTTAGGTTTCTAAACTTTTTCATAATCTTTCATTTAGTTGTCTTATTAAATGACAAATAACATATCAAATGGTGTGTATTCCCGAGACGCTACAGCAAACATGATTGGTATTCTGGCTAAACAGAAAAAAGGCGTACAGATATGCCATACAAATGCCCAAAGTTTAAGGCCAAAAATTGATGAGTTTAGGTGGATTTTTCAACACTCAAATGTAGATATTATCTGTGTTTCTGAGACATGGCTAGATCAGTCTACCTCCGACGGGCTCATATCTCTTCAGGGGTACAAAATATTTAGATCTGATAGACCTTTGAGATGTGGTGGTGGTGTTGCAATATATGTCAGAAATGGTATAACCTGTAAATTTTGTTGTAAGTCGGAATCAAACGATAAAATAGAACATTTGTTTCTTGAAATTTTATCTTCTGGCAATAAAATATTAGTCGGGTGCGTATATAGACCAAATAACTCCATTGAATTTACCAGCTTTGTACTTAAGCTTGAAACATTGATAAAGAAGTACAATGATATATCAATTACCGGTGATTTTAACTCTAACCTTTTAGTTGATTCTTCATTAAAAGACAGTATGGAGTCCCTAGGGCTTACTCCAGTCAATATTATAACACCAACTCATTTTACAAAATCTAATAGCACACTTCTTGACCTAATCTTCGTTGGCGATAGATCAAAAGTTCTTCTATATGATCAGCTTTCCGCTTCCTGCTTTTCAAAACATGATTTAGTTTTTGTTGCATATAATTTTGCACTAGACCTAAAAGATCAATCTTACACTTATCGTGATTTTAAAAACATGAACTATGATCTTCTATATGAAAATTTTTTGGAGACAGATTGGGAAACCGTGTACCACTTGACGTCTGCAAATGATCAACTAATTTTTCTGGAAGGCAATATAGTTAAGCTATATGATGAGACTGTTGTATTGAAAACAAGAAATATTAAGACGAAAGATAAACCTTGGTTCACCGCTTCGGTTAGGGATGCCATACAGAAAAGGAATATAGCGTACTTACGGTGGAAGCGTTTTAGAACGGTTGAGCTAAAAACAGAATTTCGTTTAACCAGGAAGTTGGTTAACCATGCAATAGAATATGCAAAATCTGACTATTATGCTATGAGGTTTGGTTCTGCTCTTAGTTCATCTAAAACCTGGAAAACGATAAGGGAAATTGGTGTTGGTAAAAATGTGAAAAACACAAACTGTTCTATCAATGCAGACGAACTTAACCACCTATTTGCTAATATTCCTTCGTTGACAACGGATAGCAGTGTGAGTTATGATTATCTGTCATATAACAATAATATTTTTACTGAGCAAAACAGATTTGAATTTGCATGTGTCACCCAGCGTGATGTATTTAATTGCTGCAATCTTATTAAATCTAATGCGGTTGGTCACGATAATATTCATCCTAAATTTTTAAGGATAATTTTGCCACTTATTTTACCATACATAACCCACCTTATGAACACAATCATAACAACTAGTTCTTTTCCTGTAAAATGGAAGCTTGCAAAGATAATTCCATACAGAGCATCGACCAATTGCTATTTTAAGCTTTCTATCAAAAGTGTTGGAAAAGATTTTGTATCAGCAGTTAAATGCATACATACATGACAGGAACTTATTATCAGACAGGCAATCAGGCTTTCGATCTAATCACAGCTGCATAACCGCTTTAATAGACGTTTCGGAGACTTTAAGGCGTGAGCTCGACGATGGTAAGGTAAACTTTTTAGTACTCCTAGATCATTCAAAAGCTTTCGATACCGTTGATCACAAGTTATTATGCACAAAATTAGAGCACCTTTTTAACTTTTCGTCTACCTCAACTCAATTGATATCGTCATACCTCACTGGTCGTAGTCAATATGTTAATGTTGACAACACATCATCTAATCCACTAGATCTAACAAGAGGTGTGCCTCAGGGATCGATCCTGGGACCACTCCTCTTTTCCATCTATATTAATGATTTACCACAATATATATCGTACTGTAATGTTCAAATGTATGCCGATGATGTTCAACTGTACATTAGTAGTCCAGTTGAATCGGTCAGTGAAAATGTTGATCAACTTAACAATGATTTACAGAATATTTATAACTGGGCAACGGCCAATGGTCTATCAATCAATCCAAGGAAATCAAAATGTATGTTAATTCACAAAAAAACTATTAGTGCACCTGTTCATGAAGATATTTTCATAAATACCGAACGAATAGGAATTGTAAAAACCGCGAAAAATCTTGGCATAGTGTTTAACAGCAGATTAAATTGGTCAGACCATATAAATACACTCGTTGGCCAAATATACACTAAATTGAGAGCTTTATGGTCCGGTCCGTTCAGTATTTTACGCCATTAAATGTGAGAATATTACTGGCAAAGGCATATTTAGTTCCTAATTTGGCGTATGGGTGCGAACTTTTCTCAAATAGTGATTCTAAAAGTATGAACAAATTGAAAATCCTATATAATAACATCGTTAGATATGTCTATGGGCTCAGTAAACGTGATCATATATCTTTCTATTCAAAATCCATATTCGGAGTATCTTTCGAAAATTTTCTTAACATACGAGTCTTGATATTTTTCCATAGGATAATATATACTGGAAAGCCAAAATACCTTTCTGATCAAATAAGGTTTTCGAAATCATCTAGGGGCAAGACAATTATTTTACCGAAATTTCGCTGTCTCGTTTCTGAATGGCAGTTTTTTATTTATGCAGTGCGTCTTTGGAATGCTCTCCCACACAAACAAACAGCAATGCAAATAGCTTTAAGACTTTTCTGTTTAATCACTTTGCCTCCTAAGTCAATTATAAAACTTGTTAATGTTTATTCTCTATATTACGTAATTATTGTTTTTAGACATAGTTCATGCTACGCAGTATTAATATGTTAAACCTATTTTTGTAGCTTTATGTAAAAGAAATCTATTGTTTAATTTATGGCTTGCTAATTGTACAAATTGAAAATCCTGCTCTATAACTATAAGACTTTGTCTTGTTGAGCAGGAGACGAATAAATAAATAAAAAAATAAATATGTAAAAAGTATGAAATAATCAAGTTATGACGCGGTAAGAAATGCGTTTGAGTGAATTGCGGGTTTTTTTTCTTCTCTACCTGTGCATCCTTTTTGCTCTTCTATTAGGGTTGCCAAAGTGCGCCGGTTTTTTCTTCTCTACTTGTACATCGTTTTTGGAGTATTGAATAGCAACGTTGCCAACTTAGCACGTTTCGCGCTAGATTCAGCGCTTTTCAACAACCCAAAAGTCGCATTTTCCCCAATCGACCTTGAAAATAATTTTTTTTTTGATTTTACAGGTTCACAATTTTTCATGACAAGAGCCACAACTTTCCCTCAGAGAGTAAATCAAAATTCCGAACGAAAATTACACCAAGCCCCCAAATCTTTGGGGGCCCATACAAAAAGTACATGATTTTGGGCAAAGTGGGAGACACGGGTCTTTTTTTTTTGGCACCACGAAATAACCCCCAAACTCGAAAATAAAATAATCCCCAAAGAAATCAGGAAAAACGAATTTGGGGATAATTTTCGGGAGTTATTTCATTTTTAATTTGGGGATTAGTTCATAATGAAATACCAAATGAAAAAAAGCCCCAAATTTTTTTTGGGATAGTTTCATTGTGATTTTGGTTTTGGGGGTTACTTTATCTTATTTGGGATTTATTTCATTTCCGCAAGAAATTACGCTTTTTACAATAATGAATTCCTCTAAATTCTTTAATAATAATATTATAATTAATAATAACTATTTTGGGGCTTATTTCATTTACTTGGTGCTTCCTTCATTGGGGGATATTTTTTTCTCTTTTCGGAGTTATTTCACTAGGCGGTAGTAACGATATCTTTTGGGGGTTCTTTCATTTCTAATTTGGGGTTATTTTCATCTTGTTTGGGCTTTATTTCATTTTTCATTTTGGGGGTTATTTCATTTGATTTTGGGGATTATTTCATTGGGGATTATTTCTTTTTCGAGTCTGGGGGTTATTTAGTGACGCCGTTTTTTTGTCTTTTATCACGTAACGGTGTCCGTATATGGTTATATTTCCATGACTTAAAAAATTACACAAAATTGCACGCTAAAGTTTTTTGCGATTTTTGACCTTGAAGATGAAGTTTTTTTGATTTTGTATGTTGACAATGTTTCTTTATTATGACAAGGGCCACAACTTTCCCTCAGAGAGTAAATCAAAATTCTGAACGAATTGCAAGATATGAGCCTGACAAAATGATCACTTTTTTGCAAAAATGACACTGAGTCCCCAAATCTTTGGGGCCCATAAAAACAAAAGTCCATGGCTTTGGGCAAAACTGGGAGACACGGGTCTTTTTTATGGTATTTATCACGTAGTGGTATCCGTATATGGTTATATTTTCATGACTTAAAAAATTACACACAGTGAAGTTAAAAAAAATTTCGGGAAATTTTTCACATTTGTGGCTACCTAAACGGTATTCAGAATGATTTCTAGGAGGTTCATATGCTCTAGAAAGTTGTTTACTCAGATCTTAGGTACATTCTTGTAGTTGGTTGTTTCCTTGAATTTTGAACGGATTGCTACTTATGGACCTGAACAAGGGAGAAAAGGTAAAAAGGATCGAATTTTTTTAAGTTTTTGCGATTTAGACCTTGAAGATGAAGTTTTTTTGATTTTACGCTTTCACAATTTTTGTTCTTTATGACAAGAGCTGCAACTATCCCTCAGAAAGTAAATCAAAATTCCAAACGGTTTGCAAGATATGAGCAAAATTATCACTTTTTTGCAAAAATGACACCGAGGCCCCAAATCTTTGGGGGTCCATAAAACAAAGTGCGTGACTTTGGGCAAAACTGGGAGACACGGGTCTTTTTTTTTGGTCTTTTATCACGTAGTGGTGTCCGTATGTGGTTGTATTTGTTCGTGCTGCCCTGTGTTATAGAATGCCGGCAATCTTACGTCCGTTATTGACAATTATTAAAAATAAAGTTTTATATTGAGCAGTTGTAATCTTGGTATTACTTTTGGCAACAGCCGTTTATTTAAACAATTTCTATGACAGTTTTAACGAGTTTCTTTTATATTTTGTTAATATATTTATAGCAACTTTCTTAATGGAAATTTGTTCTCTATATTATATGTAAATAAATTTAACTCAATTTTAGACAGACTTTTATGTACAAAAGTACAGAATATTGTGGGAGTAAGATACAACATTTAAAAATGGGCAAAGCCATTACTTAAAGACGAAACAAGGGCGTTTACAAAAAGGCGAAACAAAAGTATTGTCGGTGTCGAACAACATTTGTAACATCGAAATGTTAAACCATAATAAAACGTTTAAAATGTTCACAAACAATTTATTTTAAAAATAAGTTTTAAAAAAATAGAAATTTTATTTTAATTAGAAGCTATTTTTTGTACTTGAATTTAAAGAATGTCATGAAAATAACTATTAGCTATACGTTATAGTAATTTTGTATTTTTTATCAAGTAATTTTTAACTTAAGTTACAACACATTGTATTTATTTTTGGTTATAAATAGTTGACAACGCTGTTGAATAGTCCAGACTCTAACGCTGTGTGTTGTTAGCATGTGTTCACTTTGATAGATTGCCCTACCCGTGCCCATTGATGTGAACACATCAAAAAGCAACAGATTTTCACTTCATGAAAACAATGATTACAAAATGCTGCTAGGTCCGTTTTCTCAGCGTGCATTCAATAAACATTGGAACGTTTACTCTGGTTTTAACAAGGGTGAATAGAGAGTCCTTGTCAACGCCGACAGCAAAGAGAGTATCCTTCTAACCCCATACCGTGTAACGGGTCCGCCATCTAACGTTTTTTTTTTTCAACTAGTGCTTATTTCGTGAATGGTAACACTTAGCTCATGTCTGATTTGACAGATAATTAGTTTTATCCTTCCGCTGAACGAATATGGTTGTGTATACGCTTGAACAACGCTAGGAAATATTTCGACATTACTTTGAAAATCATGGTAATGTTGCAGAATGTGGGCCTGCGATCGACTTACAGAAGATTTCGATTTTGCCAAAAAAAATCATATTTTCAGATGAAGCTCATTTTGATCTTGGCGGGTATGTAATCAAGCAAAATTGTCGCATTTGGGCCACAGAAAACCCGCACGCATACATTGAAAAGCCGATGCACCCAAAACCAGTCACTGTTTGGTGCGGATTTTGGTCCAGAGGCATAATTGGGCAATTTTTCTTCGAAAATGAGCAAGGCGATCGTTATCGGGCCATGTTGATCGAATTCTTGTTCACAAAAATTGAAGAGGAGTATATGGGCAACATTTGGTTTCAACAGGACGGCGCTACGTGCCACACAGCCGAAGCTACACTCGATGTTTTGCGCCCTGTTTTTGAAGATCGCATTATCAGCCGCAGAGCTGATGTCGTTTGGTCACCTCGGAGCTGCGATTTGACACGGTTGGACTATTATTTGTGGGGTGCCCTCAAAGATAAGTGTTACGCCGACAAGCCAGAGACATTTGACGCTTTGAAGGACAATATTCGTGAAGCCATTGGTGAAATACAGCTGCACACAATCGATAATGTGCTTAAAAATTCGATCGATCGTGTAGGCTACTGCATGGCCAGCCGAGGCAGCCATTTGAATGAAATTATTTTCCATTATTAACCGGAAGGATTGTACTTTCAAATAAAAAAAGAAATTTGAGATAATATTCAGTAGTTTTTTTTTATAGCATTTTCAAAAAAAAAAAATTATTTGGCGGACCCTTTAGAATGATTCATAGAAGGTACTAGCTTATAATGCGAGCACTTCAATGTCTTTATATAGATTACAAATTTAAAATATGCGGAAACCGATTTTAAATATTGAAAGCAAGATTGAATGTAATGCTATGTCTCAGGCCAGGGTTCTAGATACTCGTGCCATCCCTTGAACATCTTTTAAGATGCTCAGAATATATGTCTATATAACAACGCAAGTGAATCGATGCCACGTCTTAAAAATCAACAAAGTTAAATAGCTGCATTACATTTTTAATTTGATTACTTAGCATTTACAATTTAGCTTTAGATTTCTCTGATAGATTAGTCCCTCAATTTTCTTCTTATTTTTAATTGAAATGTCAGTTTATTATAATTGTGTGCTGTAACTATTCTTGTTTAATGAAAGCAATCCACAGCTAATCATTCAAGAGAACTTAAATGAAAATGTTGATGCATTTCTTTTATGCAATTACATCTAATCTAATCTTAAAAATATCCATATTCACAAGACTCGGATGTACATATGTATTGCGATGATTATAGACCATTCAGTTAAACTGGAAATTTCTTTCAGTTTCTTTGGATCTTCTCTTTGGTCAATCTTTGCTGGGACTCTTTTAGAAATTCCACAGCTTAAACGTGATTTGATTATTCGCTATCCATGCTAGAAGTTTTCACAACCACAGATATTAGATTTATGACAACCCCTGGTGTGGAAACATGATTCACCACACACCGAATGATTAAAAATAGAGAAATCTATATTTTGTTGTTGTTGTCTCTCTTTCTCTATGTCTTGTATTAACATAGACTGAGTGAGTGGCTCTATACTATGACTTTGAAATAGTTTAAAGCTTTTAAGTTTTTCATAATATGCTGAATATATATTCATATTTATATACATAAGATATGTATGAATTCAGCTTAAGCCTTTAAAGCAATTAAATTTGAGCGACGTTGCCCAGCTGGAAGCCAGGAAACTCTCGTTTAAAAATCGCATCTATACACTCGGTACTAAAGACGGACGTTTGCACTGATGCTACAGCTAATGTTGATGCTGATGCTGCGAGTGCGGGAAGTTGTCTCTAGACTAGACTAGACATTTAACTACGCCAATTTCATTATCATATTGTTTTTTTTTTGTGTTCTTTTTGCTAGAGGTTTTTGTTTTTGGATTTTTGTAAGCGCCAAGTTACACTTGGAAGATTTGCACTGCCTGCCGGGCATCAGTAGTCAGTGTCCGTTCAATAAACATCGACAATCATTTATCACAACGATGATCATAATACAAGTAATAATGTTGACTACAATTCTGATCGTCATTAAGATCATAATTACTATATGACAGCATGGGGATGTAAATATGTGTTATTGAGGCCGCGTCCGCAGGAAATATTTACATATACGCCGTGGGTACTAGGGATTTCAAAATTGAATCCGCACAACCAGGGATGTTTGCATAGTTGTCTACTGGTTTTCTACGACAGCTCTTGGTTACCGGTTCAACACGTATCTACTAGACAGCACACGCTGAAAAAAACGACCTCTGTAACATTTTCTCCCAAATGTATTCTGCAGGAACCATGTATATGTTTGGAACACACTTCAAACATTTCTATGTTTACAAGTCCCAAACACAGGTGTATTTAAATGCTAACATTAGCATGTTTACTGACAAACATCCATTTACTTACGTGAAAGCATTCGCGTGTTTCTCCGCAAACATCCATGTACTTACGTGGAAACATAATAATATTTAGAAACGAATTATTCTTTCTTTATTTATTATAATTAATTTTATCAATATATATCCACATTTACAAATAATTAATACCAAAAATTAAAAGATTTAAATGATTTGAACATTTACTTGGATTGAATGCATTATTTGATTTGGTTTGAATCTGCTGCTCTTTCTTTCTTCTTTGTTGTCTCTCACGTTATTGGTTTCAGAAGGTTTTGAACTATGAGTTGGTCATCACTATGCGTTGGTACACGAACAATATACTTATATACAAATCTAGTTCATGCAACACAAGCGTGTATTAATTCCTTGTGTTTTTTTAATTATATTTTACAAATGGTCCGCCATTCCGATTTTCAGTAAAGGCTCCGGCAGAAAGAGGGATTCACGTTGTTGCCCTCTCCAGTTTCTTTCCTCAAAATCGTTTCTCACTTAGGTAGCACACATAAATATATGCGAAACATATACACAAAAATCAAAGCAACATCACAAACCATTTAACCGTCCCAGCGTTTGTTTATTCTTCTTTCACTGATCAAGCTCTTTAGATATCATCTGTCCCATGAACCATTGACGACTGAATACATGACATTAAAACGTACACACATCACACACATTCAGGAATATTTACGAATCACTCACTAAGCGTGTTTTGGTTACACCGCTTGCTTATATCGGGTGTTTTTTTAGGGGTATAGAACTTCGAATTGAAATAAAACACAAGAAAATCGTTTTAATGTCCATCAATTTGGCTTTATTGGAAGGATAATTTTATGCCATTAATGTTTAAATATGATTTCGGGCATGTGGCCGCCGCGGCTGGCTCGAATATAGCCAATTCTACAGGTCCAATTTTCAACCACTTTTTCGAGCATATGGGGCCGTATGTCGGCAATAACGCCACGAATGTTGGCTTCCAATTCCCCTAACGTTTCTGGTTTGTTGGCGTAGACGAGCGACTTCACATATCCCCAAAGAAAATAATCCAATGGTGTCAAATCACACGATCTTGGTGGCCAATTGACAGGTCCATTCCGCGAAATTATGCGCTCATCGAATGTTTCCTTCAATAAATCGATTGTGACGTGCGCTGTGTGGCATGTAGCGCCGTCTTGTTGGAACCACAACTCATTCACATTCATGCCATCCAATTCGGGAACAAAATAGTCGGTTATCATGGCTCTATACCGGTCTCCATTAACGGTAACTGCCTCTCCAGCATTATTTCGGAAGAAGTATGACCCAATGACTCCACCAGCCCATAGAGCACACCAAACAGTCAGTTTTTGTGGATGTAATGGCGTCTCAAGGGTCTCATGTGGATTCTCTTCACTCCAAATGCGGCAATTTTGCTTGTTGACGTAGCCATTCAACCAAAAATGAGCCTCATCACTGAACAAAATTTTGCCATGAAAATGGACGGAGCTTGCGGTAAACTTCGCGAACTGAACCATTATTTTCGAAATAAATTTGCACGATTTGCAAGCGTTGTTCTTTTGTCAACCTGTTCATGATGAAATGGCAAACCAAACTGAACATAAATGACATTAGAGTTGCTAGTTTTATCTCTATTCGAAAAACAAACCTCTAAAAAAAACATTTTTTCGAAACGATACATTCGCTTGTTTTGTATGAAGCACTTAGCGAGAACTTACCAACGGAAATTATTTTCGCTAAGTTTAAACAAATGTTTTTTGACATCTTTTACCGTCTTCAACCCTTATTCATATTTTTGAATAAAATGACTTATCGCTAAATTGCCGTTTTCTTTGCAACCTAGCAAGCGACAATCGCTTGGTTGTAACCAAAACACGACTACTGAGAGCATAATGCAAAAGTATAGATACACACACTCAAAAAAATTGTAGCTACATGGGCTATATTTTCTTCACGCTAAATGCTATAAAAAACGGGATAGTAGATTTTTATTACTGCATCTGCTATATTTTCTACGAAA
Organism: Phaonia tiefii; assembly: GCA_963931995.1. Taxonomy (NCBI): domain Eukaryota; kingdom Metazoa; phylum Arthropoda; class Insecta; order Diptera; family Muscidae; genus Phaonia; species Phaonia tiefii. The sequence continues at coordinate 53,558,355 of OZ008367.1, forward strand.
CTTTAATATCTGTTATTGTTATAATTTAATGTAACTCGTGTTTCACCAATAGCAGTTTACGCTACGCTTCCTCATAGTTTTTGCTATATGAACATAATATCTACAGATATAAAATATAGCTAGTCTTGCTATAGCATTTGGCGCACTTGTCTATATGCCATATTATATACTGATTCGAGATGTAGCTACTACTGCTATAGCATTTGGCATACTATTCTATATGACCATATTATGTACTGATTCGAGATGTAGCTACTACTGCTATAGCATTTGGAATACTTGTCTATATGACCATATTATGTACTGATTAGAAATATAGCTACTACTGCTATATTTTCAGCACTGCATAGTGTACACTATTGCGCCAGTTGCTATGTATGTAGTCTAGCTATAATAAAATATAAGAGATTAACGCTAATTTAAACACAACAATATTGATTGCTTAAAAATATTTATTTTTATTTTGTAATAAATGTGCCGCGTACTTTAACATTTTTTGTACAAATTACTACAATTCATTGCACTGAAAACCACTACACAGATGTCGATCAGTTGTTTTCTTCCCAAATTAACTTCATTTTATTTCAATTTAAACAAAGTTACCTTCAAAAATGTCTATAAGTGAGGATAATCCCCATTTACTTAATTTATTTCTCACAAAATTCTCCATTATAAAAAGGTTGTCACTCACTTCACAATAGCTTCACAAATAAAGGATGAAATCAGACGCTAGAAGATGTAAGGGAGCATGGCGAAAATAACAACACTGCTAGCCAGTGATGGTATTTTTGAAATGTATATATTGTACCACGGCGGCAACCAAATTGTACCAAAAAGGCTCCAATTGTGCCAAACCAAAGCATACATTTTCAAAGGAATTAGTTTTTTTATTTATTAAGAACAAAAAAAGGAATTAAAGTTTATATAGCATATACATTCATTTATACGTTCATGAATCTGTATTTTATTTATAAAAAATCAATTAAATTCAACGAGAATTGAGAGAAGTTTATTTGAAAGTAAAATGTATTCATTCTTTAATTCATTGATTTTGGAAAATAGTTTTTGACATTCTCTTTGACTAATAACATATGTTGATGGGAAATATTATTTTGAGATATAAAAACTGTAACGGCTGCGCCACAGAATTTTTTTTTTTTTCAAATGCAAGCCGGCTATCAATTACAGTCATTAACCAATTTCAACTACTTTTTTCCAAATTTATCTATTTTGCCCGTTAATGTTGTACTAAATAGCAAAGAATATCTAAAGAGTATCTAAAGAATATCTTATAGCTTGCCTTTGAGCACAATCCATCTGACAAGTATTGGAAAAAATTCAAAGAGAAGATGAATACATTTACACGAACATTCACATCAAAGGTGAAGATTTAATCGATGTGCAACATATCATGAATTCTGTACCAAGAAATTGGCGAGAGTACCATAGTTCAGTTTTAGAGAATTTGAAACTGTACTAAAAAAGTATTGAGAGTATCACGGTACCATTCAGAGTTCAATTGTACCACAAATAGTACAATTGTACCACTTTTTGCATCACTGCTGCCAGCTATAGCAAATACCACATTAGCTACTTATAAATAAGCTCAATGCTATGAAATTCATTTACTCATTATAGCTGCATATGCTCCGCAAATCGCCGCTGATGCATTAAAATCATTCACCTGCGGCTATGTTCATTTCCTAAAAAAATACAGCTATTTTGGCTATATTTGATATAAATCAAGACATTTCACTAGCTGAAATTAATATAAAATTTACCAAATGCAGTAATAACACCGTTGCTATAGTTTATAGCAAACAAGTAGTAATTCCGTTTTTTGAGTGCACTCACAAGATTTACACTCTCGTTGCCTCCATTTTATTTTCTTGCTCACGGGAGAGCATAAACAGTGCAACAAATACGGCTGTGTTTGTACCACAAACACAGATATAATTAAGTCGCAAACACATATGTTACAACAAATTACATACAACATAGTAATATTTAATAGCAAACACAATGCGTTTGGACACTACTATATTATATTTGCGACAAGCTCCAAACACATGTTATATTTGCAACCAAACAACAAAAAACGTCAGCTTTTTCAGCGTGTAGAAATAAGCTACTATCTTTCAAAGTCATATTATATTCGATTTCATCTTTGTTTCTGATGTCTCGTTGTCACACAGTCCCGATACTTGTAGCAACAGCACTCTGCAAACAATTTGGAAGATTGTGGGCGATTCTTGTGTTGGCGCGAAGATTCTACGATTATTCAATCATAATAGGAAGAATGTCTAATATCTAAAATTTATCCAACAACAATTAGAAATAAATATTTTACCAAATACAACTTTACTGGTCGCCGGTGGTGCAATGTTTAGTGTGCACCTTAAATTTCCTTCGGCGAGTATCGAGTATTTAGCCATGAAAAAGCTTCTCAAAATACCTTTTGGAATCGATGTAAAAACTGTAGGTCCCAAATGTTGAAAAAATATTCTCCCAAACATATTCTGGAAGAACCACGCATATGTTTGGAACACACTCCAAACATTCATATGTTTGCAAGCCCCAAACTCACTTGTATTTAAATGCTCAAACATGTAATATGGAATAGCAAACACAATGTGTTTGAACATAAGTATATTATATTTGCGACAAGCTCCGAACACACATTATGTTTGCATCCAAACAACAACGACAGATTTTCCGCGTGCAATCAGTGAGTATAAAACTAGAAAGCGCACAGCTGACTGGTTGTGAGAAGCTCTCCCCATTGCTGACACAAATTAGATACACTTCCTTCTTGGGATGTTATGGGAAACCATTTATTTATTTATTTGCTAAATAAAAAATAAAATAGAAAAAATTTACCCTGGACGGAATTTTAGCACGGGCTTCTCCGGTTTCTAGCCGCTACGGTAACTACCGCACTTTAAAATTTAACTAATTTTGAGTTAAATTGAAATAAAGCTGAGGAAAATTTAACTTCGTATGCCCTATTCTGGCAGGGTTACAAAACTCACCATGGTAACTATTTGACAGCAATGTGACAATTGTCACAGATAGGTATTCTGACACATTTTTTTTGCTGACAAAAGTATCAAATACTATTACCAGCCAAAGAGGAGGTAACAGCGCGTGGCAGCAGTGTTGTTTGCCGGAAAGTTGAAAAACTTTTTATAACTCTACAATTAAATAATAAAAGTGTATACGGGAAAAACTAAATAGTATATTTTTTACCAAAATGACGAGAGGGCATAAATACATGGAGGAAAGACTTTTGTTACTTTGTACTATGGACATGGAGCAGAAAGAAAAATGGACTTGCTTAAGTGTTAGAAAGATTGAAAAAGCGCTAAATGTATTTCAAAATTTTGAACGTAAATATCTCCAGGCTTTCAAGAGATATTGGTGAGTATTATGCCTTAAAAAAAGGATAAGGTCTTATCTATTATCGTAGCCTACCAAAAAAATGCGTATAATTGGGCATTTTGTTTGAAAAAATAAATTGTTATCAGTAAACTGAAGTTAAAGGTCGTAGTTTTAATTAGCTCCCCAATGGGTTAATAAAACTAAATATGTTTACGCTCTGATTTATAGACCTTAGAAATACCTTTGCAATGATACCCATTTCAACTAGATCGGATTATAAATACCTGAGATATCAGCGATTATATACTCAAATTTTCAAAGCCTATATCTCAAGAAGCTGGGTCGTTCGCGGGGGAAGAAATACTTTTTGAACTCTGCGCAGAAGCTTCTGTCGTTGGCAAAATTTTGGTGTAGATCAGAGAGTAGGTGCTAAAGTAAATTTCGTTTATACTTCTATTTACCGTGGATGCTTACGTGTATTCTTTCTGCTTGGCATCTGTGGGTGGCCCTTGAGGAAGGCAATATAGCATTCCAGCTGTGCCTTTGCGGTGCGCTGAAATTTCCTAAGTTATAATGTATTAATTTTAATTCAATAACACATACATAAATATATTAAATACTTTTCCTTTTTCCCCGCTTTCAATTTGTACAGAAGGCCATATGTTTTTGTTTTGTTTTCTCTGCTTTTGACAACATGTTATTGTGAGGTGAATTATATGTTACGAGGTGAATTTGTCGTTGCCACTGTGTTGCCAGAATACCAGATACAAACAATGTTGACAACTTTGTAACAATTTTGTGGTTACAATTTGATTGTTGCCAAATCCACAGAAGAGGGGTGTAAATGTGTCGATTTGTATTGGATGTGTCCGAAGGGCGTGGACCTAATACCCATGTCAATCCCAAACTAAGTTTTGACAAATAATAATCAGTGGCAAAATGTCATTGTGATCGGTAAATATTTGCGACAGTTATCGTGTCGACCAGACAAACAGGCAGACGGGTATCACTTAATTGTCTTAAAATGTCCTGAAACGAATTTGGTCCAAAGGTAGCTAGGGTTCAGTATGACGCCGTGAATGCGTTACACTATTTTTCGTATCAAATAAGACGTCATATCTGACCATGTTCGAGTGTTTCAGTACCCGAAAATTTGTCCCAGAAAATGATTTAAGTGATGGATCGAGGATAGACTAGAGTGAGACCCAGGTTCGGTAGCGGCGAAACCCAACAAATTGGGTTATTTTTTGTCGGTAATATTGTATTTCAATACACTGGCCAAGCTTCTCAATCACCAGTAAGTGCAGCTGAAATTTAAAATAAAACAAACAAATATATAATTTGTATTTCCCTGTTGGAAGGAACATTTTTAAACACTTCCGATACAAACACTACCAAATGTCCTATTGCATACTGACGTTACAAAAAATAAGTAATTTATGTGATTTTAACAATGTGTCATGTCAGACAGACCGTTCAAATACACCTAGGCCCTGTTTATGTGTATGGGCGACCACATACGAAGCAATTAAATTAGTTACGATTACAATCACGTCATGTCAAATTTTTAAATGTGAAATTACTTAAACCATGATTCTGGCTGTTGGTATGTACTTTTTTGCATCTCAACGGTCCGAAACTAAAGAGTTTCATTTTATTACTTTCATAAGTATCTGCTCTTAGAGTCTTTCTTTCTTTCTAGACATTAACGCTGTCAATTTTTGAAAGCGTAATAAATCAAGCACTTGTCCCAAATAAAGTGTCCGTCCTTGTGTTAATCTGTCCGTCTAGCTGGCTGTCGCAATGTGCCTGCACATTTGCCTAGTTGTCTGTCCGTCACTCGTTACAACTTTGTATCCAGCAATGGAATGTCTTTCATTTATGTTGCTTAAAATTGTAGTGTCTTCTTGGGACATTTCATACGTGTTTGTGCGGCCATTGCTTACACTCTTTACATTTTGCTCCGTAATCCGTTGTCGTGTAGTGCTTTTGTTTTATGGATCTTTGGGGCTGCTTCGCCTATCGTGTTTGTAGGTGCCAATCTGTTTAGTTGGCGCATAATAAATATGATCTTACTTAGATTCGTTCAGACTAATTAGTCACTGTGGTTGTCGCCTTTCCGTTTGTATGTCAACTGTGAAGTTATCGCAAAATAAAAATATTACTTTTTTCCGTATTTTGATTATGTTGTAATTTAGTTATGCACGACGTGACACATATTTTGCACGTTCTTTTTTTTTGAGAGTGTATCTAATTTGTGTCAGCAATCGAAATAAAATGAATAGTTATTGAAGTGTCAATAAAGTTATAACAAATACACAGTGCAACACCAAATTTTGGTGTGAACAATATGTAAATAGGGGTTTATAGGCCATATCGGATATTGGAAATTTATAACCAGCAAGAGTGTTGGCCGCCGGTGGTCCAATAGTAGTGTTTACGGCTCTTGTGCAGCAGAACGTGGGTTCGACCCGTGCTCTGACCACCTTACATTTCTTTCGACGGCGGTCACCTGGCTTTGTGATGGCGACACTATCGAGTATTTAGCGATGAAAAACTTCTCAAAATACCGTTCGGAACCTGTGTGAAACTGTAGGTCCCAATAAGTGAGTGTAAAACTAGAACGCCCACAGCTCACTGGTTTGTGAAAAGCTATCTTTAATCACTTCATGGGATGTAACAGGAAACCATTTTTTTTCCTATAGAGTTTGAATCTGATCAAATTTTTAGTACTAGTAAGCTCTTCGCTTGCATTCTTTTCTTCTTTTCAATCCCTTCGTAGGTTGTCGTTGTATTTTTTTTAAAGAAATAGTTTTAAGTTCTTTTGCAATCCCTTTAACATGTTTTACAGAAATATACGTAAGACATTTAAGTCCGGAAAAATATTCTTACCCCATTAACAGCCCTAATCTGGCAGGTCATAGATAAATAAAAACCACCGATGACTCATTTGCTTAATCACCATTTTCAGCAGAGGGCACATGCTGTTTCCGTACAGCCATTTTCCACTCGGATACGACCCTAATTTTTATTTCGATTCTCTTCTTTAAATTTGAAAATCGAATATAAATAATAGTAAAGGATATCGCTTTCGATATATGTTCACAATACAAAGGGCAAAGAAGCATGGCTATATAGTTTTTTCAATAGTTTTTGTTTCCCGGGGAAATTTGCCCATATCCACCACACCGGCGCCATCTAGAAAATTTCCCTTTACTTTCAAATCCACCACTTATCTTACACAATCTATGCTTTTTTTATTTATCTATGGGCAGGGTTACAAAAGTCGACACGTTTACTATTTCACAGCAATGTGGCAATTGTCACAAATCGGTATTCTGACACATTTTTTGGTGATAAAAGTATCAAAAACTCTTACCTGCTAAAGAGGAGATAACACCGCGTTACAGCTGTTTTGTTTGACGGGAAGTTGAGACATAAACATTTTATAAATTCTACAAGTAAATAATAAAAGTGTACACGGGTAAAACTAAATAATATATTATTTACCAAAACGACAAGAGGACATAATTAAATGGGAGAAGGACGTTTGTTACTTTGTGCTATGGAAATGGAGCAGAAAGAAGAAGTGACTTGTTTTTGTGTTAGAAAGATTGAAAAAGTTAGAAAGATGGAAAATGTTGACCGTAAATATCTCCGGTCTTTGAAGAGTTATTTGTGGGTATTATACCTTAAAAAAAAGGTTAAGGTCTTATCTTTTTTCCCGAAAATATCATTTTATCAAGAGAGGTACCTCTTTTATTAAAGCTAATTAAAAAAAAGTACTATTTTTCAGAAAAAGTACTTTCTGGAAGAAAACGCCATAAGAGTATGAATTTTTTTGTACAAAGAAGTACTTTTTTTAAAAACAGGTTAAAGAAGTGGTACTCATTTGAGGAAAAGGTTATTTTTTTCAGAAAATTTACTTATTTTTCGAATAGAAAAGGAAAGGTATTGTTTTATTTTTAAGATAAGGTACTTTTAAATAAAGGAATTTTAGTAAGAAAGGGTATTTTTTTTTGTAAAAAGAGAATGTATTTTTTTAAAAAGGGGTTTTTTAAGAAATGGGCATTTTTTTTAGAAATGGTCCGTTTTTCGAGCATAGGTATATTTTTAAAAAGGTACTCTTTAAAGAAAAGGTAGTTTTTTAAGAAAAGACAATTTGATGTAAGAAAATGTACTTTATAAGAAAATACTTTGTTTTAGGCAAAGGTACTTTTTGAAAGAAAATTTAATTTTCTTTTTAAGGTAGTTTTTAAGAAAAGGTATAAGTACTTTTGTTTAAGAATATGAATTGGTCTTTTTTTTTTGAGAAAATTTATTTTTTTTAAGAAAATACACCTATTTAGGGAAATTTTCTTTTTTTTAAATTTCTATCACTTTGGCTTTTCTAAATTTACTTTTTATTGGGTTCAAAACTACAATATACGAGGTTGAATTTTACGTTTCGGAATTAGAGAACAAAAACAAATATTAATCATCGAAAATCACTTTATTGTTTTTCAAAATATTCCCCATGATGATTTACACACTTTTGCATGCGTTTGAACCAATTGTCGAAACACTTTTGCCACTCTGATTGAGGTATCTTCAAAACATGCAGTCTGAATGCAGCAACCGCGTCTTCAGGTGTTGAAAAACGTTGACGTTGTTTTTTACGTACGACAATAAAAAGAAGTCATTCGGTGCCAAGTCAGGACTATACGGCGGATGACCCATCAAATCGTTGATTTGGGTGCTCAAAAATGCAGTTTTTTCAGCCGATGTGTGAGAGCTCGCATTGTCGTGGTGAAGAGTGATTCGTCTTCGGCGGTTGGTTTTCCTGATTTCTTGGAAGACGACTGGCAAACAAATGGTTGTGTACCACTTAGAAGTCACTATTCTGCGGTGCTCTAGTGGTACGGTTGCGACATGTCCGGTTTTTCCAAAAAAAATAGGCGACTATTTGCTTGGAAGTGCTTCGGGCTCGAACAACTTCTGTTGCATTTGACTCATCTTGAAACACCCATACAGTTGACTGCTGTTTACTTTCGGGCTCATACGCGTAAAACCAGGATTCATCACCTGTGACGATGTCATAGACGTGTTTCGAAGCACCGCGATCATATTTTTGGAGCATTTCTTTCGACCAATCGACACGAGCCTTTTTTTGAGCGATTGACAAATTGTGTGGGATCCAACGCGAACAAATTATTTTGACAGTCAAACGTTTATGCAATATTGAATGTATGCTGGTCCCACTAATGCCTAAGGTTGTGTCTCAATCTGACGATGTTGCAAAATCAGTTCGCGCACAACATCAATGGTTTTCGGAACAACAGCTGATTTTGGACGACCTTCACGAAATTCGTCTTGGAGTGAACTACGACCGCGATTGAATTCACCATACCATCGATAAACACTGGTCCTTCATGGAGCTTCATCTCCAAAAATTGAATTAAGTTCACTGTTGCTGAGTTAATCCACGTCGAAAGTTGTAAAAAATAATCGCACGAAAATGTTCACGATTTAATTCCATTTTTGGGCCAAGATTAATCTTTTAAGTTACTGTAAACAACACAAATAGCGCTCGTATGTCAAAACGTTCTGAGTACGCATAACCTCAAAAATGTCCAACTTGACGATAGAGCTGTCAGTTGCCAGATTGCACCACTAGGGTTGCCAAGTCCCGAAACATAAAATTCAACCCTCTATGCTAAATATTGGCATAGTTAAATAAAAAACCATAGATGGTGAAGATAAGTGGTGGATTTTAAAGTAAAGGGAAATTTTCTACATGGCGCCGGAGTGGTGGATATTGGCAAATTTCCCTGGAAACAACAACGATTGAAAAAACCAAGCATTTTTGTCTTTTGTATTACTAACTAATATCAAAAGCGATATGCTGTTCTAGTATTTATATTCTATTTTCAAACCTAAAGAATAGAATTGAAATAAAAATGATTTTTGAGTGCTTTTTCGTCGCATCCGAGTGAAAAATGGTAGCACGGAAACAGCATGTGCCCTGTGGTGGAAATGGTTATTAAGTGATTGTTGCTGAGCGAGAAGTAGCAACACAAATGAACCATCTATGGTTTTTATTTATCTATGATACTGGTTACATACAGGCTCCACCTAAAAAAGTGCCCATTAAACAAGGAATTTCCCAACAAAAGCAAAAACACCCAACATAGGTGATAATTCTGGGTTATAGCATAATAGTGTAAAAAAAATTTTTTATTTTTTTTTTCATTTAGCCCTCATCCCGTAACGTGCGATGAGGAACTTCGTTCCAAAATAAAAAATAAGTCCGTGACTTTTCGAACTTCCCTCGTAGTTATATGAAACGCAACACTGCTCCCATCAAGTACCACCTGTTAATAGGCTACTGTCAAATTTTGAGCAAGTTCCGTCATTTACTTTGCGTTCAACAGCTGTTCAAAACATACAGCATCATGCATTTTTTTAAAAATGGAAAAAAGTGAATTTCGAGGGCTCATTAAACATAGAGAGGGACTCTGCACCATTGATTTCAATGGTAAAAAAAGTGGTTTACTGACTTTCGTTATGGTCGCAAAAGTACAAATGAGGCTAAACGTTCTGGGCGGCCAATTGAGGTCAATACACCCGAAAAATGTCGACCAAATCCCTGATATGGTGTTGGCCGATCGAAGAGTAACAGTGCGTGAGATTGTTGATGCCATAGACATTTCATATGGCAGTGTGGTTTCGATTTTAAATGGTCAGTTGGGTTTAAGAAAGCTGTCTGTCAGATGGCTGCCGCGTTTGCTCTCAATTGACCATAAACGTAATCGTGTGACAACTTCAAAGGATTGTTTGGAGTTGTTTAATTGGTCTACGATTTGGTACTCCATCCGCCATATTCTCCGGATTTTGCCCCCAGTGACTATTTCCTATTTCCAATCCTAAAGATATGGCTCGGTGGAAAGAGATTTAGCTCCAACGATGATATTAGTGATCAAACTAATGCCTATTTTATGGACCGCGAAAAATTGTATTTTTTTGGAAAGGATACAAAAATTGGAGAAATGATGGGATACACAAACTGGAGACTAAGTGTATTGAGCTAAAAGTAGATTATGTTGAAAAATAAATTTTTTTATTGCAAACAAAACTGTGTTTCACTCAAAAAGTTACGGACTTATTGATCCGCTCTCTATACATTTTATTTGATATATGTATATATTAGGATGAATTTTGCAATATTTTTATTTTTTAAAATGTAGAGATATAGAATGATCTTGAGCTTGAATAAATAAAACAAAATAGTTAAAATTAGTTTATTTAGACAAAAGCTAGCTTTAAAATTTTGTCAAAAAATGCTTGAAGGTCTTGTATATTGAATGCAATGAATTTTTGATATGAAAACAAACCAATTAGGCGAACATGTGTTTCAAAATTATTTCACTCATTCAATACAGCAATCGATTACATATACAGCAATTTTCTCTATGCTGCAGATTCTCTAACTCTAACTGTGTTGAACAAACTTAAGTCTTCCCCTTTAAAACAATTGAGATCTCACGTTTTTGCCTTCTGTTTTTTCGATATTTGTTAAATCTCTTAAATCGAAACGTCACCTTAGTAAAAAATAACAGCACATTAGCACTTACAGAAACAGATATCTTTTTGTGATGTTGTTGTTTTTGTTGTTTGCCAACTAATTTGAAGTTTAGCTTTAAAATGTTACCCATTAATACAAAATACTAAACAAGCTACTGTTAAATGTCTTTGTGTCATTGGCTGAAACAAATTGAGAAAATAATTTAACCCTAAGTTTAACCTTCTTTTGTAAGTTGTCTCAAAACTATTTAAAAGATCCCGCCTTTTTTCATTGGTTTCTTTCACCCGTTTCTTTGTTGCATTTATACTAATGTTTTCTATTTAATTTTTTCTTTTTCTTTTAGAAATCGTTTACGTTGATACTTCAGGCGCTGGATATGTACAACACATCGTATCCAGGTACGTAAAAAAAAGCAAGAAGGAAATTCATTGAAGGGCCAGTTGTAGAGTAATTATTAAGCTTTCGATGTGTATAAGAAAACATTGAATAGGAACTAAGTTGTGAATCGGCTTCAAAACTTCCATTATAGTCTGTTAGTTAACGAGGAATCAAGGCAACAACTTTTTATATCTAAAAAAAATACTAATTATAAACACAGGGATTAACTTTTAGAAACTATTTTCAGGAATATAAAATACAATTATTTTCTGGTATTTCAACCTTAGTTTCTAGGATTTAATAGGACCTTTCCGGTTTAATCCCAGCAAACTGCTACTAGAATAAAACCTGTTGCTTTTTTAAAATTTATTCAAAAAATCCTCTCAAAAAAAAACTGTTCCGAACCGGTGTAAGTAAACCTGTAGCTCTCGATCTGTAAGGGTAAAACTTGAAAACCTCCAACTCACTGATTGTAAGAAGCCATCATCAGATGTTATGGGGAAATATTAATTTATCTATTTTGTAAAGCAGACGTTGATTTTTTTGGAAAAACTCGTCGGTTTTCGAGATATCATAGTACAATTACCCACAAAAATAGTAATTGTGATTTCAGGAAGACTGATTCATCGTTGGTGCACGAATTAGTCACTTGTACCACTAATTAGCCAATTGCCACATATATGATTTTAATTAAGTTTAGATCCCAGGGCCTGACTGACTACTGTCGCCGCAGTATTAATGTCCTAATGCCGACATATGTCGAAATGATGTGGAGTGAACACTTTTCAGTACTACTCCACTCAGATTCTACCACAGATTCTAATGATTGTAGAAGACAGTGTAGAATTTAAAAATTAAAATTGTATTAAATGCAAAATTAATATGTTCGAGCGTGTGGTCGTTTTTTTTTAAATAATTTTATTCTTCAATATTTCGCTGCGCTTTGGATAGCATCGTCAGGAAATTAGACACAATTACACTGTGTGTAAGTTTTTAACTCATGGAAATATAACCATATACGGACACCACTACGTGATAAACGACCAAACAAAAGACCCGTCTCTCCCAGTTTTGCCCAACGTCATGGACTTTTATTTATGGGCCCCCAAAGATTTGGGGCCTCGGTGTGATTCTTGCAAAAAAGTGATAATTTTGTCAGGGTCATATCTTGCAATTCATTCGGAATTATGAATTACTCTCTGAGGGAACGTTGTAGACCTTGTCATAGAGAATAAAAATTGTCAACATGTAAAATCAAAAAAAACTTTAAAAAGTTGGATTTTTTTTACCTTTTTTCCCATAGGTAGCAAACCGTTCAAAATTCTCAATTCTCAAAGATTTTGACCTTGAAGATGAATTGTTTTTGATTTTACATGTTCACAATTGTTGTTCTTTATGGCGAGGGCTATAACTTTGCCTCAGAAAGTAAATCAAAATTCCAAACGGTTTGCGAGATATGAGCCTTACAAAATTTTCCCTTTTTTGCAAACCAAAAAGTGCATGACTTTGGGTAAAACTGGGAGACACGGGTCTTTTTTTTTGGTCTTTTATCACGTAGTGGTATCCGTATATAGTTATATTTTTCGTGTTGCACTGTGTTATTATAAAATTTGAATTTGATTTTCGAATTTAAATAAGTTTAGTATAAATTTCACCAAAACTTTTAAATTTTATATAAAACACGCATTCTAAATTGGAATATGATATAATTGTTTTATTTAAAATTAAAACGTAATTGTCATATTAAAATAGAGTTCTGATATTTTGGGTTTTAAATATGAATAAGTATATGAAATTATCGCTAAACAAATGTATTGTATGTGCTACATGTGCAAAAAAACCGAATACACCCGTTTCCACCAGTTTTATATTTTAAACACCGAAAACCGGTTTCTTGAAAACATGATTTTTCGCACAAACCGAATACCGGTTTCTTGAAAACTTTATTTTTCGAACAAACCGAAAACCGGTTTTTTGAAAACTTGATCTTTCGAACAAACCGAAAACCGGTTTCTAAAAAATTACGGTTTTTCGGACACTCTAGACAAGGCTATACACTTTCGTGCAATCTTCTCAACATCTTAATGGAGATAATAATGAGAAAAGCTACAGTAAATACGAACAAGACCATTAACACAAAAAGCCATATATCATTGGACGAAATTTGCGAGAGGTTACAGCAGTAAATCAGCCACAGATAAATTTGCTCTGTATCCTACCTGTACAATTCTAGGTGCCAAAAACCCCAGAAAATGTGAATCATTTACATTTGAGTACCCACACATGAATATTTGTATGGGTTTAAGATTTCCGTGGTATGTGTTCCGAATTAAACTGAAATTTGTTCGTCGTAACCAATTCTGTTATTGGAACTGAATTAATGCCAGATTCGGTCGTTGCAATCAAATTAATGAAAAACTCTGTTGATGCAACGTAAATACTTCGAAATTCGGCTGCTGCCACCTATCCGATTATCAAGTGAGGTTGCTCCAACCGAATTTTAGTTGTGGCGACTGAATTCAGTTGTGGCAACCGTATTTCGGTTGTTACCAATACAATTCAGTGGCTACAACTGAATTTTTATCTGCTACAACTTCTTTTCAAGCAAGTAATTCGGTGAGTGTGGGATCGAAAGGCAAAAGTAGTGTGAAGCTGTCAATATCCGCTGTAATAGTCGATTGAGTCACAATCAACTGCATGCAATCCAGTGCCTAGAAGTGTTCTTAAGACCGTTCTCGTGCCAGCAATACATCAGTGTTGACAACTATGGCTGCTCGTGGTGCAATGGTAAAGTGCCTATATCCAACCTGTTAATCGGAAATATCCCAATCGAGCCCCTAGATCTATCTCGTGTATCTCAGTGAGGTTGTGTAGGAAGAGACGACCTATAGTCTTTAGGCGTCTATTCATTAGAGCCGGAGTGGTCATTGTTTGGAAGATTGAGTCGTCGTGTGTTATTACCGATTGCCCTGTGCCCAGTCAGCAGGGCAATTTGCCTTGATATGTTCCCCCGATTTTGGCTAATCAGGGAGTTATTCCGTTGAATGTTATAGTACAAGTTCGGCGCAGGCTTCCTTGATGGCCAGTACCTTCGCTTGGGAACCGTTGCAATTTTCTGGGAGTTCGAATGATAATTTAAGGCTTGCATCTTCGGAGAAGACACCCAAGCCGGTTCCAGATTCCATTTTGGATCCGTCCGTAAATTTTTTGGTGTCAAAACTTGTCAGTGGTTCCCCTTTATCCCACTCTATTCTTCTCTATTCTATTCTTCTGCGAAAATCTAATAGGTTATCGAACGTCAATGAGTATTCTCGCATGTAGTATTCTCGCATGTCCATATGCGTTGCTTTTTCAGATTAAAAAAAATGATTTCCCGTTACATCCCATGTAGGAATTAGGGAGAGCTTCTCGCAGTCAGTGAGCTGTGCGCGTTCAAGTTTTACACTCACTGATTGGGATATATAGTTTTACACCAATTCCGAAAGGTATTATGAGAAGCTTTTTCATGGCTAAATACTCGATAGTGTCTCCGTCACTAAGCGAGGTGGCCGTCGTCGAAAGAAATTTAAGGTGGTCAGAGTAGGGATCGAACCCACGTTCTCATGCACTAGAGCCGCGCACACAACCAACGCACCATTCAGATTCCAAGATCATTTAGTCGGGTAGTGCTCCAGGCCGCTCTAACTGTTATGTGAAGGTCAATTGGTACAATATGAAGCATTGCATTAAGTACTGCAGCTGGACACGTCTTCATTGTCCCTGTTATGCCGATGCATTCTGATCTCTGTACTCTATACAACAGTTTCATGGTCCCGTAGGAGCGTATAGGAATGATACCATTGCCCCGTAGGAGCGTATAGGAATGATTAGTATGCATCCATAGCACCATTTTCGGTCGGAAACAGCATCGGCTCCCGAATATTTTCCGACAAGCGTAGTACGCAACAGTTGCTTTCTCTGCGCGGTGCTCTATGTTACGCTTCCAGGATAGTTTAGGATCTTGAGTCACGCCCAAGTACTTGGCGTGAGTTTATAGGGGAACCTCTATTCCACTTAGACGAGGACGATTAAACTTTAGTATCTTGGTTTTCGTGGTAAAAATCATGACCTCAATTTTCCCTGGATTCACTCCAAGACCACTCCTACTGGCCCAGTCGTTAAGTGATTTCAAGGCCCCATTCATAATTTCGCTCAACACGGATGGGAACAAACCGGACGCCATTCTAACCACGTCATCCGCATACGCCACGGTTTTGATCTTCATATTGTCCAGTTGTATGTAGTAGTATTTTATTGATCACGAGTAACTAAAGTAGGGGAGAGATGACTCCACCCTGTGGAGTTCACCTACACGCTGAAAAATATCGGGTTCTCCAATATATTCCTTCAAACATAATCTGCAGGAACCATGTATATGTTTGGAACACACTTCAAACATTCATATATTTGCAACTCCCAAACTCACTTATATTTACATGTAAACAGTAACCTGTTTACTGTCAAGCATGTATGCTTTTACGTGGAAACATATGCGTTTTTCCTCCAAACCTGCACATACTTACCTGGAAATTTATGTGTATTTCCCCCCGAACATAATAATATTTAGAAACGAATTATTCTTTGATTTCAATATATATGTATGATTTATTTTCATCATTTCCCTCGCGGGAGTTTTTGCTCGGTCTGTTACACAATTTTCCAAATTTATTTAAGCTCAAGACCTTTTTTGATGAATTAACCGAAAACATACCAAAAACGTCTGCTGATGAAGATCTTGGAACATTTTTGTGCTGGACTTTTTTGAAAATAAAAAAAGCAAATAAATAATCTTTATATTGTTTAAAAAGGTCTTGAGCTTGAATAAATTTGGAAAATTGTATGTGTGATTTATTATTCTTTTGCGTCTCCTTTCTTTGTTCTTTCTCAAGTTTTTGTTTTCAGAAGGTTTCAGCTATGCGTTGGTTATCACTATGGGTTGGTATACAAACAATATATTTACTTATATATACAGATCTAGTTCATGCAATCCAAGCATGGATTAATTACTTGTGTTGTTTTTATTATTTCACAAATGTTCCGCCATTACGATTTTCTCAGTAAAGGCTCGCGCAGACAAAGGGCTTCAAGTGGTTGCCCTTTCCACTTTCTTTCCTCAAAATCGTTTCCCACTTTGGAAGCTCACATACATATACTTATATACGAAACACATACACAAAAACTAAAGCCACATCAAAAACCATTTAACCGACCGATTCTTCGTATATTAATTTTTCACTGCTCAAGCGCTTTTGATATCCTCTGTCCGATGAACCGTTGACGACTGAATACATTAAACTAAAACGCAATACATCGGGCAAAATAAGAAACACTGACTTCATCTGCAATATACACGCACGTGTAGGAATAGTGATGAATCACTGACTCAGAGAATAATGCAAAAATACTTATACACACTTACAAAATAGACGTTCTCGTTGTCCCTCTTTTATTCTCTTGCTCTCGAGAGAGCATAAACTGCAACAAACATAGCTGTATTTCTATCACAAACACAGATATATTTGGGTCGCAAACACATATACATATTATAACATATTAATCATTGTGTCTCAAACATGTAATATTGAATAGCAAACACAATGTCTTTGGGCACAAGTATATTATATTTGCGACAAGCTCCAAACACATTTTATATTTGCATCCAAACAACAATAAAAGACCGCTTTGCAGCGTGTATTCACTCGCTTTGATGACTCGCAAATGCCGAATTTAAAAATAATAAATGGTTTCCCATTACATCCCATGAAGGGACAGGGGAGAACTTCTCACAATCACTGAGCTGTGTGCTTTTCACTCACTGATTGGGACCTACAGTTTTACATCGATTCCGAACGGTAAGCTTTTTCATTGCTATATACTCGATAGTGTCGCCGTCACTATGCGAGGTGACCGCCGCCGAAAGAAATAATTTTTATTTAAGGTGGTCAGAGCAGGGTTCGAACCCAGGATCTCATGTACAACAGCCGCGCACACTAACCATTGCACCAGCGACGGCCACTGTCGTTTAAAAATCACAGACAGGCAATGAGGGAAGTCTAAGTGTATGAATTAAAAGTTGAATGTATTGCTATTGTCTCGGTAAAACTGTCTCGTGTAAACGCCAATTAACTGATGAACATTTATAGTTCATTTAAGTTGTTGATGATTTTTAAGTACCAACTGGGAAACTGCGCCTTAGCATTACACTGTGAAATAGGCTTGAAACGGTATTCCTCAATAAATAAATTCAAAACTAGAAAGCTTACATTGCTTAGAAGCTCTCCCCAATCATTTAATGAGATTTTTGTTAAAAAGTTAAGCCAACCGTCAAGTTTAAACCAGATACAAAAAACTTGGCCATTAGAAGAAAAGTCTAAACATTTACATAATTAGCAACAAATGTTGCTAAAGTTTTCCACATTGTATTTTTGTATTAATAACAATAAAATGAAATTTTATAAACTTGCTAGTGTAGTTGTAGGAGAATGCCTAAGTGTTGCTACGTATTCGTTAATGTTTGAAACTAAAATCGATTTTGTTTTTTTCTTGTTTTTAATCCTTTTCTTCATATGCTGAAATCCACTGGGGACAACAACGAAATCACCATTCGACCAACAAAAAAAAAACACTACCAACTCCACCTTTACTTTGAACTTGTCGTTGAACATTTTGGATTGTTTCTACGATGGTTTGCTGGATGTACCGTGTTGTTTGAACGCCAACGTTGATTTCAATTTACAAATTCAATGTTTTCCGCCTGGTTAAACAAATCTACACTTTTGTTAACCATTTGCCACCATGATCGTTTCTCCTTAACTAACTGCGACAACATTACTTTACATTTACATTTACATTTTCGACTACTGCAACTCTCATCGGCTGCCAACCCAAAAAAAACAAACACCAACCACGATGGAATAAAAACCATTAACCATGTTCCAAACTTAAATTCATTTGGTGGTGGTGTTTTCTATCCGGAAAAACACAACACAATTTCCATTTTCTGTAACAATTACAACACCACCCATTTTGTGTTGTGCTTGGAAACTCCCCGTTACACGAAACAATCAACAACTTGGCTGCCCATCATCGACGCATCCTGTGAAAATCAACAACCAAAAACCTAAAACTTTAACTGTCGACTTTTCCACAACCAACGGCGGTCATTGCACAGACTCTGAAAGGTTAATTGATGAAACATCATTCTCCAGCGTGATTCTACCTTCACCCGAGTGGAAGACATTAGATCATATTGGGCGTAATGCTCGCATTACCTACCGTGTTAGAGTTCAATGTGCTCCAACGTATTATAATACAACATGTACGACATTTTGTCGTCCGCGCAACGATCAATTTGGTCATTATAACTGTGGGCCACAGGGTGAGAAGATCTGTTTGAATGGCTGGATGGGCGATAATTGCGAGAAGGCCATTTGCAAACCGGGCTGTGATCCCATACATGGCAAATGTGATAAACCCGGTGAATGCGAGTAAGTACAAATTTCTTTATCTTTTTTTTATTATTATTGTAATATTTCTACAATTTTTTATCTTACAAATTACTCTGGTACGGTTACTAATGTCATAAAGAAGTTGTCTTTGAACTTTAATTACTGCATAATGTGACATTAAAGGTACTGAGAGGGGTCGATGGTTAAGGGGGTCAGTTTGCGAAGTTATGGAAAAAAATTTAAATTTGTGAACAGTAAATTCCATGGAGGGCAACATGAAAGAAACCTTAGTTTTTATTATTAAAAGTTTTATTAAAAGTTTCTACCACACCAGCCAACTGGTCAAAAACAGTTTTGCGATTTAAAAATAGTTTTAATAGACACTGCAGGAAAGCACTTCCAACTCCGTGACAAGTTCATGCCAAACTGCCGTGGCTGAATTGATACCATCATTATACGACAGTCTATGTTTATAAAGGGGTTTGAGTGATACGATTCCTAAGTGACGTTTCGGCCATTTGTAGTATGTCGTGATCTGTCCTTTTTTTTTCATTGTATTCAGTAATGTTTACAATTTTATCATGGAGAGATATACGCAAGAATAACGTTTACAAATTATTAAATTCTTTTATCAAAATAATCGTTCTCCAATTGCAACTTTTCGTGCGCTTTTGCCATTTTAAGGTCGTAATAATCGTCCTCCAGTGCTCGCTATTCGTCGAGTTGTTGCAAATTACACTGTGAGACAAAATTAGATTTTTTTAAAAAGGATGGGGTTCTGTTAACGGATTCTGGTAGAAAGGTCAAAAAAAATATACGTGTATCGGCGTTTTGCCAGATCTGATCAGATTTTTTGACGTAGAATACGTCTTACCTTACGGTATGAGGAGTCATGTCAGGTTTTTATTGTTGTAATCTTTATTTCATTGAATTTGAGGAAACGGCTAGATGAATTTTTTTTAAATTTTTTTTGTAGGTAAATGAAGATGTTATCTTTCGTTTGATATACATTTCATATTGGTTGATATATTTCTAGTATTTTAATTTCTCAAATGAAAATTGTTTAAACACATTCACTCAAACATATGTGTGGTGTTTGGTTGAGTGTTTTTGGTTGCTCAACATTGCTTAGGAACATGTATCTAGTAAAAAGTGAAACGAACAGCAAGCTAATGTTGCTTGGCAACATGTATCTAGTAAAAAGTGAAACAAACAGTAAGCTAACGTAATAAAGCTTTTTTGCGAAAGCTTCAATAAAGCTGTTGTAACATTAATTTTGAATTGTAAAGCGTAAAGCTTTCACACAACGCTGGAATGCTAATGCGAAGACTCGATAAGGTAAACCTTTTTTAATATTAGGGCGGCCCTCTCAACATTCGCAGAACTTATTTCAATAAAAATATTAATTAAAATACATAAATTAAATTAAGTTTAAAAAAATTGAACATAATATTTTCTTTTTAAACGGACTTGAATCAAATGCCGTTGGTAAATATAAAAATTACAGCAGACAGTTGTCCGAGACCTTCGGCCACGGACTGTCCCTGCAGGCTGTGTCAGAGACACGGCCATTAAGTTTAACGTAGAATACGCCATCCGATAAGACAGAAAACATATATAACAATAAATTCATTTGCTTATATTATTTATCATTTATTGTTATATATGTTTTCTGACTTATCGGATGGCGTATTCTACGTTAAACTTAATGGCCGTGTCTCTGACACAGCCTGCAGGGACAGTCCGTGGCCGAAGGCCTCGAACAACTGTCTGCTGTAATTTTTTTTTTATGGCGGGTCAAAGTTTCTGCCCCTCGGAACTTTCCTGCAACATATCGGCATGCAAATTTGTGTGTTCGCTACTTCTGAGGTACAAAAGATGTTCAGAAGTTGTATACAAAAGATTCAGATAAACATTTTCGTGGAACAAATTAACCCTCTCACTGTCACGTATAAAAAATAAATAAATGGTTTCCCATTACATCCCATGAAGGGACCGGGGAGAACTTCTCACAATCAATGAGCTGTGAGCTTTCCAGTTTTCACTCACTGATTGGGACCTACAGTTTTGCACCGATTCCGAACGGTATTTTGAGAAGCTTTTTCATGGCTATATACTCGATAGTGTCGCCGCCACTATGCGAGGTGACCGCCGCCGAAAGAAATTTGAAGGTGGTCAGAGCAGGGTTCGAACCCAGGATCTCATGTACAAGAGCCGCGCACACTAACCATTGCACCACCGACGGCCACGTATAACCATTATTTTTGCTTTCTATTTTTGAAAACTGCTCCAAAATGATGGGGGGCGTGGTCAAAATGTTCTACAAACTTTATCCCCGTAAAATTG
This sequence comes from Phaonia tiefii, assembly GCA_963931995.1. Classification (NCBI taxonomy): domain Eukaryota; kingdom Metazoa; phylum Arthropoda; class Insecta; order Diptera; family Muscidae; genus Phaonia; species Phaonia tiefii. Next base: position 53,579,511 of record OZ008367.1, read on the forward strand.
CACTATATGTATCCGAACACTCCAAAACACAAACGCATATGGACATGCGAGTATACTGCAGACAATCCCAAGAGAACTCAAATCTTACAACACTGTATCTAAACTCCTTAGTGAATGTAGGGAAAAACTTGTCGAGCTAGGTCGACTGGTCAATGTGGTTCTTACTTGGATACCAGGCCATAAGGGCCTTCTAGGGAACGAAAAGGCAGACGAACAAGCTAGGGCAGTTTCCTCTTCCACCGAGCTCCATATGGTGTCAGTAGCAACGCCTCTAGGGTTGGTCAAAAAAAAGTTTTCCTGCATTACCTTGAAGGAACTTAGGCCAGATGGGATAGAACGGAAACGTGCCGGATATCCGGAAACACGTGGCCAGAATATAACATTCAACGGACTAACTCCCTCATCAGCCATAATCGGGGAGACATATCTAGGCTAAGTGGCGTGCTGACCGTCCACTGGACAATCGGTAATCACGCAAGACATTTGAAGCTGCTATATAATGACCACTGCCGTGCCTGCGATGACGCAGAAGAGGAGGAGACAGTGGAGCATCTCCTCTGCAGTTGTCCGGCTCTGATGCATAGACGCCTGAAGACTATGGGCCGTCCCTTCCGGCATAACCTCACTGAGATACACGAGATAGATCTAGGGGATCTAATGAGGTATCTCCGATTAACAGGCTGGATACTAATTGATGCTAAATAGTATCTACCCTGTATCTATCTTTAGCAATTACGAAAACCAACCAACAATGGAGACTGTCTCAAACCACAACCTGGCGGATTTTGAGAAAGGATTTGGGCTGGCATGGGCTGGCTAAATTGTTATCACTCAAGATGAGGCTCACTTTCATCTGAGTGGTGCGGCATATAAACAAAACTGTCGATTCTGGTGCGGAGAAAATCCACAAATTATTTATGAACAACCATTACATTCACCTAAATTGGCAGTTTGGTGTGGTTTTTGGTCTGGTGGAATCATCGGTCCGTACTTCTTTCGAAATGCAGTTGGTAACACCGTTACTGTCAATGGACAGTCGTGTAGATCGATGATAACCAACTTTTTATGACCGAAATTGGAAGAAGTTGATCTTGACAACATCTGGTTCCAACAAGATGGGGCTACGTGCCACACAGCTCGTGCAGCAACAGAATTATTGCGAGAAAAGTTTGGAGATTCGATTATTTTAAGAAATTGTGACATTGAATGACCTCCAAGAAGTTGTGATTTAACATCATTAGACTATTTATTGTGGGGTTATTTGAAGTCATTGGTCTTTAGCAATAAACCAGACTCTCTTCACGCTTAACAAGTCAATATTGAACGTAATATTCATGACTTACGACTTGAGTTAGTAGTAAAAGTGCTCGAAAATTCGGTTCATCAAATTCGTTCCTGCAAAAAACACGTGGAGGCCAATTGAAAAACGTTTTATTCAGAACTTAATTGTATCGATTGTACTTCACATTAAATAAAAAACATTTCAATTTCCTTAACAATTAGTGTGTTTTTTTTAAGAATTGAAGAAGAATTTGAAGAATTTTGGAATCGCTTTTGCCATTTCCGCTCTTCAGGAGTCAAAAAAAGTTGACCAAAAAATTTGTTTTTAATTTTCGGAATTAAAATTAAATAATTAAAACGGCCCAGCAACTTATTGCAGGAAACATGTATATGTTTGTAGGCATGGTTTTCAAGAATTGAAGATCTGCTACTTTTTATTTCTATTTAAAACATATTTCTCACTAAAACATATATTATAACCTATTAATCATTGTGTCTCAAACATGTAATATTGAATAGCAAATACAATGTGTTTGGACACAAGTATACTGTATTTGCGGTATACTATATAAGTATACTGTATTTTTTTTTTGGTAGGTAAATGAAGATGTTATCTTTCGTTTGATATACATTTCATATTGGTTGATATCTTCCTAATATTTAAATTTCTCAAATGAAAATTGTTTAAACACATTCACTCAAACATATGTGTGGTGTTTGGTTGAGTGTTTGAGTTTGTAGCGTGAACACAAACTATGCTGCTGTTTCAGTGTGGACACAAACCTTCTATTTCAAATCTTCAAAAAGTAGCTCGGTGGTAAAAGATTTGCCAACGATGAAGACGTGTAGTCTGCGGTTGATGCTTATTTTAAGGAATGTCACATTTCTTACTATAAACAGGGTATCGAACCTATTAAATATCGCTCGAAAAAGTGTATCGAGCTAAAAGGAGATTATGTTGGAGAATAAAGAAAATTGTTCCCACCTTTTTTGTGCCTTCTTTGTTAGGTCGGTTAGTTTTTGGAATGACCTCGTACATATCAAGCAGATTTTTCTTATCTATGGATGTACCGAATGCATACCGGTCATAAATCGTCGGAAAATAGTGAATTACCAACTTCAGACCATTTATAAAGGATATGTTCTATAAGTTTATGTATAACTTTCGGTTGTTACTTATTACTTCGTTTTAGTTTCAGCAATAAGCAACACACATAATTGAATTACTTCGTTTTAATTCAAAAAAAAATACAGTTTCTTTACAAATACTCAATACGCAAAGTTTGTTGCTTAAGTCTTTTGTTTATCTCTGTGGCAAAAGTTCCCACAGCTACCATGAAACACATTGGTCATCGGCTTTAATTTGTTTATCGAATAGAAAATTTATACTGTTCACTGATTTCATCTAACACGCTTTCTAATAAAATTTTGTCGTAATCATTTTGTTATATACAAACTTCGGTGTGTAAAATTGTCAATGACTTGCTGGAGAAAAAAAAACTGCATTTGTCAAAAAAATATTAATGTTTTATAATTTGTATATTATAATTATATTCTAAAATGTTAAATTTATATTATCGCAAATATTGAATACAGATTTTGTACCAGTTTTATTTTAATTTCCAAAAACGCATTTTGTACTAACCCACCTCCTTAAAATGGTACTACCTCCCCTTTCATTACCTTAATTTGAAATCATTTTTCTTTAATTTGAAATCATTTTTCTTTTCTTGAAATCTTCATTAAAAATTACATGATGAGTTTTTCTAACCAAACAGAAATCTAATATTTGTTTATTCCTCCCTTTTCTTTTGTTTAACTATTGATCTGTCAGTAAAATCTCACAAGCAAATAATGGGAAAACCCACTGCAGGTATAATAATTTTTTTCTTTTGTAAAAATAAAATAATTAACTGTCAGTCTTACAAAACAGTTATAATCAAAGAAATGTGAAGAGATTTGGAGGGGCATATAAATCTAGCAAAATTATTTCACGAACATAAACTGCAAAGTGTTTTAAAACAAAATCTAAACGAGATTATCTTTTAATCGTATGTCTTCCTTCAATAATGGAAAATCTTTCCCTTATAATACTTCCGATCTTGGCAATACATCATCCCATGAAAGGATAGTAGGCTGATAGGTAGGGTTAGTTAGAAGTGGTTGTAACTATTGAGACACTTAGTCCAATAAGGGCAGTTGTGATACCACGGAATATCATATTCCGTCACCATCGTTGAACCTGTAAATTGAGCTGGTAGGCGTTTAAGTCATATGATATTCCAGGTTGTTTCTGAAGAAGATACGCACATTAGCCCTTGATGAACCAATTAGTATTCTGCAAAAAGGTCCTAAGATCATTCAGCTTAACTCCCTGAACTTCTGTTAGATCCAGCATAACATAAGATCCTAGATACTGTCTCATACGCAGTAGCATATAGGAGATGTTAACCGCTCTAGTACTCAAATTCAGCACCACAGCTTCAGCAGTAATCATGACCAGGGATTCCGAGTCTAGAACCGTGTCCAGTGATCACAGCTACTAGCGTAGAGATAATTTCTCTACACGCTGAATAGTCTGACTCTTTTGTTGCTTGGATGAAAATATAACGTGTTTGTAGCTTATCGCAAATATAGTCAACTTGTGTCCAAACACATTGTGTTTGTGGTACAATATTAAATGTTGGAGATACAATGGTTAATAAGTTATCAGATCTATGTTGTTGTGACCCAAATGTGGCGTTGTTTGTTGAAAAATGCTTACAACAAAAACGTGCCAGACAACAACGAAACAAAAAAGCAGCAGTTCTACAATTTATGAAAACAATGCTTGCAAACATGTACATGGTCCTGGAATATGATGCTGGGGCCGTTTTTTTTGAGCGTGTAGGGCTGGATATTAAGTTTATCGTTCGTTTCAGGTACTAGCCTGGTGAGACCATACTACCCTGGTGATACCAGATCTTGTTCAGCCAGACCATCATTGGCATGTTTTAGAGCTTCGGTTTTAAGCATGAGTTTGCAAGCAGCCAGGGGCATACAAACTTGGTCCATATCCAGAGGAACAGGTAAGGTAGTCCCTAATCTCGCCGCCAACTCCACTTTATTGTTCCATGGAATGTTCGTGTGCCATTGGCACCCATATAAGGTGACTATTTTACGGTATTTTATAATACCGTGCAAACTTTATTTGAACTTGATCTTGGACAAATTCTTTTCTGCCTGTCTGAAGGGTTCAGTACCCAGAGTGAGCACTTGAACAGGCTATAGGTTAGTTATTCCGTGTTGTAATATCAGTTGTGTTCTTTAGAAACCGAAGCCCGGTTAATCGATTTAAAATAACCGGTGAAACCGGTTATCCGAAAATAGCAGTTTTCACAAAACCGAAGTGCGGTTAACCGGCCGGAATTCGGATAACCGGATTCGGTTTTGAATACACTAGTTGTGGACAAACATTCTTATACTACTGTCAAGCCTCGTGAGGGCCGCAGTTTTAACGACTGGATTTTTCTATATGCCTGTAGTTCCGTCGGCGAGAGATTGTCCGGTCCTGACGACTTGAAAGATTTTAAGCCTAAACAATTGTAACCTAAACAATTGTAATAGCACCCCTAGTAACTCCTTTCCTGACGTCATCCAAGAACTATCACCTTTTCTAAATTATCCAATAGTACAAGGTGTTACTGCCAAAATTTTCCTAAGCCTGGAGTCTTCGGATGAGCCTCACTCCAGCCGAAATCTATCCAGGATTTATTTTTAACTTTCCTCAATTCTCGCTTGTACTGCTTGAGTTCTTCTTTATATCTATCGCTGTCCTGTTGTGCCCTTGTGGACTTTAGGCTATCACGCTTGCAAAGACGCGATTTTGAGTCGAGTATTTTTGATCTTAAGTTGATTTAAAAAAGTCACATACATATCAGTACCTCGGAGGTAAACTACACTATGTCGTTTTCATTAACTTTTCAGTAGAGCAGTTTTAATGTTGTCGGACAATGATGCAAAGCGCCAATTTATTATTGCGTCCGTTAAGACAGAAGAACCGAATGTTCATCGTTCAAATGCAAAAAAAAACAAAAAACAAACCCCTAGTTTACAGGTTTTTTGTTAATGACCACTGCTCTACTGAAAAGTTAACGAAAACGACATAGTGTAGTTTACCTCCGAGGTACTGATATATAGCATTGATATTTTTAAAACCTAAACTGATTCAAAAATCTTACTTCCATTACATAGCAAACATATAGTATTTCAAAACAGACGAACATGTCTTTTTAAAAATGTCTTTTGAAGCTATCGCGAAAACTAAATAGTTTCAAAATCTAATTATTTAATAAAATCATTAATGTTAACTATTTTTGGCGCAGTTCTTTAAGGTGACCCATCGCTTTTAATGAGTAATACAACAATAACCATTTCCCATTGTTGAGATTAAGTTTCCCCTCATTTGTTGCTGCTTAAACATAAAAAAAAATTTTTAATTAACACTTTGGTTTCTGCAAAGTCATTTGCTATTCGCAAACCGAAATTTGGTAGGCGGAGCCAAGCGAATGCAAAATAACAAAAACATTTTCGAATCAAAAAATGTTACAATGAAATCTTTTGATTTTGTTTTTCTGCTTAGCTCAGCAAATTGCTGGTCTTAGTTTAACGAGAAAACAAAATTCAATACAGACGTTTCAAACGAGTGCACCAACTAAAATATAACCTCACCCTAAGTGCTTTCTGCTGTACGAGTAAATTTAGTAACTGTTAAGACCGGTGATAGATTATAAAGGAAGTTACTTTTAATTAAAACCTTCTCTCGAATAACGTTGCAAGTGGCAAAATGTAGATTGTAAATCAGAGGCAAAAACTATTTAAACTTAATCTTAGTTTGTCCCTCTAACATTTGAATTAATTTTCACTTTAATTAAAATTGAACAGAAATTTATATGTATTAATTAAAACATTAAATTATTTAGAAAATTAAATTTTTATGGTTTTCAAAATGAAATAAGTTTTAAAATAAAAACAAATTGGATAATAACATGTTTGAATTCAAATCGTTTTTTCAGTTTGATGCGGATTTAAAATGTCAGAAACTGAAATTACCACTTTTACAAAAATTGTGGTTTACAACGTTATTCGCGAGAATTCCTCAATTGATGACAAATACTGTACTTAGATATCGCACCCTAACTACAAAAGAGTCATAACTAAAAAATGTTCATACATCAATTTTGTGCTTAACAACAATACTCAGGACCAGTTTTATCCACTGTAGAAATCTGCCGTCATTTTATCTCTATCCCGTATGAATATTTATATTATTGACTATTTTCATACAGATTTTTAACTAGCAATACCCGGTGTTCACCTCTACTGTAAATCTGGAAAAATTTCTGTTATGGTCCTTTAATACAGGGTGGTACAAAAAAACACTGGTTTTCTTTTATAAATAAAACGCACCAAGATTTATCGAAATGATTGTTTGTTATTTCATTACGTTTCTTAGTCTATGGCATTTATGAATGATATATAATATCCGTTAAATTCCCACAACGACTCGTCTGCCCACACTGGATCAATCAAAGTTTTCCATGACTTTTTGGCATTAGTTCTGTCTGCATGTCACTTATAAGTCGAATAATTTCGTTCGTCAGCTCTGGCATCGTCGCGAGCTTGTTGGCAATAATCACACTTTTCGCGTAGCCCCAGCGAAAGTAGTCCAATGCTGTCAAATCTCCAAGATCTCGCCAGGTATTTGACCTCGTTGTTTCGTGAGATAATACATCCTGGTAGCTTCGTCCGCAATCGGGTCACTGCGTTATCTGCTATGTGCACGGTGAAACATCAGTCTTTTTGTCGCTGTTTGGATGCATATATAACGTGTTTGTAGCTTGTCATAAATATAATATTTTTGTGGCCAAACACATTATGTTTCCTGTTCAATATTACATGTTGAAAACAATTTTTAATATTGACGTTTAAATACCAAAACCAAAAATTAACCATTTTCGGATTTTTGATGATTCGAGTTGAAAATAAAGGGTCCGCCAAATAACTTTTTTTTTGAAAATGCTATAAAAAAAACTACTGAATATTTTCTCAAATTTCTTTTTTTATTTGAAAGTACAATCCTGCCGGTTAATAATGGAAAATAATTTCATTCAAATGGCTGCCTCGGCTTGTGTTGTGGCAACACATTGTGTTTAAAAAAAAATAATTGGTTTCCCATTACATCCCATGAAGGGACCGCGGAGAACTTCTCACAATCACTGAGCTGTGCGCTTTCCAGTTTTCACTCACTGATTGGGGCTTACAGTTTTACCCCGATTCCGAACGGTATTTTGAGAAGCTTTTTCATGGCTGAATACACGATAGTGTCGCCGTCACTATGCGAGGTAACCGCCGCCGAAAGAAATTTTAAGGTGGTCTGAGCAGGGATCGAACCCAGGATCTCATGTACAAGAGGCGCGCACACTACCATTGCACCACCGACGGCCACTATTACATGCTGTAAACATAATGATCAATATGTTATATTTACCAATTGGATGGTTGAACAACAAGCATATGCTGTAAAGTCTTCCTTTTTCATGTTTGGAATGCAAATATAACGTGTTTGTAGCTTGTCGCAAATATAGTATACCTTTGTCCAAACACATTGTGTTTGCTATTCAATATTACACATTAGAGACACAATGATTAATGTGTTACAATATATGTTTGTGTGACCCAAAAATATCTGTTTGTTGAAAACCTCAATACTGACACCTTATTAAAGCCAAATGTTAGACCTAATATATCGAGCCCTTTCGTCCGCCAACGTGAGTTCACATCCTGGTTCCAACTGTTTACATTTTTCCTAATTGCAGAAAACCCTGATCTGTTTAGCTCAAAGGAAATTTAAAAAAAAAAATAATTTTTTTTAAATAAAAATCGAAAATATATCATTATATGAACCATTTAGTAAAAATTTTAAACTTTAACCTTCCGAAATTAGAGCAAACACAATTTATACTCCAAAATACCTTCTCCTATAACATATTCGCGCTAAGTGAACATTTTTCCATTGTCGGCAACACAATTTAAAATATCAGGATCATAGATCTAAAACGATACCCTTTGCAAAGGTTGGTACTTAACCTCGTTCGCACGAAAAACATTGAGCTCCATCAATTTGTTTCACAGCACAACTTGCCAACAACATTTCAGTGTTGACAATATATTTTACTCTATTGTTCGGTCTTATTCACATTAAAAATCTCTTTTTTTAATTGAATGAAAGTTGACAACATTGTCAATTTCTTCCTACAACTTGATTGGTCGTTAAATTACATTTTAGAAACATTAAAATGTTGCTCGGTACATGTTGCTTGCTTCATGTTGCTGATATTTCGATCGTACCGATTAGTTCTACACGGAAGAAAATATTTCATCGATATATCGCATCAGTGTTGCCACTTTCTGAATAATTATGCACAAATGGGACAATTTCAAACTTTTCGAATAAATTTGCATTTCCATAACATTTCTGATATCTCTGTCTTAATATCCTCGAGACATCTTCGCTGTATATCGTCAGATTTTAAAAATACCTTCAGTTTCGAAAGGTTGTGAAAATACTATTAAATCTTTTTATTGTCATTATTCTATTGCAAGAAAAATTCGAAATTTTTAATTTTTACAAGCGACTTTTTTGAGCCCCTGTAATAATTTCAAAATGTGACCAACGGAAAAATGGTTTTGGTACGAATCAAATTATAGCCAAGACTTTAAGCTTTATTGTGGCCCTTCAAAGCCTGGATATATTATTCAGCAAGAAAGGATCAAACAATAGACTGGCCCGAGCGTTGGACTTAATTAAATTATTTTGAGTTTAATCGAAAGAAAATAAAAAAAAATGTCTCTAAGTTCAAGTGATTTTGGAAAATTTTTAAATTTTTAATTGTAATTTTGGTCTAAATAATTATTGGTGGCATCACTGTTTCGCAGGCATTTGTTTTGTATGGAATTTTGTAAAATTTAGCGCGAACTGTGAACCCTATTACATAAATTAAGGTAGGACAATACAATACAATATTTATTTCAACAAGTTCCACATCTAATCTGGAATTATCAACGTTTCGGTTAAACAATTTTTCTTTTTATTTGAAACAATTTGAATTAGGTTTAATGAGAAGAGGTGTAGTTGTTGGTCATTCTTTGCTCAATACTACGACTGCTGAAATATTTCCAGGCAATATTTCGATAGCTATCATATCTTTCAGCTGTTCAGAAAACAGAACACAATGGCCCAGACAACAAGCTGCCACGAGTTTTATAATACATGATTGAATCCATGAATTTTACTCTTTTCACATAAAATATACTCTTATTTACTGAGAGTGAGGTTATACAAATCACAAAATCTGTTTTGATTTAAATGACTTTGGCCATCAACAGACAACTTCGTCAACCAGCACATCTACCAATATCGCAAAAGCACTAACCAATTTCCACCAGCATCATCATTATCAACTCTGTCGCACAGTGGAGAACAGGCATAATAAAACTACAACTCACTGTACGCTGGTACATATTTAAAATTGATGTGACATATTTACTACCGTCAGTGGGTGGTGCAGTGATAGTGTGTGCGGCTCTGGTACACGAGAACGTGGATTCAACCCCTGCTCAGACCTCATTACATCTATTTCGACTGTGGTCACCTGGCTTGCAAAACCAATGCTTGCAAACATATTTATGGTTCTTGCAGTATGTTGGTGGGGCCGTTTTTTTCAGCATGAAGCCCAGTGATTGTGGGAAGCTCTCCCTAGTCCCTTCATGAGATGTAATGGGAAACTATTTGTTTATTTATTCAAAGATCAGCCGAATTCCGAAAATAAAAAGAACACGATTTAGTTATGCAGGTGGAAATTTAAAATAGATTAGGACATTCACTTCCTGGGGGCAAAAATATTTGAAACAAATCCCATTAATTTCAAATGTTTCTACTCCTAACTTCAACGTTAATTTCTTCGAAATTGACCAGCAACATAATAATGTTGACAACTATAACTTCATCTGTGTTCAAGTTATATTAACACAAGAAGCATTTTCTTTCGATAAATTTAATAAGAATTTGCAACATTGATCTCTACTTACTAAAGCCGAGTACTAAGATCCTTCACTTGAAAAATGTTGAGCAACATCAATTTGTTTTGGTTCGAAATGGGCCATCAACATATGAGTGATAACGACTATATGTTTCATAGTTTTTAATATTTTGTTTGCACTAAAAATTAGTTTTTCTTCAGAAATTAAGCGACAGTTGACAGCATTCATGGGTTCTTGCTAGAATTTGATTGGTCGTTGTACTTTTCATAGCAACGTTAAATGTGGCTTTGTACATGTTGTTTTTATATCGCCAATACTTTGTACATGTTGTTTTTATGTAACCAATAATTGGTATTTATTGGAGTTTTGAACCCAATAAATAGTAAATTTAGAAAAGCCAAAGTAGAAGAAGTTTAAAAAAACAACATTTTGTTAAGTAGGTAAAAAATAAATAAATGGTTTCCCAATATATCCCATGAAAGGACCGGGGAGAACTTTCCAGTTTTCACTCATTGATTGGGACCTACAGTTTTACACCGATTCCGAACGGTATTTTGAGAATATTTTTCACGGCTATATACTCGATAGTGTCGCCGTAATTATGCGGGGTGACCGCCGCCGAAAGAATTGTTAAGGTGGTCAGAGCAGGGTTCGAACCCAGGATCACATGTACAAGAGCCGCGCACACTAACCATTGCACCACCGACGGCCACCGGTGCCTTTTCTTAAAACAGTTAAATTTTCTCAAAAAAAATCCTATTCATATTTTTCAACAAAGTACCTTTTCTTAAAAAAACCTTTTCTTAAAGAAGTACCTTTGCTTAAAAAAGTAGATTTTCTTACATAAAGTACGGTTCCATAAAAAAAGTATTTTTTTTTAAATAAGTACATTTTCTTAAAAAAGTACTTTTTTTACAACAAATTGCAAAAAAAAAATTCATACTCGTTTGGCTTTTTCTTACAGAAAGTACTTCTTCTTAAAAATATTACCTTTTCTTTAAAAAATAATAGCTTTTAACAAAAGAAGTACCTCTCTTTAAAAAAGGGCCTTTTCGGGAAAATATAATACATATGTGGCCGTCGGTGGTGCAATGGTAGAGTGCGCGGCTCTTGTGCATGAGAACGTGGGTTCGATCCTTAAATTTCTTTCGACGGCGGTCACCTCGCTTAGTATATAGCCATGAAAAAGCTTCTCAAAATACTGTTCGGAACCGGTGTAAAACTGTAGGTCCCAATCAGTGCGTATAAAACCAGAAGGCGTCTCCCTAATCCCTTCATGCGATGTAACGGGAAGCCATTTATGTATTTTTATTCTTACAAAAAGGACCTAAAAATATATATTTTTTTTTTTTTTTAAAAATTCTTAAAAAAGTTTATCATTTTATAAAATGTTTCTTTTTTAAAGATCCTATTAAGTTATCGTATTTTTCAACGGGCGTCTTAGGCGTCTTGGAACTAACTAGTACATAATATATAGCGAAAGGAACTTCGTTCCAACCGGGTGTCCCCTGGCATCTCATGTGATTTTTATTTTGTTTTGGGTTTTACTCTAATACCCTCTTCTTTTGATAAATTTAATAAGAGTTGGAAACTGTGATCATTTCCTTCTAAATCCGAGCACTAAGATCTTTCACTTGAAAAATATTGAGCAACATCGATTTGTTTCGCTACAAAGTGGGCCAGTAACATACATATCACTGATATCAACAATATTTTTCTTGGTTTGAGTTTTTTTGCACTAAAAATCGTTGTTCTTCAGCTATTTAGTAACAGTTGACCACATTGATAATTTTTTCCTACAATTTGATTGGTCGCTGCATTTTGCTTAGCAACATTGAAATATTGCTTGATACATGTTGCTGTCATTCCGCGTGGACAACTTAGAACTACAAGTGCGGAAATATTTCACAGCTATTTTTTTATTTTGCAGTTTGTATGGAGTTTTGTATAATTTCGGGCGAAATGTTGATCTTAGTACGGTCCTTACAATTTGATTGATGGATAAATATATCTTAGAACCATTCTAATGTTGGTGTATACATGTTGACAACATTGAAAAGTTTTTCCTAGAATTTGATTGGTCGCTGTACTTTTCATAGCAACATTAAAAAGTTGGCTGATACATGTTGCTGCTCTTTGGCGCGATTCATTTGGCACTACACTGGCGAAAATATTTGGACGTTATTTCGTAGACATTTGTATTTGTTTTTTCTATGGAGCTTTGTAAAATTTCGCGCGAAATGTTGAACTTAGTACGGGCCTCACTGAACAAAATCATAACAAATTTTATTTCGAAAATACCACATTGCATGCCACTACTACTCTTCCACTGTCCATCATTATGATCGTCCGCTCCCTCATCAGCCGCAGTGGGTTGAAAAATTTTCCAAAAACAAAAAAAGCTCATCGATCGATGATGTTTTTCAAGTAGTTTAGTTTTGATGCAAAACTATTTTGCTGGCCATTGTCTTTAAAAATGGGTAAACTCACAATGTTTTTAATTCTGGAGGGAGTGGGGAGGATCTGCAAATATCTCATCCAATGTTTTCGTTGATGTTGTATTGTTTGTTGTTACTATTTTATACATTTATGTATTGAGTAGTCGAGTTGTTTCCTCTGTTGCACGAACAAACGTTTGCAATGTTGAACGTTCAAAATAGTGTAACACAGAATACGTGATATTTTGGACGAAGTGCATCGCGAAAAAATACCGCTCCATGCGGACACCACAAGCTGGGAATCTATCGAAAAAAGGGGCGTCATGTTTTTGTTCTCTTATTTTTCTTCCATTTCAAAACAATAACAACAACTACACCATCTCAAATCTATTTAACCACAGACCAACCATAAAACATGGTTTACGATTTTTGTTAGCAAAACCTTCTTGGTCTTGCAATAACTTTAAGTTTTGTACACTGTCTCGTTTTGGACCAAATTTAACTGAAACTGCAGATCGACAAGACAACAGACAGACAGTTGCTTCTTTTGTAACTGCAAATTATTAATAGAAACTAAAAATTATGATTATAATTTCTACCGTAGTCAGTTTGATGTTCGTTGGCCTATAATTGTTAACTATAAATAGAGATAGATGCTAGCTAGAGATTCTGTTGAGATATCAAAAGATGTTCTGTTTTGTGTCTTGAGATGTTTGAGGTAAAGTTATTTCGGTTGGACAGATACATTTGGAAGTTAGTCCTCATTACATTTTGAGGTCACTTCATGAGAAAATACAAAAATTCAAAAATGACATAAAAATGTTTACACTTCTTTTGTATTAGTTCACAGAGACAGTGTGAGAATTTGAAAATGTATTAAGATTGAAATTAGCAGCTGGAATTATAATGTTACATTTTAATCGCTGTATTTACAAAAAATTATTGAAAGATTAAATTCTTTAATAAAAAAAAAAAAAAAAAAACCGTTTCCCATTACATCCCATGAAGGGATTGGAGAGAGCTTCTCACAACCAGTGAGCTGTGCGCTTTCTAATTTTTCACTCACTGATTGGGACCTACAGTTTTTACACCGATTCCGAACGGTATTTTGAGAAGCTTTTTCATGGCTAAATACTCGATAGTGTCGCCGTCACTATGCGAGGCGACCGCCGCCGAAAGAAATTTTTTTTTTTAAGGTGGTCAGATCAGGGATTGAACCCAGGATCTCATGTACAAGAGGCGCGCACACTACCCATTGCACCACCGACGGCCACAAAAAATTCTTTAATACTTTAAATTTTTATCCAAATCGTGAGACCGTATCAAAGAATTTTAACACATTCCACTTGCGAATATATAAAGTGGTTTATATCCACATGGCATTTGATGTTTTTTTTTGTTGAAATTCTTGTCAATGAAACTTTTTCGTTGACTCTTTAAAAAAACACAGAAAAATCTGTGTTGTTGCAAGTTCATTGAATACACCATATGATCAGTACAAACGCTGATGCATCTGCGTGTGGCCATCATTGAAATAAACCTGAGCCAAGTCAACAAATTTTCAATAAACTATAAACCATAGTCTTTGTCCACATTTCTTTGATACCACTAGGAATACATCGAAGGAGATGTCTTCTGTAGCAAATAACCTGTATGAGAAACATTGGCAGTGGCCTTTTCTCAAAATTAAAATAAACCACTTGTTGTTTTTATAAGATTTTAGTATAAAATATTTGTACCGCCTTTTTGCTATATTTTTTTATATTAAAGCTTAGAACGCAGTTGGAGTTAAAACTATTTAAGAGGTAAGTTTAAGGTGCATAGTCAATTTAAAATTTTGCCACAGAATTTCGAGAATAAACTTTTGCCATACAAAATTTCGACAATATGAAAATCCCCATTTCAACTTTCCTAAATGTCGACCTCCGTTTTTCCCTACGGAAAATTTGACCTCAACTTTATGCTCCAAAAAAGTTTACCTTCAATTTAAATAACATAAAATAAGACCTCAGTTTTTTCCTATAAAAAAGTAAAACTCAACTTTACTGTACACGCTCAAAAATCTGTCCTTTATTCTTGTTTAGATGCAAATATAATGTGTTCCTAGCTTGTCGCAAGTATAGTATACTTTCGTCCAAACACAGTGTGTTTGCAATTAAAAATTACATGTTTGAGACACAATGACTACTAGGTTATAATATATGTTCTTCTGACCGCAATATGGCTTTGTTTGTTGAAAACAGCTGAATACAAAAACGTGACAGAAAACAAAGGAACAAAAATGCAAAAGATCATCAATTGACGAAAACAATGCTTGTAAACATGTACAATGTTTCTGAAAAATTTTGCTTGTAAACATGTACAATGTTTTTTAAAAATGTTGCTGGGGCCATTATTCTTCACCGTGTAGTGAAATTTAACCTCAAATTTCTCCTATAGAAAACTAGGTTTGAACTTTCTACTTTAGAAAGGACGACCTCAATTTGTTATTTTAGCGCAAGTTGTTCCCATAGATAATTCGACCTTAATATACATAAATCGATTCTAAATTGTCTCTACAGAAATATTAATTTCAACTTTTCCCTACATAGAAATGTATAACTAAAATTTTCCGTAAAGAAAGTACCCCATTTTTCTTTATCAATGTCGTCTTCAATTTGTTCCCAAAGAAAATTCGATATTATCCTTTACATATAAAAAAGTCGACCTCCTATTTTCCTTATAGGAAACTTGAACTCATCTATTCTCTATAGCACACTCGGCCTCTACTTTTCGCTATAGAAATTTCGATTTAAATGTTTCCCTAGAAAAGTATATCGCAAATTGTTCCTATAGAGAAGTTGCTCTGAATTAAATTTTTTCTCTATACTTTTCTATAGAAAAGTCTACACCATATTTTCTCCGTATGAAACTCGACCTCATATGTTCCTCATAGTAAATTCGAAGTCATCAATTCTCTATAGGATACTTGACCTCCACTTTCTCCTCTAAAGAGTCGAACTCTATGATTCACTATTGGAAAGACGTCCTAAACATTTCCACTGAGACAAGTCTAACTTAAATGTTCATACAGAAAAGGCGGCCCCAATCTTTTGTCCTTAAAAATTACAACTTTATTTCAACTGACTGTCGGTGGTACAATGGTTATTGTGCGTAGCTTTTGTTCATGAGAACTTGGGTTTGATCTCTGTTCGTGCCCACCTTACATTTCCTTCGACGACGGTCACCTCGCTTAGTACTGGCGACACTGTCGACTACTTAGCCATGAAGAAGCTTCTCCAAATACAGTTCGTAGCTCACTGGCTGTCAGAAATTTCCCCAAGCCCTTCGTCGGATGTAATGAGAACAATTTTTTTTTATTTTTTTAATATAGAACAATACTAATACTCTACAATAGAAAAGTTGCCTTCACTGTTTCCCTACCAAACATTATCCTGCAGAAACACCGATATAAAAAAATTTTTGTATGGCAAGTCGACTTAAACTTTTGCATGGAAAAGCCGACTTCAATGTTTCCCTGTGTAGAAGTCGATCCCAAGTATTTCCCTATAGTAAAGTCCACCTTAACGTTTCCCAACAGAAATAAGACTTCAACTATTCCCTTGAAAATCGACCTCAACGTTTCCCTATTGAAAAGTCGACCTAAACTTATTCCTATTAAAAAGACGATCTTAACATTTTCTTATAAAGATATCGATCTCAACTTTTTCGTAGAACAAAATCGACTTCAACTTTCCCCAATTTTTGTCAAATTTGTCGTATAAAATTATCGACCTCAACTGTTTCGTAGAACAAACTCGACCTCAACATTTCCTTATAGAAAATTCGTCCTGAAATTTCCCGTATAGAAAAATCTAATTCAAGTTATGGCTACAGAAAAGTTTACCTATAATTTTCGCTATAGAAAATTCGTCTTCAGTGTTTTGTTATAGAAAAGCTGACCTCAACATTCCCCTACAAAAAATTCGACCTCAACTTCCAACATTCCTTAAAGGCAGTAGCCCTCCACTTTTTCTATAGGAAAAAAATGGAGGACGACATTGGCTTCATTTTTTTCCTATAGTTAGAAATTCGATATTGTCTTTTCCCTATAAAACCCTCCCTATATGAAACTTGAAATCATGTATTCTCTGGAAAATACTCTACCTCCACGTTTTCCCATAGAAATTTCAATATCAAATTTTTCTCAATTCTTTTCTATACAAAATTTCCCTACATTTCTACACATTTTCCCTACAAAATAATCTACCATATAATTTCCCCATATGAAACTCGATTTGTGCCACATTTAATCGATTCCAATTCGAATTCATCTTATCATTACACTATACTCGATCTCCACTTTTCCCTATAAAGAGTCGACCTCTACAATTCAGTATAGGAAAGATGACCTAATATTTCAACTTAGACAAGCCTAACTTAGATGTTCATACAGAAGAGGCGGCCTCAGTTTTCCCCTTAGAAAATTTCAAACTTAACTGTACTATAGAAAACATAACTACGTTTTCTCCCTACAAAAAATCGATCTAAACGTTATCCTGCAAAAACATAGATCTTAGCTTTCGGAATGGAAAAGTCGACCTAATAAACTCTTCGTATGGAATTATCGACCAAGTCGACCAAAAGTTTTCGTATGGAAAAGTTGTCCTAAACTTTTCGTATGGATATGCCGATCCCTCTGTGCAACAGTCGCCTTTGACTTTCCCTGTAGTAAAGTCGACCTCAACTTTTCCCAACAGAAATACGACTTAAACTGTTCCCTATAGAAAGTCGCCTTCACCTTTTCACTGTAGAAACGTCAAATTCAACTTCTGTCTACAAAAATGTTTACCTATCCTATCCATATAGAAAAGTCAACCTACAAAACATTCTTACAAAACATTATACTTTAACTTTTATCTACGGAAAAGTGGATCTCAACCTTCTTATAGGAAAGTTGTCTAATATAAACGGTTTCTTATAGAAAAGTCGACCTCAACATTTCCCTATAAAAGATTCTACTTCAACTTTTATCTACAGAAAAGTCGACCTCAAATTTTTGCTATCAAAGCGTCAGCCTTAACTTTTGCTTATAGAAAAGTATACCTCAACTTTTTCCTTATGAAAAAGCCTACCACAACTATTTCCTATGGAAGTCGACCTCAACTTTTCGTTATAAAAGAATCGATATCAACTATACTTTCTAGAAAAGTCGACCTCAACTTATACTTTGTCTTTAAAAAGTCGACCTCAAGTTTTAACTATAGAAAGGTTGAGTTTACAAATTCTCTATTGACCAGTGGACCATAAATATTCACTATAGCAAAGACGAACTTGACTTTACAAAATGAATTCGTTCTTCAGAAAATTCTTTCCATAGGAAAATCGAAATCAACTTTTCCCATTATAAATCTTTGACCTATCCTTCAATAATTATAGAAATCCATAACTATTGAATAACCTATAGAATCGTCGCGTTCAACTTTTCGGTATAGAAAATCCGACTCTAGTTTTTCCTATTTCAATATTAGTTACATCTTCTTATAAAAAGTTCGACTGTTTATTTAGAAAAGTCGGCCTCATCATTTGTTGTAGAAAAGTCAAGTTCATAGTTACTCTCTAGAAAACTAGACCTGACTTTTTCCCTATAGATAAGTCGGCTTCAAGTTTGCCTTATCGAAAACCGGAACAAGACTTTACTAAAAGAATTCGTTCTGTAAAAAATTAGTTCTTTAGCACAATCGAATCCAAATTTTTCTATTGGAAACCATCCGACATCAAAAGCTTAAACTCAATCTTTTCACTTTTTTCCTATAGCAAAGACGACCTCCACCTTTCTTTATAGAAAACCCGGCTTCACTTTTTTCTATTTCGATAATAATTAAATCTCTTTATAGAAAAATTGATCTCAACTATTTTAATTGAAAAGTCGAATTATTCTGCAGAAAATTTGTTTTATAAAGAACTTAAATTCAACCTTGCCAATACTTCCTTTACTTATCCTACAGAATTAAACAATATAAAAGAGTTGGTCTCATTTTTCCCCTTTCGAAAAGTTTACCTCAAATTTTCCATATAGAAAAATAAACTCCAGATTTTCCTATTTCGATAATAGTTAAACCTTAATATTGAAAATTCGATCTCAACTTACAGAAGTTTCCCTATCGAAAAATAGGCCTCAATTTTTCCACTATAGAGAAGTCATTTTCAACTATGCCCCAAAGAAAAATCGATCCCCATTTTTCTAAAAGAATTCGTTATGTAGAAAATCCCTTCTATCGAAAAATCGAATTTAAATTTCCCTATACGCAAAACTACAGAAATCATTAACTGGAAAAAATTAACCTCATTTTTCCCTATAAAACATCGATTTCAACTTTTCCCTATACAAAAATCTACTCCAGTTTTCCTGTACCGATATTAGTTAAATCTGCTTATAGCAAACTCGGTCTCAACTGTTCGTATAGAAAAGTCGTCTTCAACATTTCCTTCATAAAAGACGGGTTCATAGTTTTCCTATAGAAAACCCGACCTATCTTTTTCCTCTACCAATAAGCGGACCATAACTTTTCCCTACCGCGAAATCGATCTCGCCTTTCTAAAAGAATTCGTTCTGTAGAAAATTCATTCTTTAGAAATATCCAGTTCAAATTTCTCTATAGGAAAATCTCGAATTGTCCTATAGAAATAAACAACTTAAAAAATTTGACCTTATTGACCTTTCATTTTTCATAGAAACATCGACTTCAACTTTCCCCTATACAAAAATCTATTCCATAATAGTTCAAACTTCGTATAGAAACGTCGACTGTCGACTCGAAAAGTTTGCATCAAAATTTCCTATGGAAAACTCGGGTTCAAATCGACCTCAATTTTTCCTCTATAGATAAGGACTTCTGTAGGGAACATAACTTTGCCCTACAGAAAACCCGAGCTGAACTTTACTAAATAAATTCGTTCTATAGAAAATTCGTTCTTCAGTAGTCCCATTTCTCTATGGGAAAATTCCGAGTTGTCCTATAGAAATCAACAACTTATAAAAGTTGACCTCATTTTTCTCTATTGAAACGTCGACTTCAACTTTCCCCTATACAAAGTTCGACTCCAGTTTTCCTATTTCGATAATAGTTCAAACTTCTTATAGAAACGTCGACTGTCGACTCGAAAAGTTGGCATCAATATTTCCTATGGAACACTCAGGTTCAAATCGACCTCAATTTTTCCTCTATAAATAAGGACTTCTGTAGGGAACATAACTTCGTAACTACATAACTTCGTTTGGTAGAAAATTCGTTCTTTAGAATTATTTAGAAGTCAAATTCAACTTTTTCTATAACAAAATGACGACGTATCGTACAGAAGTTAACAGCAAAACTCAAAACTCATTGTCCACTTTTCCTCTACAGTAAAGACGACGTCAACTTCCCCTATAATTTTCCAACAATTTTTCTTTTTTCGATAATATTTCAACCTCCTTTTGGAAAAGTCAATCACAACTGTTGTTATTGCAAAGTCGGTCACAACATTTCCTGGACAAAAGTCGGATTCATAGTTTCCGTATGAAAAAATCAACCTCATATTCTCCATTCAGAAAAGTCGAGCTCAACTTTTCGACACAGAAAAGTCGAGCTCAATTTTTCTAAAAGAATTCGCTCTGTAGAAAATTCGTGCTATAGTAGTATCCTACAAAAATCAACAGCTTGGAAATGTCAAGCTCGACTTTTCTAACGGAATTCATTCAGCAGAAAATTCGTCCAATAGAAAAACGAATTCAAATTTTTCTATAGCAAAATCTCAGCATATTATAATACAGAAATTATTAACTGAAACCCCTACCTCATTTTTCAAGAAAATAAAGTCTACTTCTACTTGTCCCTGTAGAAAATTCGACTCCAGTTTCCTTAGAAGGATGAGTTAAGGTCGGCTTTTCTATGCGGAAAACTTGAAATCAACTCTTCTATAGAATTCAACTATTACAGACAAGAGTTGAGGTCGACTTCCATATGGAATAGTTGAGTTAGGTTTTTTCATAAGGAAAAGTTGACTTAAACATTTTCATAAGCAAAAGTTTAGGTTGACGTTTTCATAGGAAAAGGTTGAGGTCGACTTTTCTGTAGATAAAAGTTCAGGTCGAATTTTTTGTAGAGAAATGTTGAGGTCGACTTTTCCGTAGAAAAAAGTTGAGGAGGCCTTTTCCGTAGATAGAAGTTGAGGTCGACTTTTCCGTAGATAAAAGTTGAGCGGAATTTTTTGTACTTTTCTATAAGAAAACGTTCACTCTATTTTGATAATAGTTAAAAGTTCTTATAGAAAAGGCTACATCAAAAGTTCAACGCCGATGTCAACCTTTGCCATAGAAAAGTTCGCATCATAGTATCCCCCAGTTTATCTGGTGATCTAAATTTCCTCTATACAAAAGCCGACCTTGTGTTGTTGATCCCATTTATCAATTGCCACGTTGGCATCATATTTTCCTCTACAAAGTTTAGACTAGTTTAACTTAAATTATAGAGAAGTCGTGCACTCGCATTACATGTTGATTTTTTCTTTTGTTTTTTAACTTCCCTCGTAACACGCATTGAATCGCTTTTTTCTATTGGGTTCCATGGGTTTTACAACATGACATGCCACGATTTTGTCTGCCGATAAAAATTTGCTGATTTAATGAAATCATAAATTATACTCCAGGCGGGTTAAAGCACCATATATACATGTTTCTACTTATAAAATCATAGACTTTACTGTTCGCAACTTACTACCAAGCATCCAATCTCGCTGGCAGTTACCAAGATGAAAGGATCAAAGTTAAGGAAAAAAAAGAAGTTGAAAATACGGGCAAATAGGGATCTATCGATGATGAGTGTGCGCAGATGCGCCAAAGTAACAGATACATGTTTTATTACACTCCTCGGCAACACGTTGCACATTGCACCGTGCAAAGCACACTGACTTGGTTCAATGCACAGTGGGGGATTTTGAAAAATGAAAGTTTGTCATCAGGGCCTTAGCGCTCTAGGCCAGTGCCACTAGGCCACAATTGCAGGTGTCATCGTCGGGGTTTCTGCCCTCTTTCTATCTTCCTTCCTTTGAGCTAAACAGATCAAGGAATTTGTGTTTTGCTATTAGAAAAAATGAAAACAGTCGGAATGAAGATTGAACCATTTATCATTTATCTCAGGTATATAAATACAATTTAAAAGAGTCATAACTAAAATGGTTCTAAACTTAAAAGTTAACAGTACTGCAAGTTAGATTTTCGATTAGAAGAAATTTGTATGGATATCGGAAACAATTTTGTTCTTTAAAAAAAAACAACATGAAATTGTGACAGAACATTTTCTGAGTCTGTGCCCCGCTCTGTCTAGAAGGCGGCAGGCTACACTAGGTTCTATACGGTCCTGAAAGTGTCAAAAGACTGATCGTTTTTTGGGGCAATCGTTACTTTACTTATTTGTTTTTAGAACGAACGTCCTTATCGCACTTTGCGGGATGGGGGCTAAATGAAAAAAAAATTAAACAACTTTTTTAACACTATTATGCTACAATTCAGTATTATCAACTGTATTGGGTGCTTTTGCTTTGGTTTGTGCCTACACTAACATATGTTGGGAAATTTCTTGTTTAATGGGAAGTTTTCTAGATGCAGCCTGTGTAACCAATATTTAGTATATATTGTAGTTTTGAACCCAATAAAAAGTAAATTTAGAAAAGTCAAAGTGAAAGAAGTTTGAAAAAGAATATTTTCTTAAAAACGTGTATTTTCTTAAAAAAACTAAATTTTCTCAAAAAATGTTCCTTATCGCACTTTGCGGGATGGGGGCTAAAAGAAAAGAAAAATAAAAAATTTGTTTAAACCCTACCATGTGACAACCCAGTATTATCAACTATATTGGCTATTTTTGCAGTGGATTGTGTCTACACTAACATATCCTGGGAAATTCCTTGTTTAATGGGAAGTTTCCTAGGTGGAGCCTGCAACCAATATTTAGTATATATGTATGTATATTGGAGTTTTGAACTCGATAAAAATAAATTTAGAAAAGAAATGTAAAAAAGAAAATTTTCTTAAACAAAGTACCTTTTCTTAAAAAAATACCTCAGCTTAAACAAGTACCTTTGCTTAACAAAAAAAATTTTCTTACAAAAAGTACCTTTTTTAAATTAAAGTAATTTTTTTTTTGAATGAGTGAGTACCTTTTCTTAAAAATGTAAATTTTCTTACAGCGAATTGCGTTTTCTTAAAAAACTACCTTTTCTTAAATGAGTACTTTTTTGTGAAACAAAATAACTTTAGTTGAGATAAGTACCTACTCTTAAAAATTTACACATTCTTGAAAAAAGGGTCAATTCCAAAAAATCCCTTTTTTTAATACATTTCCTTCAAAAAAAAAACTTTTCTTACAAAAATTCCTTTACTTAAAAGTACCTTTTCTTAGAAGTACTTTTCTTAAAAGTAACTTTTTTTAAAAGTAACTTTTTGTAAAAGTACCTTTTCTTAAAAGTACCTTTTCTTAAAAGTACCTTTTCTTAAAAGTACATTTTCTTAAAAGTACCTTTTCTTAAAAGTACCTTTTCTTAACAGCACCTTTTCTTAAAAGTACCTTTTCTTAAAAGTACCATTTCTTAAAAGTATATTTTCTTAAAGTACATTTTCTTAAAAGTACCTATTCTTAAAATTGCATTAACTCAAAAGTACCTTTTCTTAAAAGTACCTTTTCTTAAAAGTACCTTTTCTAAAAAGTACCGTTTCTTAAAATTACCTTTTCATAAAAGTACCGTTTCCTAAAAGTACCTTTTCTTAAACCTAAAATAATACCTTTCTCTTCTTTTCTTGAGACAAGTAACCTTTCTGAAAATAAGTATATTTTCTTAAAAAATAACCTTTTCCTATAAATAGTACCACTACTATAGAAAGTACCAGTTCTTAAAAAAAGGACCTTTTTGTAAAAAAATGCATACTCTTATGGCTTTTTCTTACAGAAAGTACTTCTTCTTAAAAATAGTACATTTTCTTAAAAACAACATTAGCTTTTAATAAGAGAAGTACCTTTCTATAAAAAATTACCTTTTCGGGAAAATAGAATACATATTCTTACAAGAAGGACCAAAAAATATATATTTTTTTAAAAAAATACATTCTATAAACAATGTTTCGTAAAAAAAAGTTGACCATTTTACAAAAAGTATCTTTTTTTAAAGATCCTTTTAAATTATCGTATTTTTAAACGGGCACCTTTGCCGTGTTGGAACTAATTAGTACATAATATATAGCAAAAGGAACTTCGTTTCAACCGGGTGTCCCCTGACATCTCAAGTAATTTTTAGGATGGTTACATTTAATAAATAATCAATATTCTCCGAGCTTGAGGTCAGATTTGCTGTTCTTGTATTTATTTTCCTCGATATTTCGCTACTCCATTGTGTAGCATCATCAGGATATATAAACAATATGTAATAATTAAAACAAAATAACAATATAATAACCTCAAGCTCGGTGAATATTAATTATTTATTGTTAACGAAAAGGTCGAAAAACAGAATAAAAATATGGTTGCAGTTGTTTAGTAATTAACAGTGTTGCATCAAAATGTACAACAGTTTAAAAATTAAAGTAACAGGTTCAAAATTAAACTTCAGATTTTACAGATTACAATTGTTCAAACTGTTGCACTTGTACAATTACAATTGTATCTTCGGGGTTAGCGTGGGTTAACGGAGTTAATCTTCGGAATGCGTTAATCTTGGTCGGTGTAAATGTTGTATTACTCCATCTCCTATCTTTACAATTATTAGTGCTTTTAGGTTACGCCAAAGAGATTTTGATATCAAAAATATAAATTCCAAAACTACACTACTTTGGGGCAGACTTGGGATCTGCCACTGTAAACTGTCTGACTTGTTTGCAGTTTTTGCTTGTAATCCTCCACTGTGCAACATTGCAAGCAAAAGGAGCCACCTCACATTGCTGAAGGAAACCTGATGTTAAGCCTAAAGTCTCAGTGCTATGGTTTCTATCACAAAAACGTCATCTGGCGTCTCTAAAAGGCTCAACGGCATTAAAATCATGGTCTATATAACTACGTTTCCAAAGATGTTTAAGTGCGCATGCGTCTAGTGGTACTTTTGAGTTTTTTTTTCTTCTGTTTCTTCTTCTTCGTTGGTTTTTGCAACAGTTTGAATATTTTAAAATCTCTGTGCTCGTTCGTTAGTTTCTCTGTGACGTTTTATCAATTTTTTTTTCATTCTCTACTTCACTTGTTGTGGTAAGAGGATAAAAACAAACGAAACGATGAGAAGCGTCTGCGCGACAATCAACAGAGTTTTTTTCCCCTGCATTTTCCACAGTATCAGTTCAAAAAATAGAGAGTATTAAAGTGATTTGCTATTAAGTCGTTTACTTTTTATGGCTCAACCGTCCGTATACGAACGAACTGAGTAAAAATGGGCGAGGTTTGAGTTGGCTTTGATTTTTCTTACTCCTTCTTATCCAACTGCGCGCATAAGTTGTATTTCATTGGAGACTTTCTAATTGAAAATTTAGTTCGGTTTCGTGTTCCTGTTTCCATTTGTCTTTTCTCCTTTTTTTTCTCATCGATTCGCTGTGGAGTTTTTCCAACTTTAATTGTATTTTTAATGAAACTTGTCAAAAGCTTTAATCATTTATATATTTGTCGTACATGAAAGCGGCTACAGGCTACGTCGCTACAGTCAGTCTCTTCAGATACAATTCTTCTTGCTTTCGATTCGTTTTGTTTTTGTATGATTTCTTGATCAACTTAGGTTTCCAATAATTGCCTTTATCTCTTTACCTGTATCTCGTGTATTTACAGGAAACTATTGGAAAATAATTTATCATTAAATGAATTGTTGTAATTACAAAAGAAAAATTATGGCCTTTGTTGCAGTCGTTAATAAAAGACTAATATTTATAAAGATAATTATATTTGGATGATCTTTTTTATTTTGCTGCAACATCAAAGGTTGCGATTAAACACAGAGGCAGTTTTGCACAGGGTGTGTCATAATTGAAAAGAAAACGCAAGAAGAAGGAATTAGTTTGTGTTAAAAAGAAAAACCCTCGCAAACTTGTAACCAATTAAAATAAATTGTTAACATTGGATTTAAGGTTCAAATTACTTTTTTATTAATATAACAAAATATTTTTTTTAAATTCAAATAAATTTTTAATTAATATAGCACAATATTTTTTTAATCTCAAGTAAATTTTTAATTAATATAACAAAATATTTGTTTAATCTCAACTAAATTGTTAATTAAAATAACAAAATATTTTTAAAATGTGATAAATACACAAATAAGTTTTCATTTACAAATATGCTTTTCCCCTATCATGTTACAAATATTTTATTTGACTATTCAGAATCCGTTGTTGCCTAAATTTCTATTAAAAAATTCATTATATTTACGAATTATTTTGTTCTGTCTAAAGCTTAAATATACCAATTCATAAGTCTTATAAGTTGTTTTATATTTTATATCCATCAATTGCCACAACATATAAGGGTTTTTATAAAGGATAGAAATTTAAATTGTAAAAAAAATCACAAGAAGTGTCAGGCGCCTAAGGCGCCTGTTGAAATATACTGTAATTTTAATGGATCTTTACGAAAAGATACTTTTGTAAAATGATAAACTTTTTTTAAGAAGTTTTTTATTTATTGAATGTATTTTTAAAAAAAAAAAAAGTATATTTTTAGGTCCATTTTGTAAGAATATGAATTATATTTTCCCAAAAAGGTCCTTTTTTAAATAGAGGTACTTCTTCTATTAAAAGGTAATGGTTTTTTTGAAGAAAATGCACTATTTTTAAGAAGAAGTACTTTCGGTAAGAGTATGAATTTTTTTTACAAAGAAGTACTTTTTTTAAGAACAGGGACTTTTTAAAGAAATGGTACTCTTTTTAGGAAAATTTTATTTTTTTAAGAAAATTTACTTATTTTCAGAAAGGCTACTTATCTCAAGTATTATTTTATTTTTACGGAATGGTACTTTTAAGAAAAGGAATTTTTGTACGAAAATGTATTTTTTAAGAGAAGGTATATTTTTTTTAAGAAAGAACATGTGCATTTTTAAGAGTAGGTACTTATATCAAGAAAAGTTATTTTGTTTTACAAAAAAGGTACTCTTTAAAGAAAATGTAGTTTTTTAGGAAAAGGTTCTTCTTTAAGAAAAGGTATTTATTTAAGAAAAGGTAGATTGGTTACGAAAATTGATAGCTATTTTTTTTTGAGAAAATTTACTTTTTTTAAGAAAACGCACTTCAGAAAATTTTATTTTTTAAACTTCTTTTACTTGGCTTTTTACTTTTTATTCGTTTCAAACTACAATATGTAATAAACAGGCTCCACCTAGAAAATTTCCCAAGTGTTGGGAAAATTTTAGTGTAGTGGGTAATTTTTAGATGTCGTTGAAAGCAATAAATGGGATATTCGTTGTTCCCAAAAAAAGTCAAAAAATATGATATTAAAATTCAATAATTTCCGATCAAACGAAAAAATAATTTTCGATAAAAATATCACTTAAAGTAGAATATCTGATGGCCATCGAATTGCAAACCCATGACACCACCGACTAAGTCCTAATAAATTGGGTCTTCTTCCAGTTCAGCTACCATTCCTTGTTAAGAGTCCTTAGACACTCTAACGGTTTTGGCACCTGCGACCACAGAAGTTGATACAGTTTTTGCGTGGGGAAGTTTTTAGATTAAAAAGGCGTTCCGTCATGTTCATCTTTGGGCGGTGTTACGGGTTGTCTCTAATAGATATACCAACACCTGGCTCATTTCACAAAAATTTCCCACCATTTTGAATAAACGTCAATGAGTATTATGGGAAACTTCAGTGAAAGTGACACTAGTACAGGACAGCACCTAGTGAACAAAGTTGACAATGGGCGCGCTATATCTATTATTTCCTTTATCTATGGTGTAAGCATAGATAAAGGAATTAACTAGATGTCGCACATGCCTTGGGAAATTTCTTGGTCAATGGGATATTTTCTAGCTGGAGCTGAATGCAATAATTACAACGTTTGATCCCAAACAAAATATACCTTGCAAGATGTAATTAGAACAGGTGCTAAAAATAGGTGCGGAAGGCAACATCAACAAGGATTTTGTTTTTGTTTTGTTGTCCGTTGCCCTGAAATTCAACACAAACGAACATCAACAATAACAGTAAACAAAAAGATGCAATCAATACAACAAAATTTGAACTTGAACTTGAAAGTGGGGAACAAAACGACACAAAAAAATTAAGTTACTTGTTCGAATAACACAACCTTGAAAATTATACTTTTTTTGTATGTATCAAATTTCCCACAGTGTTGAATAAACGTCAATGAAAGTTATGAGAAACTTCAGTGAGAGTAACAAAACGACAACACAGCACCTAGAGGTAGTACTTGACAACGCCTGTGCGATATCTACTTAATTCCTTTATCTATGGCGTATGTGTGCTGCCAAATGTAATTCCATGCTCAGGGTTGTATTTCATGGATTTGCCAGTCTTGCACTTTGGCTTTTCTTGATTTACTTTTTATTGGGTTCAAAACTCCAATACATATGTAATACACAGGCTCCACCTATAAAACTTATCTTTAAACTAAACCAAAAGTACCAAATTTATTTGGTTGTAATAAAGTAGTTAAAAAAAAGTTGTTTAAAATTTTTTCATTTAGCCCCCATCCCGCAACGTGAGATAAGAAACTTCGTTCCAAATATTTGAAAACTCAATATTTGACATTAACATTTGAAAATGATTTCGGGCGAAGCGCAGTCTGGTCGTCCAATTTTGGGTCACTTTTTCGAGCATATGAAAATATGTCACGAATAACACGAACAATTGTGGTCCCCAAGGCATCAATTGTTGCTGGTTTATCAGCATAAACCAGTGACTTCACGGCGCCAAACAGAAAATATTCGAGAGCTGTCATATCGCACAACCTTGGAGGCCAGTTGACCGTCCCAGTTCTCGAAATCAACTTCTCGCCAAATTTTGATTTCAATAAATCGATGGTTGCGGTCGTCTTATGGCACATAGTGCCATCCCATTGAAATCACATCCCGCCCGGATCAATGTCATCCATATTTTCAGATAAAAAGACATGGTGCGCTCACGATCTCCATTGACCGTAACGCGAGCTCAGGCTTCAATTTTGAAGGAATAGACGGCCGTCAATGGTGTAATGGTAGTGTGCGCGGCTCTTGTGCATGATAATGTGGGCTGGATCCCGATTGGGTTCTAGAGAAGTTGAAAAATTACCCGCTATTTTATCGCAAAATTATCTTCAACGTTAAGGTTCATTTTTGGCTTAACGGGATTGTTATTCAATAAAATTTCCACATAAGGAATGAGACCAATCCAGAACAGACCCTTCAGATTCTATTACAGCCAGAAAAATGCATCGTTTAGTGCGGTTTAAATTCTGGTGGCATCATCGGACCCAAAAAAAAATGGTTTCCCGTTACATCCCATGAAGGAATCGGGGAGAGCTTCTCGCAACCAGTGGGCTGTGCGCTTTCTAGTTTTATACTCACTGATTGAGAAGCTTTTTCATGGCTATATACTCGATAGTGTCGCCATCACTATGCGAGGTGACCGCCGCCGAAAGAAAATATTTTTTTTATGGTGGTCAGAGCAGGCTTCGAACCCAGGATCTCACGTACAAGAGGCGCGCACACTAATTATTGGACCACCGACCAAAATTAATACTGAAAAGTTTTGACAAATTTTATGTTTTCATTGGACTTGATGCGACACGATTGTGGAACCTAAATGAAGTTTCTTTCGTCTAGAATAGCTTTCGTGTTATGCTTTTGTCGAAAATCAAATCATTTATCTAGTAGCGCACGAAATAGTTTTGGGAAAAATAAATGAGCTATAAATGTCTTTGGGTAGAAATGAAAGACAAAATTAATGGTTTCGACAAGCAGAACATCCACCAGATTGGATGAAAGGGTGAACGTTGATAGCCGTTATAATTTCGAGGTAGCACACGAATTTATTTACCTCGGATCTGCCGTGAACAGAAGCAGTAACGTAAACCTAGAAATCAAATGGAGAATTGTTCTTGCAAACAGGTATTATTTCGGGCTAAGCAAGCACTTCAGAGATAGGACCCTATCTCAAGAAACGAAGACGAAGACTCGCAGGCAACCTGTCTTACTATATGGCGCAGAATTCTGATCATATCGCATGCTGATGAAACATCACTAGGAGTCTGCGAGAGGAAAATGTTTCGAAGAATAGATGGTCCTATAATACACAACGGCGAGTATCGACGACGAATGAACCACGAGCTGTATAATCTGTATCCCGACATAGTCGTAGTTCATGGCTAGGCAGTAGAATGGATCAGAACGAGCTTGTCAGTAAAATGAATCAGGATGAATCAGTGCGAATGGTATTCGAAGACTCGAGTACGACATCGGAAAATAGGACGACCAAGACATCGCTGGAAAGACCAGGTGGAATATTGCCTGCGAGAGCTTGGTATTACTAACTGGAGGAGAACAGGTGAAGATCGGGCAGGTTGGAGAAACGAGCTACCCTCATTTTGTAAGGACCTTGACCCCTCTGGGTTGTTTGAGACCACCTAAGTAAGTAAGTGCTTGTCGGTGGTGCAATGGTACTGTGTGCTTTGACCACCTAAAATTTGTTTCCTCGCTTAGTGACGGCGGCAGTATCGAGTATTTAATAAATAAAATGGTTTCCCATTACATCCTCTGAAGGGACCGGGGAGAACTTCTCACAATCACTGAGCTGTGCCCTTTCCAGTTTTCACTCACTGATTGGGACCTACAGTTTTACCCGATTCCGAACGGTATTTTGAGAAGCTTTTTCATGGCTATATACTCGATAGTGTCGCCGTCACTAAGCGAGGTGACCGTCGTCGAAAGAAATTTTAAGGTGGTTGGAGCAGGGATCGAACCCAGGATCTCCTGTACAAGAGGCGCGCACACTACCCATTGCACCACCGACGGTCGAGTATTTAGCCATGAAAAAGTTTCTCAAAATACCGTTCGGAATCGGTGCAAAAACTGTAGGTCCGAATCAGTGAATGTAAAACTAGAACACGCACAGTTCTCTGGTTTGTGAGAAGCTCTCCCTAATCACTTCACGGCTTCAACCATTTTTTAAGTGAAATCTAAGACTTCTTGATGAATTGAATATAAAGTAGGTTCAGATCCTTATATTCTAGGGTTCATAAAAGCCTCTTCCCCTTCTTCGGTACAACCCCTGTCAATTCTTCAAAAATAGCTATGCCGTCAAAAAAAGGACTGAGCCATGTGTGATTTATCTTATCACACAGGGACTAGTTTGAAAGGCTATAGTTGTCTTTAGATCTTCTGTTCAATCGTTATAATGCGTTTCTCAAATGGGTCCGCTGGTATGTTAACGTTCGCTTCCTAAGTCTTTTGTTTTAGTATACATTTTCCGTAAAGGGGAACTACAAATTTGTACATACAATTTTAGCATTAAGGTCGTAAAACATTTGATTTGTGTTATCGTGATTCCATGGGAGTTACTTCTTCACTCTTACACTTGTGTCTTAAGTCTTTTGATTTATTGTGGTTGTAGAAAAGTACTGGCGTTGATTTGTTTCAAATACCAAATAATTGATTTTGATTTTTGTGCCTTTTATTAGACTTAATTAAATCTGCTAAATTTTGTTGTTAAACCTAACTCATTATTACCAAAGTTATAGACATACATCCGTAATTCAAGTCACTACTAAATAATGAAGAGTAAATATCTACACACAGGTGACGAAATACGAAATACGAATCATGAATTTTCCTGCCACAAAATTTAAAAATATTTATTTAACAAATATTGAAATTCCTTTAAAAAAAACTCAAATAAAAGTAGCGAAATTGAATACAAAATTCAACAAAAATCTCAGTATTGACAGAAAAAATTAAATATTGTTAAGGGGATTTTTTGTGTGTGTATTTTTTCAGAATCAGTTTCATCTAACCTGGTAGATTTTGAAGTTGTGGGAATTCGTTTTTGTTCCTTTGTTTGTGATGTGTGAGAGCTTATTAGCTTTTTAATTAAATGTTACTAAAGTAACGTTTTCACGCTTTTTAACTTTTTTTGTTGTTGTTGTTTGTGATGCGTTTATTGTGTTGTTGTAACAAAGTAAATAGTAATTTTTAACGCTTAACTGCTAACTCTTTGTTTATGGCTAAGAGAACAAAGCCTCGAACGAAAGAAAGATGTTGACTCTATGCAGTAAAGTCAATATTTAAACAAAATATTTAAACATTTCAAGATTTCTCTGATATATACAATGGGTGTCAAATGAAGTTGGTTAGAAGGGTTGTGTTTAGACATGAAGTTTAATATGCACGTGCTTTATTCAGCCGTTTCATCGAGTAGTTAGCCCTTTTTACAAGACTATTTGCTGGGAGTAAACATAAGGAAATGTGGTTATTCTGTGCTTGGCTTGGAAACTTACGATTCTTATTTACTCACAATACATTGTTACTCTGTAAATGGACAGGTGAGGAATAAACGAATGACGAGAACTTTTAAGTGTTGAAGTTTTGAAATGCTAATGAAGCATCTAATTGGAAGTGGGATTTTATGCTGTGAAAATTTATTTATTTTGTTGTACCGTTCGCTAATCTTAAGAACAGTACGCGATGAAAAAATAGGCCCCTGTTACATTAAACAGGAACCATGTATATGTTTGGACCTTCCATATAATTAATGAAGCATTTTATTGGAAGTGGAATTTTTTTCTTTGAAAATTTCTTTATTTTGTGGTAACGTTCGCAAATCTTAGGTACAGTACTCGCTGAAAAAGTCAGCCCCTGTTACATTAAACAGGAACCATGTATATGTTTGGACCTTCCATTTACTTTTACGTGCAAGCATTGTTTATAAGAATTGAAGATCTGTTGTTTTTTTTTGTTTCCTTGTTGTCTGTCGCGTTTTTGTTTTCAGCAGAAAAAAAGCCATCTTGGGTCATAAAAACATATATTCTAACATATTTGTCATTGTGCCGCCAACATGTAATACTGAATAGCAAACACAATATGTTTGGACACAAGTACACTATATTTACGACATGCTACAAACACAAAACAATAAAAAAACACCAATTTTTCAGCGTGTAGAAAATAATTTGGGTGGGTCACATTATCCCAAAATCAAAATCCCCAAATCAAAAAATCGATTATTTCCGAAGTTGTTATTTTTTTTTTTTTGAAACGAAGTTCCTTATCGCGCTTTGCGGGAAGGGAGCTAAATGAAAAAAAAACTAAACAACTTTTGTTTTAACACTATTATGCTACAACCCAATATTATCAACTATATTGTTTACTTTTGCTTTGGTTTGTGTCTAGACTAACGGAGAAAGAAATTAACTACATGTCTCACAAATGTGGGAAAATTTCTTATTTAATGGGTAGTATTCTAGGTGGAGCCCGTAACCAATAATTAGTATTTATTGTAGTTTTGAACCCAATAAAAAGTACATTTAGAAAAGCCAAAGTGAGAGAAGTTTAAAAAATTAAATTTTCTTAAATACGTGCCGTTTCTTTTTTTTCAAAAAGTAAAAAACAAAACAAAATTTTCTCAAAAAAACTACCTATTCATATTCTTAAACAAAGTACCTTTTCTTAAAAAAACACCTTATTTTAAAGAAGTAATTTTGCTTACAAAAAGTAAATTTTCTTTGAAAAAGTACCTTTTCTTAAAAAAAGTATTTTTTTAAATGAAACTACATTTTCTTTAAAGAGCACCTTTTTTGTGAATCAAAATAACTCTTCTTGAGATAAGTACCTACTCTTAAAAATGTACCTATTCTTGAAAAAGGGACCAATTCTACTAAAATTCCCATTTCTTAAAAAAATATTTTTTTCTTACAAAAATTCCTTACCTTTTCGTTTCTTTTCTTGAGATAACTTGCCTTTCTGAAAATAAGTAAATTTTCTTAGAAAAATAACCTTTTCCTAAAAAGAGTACCACTTCATTAAAAAGTACCTGTTCTTAAAAAAAGTACTTCTTTGTAAAACAAATTCATTCTCTTATGGCGTTTTCTTACAGAAAGTACTTCTTCTTAAAAATATTACCTTTTCTTAAAAAAAATCTTAGCTTTTAATAAAAGAAGTACCTCTCTTTAAAAAAGGACCGTTTCGGGAAAATA
The DNA here is from genome assembly GCA_963931995.1 of Phaonia tiefii. NCBI lineage: Eukaryota > Metazoa > Arthropoda > Insecta > Diptera > Muscidae > Phaonia > Phaonia tiefii. The sequence continues at coordinate 53,613,470 of OZ008367.1, forward strand.
TAATATATATTCTTGTAAAACGGACCTAAAACTATACTTTTTTTAATAAACTACATTCTATAAAAAAAATCTTAAAACAAGTTTAAAATTTTACAAAAAGTATATTTTCTTACAGAGCCATTTAAATTATCGTATTTTTCAACGGGCGCCTTAGGCGTAATGGAACTAAATAGTACATAATATATAGCGATTACACCTCATGTAATTTTTTTTTTGTTTTCAATTTAGTTGTTTATTTTAATTTTTTTTTTACATAAATGGAAACAATATATTTTAAATATTGGACATTGATGTGGCACTCCCAAATAATTTGTATTTGAAATTCATAAAATATTGCGAAAAAAAATATTAATTTCCGAAGATTTTGTATTTCAAGGAATCCTTATTTTTGGATCCTTATTTTTGAATTTAAGCCTTTCATTATTTCACTTTCTACTTACTTACTTAGCTGGCCACAAACAACTCGAAGGGTCAAGGGCCTTACAAAAAGAGGATATCATGTTCCTCCAACCGGCTCGATCTTCAGCTTTTCTCCTCCAGTTGGTAACACCAAGCTCCCGCAGGCAATATTCCACCTGGCATTTCCAGCGAAGTCTTGGTCGTCCTATTTGCCGATGTCCTTCAAGTAAGTCTTGTGACCGTCAGTGGTGCAATGGTTAGAGTGCGCGCCTCTTGTACATGAGATCCTGGATTCGATCCCTGCTCTAAGCATCTTAAATTTCTTTCGGCGGCGGTCACCTTGCATAGTGACAGCGATACTTTCGAGTATTTAGCCATGGAAAAGTTTCTCAAAATATCGTTCGGAATTGGTGTAAAAACTGTAGGTCCCAATCAGTGAGTATAAAACTAGAAAGCGTACAGCTCACTGGTTGTGAGAATGTCTCCACAATGCCTTCGTAGGATGTAGGTTGGTTGGTTGGTTCACGTGGTTGCTAAAGATACTATTTAGCATCAATTATTGTCATGGGCCACCGTCCACATCACTCCGGACAGTCGAATGTACCGTGTCTATATCCAACCTGTTAATCTGAGATACTTCATTAGATCCCCTAGATCTATCTCGTGTATCGCAGTGAGTTTGTGTAGGAAGGGACGAGCTATAGTCTTTAGGCGTCTATTCATTAGAGCCGGGCAACTGCAGAGGATATGTTCCACCTTCTCCTCCTCTTCTGCATCTTCGCAAGCACGGCAGTGGTCATTGTATGGAAGATTCAGCCGTCTTGCGTGATTACCGATTGGCCGTGCCCAGTCAGTTTGGCAATTAGCCTTGATATATTCCTCCGATTTTGGCTAATCAGGGAGTTAGTTCGGTGAATGTTATATTCTGGCCATGTGTTTCTGTATATGTCGAACGTTTCCGTTCTATCCCATCTGGTCTTAGTTCCTTCAAGGTAATGCAGGAAAATACCTCTCTAGACCGACCCTATAGGCGTTGCGACTGACACTATATGGAGTTCGGTGTAAGAGGATCCTGCCCTGGCTAATTCGTCTGCCCTTTCGTTCCCAAGGACACCCTTGTGGCCAGGTATCCAGGTAAGAAACAGTGGCCAGTCGACCTAGCTCGACAAGGTTTTCCCCACATTCACTAATGGGAAATGGGCTGTAATGAGAAACCATTTTTTTGTTCGAGTACGTCTTCGAATACCTTTCGCACTAGTTCATTCTGATCCATTCTACTAGCCAGCGTAAAGGTGTTAATTTAATCCGCATAACTACGTTGATGTCAGGATACAGATTATACAACTCGTGGGTCATTCGTCGTCGATACTCGCCGTTTTCTATGAAGAGACCATGTATATTTCGGAGCATATTTCTCTCGAAAACTCCCAGTGTTGTTTCATGCAGGATTCTGCGCCATAAAGCAAGACTTGTGTAAGAGAGTCTGATACAGATTGATGTCCGGTTCTCCAGAGAGTGTCTTATCTCTGAAGTGCTTGCTTTGCCTGAAATAACACCTGTTCGCAAGCACAAATCGCCATTTGGTTTTTATCCTATCGTTATTGCTTCTGTTTACGGCAGTTCCGAGGTAATTTAATTCGTCCACTACCTCAAAACTATAATTATTATCAATGTTCACCCTTCAATCAGGTGAATGTTCTGCTTGTCGAAAGTATTAATTTTGTCTTGTCCTCATTTACTGCCAACTCAGTTTTGCTGATTCCTTCTCGAAATCTCGAAAATACTGCTTCTCGCGGATGTCTAAATCATCAGCATACGCGAGCAGCATACGACTTTTGCTGCTGATAGTTTTATTCGTATTGACTGCAGTTTTCCTCACAATGATTTCAAGTAATATGTTGAAGAGATCGCAGATAGGGTATCGCTCTGCCTGAGGCCTCACCTAGTCCTAAATGGTTTGATGAGATATTTATTAATCTTTATCGAGGATTACATGTCGGTCAGTGTTATTCTACAAAAGAGTGCCAGCTTGGCAGGAATACCAAGCTCCGACATGGCTTGTTACGATTTTCCCCGTATCGGGCTATCGAAGGCAGACTTATAATCTACACAGAGCTGGTAGGTGTCGATTTGATTTTCGTGGGTTTTGTCCAGGAGTAACTCAAATGGAATTATGATAATACAAATCAAATGCTTTACGACGTTAATGTTAAATTTGTATGTAAAAGTTATTAGTTCCCCTTTATGCAAAATATATACTAAAACAAAAGACTTAGGAAGCGAGCGTGGCGGAATTTAACGACCTTGGGGACACGCGCTGGAAAAAAATTAATATACAGTTTTGTCGGGAGCAAGATGTCCGAAAGGGGGAAATTGCACTTAAGGTCGAAAGCATCGAGAAAACGGGTCCCGAACTTACAGATAAGTTTTGGTACTCAAATGATAGAAAATCGTCTTATAATTTCATTGGTGCCATTACTTTTCACATTCGATGGCTGTGAGTCGCCAAAAAATTGCGCCAAATCCGACTTAAGGTACAAAGGAAATTTGAACCCCCCGTTCTTGATGGAATATAAATTTATCGATTTTCAAATAGGTCTAGCACACGGTACGAGCATCGTAGAGAGGAACCAATACCACCAATGAAATCGTGAGAAGATTTCCTTTGATTTCAGTACCCATACATGCATATTTGTTTACCAATTCTTTTCGTTTATAATTAATAATTTTGTTTATCTTTCTGACGTTGTTACCCAAAGGGTAGCAAAATATCGAAGAATATAATTAATTAAAAATACGACCAAACCCTCGAATAATTTAATTTTTGAATAAAAGAAAATAATTTCAATAAATTTTGTGGGTATTGAAATATAGAAAAACATGCATATCTCGACTCACAGGCATCGGATGTGAAAAATAATGGCACTAATGAAATCGTAAGACGATTTCCTTTCATTTGAGTACCAACACTTGCCTGTAACTTCAGGGGCCCGTTTTTAGATTTTGTGGGCCTTGTACCACTTGTACTGTATTCTCCTTTCGGACCACTTGTACGCGAATGTAAACAGACCAGCGGACTATTTTCAGAAACGCATTATAACGATTGACCAGATGATCTAAAGACTTGCCAATTTGTCGTAATGTGATCTGCAGCAAATGGCTTTAGTCTTTCGCACATTACGCTCGAGAGGACCTTGTATGCGAGGGACAAAGGCTTATTCTCCGATACTTTGTACATATACTCGGGTCACTGTTTTTGAGAGCAGGACACAGTATGCTAATACTCCAATTCACGGGCATGCATTCTTCTATATGAACCGATGCATGCACCTTTCCAACTCATAGTCGCCAGCCTCGAGTAATCCATCAGCACCAGCGGCTTTGTTGTTCTTAAGCCTGGTAATTGCAGTTGTAACTTCACTTTTGGCTAGGATGGAGCAGTCGACGTCATCGTCCCGTCTGTGCTCAAGAACCTAATCTATTTTGAAGTCTCCTGGGACAAGTAAAGGAGTGAAGTGATCTCTTCATATTCCCAGTTTACTCTGCACATCTGCGACAAGAGTCCCGTATTTATCTCTACCAAAAGGGGGGCTGATCCATTTCATTTGGTTTGACTTTGTACTTTTCGGTAGAATTTCCTGGATTCATTCTTTTTTCTATAAGATTAAATTTCCTCACTCTCGCGCTTTCTCCACAACCGTTTTTTTCACAAACGGGTTTCCTCCCCCCTCTACTCCAAATATTGCTCTGTTGCGGCTCGCGACAAGTGAAGTGATCCCTTCATATTCCCAGTTTACTCTGTACGTCTGTGACAAGTGTCCCCTCTTTATCTCCACCAAAGGATGCCTGAACCATTTCTGTTGGTTTGACTTTGTAGATTTCGGTAGAATTTCCAGACATAATTCTGCAAGATTCAATTCTCTGCCTATCGCGGGTTCTCCACAATCGTTTTTGATGTGTTAGGGACTTGTTTGGCGTTAAACTCCTCCGAAACGGCTGGACCGATTTGTATGAAATTTTGTGTGCATATCGGGTAGGTCTCAGATTCAGCCAGCAACTATTTTGTATACCCCTAAATCATAGGGGTGACGCACCCCTATATAGAACATAGATTTGTCCGACTACGAAACACAGATTGTCAGACTGCGAAAAAAACACACACTGATGTAGCGGCAGCGAATAGTTGTCTTGTGTGGGTGCGGATTACTCTCAGAGCAAAGAGAATAATGACGTGATTATACGTATATAAAAATGAGATTGCAAGAGAGAAAACGAAAATTGTGTGAACTTGTGCAGCGTATGTACGAACATAACAATGTATGTATGCACATGTGTCTGCTGCTTTGCATTCTCTTTGTTTTTTGTGGGAATAAAACAAAAAGTATTAAGGAAGAAAATAATGGCACTTGTATTAAAGGCCTGCAAAGAACCATCCAAACAGACTTGTTGCTTGTTGTTCATTTTTCTTATATCTGCTTGTATCTTTTTCGCTTTCTTTGGATTGAGTGCGTATGTAATATATCTCTTTTAGATATCGATGGAATCGGTATGAGAGAGTGAAAGTACAAAGTATCAAAAATACTTTTATGATTACATACACAACAAACAGATACATCGGTATTCTTGTTATCTGTGCTTGGAATATGAGGAGAGCGTGTGTTTACTTACCTCAGACATTTTTGCCTACTTTTTCTTAAAATTTGCCACAGATAAAATTTACACCATCACTTTTTGTAAAAAGAATGGAAAAAGTAAGAGAATCAACGCAAAGCGTACGATCTGGAATACCCATATTAAATGGATATATCCATTTAAACAAGAGGTGCAACAGTTACTTCACTGAGTGGAACAGATAAAGAGAAAAAAAGCTTCCACTACAAGGAGAGCCAGAGAAAGAGATGATACACTCTCTACTCAATCCACAACGCAGGAGCACATGTTGTGTTCTACTCTTTGTTGTATTTGTACCGAAAATATCAGGTTCGTACTTGTTTTATCTGTTTGTACAAGTAAAATTAATGGAACGCTGCAGGCCTTTAAGTTGTATTTAAATATTTTGAATATAATGTTTCTCTGCCTCGAACGAAAGTTTTCGTTCGTGTTCTACACGAAAGAAAGTTGGTATGGGCTTCACAATTTTGTCGTTTCAAGTCGAATGAAAACATAAAATTTTTCAGTACAAATTTTGGTTTCTCTATTTCAAATGTGCTTACACTTAGGAACAAACATGAAGTCAGGCAAACGAAAATTTCCAGTTAGAGAAACCAAATTTGAGTCGAATGTTAGTGACTGATTTTCGTTCGCTTAGCTATTCGTTTGAGATAGATAAACACACTGTAAGTGTTATTAAGTATTAATATTATTTAAATGAAACTTCATCATATGATTGACCGCTATTTTTTATTTTCCAATGTAACTTTTACTAATGTGTTCATATAAATCGAACAGGTACCGTGTAACAAAAAGGGGTGAACACATCGCCCGTGAGTTCGAATACTCATTGATTTTTGATGTGTTAACATCTATAGCCGCGGGTAGGAACTAAATTCACAAAGTGAATACATCCAACCAGAGTTTGTCCGACTGCGATCACACAGATAGTTTGGCGCTAAACTCCTCCGAGACAGCTTGATCCGATTTGTATGAAATTTTGTGTGCATATCGGGTAGGTCTCAGAATTGGCCAACATCTATTTTCCATACCCCTAAATGATAAGGGTGACCCACCCCTATGTAGAACACATATCGGATTTTTCAATAAGAGCGCTACAAAAGTTTTTTTTATATAAAACAAAACCGTTTTTAGATACCAATGAAATTCTTTATTCCTGTGAAAGTACGTTCGATGCCATTATGTATGGAACTCGATTTCTTTTGCACGGCCACCACGGGCACGCTTGCACAAGTCCAGACGCTGAACCCTATTTTCGACGGTTTTCCAGCGTAAATCGGCCAATACTGCTGCAATTTCACGTTCGATATTCGTACGAAGTTCATCAATCGAAACTGGCTTGTTGGCATAGACCATAGACTTGACGTAGCCCCACAGGAAATAATCTAACGGCGTCAAATCGCACGACCGAGGCGGCCAATCGGCTGGGCCATTTCGTGAGATAACACGTTCACCAAACTTGGTTTCCAATAAATTGATTGTGGCATTCGCTGTGTGGCTTGTGGCGCCGTCCTGTTGGAACCACATGTCCTCCAAGTCCATATTATCCAATTGGGGCCAAAAATATTCGGTTAGCATTGAACGGTAGCGATTCGCATTCACAGTAATTTGACGGTCTTGATCATCAGGGAAGAAGTACGGCCCAATGACGCCGCGGGCCCATAAACGGCACCAAACCGTAATTTTTTCGGGATGCAATGATGACTCATGGATTACGTGTGGATTGCTGTCTGACCAATAACGCATATTTTGCTTATTGACGAAGCCATTCAGCCAGAAATGAAATTCAGAATTCAGAAATTGGACGTAGCAATCTTAAAGTTGAGGCCATTGACTCCAAATTTCGGAAGTAAATTTTAATAATTTAGACTCGTTGTTGGCTCGTATATCTTTCCATGATGAAATGGCAAACCTTACTGAAGAGAAATGTTAAAAGAGCGGGAAAAATATGGCGTCGTTTGCTGTCCCTATCGATTTACGTTTGTAGCGTCTCTGTTGAAAAACCCTTTATTTGTCCGACGGCAAAACACAGATTGTCAAACTGCGAAAAAGAAAACACACACTGATGTAGCGGCAGCGAATATTTGTCTTGTGTGGGTGCGGAGCACTCTCAGAGCAAAGAGAATAATGACGGCGTTAGACGTATAAAAAAATGCGATAGCAAGAGAGCAACGAAAATTGTGTGAACGTGTTTAGCGTATGTACGAACATAACAAAGTATGTATGTATGTCAGTTGTTTGCATTCTCTTTGTTTTTGTGGAAATAAAACAAAAGATATTAAGCAAGAAAATAATGACACATGTGCTTTCACTGGTCTTTAAATAATTTTAAGTATTAATATTACTTAAAGTTAACGTCGTCATATGATTGAACGCTGTTTTTTATTTTCCAATGTAACAGTTACTAATGCGTTCATAGAAATCGAACAGGTACCGTGTAACAAAAAGGTGTTAACACATCATCACCCGTTATTTCGAAGAGTCATTGGATTTTTTTCTTCTTAAAAGAATGGGTTTCCTCCCTTCTCTTCTGCTTATACAAATTTGTCGCGTCTTGCGTTGCAACTGACTGAAGCATTGCCATACGCGCAGCGTTCTTTTCGTCACTTGCCATGCTACTATCTTCATTGTACGTTCATTGTACCATTGTCTTTAAGCGGTTTTTCAGAACCAACTACGGTCTCTGCAGCAGTTTTTATATAGTGGGAAATATACGTCCACTGAGCTTCGCCTCTATTCGAATCACAAATCGAATCATTCGGCAAGACATGTCTAACTTTTTTTTCTTCTTCTTATTGTTCCATTTTATCCTTGCAACGAAACTAAATAAGTAATAAAAATAATAAAACAACGACTTAAATAGCAATTGGTTGTTGTTGTTGCTGCTATAAAATTGGCAAAAATTACACAAACTAAACTGTCATTGGTAATCTTATATTTCCTGCTAATAGCCAATTTTTACAACTCTCCAAAATCGAGATTTTGACTGCACTACGGAGGAATAACTGGCCGACCAACCATCGCACAGCATTAGGTACGTTTTGTTTTATAAGAGCGTCTTGCCACAATTATGTGTGTGGTTTTGGCACAAACTCTTTTATATTTTGGCTGCATTTGCCAGAAATTGGACGACTGTTCGGTGACTGTTGTTGGAGATATAAGTATAAGTTCATTGATTGTTGGTGTGGTATCAACAATCTCAGCTTAGAGCTGAACAACAACTCAATTAATAACAATTTCTCAGAACAATAAAGATTTTCGTTATCGCCAATAAAGCTGCAGCTACAATATTAAAGTTTAAGTCTTGGGATCCTTTTGCTGCTTAGCTATTAGTAACAAAAAAATATTCTCAGTGTTAAGACCTTAAAAGACAAAGCAGCAACATTGCCAAATTTAATATCCTCCAATTCCATTGCCTGCTTCTCCTCCTCATCCTTCTTCTCCTCCTTCTGCTTTATCTCTTTGGCATTAGAAAAAAACAAAAAAAAACGACTTAAGCTAAAATAAGTTTAGTTTCTGATAATCCCTTACTATTTAAGCCAAGTATGGATGGTTTTATAAAAACTTTAAACGTAATACGTTTAAGACCATGAAAACGACATTGTCTTCCATGGATGAGGTTGTTGTTGTAGCTGTGCTGTTGTTGTAAGGGTAATCCACGTCACCCCCATTGAATGAAACAAGGGGCAACCAAGCATCCAACGGTGGCATCAGCAGCATCATTGGCTGCTTATCGGTGTTAGAAGTCGCAAACTGAATTAGTTGTGAACTTTTGGAGATGACTCTTAAAGATCTATTCACTCCAAGTATTAGCTGCCTTATCATCATCATGTTTTTTGTGCTTTTGTATTGGGATATTAACTCGTGTACCTTAATAAAGTGCTGAAAATTACATTTTCATTTTCTGTTGTTGCCAAAGGTGTCAAGAGGAGATGATATTCGTATACTGATTTCCTTCAGTGAGATAAATCGCCTAATCAAATGTTATTTCGCGGTTTTACGGTAGGTTATGCGATTTTAGATAAATCATAATATGATTTCACCCGCTACGGCCAATACAGATATTGAATTTCCTTGCAGACAGAATAATTTGAAAATCATGTTTAGCATTAAAACAAGAATCATGTTTCGAAAAATCACAAAAGATTTATTTGATTGCAATTATTCCGTTAGTAATCCATTACACAGAATTGAGGTTATATTTTTGTTTGTCTTTTTTTTTTTTAAATGACAAATTTGAAATTATGGAAGTAAATAACCGAATTATTTGAAATAAAAAAACTACGTAAATACCGAAATACGAAGATAGATATTTAGTGTTACAAGTTCATTTCGGAAACGTATAAAGTTCTTAGATTTTGGATTATTCAATCGTAGCTGGTGTAATTGTTAGTGTGTGAGACTCTTCTTGTACATGACAATATGGATTCAATACCTCTCCGATCACCATACATTTCCTTCGACGTCGGGCACCTTGCTTAGTGACGACGACATTAAAGGGTAATTAGCCATGTTAAAGCTTCTTAAAACCCCCGTTCGAAACCGGTATAAAATTTTAGGTCCTATCAGTTAATCTAAAACTTGAATGCGCGCATCCTTTAGCTCTCCCATCGTGGGAAAATTGAATTGAGTTGAAAATTGAGGCTGAATTTTACGGCCTTGGGGACACGCACTGGAAAAAAAAAACTGAATATGTAGTTTTGTTTGACTTGAGCTTCTGAGTCGGGAACAAGTTGTCCTAAAGGGGGAAATTGCCCCTGAGGCCGAAAAAATCAAAAAATGGGCCCCTGTACTTACAGATAAGTGTTGGTACTCAAATGAAAGGAAATCGAGGATGCCATTTTTGGTTTTTTTCCAGCGCGTGAAATGAAAATATTTTTCAATGGAAAAACATTTCTTTATTTATAATCTTGAATCGGGTTCCCCGATTCAGAAAGAGGTTGTGATTTTAATTATGTTAAGACTTTCATAACGTGGTTCCAACTTCGGCTAAGGAAATTCCAATCTTATGCAGGGTTCCTCGAAAGAACCCGCAAAATCTTACAAAATGAAATACTCGAGTTTTCTCTGACTAGGGTCATTAAAAGAGCTCCTCTACTTGGCTTAACCCACAAGATTCATAAATTAATTTGATGTTAATAGAAGAAAAGAAGACAAGTGGCTGCTTTGATGTTAATACTGGGATGATTTCGGAACAAACACGAATTCGCCGATAGCGGAATTCGAACTGTGGTTCCGATTGCATTGAGTAGGTAGTCGGCATTCGGCTGAACGGTAAAAATCAGGTACATTTACGGCGATCACGGCATTGAATCGATAAAGATGTTGGGTCGTAAAGCGAACCACAGATTTGTCAATCATGAACATGAGCTTGACCGATAACTTTTTATCTGGCAGATGAATTTTAAAAAACTATTATCAAAATATTTTGTGAACATGATAGTGATGCGAACAAATTGATTACATTCTTATTTGGTATAAAGAAGGCCGATATATCGACAATAAAGTTCACCAATAGCTGGTGTTCATGCTCTTGAATGGCAAGTCTGTGGTTCGCTTTACGACCCAACACCTTTATCTATATCGGCAAATAGTAACATTAATTATACAGATAAGTAAACAAGGTCTTATAAATCAAAAAAAAGGCTTCCCATTACATTCCATAAAGGGATTGGGTATAACTTCTCCCGACCAGTAAACTGTACGTTTTCTAGGTTTTACACTCACTGATTAGGACCTACAGTTTAACACCGGTACCGAACGGTGATTTTGAGATAATTTTTAATGGCTAAGTACTCAATAGTTTAGTAAGCAAGGTGACGGTCGTCGAAAGAAATGTACGATGGTTAGTGCAGAGATCGAACCCACAATTTCATATCAATAGCCCCGCACTCTAACGACAAACTTAGTAGAAACAAGGGAAGGACAAACTTAGTATAAACAAGGGAAGGAATACAACTGCAGAACGCACGAAGGATAAGGCCTTCTTACAGCACTAGATACAGAGCCCACGAGAAGCAAAGCCTTCATAAAAAACTTCAAATTAAGGGGTTAAGCCTTCCTAAAAATAATTATGCAGACCCAGGAGGAGCAAGACCTTTGTACAAAAAAATATCTGGAGTACTCACAATGAGTAAAAATTCTTTCGTACAAATATAGGTGCCGCTCCATTCGGAGAAACCCATGTTTTCATATAAAGGCGCAGTGCCTACCAGGAACAAAGACTCCGTACAAACAAAGGGCATGCGCAGTGTTGCTAAAACGGTACTTAAAGTGAATTTTTGACATCTTTTTACCTCAATTCAATTCAATTCAATTCAAGTTAACTCATTTCAATACAATTCAGTTCAATGCAACTCAATTCAATTAAAATCAATTCAATTCTACTCGATTCAATTCAACTCAATACAATTTAATTCGATTCATTTCAATGCTATTCTTTTTTAAATCAATTCAATTCTACTTAATTGACTTCAGTTCAATTCAATTTAATTCAGTTTAATTTAAATCAATTCAGTCCAATTTGACTCAACTCAATTATATGCAATTCAACTCAATTCAATTTAATTCAATTCGAGTCAATTCAATTCAGGCCAATGCAATTCATTTCACTTCAATTCAATTCAGTGAAAATCTATTCAGTTCAGTTCAATTTAACTCAATACAATTCAGTTCAAATCATTTCATTTCTATTGAATTCAATTAAATTCAATTCAACTTAAATCAATCCAATTCAATTCAACTTAATTCCATTTAATTCAATTCAATTCAACTCAACACATTTCAATTTAATAAAATTCAATTCAACCCACTTCAATTCAATTCAACTCAAAACAATGCACTTCAGTTCAGTTCAGTTTAATTGAATTCAATTGAATTCTATGTAATTCAATTCAAATCAATCCCATCCAATTGAATTGAATTCAATACAATTCAATTCAATTAAATTCAAGTCAATTCAATTCAATGAAATTCAGTTCAGTTCACTTCAATCCAATACAATATAATTGTATTCAATTGAGTTCAATCCCCTTCAGTTCAAATCAATTGTATTCAATTCAATTCAGTTCAATTTAACTGAATTCAATTCAACTCAATGCTATTCAATTCAATTCATTTCAATAGTATTATTTTTAATTCAGTTCAAGTTAATTGAATTTACTTGAACTCAGTCCAATTCAATTCAATACAAATCCGTTCAATTCAGTTCCATTCAATTCAGTTCAATTCAATTCAATTCAAGTCAATTCACTTTAATTAAATTCATCTCAATTTAACTCAATATAATTCAGTTCACATTCATTTCATTTATAATAATTTCAATACAATTGTAATCAATTCAATTCAATTCAATTCCATTCAATTCAATTCAATTCAATTCAATTCAATTCAACTCACTTCAATTCCCATCAGTTACATTCAATTCAATTAAATTCAATCTAATTCACTTCAGTTCAATTCAATTCAATCCAATTCAATTCAGTTCAAGTCAGTTCAATTCAATTCAATTCGACTCAATTCAATTCAATTCAATTCAATTCAATTCAATTCTATTCAATTCAACTCACTTCAATTCACATCAGTTACTTTCAATTCAATTAAATTCAATCTAATTCAATTCAATTCAATTCAATTCAATTCAAATCAAATCAATTCAATTCAATTCAATTCAATTCAATTCAATTCAATTCAATTCAATTCAATTTAATTTAATTTAATTTAATTTAATTTAATTTAATTTAATTCAATTTAATTTAATTTAATTTAATTTAATTTAATTTAATTTAATTTAATTTAATTTAATTTAATTCAATTCAATTCAATTCAATTTAATTTAATTTAATTTAATTTAATTTAATTCAATTTAATTTAATTTAATTTAATTTAATTTAATTTAATTTAATTTAATTTAATTTAATTTAATTCAATTCAATTCAATTCAATTCAATTCAATTCAATTCAATTCAATTCAATTTAATTTAATTTAATTTAATTTAATTTAATTTAATTTAATTTAATTTAATTTAATTTAATTTAATTTAATTTAATTTAATTTAATTTAATTTAATTTAATTTAATTTAATTTAATTTAATTTAATTTAATTTAATTTAATTTAATTTAATTTAATTTAATTTAATTTAATTTAATTTAATTTAATTTAATTTAATTTAATTTAATTTAATTTAACTTAATTTAATTTAACTTAATTTAATTTAATTTAATTTAATTTAATTTAATTTAATTTAATTTAATTTAATTTAATTTAATTTAATTTAATTTAATTTAATTTAATTTAATTTAATTTAATTTAATTTAATTTAATTTAATTTAATTTAATTTAATTTAATTTAATTTAATTTAATTTAATTTAATTTAATTTAATTTAATTTAATTTAATTTAATTTAATTTAATTTAATTTAATTTAATTTAATTTAATTTAATTTAATTTAATTTAATTTAATTTAATTTAATTTAATTTAATTTAATTTAATTTAATTTAATTTAATTTAATTTAATTTAATTTAATTTAATTTAATTTAATTTAATTTAATTTAATTTAATTTAATTTAATTTAATTTAATTTAATTTAATTTAATTTAATTTAATTTAATTTAATTTAATTTAATTTAATTTAATTTAATTTAATTTAATTTAATTTAATTTAATTTAATTTAATTTAATTTAATTTAATTTAATTTAATTTAATTTAATTTAATTTAATTTAATTTAATTTAATTTAATTTAATTTAATTTAATTTAATTTAATTTAATTTAATTTAATTTAATTTAATTTAATTTAATTTAATTTAATTTAATTTAATTTAATTTAATTTAATTTAATTTAATTTAATTTAATTTAATTTAATTTAATTTAATTTAATTTAATTTAATTTAATTTAATTTAATTTAATTTAATTTAATTTAATTTAATTTAATTTAATTTAATTTAATTTAATTTAATTTAATTTAATTTAATTTAATTTAATTTAATTTAATTTAATTTAATTTAATTTAATTTAATTTAATTTAATTTAATTTAATTTAATTTAATTTAATTTAATTTAATTTAATTTAATTTAATTTAATTTAATTTAATTTAATTTAATTTAATTTAATTTAATTTAATTTAATTTAATTTAATTTAATTTAATTTAATTTAATTTAATTTAATTTAATTTAATTTAATTTAATTTAATTTAATTTAATTTAATTTAATTTAATTTAATTTAATTTAATTTAATTTAATTTAATTTAATTTAATTTAATTTAATTTAATTTAATTTAATTTAATTTAATTTAATTTAATTTAATTTAATTTAATTTAATTTAATTTAATTTAATTTAATTTAATTTAATTTAATTTAATTTAATTTAATTTAATTTAATTTAATTTAATTTAATTTAATTTAATTTAATTTAATTTAATTTAATTTAATTTAATTTAATTTAATTTAATTTAATTTAATTTAATTTAATTTAATTTAATTTAATTTAATTTAATTTAATTTAATTTAATTTAATTTAATTTAATTTAATTTAATTTAATTTAATTTAATTTAATTTAATTTAATTTAATTTAATTTAATTTAATTTAATTTAATTTAATTTAATTTAATTTAATTTAATTTAATTTAATTTAATTTAATTTAATTTAATTTAATTTAATTTAATTTAATTTAATTTAATTTAATTTAATTTAATTTAATTTAATTTAATTTAATTTAATTTAATTTAATTTAATTTAATTTAATTTAATTTAATTTAATTTAATTTAATTTAATTTAATTTAATTTAATTTAATTTAATTTAATTTAATTTAATTTAATTTAATTTAATTTAATTTAATTTAATTTAATTTAATTTAATTTAATTTAATTTAATTTAATTTAATTTAATTTAATTTAATTTAATTTAATTTAATTTAATTTAATTTAATTTAATTTAATTTAATTTAATTTAATTTAATTTAATTTAATTTAATTTAATTTAATTTAATTTAATTTAATTTAATTTAATTTAATTTAATTTAATTTAATTTAATTTAATTTAATTTAATTTAATTTAATTTAATTTAATTTAATTTAATTTAATTTAATTTAATTTAATTTAATTTAATTTAATTTAATTTAATTTAATTTAATTTAATTTAATTTAATTTAATTTAATTTAATTTAATTTAATTTAATTTAATTTAATTTAATTTAATTTAATTTAATTTAATTTAATTTAATTTAATTTAATTTAATTTAATTTAATTTAATTTAATTTAATTTAATTTAATTTAATTTAATTTAATTTAATTTAATTTAATTTAATTTAATTTAATTTAATTTAATTTAATTTAATTTAATTTAATTTAATTTAATTTAATTTAATTTAATTTAATTTAATTTAATTTAATTTAATTTAATTTAATTTAATTTAATTTAATTTAATTTAATTTAATTTAATTTAATTTAATTTAATTTAATTTAATTTAATTTAATTTAATTTAATTTAATTTAATTTAATTTAATTTAATTTAATTTAATTTAATTTAATTTAATTTAATTTAATTTAATTTAATTTAATTTAATTTAATTTAATTTAATTTAATTTAATTTAATTTAATTTAATTTAATTTAATTTAATTTAATTTAATTTAATTTAATTTAATTTAATTTAATTTAATTTAATTTAATTTAATTTAATTTAATTTAATTTAATTTAATTTAATTTAATTTAATTTAATTTAATTTAATTTAATTTAATTTAATTTAATTTAATTTAATTTAATTTAATTTAATTTAATTTAATTTAATTTAATTTAATTTAATTTAATTTAATTTAATTTAATTTAATTTAATTTAATTTAATTTAATTTAATTTAATTTAATTTAATTTAATTTAATTTAATTTAATTTAATTTAATTTAATTTAATTTAATTTAATTTAATTTAATTTAATTTAATTTAATTTAATTTAATTTAATTTAATTTAATTTAATTTAATTTAATTTAATTTAATTTAATTTAATTTAATTTAATTTAATTTAATTTAATTTAATTTAATTTAATTTAATTTAATTTAATTTAATTTAATTTAATTTAATTTAATTTAATTTAATTTAATTTAATTTAATTTAATTTAATTTAATTTAATTTAATTTAATTTAATTTAATTTAATTTAATTTAATTTAATTTAATTTAATTTAATTTAATTTAATTTAATTTAATTTAATTTAATTTAATTTAATTTAATTTAATTTAATTTAATTTAATTTAATTTAATTTAATTTAATTTAATTTAATTTAATTTAATTTAATTTAATTTAATTTAATTTAATTTAATTTAATTTAATTTAATTTAATTTAATTTAATTTAATTTAATTTAATTTAATTCCATTCAACTCAATTCAATTCAGCTCACTTTAGTCCAACTCAATTCAATTCAATTAAATTCAACACAGTGCAACTCAATTCAATTCGATTCGTTCAATTCAATTCAATTAAACTCAATTCAATTCAGTGCTATACAATCCAATTCAATTCAATTCAGTTCAATTCAATTCAATTCAATGCAATTCAGTTCAATTCAATTCAATTCAATGCAATTCAATTCAATTCAATTCAATACAATTCAATTCAATGCAATTCAGTTCAATTCAATTCAATTCAATGCAATTCAATTAAATTCAATTCATTTCAACTCAATTCAATTCAGTTCAATTCCATTCAACTCAATTCAATTCAGCTCACTTTAGTTCAACTCAATTCAATTCAATTAAATTCAATTCATTGCAACTCAATTAAATTCGATTCGGGCAATTCAATTAAACTCAATTCAATTCAATTCAGTTCTATTCAATTCAATTCAATGCAATTCAGTTCAGTTCAGTTCAATTCAATTCAATTCAATTCAGTTGAATTCAATTCAATTCAATTCAATTCAATCCAATTCAATTCAATTCAGTTCAATTCAATTCAATGCAATTGAGTTCTTTTCAGTTCAATTCAATTCAGTTCATTCCAATTCAATTAAACGTCAGTTCAGTTTTAATTTTTAATCGATTAATTTTAATTGAATTTAATACAATTCGTTATTACATTATTAGGAAACTGTTAACAGTTTACCAATTAGACTTTATAACAATAAAATTAAATTGGTTTCCCAAAAAAGTGATTTTGAACTGTCAGATTTTCAGTGAAAGCGAGTTGTAATGTTGTCGTTTCAACAGAGAATCAAGGATTCCTCTGTAATTGACCGTCTGTGTTGTTTCTCCGCTTTTCGGTTATATAACCGACTTATTGAAATTTTGTTTATTTTTCAATCACAAATTGGTTCAACATAATCGACCCTGTTCTGTAAACAGATTCCAAACAAACATAAAACCAAGATGTATCTATTACAGGTGGAAGCGGTAGAACAGCTGATTTTAATTTTTTCTTGTCGTTGTGGTCCGACTTTGTCAAATGTTGTTTATACTAATTCCAAGATGTATCTAGTACAGATGGTAGCGTTAAAATAGCAGACGAAATTTTTTCTTGTCCTTGTGGTTGTTGCCGAAAATTACAACAATTCCTCCTTCCATTCCACCTGAAATAAATGCATCTTGACAACAAAATGCCTTCAATTCCTTACTTATTTCGCCATGCATAAAACGTTTTAGAATATTTGGGTTTGTGTAAAACAATTCAGAAAAAAATCACTTTTGAATTAGAAGGCACATGCCTTCTGATATTAAAAACCTACAATTCAGAACAAAAATATTTCATGTTTTAAGAACATCAAAATTGTAGACTGCTTATTCTGAAAGAAAATTCTGATTCAAAATGAATCTGTATGCAGAACAGGGCCGAATATTTTGAATTAAAAAACACAATGAATTAAATGTGAGTATATTGATGTTTAGTGTTTAATATTAAAATGTGTTTTTCACTTTGCCAGAAATTAAATTTCAACTTGAATGTTTATTGAACTTTAAAATGTTTCTTTACAATTCCACGTCAAAATCTCGTTGAAGTTTTCAAAATCTCCCCCGTTTTTTCGCTTTAATTCACACAAATCAATTTGTTGCATTTTATACTTTTCTCTTATTTGCAATAGTTCAACGCCATCGCTGACAAATGTAACACATAGGAAATCATGAACTCTCGAAAAGGGATACATTTGTGAGGAAACTAAATCACTAAAGTGCGATAGTTTAAACGTGATTCCGCAACAACAACCACAACAACATCCCGGCCAAATGAACATCAGCAACACGATACTATTTTCAATTAAACTTTTCAACACGGTTAAACAAACAATATTGCTATTTCTCTTTTTTGTCCCATTGTATTTCAAAGACATCAAGAAGGAGAAAAGCAACTGATTCCGGATTTAGTACCAAAATGTCAACAATAGGACCAAGAACATCATGAAACCAAAAAAAAAACAAAAAAAATCAAACAAAAAATGGTTTTTTGTTCATGTTGTTCTTGGTGTTTTATTGTTTTCCAACTGAAGGATGTTATGCAAATTCATTGGGCTGGGATTGTAAGGCTAGAGGAACACAGATCTTCTTTCGAATTCCTTAAGTTACACAGGCAGTTTGGGAGGATTTGTGGCTGCTTCACTCTCATTGTTTTCTGGTAGTTGTGGAAACATAAATATTCTAACTGAGAAATGTAACTTCTTTTGGACTTGGTCGCTTGTGAGCGGTATTGAAGTTTAACTTAAAGTAATTTGATTAAAAGCATCACCACAATAACAACAACAACAACACCAACAACAAACATCACGAAGATGTAGTCTTACCTGATTTTTCCCCAAACTTTTCTATTTTTTTCCAAGGGAAATCTTTGAAATGAAGAACTACAAACAAACAGTTGAACTTAAAAACTTCGACGTAGACATTTGTTTTATGTTGTTTTGTTTTTGTTGCTAATGTTGTTGTATTTTGTTTGTTTTAAAGCATTTGTTTGTTGTCATGAATTTGCTGCAACATACCGACGAAAACGACATGTTCTTGTATCGAAAAGGAGTGTATAACGTTTTACATGTCAGTGTTGCATGTTTGACAAGGGGCGATATATGTAATTAAGCAACCAACAAAGGTAACGATATTCACACAAACCCAAGTTTCCCTCCAGTGGTTTCCACATGTATTCCCTATAAATCTTATGATCCTCTTGAGATGTTATTTGTTTTGTGGTTTCCTTAAGCAGACTGAAAGTATAAAACTACCGCTGCACGGTGGTCCAGATTTTTAAAGGGCAGGGAAATATTGTTTATTTTTAGTCCATAGATTTGATTCCTTCAAGAGAAGCTAAAAAGATACTGGGAAGGACAGTTTGTAGTGCTTACGAACATATTCGTGTCAGACCAATATGGTCATAACAGCCATGATGGAGATACTTATGTTAAAGTTGTTGTTGAAATAGAAATGAACGGGGGATTCGCGGTCCTTGTAGGTGAATTGGTTAATGTGTGCGACTCTTTTTTTCTGTCTTCAAAATGCACAAGAAATGTATTCGCTGATGCAACGAAAATTAAGCTGTTGCAGCCACACAACGACGAGCAGTGATAATAATCTTGTGTGACATATTTCGTTGCTGCAACGAAAAAATCATCAGATGTACAAAAGTTTTCATTGCAGAAAGAGGCGTGTTTGTTAGATATAGTGCTTGCTTAGATAGTAATTTAATTTGTATAGAGATATTACGAGGCATGGAAATTCCCGCTTAATTGTTAATCTTAAGCCGGCACAAGGTTGCCACCAACTTAAATTTATTTGTTGTGGAAGATATTTAGAAGGCTACACACCATGCGTAAAAATAAATACCAACACCAAGTGCAGCCAATTTAAGTTTTCTGTTGTTCCATAATTTGGTCTCGGCCAGGAGTTTTTCTAAATTGGATTAAGCAGAAACTTGCCCCCTGAAATGACAAATTAATCTCAAATTGGGTGGTGTAAACGGCAAAGATTAGAGAACAAGGATATCACTAACCTGGTCGCGATAGACTACGGAATTATGTCGCATGTAAACCACAGTATATCGCGACTAGTTTAGCGATAACCTGTTCTGTAAGATTTGCCGTTTACACCACCCAATTTGAAATTTAATTTAACATTTCAGGTGGAAACTTTGTGCTTAGACCAATTTAGAACAACTCCTGACCGAAACCAAATTGTAGAAGACGATGGCACAACACGTAAATGGCAAAGATTAGAGAATAGGTTATCGCGATAAATTGAATAACTCGACAAAAACATTATTATTACTGGTAAGGGGGGTGGAGAGGGGGTACAAACTTGAAGTTGGTATTCTTCTTAAGGTCCTCTACATTTCTTACTCAGAAGTCAAACTTCAATTTGGAAGCGTTCTGCCTCTAATTCAGTCTCAAAAATATTACAGTTGTTGACATCCCAGCAAACTTTGGGATCAAATATCTCGAAATTTTGACGTGGTAGAGAAAAACGGGAAATGCCATTAGATTCAGCGTATCAAAATTATGCAGGTTCGCTATGTTTCACTCAATTCAGATTTTTGGTCACACACAGTGTAATTAATACAAAAAATTAAAATATTTACAATTTAAATTTACTTGCATTGAATGCATTAATTTTTTATGAAATGAGAATCTTTTTGCTTCTCCTTTCTTTGCTGTCTCTCACATTATTATTTTCAGAAGGTTTCAGCTATGCGTTGGTTATCACTATGCGTTGATACACAAACAATATACTTATATACAAATCTAGTTCATGAAAGACAAGCGTGTATTAATTACTTGTTTTTTTATTATATTCCACAAACGGTCCGCCATTCTGATTTTTTTAGTAGAGGATCGGGCAGAAAAAGGGATTCACGTTGTTGCCCCAGTTTCTTTCTTCAAAATCGTTTCTCACTTTTGTAGGTTCGCTATTCCGATTTTGTTAGTAGACGATCGGGCAGAAAAAGGGATTCACGTTGTTGCCCTCTCCTTTTTCTTTCCTCAAAATCGTTTCTCACTTTGGTAGCACACATAAATATATGCGAATCACATACACAAAAACCAAGCAACATCACAAACAATTTAACCATCCGGGCGTTTGTTTATTCTTTTTTCGCCGATCAAGCGCTTTTGATATCCTCTGTCCGATGAACCATTGAAAAGTGAATATATGAAACTAAAACCCAATACATCAGACAAGATAAGAAACACTTCATCTGAAATTTACACGCACATTCAGAAATATTTATGCCTCAGTCCTGAGAGAATAATGCAAAAATCAGGATGCACATTTACAAGATATACACACACATTGGCCCTTTTTTATTCTCTTTCTCTCGAGAGAGCATAAACAGTGCAACAAACACGGCTGGATTTGTATCACAAACACAGATATATTTGGGTCACAAACACATATGTTATAATAAATTAATCATTGTGTCTCAAACATGTAATATTGAATAGCAAACACAATGCGTTTGGGCACAAGTATACTATATTTGCGACAAGTTCCAAACACATGTTATATTTGCATCCAAACAACAATAAACGACAGATTTTCTGCGTGTGGGTATTGAAATTTTATTAAAAATGTATTGTAATTTTTTTTTTATAATTTAGGCCTTTATTATTTCGTCCATCATATTTTTTTACATGATCATTATATCCAAGATAACTACAAAAACTTATTTATTTAATCTTCCTTGTTCCTATTGCACTATTCCAAAATCAGTGAACCACTGTGCACTGACTGCACTTCCAAATATTTTGAAATCAACTGGTGTTGAAGTCATATAATGATGGTGCAAATGATGACATGAACTTAAGGTTAAGCCATGCAACAAAAGAAACAGTTAACCAAATCAACTAGATGTTCCCCAGCTCCATCAAGACAACAACAGTTTAGTTTTTTGTTGGCCCCCCCAAATTTCGACAAATAATTTTGGTTATTCTGCTTGTTTTCGTTTAAGTGACTAATGAGCTAACAAAATGACAAATTTTCGCCCTTAAACTTAGTTATCGACATTTCTGAGCTCTGTGAATCATACTTTAGTTGGCTGGCGATGATGATGATGATGGTTTTCGCTGCTACTGATCACTTAAAACAAACAAAAAGTTAGACACGTTTTTATGGTTCCTTGATGGAAAAACTCGGCAATAAGAAAAACAGTTTTGTAACCGCAAGACTACAAGGAAAACATTGTTTTCCCATTTGCTAGATGTTCGTTGTCGTTAAGAACTTTACAGTTTTGCTTTATGCAAATTGTTCGGTTTTTTCTTCTTCAGCTCAGCGTAGAAATTTTTTTCCTTCGTTCACAAAATGTGTCACTTGTTAAACAATTTTCAGCGTTTTTTTTTTGTATATATATTTTTTTGTTCACTTGTTTTTTTTTTTGTTTCTAATTTCTCTTGCAGCTGGATTTGCATTTGCATTTTCTTCAATACAGGATTTCTATTTGTTTTTCATTTTTAATTTGAATTTCCTTTGTAGTGTTTATATTGTGTAGTAGTTGTCACATTGCCATCATTAATGTCAGTTAAGCAAACACGACTTATTTTAAAATGACAATTCGAAGTTGTCGATTGGACCCGCACATTTTGGTGGCTGTAGGCTGTCGTTTGGAGTTACGGTTAATGGTTGCGGCCACTGGTGCTGCTGAGATAATGGTTTCTTTTTCTCTTATTGTAGCCAAGAATTTTGTTGCATTTAATTAAATTAACAATCGTAAGATGGCCACAGCAACCAGAGTGGTTCAGAGTGACAGAACAAGCAAACAATAAGTGGTTAGCAAAAAATAAAAACAGACAAGTATCAAGTTTATTTTCAGGCATACTCGTATAATGGCTTAACGCATTCCTGATAAAGGAAATCTTACTTACTTTTTAAAATAGACATACCAAACTTTGTAGGCCATTGGCTGCACACCACGTCAAACTCCTAGCGCAGCTATCAAATGCACTTCTTTTGCTATTAGTCGAGCCAAGGTTTAAATAGTTTTGTTGCAATTGATCCTTCCAATGGAGTTCTGCTTGATGTGTCTTGTATCTATTAGTATGTTTACTGCCAAACGTTATATATCCTTATACAGAACATGATCTGGACAGTTGGATCGCTAAATTGAAATCACCATCATCACCAGCCATGTCGGAATATCGTTCATGAGCTCATGTTATTTTTCCAATCACGGGGTGTTTTTATCTACAGACACAAAACGAAAGTAGGACAAGGAAAAGGTCTCGTCAAATAAATGTGTATTCCTATCAATGGGATGGGCTTTGTTGCTAGCTCTTCAGCATCTCAATGGATAAGAAAGGTGGAGGAAATTGCAGATAATAAATGAGAGCTTGATATTGATTACGTGATATTGATTTCCTGCCACGTATTTGCCTCTAACTGTTTCAATCATTAAAATACTGGAGATATTCATTCACTCCATTTAATTTTTTTAAGCTCCATTTTAAGTCAATTTAGAGTCCATTAGCAGAACATTATAGCTTCCTTTTTCAATACTATAAAAAAATGGTGTCCCATAACATCCCATAAAGGGATTGGGTACAACTTCTCAAAATCAGTGAGATGTTCGTTTTCTAGTTTTACACTCACTGACTGGGACCTACAGTTTTACACGGGTTCCGAACAGTATTTCGAGAAGCATATTCATGGCTAAGTACTCGATAGTGTCGCCATCACTAAGAATTGTAAAAAGAATAACGACGGGTAAAATGGTTTGTGTTGTTACTTTACTTTTGGCATATGTCAAGAGGAAAGAAACTGAAAAAGCCTTTTGTCTGTCCCAGCCTTTAGTGAGAATATCAGAGCGTAGGAGCATTTGTGAGCATTTTAAGAACTTTGACAAAAAAAATCACACCCGTTTACATTAATTAGCTTTGAATGTTTTGTTCGCCTTCTGACGCATAGTGATAATCATGTGCTAACGTTTTGTAGCGTTTGGTGACGTTAAACACTGCTGATAATTGAAAACGTGATAGACAACAAAGAAAGGAGAAACAAAACGGAAGCAGATTCTCATTTGATAATAATACAAATAATAATGATACTAAATGAAAAGGATCCAGGTTAAATAATTTTATTTTATTAGTAATTAGTTAGAAATAAAGATTTATATCGCTAAATTGAATTATAGTAAATTATGTATGTATATTAAATCAAACAATAATTAGCTTCTAAATATTATATTGTTACGAATTTCCTTATTCGTCCTTTTTGCGTTGTTTTATTCCCAATAATAAAACAAGGTTCGTTTTCAATTACGATAATTACAACGGTATAGCTTCCTTATATTTTACTTATATAGTACAACAGTTTACTTTATTTACACCATTTTAATAAGTGTTTTACTATCAAATCGCGTTGCTTAATTTACGGCGGTTAATCACAAACTGAACTCTCCATTCCAAAGACCTCCGCTATTTATACCAACTCACCATACTCAAATGAAGTTATATCTAGCGAATTCAAGAACCTTCTAGTCGTTGTGGTTCGTTATCTTTGTAGAATCATCTCGAATGGTGGAGAATTATCTTAACTGAGGCGAATTCATGCTTCTTGTTTAGAGAGCTGGTACGTTGTTACAATGCATACTTTCAGGCGCAGCGCCTGTTATTTACATAATGTTAGTAGAGTCATTAAGAGCAAGCAAAAGCTTTTACTTATTCGTAACAATATTATTATATTATTTTATTATATTATTATCTATTCTCTATTATATTATCTATTTCTCTATCTCGAACGAAAAGCTAAGCAATCGAAAATCAGTCACTCACATTCGACTCAAATTGTGTTTATCTATGTCGAAATTTTCGTTCGCCTGACTCTATGTTTATTTCCAACTGACAGCACCATAGAATAATACATACCATAGAAGCTTTTATTCGCTCAATAAATTAAACGTCATAGGTACGATGGAAAGTAAACATTGGATGGTTGAAAATATGGGTTCAATAATACCAGATATTGGCAATAGTATACAGCGGTCAGCAAAGGAACAACAACCGAATTTCGTGTTTTTGTGGCAAACTAGTTGTGTTAAATACAACACAAATGTATACCAACGATAAAAGTCAACAAAAAAGTGCAAAATATATTTAAATTTTTCAGTTCTACACCAAAATGACAGGAAAAAGTTAAGTGAACATATTTTGTAACTTCACCTGGTGTAAGGTAGTTTTAAATTTAATTGCTCTCATTTCCACAAACCTACGATGAGAGTGTGAAATGAAACGTCAGATGAGAGAATAAGTTTATCTATGTATGTATTATTCTATGGACAGCACATTCGAAATTAAGAAACCAAAATTTGTACTGAAAAGTTTTGAAAAATTGTATGTATTCGTTCGACTTGATTGTGGAACCCAAATCAACTTTCTTTTGCCTAGAACACGACCGAAGGGTTTCGTTCGAGATAGAGAAACAAGCTGTATGTTTTAAAGGAAACACGGATAGGTTTTCTTGTAAGCAACCACTTGTTTGGGAGGATATAAGCACATCCTTCCACGTAAATATATGGAGGTTTGGGAGAAACACAGGAGTGATTCCACGTAAGTATATGAATGTTTGGGATGAAACATGTATATGGTTACAAACAAAAACATGCATATTTGCAAGTAAACATGTTAATGTGTCCTTTTAAATATATATGTGTTTGGTACTAGCAAATATATGAATATTTGGAGTGTGTTCCAAATATATACATGGTTACCGCAGAATGTGTTTGGAAGAATATGTTACATAGGCCGTTTCTTTTCAGCGTGAACCTACCAATAAGTCAATGTAAAACTTTCGAGAAAATACGGTAGTACACAGCGATACTAAGAGATCGTTGTGCTATAAATGTCAACAATAGACTGACGCATTTTTTTTTTAAATCATATTTCTCATTAGTTTTTCAGGCAACAATGAAAATCGTGTATAATCGAAACCGATGATTTGCTTGATATGTAGGTTAGGAAAAGTGCCTGCCACTATTTACATACTTAGCCCAATGAGGACCGTTGTGATACCACGGGACGTGGTATTTGAATTCGCTGAATTTGTATATTCTCCTGGAATGGTTAAGTGCACGTTGCGTTATTTACCGTGACTTGAAATACTACACTGATCAATATTTTCGTGAAGTATTTGAATGCCCAAAAGTCCCATTTTTGGGTAGTTTTTTAACAATTCTCAAAATACGGCAAAAAGGACACATAAGGAATCGGGAAAAAGGATTAAAATGTGCTGAAGGTTTTTTTGCTTTAACATAAGATGTAATATTGTTTAAATAAATAAACAAAGCAATAAATCTAGCAATATTTTACTGAAATAATTGTTTTTGTATTTACAAATTTATTCAAGCTCAAGACCTTTTTAAATAATATAAAGCTTATTGTCTTTATATTACTTTCAAAAAAGTCGAGCATAATAATATAAAGACAATAAGCTTTATATTATTTAAAAAGGTCTTGAGCTTGAATAAATTTGTAAATATTAGAAAACAGACCGAATAAAAATTCCCGTAAGGGAAATGATGAAAGTTGACGAAGAGCACCGCGAGCTTGAAACAATAATATTGTTGATGGCAACCCTCTGTTTTGTTGTTTTTGTAATGACATAACAAAAACAAATCATGTCTGATTAAAACCAATGGTTTTACGGCATGATAAAAAGAGTTGTGCATGAAGGTGTTCCAATGGTAGTGCTTGGTATTCTTCAAACGAGTGTATAAAGGAATTCTCATTAATATGATGAGTATTTCTGGATATATATTTTTGAAGAATTCACCAAAAACATACCAAAAACGTCTGCTGATGAAGATCTTGGCAAGATCCGAAATAGCTATACAGACAGCCTTGGTATCATTGGAACATTTTTATGCTCGACTTTTTTGAAAGTAATATAAAGACAATAAGCTTTATATTATTTAAAAAGGTCTTGAGCTTGAATAAATTTGTAAACATTAGAAAACAGACCGAATAAAAATTCCCGTAAGGGAAATGATGATAATTGTTTTTGTTTTGTCATAAACAGAATAGAATCACGTAGAATCACGAGCACATCTGATTTGAAATTTTTGTGGAGTGAGTTTTTCTCTTATGTCAAACTTTGTTTACTTTTCAAAATATCAAATAAAACAAAAACAATGTAACTTTTTCCAATTTTATATAATTTTTTTTTCAATCAGCTGACTTGTCACAATACAGGCACTGAGCAAAAACAAAATGCCTGTTGTTTTTGGTCTGTTGTATTTGTTGTCATACTGCATGTACCATTATATTTCGACCATGAATAGTATAGAGAACTTATTGCACTCTTTTTCCGCTCTCATGTAGAGAGACCGAGGAAAAGAGCATAAACGAGTCTCATTCTCGTTATAGATATAGAATATATAGAATATAAATGCACCATTTCGACAATGTTATTACATATTTATTATTGTTTGTTCGCTGCAATAGCATCATACTTATTTTCAGGCAGAGACTATTGTTGTACAACAACCACGTATGTGATGCTAACGCTGTGGGTGTTTTGCATGTGTTGATTTTGATAGATTGTCCTACTAATGCCAATAGATGTTAACACATCAAAAAGTCCTATTCAATTGTACTGAAGACATCATATCTCGAATATGTGCTACGCTATTGGCGAACATTGTTTTTTGGGTATTTTTCAAATACTATTTTGGCTCAAAATAGAAATTTCATCAGGCCCAAAGGGAGTCTGTCCTTCCGGAGTTTTAACATTTCGTAATGGAATCATTCAGCCCCTAGCCAATTACCTTCATATTGTTGCACTGTGTTAGTGATAAGTGTGAACACATGAAAACACTCTGCGTTGGTTTAACGAGCTAGACGCTGCTAATGATGATGCTTAACAAACAGCGAAACGATCGACTAACGAATGTTTAATTTTTTGTTTCAATAACCGAAAAAGCTGATCTCTCAGCTTAACGAGAATTACAATTTGCTAAGCTAAAAGTGTGTTTTCAGACTACTAGCGTTAATGCTTACAAATTCCAAAAAAATCCAAAAACGGTCCAATTTTTTGACAGATCACGTGTTTCTTCCCATATATACAAATAATCTCAATAACATCATAACTCCCAGGACGCAGTGTAATCATATAAGCCAGAATAGATTGCTGGTTACAATTGCGCCACTGACTTTTTCCAGGCTACTTAAGGTTGACACCTTATGATCATGGCTAGAACAGTGGTAAAAAACGATTTTGTCACATTTATTCTTATGAGATATTTGGTATCCTCACATACCACAATATGACATTACAGGCCAGTTTCTCTGATGTACAAAGAATTGCTACCAAACGCCACGAACCGCATATTTTCTGTTCGTTTTTTTTTAATTTTTTGTTCCAGGAATAATAGCTGCTGATGAAAATATTTGATCAGATCACTTAAAACCAATTAAAAACTTAATATGCTTCACTGGTTCTTAATCACTAAAGACTTAAACCAAAAACCCAAGAAAAAAACCGCGAAAGAATTCACAAGAAACAAAACCTTTGGAATAAACCTGAAACGCAACATAATTTCGTTAAGGAAACTCACACAGATATCGCAGACTTCCGCATGAAGATTATCACAGCAGGCATGAAAGTCGAAATTTTCGAACATGTAATAAATCTCAAAAGAAGTAAAAGATGTTTGGAAGAAGATAAAAAAATACTAACTCCATATTAAACTACCTGTTGCCATTTAGCATTTGGGAAGGTGGTTAGTTGGGGCTCTTTTATAACTGCCTTATATTCGAATACTATTCCAAAACGAATACAACCGATGGCAAACACTAGATAAATAACTTTTTTTTTTTGTTTGGAGGTCAGCCTACCTAAAACGAAATAAATCAGAGAATGAAATTGATTACAGAATATATCTACCACTCAGTAAATACTTTATTGCCAACAAACTAAATGCATGCGCGTAAATTTGTTAAGATTCAAATGCAACAAGTTGTTGCATGTTTACGAGTGCAGAATTGCAGTTACCCGTTTCATTGCTGCTGCCGGCCACAGTTGATGTTGTATCCTTCATGTATGTTGAGATTTATAATTAAGCACGCAAAGATTAATTAATTTTCAATTCGTTAAACAGAACATAAAATCTGGGCAACAAAGATTAGATTAAATGGCTTCACAATTTGAAAAAATTAAAAAATTCTTTCGCTGCATACAAACGAAAAGATTTAATTTTTTGATCTATGTAGAGAGGAATGTTGAGATATTATTAAAAGTTGTTGTTTTGGAGCGCTGTTTTATTTTCCGTTAATAAAACAAGGTTGTTTTTTAGTTACGATAATGACAATAACTATGTATATTTCTTTACAGAAACCTAACATTCACAATGACTCTGTACTCAACTCAGCAAAATATTCTTCTTAAAACAACCAGTTCTACTACTCTAAGTTCTACCATCTCAAAAACAGCACAATCTATTTTCTCGATTCTTCCAGAAAGTTCTTAGCTAATTCATCAACCGTTCGTGGTGATTATTATTGTTTTGTCGTAAACGCCAATTGTTTGAAACCAACTAGCAATTTTTAGGGATGTACAAACAAATTAGAGTAAACATCACAGTAATTGTAAGATATATCAAAAATCTGACAACCGATTCGCAAAGAGAACGCACTAGAATCTGTAGACACAATATCTACTCGTAAAACCGATAAATAGCGTATACGACAAAACAATAATCAACCGACGATATTGAGTTTTCAACTGATGTGCTTATCTTCACTAAATTTGACCCAAAACCAACCTGTTCTTTTACACCAAACTAGAACAAAGACATATATCAGTTGGCACAATGGTAGCATGCCCAAGTACAAAACGGATAATAATGGCGATCCCGTGTTCTATTCCCAGCTGAGTTGAAACAATTTATTTTTTAATTTTTTTACTGTCTTTAATTTTTTTCCATATACTGAAAACTTTATCAATATTTCTTAAAGTATTATATTACTGTTTTCTCGATTACCAGATTTCCCCGATCAGGAATCGAACCCAGGCACATTGATTTTCAGCTGCACGTCTATGCCTTGGCATTGCATTTTCACGAAAATTAACAGCACTAGCGATATATTTCTTCTGGCAAACAGCATATCAGTTGTTGGTAATTTTTGATGTGTTAACATCTATAGGCACGGGTAGGGCAATCTATCAAAGTGAACACATGCAAACAACACACAGCGTTAGCACCACATACGTGGTTGTTGTACAACAATAGTCTCTGCTTGAAAATAAGTATGATCGTATTGATGTTGCGGCAGCGAACAAACCAGCAGGTCGTCGTCGCCAAAGAGTATTGAATAGTATAGAGAACTCAGTGCTCTAAAGCACTGGCGACATCTGGCGAATGATTCAAATCGTGTTACTCTCTTTTTGTCATAACTTGGTCCATCCGCAATTTTGATGTGAAACATTAAGTGTGTTTCTTTTTTAACCCGCTAAAGTTGTTAATAGATTAATTTGTACGGGACAGATAATTTGCACTTAAATTCCGACTTGAGCAATGGCAATGTTGCCACATGTTCAATTTCAAGAAATGGCAACAAAAGGTTATCTTAGATAAATTTTGTTATCATTTCTTTCGAATGAAAATGTTATCAAGGAGAGACTAAAATGCTGAAAATTTAAAAATGGCTTATTTTTGCAATTATTTTATTTAATGGAAGACTACGAGTACGTATATTTTTGTATCTCTAAAATTGAAGGATAGATTGTTATTTCCGATTGAAAACAAAATTGGAATTATATTGTTCACAACAACGCGCGGTAAATGTTGTGCATATTGATCATGGTAGAATTATTTATCAGGTGATTAAATTTTTCCATGTTATTTTTCGTTTCACTTGTCAAAATCATTTTTATTTTGCTTTTGAACTTTTTTGCATTCTTGTATTGTTGATATATATTTGTATAGAGTTTCACAACTGAAATGAATGAACGAAAATTAAATGTCTGCTGTTGCTGCTTACAACTACAACAACATCTGCTGCTACCATATATTTGTTGGCACTGGCTACAAACGTGTTGCCGTATCGCATTTTTTTCACCCATTACAGCAAATGTTGCCACATTTAGTAGTATTAAGTGTGGATCGTTTTATTTGGAAAGTCGTAATTGGCGATAGTTTAGTGGAATAAAAACACAGCCTTATTGATGCATTTTGAATAATTTTTGCTTTTTGTATTGATTTATGTAATAATATTGTCGAAATGGTGCATTTATATTGAAATGTTCTATAAAGAGAATAAGACTCTCTACATGAGAGAATAAGACTCTCTACATGAGAGCGGAAAAGAGTGCAATAAGTTCTCTATACTACCCATTACTTTTTGTCGTCGCTCTGTTTATGACAAAACAAAGCAATTATTTCAAGGAGCTAAATATTGCTTTGTTTATTTTAACAATATTACATCTAATGTTAAAGCAAATGTAATAAAAAAGAAAGTGCAATAGCAAAAGAGCCTGCAGCACAAAAACTATTCTTTTTTTATTTTCCCATATAACATTTACTAATGTGTTCATAGAAATCGAACAGGTACCGTTTAACAAAATGCTGTTAACACATCGTCCGTGAGTTCGAACACTCATGGATTTTTTTTTCTGATAGATTTATTTTGTGTTCCAGTAATGGAACGGAAAGTCATTACACAGGAAGTTGTTCAGCAACAAATGACGTTGGCAACAGGTTCTAAAAAAGTTTGCTGGGAGTAATTACATATAACAATCACAACAATGTAATTATACTCGATGATGTATACTTTTACACGTTTGACATGATGTGGTGCAAAATTCGTTACAGTCGGATATTCATAGTCAGTCCAATTCACAAAACCTGTCTCAGCAACTTCGCGAACCGTCTCAAAAGTAGCACAATCTATTTTCTCGATTCTTCCAGAAAGTTCTTAGCGAATTCATCACCGTTTGTGGTGGAATCATATATGGTAGCTTTCAACCTACAAATTTATCGACATTAATTTTCACTCATCTGCAAAACTGTTAGGACAATCGAGCTGTCATACAAATGTTAGTATTTATACAGTCCCTAAAAGGTTTCTTGGTATGAGCAGATGTGAAACATAAACCAAAGCTGAATAATACAAAATTGTATTTAACCACAGCCCTACACAAGGTCGTAAGAGTTTTACTTAAAGTAGTCAAGAAATGGTTAGTGGTCTAGTAGTATTACGAGCATTAGAATCTGACATACATGGTTACGCTGCATCCTAGTTATTTTCTTTCACACATTTAGTATGGCTAACCTGACCAACATTAAGTCGGCGACTCTAGTGTAATTTGAAATTAGTTTGCTATGAGATCTGTTCAAACATATTGGCCATAACAAGTATCTGATTCCGCAAATTTTGTATCCATCTGACGGTAAAAAAAATAGATGTATCACATTAATGTGAAGCAAAATCGACAAAAACCTCTATCAAATTATTTCAGTTAGTGACAGATGTCAGTAGCCTACAACTAAGCATCTGCTGATGAAGTTCACATACTTCGAAACGTTCATCTGGCAATGCGAATTGAAATCCTGCTTGTCACTGTTGAAAATTGTATATAAAAAAATATAACTTCCAAGCTAAATTATACGAAATTTTACATGACCCACTCTTTAGTATTATGATGTGTGTTTTGACCACCTTGTTTATACCCGTTTGGTCAATATTATTTTACCACTATTTAAAATTTGAAGCCTGGCGGTCATTGGTTGTTACCTATCATAACTAAAAAATTTGGTAAATGTTCTACAGCCCTACTGATCGCTACTTGATCCATGTATATTGTAATCTAGAAATGTTTTGGAACACATGTCTTAAATACCCATTAGCAACAATATCTCAATTTCTGGACCCAAAAATGAGGTACCTTAGTACTACAACGGTCCTTAATAGATCCAACGATTCCGCCGGTCTCTAAACCTGACCAAACAGTGAATTTTTCAGGCTCTATGGGCAGGTCTTGAACAGCATCGGCCTTACCTTCAGACCAAATTCGGCAACTCATTTATTGACGTACCCATTAAAACAAAAAAGAGCCTCCTCGTGGAAGACAATTTTTCGTTAAAAAAACGAAACTGATCTTCTTCCAGCTTCTCTAAGGTCCATTCAAAGAAAAGATGACGTTGTGTAGTAGGTGTTACTTGGATCAATAGATAAGTAAGACTTGGATAACTTCGTGTAAGTTCCGAGTTATAACGAATCGATATGCTCGTCACTTCTTTTTCTCCGTTCATCCAATAAAGTCATTAAGCCTGAAAATTTCTCTTTTGTTTATTGATTACGTTTAGGTAAATGTACAACTTCCAATTCTATGTTCTAATTCCGGGACTGGGTAGCAATGGCTTGAATAGTTTGCTCGGTGGGTCGATTATGACTACCATAAAATGGACATAACTTGCGAAACACATTTTTCACAGACCACGAATTTTGATAATAAAACTCAATGATTTGCAAGCGCTGTTCGTTTGTCTTTACGTGGGAAATGGTGTAAAATTCCACATACAGGTGTCACTTAGATCAATAAATAAGTAAGACTTCGATAACTATGTACGTGTAAGTTCCGAGTGATAATGAATCGATATACTCGTTCACATCCATTTCTCCGTTCACCCTTTAAAGTCACTCTTAAGCCAACAAATTCCTCTTTTGTTATTTTTTGCATTTGGACATATTTGACTATTGGTAAAAGTAATTTCGAACCAACTCTAAATTCCTTCTGTGTTTCTAATTCCTGGACTGAGTCATATTATTTCTAGTTTTAATTGCCGTTTTTTTTTTGGAAGCCTCACGATCCTAAGCGGTTAACAATTTCCTACATTTTTAGCTGGGAAGACTATTCATGACGAAATGGCAAGCAAACTATACATTTTTGAGTGTGACACTTGTCACGAATCTCGCATGAACTGGCAAAAACTTAACACTGAAAAACCAAATAACAAAAAAACATGCTTTACATTATATGCCATAATATCCGTAATAGAGGTTGTCGCACCCACGTTAGAGGTTGTTATAACCGCATTAGAGATTGTCACAACCGCATTAGAGTTTGTCCATAGAGAAATATTTAAGAGTTTCCATTACTCTCTTCGTTGCCTCTTCTTCGTAGGCCATTTCATAGAGTTTTATTTGCTGTGGTATTTTACCAATTTTATACTTTCGTTGGACATAAAACGGATAGAAACCAAAGGGAATGCGTATTTTCTTTTAATACAAACAACATAAAATATAATTTAGCTGTCATTAGCATCAATAAACACTATTTAAAATTAGTTCCTGTCTTCTTTGCTCTCTCATTCTCTATCATCGGCCTAGTACCTTTTCGATCAGCTGTGCCATAGAATCCCCCTGGTTTGTCACAACATCAATCGAGGTTGTCACAATCGCATTAGAGATTGTCACTACCGCATTAGTGTTTGTCACAACATCAATAGAGGTTGTCACAATCGCATTAGTGGTTGTCACAACCGCATTAGGGGTTGTCACAACATAATTCGAGGTTGTCATAACCGCATTAGAGGTTGTCTCAACCGCATTCGAGTTTGTCACAACAGCAATAGAGGTTATCACAATGCGTTAGTGGTTGTCACAACCGCATTAGGGATTGTCGCAACATCATTAGAGGTTGTCGCAACATCATTAGAGGTTGTCCATAGAGAAATATTTAAGAGTTTCCATTACTCTCTTCGTTGCCTCTTCATGACGACGAGGTAGTAGGCCATTTCATAGAGTTTTATTTGCTGTGGTATTTTGCCAATTTTATACTTTCGTTGGACATAAAACGGATAGAAACCAAAGGGAATGCGTATGTTCTTTTATTACAAATAACATAAAATATAATTTAGCTGTCATTAGCATCAATAAACACTATTTAAAATTAGTTCCTGTCTTCTTTGCTCTCTCATTCTCTATCATCGGCCTAGTACCTTTTCGATCAGCTGTGCCATAGAATCCTCCTGGTTTGTCACAACATCAATAGAGGTTGTCACAATCGCATTAGTGGTTGTCACAACCGCATTAGGGGTTGTCACAACATCAATAGAGGTTGTCACAATCGCATTAGTGGTTGTCACAACCGCATTAGGGGTTGTCACAACATAATTCGAGGTTGTCATAACCGCATTGGAGGTTGTTTCAACCGCATTAGAGTTTGTCACAACATCAATAGAGGTTATCACAATGCGTTAGTGGTTGTCACAACCGCATTAGGGGTTGTCGCAACATCATTAGAGGTTGTCGCAACATCATTAGAGGTTGTCCATAGAGAAATATTTAAGAGTTTCCATTACTCTCTTCGTTGCCTCTTCATGACGACGAGGTAGTAGGCCATTTCATAGAGTTTTATTTGCTGTGGTATTTTACCAATTTTATACTTTCGTTGGACATAAAACGGATAGAAACCAAAGGGAATGCGTATGTTCTTTTATTACAAATAACATAAAATATAATTTAGCTGTCATTAGCATCAATAAACACTATTTAAAATTAGTTCCTGTCTTCTTTGCTCTCTCATTCTCTATCATCGGCCTAGTACCTTTTCGATCAGCTGTGCCATAGAATCCTCCTGGTTTGTCACAACATCAATAGAGGTTGTCACAATCGCATTAGTGGTTGTCACAACCGCATTAGGGGTTGTCACAACATCAATAGAGGTTGTCACAATCGCATTAGTGGTTGTCACAACCGCATTAGGGGTTGTCACAACATAATTCGAGGTTGTCATAACCGCATTAGAGGTTGTCTCAACCGCATTAGAGTTTGTCACAAAATCAATAGAGGTTATCACAATGCATTAGTGGTTGTCACAACCGCATTAGGGGTTGTCGCAACATCATTAGAGTTTGTCACAACTGCATTAGAGATTGTCACAACCGCATTAGAGTTTGTCGCAACATCAATAGAGGTTATCACAATCGCATTAGTGGTTGTCACAACCGCACTAGGGGTTGTCGCAACATCATTAGAGGTTGTCACAACCGCATTAGGGGTTGTCGCAACATCATTAGAGGTTGTCACAATCGCATTACAGGTTGTCACAACCGCTTTAGAGGATACTTCAACCGAATTCTATTGTGGGGAATAAATTCAGTCGGGACAACCTCAACTCGATTGTGGCAACTTCAATTCGATGGCAACAACCAACTTTCCGATTGCTACAATCTCTTTTCCAACAATTCGTTCTGTGACGGCAGACAAAAAAGTTTTTCAAATTTCAGAATACTTAAGAAGACTGGGAAGATTGGCTTGCGTTGCTGCATTTAATTTGCGTTGCATTTTTTCTCACAATAATTTTGATCAATTTATCAATCTAAATGCATTTCAATGTGGTCAAATCTGAGAAGTTTTTGTAACTTCAGTTTTCATCCACCTTTTCCTTAAATCAAAATCGCGCTTTGTATGAAAATCAACCACTGTTCGCCAAAGCATTAATCTATTAGTACGTATATCTTTTTCTATACCACGTTTTACATTATTAATGTTAACACCACAATTTTTTCCCAAAATCTTTAAAAAAAAACACACACAACATTAAATGAACTCAGCGGGTAACGTCACGCATGTGTGGAACAATTTCAAGTTAAACGAAAGTAACCAGGAAAAAAACTCGATTACTGCAAAACTATCCCGATACTGTACAGAAGCAAAAAATATGACTTGGAACTATTCGAGTGGAAATGCTTACACTAGTGTTTAAATGTGTTCTTTTTATTCTCCCCCTATTACAGTTGTCGTCCTGGTTGGCAGGGACCCTTGTGCAATGAATGCGTTGTTTACCCGGGATGCAAACATGGATCTTGCTATGGCGAAGCCTGGAAATGCAAATGCGATACGAATTGGGGTGGCATTTTGTGTGATCAAGGTAGGTCAAACAAAAACCTTAAAATAACTACACAATTGTATAAACATAAACCAAAGGATAATAAAAATTACTACACCGTATAAAGTTGCAATCAAGGTATCATTACGAAATTGGCATTAACACTAACAGTTTAAGCTTTTCAGTGTTGATGCCAACCCTTTCGCGCCAGTTGCAAAATATCTTCAGTTAATGCTTAAGAATTTGTACTTGGCTGTTTTCATACAAAGTTTAAATGTTACAGTTTGATTTAAGCTCTGGTTTCCTGCAGTTTGGTTTTTGTTTAGTTCTGTAACACGACTGTGAATGGATAATTTATATCCTCTTTCCTTTCATTTATATTTTATATATAGATTTGAATTACTGTGGCACTCATGAACCCTGCAAACATGGCGGTACTTGTGAGAATACCGCACCTGATAGATTTCGTTGCACTTGCGCAGAGGGCTTATCCGGCGAACGCTGTGAAATCATCGAACATCCATGTGCTACCCAGCCATGTAAAAATGGTGGCTCATGCACTGTAAAGGTATGTATGCCTACAAACATATATATGATCTATACTTACAATTTATAGTGTATTTATATTTCTGCTTTATCATATATCATCATGCATATGATGATGCATGTATACTATATCACTTGGCCAGATAAAAGGGATATTTAACACATGAATCTCTAAATTGTCTGGAACTTGGAAGGAGAAATACTCCGCACGTACAAATACCGTGTATGCAAAGAAGAAGCTTAGCCTGCTATGGGTCATAGAGATCGAAACGTGATTGAACATTTTGTATTTTTTATTTTAGTTTCTTTGGTCTGGTTACATTTGGACTTAGTCTACTTCCTGTTGGTTTCCACTGTAGTTTCTAGTAATTTGTTATGGAATTTATTTCAATTTGCAACACACATGGACTGTGCTACAATGTCCAATAGTAATTTGATTAATGTAGGAATAGAGCATCAGTGTTAGGGCTAACGAGTATTTCAAGGAACATAAACTATTATGATTTTCTTTATAAACATGTGGTCAGCAATTCCAAGTGACAAAAAATATTTAATAAAAATAATAATTTTTTTAAAAAACTATAATTTCCTAGCCGAATATCAACGGAAAGCCATTTATAAAGTATCTTCTTTAAGAAATTCTTTTCACGC
Source organism: Phaonia tiefii (assembly GCA_963931995.1). NCBI lineage: Eukaryota > Metazoa > Arthropoda > Insecta > Diptera > Muscidae > Phaonia > Phaonia tiefii. The sequence goes on from OZ008367.1 coordinate 53,651,536, forward strand.
CTTTCCAGAAAAGATCTTATATCGAGAACTTAAAATGTTAATACAAGACAGAAATATTGTTGGAATGAAATATTTTTTACGGTACATAATTTCATGACATTCAAATATTAAAATGTTCGAGCGTTTGCTCGTATTCTTTATTAATTTTATTCTTCGATATTTCGCTACCATTTGGGTAGCATCGATGGAAGATAATTTTTGAATATAATACGAAAGGTCGGAATAATAAATCATCACTTATTTAATTTCATGACATTGATCTGATTAAATAAGATTTCCGACATATATCCGCCGCGGCTACGGGTTACATGCTCCATTCGATCTGTCCAATTTTTGACTACTTTTTCCAATAAACCTGGCCGTATGTTTGGAATATTGGCTTCCAATGCTTCAAGAGTTGCTGGTTTGTCGGCATAAACCAATGCCTTAACATAGCCCCATAAAAAGTAATCCAGAGGTGTTAAATTGCTCCAACAAGGGGGCCAGTGAACAGGACCACTTCTGTAAATAAAGTTGTCACCAAATTGATTTTGCAATAAATCGATTATTAAGCGCGCTGCGTGGCAAGTTGCGCCGTCTTGTTGGACCTAAATGTCGTTGATGTTTAACTGATTAATTTTTGGAAACAAAAATTCAGTCAGCATGGCTCTATAGCGCTCGCCATTCTCCCGTAACGGCAGCTCCTTGCTCATTTCGAAAGAAATAAGGCCCGAAGATGCCGCCCGCGTGTAAACCGCACCAGTCATTTGTAATGGATGTAATGGTGATTTATTAACGGCTTGAGGATTAGACTTGTGCCGAACTCGCTCACTAGTTCTCGTTTATTTTAGGTGCCCGGACATAAACATCACGAAAATACTAGTCACATCGAACAGATATATTATGTTCGTGAGGGTTATGCCTGGTCACCCTAAATGAACTATATAGTTCATGAACTACCCAACCCTATTGAGGATTGTCTTCGCTCCAAACGATCAATAACTGCATGAATTGCTTGCTCACTAGGCCGATTATGTTGACCGTAAAATGAACGAAGTGCTATATGAACTTCGCGAACTGATTCATTTTTTCTAAGTAAATTTCCACCATTTCGAAGCGTTGTTGCAATGTTAAACGATTTATGATGACTTGTCCAACCTTACTGAACAGAAATGTCAACACAGTTTGACATTCTCAGCTGTGACGTCAAAGTTATCGATATCGATAGTTCGCATTCAGCTAAAACAATACCCCTTAGAAGGCCTTCTTTACACATTCCAAGCACTTTACACCACACCTGGTGAAATATGCTTTCCAAAAGTCATTCTTTGTACACGCTAAAAAATCTATCTCTTTCTGTTATTTGGATGCAAATATAACGTATTTGTAGATTGTCGCAAACATACCATATTTGTGCCCAAACACATTGTGTTTGCTATTCAATATAAAATGATTGAGACACAATGATTAGCAGGATATAATATGTGTATTTGAGACCCAAATGTGGTATGGTTTTTTGAAAACCGCTAAAAACAAAAACGAGGCATTGAACTAAGAAACAATAAGGCAGCAGATCTTCAATTCATGAAAATAATGCTTTCAAACATGTACATGTTTCCTGCAATATGTTGCTGGGGCCATTATTTTTCAGCGTGTACATGAGAAAATATACTGAACACATTATTGTGTTTAGCAGATACAATCGGTCTATTTTTGTTGTTTGGCTGCAAATACAACGTGTTTGTAGCTTGTCGCAAATATAGTATACTTGTGTCGAAACATATTGTGTTTACTATTCAAAATTACATGTTGGAGACACAATGATTAAAGCTTATAATATATGTTTGTGTGACCAAAATGTAGCTGGGTTTGTTGAAAACTGCTGAAAACAAAAACGTTTGAAACAACAACTAAACAAAAAAGCAGCAGATCTACAATTCATGACAACAATGCTTGCAAACATATACAGGGTTCCTGCAATATGTTTTTGGGGCCGTTTTTTTTTCAGAGTGTAATAATCTATGGAAGACGGTCTTATCCTTAATCTTAATATATTACCCCTTCTAACTTCTACAAAGAGTCATTCTAGAATGCCTTCTAATAAACCTCATAAAAAACTGAATATACAAACATTCATATTTCGCTATTCCAGTAAGGCATGCTAAAATTTCTGACGCTGGAACATAACGTGAAAGGAGTTTATTTTAATAAGGAATCAATTTCTGTGAGTGTATTTTAACGCTAGGGTGAGTTAGGTTTGGTTAGGTGTTGGTCAATGAACGAATCATGTAATAGTTCATTGTAATACCACGGGCTAACTTAATTATGCGTTATCCTCACCGGAGAGCCATTTAGTTTGTTCCAAGAAGCTTTAGATCTTGTCTACGCCTATCTGAAATAATTCTCCCAGGTCCCTTAATAAGTAGGATCTCGTAGTAGACATTCACACGTGCAGAGAAGACGTTCAGTGGATTCTTCCTAACCGTGACAGTTTCTACAGAAGTCATTGCCCTGACCTTTACAGTTGCCGCATGTCCACCAATCATACAGTGTCCCGTCAAATCTGAAACCTTGGGCCTGGCTAGATACAGAAGCTTCATGGATCTCCATCTATCCACTATCGGTCTGATTTACACAACATGTGTCACTTCTTTCAATTCAATTTATATTCATAGAATTTATATGAATCATAGAGTTATAGTAAAATAGTCTTATAAGTCGCTAGGATCATGTCAATACGTTCTAATCCCTGTGCATCCATAAGGTAGGCCTTAGTCTGGACACTTCTTCCGCTCTGAAGTTCACAGTCCCAGTGCTCTGCAGTTCACAGTCCCTGATGCCCTGAGATGAATACCATACTGCTGGGCCATCTGGTTAAAATATTTGCGGCAGTCCTGGACAGATGTTAAGTTCAGGAACGCTGATTCCAAGGACTTCATTACCGCCTGACTGCCAGAGAAAACATTGGCCCCAAATGACTGCTGAACTTTTATCCCTCAGCCAGTGGTCACTTCCCCAATATCCAAAATTTCCGCCTGCTACACACTACTGTGATCAGGTAGTATACAAAAAGAGACAACCATTGTTCCCTAGAATCCAACCCATATCCTAGCTGATCACTCAGTTTCTACCCATCCATATAAACGTTCACTTATCCCTCTATACCAGCAACTCCTTTGCTCCAGCCACTATTCTCGATCGAGTAGTGGCTCCGCTTTCCATGACCGACCATGCCTCATTCTGAGGGTTAAAAAAACATGGTTTCCCTTTACATACCATGAAGCCATTACATCCCCTTACATCTCACAACCAGTGAGGTAAGCGCTTTCTAGGTTTACACTCACTGATTGGGATGTACAGTTTTACACCGCCTCCGGACGGTATTTCGATAGTGTCGCCATCACTAAGCGAGCAGACCCATGTAGACCGAATTATATGGTTGGCAGAGCAGGGATCGAAGGCACGTTTTCATATACAAGAGCCGCCCACACTAACCGATCGCCGATGGTGATCTACGAGATGGTATCAATTCATTTGATGATGAACTTGTCATTATTCCAAGCTTTTTTATGGCTAAATACTCGATAGCGTCACTAACCTTTCACCGCCGTCGAAAGAAATTTAAGGTGGTCCCATGTTCTCATGCACAAGATCCGCGCACACTACCATTGCACCACCGACAGCATCTTCTGAACAGTTGGTTGGTTGGTTGGTCTAGCACACTTAGGCTTAAGAAGCCCATTGTGATACCTGCAGTTGCCTCTATAGCAACTATTGACTAGTCGTCTAGCCAATTTGCCCTTTCAATGAATTTGCCTATAAGACCTACATGAATATCCTGTAGGGCTACGGTGCTAACTAACTGTGTTCCGAATATCCTACTTCTCAGTCCTGCCAGAGCAGGGCAATCCAAGAGAAGGTGTTTCGTCGTTTCCTCGTCCTCTTTCATGCAGCATCTAAAGACAGTGGAGTTTCTATGTCCCAATCTTAGGGCGTGTTTTCCTACAAGACAATGTCCCGTAAGTGTTCCTATCATTATGGATAACCTGCCTCTCGGCATGTTAAGTAGTTGCCTAGTCCTCTTCCTGTCCACCTGTGGCCAGAGGACCCTGGCTTGTTTGCAAGTTGAAGTAAGTCTCCACTTGTCCTTGAACACATTATCGGCCCACTGCCTGATCTGCAAACGGCAGGTAGAGATTGGCATACTAACACCTTCTTTTTCAGGAAGAACCTGTGCCGTAGTACCCTGTCTAGCTAACGCATCCGCTACGCAATTCCCTGGAATGTCGCTGTGTCCCGGTACCCAGATGAGCCTAATTTCAAAACACTCTGCCATCACCCTAAGTAATGAGTGGCATTCTTTCACCGTCAGGGATGTAGCAAACATGGCTTCCAGGGATTTTATAGCAGCCTGGCTGTCTGTGTAGATACATATTCTCCGGAGGGTTGTGACACTACTTTTCAGTAGTTCAGCAACCTCCAGTATGGCGGTAATTTCCACCTGAAATACACTACAGTGATCAGGCAGCTTGAAAGAGATATTTACGTTTAGTTCCGGTGAATGGACCCCATAGCCTACTTGCTCGTCCAACTTTGATCCATCCGTGAAAAATCTGATACTACTGGTATCCCCTTCCAGTGACTTTTCCCAGGTATTCCTGTTCGGAATAGAAGTCCTTAGATTTGTCGCTGGTAGAAGGTAGGGGATACAGTAGTCCATTTTTACTGGCATAGAGTTGATCCGGTGTAGTAGTTCAGCGTGTCCGGAATGCCCCGATATCAAAACGCCACAATCTCTGATTCTCACCAGGGATGTAGCGGCTGCCGATTCGGCCATGATATCAGGAGTACAGATATTCAGGATACCACTAAGTGCAGTACCTGACGTCGTGCCCATTGCTCCACTACCGCTAATCAGTTCTGATCTGAGGGTCCTCCAGTTCTTTTGGAGGGTCCTCCACCAAACGACGATGCCATAGAAAAGTATTGGTCTGACTATTGCCGTATAAATCCACATGGTGATCTTAGGAGACAGTCCCCAGCGCTTTCCTATCGCCCCTTTACAGCAGTAAAGAGCAACAGACGCCTTTTTCACCCTCTCGACCAGGTTTTTAAGACAGTTTCCTGTCGAGAATTATTCCCAGATACTTGACCTTTGCCATCAACTGTAATTGCACCCCATTAACTGACGGCAGTTCAAATGCTGGTATTTTATATTACCGAGAGAACAATATAAGCTCGGTTTCAAGTGGGTTAAGCGGTAGTCCGTTGTTAGCGGTCCAGTTCGAAATCAGACTAAGTAGGCTGATTGTACGAATGCTAAGTAAATTGAGGTTTCCACCCGTATAGATGAAAGCAATAGCATCGGCATAGGCAAAGACCTGGCATTCGGCCCTGTCCAATTCAAGAAGCAGTTCATTGACAGAAGTTAACCATAATAGTGGAGACAGAACTCCCCCTGCGGTGTCCCCCTGTTAACGTTCCTAGCATTTGTAACACCACCCCATTCAACTTTGACGGATCAATCCACCAGAAGCTTCCCAATTAGGCGTGTCACTAAGCTGTCGACTCCTAGATTCTGTAACGATCTAAGAATCGCCGAAGGTTGAATGTTATTGAAGGCTCCCTCGATGTCCAGGAAGGTCCCCAGAGCGAAGACCTTATTCTCAAGGGAGTTTTCTATTATGCCAGTTAATTCATGTAAAAATCAGTCAAACCTACAAAAACGAAACGACCATCCGCCAACGTTTGTTCAAATCGTGGTTCCGTCTGTTTACATTTTTTCTAATCACAAAAAATAACCCCGATCTTTGTAGTTCAAAGGAAATCGAAAATATTCTTCTAAAAATATATATTTTATTTCGTCCTTGTGTCCCTTTAAACTCATATACGCTAAATCATTCTTTATATTCAAGAACACTACAGTAACTTCTTGATATCTTCAACATTAGTATTTGACTTTTGATATTCTAGGTTTTAAGCGCGCCTCAGACCAAAGCGGCTGTCGTGCGAAAATCGCGTCACACCCAAATCACAATGTAGTTTTTTAACAAAATACACTGCGATTTGGGTATGGCAAGATAACTCCACGGCTGCCATATTGGGTTAGGCGTATTTTAATCGTATTCACTGATGTAAATTATATCATTAGGAGCATTAGTTCTGTTTCTATGATAATGGAAATACAGTCACTAGTTGCATGTCATTTTCCCATGGTTATACTTAAATGCCAACGGTATGTGATAAGCCAATATTTTCAGCGATCCCTTCAACATCTAAATAGAAATTTTGAAGAGCAACAAAGATCGCATTTAAAGAAGACCTATACAGGCATTAACTCGTGAATATTGATGTTTTGATAAAATATTATATAAATATGTTCGCCTAAGTAAATGCTTGAAACAATTCTCATTTCATTCAGTTCAATCAAAATTTAAAACAACTTTAACCTGAATTTAGATTAAGCAACACTAAATCTCTCGCGCGCTTTTCGACTTCTGGAAGAGCGAATGCCTGTAATTTATTTTCCAGCAGTTATTTATAAAAGCAAAACCAAACAAGAGAAATAACACTTAAAGTTAATGTAAGTATTCATAACACATACACAACAAGTACAAATCGTTATTACAATTTTAAAAGTAATTTAGTGAGCTTGGTTGAATTGAAAATGCACATGCGCATGCGCACAACGTGCTAAGACAGACATACTACAAGCCTCTTCTACCATGATGCGTTAACATCATCATGTGATCATATGACTTAAAGTCTATCTTAGGGTACAACACATGCATCCAGATGAGGAAAGGAACTAAGAAAATATTTTGCTATGAGTGGTGGCTGATTCCAAGCTGGCTATTACAAATTTTCATTTCTCTAAATGGCAGATATTAACATTTTTCTTCTACTTTTCTCGATGTTTTATATGATTTTTTTCTTTCAGTTTTTTGCTATGTTGAATAAATATATGATCTGTATTTGAGTTGCACTAAAAAGCATTTCGCACTATTTTCTGATTTTCTTTTTCCTCCTTTTTTCGTTTTAGGAATCCACAATACCCAATGCAACCGCTTTACCATCATATCGTACAATGCGTGGCATGAGTTCGGCTATGGGAAAACCAGTCAGCAGACGCAATTCACCGCTGCAGTTAGGATTGAGTTTAGGATCTTCATCATCATTGAATGGTAACAACGGTGGTGGCAATACAACATCAGCGACATCGTCAGCATCAGCATCAGCGTCATCGTCATCGGCATCGCAATCATCAACAACTGGCACTGGCAGCGGTAATGGTAACAACTATAACCACCAACAAATTCCACCAGTCTCGGAATTCACTTGCGCCTGTGCACCCGGTTGGACTGGTCCAACATGTGAGATAAGTAAGTGGATTTGTTATGATTTTATTCCTTAGTCATTTTGCGTTTTTACGTTAATCACCGATACTACGACTACAAACTATCAATCCATGATGATAATAATGATGATGTTGTTGTTGTTTAATGAAAGTCAAACAAAAGAGATTCATAGCATTTGCTATGGATTTGAAATATGTTAAAGAAAATCGTATTTGAAATGAAAATTATACAATTTACTTTTAAATGCATTTAAGCTCCTCTCCAAAAACGGGCAACATTTATAAAGACGCCATTTGGAAATGATTGGAAATACTTTGGCATGGCAGTGAACATGTACTGGGTTGAGTGGAGGGAGGTGGGGGCTGGTATGGGTTCAATAGGAGTTTGTAGTTTTAAGGAAGTTGAAAATGGGATTATATTACTTATCAAAACAATAAGCAGCCAAATACTGAAATACGTTTGAGGTTACAAAAAATTCTGATTCTGAACATCCAGAAACGTAACTACAATGTTTTCTATGATCCGCCGTTTTAATTGGTTGTGTTGTCTGAAACGTAAAGGTATCTGGACTGAAGCCTTGGCGACATATATGTATCCAAACTATTTATGTATATAACCAATTTATATAATTTATATAACTTGATTGACATCAAACAACCCAAGTGGTTACGGGCCTTACAAAACAAAGATAACATGTTTCTTAAGACCGATTGCAGCAACCGAAATTGGCCTTAAGTCGGTTGTATCGACCGAAATTGGTACCAAATTCGGTTGCAGTAACAGAATATGGCATCAATTTGGGTATATCAACCGAATTTGGCATCAATTATAGTAACCGAATTTGGAGTTACGTTGGTTGCAATCACCGAATTTGGCATCAATTCGGTTGTCGTAACCGAATTTCTCATGAATTCTGTTGGGGCAACCGAATTCAATTTCACTTTGGTTACCGCAACATAATTCCGCATTTTTCCAACGTGACTTTTAAAATTCTAACAGCAAATATTATATTAAAGAAGCTGACAAGAATTTACAACTGTTGCGTTCGCGATGATATGAAGATGTTTTTGTCGGAAGTGAATGTCAAGTGAGTTGGTTACCTTAAGGATTTTTCCTTATAAAATATTTCTTTGCTTTGTAATTATTTATGAGAATACAGGCAAATAACTCATCACTATATTTATAGGCAAAAATTTTACAATTCAGTTGTGACACTATCTAAACTCGGTTGTGTCAACATCTAATTCGGTTGTGACAACCTCTAATTCGATTAACAATCTCTAATTCGGCTGTGACAACCTCTAATTCGGTTGTGGCAACCTCTAATTCGGGTCAGACAACCTATGATTCAGTTGAGACAACCTATAATTCAGCTGTGACAACCCCTAATTCGGTTAGCAATCTCTAATTCGGCTGTGACAACATGTAATTCGGTTGACAATCTTTCATTCGGCCATGACAACTTCTAATTCGGCTGTGAGAACCTCTAATTCCGTTGTGGCAACCTCTAATTCGGTTCAGACAACCTCTGATTCGGTTGAAACAACATCCAATTCAGTACGACAACTTCTAATTCGGTTGACAACCTCTCATTAAGCTTTGACAACCTCTAATTCGACGGAGACAACTCCTAATTCATCTGTGAAGACCTCTAGTATGGTTGTGATAACCTCTAAATTCGGTTACAACTAATTCGACTGCGTCAAACGAATTTCCATGTGAGTGCAGTTTTTGTTTAATTTTTCCTATATAAAGGGTTTTTCAATAAGAGCGCTATAAAAGTTTTTTTAAATAAAACAAAACCGGTTTTAGATACCAATGAAATTCTTTATTCCTGTGAAAGTACGTTCGATGCCATTATGTATGGAACTCGATTTCTTTTGCATGGCCACCACGGGCACGCTCAGTCCAGACGCTGAACCCAATTTTCAACGGTTTTCAAGCATAAATCGGCAGATACTGCTGCAATTTCACGTTCGATATTCGTACGAAGTTCATCAATCGTCGCTGGCTTGTTGGCATAGACCATAGACTTGACGTAGTCCCACAGGAAATAATCTAACGGCGTCAATTTCGGTAGTAAATTTTAATAATTTCGACTCGTTGTTGGCTCGTATATCTTTCCATGATGAAATGGCAAACCTTATTGAAGAGAAATGTCAAAAGAGCGGGAAAAAATATGGCGCCGTTTGCTGTCCCTATCGATTTACTTTTGTAGCGTCTCTGTTGAAAAACCCGTTATGTATACCAACAATAAAAGTAAACAAGGATGTACAAACACATGAATTTGAAAGTTGCTAGGTGCAACGTCATAAAAATACTGAAATCAGCTGTGCTAATGCTTCCACTTGATATGAATACACTTTGCACTAGATGTTATTGGGCGACTTTTAATTAATTAAATTGTCAAAATCAGCTGATTGTGAGAAGAGTATTCAGAAACCGACTTTTCAGTTGTTTCGAAAAGTGCAATTTTTGAAACACCTAACAACATAATATTTATTTTTAATATAAAAAATAAAATAAAAAATTATATAAAAAACATAAATTATGTTAATTCATGATTCTTTTTATTATTTTCTTTTTAAAATTTCACACATATTAGCATTTAATAGTAATAATAAAATAAAAAAAAAAATTGAAGGCGAAGGGGGTAGAACACACGATTTTCAGCACAAAATGTTAAATACAAAAAATGGAGGAAATCCCTATTTTAGGAGTTATTGGCCTTCAAAGTCCGGATAACCGGCGGTTTTTGTCGCAGCAATATTTTTGTTGTCGGACGATTATATTGTATTTCGAGTCGTCCGGCCAGGCTCAGGGACCAGGGAAGAAATACAGTTGTTCCTTAATTTGCATTTCTGGATTTTTTGGATTTTTGGGAAATAATTTGTTTCTAATTTTTCGACCATTATTTTAAATATTCTTGACTAATTAGCCAAGCTTAAGATCACTTCTGATTTTATAAAATTTATTGTTTTTCTCTTTTCTACCTCGATATTTCGATTTCCTTTGGAAATCTTCTTCAGGATAGTTTTTAATATTAATAATAACTGACGTCTGTTTGCCTGTTATTATTAATATTAAAAACTATCCTGAAGAAGATTTCCAAAGGAAATCGAAATATCGAGAGAGAAAAGAGAAAAACAAAAAGTTTTATAAAATCAGAAGTGACCTTAAGCTTGGATAATTAGTAAAGAATGATTTTGGGAAAATGTAAAAACTATTTTCGATAATTTTTCAAAGTTTAACGGCCGATATTTCGATAACAAAGCGAGTTATCGAAAATTTTCATTTAATTTGTTTGATTTATTTTGCGTTATATTGTCCAAAAATGCTGCCAGACAAATTCCTTTAGACGCTTTTTAATATATAGTAGCCCCCCGTATAACCGAACTTTGGAAGCCCATAACTCCTAATATAGAGTTTTAGCTAAACTTTTTTATCCAACATTTTCAGCTTAAAGTTATATCTTTTACCCTACCGGTGGACCGGTTTTCAGTTTTTGATTACTGTAAATGTGAGGCGAATATAATCAAACTCGATCAGCTGCCTTGCTGCAATGGTAAACAAATAGTATCAGGTGATAACTTCGTACACCACAAAAACATATCTGCAAAAGTTGTACTATCGTACAACACTTTTGTATGTACAAAATACACTACAGTTGTACAACTGTTGTAGAACTTTAGCACATACGACACATACAACAGATAGGACACTCTTGTGAACACCCTAATTATATGGAGTTCCAATTATTTCGTTGTTAATGAAAATGATGCCTTTGCATCTTACATAATAGGGTTATTTAATATTGGGGGTCGGAGTTGGAGTAGAGTATTTGTAAAATGCTAGAGTTGGAGTTGAAGCGTAGTCGTGGATTTTCAAATTGCTAAAGTCGGGGTCGTCAAATTTTGGCCAGACTCCAGAACCCCTGTTGGAATACTGGTACTCGTATATCACATGTTCCAATTACGTGTTGCGCTTTTTAACAGTACAATGATTAATATTATGCTGCTAGAATTTAGTTATTCATATTAATTTGTTATTCATATAATGTAGCAATATGTCAAAAAAAGTGGTTTTTCCAATTTAAAGATATATGTACCAAATTATATGTACTGATTTGGGGATACATTCGGCTATCTGAAATGCTCATTAGGGTGGCCCTCAATTACATGATATGTGAATTATAGGGTGTTCTTGTTGTCATTGATTTTTCAACTGATTACGAATTTTTTCCTGTAATTTTATTAATATCCGAAAAACTGGAATTTTTTAATTTTTTACAATAAACTGGGTTAGTAGCCTTTCATTTAAGATGAATATTTCATTCGTACACTGAGAGAAAAAAAATTATTATAATAATAAGTGGTAAAGGTAGATTTACGACTTTTTCATTTAAAATGGCACAAAAACGGCTAAAGATTTTTGGCCAAAATTTTCTATTTCTCGTTTAGAACCTTAAAATCTTAAATTCTACCAAGGCGCTTCGCAGTACAATGTTTCGTTTGGAAAAAAAATTGAAAAAACTTCAAGAAAAATGGAAAAAATCCAAAATTTTTAGCTTTTTTACCTTCCTCAACTCATAACGTCCAAACTAAGCTTTGTGACGTGAAGCGCCTTGGTGGAATTTTAGATTTTAAGGTTCTAAACGAGAAATAGAAAATTTTGGCCAAAAATCTTTAGCCGTTTTTGTGCCATTTTAAATGAAAAAGTCGTAAATCTACCTTTACCACTTATTATTATAATAATTTTTTTTCTCTCAGTGTAAGAATGAAATATTCATCTTAACTGAAAGGCTACTAACCCAGTTTATTGTAAAAAATTAAAAAATTCCAGTTTTTTTTTTTTTTAATTTAATTTTTTAATTTGTAAGCCCACGAAAATGGTTAAACTGTGCTATATTTTGAAGTACAACTAATTTTTAAAAAAAACTCGTGGAATAAATATTGTTTCTGAGTCCCCAAAGATTCATATTCAACAATAAAAAAGTTCTTTTTCGCAAAAAGTCGTTTTTGACATATTGCTACATATGTATATGTATCGTATGCGTTTTTTTCATTTGATTCCAACTTAATCTTCCCTTCTTCCATCTGGTCTCGTTTCCATTTATTCACTTCTTCGAACTTCTTTCATTACTTATGCCAAAATCTAGGTGTCTATTTGTAATCTTTTCAAATTTGCTTTAAAGTTATTTGTTTCCTTCATTTGTTGCATGTGAATGTTTTCTAGTAATTTGTTTGTTTTTTTCTCGAATTTCTTAACACATTTTTCGCTTAAACATGCAATGCGGTATGGAATTACGAAAATGCAATCTAATAACTAATAACTAATAGCAAATATTAGTATTGAATCGTGTGCTGGTTCAAAAGCAAAGTGCATTTTTGCAAACGAAAGACTTAGGAAACGAACGTGAATGTGATATGTTGTTCGTTCGGTGCATGATGTGCGGCTAGTAACCTCATTAAAAGTGAATGCGACGAAACGAAGAGGTGTGTCCGAAATTGATGTTTAATGTTTTACGTTAATTAAGAATTATTTAAATTTTCGTTATTTTAACTAAAATCAAATTAAAGGTGGCTTGTAATTCATAACAATCACTTCAAATATGAGTACAAACTAATGTATATTAAACATCGTATACCGGCTTCCTACCAAACTTACAGCAAAATCAAATTTCCGTTACCCTCTACATTAATTGCCGGCAAACACCATCCAAGTGATATCTAAACATGTCTTGTAAATTTAAAATCTAGCACTCTATAACAAAAATTGACTTCACACGTTCGCAAAAGTGATTTTACCCCAAAAAAAAATAAAACAAAAAAATCGACAACATCTACAGAGTGAAATATCTGAACATGCAATTTTAGGCCAAGACTCAAGATATTTTGAGTAAAAACAACATTCACGCAACATGAGAGACATCAAGAATCCAATAAACCCACAGCCACTTATGACTAATTGCAAACTACTTAATACTGTGAGTTAAGCCCGGGCCAAACAAACAACCACAACGAACACCGTTCCTACTAACAACTTAAGACAGACACCAAATGGCGTAGTAGTCATAGCAGAGTCACAGGACAGCAAGAAGATAAATCTATAACACTTGCTAAATATACTTAAGATTTTTGTCGCGTAAACATTCATTTCTCATACGTACATTTCTCTTTTACTACCAAAGTAACAAAAAGTTTTAGCGACAAAGACGGAAAAAAAGACTGAGAAAGCAAAAAAGCTACTATAAACGAAAAGGCTTTAGAGGCTTTGGAAAGACTTTAAGTTGCGTACATGAGGAGCATCAAAGATCAGGGGAATCGCGCTTGCGTGCACAAGTTTTCATGTAGTCGAAAATATGTAAATGTAATAAGTTTGATGCGCCCTACATTCGTTAGAAGATGCATATGACACATATAAAAAATTTATTGGTTTCAAGGAGTTGTTAAAGCCATTTCCAGGAAATTAAGGGAAAGGAAAAATATTATGATTACTCCACAGTAGAGGGAAATATCGGTGTTTGGAACCGTGTAGTTGTACAAACTTTTAATTGATTGCTGTATATTTTACTTACACGCTGAAGAAAAACGGCCCCTGTAGCATTATTCTGGAACCATGTATATGGTTGGAACATCCGTATACATTTTTACATACATTTTACAACAAAGCCAGATTTGGTTCACAGAAACATATATTAATCATTGTGTCTCCAACATGTTATATTGAATAGCAAACAAAATGTGTTTGGACACAAGTATACAATATTTGCGACGAGCTACAAACACGTTATATTTGCATCCAAACAGCAAAAAGAGACAGATTTTTTAGCGTGTACTTAATTATTCGCAAACCCCTACATAACATTTTTCTTCAACCGGCTCGATCTTTTGCATTTTGTTTCTAGTTTGGAAAACCAAGATTTATCAGGGATTCCTGCTCTTCAGCCTACCAGCGGAGTATTACTTGCTGACTTCATTGACCCTAATAGTGATGTGCGGTTCCGAGTTTTTGAAGAACCTGTCCTGTTGAGTCCGATTCCGTGAACAACGGGGTATTTGGGCCGGTTCCGTTTCTCAGAAAATTGTCCCAAAGAGGCTAAAGTGAAGTATCTTATTAAAATAATATAATATTTTATTATTTATCGGTGCTTTTGAACCCGTATTTCGGTTCTTTAAGAATCGTTTTCTGTTCATTTAGAGCTGTTTTCGGTTAATTTAAAATCGTTTTCGGTTCATTTGGACATGTCTTTCGGTTCGTTTGAAATCGTTTTCGGTTCTTTTGGAACTGTTTTCGATTCTTTGGAACCGTATTCGATTCTTTGGAATCGTTGTTCGGCTCAAGTAGGCACCGGTCCGGTCGGTTCTTGTAAAGGACCGGTTCCTCGGTGCTGTGCATCACTAGGCCCTAAGTAACCCAGGAGGGTTTGGGACCTTATAAAACGTAAATGATATATTTTTTATTATTATTTGAATTTCATCTCCAGTGGAAACACCAAGGCTTCGCCGGAATTCATCCACCTGATTCCTTCAGCTGCAACTTTCTCATCCTATTTTTCACCTGCATTCGAATACGTCTTCACCTTCTACGCTGGTGCACCCATATTCTGAGCATGGTGTAGCCAGCGGAATCGCGTTCTATTGATTTACTTAACTATGTACGTCTGTGACGGGATATAGCTTCAAGCAGCTTCTGATACATACGACGTCGATAACTGCTGTTATCTATTATGGGTCCATATAAGTTCGGAGCGTGGCCTTCGGGGATGCAATGCTAGTGTGCTGGGCTCTTGTACGTGATCCCTGATTTGAGCATCGTAAATTTCTTTCGACGGCGGTCACCATGCATAGTTACGGCGATACTATCGAGTTTTTAGACATGAGAAAGCTTCTCAAAATACACTTCTAAACCAGTATAAAAGTTCCAAGCAGCGAGTATAAGGCTCACTGGTTATGAAAAGCTCTACCCCATCCCTTCATGGGGTGCAGAGGGAAACCATTTTTTTAAACATATATTCGACGCCTTTTGCTCTTGAAGTTACGCCCGATTACGATATGACCCAGGATTCTGCACCATAAAGCAATAAAGAAATACAGGTTGTATGTAAATTTAAAATTTTTCAGTCCAACGCTTTCTCCCTATCCTCTCTTTTCGCTTAAACTTGCGATTTGCCTCCATGTACCGCTCTGGCGCACTGACTAAAGCATTGCCATACGTGCAGCATATTTTTCAACAGTTCCGAAGCGACACTCTTCGCCGTTCCACGGCTTGTCTTGATAGGATTTTCATAACCAAGCACAGGTTCATCGGGAGTGCATTCTGGGCAAGCAATTCAGTGAGTTTATTTGAGTAGGCTGTGGATACCTCTGGTAATGGCAGCTTTCCAATTTTCAACTGTCTATGTGTCTGATTTATATTAGAATCTTGTAACTCTGACAACCAAGCTCTTTGTCGCGGCGAAATCTATCAGGCGCCATATTACCCATTTTCCGTTATCGGTAGTAATGTCATGTAGACTGAATTTTCCATTGGTAGAGAGATATTGTTTCTGCCAATTTTGGCATAAAAATTTCCTAGAAAAAGCTTAATGTTATGGGTTTATTTATAGTACATTTCTAGTCCTTCATATCCTTGGTCTTATCGTTTTTATCTTTCGTCGGGGAATCGACAAGAATTAACGAAATGTTGAAGTATTTCGCTTTAAAAAGTAATCCTGGTTGGATTATCTCTGTAGATGAGAGATGTCACGTGCCCACAAAAAATACTATAGTGGCAGCGTCACAACGTGAGATTAATTGCTCACTAAACTCGCCTCTCAATTAGTTCATGGTATCGCGTGCAGTGTGCCATGTGGCATCGTCCTGTTGAAACCGCGTGTCAACCAAGTTCAAATCATCCTTTTTAAGCAAAGCCCATTGACCGTAACGCTCCAGACAGCAAAACCCATTGACCGTAACGCTCCAGACCGTAACGTTGTGGCCATCATCTTCTTTGAAGAAGTGCAGTCCAATGATGCCGCCGGCTCATAAACCGTATCAAACTGAATTGTTCAGGGTGTATTGGCAGCTCTTGAATAGCCACTGGCTGCTCTTCGGTCCACATTCAACATTTATGTTTAATAGCTTACCCATGGAGCCAGAAAAGGTTGTTTCGATTATCACGACCATAATATGGACGTAACTTGCGAAACACATTTTTCACAAAGCACAAAATTTAATCACAAAACGTACTGACTTTCAAACGTTGTTCGTTTATAAGACTAGAAAAATGATTTTCCATTACATCCCATGAAGGGATTATGGAGAGCTTGTCTCTTTCTAGCTTTATTCTCACTGATTGGGACTTACAGTTTTACATCGATTCCGAACGGTATTTTTGAGGTGTTTTTTCATGGCTAAATACTCGATAGTGTCGCCGTCACTATGCGAGGTCACCGCCGCTGAACCCAGAATCTCCTGTACAAGAGGAGCGCACACTAGCCGTTGTATCACCGATGGCCACCATTTATAAGACTAAGTCTCGAATCACGCGTGAATGGCAAAAACTTAACACTGAAAAACCAATAGCAAAAAATCACCCGTTACCTAGAAGTTCATTCGACGACGGTCACTCCGCTGAGTGACGGCGACACTATTCAGTAATTAGCCATGGAAGGCTGGGAAAAAAACGTGCTAAACCGATTTGAAAGTGTAAGTCTATTAGGAGTGAGTGTAAAACTATTAGGAGGCGCACATCCCACTGATTGCGTGAATCTCTACCCATGTCTATTCATGGGATGCAATAGGAATATTTTTATTCATTACAGTTCTGACCTCATCTTGATTAGGAAGGGGTCATTGACGCCATCATCAACTCTCTCGTCTGAATTTAGATACTCCTGTGACAAGTAATACAATGAAATGATCCCTCCATATCCCAAACATACTCTACACATCGTCGACTAGATTTCCGTGTTTATCTTCGTAGAAGGGTGAAGCGCCGAGCTATGGTTCTTCACTTTTTGGTAAAATTTTCGTAGTTCTTCTGTAAGAGAAATTACGCCACGATGTTTGTCGAGGTCTTTGTGCGAGGTGTAAATCCAGCTCACTAGAATAGATTCCAAACCACTAGACAATTATATTCATTCGAGCCGTCAGTTTAGTAGTCCAAAAACATTAAATTTCCTCCCACAGAATAGAAGAAGTTTCTTACAACGATTGATGTTGATGTCATGTTGTCAACCCCTAACACAGTTGATTACAATTCCCTTTGAATCTTTCCATGACCATGGAAACTGGGTATCCATTGATCAGTATTTTACGTTTTTATTATGCTTGGTTTTATTATGCTTTCTCCAAAATACTTGAATTCAAAGCTTGCAAAATTGAAATTAAGATTTAAGGCAAATGCTCATAAAAGAAGTTACAAAGTTTTGGAGTTTCATGAATCGCTGCACTAGATGTTATCGAGTTAGTCATCTTTTTTTTTACCTGCCATCCAGCCTTGTCAGTATAGCTAGACTTATTTCAAAATGTGGCCGTCGGTGGTGCAATGGTTAGTCTGCGCGCCTCTTGTACCTGAGATCCGGGGTTCGATCCCTGCTCAGACCACCTTAAAATTTCTTTCGGCGGCGGTCACCTCGCATAGTAACGGCGACACTATCGTGTATATAGCCATGAAAAAGCTTCTCAAAATACCGTTCGGAATCGGTCTAAAACTGTAGGTCCCAATCAGTGAGTGAAAAACTGGAACACGCACAGATCAGTGATTGTGAGAAGTTCTTCACTGTCCCTTCAAGGGATGTAATGCGAAACCATTTATTTTTTATTTTTATTTCAAACGAATATACGACTTATTACGAACAACACCCGATCACGAAAGCCTTGTTTATTACCCTTCTGAAATCCCGGATTCATCGTAATGTTATAGCCGTGACATAAGGCCCGACGATCATTATCAAGCACTGCTAATATTTGTTACGCGCACAAAAGTCATGCCTTCGGGAAGCAGTTTAGTAACCGATTGCTTTCGCGATTGTAGTATTTTTTGTTGGATTTTCATGTCATGCACGCTGAAAAATCTTTCGTCGTTTGTTGTTTGGATGCAAATAGACCGTGTTTGTAGTTTGTCGCAAATGTAGTATACTTGTGTCCGAACACATTATGTTTGCAGTTCAATATTAGTTGGAGACCCAAGATTAATATCTTATAATACATGTTTTAGTGACCCAAATGTCGCTTTGTTAGGCGACAACTGCTGAAAACAAAAACGTAGCAGGTAACAAAGAATCAAAAAGGCAGTAAATCTTCAATTCATAAAACAGTGCTTGCAAACATATACATGGTTCCTGCAATATGTTGCTGGGGCCGTTCTTTTTCAGCGTATTCGAGGTGTACTTACATAAACGCTTTTTGCCAGCCCATAAATCCAGAGTTACCAGTGGGAGTAAGGGAGTGGGAGAGTTTTTCACAAGCAGTGATATGTGCACGGTCTAGACATACACTCACTAATTATGGCCGTCGATGCTCCAATGATTGTACAAGGTGTTTCAAAAGAAGTCATCCGATGTTGTTTAGCATTCACATTTTTCCTAAATGAAAAACTTCGATTCTGTTTTTTGATTGTGTTTATCTGAACCTTTAGAATTTTACAATTGATTACAACACGCGCTCGTTTTGTGGCATTTTTCATCACTTCGGCGAGAACTTCGGTCGCACTCGTGTCGAATGTTGACCTTGAGGGCTTCCAGGGTCTCGGACTTGTTCACGTAAACACGGGACTTCAAAAAACCCCACAAAAAAAGTCTGGAACGGTTAAATCGGGCGATCTTGCGGGCCAGTGTAAATCGCCAAAACGAGAGATGAGGCGACCCGGCACCCCCGCCGTCAGAATATCGGTTGTGGCTCGCGCTGTATGTGCCTGTGCTCCGTCCTGTTGGAACCACATGTCCTCCAGTCCTAATTCGTCGAATTGCGGCAGAAAAAACTCGGTTAACATCGCCCTATAGCACGCACCGTCCACTGTTCTCGTTTGAACAGCGGCGTTCTCGAAAAAAAAAATGGCCCGATGACTCCTCCAGCGTGAACAGCGCACCATGCAGTCACTTTGAGCGAGTGTAATAGCTCCTCGTGCATCACTCGTGGATTTTCGGTGCCCCTGAAGCGATAGGTTTGCTTGCTTACGTACCCGCTGAGGTGGAAATGAGCCTCATCGCTCATTATGATTGTGGTGATAAAATCGTCCACTTCGTCCACGAGATTGAAGATGGCTTGGGCGTAGGTTACACGCGTTTGGCGGTCTACATGCAGCAGCTGATGCACGGACTGGACTTTGTATGGGAACATGCGCAGGTCTTTGACCAAAATTCGCCATAGGGATGACCGGCTGATGGCTAATTGCGAGGCACGGCGTCTGGTCGATGTTTCCGGCAACAGCTCGACATCCTCCGCAACAGCGGCGATATCCTCGGCAGAATAGGCGCTCCGGGCCCAGCCACTCCTGGCAACGTCTCGTGTGGTCCCATACTCTTCAGGGTTAGTAGCCAAACGGCGCAGTGTTTGCGCAGTCGGTGTTGGACGGCCGGGGAATCGGCGACGATATTCGCGCTGCGCCGACACGCAAAAAACTAGACACGATTATTCCGCGTTCTTGGGGAGTGTATCGCTCCATGGCTTGTTTACTTGTATTCTACTTCTGTCCAGTCCACAAATGTCAAAACAGATGTGACATTGGCAGCCATTTGCAAAACTAAGAGCATCTTCGAATATGGTGGTCTCTTTTGAAACACCCTGTATAAGTGGCTCTTGTACATGAGATCGTGGGTTCGATCCCTGCTTTGACCACCTTACATGTATTTCGAAAACGGTCACCTCGCTTGGTGATGGCGACCCTGTCGAATACTTTGCCTTGGAAAGGCTTCTCAAGATACCGTTCGGAACAGTAGAACAGTAGGTGTAAAACTAGAACACAACGCACTGGTTGTGAAAAGCACTGCGTAATCCCTTCTTGGGATGTAATGGGAAAACATCTTTTTTTCTTTTTAAAATGACAGAATATTAGAAAAATTTTACATTTTCATTTGATTCTAAATAGCAAAATTGTAGAACCTAGATCAAATATATTTTGGCTAAAAAACCAATGAAAGCTGTCCATGACACTTATATGTATTTCCATCTTTATTTTTGTCCATATTGAAGGGTATCGACAAATTCGCCTCAGCTGAACTTAACTCATGTCCCATTTTGCTCCTATCCTACTTTACACCTTTTCCCTTGATTCGTCTTTAGTTTCTTTGAAGATTCTAAAAAAAAATAAAGATTTATCTAAGTTTTGTTAACACAAGAAGAAAATATGGCATAGATTGTAAGTATAGCGTAAAATATTAGCTTCGACTATGAAAAGCTTTTACATGGTCATTTCTTAATGTCTGTATTATGACAAATGAGTGTGGATGTCAAAAAGGTGTTAAGAGCATTTTAAATCATTTCTCAAACTTTTTAAGCCGTTTGTTGTTATCGGCGTTGTCGTTGTCGTCATCGTCTTCGTCTTCTTGGGTAAACTTTGCGTGTTAAAAGAATTTTAAATTTATCACAACAAAAGAAGACGTGAACAGTTTTCCGAAACCTGCAATATGGCCTATGAAGGAAATTGAAAAGAAAAATATTTTCAAAGACAACGATTTTCAAATTTTGTACTAAACAAAAATACTCACGCACGACATGCAACATAAGTCAGAGCACAACGCTTTTATTTAATTAACAAACAAATGTTAATAACTTAGGTGATGTGCGTTTTGTGTGCTGAAGACTTTCAAAAGTTTTGTCATGTTTATAGTATCACACACTAAAATAAGACAGGACCGCAAAATATTCCACAGCCATGACAAAAAATTATTTGATTTAAAAGAAAATACTTGGACTATTGTTAAATGCATATTTAGAAAATGCATGTTGGCTAAGTTTCACAAGTGAATAGTCTTCACTTAAAATTAACTTTCAATGCCCGATGTTAGATACTTAAATGAGGTTTTGAAAAACAATTGTGGAAGTCGTTCTTAAAAGCATCCCAGTTGGAATTTTCTTTAAGACGTCATCGTTGACTAAGAAGATGCATGCCATAGTAACTGCTGCCTTGCCGATCTGCTCCCGTACAAAAAACTTCATGATATGTTCATACATTTGGTAAAAAGTCAGCAGGAATCTTCCGCAGTTCCTCCAAACCTTATGACCTGTACACAAGTCGTATTCAAGTCGCTATTCATCAGTGGGCCAGTTGGACAAGACGTCTCCGAATGTGGTGATCTCTTATATTTTATGCACATTCTTATTATATTTAAATGGTTGTGATGACTGACAATTTAACAAAATCTGTAGGAAACATTTTAACATTCTAAAAAAAAACGTTCCTGACCTTGCAAGCTTGTAGTACGAACTTCTAATTTTTTTATTGACTATTTACAACCTCATGAGGTCATACGTCTTACACATATTAATTAAACAAACAAATTAATCAAATTTCAACATATTCCTCCAACTGGTTGTATCCTTCGCCTTTTCTCGCCAGTTGGTAACACCAAGGATACGGAGGGATTCTTCTGCCTGGTCTTTCCAGCGGAGTGTTGGTCGTCCTCTTTTCCTGCTTCCATCGGGTACGTTATCGAAAACCTTTCGCGCTGGCTCATCTTCATTCATTCTGATAACATGGCCTAGCCAACGAAATTGGCCTAATTTGATTCACCTATCTATGTCCACGTCAGTATATAGACTACATAGCTCTGCGTTCCAGCGACATCGACACTCGCCGTTTTCCCTAACAGGACCATTTATATTACGGAGAATTTTTCTCTCGAAAACTCCCAGGTGTTTTTCATTCGCTTGCGATATGACCCAAGTTTCGGAGCCATATGTCAAGACAGGTAAAATGAGAGTCTGATATAGCTGGACTTTTGTCCGTCGAGCTAGGGTTTTGTTCCTAAACTGCTTGCTGAGCCCAAACTAACATCTATTTGCAAGCAAAATTCTTCTATTTATCTCCAGGCTGACGTTGTTGTCCTTATTCACGGCGAATCCAAGATAGACAAAGTCATCTACCACTTCAAAATTAAATTGATTGTCAACGTTCAAGTGCGGACCAAGTCGAGAGGTTTCTGTAGTCGTTGACACCATCAATTTTGTCTTGCCCTCATTAACAGCAAGACCCACCTTCGCTGATTCCTATTCGAATCTTGAAAATACTGCAGTAACCTTTCGCAAATTTCGCCCAATGATGTCTATGTCGTCAGCATACGCCGGCAACATATGGCTTTTCGTGTTAATGGTCTTGTTCGTATTTACTGCAGCCTTTCTCATTACTATCTCCATTAAGATGTTGGAGATATTGCACGAAAGTGTGCCGCCTTGTCTAAGTCCTCGCTTGGTACAGATTGGTTCAGTGAGGTCTTTCCCTACTTTCACCGCTGATTTGGTGTTGGTCAGCGTCATTCTACAGAGGCGGATCAGTTTTGCCGGAATACCAAGTTCAGACATATCGACATATCGAAAGCTGCTTTGTAATCGTCAAAAAGGTGGTATGTATCGATTTGCTTTTCATGGGTCTTTTCCAGGATCTGGCGGCGTAGCGTGAATATTTGGTCAGTCGTGGACTTGCCTGGTCTACAACCACACTGATAAGGTCCAATCAGGTTTTCAATAATTGGCTTTAGTCTTTCACATAATACGCTCGACAAGACCTTATACGCGATAGTTGGAACAGACACACGGATCACCCTTTTTAAATACTGGACATAAAACACTGAGACTCCAATCGTCGGGCATAGATTCCCCCCAGCTATATACCGCATATAAGTCGATGCATGTGGGCTAGCAGTCCTTCGCCACCTGCCTTAAAAAGTTCAGCGGGTAGGTCTTGCGCACCAGCGGCTTTATTATTCTTCAGGCGGTGGATCGCCGTTCTAATCTCATCTTGTTTGTGGGGGGGGGGGGGGTACAATCTACACTATCTTCCACTATCATTACCTCCTGATCTTCAGTGGAAGAATCTGAATGGAGTAGTGCTGAAAAGTGGTCTCTCCACATTTTGAGCACACACTGCTTCTCAGTCACCAGATTACCATTCTCGTCCTTGCAGGAGGATAGCCCATTATTAGGCCCGTTATTCGATCTTCGGTTTTTTCACTCTCTCTCTGCTTCCACTGCCATTTTGTTGAAATAAGGTTGCCAAAATTTGAGTTTCAGAATGAATAGCAAAAGCATCACCCATAATTATGCAAAGTGTCACATGGTCCTTCGGAAATTCTACAGCCAATGTCTTCAAGGCAGTGTCCTACTGGGATATTCAGGTTTAACTAGAACCTTATGTTTCCATGTTATTACAATTTAAATTTTTTATAATTTTATATTTTCTTCATCTGTTGAATTTTCATATTAATCTCAATTATAATATTAATCTAAAAGTGCTGTAAAAAAAGAAAATGTAAAAAAACGGTTGTCAGATTGTAATTAATCATTTGAAATTTTTCTGCAATCATCCATATGTGCATTTGGCTTCAAAGACTTTCACAAACAAAATCATTATAATTGTTTTGTGTTTTATAATTTGCTTCTGCTTGAAAGAAGGGGATTTTCCCACGAGACACTAAGCTATAGAGTCGGTTATAAATTGCTTAATTTTGCTTTAAAGAAAACATTTTTTATTTCATGACACGTTTTGCTGTACACTTCTTAACAACTGCATTAAAATAATGGCATACAAATGTATTGTAAGGTATTTTTATGAAATTATTAACATTTCAATTTATCAAGAAAATTGTTTCCCAGTCAAGGACCTTGTTTCGAGATCCTTTCCACGCCCAAATCTAACATAAGAATGCAGTACATAGTACGTCGACACTATCGTGTACATAGCCATGAAAATCTTCTCAAAATACCGGTCTGTCTGGAACCGATGTCAAACTGTAGGTCCCAATCAGTGAGTGTCAAATTATGAGAAGCTCTCTCCAGTGCCTCCAAAGAATGTAACGGGAAACAATTTTTTTTAATATGGTGCGTCCAAATTTCGCTGTCTACATCGGGGTTAAATCCATAACTATGTTATAGTTATATTACTTTTATAACTCCTGCCTTTGGTTTGCGGAATTTCACTTCCATATAAATGGAGCTGATTGAACCAATCCCACAAGAGACCTGTGAATAACGAAACCCCACATTTGAATTCAATTTTAATTTGAGAATTCAGAATTTCGGAATTTGCTATTTCCTTTAATAAATTGTATATCAAAATCGTCACATTAAAACTAAAACCTTGTTCCAATGTTATCAACAAATGCAACGCTGTCAAGTGTTTACAATCCAAATGTATTTATAACCGAAATCATATTCAAATGTTACACTTTAATTTATTTATAACCACAATCTGAAATTCACATTCGTTTCTTAAGTCTTTTGATTTTATTGTAAATCATTCAACAATTTACAATCGTAAAGTGAATCAACTATTCTAAATTGTATTTTGCCTCTAACCCTCTTGAGTTTTCCATTTTATCTCAATCGAAAATCTGTACTGTCTTCATTTTGCCGTAGGAAATTCTGTTTTTCTTTTCAAGAGCATAACAAACAAATTAAACTCGGCCATCACGGGATTCTGGGGATGGTACTTGAAATACGTACACCAGGGGCATTCAAGCAAAACCACCTATGCACCTTAACAAACTAATTGTGTTTGCCTTCTTAGAGACGCAACAGATCTTCCAAATGGTTGGACAGCAAAATAAAAAACAAAAAGAATAACATAAACGGACGAAATAAAGCGAATGCAAACATTAGATTTCAAGACAACAGATAAAATTGTCCACACTCATGTGGAAAGACATCAGTCAAGCCATCATCTTAACAATCTTGCAAGAGATGGCACTTGAAGTCAAAACAGAAAGAAAGACGAAAAAACTTCAAGCGATAAACTTTATGTAAACTCTTGCAAGAAACAAAATCAAAAACGTAACACGAATGATACAGTCAAGTCAACATTAACCGAATCCAAAACATAAATACTTGTAAACCATTATTTCGCATCAAGATTGGATTTTGTTTTTGTTCCCGCAAAACGTTTCTTGGACACGACACGGAATGTTTTCATCACTGATCGCTTTACGTGTGTACGAGTATATACTGGTATTTAACAATGCATCTTTGGGTTGTTAATCTTCTTTTGCAGATATCGATGAGTGTGCTGGTGGCCCTTGCGAACATGGTGGCACTTGTATTGATCTAATCGGCGGTTTCCGTTGTGAATGTCCACCGGAATGGACAGGCGATGTATGTCAAATGGATGTCGACGAATGCGAAATCGCATATCCCCCCTCTAAGGCGCAACGGCAAAGCTCGGCTACATCCACCTTGCGCACACCAACGGCCGCCGTTGCGGCTGCCTTTGCTGGCTCAAGTGCTTCATCATCATCAGCCTTAATCGCTGCCTTGAATGCGGCCGCATCCTCATCTTTGGCAGCCGCATCTGCCAATGGCTCGTCGACACCAATGTTTGGTCCTTGTGTAAATGCCCGCCAATGTATTAATCTGCCCGGTTCGTTCTCATGTGTCTGCCTCGAGGGTTGGGGTGGACCAACGTGTGCGAAAGATTTCGATGATTGCGTGGGCCAATGCAAAAACGGTGCCACATGCATGGATTTGGTGAACGATTATCATTGCGCATGTGCAACTGGATTTACAGGTATGAACATAAAACAAACATGATTTTAATCAAATGTGTTATTTCGACTTTTTTTTTTGTTTTTTTTTTTTATTTTTTGGCCAACATGTGTTTTAGCAGCTTAGGTTGTTTGCCTTGTTTACTGCGGGTAAAGGAGTTAGTAACTTGAAATATGCAACAAAAATCGAATTCAAAGTAAATCTGCATCACAAATGTCTCGTTTTATTAAGTAGTTTCAATGATAGTCACATGTAGATCTATATTTTTAATGTTGGTGTTGTTAGACAAGCTTGAACACCGATCAGAAATGATAAACACAATTAGTACCAAAATAGGTGTCTATTTCAAATAGAACCTTTGCGATCAAAAAAAAGTACTCATTATAAAATTAGTTGTTTGCCAACAGTAACAAATTAGATTTTTCCATCAAATTTTGGAGGAAATGATTATCTTGTGAAATAAGAATATGTGATTGTCCCAGGAAAAAGGGTACAGGAAAGAAAGGGATTATGATTAGTACCCTTGTCACTAGCCTCGTGATAATTTTACGAAATTTAGTCAAACACATTTTATCAATGAATATATCATTTAAGGAATTTAGCCAATTTGTGACTTGGAATAAAGAAAGGGACCTACAGTGAGAAATCGGGTTATCGACATAACCCCCACCACTCGAGTTGGTGAATCTGAAAATTAATGTTTCGTCATTTCATGTCACATAACGGGTTTTTCAACAGAGACGCTGCAAAAGTAAATCGATAGGGACAGCAAACGACGCCATATTTTTTCCCGCTCTTTTGAGGTTTTTCTTCAGTAGGGTTTGCCATTTCATCATGGAAAGATATACGAGCCAACAACGAGTCGAAATTATTAAAATTTACTACCGTAATTTGGAGTCAATGGCCTCAACTTTAAGAGCGCTACGTCCAATTTATGGTCTTCAGCGATGAGGCTCATTTCTGGCTGAATGGCTTCGTCAATAAGAAAAATATGCGTTATTGGTCAGACAGCAATCCACACGTAATCCATGAGTCATCATTGCATCCCGAAAAAATTACGGTTTGGTGCGGTTTATGGGCCGGCGGCGTCATTGGGCAGCACTTCTTCCGTGATGATCAAGACCGGCACATTACGGTGAATGCGAATCGCTACCGTTCAATGATAACCGAATATTTTTGGCCCCAATTGGATAACATGGACTTGGAGGACATGCCACACAGCGAATGCCACAATCAATTTATTGGAAACCAAGTTTGGTGAACGTGGTATCTCACGAAATGTCCCAGTCGATTGGCCGCCTCGGTCGTGCGATTTGACGCCGTTAGATTATTTCCTGTGGGGCTACGTCAAGTCTATGGTCTATGCCAACAAGCCAGCGACAATTGCTGAACTTCGTACGAATATCGAACGTGAAATTGCAGCAGTATCGGCCGATTTATGCTTAAAAATCGTCGAAAATTGGGTTCAGCGTCTGGACTTCTGCAAGCGTGCCCGTGGTGGCCATGCAAAAGAAATCGAGTTCCATACATAATGGCATCGAACGTACTTTCACAGGAATAAAGAATTTCATTGGTATCTAAAACCGGTTTAGTTTTATTTAAAAAAAACTTTTGTAGCGCTCTAGGGATTGGGACCTTACACCGGTTCCGAACTGTATTTTGAAAAGTTTTTCAAGGCTAAATACTCGATAGTGTCGCCGTCACTAAGTGAGGTGACCGCCGTCGAAAGAAATGTAAGATGGTCAGAGCAGGGATCGAACCCACGTTCTTATGCGCACACTACCATTGCACCATCGAAGGCCACACGCACATGCCAAAGCTGGTTCACAATATTTCGTTCTGGAAATCATGGCTGTTATCGAATCTGACAGACACGTTTCTGTTCGAGAAGTTGCAGATAAGTTAAAGGTGTCGCACACGTGTGTCACAAGCTTGATATTTGGGTTCCGCGCGAGCTTAAAGAAATGCACTTAACAAAGCCGATAAACACTTGGGATTTTTTCCTCAACCTCACCAAAAATTATCCATTTCTGAAAAACATTGTTACTGGAGATGAAAAAGGGTTTGATTACAACAATGTCAACCAAAAATGATTCTGGCCCAAGCTCAAACTTCATCAAATGCTGAACTGCACCAAAAAAAAAAAAGGTTATGTTGTGGGATTTTAAGAAAGTTTTTTTATTTTGAACTGCTTCCAAACCATAAACAGTGAAGTCTATTGTCAGCAATTGCCGAACCTTGATGGGGCACTGAAAGAAACATGACCTGAATTGGTAGATGGCAAAGGCGTGGATTTCCATTAGTCATAGTCATCTTTGCAGACTCGGCAAAAAATATTAGAACTTGGATGGGAAGTGATGCCACATCTACCTTCTTGTGCTGATCTGGCACATTCGGATTTTCATTTATTCCGGAGTCTGCAAAATTTTTTGAATGGTGAATCCTTCAATACAGAAGAGGACCTACAAACCGAGTTATTCGAGTAAATTTGTGGGACGGACCAGTCATTATGTGAATCTGTACGATGGCAGAAGGTCATTGAACAAAAATGCACCTACTTTATAGATTAAAATTAATTATATGAATAAAATAATTGAAAATTACTTTGAACGAAAAAAACCCGAAACTTCTTTCTTGCCAACACAATATATGGAAAATTTAGGATTTCCTTTATACTTACAGACCAAAGGAAACGCAGTCCATTCTGAATAGTGGCACCAACTTGCACACTTTTATATGTCCCAGATTTGGGTAATGACATCAAACATTACCCTTATTTCTCGTCGTCCTTACACATTCGAAAGTAGACGATGTTCAATTGTCATTCTCCGGGATTAATGCCTGCACTTAATATAACTTCCTACCGACTGTACAGACTCCTCTTGTTATGGGTACACCCAGAGCAAACTCGTTTAAGACAACCGAATTAACAGTAACCAAATTTAGAGATTATGACGGCCATATTTAGAGGTTATAACAACCACATACAGAGAGTGTCACAATCGAATTTGAGGTTGTCAAAGACGAATTAGAGGCTGTCACAACCGACTTACATGTTGCCACAACCGAATTAAACGTCGAATTATAGGTTGTCACAGTCAAATTTTCTCTTTTTCTATAAATAAAAAAATAATTTAATGAAATTTTTTGAATGTTTTCTTGATAATATAAATCCTGTATCCTATATTTTCATTTTAAAATTTACTACAATAAATTCCGAAATCATTAGTCTTCTCCATTTGGTTTTGAGATAGGAGGTGTGTATATTATTTCTGCATAACTTGTGTATAATATTGGAAATTTATCACATGATTGCAACGAAAAGTTCTGACTATCGAAATACCAGGTTTCATAATTTTCGAACTCCGTGACAAATCCATCATCAGATGCCAAACTACTGTGCCTGAATTGATACCATCGGTAGATGATCAATCGTATATACTTGTATACAAACTGAATTATGCAATTTACATGTGCGAATTTTAGTCCGCCGACTTGCTTACATTTATTTGTGTCACTTCACACATCAGAATTCATGACAAATTCGGTTCCAGTAACCTCATTTTCAGAGATACGGTTATTGCACCCATTAAATTCAATTGCTGAAACCGGCTTAAACCCAAATTCAGTTGTTGCGATCGTATTGCAATCGCATTGATGTCAAATTTGGTCGCTGCACCGAATTTGTACCAATCTCGTTTGTTGCAACTGAACTGATAACGAATTCCGTTGTTGTAACCGAAATAGATGAAACTATGGTTGTTGCAATCGAAATTATAGAGAATTTAATTGATGCAACAAAACTAATTGGAATATTAATTGTCACAATCGAATCAGTCATAAAGCAAAGTTGTTTCAAAAGAATTTTAGTTGTTGTGACTAAAATCAGACGTGACAAGCTCAATGCGGCAATCACAATTCGATGGCAACAGACGAATTTTAGTTTGCTACGACATATTTTCAAACAATAGTAAGATGCCCAGTAAAATTTATCCACACCGTAAGAACGAACAGCCATCATTGCGAGACTAACACAAAACCGACAACATTTTTAAAAATCAGACGTCTTGTAGATCCGTGAGTATGGTCTACAAGAAACCATATATCTCGGCATTCACCCTAATATAATTTCACCTGCATATCAAGGGTTAAGAATCCTTATTTGCTACGAGAGACCCCCTTTCTAGCAAAAATGTATACTGTTTCATTCCTAGGTAAATGATTATGATAATATATCCATCAAAGTCTCAGCTTTTTGGGCTTACGACTATTTAGAATAAGTTTCAAACTCCTTACCGGGTAAGACTTTTTCACTTCAGACTAAACTGCCTTAATTGCAAACAGTGCAGTATTCTAAGGCCATATGGCTTTATTTCCATAGAAGAATTGCAATAACACCATATTTGTTTAGCAGCCAAAGTGGGCATAATGTCATACCAATGTAAATCGCTATCAATTGTTATAGTTACATATTGCCAAAAGAATCTGTTGTCATTGTCAAGTGCTGCAAATGTATGGCATAGGAGTTGGAAGGAAGAGGGCATGTTGTTTGTGCCCGTTGCGGGCGACGTACGCGGTGGGGAGCGTTGTATAGCATTTTGATCGCCACTCTTCAATATATTGAAGCATTTTTTGTCTCTTTTCGATGACCGAAATTTCAAGTTTTGCAAGTGCTGTACTTTGTTTATCGCCTTATGGAATGAGAGAGAGTAGCGAGACTGGCTACTCACCAAGACTCATCCAGTACAGGTTATAGCGATAGAACTGCTGATCCAATTCTAAGGGTTAAGGAAAAGGATCCCACAAATTGTGCCCAATTTGTCGTGCCAGTATCAAGGATTGCACACTTACTTTTGTTAATAACCGAATAATTTTTTTTTGTTGTAAATAAACGAAACCAGGTAAATGTTACGCCAAAAAAAATCAAAGGTGTAATAATGCCATAATGGCTTTATTTCACTTCGTCTATGGAAATAAAGCCATATGGTCTTATTTCACAATGCTATGAGAAATAAGACTATAAGGCTTTATTGCCTATGGTCTTATAACACTGCACCATCGCAGACTAGCTATCCTTACAAATATATTGTCTTTGCCATCATGTCTAGGATTTCAATCTAATGTCTTGTTCTCAATCCAAGCGAATTCAATCAGTCAACCAAATATTTAAAAAAAAAATGTTTCCCATACATCCTATGAAGAGAGATTCTGACAACCAGTGACCACTGCGCCTTCTAGTTTTACACTCACTGATTGGAAGCTAGAGTTTTACACCGGTTTCGAACGGTATTTGTCGCCATCACTAAGCGGGTTAACCGCCCGTCGAAAAAAATTTAAAGTGATTAAGAGCAGGGATCGAACCCAAGTTCTCATGTACTAGAGCCGCGCACACTATCCATTGCACTACCGACGGCCCTCAAACGTTTACCTATTGAAAAATCACCTGTTATTTCACTTGAAATCACTAAATGCTAAATTTTCGGCGGCAAATGTGAAAGTAGTATGGAAGATACTACTAGTAGCTCAGTTTCCCTTACGTTTACGACTTGTTTCCACTTGATTTTCATAACGATCTTCTTAAACCCGAAAACCGTCATCCACGTTCTGTAAATGTATTAACGAGTTTTGGTACTGTGGTACCAAAAACTGTACCATAACACCATTCGATCTGATGTGTAATAAATAAATTTGACAAAATACGAGTACTAAACAAATTTAGCTGGATGTTCGGTAAACTTGTTTTCAACTACTTGTCATCGAAAATTGAATGGTCATAGATAGATGCAATTATTAATGCTTTCAATTTCAGTTATTTGTCGTTTATTTGTAAAGTATCTCTCTTCTATCTAATACGTATATATATTTTATTTATTTATTTTAAATTTCGTTGAATATTATATTTGTATTTTTTCTTATTTTTCTACTCTCGAACAGGTCGAGATTGTGAAACTGATATAGATGAATGCGCTAATTCGCCGTGTCGTAATGGTGGCGAATGTGTGGACATGATTGGTAAATTTAATTGCATTTGTCCACTGGGGTACTCCGGCACATTATGCGAGGTATGTAGACATTTATATATTTTTTTGTTTTTTGTATAACAGTTCAATTTGTTCATATCTATATATTGTTTTTGTTTCTGTACGTTTACTATGAGAAACAGTTGATGTTTAAGCAACTTGTTGTTTTAATGAATATTTAACACTTTTGTATGGACAAACTTTGTTTGTACATTGTTTGTTATTTGTTGAGTTAATGTAATTTTAATTTTATTAAATTTACAGAAATATTTATACATTTTGTTATAACAGCAAATTTGTGTACAGGCGAACGACATTACGTTTTACTTGATACCGCAAGAAAACAAAAGACTTAACACACGAACAGTGTAGTGGAAAAGTTGGTACATTTATGCTCGATTTTCTTTTTATTTCTGATTGTTGGCATTTTGTTGGTCACGTAATTTGTTAATATAACAAATTATTTAATATTTTAGTTAAAGAAGTTGACTCCGATGTGGCACATGGAAATCTGGGTTGAGTTGTAAGTCTTTATAAGCCACTATCGATGTAGACGACAGTAACCTACCAGATTGCTGACAACACTATCGAGTGTGGGAAGCCTTCAAAATGTTTGAAAACATTTGTTGGCCTCTCAATAACTACTAAAGAGTATAGAATCTCTTAAAATATGCTATAAATATCCCAATCTCTTCTTGGGATGGAAATGGAAACTATTTTGTTTTTTATAAATATAAATTTCACTTGAACGAAACGAGATCGATTGATCTTTGGTAATATCACATCTATTTTAGGTAGAGGCCTTACAAAACTAGGAATGCAACTAGTTGTATTATGTTAAGTTTCAAAACTAATAGAATGTCTCAAATGATTTGTATTCACCTGCAAATTCCTTGATTCCACCTGGAGGTGGCAATGTCTTGTACTGCGTACAGTAGGGCCGAATGCAAAAATAATTCCAATAATGAAAAAAGTTTCAACTACTCGTCCGTTATACATTTAATTTCATGGGAATGCAGTGTGGCTTTTATAATATTTAATTTAGAAGCACCCTGTTGTTGCTACGTTTTAATCCATTTTAGCTAAAACGCAAACATGCTTACTAGTGTATTCAAAACCGAAACCGGTTAACGAATTCCGGCCGGTTAACCGTACGTCGGTTTTTTAAAAAGTGTTATTTTCGAAGAACCGGTTTCGGCGGTTATTTAAAGTCAATTAACCGGGTTTTTCGGTTTTTACACAACTGATATAACAACACAGAATTACAAATCTAAATCTATATTCATAGCTGACTAAGGTAACTGACCCCATCAGACAGACACAGAAGACTTTGCCAACGAATTATTTCGCCGATAGTTTTTTGAAATAAGTTGTCCAAGGCTATAGAAATTATATCAGCCACCTCCTATTTAAATGATAGTTCCGGAACAATGAAAACTCAGGTAGTATGGTAGCCGGAATGCATAAAACAATGAACAGAATTCGCAATCCAGGAAAAGTACAAAACGTCCAAAGGAATATTTACTCAACTATGATTTTGCCTAACGGGGGAAGTTAAATATTAGAAGAGATAATAAAATAAAAAAAAAAAAAAAAATAAAGGGTGGGCCATGCAAAATTTGAAATTTGAACCCCCTATTATATCGGAGCAGATGGTCAATTTTACATTTAGGAAGTGGCAGATTATTAGGTAAAGGTTATACCTTTTCGAAATGCGTCGCTTTACGCTTGAATAAAATTGGGAAATTTTAAAAACTTTCATTCAAATTTTTGAGCATCCATCTCAAAATGTACCATTAGCGTAACCCTACCATGCTAAGCGGATTTTTGTTCCAATAAGTTGAAGAGGATGGCATGGACGAAGAATGGTTTCACATGACGGCGCTACTTCCCACACAGCCGAGCTTTTGCGCAATGTGATCAAAAATCGCATAATCAGCCGAAACTCGGAAGTTCATTGGCCGCCTCGCAGCTTCGATTTGAACCCGTTAGACTATTATCTCTGGAGCGCCGTGACAGGTAAATGTTACCCAACCAATCCCGAGTACATTGAGGCCTTATAATACGAACATGAGGCCCAAACAATCAATAATGTACTGAAAAATTGGGTTGGTCGAATGAGGTACTGAGTCTGCATTAGTATTTTTTTTTTGAGCGGAGTTAAAATCAAAAATTTACATGGCTCACACTCTAGTTTCCCAACACATACCATGAAGGCACAGGCTTAAACACTGTGAGTGGGACCTGCAGTTTTACTCTGGTTCCGAGTGGTTTTTTGAAAAGCTTTTTCACGGCTATGTACTCGGTAGTCGACTGAATTAAAAATAAACTATGTTTATAAAAGGCAAAAGTTACCATTTTGGTATAAAAACCAAAACCGGTTATTAACTGGTTTCTACACCTCGGTTTAACAGAAAACCGGTTTTGCCAAAATCGGAATATTCGAAGAAACCGAAAACCGACATTTGTGGAAAACCGATTATTTGAATACACTAATTCTTACCAACGAAATATTCAGTCTACGTGGCAGGTTGAACAACTTGGGTTTCACAAAAGTGTTCGAACTCGAAACCGAAAAACCGCCAAGACGATTTTACAGTTTCTTGCAATTAATTATTTTATTTATTTAATTTTATCTACCAAGCAAAGCTCTTACAAATTTCAAAAAGCAAAAAATTACCAGTATTATTAAAAAGAAAACAGTAGTATACATATATCAACGTAACCATAATTTTCTAAGAAACCGATATTCGGTTATTTGACGTCGGTTAACCGTTTAACCATTGTGTCAAATATGAATAACAATTTGTCTTAAATATCCTTACACTTTCACACGAGAGGACAGAGGACAGACCCCGACGACGACAACTGCAACTAGTGGCAATGTGAACAAGACAGTCACTGACCTAAAATGCTAAGGTGCTGATAAGAAGAGTCTCTCTCTCTCTGTCCCTGCGAAACGATTGTCCGCCAACGTGAGTTAAAATCCTGGTTCCGACTGTTTACATTTTTTCTAATTGCAGAAAAACCCCTGATCTCTATAGCTCAAAGGAAATTGAAAAATATTCTCCCATGAAATAATTTCAGATCGAAGTATCTATAAAAAAATATATAATTTTCAAATATTTATACGTTTTTGGAACGCAATATCTACTTTCAAATATAATTTTATGGCTCGAAGTAGATTTTAAACAATTTTATTTTAAAATTCGAACATGATTTTCAAGTTTATATGATTTTAAAGTTAATGTGAATATGATTTTTTTTTTGTTCTATTATACTTATTTCAATGTACAATTTAATATATAATCATCTAGTTTGAGCCAGAGCTCCTCAGGGCATTTTTAGCAATTTTATATTAAGCACGTATTGCACTTTGGATTATGATTCACATTTTAATTAAAAAATGAAATATGATTGCCAGATTTAAATACAGCTGTGAGATTTTTCGATTGAAGCACGAATAATGTCGCATTTAGACCGCAGTTTATCGCGGCCAGGTTAGCGATAACCTTGTTATCTAATCTTTGTCGTTTACACCACCCAATTTAAAAATATATCGGAATTTCAGTTGGCAACACCGTCTTTAGACCAACCCCGTGCCGAGACAAAATTATTGAAGACGGCGTCGCAACAAAAAAAAATAAATTGCCGACTATTGATTTTGCTAGTTTTGCACAAATTTGGGATAGTTTTGAAATAACCAAACCTTTTAAAATGGATCAGCCGATAAAATCGCCTCACATTTTAAACCAATAACAGCCAATCATATCAGAGCCGGTGTGTGCTTCAAAAATTGGTGGCGGCGACACATCGAAAAATGGTTGATGTTTTATTATGGTTGCATTTTTTTTTAGTAATTAACAGTGTTGCATCAAAATGTACACCACTTTAAAATGAAGTTAAACATTCGACTTCAGATGTTACAGATTAAAATTGTTTGAATAATGTTCTGGTTTGACGGAGTTAACCTTCGAAATGCGTTAATCTTTGTCGGTGTAAATGCCGTATAAGAATAATCAATTCAATAAAACTCAATTGAATTATATTCAATTAAATTTAGTTCAATCTAATGCAACTCAATTCAATTCAAATTATTTCAATTCAATTCATTTCAAATCAATTCAGTTCAATAATTTTAAACCAGTTCAATTCAGATTAATTTACTACAATTGAATTCAAATCAATTTAATTCAATTCAATTCAAAAGAATTTAATTTAATTCAATTCAAGTTAGTTTAATATAATTGGATTTAATTCAACTCAATTCAATTCAACTCAATTTGAATTCAATCCAATTCAATTCAATTTAATTCAATTTCAAATGAATTTTCAATTCAATTCAAATGAATTCAATTCAATTCCATTCAATTTAATTCAATTGTATTTAAATCAGTTCAATTCAGTTCAGTTTAGTTCAGTTCAGTTCATTTTAATTCAATCCACTTCAATTCTCTAAAATTCAATTCAAATGAGTTTAATTTAATTCAATTTTAATTCAGTTCAATTCAATTCAACTCAATTCATTTCAATTCAAGTTAATCTATTTCAATTCAATTAAATTTCCTTTCAGTTTAATTCCATTCAATTGAATTATATTCAATTTAATTTAATGCAGTTCAGTTCAATCCAATACAATACTATGCAATTCAATTCATTTCAATTCAATTCAGTTCAGTTCAGTTCAATTCAATTCTATTCACTTCAATTCGATTCAATAGAAATGAATTTAATTTAATTTAATTCAATTCAATTTCGAATCAGTTCAAACCAATTCAATTCAATTTAATGCAATTTAGTTCAATTTAATTTAATTCAATTTAATTTAATTCAATTCAATTTGATTTTATTTAATTCGGTTCAATTCAATATAATTCAATTCAAATGAATTCAATTTAATTCAATTCAATTCAATTGAGTTCAATTCAATTCAAATCAATTCAATGCAATTCATTTCAATTTCAATTCAGTTCAACCCAATTCAATTCAATTCGATTCAATTCAGTTCAATTCAATATCAATTCAGTTCAATCCAATTCAATTTAATGCAATTTAGTTCAATTTAACTCAATTTAATTCAGTTCAATTCAATTTAATGCAATTCAATTCAAATGAATTCAATTTAATTAAATTCAACTCAAATCAATTGAGTTCAATTCAATTCAATTTCACTTCAGTTGAATCCAATTCAATTCTATTTAATTAACTTTAGTTCAATTAAATCTAATTCAATTCAATTTATTTCAATTCAAGTCAAATCGTTTCATTTTAATTCAATTTAATTCTATTCAGTTCGGTTCAGTTCAATTCAATTCAATTCAATTCAATTCAATTCAATTCAATTCAATTCAATTCAGTTCAATTCAATTCAATTCAATTCAATTCAATTCAAATCAATTCAGTTCAATTCACTTCACTTCACTTCACTTCACTTCACTTCACTTCACTTCACTTCAATCAGTTTACTACAATTCAATTCAATCCAATCAAATCTATAAGTCTAATCTAGACAAATTAAATTCAATTATTTTTATAATCATAAGAAAAATTTTAACTTAAGGGTTTTTTAAAGAAAATTTAAAAAATATACAGAGTAATGGTATTATATATTCTGAATAATACTGATTCTGTTTACGAGGAAGGGAAAAAATACGGAAATGTTCTTCTAAAAAGATTTAAACGTTTTACTTTCCATGCAAAATGAAAACCCCGAAGAGAAACCATGAATAAATCGGTTTCACCGGTTTTTTCTATTCTGTAGAACCGAAGCCCGTTTTCCGAAAATGTGATTTTTTGAATAAACCGAAAACCAGTTATACAAAAATTTCGTTTTTTTGGACCACCCATGTACGCCCTTTTCGACTTGGTGCATCACTTTTTGACAGACTTTGTGAGATCTTAAGGAAAACGTGCGACAGATACCAGTTGTCCCCCATTTGTTGGCCCAACCATTTTCTTTAAATCACTTATGTACACAAGGGCTCTATCTATTACCTAGATGAAAACCCTTGGGGAAATATATTTGCTTCAGTCGTCAAGGGGTTAACTTAAATTTGCACATAAAAATGATAGAGACATTTTGTTGACACTTTAACTTAAGGGTTTTGTTTGTTTGTTTCCACTCAGCTTTGTTTAAACCATTAAATCCGAGTTTGAGTTATACCAGAAAATTAATTTCCTTGCTAAAATAGTTCCAACCAAGGATGTGGAGTCTGGCCAACATTGGACAACACCGACTCCAGCATTTTGAAAATGTACAACTCACTGTGACTCCTACTCTAGCGCTTTAAAAAAGCACAACTTCTACACCCGCATTTGTTATACCGCACCTGCGAATGGACAAGGGCCTATTCTTAATTACTTGTACCTGAACGATGATTTGAGTGAATACTCGGGACTTTAACCAATCGCGGAAAATCAGGAAAAATCTCAACAAATCTAGAGCATCTGGCACCCAAAGTGTGAGTGATAAATTGGGGCACTCGCGAATGGGAGCGGCAAAATATTGCAAAAACACACCCACTCCCGAGTTGTTGTACTACTTGGTTTTAATACCTATTTAAGAGCGCCTGCGTTTTAATTTAAAGTTGTCGCACGAGCACGTGCGTTGCATAAAAGTCACGTTTTACGATCCGCATTTTGAGATATACGACTCAAATCTTTTTTTTTAGCTCATTTAACTGGAGAAAAAGGAAACCTATTGAACTTCTTCTAAATCTCTATTAAATGCCGCCATTAATAGCCAATAAAGAAAGAAGAAGAAATAAATGTAGTTAAGAGCATTAAAATGAAACGTTCTGAAATGAATTTAATATTTCCTGTACCCATGTAAAAATGGCTTCATCATTTACATCTAATCTTACAAACAACGCCCCTTGGAATGACCAACAATTTATTAACAACAAATATCAAATCATCATCGTGGTCATCAATAAAATTTCGTTTGGTAGAAAATTAATAAACAATCTCATACCACCTTCGGCTGGGGACTGTTGATCCAATTCTCTAAGATTCTAAAAATCATCACAACCGTAAACCGTTTGTTATACAAACCGTATAAAGACTAAATAAACAAAGCACGTGAGAAAATACTAAAATACAAAAACAAAAATGATATAACATTTATTTTAATATAAAAACGAAAAAACTAAAACTAAATTCAGTAAGTCATTGTGATGGTTGCGCGGAGTGACGCAGAATGGCAGACACGCATGCGCGACCAACATATCGTACTCGATACATTTTATAAGCCGAAATGTCATTAGTGTGGAAGTCGTCTGAGATACCATCAACATTTTTTTCCTCGTTTCTTCTTTATTCTCCTCACATTTGATTGCGCGTAATGCGATTAGTGTTAAAAGGTATTAAAGCATCAAATTTCTGTGA
Source organism: Phaonia tiefii (assembly GCA_963931995.1). Classification (NCBI taxonomy): domain Eukaryota; kingdom Metazoa; phylum Arthropoda; class Insecta; order Diptera; family Muscidae; genus Phaonia; species Phaonia tiefii. The sequence continues at coordinate 53,690,956 of OZ008367.1, forward strand.
CATATCCCATATGATACACAATCTGTAGACACCATGACGGAGGATGGTGGTGCATGGTGTTCATGATGTGGATAGCGTTTATGACGCAGGGATGGGTTGATTGTGTTTTTCAATAAGAGTGGTCTATATAAGTACTGTTAATGTATAAAACATATGTAAGTATATGTGGCCGTCGGTGGTGCAATGGTAGTGTGCGCGGCTCTTGTACATGAGTATGTGGGTTCGATTCTTACTCTGACCACCTAATATTTCTTTCGACCATGGTTACCTTAGCTTAGTGGCGCCGACACCATCGAGTATTTAGTGAGTCTTTAGTGTAAAACTAGAATCCGCACAGCTCACTGGTTGTGAGAACGTCTCCGCAATCCCTTCATGTGATGTAAAGGGAAACCATTTTTCTTTTAAGTATATGATACGATTTTCCTGACTTTTTACCCGCTTTTGGAAACACTCCGCGTTTGGTTTTTGTTTCCTAGTTTTGTAAATATAAATGATATTAATGTTCTCTAAGTTTAAAAAAAAAATCCTGCCGAACCTTTATATGTAGACCAAGACTATGACTGAGATAGAAGGCAAAAGAATGGAAAAAATCGACGACTTTCCGACTGGAGAAACAGGACTCATGGTGTAATAGCAGCAAAGGGGAGATAGTGCCACACGCTGAATAATAACGGTCCCAGCAACATATTGCCGGAACCATGTACATGTTTGCAAGCATTGTTTTCGTGAATTGAAGATCTGCCTGCTTTTTGTTTCTTTATTGTATCGGGCAGCACTATTGTCAGCAGTTTTCAACATACAAATCCACATTTGGGTCACAAATACATATGTTATAATCTGTTAATCATTGTGTCCCAAACATATTATATTGAATTGCAAACACAATATGTTTGGACACAAGTATACTATATTTGCGACAAGCTACAAACACGTTATATTTGCATCCAAACAACAAAAAAATACAGATTTTTCAGCGTGCATACAGCCACACTTGGTCAACTCAAACGATATGCTGAGGAGGGCACTGTAGAGTTTGGACCCTCTGAAGGTAGAGGAATCAGATGGAATTTTGACCGTTAGGACGAAGTCTTTACCATATGTGTAACGTAAGCATGAACTCTAAAACGCTGTCCAGTAGTCCAAACCAGGGACGACATGTTATGCGAATCCAAAGGAGTATCGACGATTAACGTAACATCTTTCTTATTTAATGTTATCATGAGCAATGAGGCTGATTTTATTTTGAATGGAGCTGTGGATAAACAAAATTGTCGGTTTTGTGCCCATGGACACCCTCAATTAATTCACGAGCCACCTTTCCACGATCAACGCGTCACTGTTTGCAGTGGAATTTGTGCTGAAAGTATCATTGTACAGTTCGTCTTCGAAGACGACGCTGGAGCAGCTGTAACCATTAATGGAGAGCGTTACGGTGCTATGAGAATTGTTATGCCAATTCTGACTACTAACGGCATGGAAAAATTGTTGTCCCAACAGGATGACGCCACAGCTCACACAGTCCGAACGACGAACGCTTTATTGAGCTTTTACCCATTAGCCACGGCGATGGGTAACCCATGCCCATTTTTGATCGCAAATATGACAAATTTTTAAAAAAGTGTCTATATCTCGGAAACGGAGCGTTCAATCGAAAAATAAGCAATTTTTGGGGGTTTCTAAGGGGTTTTCATATAGTGATCCTACTCGTATGGAAGATTTAAAAAAAATCGCCAAAATAAGAAAATCGCTAAAATAAAAAAGAATTCTATAACTCCGAAACGGTGCGTCCAATCACTTTTTCCTGTGGACGTCTTGAATACGGCATCACTTTTTTTTACAAATCGCGAAAACTAAAATTTCTTGAATCAAAAATCGCTAAAATGCCCTTATGCCAATATCTCGGAAATGGAGCATCTAATAAAATAACTAATTTTAACGGTTTTGTAAGAGTTTTTCGTATAGAAGAAATTTTTTTTCAAAAAATCGTCAAAATAGGAAAATCGCTAAAATAAAAAAGGGCCATAACTCGGAAACGGTGCTTCCAATCGCAAAAATAATAACTTTGTTATCTCCCCCAGGAGGCTTTAACCAATCGAAGTCTTATTTAAAAAAAAAATCGCTATCACATCTGTGTATTTTAGCGATTTTTTATTTGAAAAATGAAAGCGTCCATTGGTTAAAGCCCGCTATGGAGGTAAACAATTTATTATTTTGCATTTGGAAGCACCTTTTCCGAGGTATAGCAATTTTTTTTTTATTTTAGGGATTTTCTCATTTTGGCTATTTTTTTTAAACAAAAAGTCGTCCATACGATTGGACCACTTTATGAAAAGCCCAAATTGGTAATATTTCATTTAATCCGTTTCCGAAATATACACATAATGGCGTTTTAGCGATTTTTTATTCGAAAAATTTTAGTTTTAGGGATTTGTTTAAAAAAAAAGTGATGCAGTATTAACGACATCAATTGGTTACAGCCTCCTCTCTGGAGGGAAAAATTTACTATTTTCGTCATTTTGATATTTTAGCGATTTTCTTATTTTGGCGATTTTTAAAAAAAATCGATGAGTGTTCGAAAATCGATGAGTGTGTTAACACCTTTTTGTTACATTGTACCTGTTCGATTTCTATGAACACATTAGTAAATGTTACATTGGAAAATAAAACAAAATTTCAAACTCTATTCAAAAATTAAATTGTTCGACCGTTTGGCCGTATTTTTAATTAATTTTATTCTTCGATATTTCGCTACCTTTTGGATAGCATCGTCAGGAAGATAAACACAATTATTAATTAGAAATAAAAAAAAAACAAAAAAAAATAATACAATACGAAAGGAAAGGTGTTTTTGACGTAGAATACGGTATGAGGAGTCATGTCAGGTTTTTATTGTTGTAATCTTTATTTCATTGAATTTGAGGAAACGGCTAGATGAATTTTTTTAAAAATTTTTTTGTAGGTAAATGAAGATGTTATCTATCGTTTGATATACATTTCATATTGGTTGATATATTTCTAGTATTTTAATTTCTCAAATGAAAATTGTTTAAACACATACACTCAAACATATGTGTGGTGTTTGGTTGAGTGTTTTTGGTTGCTCAACATTGCTTAGGAACATGTATCTAGTAAAAAGTGAAACGAACAGCAAGCTAATGTTGCTTGGGAACATGTATCTAGTAAATAGTGAAACAAACAGTAAGCTAACGTAATAAACCTTTTTTGCGAAAGCTTCAATAAAGCTGTTGTAACATTAATTTTGAATTGTAAAGCGTAAAGCTTTCACACAACGCTCGAATGCTAATGCGAAGACTCGATAAGGTAAACCTTTTTTAATATTAGGGCGGCCCTCTCAACATTCGCAGAACTTATTTCAATAAAAATATTAATTAAAATACATAAATTAAATTAAGTTTAAAAAAATTTAACATAATATTTTTTTTTTAAACGGACTTGAATCAAATGCCGTTGGTAAATATAAAAATTACAGCAGACAGTTGTCCGAGGCCTTCGGCCACGGACTGTCCCATTAAGTTTAACGTAGAATACGCCATCCGATAAGACAGAAAACATATATAACAATAAATGATAAATAATATAAGCAAATGAATTTATTGTTATATATGTTTTCTGTCTTATCGGATGACGTATTCTACGTTAAACTTAATGGCCGTGTCTCTGACACAGCCTGCAGGGACAGTCCGGGGCCGAAGGCCTCGGACAACTGTCTGCTGTAATTTTTTTTTAATAATCTTTCTTTTTTCTTACATCTGCTTTAACGTTAGATGTAATATTGTTAAAATAAATGAAGCAATATTTAGCTCAATGAAATAATTGTTTTTGTTTTGTCATAAACAGAGCGACGACAAAAATATTGAATAGTATAGAGAATTTATTGCACTCTTTTTCCGCTCTCATTTAGAGAGTCTGAGTAAAAGAGCATTATCGAGTCTTATACTCTTTATAGAATATTTCGAAATAAATGCACCATTTGGACAATATTATTACATAAAACAATACAAAAAGCAAAAATGTTTCAAAATGCATCAATGTTTCACATCAAAATTTTGAATGGACCAAGTTATGACAAAAAGAGAGTAATACGTTTTGAATCATTTGCAAGATGTCGCCAGTGCTTTTGAGTCATACAATTCGTTACATGAGTTCTCTATACTATTCAATACTATTTGGCGACGAAGACCTCCTTGTTTGGTCGCTGCCGCTACATCAATAGCATCATACTTATATTCAGGCAGAGACAATTGTTGTACAACAACCACGTATGTGATGCTGACGCTGTGTGTTGTTTGTATGTGGTCACGTGCCTACAGATGTTAACACAACAAAAAATTACATACGAATTGAACCACTTTATGGAAAAAAAATTTTATTTTTTCGATTTGACGCTCTGTTTCCGAGATATAGACATTTTTTCACATTTTTGATCAAAAATCGGAATGGAATACTCCGGGTAACCCATTACACACGAAATACGAACACTGGCAACATATAATAATAATTTTGTTTATACATGGTGTTTCAAAAGAAGTCGTCCTATGTTGTTTGGCTCTCATTTTTTTTCTAAATGAAAAAGTTCGATTGTGTTTTTTGATTATGTTTATTTGAATCTTTAGAATTTTATTGGTTAAGTTGAGAAGATGATTTCGGTTAAATGGCCGCCGTTAAAATTGATTACCATACGGACTCGTTTTATGACATTTTCGTTCATAATGATTTGAAAATCATAATGAGCGATGAGGCTCATTTCCACCTCAGAGGGTACGTGAACAAGCAAAACTATCGCCTCTGGGGCAAAAATCCACGAATGATGCACGAGGAGCCATTACACCCGCTCAAAGTGACTGCATGGTGCATAGTTCACGCTGGAGGAGTCAACCGACCATTTTTTCGAGAACGCCGCTGGTCAAACGACAACAGTGGACGGTGCGCGCTATAGGGCCATATTAACCGAGTTTTTTCATTAAAATTGTACTTGAAATTTGAATGAATAAATATTTGAATTTGAAATCTCTTTCCGCAACGAAAAAGAATTTATATATTCATGTCTAGTGTGGAATTGCAATTGTTCGTTTCTTGAAAATTTTACCACACGATCACGATGATTTCAGATAACTTTTGTATACCCGTAAATAAATGTCTTATACCAAATGTGTAGAGAATATTAAATGATGGTATTTAGATCATCATCACAAAATATCGTGTTCCTTTTTGTAATTTACCATGCCAAGCAGATTTAAATGTTAATTTTTTTTCTGTCTATTTCTTTTTATACAAAGTGCGGAAGGTGTCAATTGTTTCATTATAAAAATTACGATTTATTGTTGTTTACTTAACAACAGAAACAATTTAAATTGTAGCAATCGTTTGAAGTTTCGCAGTAACTATACGGTGTCACCCCTTGAAAATATGCAAATAAAACAAAAGACTTAAGCGACAAACTTTCTGATTGAAGGCTGATAACTGAATGTATTAAAAATGAGAAAATCGTGTATTTAAACTGATGTAGCATGAAATAAAATTGTATTGAATATATATCATTATGTTAGCTTGTGTGTAACTATATCGATTTAAATGAAATTTTATACTCGTTAATACAGAAAAAGAAGTGATATTAATGTTAAGCAATGTGGATACTTGCGATGGTCTGATCTTATAAATTAAAATCAAAAGCTATCGGTGAAATTACTTTAATATGCTAAGGGTCATATTCATAATACATAATGTGTTTCGCAATATGTTTCCCCACAAGTATATTTTATTTGCAACAAGCTACAACACGTCATATTTGCATCCAAACATCAAAATAAGAAATATTTTTCAGCGTGTATGTCAGGTTTATTACAAGATTTTAGTACAAAACTTATGATTTTTAAACGCTTCATATAAAGGGTTTTTCAATAAGAGCGCTACAAAAGTTTTTTTAAATAAAACAAAACCGGTTTTAGATACCAATGAAATTCTTTATTCCTGTGAAAGTACGTTCGATGCCGCTATATATGGAACTCGATTTCTTTTGCATGGCCACCACGGGCACGCTTGCAGAAGTCCAGACGCTGAACCCAATTTTCGACGGTTTTTAAGCATAAATCGGCCGATACTGCTGCAATTTCACGTTCGATATTCGTACGAAGTTCATCAATCGTCGCTGTCTTGTTGCCATAGACCATAGACTTGACGTAGCCTCTCAGGAAATAATCTAACGGCGTTAAATCGCACGACCGAGGCGGCCAATCGACTGGGCCATTTCGTGAGATAACACGGTCACCAAACTTGGTTTCCAATAAATTGATTGTGGCATTCGCTGTGTGGCTTGTGGCGCCGTCCTGTTGGAATCACATGTCCTCCAAGTCCATATTATCCAATTGGGGCCAAAAATATTCGGTTATCGTTGAACAGTAGCGATTCGCATTCACAGTAATGTGCCGGTCTTGATCATCATGGAAGAAGTACGGCCCAATGACGCCGCCGGCCTATAAACCGCACCAAACCGTAATTTTTTCGGGATGCTATGATGACTCATGGATTACGTGTGGATTGCTGTCTGACCAATAACGCATATTTTGCTTATTGACGAAGCCATTCAGCCAGAAATGAGCCTCATTTTCCGATGAAAATCCGAATCATTTTCAAGTTGTTGCTGAGCCCAATTCACGAACATACGACGCTTATGGTGGTCAAGCGGCTTCAGTTGTTGCGTCAATTTGATCTTGTAAGGATGTAGGTCAAGATCTTTTCACAAAATTCGCCACAACGACGTCACAGAGATGCGACGTGAGAGAGACACATTTGGGCTTTCTTGAACTGAAGCCTCAGCGGCAGCAATATTCTCGACACTACGGCCATTTATTTGTCTCACTGGCACGGGAACATTTTGTACTGTGCCTGTGGATTCAAATTTTTCCACTAGACGCTCAATTGTTGATCTGGTAGGACGATTATGACGACCATAAATTGGACGTAGCGCTCTTAAAGTTGAGGCCACTGACTCCAAATTTCGGTAGTAAATTTTAATAATTTCGACTCGTTGTAGGCTCGTATATCTTTCAATGATGAAATGGCAAACCTTACTGAAGAGAAATGTCAAAAGAGCGGGAAAAAATATGGCGTCGTTTGCTGTCCCTATCGATTTACTTTTGTAGCGTCTCTGTTGAAAAACCCGTTACTTTATGAATTCGCGTTTCATTTGTTTTTATAAATCTCTGACACACATCAATCTACTTTCTTTCCAGGAGGCAAATGATCACTGCACCCCCTCACCATGTTTAGAGGGACGCTGTTTAAATACCCCCGGCAGTTATTACTGTCACTGTCCCACCGGCAGAGCGGGAAAACATTGTGAGCAGATGAGACCAATGTGCAATAAACCTCAATGCAATGGTATGTATCTGCTTAAACTCTATAAAGTTATTAATAATAATAATTCAAAATAGTAATAATTACTTAATGTTTCTACTCCAAATTACAGATGGCTGTTTTCCTAATACCACCATCATTAATTCATCAAAAAATGTACCCTGCTCAGGTCATGGCTCATGCGAAATGGCTGATGTGGGCACCTTTTGTAAATGCCACACCGGTTATACAGGCACTCTATGTGAGCACAGTAAGTTGTTGTTGTTGTTTTGGTTTTTTTTTCATAAATTGTGAGAATGTTTTCAGTTTTCTACCCGCTATTAGCCAATTTGATAAGAAGGCTACACTCAAAATATTATAACCGTAAACTCAGATAGGAAAAATGCCACTATAATTAATTGCCACTATATATAATTGAAGTTTATTGATGTAAAAACGAATATGTTGTGCAGAATATTGGCTAAATTCGATTTTAACTCCCATGGAGACTTTAAAATGTTTATAAGACGCTGCCGATTTCATCGTTACCACATGCTAATATCAACTAATTAATCACTCAATCATAAGATTTAGTAATCATTAGCTACACATAACAAACAACAACAACTACAAAAAAAAAAACAAATCAAAAAAGTCGTTAACTTTGCCTCTTTTGAAAAAGAAAAATCAAATACTTTAAAGAAGCGATAAAATAGCTTTTAAAAACTTTAATATTTTTATGTTTTGAATACAAATTTCTACTGAAAACTAATGTCAGAAGGGTGTGAGAAAATGTATGTATATTTCACAGGAAGGAAGGCAGTATTTTCAATACAGCATAAAATTGTTTATGTTAAAGCAATGAAGTGAAGCATTTAAAGGGAAAAGGATCTTAAGTCATCTCAAATATCTTGTTTAACCGAATAAAGCGAAAATATCCTTGAGTTGTTTAAAGGTGTTTATACTATTAACGCTTGTGTCTTAAGTCTTTCGTTTTTCGTCTTAATGCTTCAGTGATCCAGTTGATTATAGACAATATATTAGTTTATTTCTATTCTAAAATAATAATTTTAAACAACATTGTTAGAGTATAAAACTAATTAAGTTTAGAATTTGTAATTTGTTTTTCCGAAACTTTAGTAAATTTCAATATGCCCTCTGGACCTCTCCGAAGCAATGACGCAAAATTATGTATCCTTTATTTACTCTCAGATTTTGAGTAGGGAAAAGTAGCAGGTCACTGATTTAATAATGTACGAAGATTAATGTTTCTATAGGGTGATTCAATAAGACCGCAGATTTTCTTTTACAAATAAAACACATTAAAAATTTTTTTATCAATTGAAATTGGTCTTCTGCTAAAATCCACTAAACGGTGCTGTAGGAAAGGTCCAATTACTGTGTACGATGAGGAATTGAGGTTGTCTCGGCCTGGTCCGCACTTTGTTTCACAGCAGAAATATTTTCGGCCTGACTAACTGTACGGGGGGCGTGGTCAAAATGTTCTACAAAAATTATGGACATAAAATTTCACTATATGTGTCCTAACACTCCAAAACATAAATCTTAGCCCAAGTGCTAGATAACTGCCTTCTAAGGGTTAATAATGAATTTTGCCATTTTGCTGTTTCCATTAAAAATAGTCCACATACTATAATGAATTTTGTCATATTTCATCTTTTATTTAGCACTTGAGCTAAGATTAGTGTTTTGGAGTGTTCGGACACATATAGTGAAATTTTATGGGTATCATATTTGTAGAATATTTTGACCAAGCCCCCCGTAACCTTCGAGCAGTTTTTTTGCGAGGTTTCAAAAAAAACATAAAAATTATGGTTATACGTGACAGTACACAAAAATGTGTATCTGAATCTTTTCTATAAAACTTCTGAACATATTTTGTACCTTAGAAGTAAGGAACACACAATTTTGCATGCCTATATGTTGCAGGAAAGTTACGAGGGGCGGAAACTTTGACCCCCCAAAAAAAAAATCTGATCAGATCTGGCAAAACGCCGATACACGTATATTTTTTTTAGACCTTTCTACCAGAATTCGTTAACAGAGCCCGATCATTTTGAAAAAATCCAATTTTGTCTCACAGTGTAATTGCTGTCAAAGTTATGCATTACATTTGAGTCGCCCTGTATTACTGGTCTAATAGTGAAAAAACAAATATTAATGATCGAAAATAGTTTTAATGATTTTCAAAATATTCTCCATGAAGATCAATACACTTTTGCAGGCGTTTGAACTAATTTTCGATGCACTTATACCACTCCGTCGGTGGGGCAAAGGTTAGTGTGCGCGCCCCTAGTACATGAGGTCCTGGGTTCGATCCGTGCTCTGACCACCTTAAATTTCTTTCGGCGGCGGTCTTCTCGCATATTGACGGCGACACTATCGAGTATTTAGCCATGAAAATGCTTCTCAAAATACCGTTCGGAACAGTTGTAAAACTGTGGGTCCCAATCAGTGAGTACAAAAACTAGAAAGCGCACAGCTCACTGATTGTGAGAAGCTCTCCCTAATTCCTTCATGGAAAACAATTTATTTAGTTTTTAAAACAATATGTTTACCATTTCATATTTACTACCTCTCAAAAACTCGCGTTGCAAGTGATAGCAGTGTCACCGTGTGTGAATTCATTTCTATGTTTTATAGCGTGACGATACATGTTGCGTTTTCACCATAGATTTTTTTGTGCATGAAATTGTTTTTTTTTCTGTAAATTGTATCACTCCAGACTTTATGGCGTAAACGTCCTGTTAACTACAACTCCACAATCGAATTGGTATATTTTAACATCGGGTGGTACATTGGCTGGAAAATATTTTATCTTGGTAAATGTAGATATGTTAGTTGCATGTCAGTAATGCCAGTACATCGGAAAGCTGCAATTACCAGAGGTAGCCAAAGCCTACTCAAGAAAGCTCTCGCAACTTTTGGCACAGAACCCACCCCCTCCCGATGGCGATCCTGAAGCGCAGTGGAAACCCATTTCCGACTGGGCAACAACCGTACTTGGGTTTGAAAAACCGCTCCGCAGCAAACCATGGTACGATGAAGAGTGTCGCATTGCAAATGATGAAAAGAACGCTGCACGCATGGCAATGCTTCAGTCAATTGCAACGCGAACTGCGACTGAGCGGTATATGGAGAAAAGAAAGGAGGTAAACCGACTATTTAGGCGTAAGAAACAGCAGTGGAGAAAGCGCGAGAGTGAGAAAATTGAGGCATACAGAAGGAAGAATGAAGCCCGAAAATTCTACCAAACAGTCAAGAACGGAACTAATGGACATGGTTCAGGGCCCCCCTTCTGTAAAGACAAGGACGGAAATCTCATCGCAGATGTGCAGAATATGTTGGGAATATGGAAAGATCATTTCTCTGCGCTATTAGTACCTGTGATGTGCAATGACGAGACAATCGATCAAAATTTGGACGACGGCGTCGAGGTCAGAATAGCTATTGCCCGGCTTAAGAACAACAAAGCCGCAGGAGCCGATGGATTACCGGCGGAGCTGTTTAAGGCTGGCGGCGATGAGCTGATAAGGTGCATGCATCAGCTTACTAGCAAAATTTGGTTAGATGAATGCATGCCGGGCAGTTGTAGTCTCGGTGTACTATGTCCCATATTTAAAACAAGGAGACCCGAGTCTTTGTGCCAACTACCGTGGAATAAGCCTTTTATCCATAGCATATAAGGTTCTATCAAGCATAATGTGCGAAAGACTGAAACCGATTATCGCTGCTCTGATTGGACCATACCAGTGTGGCTTTAGGCCTGGAAAATCGACAACCGACCAGATTTTCACGCTACGCCAAATCCTGGAAAGACCCACGAAAAACAAATCGACACCTATCATCTATTTGTCGATTATAAGGCGGCCTTCGATAGTCCGATACGGGGGAAACTCTACGAAGCAATGTCTGAGTTTGGTATTCCTGCAAAAACGCATACGCCTTTGCAGGCTGACCTTGACGAACACCAAATCCGCAGTGAAAGTTGGTAAGGATCTTACCGAACCTTTCGAAACCAAGCGAGGCCTCAGACAATGTGACACCCTATCGTGCGATCTCTTTAACATCTTAATAGAGACTATTCTCAGAAAAGCTGCAGTCAACATGAATAAAACTATCAGCAGCAAAAGTCACATGCTGCTCGCGTATGCTGATGATATAGATGTCATTGGGAAGTTACTGCGGTATTTTCAAGGATTGGGAAGGAGTCAGCAAAAGTGGGTCTGACGGTAAATGAGGACAAGTCAAAATTAATGGTTTCAACGACCAGGGCCTCCACGCGATTAGACCAAAGCGCGAATGTTGACAACCATTATAATTTCGAGTTTTTAGACGAATTTATGTACCTCGGATCTGCCGTACAAAAAAACAACAACGTCAGCCTTGAGATCAATCGCAGAATTGTGCTGGCGTTTAGATGTTATTTTGGGCTTAGCAAGCACTTTAGAGATAAAGCCCTCCCTCGAGTAACAAAAGTCCAGTTATACCAGGCTCTCATACAACCTGCCTTGCTTTATGGCGCAGAATCATGGGTCTTATCGCAACCATGCGAAACATCTGTAGGAGTCTTCGAGAGAAAAATACTCCGGAAGATTTATGGCCCTATAGTGAACAACGGGGAGTATCGGCGACGCATGAACCATGAGCTGTTTGAGCTTTATCCCGACATCGACATAGTTAAGCGGATCAAAATAACGCGATTGCGCTGCCTAGGCCATGGAATGGATGAAGACGAACCAGCATCCCTGACGAATCCCTGGGAACACTTGGTATTACCAACTGGAGAGATAAAGCAAAAGATCGAAATGGTTGGCGAAATATGTTATCTTCATTTTGTAAGGTCCCTGACCCCTCGGGGTTGTTCGAGACGGGATAAGTAGACTTTAAGTCGAAGACTTCCTTTTAACTACAACTCCACATTCGACTTCGTGTGTTTTAACATCGGGTGATACATTGACTGGGAAATACTTTATTTTGGTAAATGTAGATATGTTAGCTGCATGTCAGTAATGCAAGTATTTTAGAGTTGGGTAGTTCATGAACTACAGTGTTCATTTAGGGTGGCCAGACATCACCCTCACGAACATAATGCACTTGTTCGATATGACGATTATGTTGGTGATTGTTATGTCCGAACACCTTAAATGAACTTGTTCAAGAACTAGTAAAACAGTTCGATACAAGTCTACAGTATTTAACCAGCAAATCATACACAGTTCACCTATCGTCTGGACTGTAGATTTTGAAAGAGAATAATGTTTTGGATCTGATAATTTGGGAAATCCTGCTTATTTCCTGCTTATTTGATTATCCTGCTTAATTCATTATCCTGTTTATTTTATTATTTATTATCGTGTTTTAGATATTAGTATTTAGAATTTTAGTTTTTAATGAATACCACTATGTCTTTCATTAACTTTTTTAACATTTTACTTAATCCTCCTTCTAGATCTTAATGAATGTTCGCCCAATCCCTGCCGCAATGGTGGTATATGTCTAGATGGTGATGGCGATTTTACATGTGAATGCCCTTCTGGTTGGACAGGTAAGTCTTAGTTCCAAAGACGTACTACATGAAAAACGAAAAAAGTGCTTCAACAAAATACACAAATTCCTTTCCAAGAACATGAACGTTTTTTTTATACTTTTTGTATTGTTTTTTTTGTTTTGAATTTCAACCTTGGTCTTACATCGACATTGTCGATTACCACGAGTAACATTATGAAGTATAATCTGCAACAAGTGCCATGATAAACTTGGTATTATACAACAACAACAGAAATAACGCCGCAACTAAAAATAAGAATATAAACACTTGTTACCTTAAGAACGATCACCAACACAATCACAGCTACGATATCAGCAGGAGCATCCAGGGGCTGCAGTAGTGAACAAAAAACCAGCCCAGTAACATTTAACGAATCTTTGGTGGAAAACATTAATCATAAGCCGGGTTAACAACTTGTATGAACATTACGGGTAAAGCTTAAATTTTACTACTCTGCCAAGGAAATATGCAAGAGTAAAAGGTGCAACCCCTTGCTCCTGAACATGGATTGTTAATTTAGAAAATTAAAGGGATTTATTTAAGTCGCCTTGCATGCTACTATGTATGCTGGAGTTGAGTAGGTTGGTTTTAATGAAAGTGTGTTTAGATTTCAGGTATCGACAAAAGTGTTCATACATTAGATATTCCTTGGACAGGTTAAATTTCTCTTAGTTTTCCAAAATCCTAGTAGTTGTGAGCAGCTCTCCCCCAAATCCTTTATGGAATGCAACCGGAAACCGTTCTTTCCAAAATTCAAATTAATAATATAGTGTTGCGTCTACGCTTTCGATATATTTATAAATTAAAACTAACAAATCTTTTATATTTTGAATATTTTCTCATGTGAATATTTGTGCATTTTGTACTTTTATTACCAATTCAAATTTGACTAATTATAATCGTTATTAAGAATTTCTCTAAGATTTCCTATTTGTCCATATAAATTTTCTTAAAATATTCATCGATTTTTTTTGCCCCCAAATCCACTGATTATCTTTATTAATGTCTGCTTTTAATGTTTCAATATCAAACGGTTTCTATTCGAGTGACTCGTGTGTGAGCGTGATATTTTTTTCTTAACAAATTTAAAATCCAATTTTTCATTGTTATCTATGTTAATAATTTTGCTAAGCCACCAAACTAAAGCTTAAGCTTGGCAAACAAGTTTGAAATGTGGTGGAAAATTTATTATGGCATCGTAAACATGTTCACTGAATTAACTGTGACATGACAAATGCAGCATTGATTCGTATTTAGGATACCTACTAACGATATGCGAAAGATCGCCGCGATAAATACTTACCAGCGAAGCAAGTGCGAAATTTTGAAATAAATTCAAATTAATGATGGTGGTTAGACGATAAGACTTATAGATTTATTCGAGTTAAGTGGGACTTAGTCGTTTAGTGGTTTGTTACTAATTCGGTAGTTGTTTGGCAGGAAGTTTGTGTCTTAAGTCTTTGGTTTTTTAGAAGGGCAGCAGTCAGAGGAAGTTCATAGTTCGACAGGATGTTTGTATCCTAAAACTTTTGTTTTATGGGAAAGAGAAATCATGTGGAAGTGTTAATTTTAAGTACACAATCACAATTAAAATGTCATAGGGATCTAATTTATACTCTATGAGAAAATAACACAGTGATACAAAAAATAATAAAGTTGAAATACCTTAGAAGTGACAGTATTTTTCTTGTAGGTATTATCAAGTGAAACAAGAATCTGCTTGTGAAATTTCCCAAACACCCCCAAAATCTTGAAACCCGGTTAAAACCCCGGGTTTGCGTACGTTTGCGCACTTGTAAGCCTGCAAGTTAGTTGATTAGCAACCGATTTTCATTTTCTTTTCTCACTGGATTTAAAAAGAAGAAACTTAGGCCTTTCAAATGATATATACATTATTTAAGAAAATATGAGAAGTCTGTGTGTATTTGTCCAGCAAACAGATATTATTTTAATTTTATTCGCCATTTTTCAATTTCGGCGATGATTTCACACATTATTTTATAAAGAAACCATAATACTCTTGAATTTATTCAAAAAGGGCGTTTCCTAGTGAGTAAAAACCAACTTTGTTTTTAAAAATCCGGTATTAATTGACTGAGTTATTGAAGCTTTTATTAAAACAAAAGTTTGCAAAAATGAGTGCACGTTTTTCGTCTTCTTTTTATGCACTTTCTCTTTACTAAAACTTCATGATGCTGGTAAAATTTTATAAAAACAAGGCATAATTAATTTTTGTTTTAATAAAAACTTCTCCAACATATTGCAAACACAATGTGTTTGGACACAAGTGTACTATATTTGCTACAAGCTACATACACGTTCTATTTGCATCCCAACAACAACAATTTCCATTCATCCCATGAACGGATTGGGGAGAGCTTCTCGCAACCAGTGAGCGATGCGTTTTCTGGTTTTACACTCACTGATTGGGACCTACAGTTGTACACCGGTTCTGAACGGTATTTTCAGATGCTTTTTCATAACTAAGTACTCGATAGTGTCGCCATCACTAAGCGAGGTGACCGTCGTCGATAGAATTGTAAAGTGATCAAGAGCAGGGATCGAACTCACGTTCTCATGTACAGGAACCGCGCACACTAACCATTGCATCAGCGAATAATAAAAAAGAAACACAAATTAGTTACTGTGAAATGATGGTTCAATTAGTTTGAACCGTGTAAATTTGTTTTGATCACTTGTCGCCGTCAAAACGAAAGTCGCAATATGCTCGTTTTTCCACATTTTTCATCACTTTTTGTAGTATTTCTGGCTGTTCATGTAACCTGTGAACTTCAAAATCACCTCACAGGAAAAAATCTGGAGCAGCTAAGTCGGGGCTGCGGAAGGTTTAAATTGTAGCTCCTGCATCAAGTACGCAAATTTCACATTCACACCTCCGACTTCCTACAACACCTCCGATGCAAACTCCGCAAATAAACCAAACGTATTTAAACGATTTTGTTTTTGGAACGAAGTTCCTTATGGCACGTTTCGGGATGGGGGCTAAATGAAACACAAATTAAACAACTTTTTTTAACACTATTATGCTACAACCCAGTATTATCAATTATCGTATAGTGGGTACTTTTGGTTTGGTTTGTGTCAAGACTAACATATGTTGGGAAATTTCTTGTTTAATGGGAAGTTTTCTAGGTGGAGCCTGTAACCAATATTTAGTATATGTTGTAGTTTTGAACGCAATAAAAAATAAATTTAGAAAATCCAAAGTGAAAGAAGTTTAAAAAAGAACATTTTCTGAAATAAGTGTAATTTCTTAAAAAAAGTAAATTTTCTCAAAAAAAAATACCTATTCAAATTCTTAAACAAAGTACCTTTTCTTAAAAAAGTAATTTTTAGAAAAATAAGTGCCTTTTCTTGAAAAAGTTAATTTTCTTACAACAAATTTTCCTTTTCTTATAAAACTACCTTTTCTCTAAATAGTACCTTTTTTGTGAAACAAATTAACTTTTCTTGAGATAAGTACCTACTCTTAAAAATGTATCTATTCTTAAAAAAAGGCCAAATTTTAAAAACAAATTACCTTTTCTTAAAAAAAACTTTTCTTCAAAAAAAAAAATACCTTTTCCTACAATAACTCCTTTTCTTAAAAGTAACTTTTCTTAAAAATATAATACCTTTTTTTTTCTTTGCTCGAGATAAGTCGCCTTTCTGAAAATAAGTAAATTTTTTTTCCTTTTTTCTTAAACTTTTCCTAAAAAGAGTACAACTTCTTTAAAAAGTACCTGTTCTTAAAAAAACAGTACTTCTTTGTAAAAAAAAGTTCATACTCATGGATTTTTCTTACAGAAAGTTATTCTTCTTAAAAATAGCACATTTTCTTAAAAAACATTAGCTTTTAAAAAAAGTTTATAATTTTACAAAAAGTATCTTTTCTTACAGATCCATTTAAATTATCGTATTTTTCAGCGGGCGCCTTCGGCGTATTGGAACTAACTAGTACATAATATATAGCGAAAGGAACTTCGTTCCAACCGAGTGTCCCCTGACACCTCATGTGTTTTTTGTTTGTATCAATAGTCAATTATGAAGAATCACGAGACTATAAAAAATGTTCATTCCACTAAATTAAAAAAAATATTTTTTACACATCAGCGCGTTCAATTTCTTATACATGCTGAAAAAACGGCCCCTGTAAAATTATGCAGGAACCATGTATATGTTTGTCACATTTTTTCTATGAGTTGAAGATCTGGTGCTTTTTTGTTTCTTTATTCTATGCCAGGTTTTTGTTTTTAGCAGTTTTTAACAACCAACACTATATTTAGGTCACAAAAATAGATATTATAACATGATAATCATTGTGTCTCCAACATGTAATATTGAATAGCAAACGCAATGTGTTTGCATACAAGTATACTATTTTTGCGAATAGATACAAACACGTCATATTCGCATCCAAACAACAACAAAAAGAACGATTTTTCAGCGTGTAAGAACATTAAATGTAAGTAAAAAAAATCATGGTCAAAAATGCAGCTAAGCTAAGACATAGTAGTACCGAAAATTTCAGTTAACTGAACTATTATTCTAGATATTAGACGCTGAATATTCGATGTCCTAACGATGGCACAAAAATATTTTACGTGCACACTGAAAACCCCGACCTCTATAACATGTTCTCTCAAACACATTCTGCCGGAAGTATATATATATTTGGAACACACATCAAATATTCATGTGTTTGCAAGTCCTAAACTCATTTATATTTAAATGCAGACATTAGCGTGTTCACTTGCAAAGATGCATACTTTTACGTGCAACCATATGCCTGTTTCATGTCTAACATTCATATTATTACGTCGAAGCATTCGTGTGCTTCCATTCAAACGAATGATTGACGACTGATTGCATGAAACTAAAACGCAACAAATCAGTCAACATAAGAAACACTCAATTCATTAACACACGAATTCAGGAATATTTATTAATTACTGACTGAAAGAATAAAGCAAAAATACAGTTCTACACTTCCAATAATATTAATGTAGGCTGACAACAATCTTCTTTCGCCCTTCTTTTATAAGTTTCCTCTCCATAGTACATATCGACAAAAATTGAAGTAAACATTGTACCATACAAAGCTGTATTAGTATCACAAACAAAGCTGTATTTGAATCACAAGCACATATATTGTCTCAAACATGTAATATTGCATCGCAGACAATATGAGTTTAGGCACAAGTATACTGTATTTGCGATTAGCTCCAAACACACGTTGTGAAGGGTGTCTGTCTTTTTTGAGATAGGTGTGATTTTTATTGGATTGTGAAGGAGACTTGTTCCGATTAAGTATGGAATAAAACATCCGTCAAATGGCCCCCACGGCTCTGATGACAGCCCATTATTCTTTTCATGAATTTTTCCGTGACTTTTTCACAGAGATCTAGCTGTATCTCACCGACGACGAGTTGGATATCGTATTTGAACTATGGAATTGTTTCGCATAAACACGAGAATTCACAAAACCCCAAAGAAGTTGACGTCAGAATTTCTTGAGATAATTTGTTCGGGTAATCGTTGCTGCAATAAATCGATTGTTTCTTGCGCGGTGTGGCAGGTGTAGCCGTCTTGCTGAAACCATATGTTGTCCAGATTCATGCCATCCTGTATGTTCCTGTAACGAATGCCGTTCACAGTCACTGCAATTTCGGCCTCATCTTCAAAAAAGTTAACCCCAATCACGCCGCGTGACCAAACTCCACACCAGACAGTTGCTCGATGTGGGTGCATTTGTTTCTCATGGATTGTATGTAGATTTTCTGAGCCCTAAAGAAGATGACTTTTTAGAAAAATTGGCATCGACTTCACTTTGCTCCATTACAAAATGAACGAATTGTCGGCGCTTTCCATGGTCTGCTGGTTTGTGCCCCTGAGTAAGCTGAATATTGTACGCATGAATGTGGAGGTATTTTATCAAAATTCGCTGCGTAGTGCTTCGCGAAAATTGAAGTTGTTGAGAACGATGCCGGACTTATGTTTTCTGGATTTCGGCGATAATCTCGTTTACAGCAATATCTATCACCATAATCTCCTTCTAGCTCAATACACTTAGTCCAACGTTTCTCCAATTTTAGTATCCCTTACAAAAAATAGGATTTTTCGAGGTCCATAAAATAGGCATTTGTTTGATCAATAATATCATCGTCGGTGCTAAATCTCTTTCCATCGAGCCATTTCTTTAGGTTTGGAAATAGGAAATAGTCCAGAAAATATTGCGGATGAGGTACCAATTCGTAGCCCAATTCATGGAATTTTGGCATTGAGACTAAACACACGTGCACCCGTGCATAACTAATCTTGATGAAAAATAACTTTTTTCTTCGCCATATGGGGTCGTTTTCTTTAAATCCTCCTTAAATCGGTCCAATAATTTGGCATAATATTCGCCGTTTATTGTTTTCCGCTTTTGTAGGTAATGGATGTGGATTATGCCGCGTGCATCCCAAAAAACTATTGCAATCATCTTATTGGCCGACAGACAAACTTCGAAGACGGTTCACCCGGAGAAACCCATTGTTTAGACTGCTGCTTGGTCTTCGGAGTGTTGTAATGGATCCATGTTTACAAAACGCAGTAAAACCTCTTTCGAATTGCGGTTAAACAACTCCAAACAATTTTTTGAAGTTATCACACGATTACGCTTATGATCAATTGAGAGCAAACGCGGCACCCATCTTGCAGACAGCTTTCTTTCACCCAACTGATCATTTAAAATCGAAACCACACTGCTGTATGAAATGCCTATGGCATCACCAATCTCACGCACTTTTACTCTTCGTTCGGCCAACACCATTTCGTCGATTTTTCGAAATTTTCGGGTGTATTGACCTCAATTGGTCGTCCAGAACACTCAGGGTCATTTTTACTTGTGCGACCACAACGAAAGTCAGTAAACCACTTGTTTTACCATTGAAATCGATGGTGTAGAGTCCTCATAGTATTTATCAAACTTTTCCTTGGTTTGATTGACGGTTTTTTTTCGGAAAATATTTAATGAGCACTCGAAATTCACTTTTTTCCAAATGCACGAGGTTGTATGTTTTGAACAGCTGTTAAACGCAAAGTAAATGACGGAACTTGCTCAAAATTTGACAGTACTTGCTGGGAGCAGTGTTGCATTTCATATAACTGCGAGGGAAGTTTGAAAAGTAACGAACTTATTGATCCGCCCTCTATCAAATACTTGAAACCCAAAATTGCGAGATTTAAAACAGATGCTTTTAAAATACGTAAATAAAATAAAATAAATGATTTCCCATTACATCCCATGAAGGAATCGGCGGGAGCTTCTCACAACCAGTGAGCTGTGCGCTTTCTAGTTTTATACTCAGTGATTGGGACCTACAGTTTTACACCGGATCCGAACGGTAATTTGAGAAGCATTTTCATGGCTTAATACTCGATAGTGTTGCCTTCACTATGCGAGGTGACCGCCGTCGAAAGAAATTTTAAGGTGGTCAGAGCAGAAATCGAAACCAGGATCACAAGTACAAGAAACGCGCACACTACCCATTGCACCACCGACGGCAAATAAGAAAATAAGTACAAATTGGAATTGTCAAATAATTCATTTGTCCCATGTATGATATTCATATTGTCTTCTGTCATAAACAAAGGCAAAAGTCTCTGGGAATCATTTGCGCTTGGAAGACAACCGAAGTTGTAACTTTCCACTTTCTTAGCTTTTACTGCCCCTAGTACTCCATATCGCAATGAACCAAATGTGTCAAATAAAACCGGTCATAACCTCAGATTTCTAAATAACTACTAATCCCACTAATCTTCTACATTATTTCTGATCTACTAGAATATCTGTAGAATATCGGAATTTTTCCAAACCGTCACTTATGTATTGTACATGGTCCAGTAAAATTCGCACGTTATTTCTATAGACGTTCAATTGGCAAAAATACGTCTCAGGAACTTTGGTTGCATGTCCACATATCAACATGATACTATGTCTTCAACAAAATATACACCCTGGCACACTACGAAACACACATACACACATATCGGTGCACATATCAGTGCAGAAGAGACTTGGCGAAAACACCAGTTCGATTTATAAAATAGTGTATTAAGTTAAGTTTAAACGTATTAAAAGTTAAGCAAAACACACATCTGAATCTTTGGCACAAGCAGCAAAAAATGCATGCAATTTTTTCTCAACAAGACGAAGTAAACGCCTATCACCACTGTGAGTTGGCTGCTGTAAATGTTGCTGGTGCTGGTGATGGTTTAGCTGATGCTGGTGCTGGATCTGCTGTTCAATAAAGCCAACCAAGTAGCGAGTGGCAGGTTGAAATGTGTGCTGCATAAATACGTTTTTTTTCTTCTTCTTCTTCTTGCTGCTGCGGCTTTAACGTCTTTGGTCTTAAGCAGCAAACTTAAAGACGTTTTCATTGAGTTTATATAGGCACGAAAGCGAATGTGGTTTTCGTAGTTATCGTTTTGCTTAACTTTAGAGACGATGCGACTGATGATGTTGTGTGCTTGGTGGTGTGCTGGGGCTGTGGTATTGCCATTTATCTTCTGGATTTCTGTTTTTTTTTTTGTTCTACCTTAGCGCTGCGTGTAAGTCATTTGTGTTCTTAAAACAAAACTCATCTGTTCGAAATGAACAGATTCGCATGTTTATTTCCTTCGATAGTCTGTATGTCCGTCATTCTTTGGGATATGTTACGCTGTTGTTCATCTGTCTGTCCGTCTGAATGTCTGTCTGATAGAAATGTTTTTTTGTATTCTTCTTATGCAGTGGCAGCAGGTTGCACTTCTTTTACAACAGCCGGCCCTTACGGAGTGTAAGAAAGTTTAGTGGTTTACATACAAACTTGTGGCGGAGGTATAAGTAAGAGTTTAAAACTAATCCATTTTTCTAAGGAACCATATTTGAGGAATAGTTCTTTTTAACAGTGGTTTCGTAAAGAAAGCCTTGTCTATGAGAAAATGTTCAAATGAAAACAGAAAATCCTAAATTTTATCAAATTCTATATCAGCATTAGTAAACTTAATAAGGGCTTGGCTTTGGAGGAATACAAGCACAATTGGTAGGCATCTGGTGATGAACTTGTCACGGAGTTTAAACCTAATAATGTGAGTACCACACTCACTGGAATTATTGTATCTGTTATTCCAACGAAAACAATCAATTTGTGATGTAATGAATCTATCAAAGTGAACACATGCAAACACCACACAGCGTTAGCATCAAATACGTATGCTGGCATTGTTGTCGCGGCAGCGAACTAATAAGCAGGTCGTCCTCGCCAAAGAGTATTAATAGTATAGAGAACTCATGGACATCCGGCGAATGAATCAAAACGTATTACTCTCTTTTTGTCATAACTTGGTCCATTCATAATTTTGATGCCTTTTGAAACATTTAATCTTTTTGTAATGTTTTATGTAATAACATTGTCGAAATGATGAATTTATATTGAAATATTCCTATAAAGAGAATAAGACTCGTTTACACCCTTTTACTCAGACTCCTTACATGAGAGCGGAAAAAGAGTGCAATAAGTTCTCTATACTATTCAATACCTTTTGTAGTCGCTCTGTTTATGACAAAACAATAAGAATTATTTCAGTGAGCTAAATATTGTTTTTTATTCAGTTGTATGCCAACCTTCAAACCAACCTTCAACCTTCGTCGCTCTTGAATGTTAACGGACCGTTTGTGGTGCACATTATAACAGTTAAATTAGGGAGCGCTTGCATAGCTTTTGTAAGATCAAATGAATTCGCTAAGGATTTTTCTGGAAGAATAGAGCAATAGATGACTCTATTGCGTTATGATTCGCGAAGCCGAAAATGGTAAGATATGGCGAGTTGTAACTGCTACAAACCGAGCCATACTTATACGGCATTTATACCGACCAAAATTATCGCATTTCGAAGGTTATACGGTATTTACACCGACCAAGATTAGCGCATTTTGAAGGTTAATTCCCACGCTAACTCAGAGGATTAGTCATACAATTTTAATCTGCAAAACTGAAGTTAATCTTTTAACCTTATTTTAAACTGTTGTACAATTTGATGCTAACTCTAGTAATTACAAAAAAACTGCAACCATAATATAAACATTCACAAATAATAAACTCATTCAAAATTTCTGTTCACTCAACTGCCAACAAACGAAACGAGTGAAACCCTAGCCATTCTCTGCACTCACTCTCTTCATTGAATATTTCAATAAACGAGCAGCTTTTTGATAGTGTTGTTGTGTATACAGAACTATACAAATTCCAACCATGTTGATGTAAAATTACATAAACTATGCAAAAAGTATGAAATAATCAATATATGTATGACGCGAGAGAGAAATGCTTTTGACGGAGTTACTGTCACTTTTTGGTTCTCGTTTACCAGGGTTGCCAAATTGCGCACATATTCTGGTTGTCTAATTCTAGATCGTCTTTGAGACTGGCAAATAGTATGGAATTTTAAATGAGAATTTCTTCTTCATGGAGTGGAATGCCAACAACGAAAACGAGTGAAGTGCCTCGTTTCTCTCCTCTCTCTTACTCTCTTCGTTGAATAGTTCAAAACACGAACAGTTTTTTGATTATGTTATTGTATCTAACTACAGAAATTCCAACAATGTTTAAACTAAATTACATAAAGTATGTGAAAAGTATGAAATAATCAAGTTATGACGCTAGAGAGAAAAGAGTTTGAGTGATTTGCGTTGACTTTTTTTGGTTTTGTCTATCGACAATTTTCCAACGCGTCGCCGCCACCAAATTTGTTTAAGCCCACACCGCTTATATATAAGTAATTCGCTCTCGGCGGATCAAAGTGTACCGATTTGACAGACTGATCTAATTTTAAAAGTTAATTTATTTCAAAAACATTCCAAATTTGTACCAAACTTGTCAAAACCAAGAGCCGCCAATTTAAGTTTGTAGTTATGCCGCCATCTTCGATAATTTGGTCTCGGCACGTAGTTGCTCTGAATTGGTCTAAACCCAAAGATGGCACTTGAAATATCAATTTAAACTCAAATTGGGTGGTGTACACGACAAAGGTTAGAGAACAAGGTTATCGCTAAACTGCGATCTAAATGTGACATTAGCCAGCTAGTCTGTGTTGAAACATCACCGACCAAGGCTAGCGCATTTCGATTGGTAACTACGTTAACCCACGCTAACCCAGAAGAATACTCAAACAATTTTAATCTGTAAAAACTGAAGTTAAATTTTTAACCTCATTTTAAACAGATGTACAATTTGATGCAACCCTGCCAATTACCAAAAAACAGTAACCATAAAAAACATACACAAAAAATCAACTGTTTGACAGGCGGAAGCCTATCGAAAATTTTCCAACGCCACCAAATTCTTTTGAAGCTCACGCCGCCGCTGATATAATTCGCTCTCGCCGGTTTAAAATGTGTGCCGACTGGTCTAATTATAAAGGTTCATTTATTTCAAAAATATCCCAAATTTGTGCAAAACTGGGTAAACCAAGAGCCGCCAATTTAATTTTGCTGTTGTACCGCCGACTTCGATAATTTGGTCTCGGCACGGAGTTGGTCTAAATTGTTTTATGCACAAAGTTGCCACCTGAAACGTCAGTTTAATCTCAAATTGGGCGGTGTAAAGGGCAAAGATTAGAGAAAAAGGTTATCGCTAACATGGTATCGAGAAACTGCGGTCTAAATGTGAGATTAGCCAGTTAGTGTTTGTTGAAACATCATCGACCAAGATGAGGGAATTTCGAAAGTTAACTCTGTTAACCCACGCTAACCCAGAAGATTACTCATACAATTGTAATCTGTAAAAACGGAAGTTTAATTTTTAACCTCATTTTAAACTGGTGTACAGTTTGATGTAACTCTGTTAAGTATCAAAAAAAATCTACCATAATAAAACCATATACAAAAATCAACGGTTTGACAAACGGAAGCCGATCGAAAATTTTCCGACGCGTCGCCGACACCAAAAATTTGGTGAAGCTCACACCACCGTCAATATACTTTGCTCTCATGGGTGTAAAATGTGTGCCGATTTGACTGACTGGCCCGATTTGACCAACTGATACAATTTTAAAGGTTCAATTAATTCAAAGACAACCCAAATTTTGACAAAACCAATTTATTTTTTCTATTGAGCCGCCGTCTACGATAACTTCGTCTCGTCACGGAGTTTCTCTAAATTGGTTTCAGCACAAAGTTGTCACCTGAAATGCCCATTTAATCTCAAATGGGGTGCTGCAAAATCAAAAAAAAACAGTGTTGGATATCGTTATTGTGAGTTCAAAAATGAGGAGAAGAGCATTTAAATTTGCAAAGAATAGCTCCATACCATGCGATTTATATATTATAAAATTATTGGCAGTTTGGCGTTTTAGTTACAAACACACAGCAATATTCGCTAGCTGCTAACGAAAACACGGCTAATACCAAACAATAATGGAGTAAACGAAGCCGACTCCAAATTATCGGTTGCGACGGCGCAACAACAAAGTAAATGGTCGGCGGATATGTTTGAATTGATCGAGTACTCTCTGAGGCGGCGGGTCTTGATTCTGCCAGTTCTGTACAAAACTGGGATGTATTGTTTTACTAACTACACCTTCGGCAAACTATAATAAAGCCGGCAACTTATACTGGCGTGACCTTCAAAAAGTTGTTGGCGGCGCATCGGCTAGTTTTCGATCGGCTTCTGGGGATTCGATGAGACAGCTGATTAACTAAGTAGATGGAATTCTGATGCAGCTTAAAAGAGAAAAATCGATAAGTGGCTCATATATTTGCAGCCGCGTCTCTCTCATCAACTGATAGCTCATTCGGTTTGTCTGTTTTTTATTATGGTTGAATTTTTTTGTACTTTAGCAGTGTTGCATCAAATTGTACACCAGTTTATAATGCGATTAAAAAGTGTCCTTCTCTTTTTACAGATTAAAATTGTAAGAATAATAATGAAAATACCGTGACGAACAAATGAATTAATTAAATATAATATGGCATGAAAATGGCATAGAGTTATACATATTGCAGCAGTTACTCGCAACATCAAAATAAATTCACCTTTTTTTTGCCAAAATTTCGCAAGAACTAAAGACAGGGCTTAATGTTCTAATCTCCGTCTGTGTAAATGCCGCATTACACCGCCCAATTTGAGTTTTAATTGACATATCAGGTAGAACCTCTGTGTTTTGTTCGTTTAAGTCCTGTATTCAGTTCATGGTACAATAATATGTTCATGGAAAGTCGTTAGAACAGCTGATTTCAATTTTTTCATGGCATTATTCGCTTCAGTTGTCAAACTCAGATGTATTTTGTTTTTGTACTTCATTGTATTCTTGTGTTGTTTTTATACATCTGTGTAGAGTTTTGACAACTGAAGCGAATAAAACAGAAACAAAATACCTGTTGTTGCTGCGTACAACCACAACAACGCGAGCTGCTATTACCATGTAGATATTATTGTACCATGATTCAGTTCTTGCGAAAGATTGACAAGTTAAATCAGAGACAGGTGTCGCTGCAATAAAAATTCCCGTTTAGAGATATATCAATGACAACATTTGCTTCATACGGAAGTTGAGAAAGTTATATTTGCAGAACGCAACTATTTTATTGTAGTTTTTGTTCTGCGTCTGTCTTTTTAAAATAAATAAATATGTATTTTCCCTTTGCGTCCTATAAAGAGACAGGGGGGGGCCTCTCACAATCAGTTAGCTGTGCGATGTGCAGTCTTACACTCACATACAGTTTTACACTGTTTCCGAACGGTTTTTTCAGACGGTTTTTCATGACTAACTTTGACGCCACTTAGGGAGTTAACCGTCGTCGAAATAAATGTAAGAAGGTCAGAGCATGGTTGGAACGCACGCTCTCATGTACAGGGGTCTAAAGAGTACACTAACCATTATACCATCGACGGAAAGTTTATACTAGGATCCTTTAAGAAAATATTTCCCACAAACTTGTGAAAATGCTGGCTCAGACCCCTCGTATACTTAGTTACTCGTCAGCTCTCCTGCTGGTTATTCATACAAATTTTGTTAAGTTTCGTAAAATTAAACAAAAAAACTAAAATAAAAACAAAAAACTTAAAGAAGTCGGTAAAAGAATCGAACGCAAGAGAGAAAGACAAAATATTTTAATTAAAAATTCCTAATCGTGTGTGAAGTATTTTTATCTGATTGTTAAGGCCAACGAGCCATCGACTCATTTACTCCCCACAGAACACAACACACTCGTCGAAGAAGTTTACTCCTTTGCCACTCTGGGATGGAAAAAGGATTGCGTTTCTCGTGGACTTCTTATTGGCGTTGTTTTTTTTTGTATATTTTTTGGTTGGCGGGATGTCTATGGTGGTAATGTTGTCTGGGGATGTTGCCGGTGCTGTTGCTGGTCTTGTATGTAGTAATGTCGTGTTACTTGTAAAACGCGAAAGGGAATTAATATGAAACCTAAAGATCGCGTTTCTGCCGTAACAACACACAACATTTGTTGATCGCATAGACTCTTACAAAGTTTCGTGTTTGTTTGTACATATGAATCGACATCTTCCTGAAGAAACAAAAACGCAAAATAAGACGAAACAAACAACCAACCAACAAACCAACTGACTGCAATCAGTAGTAGTAATAGTTAGCCTGACTGTGAAGTTGGTATTACCAGGATGCGTCACTAGTTGGTAATTAATGATCATTTTGGAGACTCTGTTCCTTCCATTTCATCTGCAACATTCGTTTGTCTTTTAAAAGGCGCTGCGTTTCCTCTTCTGAGCTATTGAGATTCAAATCAGCCTTAACAAATAGATGCTTTTGGCAGTTAAATGTGAAATTCCTGAGGTGTTGAAAATTGGCTGGCAAGTGTGAAAAACTAAATTGAATTGTTGCCACAGCGCCTATTTTCAATGGAACTGCAAGCGTGGAGTGGATGCATTTAAGCTCATATAAAAACTAATGGTTTCACATTAAAAACCAACAGCGTGATTTTGCAATATGAAAGGAAAATTTTTGCTTAAGTAAGACATAAAATGGAAGACAAAGAGAAATGACATTACTTAGTAGTGTAATGTCGCATTTAGACTGTAATTGATCGCGGGCAATTTGGCGATAACCTTGTTCTCTAAACTATGCCGTTTACACCACCAAATTCGATATTAAATTGACATTTCAGGTGGCAACTTTGTGATTAGCCCAATTTACAATAACTCCGAGCCGAGACAAAATTACCAAAGACGGCGGCACAGCAGAAAAATTAAATTAACGGCACTTGGGTTTGCCAGTTTTGTGCGAATTTGGGATGTTTCTGAAATAACTGAACCTTTAGAATTGGATCAGTCGGCCAAATCGGGTCAGTCGGTGAAATCAGCTTACCTTTCAGCTTAATCAAGTATATCGGCGGCTGCGTGAGCTTCAAAAAATTGTTGGTGGCGGCGACGCGTCTGAAAATTTTCGTTCGGCTTCGGTCTATCAAACAATTAATTGTAGGTATATATTTCCAAGAGTATAGAATTCAAAATAGAGAAGAAAATTTACTCATGGTGTAGAATGCCCTCTTACTCTCTTCGTTGAATATTTCAATACACTAGGACAATATCTATAGAAATTCCAATAATCTTTAAATAAAATTACATAAAGTATGTAAAAAGTATGAAATAATCAAGTTATGACGCGAGAAAAAAATGCGTTTGAGTGAATCGCGTCGATTTTTTGGCTCTCTTCT
This sequence comes from Phaonia tiefii, assembly GCA_963931995.1. Classification (NCBI taxonomy): domain Eukaryota; kingdom Metazoa; phylum Arthropoda; class Insecta; order Diptera; family Muscidae; genus Phaonia; species Phaonia tiefii. The sequence goes on from OZ008367.1 coordinate 53,719,593, forward strand.
ACGAGGGTTGCCAAATTGCGCATTTTTTTTTTTTGGTACTTAGCAGTGTTGTATCAAATAGTTCACCAGTTTGAAATGAGGTTAAAAATTATACTTGAGTTTTACAGATTAAAATTGTAAGAGTTATCTTCTGGGTTAGCGTGGGTTAACGGAGTTATCCCTCGAATTCGCTAATCTTGGTTGGTGTAAATGCCATATAGTTGCGGCATAAGACAATTGCCGCAGGGTATAGTTTGGGTATACCTTTTTTCAACCATTTGTTTCTAATACTTACTCATTATAGTAAACATAGTTTTACGGCACAGAATCGTCACAGCTTTCCTACTTTGCAACATCTACACCATTTCTTATTGAAATATAAAACTACTCAATTAAAATTCAAAAGTTATATTTGAAATTTCAAATATATCAATTGAAATTTTAAAAACACATAAATTGAAATTGAAAAATACTTCAATTGGAATTTAAAATGCATCCATTGAAATTTCAAACACATGAATTGAAACTTGAAACAAATCAATTGACATTTAAAAGACATCAATTGAAATTTAAAAATCTAATATATAAAATGGGTTAATAATTTTTGAACTTTATCTGACGAATTTTAAATTCAAAACATCAATTTAAATATAATAGAAAACATAACAATTGAAAGATCGAATCATAGAATAATACATACATAGATAAACTTATTCTCTCATCTGACGTTTCCTTTCACACTCTTCATCGTAGGTTTGTGGAAATGAGAGCAATTAAATTTAAAATTACCTTACACCAGGTGGAGTTACAAAATATGTTCACTTAAATTATTTCCCGTCGTTTTAGTGTAGAACTGAAAAATTTATATATATTTTGCACTTTTTTGTTAACTTTTATCGTTGGTATACATTTGTATTGTATTTAACACAACTAGTTTGCCACAAAAACACGAAATTCGGTTGTTGTTCCTTTGTTGATCGCTGTATACTATTGCCACTATCTGGTATTATTAAACCCATATTTTCCACCATCCAATGTTTACTTTCCATCGTACCTATGACGTTTAATTTATTGAGCGAATAAAAGCTTCTATGGTATGTATTATTCTATGGATCGAATAATATAAACTCAAACTGATATAATAGAAATCAAAAGACAGCACAAATATTTGAAATTTAAAATACATCAATTGAAATTTAAAATTTCTGTACAAAATTTTAAATACATCAATTGAAATTTAGAAAACACCAATTGAAATTTTAGAGACATCAATTGATTTTTCAAAGACATCAAATGAAATTTCAAAAACACATCAATTGAAATTAAAAGCACATCAAATAAAATTTGAAATTCACATTAATTGAAATTTGTACGACATCAGTTGAATTGTAAAAGAAATCAATTGAAATTTCAAATTCATCAGTTAAAACTCAAAAATTATTAACCGATTTATATATTAAATTTTTAAATTTAGTTAATGTGTGTTAAATTTCTATTAATGTGTTTTAAATTGCAATTGATGTATTTTAAATTTCAATTGATATATTTTCGAAATTTTAATTGATTTCTTTTAAATATCAAATGATGTCTTTAAATTTTCAATTGTTTTTTTTTAAATTTGAATTGATGTATTTCAAATTTCGTATAGAAATTTTAAATTTCAATTGATGTATTTAAAATTTCAAATATAATTATCAAATTTCCATTGATGTCTATCAAAATTACATTGATAGTTTTTAATTTCAATTAAAAATAAATAAATAATTAAATAAATAAAGGCTTTTTTTTATTCCATTAAGCTATTGCCACTTACGACTTTCCAAATAAAACGATCCACACTTAATACTATGAAATGTGGCAACATTTGCTGTAATAGGTGAAAAAAAATGCGATACGGCAACACGTTTGTAGCCAGTGCCAACAAATATATGATAGCAGCAGATGTTGTTGTAGTTGTAAGCAGCAACAACAGACATTTTACTTTCTTTCATCTGTTTCAGTTGTTAAACTCTACCCAAATATATATCAACAATACAAGAATCCAAAAAAATATAGAAGTAAAATACATATGATTTTAACAAGCGAAACGAAAAATTACAGGAAAAGAATTACATCACCTGTTTAAACGACTATATCTGATAGATAATTCTACCATGATCAATATGTATAACATTCACCGCGCGTTATTGTGAACAATTTAATTCCAATTTTATTTTCAATCGGAAATAAAAATCTATCCTTCAAATTTAGAGATACATATAAATGTACGTACGTAGTCTTCCATTAAATAAAATAATTTTAATGGACTTAAAATGTGTGAGGCATTTTAGCAAATTTCTTAAGAAATGATAAAAAAATTATCTAAGATAACTTTTTGCATAGACTAATACAAACATAGATACATCTATTCTCTCATCTGACGTTTCATTTCACACTCTTCGTCGTAGGTTTGTGGAAATGAGAGAAATTAAATTTAAAATTAACTTACACCAGGTGGAGTTACAAAATATGATCACTTAACTTTTTCATGTCGTTTTGGTGTAGAACTGAAAATGTAAATGTATTTTGCACTTTTTTGTTGACTTTTATCGTTGGTATACATATGTATTGTATTTAACACAACTAGTTTGCCACAAAAACACGAAATTCGGTTGTTGTTCCTTTGTTGGGCGTTGTTTACTATTGCCTCTATCTGGTATTATAGAACCCATGTTTTGCGCCATCCAATGTTTACTTTCCACAGTACTTATGACGTTTAATTTATTGAGAGAATAAATGTATCAATGTTTGTATCAGGGATGATATTTGTAGTGGATAAGGACTTTCTTACCTCCTTTCGATTTCAAAAAGTCCCCAACTCCTTTTGGTCCAATAAAAGTACTTTCGGATGTGACTCACCAAATTTTATCTGAGAGGTGTTTAAATACAACACATGGCAATGTAAGTAAGGTGGAATCAGAAGCAATTGCAGGAATTTTGTTTTTATATCAAGGGACAACCTTGTCAAACTCAGCCAGTGATGCTAACTCTGCAGGAACGAAACACGCCGTCGAACTACCCAAAAAGTGCTAAAACGCTCCAAATAAAGAAAACAAGTAGAAAAATCCCAAAAGTGCTAAAACGCGCTTAATAAATAAGACGGTTTCCAATAGGGACAAGTAGATTTTGACAGTCCATGGCGGTTACGATGTTTTAACTATTTTTAGTTTTCCAGTTATTTATTTTTCAGCCAATAGAGACAAATCAACATGGCAAGTTACAACGCTGAGTAACACGTGCGAATGATATAACTTTATTATTTTGTTTCCTTGTGACGACGACACCCATTTTTGTATCAACGGGTACATAAACAAGCATTGCCGGATTTAGGACGATACCATTTATTACCAAGTGGCAATGCACACACAGAATGCAATTGTTTGATCTGGATTGGTCGGGAGGCATCATCGCTCAGTACTTCTTCGAAGACGATGATGGCATTACTATCACCCTGAACTGAGAGCGCTACCGATCACGGCATGTGGTTCCAACAGAATGTCGCTACGTGATACGCAGCTGATGCTACAATGGGCATTCTTCGGGACCGAATTTAGGGTTGACCCACGCAGAGGCGACGTGAAATGACCACAGACACCGTGCATTTTACCAAGTTAGGTTTTTTCTTGTGGGGTTTCCATAAGTCTCAGATCTATGGCTATAAGCCTGAATTCAGCTTGATCTATGCGCCAGTTACCTAAAATTTTAACTCTCGATTTAGCGCCAAAAGCCGAAGCACCGCTGGTCATATGAACGAGGGAAAATAATATCTCACACGCAACTTGTTTTTATTAAATTGCAACTTTCCCTTGTGGAAAATTCTTTCAAATGGTCAACTGAAGAAAACGATGTTTTGACGGAAACAGCATGGCTGACATTTTTGTTTTTCTCTACAGGATTAAAAGTGGATTCTGCTTCCCATACCTTGCGATAATTTCGACGATAACCAATTCAAAAATATAAAATAACATGTGTGGTTAATGAATATAAACTTATTTTTGAAAATACTACGCAGTTGTTCAAGACCATTAGCAAAAAAAAAACTCATATTAAGCCCATAAAGTCAAATGTCGCGGAGAGTTACCACCCTTGATTTACCTTATTTATAATTCCTCTACGCACCCCGTGTTATTTTTTATGGCATGTGGTGATACTTGTGGTTGTTAAAATTATCGAAATGTCAAAATTCTGGTCCCAAACAATTATCAAACAATTGTTTTCGTACGAAATAATTTTGGCGAAACAACCCTGTAATTGATTTTACCTACGAAATTTTCGACTGGAACTGAGTACCAAGCAAATGAAAAGTGAGCGAAATTTTCGGTTCATGAAATTTTCGTTATTTTTATACACGTATTTCTTATGGCAACGACAATTTCATAAATACTAAATACCAGGCTTTACAAAGGGAATGTCCAAATTACAAAAAATAACATTCTTTAGCAAAATCGGTGTTGTATATAAAACGGGCTAAAGGACTAAATAAAAACTCAAAACGCGTACAGCGTTTTTTCAAAAAAAAGGCCATTGGCATTTTTTCGCGTTTTGCAAGGTCGAAAAGTGGTAAATCTAGCATTAAAAGAGCTAAATTGGCATCACTGAACACAGGTGGTCGAAATTGCCAAGATTTATTTATGCTGTTATATTTTGTGTAATAAGAATGAAATATAGGTGTGTGCCTGATGCTCAAAAACGATGTACAAGTAGACAGTCAAAATTTCTCTTCACTCAAATGCCAACAAACAAAACGAGTGAAACCCTAGTACTTCTCTACTCTCTCTCTTACTCTCTTCATTTAATATTTCAATACACGAGCAGCTTTTTGATAGTGTTATTGTATATAACTATACAAATTCTAACCATGTTGAAGTAAAATTACATAAACTATGTAAAAAGTATGAAATAAGCAAGATATGACGCGAGAGGGAAATGCGTATCACTTTTTGGTTCTCTTTTAGCAGGGTTGCCAAGTTGCGCTCATCTTCTTGTCCTCTAATTCTAAATCGTCTTTGAGATGCTAACCGAAAGATAAACAAACCGTACGCAGATTAAATACATTTTTTTATGTTTTACAAACAGGCCTTTAATCTTTTGGTGTAAATTCAGATTTATTTAATCTTCTAATATATAAAATTCTCGTGTCGCGGTGTTTGTTACAAAACTCCTCCGAAACGGCTGGACCGATTTGTATGAAATTTTGTGTGCATATCGGGTAGGTCTGCGAATCGACCAACATCTATTTTTCATGGACCCGATAGGTGGCGCTGTTGTCGTAATTTAAAATTTTAACGTTTTATATTACAAGAGTGCCTCCTAGAGGAGTCAAATGTATGAGCGACCCTCAATATTTTTGCAATCCCAACAGTTTACCAGAACATATCTACCCTCTATCTTCAACCCTTAGGGGTTCCCCATACAATTTTTTTTATATATGACAAAACAACGTTTGCCGGGTCAGCTAGTTATTTTATAAAAAGTATTCTTACGTCGAAAAAAGTACTATCGGAAGAATGAAAAAAGTCCTCCCGAAAATTATCAAATATCATGAATGGTATGTATTAGTCTATGACTTTTTGTTGCCATTTCTTGAAATTGAACATGTGGCAACATTGTCATTGCTCATATCGGAATTTAAGTGCGAAATTTGAATGCCACTTAATAGCTGTCTGTCCCGCACAAATTAGCTGTCCCGTACAAATTAAAATGTCTGTACAAATTAAGATATAATTAACTTTAGCGGGGTAAAAACAACACACAGTCATATGTCTCATTGAATTCTTTTTCATACCCTTTTGTCCCAGATTCGTATATTCATTAACTATTCATTATACCCATTAAAAACTGTTGAAAATAATTCTTATAGAATCACATTTTCATTAGTTCGAAAAGAATAATATAAAAATAAATGGTTTCCCATTACATTCGAGGAAGGAATTGGGGAGAGCTTCTCACAACCAGTGAGCTGTGCGCTTTCTAGTTTTATACTCACTGATTGGGACCTACAGTTTTTACACCGATTACGAACGGTATTTTGAAAAGCTTTTTCATGGCTAAATACTCGATAGTGTCGCCATCACTATGCGAGGTGACCGCCGCCGAAAGAAATTTAAGGTTGTCAAAGCAGGGATCGAACCCAGAATCTCTTGTACAACAGGCGCGCACACTAACCATTGCACCACCGACGGCCACAGTTCTAAAAGAGTAGCATAAACATATCGTCTCCTGAATCTTGATTTTACGTATACGCCATTTTGACGTTTTTGAGTTAGAATCGGATTTGGAACGAGACACGCTAAAATTGTACGGCACTCTGATCCTCATTCTTCTATCTTCATTAGTTTCAGAGATATAGAGTATTGCTTTTGCCGTACAAGGCCGATAATTATCAATTTTTATCGTTGAATCATAATAAAAACATACATAAAAAATCAATTGTTTCACAGACGGAAGCCGATCAAATATTTTTCGACGCGTCGCCGCCACCAAACAATTGTTTGAAGCAAACGCCGCCGCCGATGTAATTGGCTGTTATTGCTTTAAAATGTAAGCCGATTTTATCGACTGTCCCGATTTGACCGACTGATCCAATTTTAAAGGTTTAGTTATTTCAAAACAATTTTTCAAAATAATGGCAAAATCAATAGCCGCCAATTTAATTTGTTTGCTGTGCCGCCGTCTTCAACAATTTTGACGGCGCGGAGTTGGTCAAAGCACGGAGATGCCACTTGAAATACCAATTTAATCACAAATTGGGTGGTTTAAACGTCAAATATTAGAGAACAAAGTTATCCGGTCTATTTTAGAGAACAATAAAGCGCGGTCTAAATGCGGCATTACACTGTAAAAGTGCCTTCCATCAATTATCAAGTGATCACTCTGGTTCTTAGTTTTCTGATTAGGAGATACCCAAGAAGCCTTATAGATGTTCTTATGTTGGAATCTTGTACCTCTGAGAGCCATGATTTTTGCCGCGGCGAAATCTATCAGACTCATTTCGTTGTCGGTAGTAGTGGCATGTAGACTGAATTTACCATTAGTGGACAGATATTTTGTCTGCAATTTTTAGTATTAACATTTTCTAGAACAGTCTTAATGTCATAGGTTTCTTCTAGACATTCAAAGTCCTTCATATCCTTCGTCATATCGTTTTAGTCTTTCGTCGTAGAATCTACACAAATTAATGAAATTGAAAGTATTTCGCATTTATGCGAATAGTGGCTATACGTTCACTCACCGTGTTGAAGCTAGAAGATGTACTAGATGTATCATCGAGGTCTTTTGCCAACTACAAATACGCAATCAAATTCATGACTTTTTTCATGGCAGCTGTAGTAGATGTCGCAGTTCGTCCTCCTTGTACAACCATGTCCTGTGAATCGCATTTCCTCAATCATAATAATATCAGCCTTTTAACATCTGCCAATTGGATACTGGTACCAGATCTGTATAGGGTTCTTACTTTCCCAGAGCATATCCGTAAATCGTGTCCTTAGAACATTTGCGGGTGTCGTCGACTAATGGGAGGTTGAATGTTTCTGTTTAGTTGTCATATTGAAAGGTGCCATTATGAAAGTTGAAGATTGGCAAGACCAGCCCACCGGGTTTTTATATTTATCTACAGCACTTCGTGGGCGGTATCACCTGGATTTTATTTTATTTTTAGTTTTTATTTTATTTTTAGTTTTTTATCCGCCATTGACCCACCGGTGATGTTCGTTCATCCGCCTTATAAGGACAAAAGAAATGCCTTAATAGGCCAATCAGTTTCAGTGACGGTTGTCATTTGATAACTAGAGACGCTCGGATATTAGTATGACATTCAGGTTGCTCATGTAGGTACAGGCTGGGGAAAAACGGCCCATGTAACATTGTGTAGGAACTGTTTATATGTTTGGAACATCCACTTGCCTACGTAAATATAAGCATTGTTTGCATGAATTGCAGATCTGCTGCATTTTTGTTTCTTTATTGTCTGTCACGTTTTTGTTTTCAGCAGTTTTCAACAAACAAAGCCAATGAAAAACGTACTAATTATTGAGTCTCCAACATGTAATATTGAACAACATGAACACATAGTGTTTGGACACAAGTATACTATATTTGCGACAAGCTACAAACACGTAATATTTGCATCTAAAAAACAAACAACGACAGATTTTGCAGCATGTATATATTCGCCCCGCATATTTTATTTTTGAGGTACGCAACATATCCCACCACCTGGGAAGGTGTTCAGTATGAGACATAGCAAAATTCCTTTGGGGTAACCTAAATATGCATCTGTAAAATTATTGTTTAAATTTAAATGATGCAAGTCAAGTCCATGTAATATTTTCTATTTACTTCTCTGTAAGGATTTGTTGTTGCTGGGATCTAAAGTGACACTTATCCAGAGTTAGCGTCATGTGCTTTGTGATTATTTGAGAAGGAATTTAAAACGGTTTGCAATGCACTCAGATCACTTAATGACCATTCACTCAGGACATTGAAGAATTATATAACTTTGTTCTAAGTTAAAATATACCCAAGGTTGTGGCCGTCGGTGGTGCGATGGTCTTGTACATGAGGACGTGGGTTCGACCTCTGCCCTGATCACCTTACAATTCTTGCGACGGTCACCTCACTTAATGGTGGCGACACTATCGAGTACTTCGCCATAAAAAAGCTTCTCAAAATACCGTTCGGATCCGGTGTAAAACTGTAGGTCCCAATCAGTGAGTGTAAAACTACAAAGCGCAAAGCTCACTGGTTGTGAGAAGATCTCGTTAATCCCTTCATGGGATGTAATGGGAAACTATTATATGTTATGTCACATCATGGTATATATGTCGGATGTTACTGAAACCAGAGAAATGGTAGTTCAACAATGATAAATTCTCTTTTCCAACAAAGAATGTATTGGTTATGGATCAAAAGTTTCACAATAGCCTAGATGTCATCATTTGATATGCATGAAAGTTCGTTTGTTAAGTCTTTTGTTTTTATCTGCTCACAAAAGTTTAAATAGCACAAAATTTTCGTTTTTAGTTAAATCTAAGCTTAATTTTATTTTTACAAATTACTTCTTCTTTTCCGTTTCCTTTTCAGGTAAACGCTGTTCGGAACGCGCCACCGCTTGTTATCTCGGTCAATGTCAAAATGGTGGCACTTGTGTCTCTGGATCGATGGAGAAGGGTTTGCAGACGCAATGTCGCTGTACTCCTGGTTGGAATGGTATATTTTGCACCGAACCCATTGACCAGTGTCGTGGTCAACCCTGTCATAATGGCGGTACCTGTGAATCGGGTAGCGGATGGTTTCGTTGTGTCTGCGCTCAAGGATTCTCGGGCCCGGATTGTCGTATAAATGTTAATGAATGTTCACCGCAACCGTGTCAGGGTGGGGCAACTTGTATCGATGGCATTGGCGGTTATACATGCATTTGTCCACCCGGTCGTCATGGTTTAAGATGTGAAATATGTAAGTGTGATGGAATATTTTATTTAATGCAATATTTTATGTGATGGAATATATATTTTACTAACTACAAAAGAGTCGTAACGCAAAGTGTACAAATTTTCAGTAGAGTCAAGAAATTGGTTTTGCGTAGTTAAAAAATCTATGCACATACTCAATAACGACAGATTTTTACAGCGCACACTGGTCCAAAATTAAGCTTTTTTGGCATAAATTCGAATAATATACATAGAGACTTGTACTTCTGGATGTTTGTAGGGGATCCTGAAAACATAAAATTCACAAATTTTGGGGATGATCGAGCCACGCCCACAGGAGTTACAAGTCAAAGTATGCATAAGTTAAAACTAATTGTATGGCTTTTATTGAATCAAAAATCATTTGGTAAACTTTAAAAGATATTGGGTATGTGTGTTCAATATAATATATCCAAGGATCAATAGTAAGATATTATGCAAGTAGTATAGTTTTATTTATTTGCAGTAGACGGCTTTGTTTAAGATTAAAGTGCATGAACTTTGAAATATTTGTTCCGTAATCATACTTCAACCACCAATTGTTTTTAATGGCGATTTTCCACACACATAGATCAACATATAGAACGAATTTGGGGCTAATTGGATTTGTAGCTTCAAGCTTTGGAATTTAGAGGAAAGAATTTTTTCCATACAAAATAAAGACATTATTTTGGGTTTGTTTAAAACTTTTATTAAACACTGTTTTACTGAAGAACTCGTTTTATATCAACCTTCTTCTAGTTCCAATTCTTCGATAGAAGCAGAGGCACATCCTCGTCGTCTAAATATGAGCCAATGGTTCTAATTGGATGGCTGATGGTTTTAAAAGATTTCCTAATTCTGGTGGAAGTGAATTTGGTTTGTTCTGATATTTTCTTTTAGAGATATATAAATTAGACAAAAGTGGATCCGAAGAATTCATATCTCTATTAAAGACATCAGTTATATTGCCTGAAACGAAATTTTTGGGAAAATGCACAATAACTAGCAAAAAGATAATCTGTTATATTAAGGGCACTTTAAGAAACATTGCTAACTTCGCATACTAGCTAATGTTTAAATTGATTGAACATCCACCGAACACAAGTACTTTAAGGTTAGGCTTTTACAAAATATTATACCACATTAAACACATAATAAAAACAATGAAAAACTCCCAATAAATATCTGTTTCTGACAACGAATTCTTTTGAAATGCCTTCAAAATTATTATCCATATTACAAACCCTATTTCCACTCTTAAAATCTCAATTCAAAATCGCAAATATTTTATAGGAATGAACGCAATAAAACATTTACAGCCCTATTCTGGCAGGGTTACAAAAGTCACCACGGTTACTATTTGACAGCAATGTAACAATTGTCACATATCGGTATTCTGACACATTTTTTTGGTGACAAAAGTAACAAAAATTGTTACCTGCCAAAGAGGAGGTAACAGCGCGTTACAGTTGTTTTATTTACCGGAAAGTTGATTCAAAATCATTTATAAAGTAAATAGTAAAACTGTATACGGGAAAAAATAATAATAGATTTTGTACCAAAACGACAAGAGGGATAATTAAATGAAGGAAGGACTTTTGTTACTTTGTCCTATGGAAATGGAGCAGAAAGAAGAAAGAACTTGAAAGATTGAAAAGCGCGAAAAGTATTACAAAACTTTTAACGTTAATATCTCCGGTCTTTCAAGGGATATTGAGTAATATACCTTTAAAAAAGACTAAGGTCTTGTGGCCGTCAGTGGTGCAATGGGTAGTGTGCGCGTCTCTTGTACTTCAGATCCTGGGTTCGATCTCTATTCTGACCACCTTAAAATTTCTTTCGACAGCGGTCACCTCACATAGTCACGGCGACACTATCGAGTATTTAGCCATGAAAATGCTTCTCAAAAATACCGTTCGGAACCGGTGTTTAAACTGTAGGTCCCAATCAGTGAGTATAAAACTAGAAAGCGCACAGCTCACTGATTGTGAGAAGCTCTCCCCAATTCCTTCATGGGATATAATGGGAAACCATTTATTTTGTCTTGCGTGTTATAGAATCCTGCCAAAAACTAAGTATAATAGGGTATTTTTTAAAAAAAAAAAAATTTAGCAGAAAAGTGGGTTAAAAAACGGTTTTTTATTAGCTCCCCTATGGGCTAATAAAAATAAATATGTTTATGCACTGATTTATAGAGCTTAGAAAGACCTTTGTAATGATTCCCATTTCAACCAGATCGGATTATAAATCCCGGAGATACGAACGATTATATACTCAGGCTTTAAATGCCTATATCTCAAGAAGTTGGACCGTCCGCGTGGGGAAAAACAACCTTTTGAACTCAGCGCAGAAGCTTTTGTCGGTGGTGAAATTTTGATGTAGATCAGAGAGTTGGCGCTAAAGTAAATTTCTTCTTCTATATGGCGCGGATGTGCAGGAGTATTCTCTCCGCTTAGCATCTCTGGATGTTCCTTGAGGAAGGCAATATAGCATTCCAGCTGTGCCTTTGCGGTGCGCTCAAATTCCCTAAATAGTATTGTATTAATTTTAATTCAATAAAACAAATATATTAAATACCTACTTTTCCTTTTTTTACCGCGTTCATTTTGTGCAGAAAACATATGTTTTTGTTTTTTTGTCACTGCTTTTGACAACCTGTTATTGTGAGGTGAATTATTTGTTACGAGGTGAATTTTTCGTTGTCACTGTGTAGCCAGAATACCAGATACAAACAATGGTGACAACTTTGTAACAATTTCGTGGTTACAATCTGATTGTTACCACATACACAGAATAGGGCTGTTAGGGTGGTATTCTATAAGTCGTGAATCAGTCACTTCGCGTTACTTTTGTCGTTTTGGTAGTTTATAAAACGTTACAGCTGTTCGGTGACTACCTGCGTTGAGTTACGTTATTTACAGCCCTATTCTGGCAGGGTTACAAAAGTCACCACGGTTACTATTTGACAGCAATGTGACAATTGTCACATATCGGTATTCTGACACATTCTTTTGGTGACAAAAGTAACAAAAATTGATACCTGCCAAAGATTAGGTAACAGCGCGTGACAGCTGTTTTATTTACCGGAAAGCTGTTACAAAATCATTTTATAAATTCTGCAAGTAAACAATAAAACTGTATATGGGGAAAAATAATAATATATTTTGTACCAAAACGACAAGAGGGCATAATTAAATGAAGGAAGGACTTTTGTTACTTTGTCCTATGGAAATGGAGCAGAATGAAGAAAGAACTTGATTTTGTGTTAGAAATATTGAAAAAGCGCGAAAAGTATTACAAAACTTTTAACGTAAATATCTCCGGTCTTTCAAGGGATGTTGGGTAATATAACTTTAAAAAAGGCTAAGGTCTTGTGTATTATCGAAACCTGGCAAAAAAAAATAAGTATAATAGGGTATACTTTGGAAAAAATATATAAATTTTTAGCAGAAAAGAAGGGTTTAAAAACGTTTTTTAATTAGCTCCCCTATGGGCTAATAAAAATAAATATGTTTATGCACTGATTTATAGAGCTTAGAAAGACCTTTGTAATGATTCCCATTTCAACCAGATCGGATTATAAATCCCGGAGATACGAATGATTATATACTCAAGCTTTAAATACCTATTTCTCAAGAAGTTGGACCGACCGCGGAGGGAAAAACAACTTTTTGAACTTAGCGCAGAAGCTTTTGTCGGTGGTGTAATTTTGATGTAGATCAGAGAGTTGGCGCTAAAGTAAATTTCTTCTTCTATTTGGGGCGGATGCGCAGTTGTATTCTTTCCGCTTAGCATCTCTGGATGTTCCTTGAGGAAGGCAATATAGCATTCCAGCTGTGCCTTTGCGGTGCGCTCAAATTCCCTAAATAATAATGTAATAATTTTAATTCAATAAAACATAAATATATTAAATACCTACTCTTCCTTTTTTTACCGCGTTCATTTTATGCAGAAAACCATATGTTTTTGTTTTTTTGTCACTGCTTTTGACAACCTGTTATTGTGAGGTGAATTATTTGTTACGAGGTGAATTTTTTGTTGTCACTTTGTAGCCAGAATACCAGATAAAAACAATGGTGACAACTTTGTAACAATTTTGTGGTTACAATTTGATTGTTACCACATACACAGAATAGGGCTGTTAATGGGTAGTTTATAAAATGCAGCGCAACGTTTTTGATCTATTCCGCTGCCAAATTAAACACGCCACAGTTCTTCACGTTAGTTGAAGAAATTACAAATTTAAAGAAAAATGTCGATCGAGGATCATTGCTTATAAGTACTTGTCAATTTTGGCTGAAATGCATTCGACGGATAGAGCTCAAACTTTTTTTTTAAATAATTCAAAATTATACTGTTTACGCATTGAAATTCTTATTTACAATAATAAAACTAGAAATGGAACGATCAAATAAATAATGCTTTACAAAACTATTAGAATGATATTTAAAAATTATAGACATCAGTTGATGTTGACAATAATAAACAAAGGAACCAATACATTACAATCAATACATACCGCCAAATGGCTCGTGTTTTTGAAAAGACAACTTATTTAATATAGATGGGGAAATTTATTGGACATTAAACCCCAAAATAACACACGTTGTTTACACATTTTATGTGAAAACTGTTGGTATTTGCAGTATTATAAATAATAGCAATCTTAAAATCTGTTGATCTACTGAAATAGAGCTAAAGTTTTTAATCTTTTTCATTCTGAGCATTTCACTCAAGATAACTTTTTCTGATCTATAATTGTTTATTTTAGTTGGGCAACTCTATAAACCGCATATGTCAGTGGCAGCTTTCGTAAACAAACGCAAGCGCGAAGTGATATATAAACTACCATTTTTTGTCTTTGGCGTTCGCGTTGACTTTTGCGTTTACGTTCACTTTCGGGACTTTTAGAATACTACCCTTAGAAAAATGTGGTCCTATTGAAAACAGTATTGCCAGCAACATTTAATATTATGGTGCATGTAAAGCCGTATTTAGAATGCAACCAAGAATTTTTCAATTCAAGCTCTCTCATTCTCACTCATGCTATTTCATATAATGACCTTTATTTTTTTTATTCAAGTGAAATTCTACTGCAGCAATCATTTTTTTGGAAACATTATTATTCCAATCACAATTAGATGGGATTTTACATCGAATTTCGTTTTAAAACTTAAAAATATCAATGCAAATTAAAATGATTTTATTCTAAAAACTCGAAAAAATATAAAGACATGAGAAGAAATGCATATGCATTTGTTTTTTGTTTTTGGGGTTTTCCGACAAAAATAGACGAATTACACAACTGCTAAAAATATATTCGATAAACGTCCTTCTGATTACTAACCGAATGTGCTTTAATCATGAGGACTAGATCGAAAAAGCTAAAAAAAATAATTTTTAAGCAATTGGTAAGGGTCTTTGTTTGCGAAAACGCGCAAAAAGTTGCAAACGCCGCATATACATATAACATGTTAGGGGATCCCTTAACAAGCAATCTTGTATCCACAGCTTCATGCACAAGCATGCACAAATACAACTTTTCCTCCGTGAAATATAAGCAATTTTTGAGTTTATAATATAAAACTGCTATACAACAAACTATAATATAACAAATATAAAGGATAAAGAAATTTTATTTTTTATAAAATGTTTTTTTTTTGCTAAAATCCCTGAATGTTATTTAACATATAACATTTAGCCCATTTACTTTTAAATTCGCATTAATCTAGAGCCGCAAATATAAACATGCTGTAAGCACGAATAAATAATGGAGAAATTGGTGAAAAATACGCTTGATTTCTATGACGCTCCATTGAAATACTATTTCAAGAAAAGCTTTTTGTTTATAATTTATGATTTCTGTATCGTCCAGAATGTCAGCTTTTTAAAAATGTATCCTTTTTTTAAAAAGTATTAACATTTTTTTGTTCAATTAATGCCAAAAAAATTGATTTTAGACCAGTGTGCAGCGGATAGAAATTGTACTTGGATATCGTTTTTAAAGTTGGGAAATTTTGTATTATGACTCTTTTGTAGATATGAGATATGTGAGAAATGGTGACATATGTAGTTTGGAATGGTGAGATATGCAGTTTACAAGGCAAGAACTTCAAAAGTACTTCTGTTCCTTATACAAACTTTTTGTAAGAAAATTTATTATTTATACCAAAATCATATAAGACCTACTTTTAATTGACTGTGATCTTCCCTCTTCATTATAGTGTTAACTTTTTAATCTTTGCATATAATAATTATTTATCAACTTTCCATTTCCAGTATTATCTGATCCTAAATCAGCCTGTTTAAACAATACCACCTCCAATTCACCCTATTCCCCTTTGAACAAATCTCAAGATGTCTTGACCCAACTACTGACCGGTCATACCAATGAGTATTGCAATGCGTGCGTCTGTGAAAATGGCACTTCCAGGTGCACCAACCTTTGGTGCGGCCTGCCGAATTGTTTCAAAACTGATGACACCACGAAGTCTTCAAATTTCTCAGGTGTATGCAAACAACATGAGGTATGTGTGCCGGCCTTAACGGAAAACTGCCTTAAGGGTCCGTGTCCTTTGAGGGGAGATTGTCGGGCTTTGGAGCCGTCACATCGTGTAGCACCGCCGCAACTGCCAGCCAATCCAGATTGTTGGCCTAATCAGGCAAATCTTAATGATAATTGTGCTCGTTTGACAATACTGTTGGATCGTCAAAGAATCGGTACTGGCTCTTCTGTGGAGGGTTTATGTTCGGTACTTAGATTTTTGCTAGCCTCCAGATTGGTGAAACTGCCCAAGGGTGACAATGAAGGAATGTTGATAATCATTTGTGATTTGAAGGCGGGAACAAATGACACTATTGAGGTGACAGTGGTAAGTAGAAATATAAAATTGTTATTAAATTTAACAGAAATGTAATGTAACTTTTTTGATTTTAAACAGTCTTCCACGCAGTCCAATGACTCTCAGTTACCCACTGCCATAGGTTTATTGGGCGAGCTATTGTCTTCACGACAAATCAATGCATTGCAACCGAAAAATGACTTAAAGAATATGAAGCTGGCCGCTTTGATTTCCATACTAGAGGTCAAAGTTGAAACTGCCTTAGTAGCTGAAGGCAACAACAATAGCCTACTGATTGGTGTATTATGTGGCATCTTTATTGTGCTTGTGGGTTTGGCTGTCTTCCTAAGTATTTTCTGGCGTCAACGTTTAGTGATGACTTCTTCGTCTGGCATGAATTTGGCACCCTCGTTGGATGCCCTACGACACGATGAAGAAAAATCAAATAATTTACAAAACGAGGAAAATCTACGACGTTATACAAATCCCATCAAGGGAAGTTCTTCCTCCTTGGGACGCGTCAATGGCATGGAATTAAGTTTAAATCCCGCTCCAGAGCTGGCCACCGTCAGTTCGCTGGCTAATACATCTTCATCCAGCTCGGGCGTACATCGTTCACAGCCGCTATATCCCGAGTCAAATTTTGATTGTGATCTTGAAACGACTACGAAATCGAAGGAATTCCATACAAAACGCAGTTCACAAATACTGCTCCATAAAACACAAAATTCCGATATGAAAAAGAATACAGTAGGTTCTATAGATAGTCCACGTAAAGATTTTGGCAAACGTTCTATAAATTGTAAATCAATGCCTTTGCCTCAGGCGACGGCAGCATCATCGCTAGCCGTTTCCCCAGGGGTTACCTCAACAACAGTGGCAGCCGCGTTGCCTGAATGTAATGATTCGGAAATTTTAACCGTCTTAGTGTAGTAGAGTGTGTTGTATTTTGTTAATACTAGAGAGAGAACTCGTTTATAAACTAAACTAAAATCAATTTGAAAATTTAATTAGGGAATTGGGGGATACGCGGTTAGAAATATGAAACCTAAGTTAAAGATTTTGAAAATCTATATATCGTATTTTACTGATCCAATGACAAAATTTGCTAACACAACTTTTAAATTGTGTTTGCCTTAAGCCCATCACGCCTATTCCCAAGTGAACCCTTAATTGTTCAAAACAAAAACAATATTTAAACACAATTGCATTGATCTCAATTTTTATAAGAAACAGCCAATTTCTTTTCAAGAGACTAAACAAATGGACAACAACATTTTTTTTATAGAAAATACAAGAAACTGAAACAACAACAAATAAGCGCTTAAAATATATAACAAAAAAACAAGCTCCTCGCTAACAATTGCATTTATCAAAAAAAACACAATTTGTTTATTAAAAAAAAAGAAGCCATGTACACAGTTTCATAGAAGAAAAACTTAAACACAAATAGAGAAAAGAATTAACTTCTGAATTAGTTTTATTTACGACTTAAAATATCTTCCATTAAAATTAACTATATATATTTAAATTAAAAGAAACTAAGACAACAAATTAATAACTAGTTATGTTGCAAATAGAATAATAGAATACAAAAGATATAATTTTTTAATATAAAATTTAAAAAATGTCAATCACATTTTTAAAATGTATTTGAAGTAAAAGTATTATTAATTGAAATTTAAAAATCACATTTAATACTAAAAATGTATCAATTGTAACTCAAATCGAAGTACATCAATTGGATTTTTAAAGACATCAAATGAAATTCAAAAAAGTTCAAATGAAATTGAAAATAAGCTCAAAAGATATTAAGTTAAATTCAAAAATCAGTAATTGAAATTCCAAATAGAGCAGTTGAAATTCAAAAGATATTTAAAATCAATAGCAATCAATTGAATTGTTAGTGGCATTAAATGAAATGCAAAAGGCATCAATTGATATTCCAAACACATGATTTATCCATCAATTAAAATGCAAAATGTGGCCTTCGGTGGTGCAATGGTTAGTGTGCGCGCCTCTTGTACTTGAGATCCTGGGTTCGATCCCTGCTCTGACCACCTTAAGATTTGTTTCGACGGCGGTCACCTCGCATAGTGACGGCGACACTATCGAATATTTAGCCATGAAAAAACTTTTGAAAATACCGTTCGGAACCGGTGTAAAACTGTAGGTTCCAATCAGTGAGTATAAAACTACAAAGCGCACAGCTCACTTGGTTGTGAAAAGCTCTCCCCGATTCCTCCATGGGATGTAAAGGGAAACCATTTTTTTTTTAATGCAAAATACCTGCTGTATAATATTGGTAAATTTTTTGAATTTGAATTCGAAAGTTTTTAATTGCATTTCAGTTGATAACTAACTAAGTTGTGGCACATTTGGTTAAACTATTTTGTATGATAAACATTCTCTCAACCCTCTCACAACTTTTTATGAATAAGGCCGATAAATTTCAATCAATGAGTTACATTTTAATTTACATTTTTTATATCAAATAGAATTTTTAAATTTCAAATAATGCATTCTAAATTGTAATTGATATTTTTTAATTTAAATTGATATTTCTTAAATGTGAATTAAAAATGGTATAGTTACAGCTATTGTGCGTGCTGAGTGCCACCGATTTTTTCTAATTCAACCTTCAAACTATGTATGTACATATTAGATCTAATGGTCTATATTTTTTCCCCCGATAGAAGTTTGATTACTTTGCCACAAACCAATGCGATTTCCTTGCGAATATCGTGTATTTAGCTGTTGTTACAATAACAAAATACATTGAGATTTGGGTGCGACACGATTTCCGTACGGTAGCCACATTGGTTTGGGTCGTGCTTATGTCATGTTCAGGTATATCGAGATTTCGCGGCTTTAGGGATTTCCATAAACATCTGATTTTTTTTACGACAAAACATATGTCCGGTGGCTTGAAATCTCGAAAATGTCAAACTCTCGGTATACCGGAACGCCGCTTTATCTAATACTGCATTCGCACTGCAGCAAGTTTCTCTCATTTGCAGATTTCGAGTAAATTAACAGCTGATTATTGTATTGAGAAACAAATGTTTGGTTAAACAAACTCTTCAAATACGAAATTTTGATGACAGTGTGTTTAGTCTTTTTAGGGCTTAAGAATCAACCTGGTAGAAAGATGCTGTCAAAAAAAGTTTACGGAAAACCTAACAAAAAATTTCATTAAGCGGCATTCAGGCATCCAGCGATTTCGAAGTTTTCATGACTTCAGCAGCTGAAAAATTATGTATGGTAATAAAATCCCGAAAACTTCGACATCGCGGTATACTTGAACATAGCTTTAATGATTTGTAATCGGATCTGTAGGTTATACTACGAATATATTGAAGCCGACATTACACATTTGTAGATTTAGGGTAGTATTCTAAAAGTTCCGAAAGTGGACGTAAACGCAGAAGCCAACGCGAACGCCAAAGTCAAAAAATGGTAGTTTATATATCACTTCGCGCTTGCGTTTGTTTACGAAAGCTGTCACTGACATATGCGATTTAGAGAGTTGCCAAACTAAAATAAACAATTATAGATCAGAAAAAGTTATCTTGAGTGAAATGCTCAGAATGAAAAACCTATATTTCAGTAGATCAACAGATTTTAAGATTGCTATTATTTATAATACTGCAAATACCAACAATATTCACATAAAATGTGTAAAAAAAATATGTTATTTTGGGGTTCAATGTCCAATAAATTTCCCCATCTATATTAAATTAGTTATCTTTTCAAAAACACGTGCCATTTGGCGGTATGTATTGATTGTAATGTATGGGTTCTTTTGTTTATTATTGTCAACATAAACTGATGTCTATAATTTTTAAATATAATTCTAATAGTTTTGTAACGCATTATTTATTTGAAGGTTCCATTTCTAATTTTATTATTGTAAATAAGAATTTCAGTGCGTAAACAGTATAATTTTGAATTATTTAAAAAAAAAAGTTTGAACTCTATCCGTCGAATGCATTTCAGCCAAAATTGACAACTACCTATAAGCACTGAAATGCAAAATACTTCCATCTGCCTATCCTCGATCGACATTTTTCTTTAAATTGTGTAATTTCTTCAACTAACGCGAAGAACTGTGGCGTGTTCAATTTGACACCTGAATTGATCAAAAACGTTTGCCCTGCGTTTTATAACGTAACGTAATAACATAACTCAACGCAAGTAGTCACCGAACAGCTGTAACGTTTTATAAACTACCAAAACGACAAAAGTAACGCGAAGTGACTGATTCACGACTTATAGAATACCACCCTTAGAGTTCAAGAACAACTAAAAACAGATGTTTAAAAGAAAAATATTTTAAAACAGGGGATATCGCTTGCAACGTAATAAAGGACTCAGATACCAAGTAAAAGATCAAAACTAATTTATAAATTACGAAAAACAAAATTCGTCGAAATATTTTCCATCTTTCGTTTCCACGGGAGTTTGTATTTTTACAAAAAAACTTTAAACAGAGTTTTTATAAAAAAAAATAAAATAATGCTTAGTTTATGCAGCCACCAGAATTTAGATTTAGAAACGTAGATTTCAACACAACAGCTGAGTTTTAATAGAAAATATCAGCTGTTATAGGGAAAATGAAAACTTCGATATCTAGACTACGTGCCAGTTGAGACAAGTCATAAGCCCCGTATTCAGTTCTTGCGATTTTTTTTTTCATTTATCTCTAAACGGAAAACTTTGTTGCGGAGATTTACCACCTATCTTTGATTTACCTTGCAAATATTTCATTTATAATTCCTCCGCGCACTCCATTTTATTTTTAAGACATGTGGTGTTACGTTGTTTAGTTGTTAACATTATCGAAATGTCAAGATTCCGGTTCAAAACATTTATCAAACAATTGTTTTCGTACGAAATAACTTTGGCGAAATAAACCTGTAATTGATTTTGCATACGAAATTTTCGCCAAGAGGTGAGTGGCAAGCGAATAGAAAGTTAGCGAAATTTTCGCTTCATGAAATTTTCGTTATTTTTTAAAAACCTACTTCTTATAGTCCCGTATTCAGTTCTTGCTTCAGTTCTTTTCGTAAGAATTTTTTTTATTTATCTCTAAACGGAAAATTTTATTCCAGAGAGTTACCACCTATCTTTGGTTTACCTTGCAAATATTTTATTTACAATTCCTCCACGCACTCCATTTTATTTTAGACGCATGTGGTGTTCTTTTTCGTTTTTAAAATTATCGAAATGTCAAGATTCCGGTCCCAAATATTTATCAAATAATCGGGTATGTGATGGAAATCTATCGATTTAAATCGAATACGATTTGACATAATAATGATGATCTTTTGTGCAAATATTGGATATCAACAAATGTATTCCTCTTTTTCTGTCATTAAATGATGTTAAATAAAAATATTTGCTCCCCGATATAAAGAATTATTCCAATAAAATTCGTATAAATGTCAAATCGTATTCGATTTTGGCTCAATCGATTTTCATCACATGCCGGAATATTTTCGTAACTTTGGTGTAAACAAACCTGTAATTGATTGTTCTTACGATATTTTCGCCAAGAGCTGAGTGGCAGGCGAAAGAAAAGTTAGCGAAATTTTCGGTTAATGAAATTTTCGATATTTTTTATACAAAATGTCATAAAAACTGAATACCAGGCTATTAAACAAATTATTGAACAATTTTAGAACACATTCTCATTGAAATCGAAATTTAGTATTTTGGAGAATCATTTACATACAACATACTCGTACAACTTGACTATCACATTATTGGGATTACCGATGTTTATTGTTAATCCTCTAATCTCCGTCTGTGTAGACGCTGCATTACTCATGTGCTTGCAATCTTTATATAAATTTCTGCTGCAGTGTAAACATAGCATTAGTGAATATTTTAACCTTTGCCGATCAAAATGTATGAAAAATAGTGGCACTTAGATAAATAGTGGTACAACACGATAAATCTTGAGTTATAAATAAAACAAATTTAAGTAGTATTAATAGATAGTAATGAGAAAAAAAATTGTTCTACAAAACTTATTAAAAAATCCTACACAGTGTGATATTAAAAGTAATTTAATAAAAAAAAAATATATAAATATAAATAAAAACGCACATTCCCAAGTGTTGTGAAAATTATACATACAGAAATATATTTGTATGTTTTGTATAACTTTAATAAAACTGTAAATATTTAATAATTATTATTTTTTTTTACATAAATGCAAATCTTAGAGACTTTTAACGAATATACATGTATAATTATGTGTATAAATTGTAACAAAAAACACAAAAAACTAAATCCCAGTTTACAAACATTTTGTTTATAAAATAAATATACATTTTCATATTTGTAAGTAAGATGCCTGCTTATGCATTAAATTATAATATGTATAAAAGTATTTTTAATACATTTTCGAAAGAAACCACTTTAAGTGTTTTCTTTTGAAAGAAATATAATTAATTTAGTTAAGAAGTAAATAGTTTATTTTTTAATAAGTATTTGCTGTTTGTTTCAAGGCGATAGATAGCTAGCTATGTATTTAAATTTAATTTTATTATTTTTTAGTATTAGGTACATATACGATTTTAATAATGTGCTAATAATTAAGCTGCAATTTTTATTTTAAATTTAAGTTTTTTTTATATAAAGATATACAATATATCTAGGTAAGACGTTTTATTATATGAGGAATTTATCTTTTTTTAAATAGCCAACTATTTATTTTTTTGAGTTAATAAAAGTTCTGTGTTTTTGATACAAGATGTAAAATATCCGCCTTATTCATAAAAAGTTAGGAGAGTTTTTGGAGGCGATTTATCATCCAAAAACTGTCTATCAAACCTCTCACAACTTGTGATGAATAAGGCGCTATGTGTATTAATATTTCTTAACTGAAATAAACTTTGTTTATAGAGTGATGAGTATAAAATCGAAACAATAAAATTAATATTCGATTGCTCAAAAATGTAACCAAATTCCATATGAAAATTTTCTAACTTTAATAAAAAAAAATTAATTGTTATATTTATTCCATGTTTCTTACATTCAAGTTTAACGTTTTTCAAAAATGTATTGTCAAATTTAAATAATACTCTTTTAACTTGCTTTTACTTCACAAACAGTGTGAGAATACGTAAAAAATGAATGTCAGTCAGTTATATTTTCAATAGTTAAAACACTCTTTATGAATACGGTACTTATTAAACCTTCAATAACACCTAAAACGTTCAATAACTAAAGAATTGTTTAAAACAATTTTAGTGTCTATTTTAATGTTTATTCCACAACACCCTAACTCAGTGGTGAATAACTGGAGTTGTCGGAAGGAGTGAAGTAGTGTAGTTCTGGATCTAAAACTCAGCTGGAAACTTAATATTGAACAGAGAGTTCAAATGGTGCTTGTAAGAAAAAATATTGCTGAACATGTGGTGTAAGCGTAAGGATGGTCTTATTGATGTACATCGGTGGTTAGACCTATTCTAACCTATGTAGTATCGGTATGGTGGTCGGCTATAGAGATATATAGAAAACTGTCAACAGTACAGAGAACATCATGCGTTGGCATGACAGGGGCATTACGAACTTGCCCCTATGATTGAATAATTTGCTAAGAGTGTAGCGGCGAAAAGTGATTTGCGGCTTATAGCCAATTCGCAGTGACAACAATTTTCTTGATTTTGCCACTTTCGTTGGTTTTAATCAGAAATCAATAAAATTTGCTCGATTTCCCATACAATTTAACAACCGAAAAGTCGGGTATTTTTTCTTGGTTGTATGAGAACCAAGGCTGATCTAGTAGAGGTTAACGTAGTAGGATTTCTTGTAATAGTGGGCACCAACAATAGGTTTTTTGTTTTTGTTCTATGACTCTAACACCCCTATTCTGTGTATGTGGTAACAATCAAATTGTAACCACAAAATTGTTACAAAGTAGTCACCATTGTTTGTATCTGGTATTCTGGCAACAAGGTGACAACAAAAAATTCACCTCGTAACAAATAATTCACCTCACAATAACAGGTTGTCAAAAGCAGGGACAACAAAACAAAAACATATGGTTTTCTGCACAAAATGAACGCGGCAAAAAAGGAAAAGTAAGTATTTAATATATTTATGTTTTATTGAATTAAAATTAATACATTATTATTTAGGGAATTTGAGCTCACCGCAAAAGCACAGCTGGAATGCTATATTGTCTTCCTCAAGGAACATCCAGAGATGCTCAGCGGAAAGAAAACACCTGCGCATCCGACGCAATAGAAGAAGAAATTTACTTCAGCGCCAACTCTCTGATCTACATACATCAAAATTTCACCACCGACAAAAGCTTCTGCGCTGGGTTCAAAAAAAGTCTTCTTAAGATATAAGCCTTTAAAGCTTGAGTATGTTATCTTAGAAACTCCGGTATTTATAATCCGATCTGGTTGAAATGGGTATCATTAAAAATGTGTCTATAAATCAGTGCATAAATATATTTATTTGTATTAACCTATTGGGGAGCTAATTAAAAACAACTTTTTTTAACCTCACTTTTCTACTAAAAATTTATTTTTTTTTTCAAAAAAATGCCCTATTATTCTTATTTTTTGGCAGATTCAAACAAAAACAAGTTGTTTCTTCTTTCTGCTCCATTTCCTTCTTAAACTTCTTACGTCTTTCTTGTTTCTCAAATTCAAGTGTATTTTGTTTTTCTACTTTTTTTGTTTACTTTTATTCTTGGTATATATTTGTGCTGAATTAGATTGTGGAAAAGTACCAGATAAAACAAAAAGTTTATTGTTGTATTTGTTATGGTACTAAAACCACCTCTTTCATGCCTGGACTTTCAATTAAATCCCGAAAAAACAAAAACACCAACGATTTTCGTTGGGATTTATTATCAAAATCTGAGATTAAATTGACATTTCAGGTGGCAACTCCGAGTTTAGACCACCTCCGCACCGAGACAAAATTATCGAAGACGGCGGTACAACAAAAAAATTAAATTGGCGGCTATTGGTTTTACCAGTTTTTACAAATATGCGATGTTTTTGAAATAACTGAATCTTTAAAATTGGATCAGTCAGTCAAATTAGGCCGATCGATCAAATCGACACACATTTTAAGGGCACTGTCACACGTTCAATATATATTGACCGCGATCCAGTATGGGGTTATATATTGAACGTGAAACATGCAGTATTGATGGATCGCGATCCATATTGCAGAATACCCTAATTTTGTGAAATCCAGATCGCGGATCACGCGATAAATATAACGAGTAGCATAATTGTGCCATAAAATAAACACACAAAACAGTAAAAGAAACAAAAAAGTAAAACAAACAAAAAATTAAACATTAATAATGAAGAAGCAGGCAAACTAGCTAAACAGGCTTTTGGCGTAGAATACGTCTTACCTTACGGTATAGGGAGTCATGTCAGATTGTTATTGTTGTAATCTTTATTTCAGTGATTATGAGGAAACGGCGAGATAACTTTTTTTAAAATTTTTTTTGTAGGTAAATGAAGATGTTATCTTTCGTTTGATACACATTTCATATTGGTTGATATCTTCCTAATATTTAAATTTCTCAAATGAAAATTATTTAAACACATACACTCAAACATATGTGTGGTGTTTGGTTGAGTGTTTGAGTTTGTAGCGTGAACACAAACTATGCTGCTGTTTCAGTGTGGACACAAATCTTCGGCAGTTGTTTTGATTGATGAAATATTGAAATTTCGAATATTTACTTATATATTTAAGTGAAACAAAATGTTAAATGTGAATTTGAATTTAACATGGATATATAATTATAAAAAAAACAGCAGACAGTTGTCAGTTTGAAAGTAACTTTCAAATAATCAAATTGATTTGCGTCTGTTATTTATCATTTATCCTTACTCTTTTAATTTAAAAACATATTTATCCTATTTTTCCTACCATAAGCTTATGTATATTATCAAAAGTAACTATCAAATAAATAAATTCATTTGCTTATGTTATTTATCATTTATTGTTATATATGTTTTCTGTCTTATCGGATGGCGTATTCTACGTTAAACTTAATGGCCGTGTCTCTGACACAGCCTGCAGGGACAGTCCGTGGCCGAAGGCCTCGGACAACTGTCTGCTGTTTTTTTTGAGTTTCTTACGACATTTTTTAACAAACGACCAGCACAGCACAAAAATAATGCAGCTGCACGATGTGTACTACACAAAAATAATGTGATAAATATTGAACATGTAGCATTCGCGCGCGATTCATCAATACATTAAAATGGATCGCGATCCAAATATCACAATATATATTGAACGTGTACCAGTGGCCTAAGAAAATAAAAGCCAATTATATCGTCGGCGGGGTAAGCTTCAAAAAATTTTGGTGGCGGCGACGCGTCGCTAAACTTTCAGTCGGCTTCAGCATGTAAAACATTTGCTTTTTTGTGTATGTTTTTACTATGGTTGCATTTTTTTAGTGTTTAACAGAGTTGCATCAAAACGTTAACGATTAAAATTTAAACAACTTAGAAGGGTATACAATAAAAATAATAGGTTTTTATTGTAAATGTTTATACTCTTCTCCTTATCTTTGACCTCGCAATAACGATATCCAACTGTGTTTTTCTGATTCTTGTCATACTGGTAACTTTATGCCTGCTTAGAACTGAAATGGAAGCGGTGACTTCAAGTGCTGCTTAGCTCTCCATACAAAATAAGTGATAATCTAAGCAAGCGGTGTAACCAAAACTCCCCTAATGACTAGAGTATTCAAAAATCCGCCTCTACAGTTTTCTTTTGAAAATTTCCCACATACATATTTGCATTTTGCAAAAGAAATATATTTAGTTTACAAGGCTTTGTGTTAAGTTCAAATGTTTTAATATAATAAAAAAAAAAAAACCAATGGAACCGACAAGAAAAATTCGGTTCCATTGGTTGTTCGAAATTGTAAATTTTCATAAAACCGGCGGTCGGCGAATACCCAAAAAACCGATGGACCGGTTTTCGGATTTTGAATACTCTACTAATAACATATTTTCTTAGTGATGGACTTCAAATTATCGAATATTAAGCGTGTTTTCGTTACAAGCTAGCGATTATCGCTTCCTTGCTAGTAACCAAAACGCCAAAATATCGATAATTTATTATAATATATATAATCGTCTTGCTCTAATGCATGGTTTATAGTCATTTTTGAATATATGTATATTCTTCTCCTTGTCATTGGCTCACAATGGCGATTTCCAACACTGTTTTTCTGATATTTTCATACTGGCAACTTTCTGCCTCTTTCAACCGGAAATACATATAATCGTCTTGCTCTAACGCATGGTTTGGAGTTATTCTGGGAAATTTTTATATTCTTCTGCTTAACGATAACGATATCCAACACAGTTTTTTTGATATTTTCCATGCCTGCTTAGAACTGAAATGGAAGCGGTAACTGCAACTGCCGCTTAATATCGCTTAACGCTCCATATAATATAAGTGATAATCTAAGCAAGTGGTGTAACCAAAACACACCTAATGTTGGGTGATACAAAGTGAGATACGAACGTTTTCCAAAGATGTTGAGTTCCCACAGTGCCAAATTTGTATGGGGAAATGTAAACATCTTTGCCAAATTGACTGAAAATGAAAGATGTGTCCTAGTGTGATAAGTCTATAAGCTGGCCCCAATAAACTGTGGTCTAAATGCATCGTTATCAAAATTCACAAATTCCACTGATATGGCACCAATTTAGAGATGTGTAATTGGCAACGCGTAACAAAACAAAAAGGCCGCGAGAAAGTCCAAATCTCATCATTGTTTAAATGGTACTTATTTTAGTACATTCGCTATCTCACTCAAACATATGGGTTTTACACCTCTATATTGTGTATTAGATTAAAACGGGTATAGTTCTATAGAAACTTTATGGTTAATGTCATGGTAAAATAAGTAAGGTAAACGCACTAGGAATTGTTACAACAAACACAGGCATTTTGTTTTTGTTCGGTGTCCATAATCTGTCAAATTTTCTTCACGTGTGTATCTACTGTAAAAGTAAACAAAACGGTACAAAAACAAAATACAAATACACAAAATACGGTACAAAAATAAATTTGACATAAGAGAGACACCTAAGCAAGAAATCAGCTGTTCCATGGTAGAAATATAATGGTAGATGCAGTACGACAACAAATACAACAAGCCAAAAACAACAGGCATTTTGTTTTTGCTCAGTGTCTGTGTTGTGTCAAGTCAGCTGATAGAAAAATGATGAAAATGTAAACAAATTTGCAAAAAGTGCCATTTAGAAAATGATTGAGTGGTATTTGATATATTGAAAGTGTTTAAGTGTGAAAATTAAAACGTATCTATGTAATTTTTGCAGAGAAATATTTCAAAAACAGCAGTTGCTGGCGAACGGGGGTTGCAGACAAACAAATGTAAACAAATTTTGACATAAGAGAAAAACTTACTCACACTCAGTCCAGAAAAAAGTTCAAATCAGCTGGGCTAGTGCTTCTACCATTTCTTTGTACCATGAGCTGTTCTAACGAGTTTACCTTACTTATTTTACCATGGTAAATGTGGTTTTTCCACCACTCGCTGTCAAAGAAGAAAACTCAAAAAACATATTTACGTACTTACGTTTGGCCAACAATTGTGACTGCTGCTGATAAGCGAAACAAAAAAGATGAGCAATATTTAAACTACTAAACATATAAGATTTCTGCACATTTATTCGCCTGCACAAACAAACAACCAAAGAAAACATAACATTATATTGTGACAAAAGCCATCGCTGCACTCAAAATGTTACAATTAATTAAGAAATCTCTGATGAGCCTCTACATGCAATACGAGTTGGTGACCTGCATTTACATGTTTGAGCCGTGGGAAAAGAAGCTGATAAGTGAGTCCAGCCCTAGAACACAGCGAGTGCGATTAATAATTTAGAATAATAATATTACTTCCCCTTACAGATGGTTTCGTTGCAATTATCATGGCATTGGTGTTATTCTCGAGCTTTATGTATTTGCCGTCTTATGTTGAGACATTTCTACAATTTCTAACTCCACTACCGTTGCAAGCTAACACGGGCTCCCCTGCAGCTTCTTCCTCCTATGCTACGCCCGTTCTCCAAGCCGAGAAGATAAGTATAAGTTAATTTTCCTCATGTAGATAGTGAATGAGTTCTATGGAAACAAAATACAAAATTCATTTTTAAAATAGTAGTTTTGTTACAAGATAGATTGGTGGTGAAACAGCTTTGGGGAAAATACTACTACTTTTTTGTTGAAAGTGTAAAACCATTTATGTATCAAAGGAAATTGTAATTTTATATTCCTAATTTTCTCATCATATTGTCTCAAGTGGCTAAGGAGGAAGTTGAACTTGTTCCAGCTACTGCTGTTTATTGAGTTTATTATGTTTTAATCTAATAAAGAAATAGCTTAAGTATAAAAGAAAATTCATTAAGAAATTATTTATAATATGTATAAAAACAGATCTTACGGTTATTGTGGTATATTACTGGGATTTTCCTTTTCGAAATCTGTTATAGGCTTAAGTTTCCTACACACTAATTAGCAATATACAAATGCAGCAAAATTGGAATTGATAGTCATTTTAGAATCATTAATTTTTCATTTATAATTGTGCATACATAACAAGATTCTATTTGGTTTTTTTTTTTTTATCAATAATAATATATACAATCACATTTGGTAAGAGGGCGACAACAAAATTTTCCATGGGAAAATAACCTACCTAAAACCTAATCAACGCTGTCGCTATCGGGCAGATTTTGATCGAAATGTTGAATTCTGGGATAATGGCAATCGTTATCAATTCAAAAATATTCGAAATACCACTCGATAGCTCTACAGTTGTCAGGAAGCCATGTGCATAGAAATTGAAAACTGAAAAAAACTCACGCAAAATTTGAATTGGTTAACATTTGTTAAATAAACCACTTTATAGTTTTACTGGATAATTTTAGAGCTTAATATGAATTCAAAACAATCTTTAGGCGAGCATAAACTTCACAATTTCATTTCATTTTTATTTGTAATATAAAAAGCCTTACAGGCCAATTAAGCTATGTATATTACATATGACATACACAAATTTCAATAAATTCTTATAAATTAGGATTTCCAACTTAAAAATTATAAGCAGCATAAAATATTGTTTGCAAATAAAGGAAACAATATCAAAAAATAATGTATGTAACAATGTAACGGCTCCCCAGCCAAAATAAAAACAAAAAGGATAAGATTGTAAATACAGAACCCATGGTGACAATTATGGCAACAACATCGAAAATAAGTATACTATGTATGTATGCTACATACTTAGGTATACAAATGCAAAATATAGATGCATTCCAATTTATGACGGAGGCTGGACATACGCCAAATATTTACGTTTGAAAGAAACATTGGAGTATGAAAAATTTCGCAGGCCAATAGGAAGCTGATTCCAAATTCTTGCTGCACGAACAACAAATGATCGCTCAAATATAGAGAATGACATACGAGGCAGAAGTAGTTGAGGATTTCGAGTGGATATCGCGAATTGAAACATACCACGAAGTAATCTTTGTACGCCACTGGAAATTATTTTATAAAAAGTTAGCAGAATACGCATTTTAATGAATATTTTAAACGGCACACCCAAAATATCAATTATATATTCAGATATATGCTCACGACGATTTAACCCATAAACAAATCGGACTATCATTTTAAGTAACTTTTCCATCCTACTAAAACATTCTGATGTCGTACCAGACACTACTTCAATTCCGTAACCAATACACGACATCAATAATGCGAAAGCTAGTCTTCTCTTTACATGTTGAGGCAGATACATATTACTACAATACAACTTTCGAAGAGTAAACATAATTTTAGGAAATAAAGAGTCGATATGGCTACTAAAATCAAGTTTCTTATCGAGAATAATACCAAGACATTTCATCTTATCAACAAACTCTATTCTGACATCACTTAAGTAAATTTCGCAGCCTTTGTCATCATGTCGTAAGGGACCAAAACATATAGCCCTAGTTTTGGAGGCATTAACGCTTAAGTTATTACAACGTAGCAACTGACTCACATCTCCCAATGTAGAATTAATATTGTCCTCCAATGTATTTATAGAACCAGCTTTGAAAACAAGGTGAATATCATCCGCATATAAAATAGGGAAGTAATTGACACTACAGACACTGTTAACTACATCATTAACATACAATATGAATAGTAGCGGACATAATACGGAGCCTTGCGGGACTCCACTAAAGATTGTACGTATATCAGAAACATTTCCATTTAATGAAACAAATTGAGAGCGATCAGACAAGTAAGAATAAATCAACCTACATGCCTGTATTAGAAAACATCAACAAATTTTTCAATTTGTTAATCAGTATCACATGGTCTACTCTATCAAGGGCTTTAGATAAGTCCAACCCTACCAGCACGCCACATTCGCCAGTGTCAATCGCATTCCCAATAGTATCAGTCAAGTGCAAGAGGTGTAAAGTAGTGTTGTGCCCCTGCCTAAACCCATATTGATAATTATTCATCATACCTTGTCCTTCAACAAAATCAAGAATCTCATAAAATTAAACACTTGAATTCACATTTTAAAATAGTTTTCTAAATATTCTTGAATTTTTTCTTAACACGTTACCCTCACATTGTTCGCTTCTTTCGTAAATAATCAAAAAGGTATTACTAGGGCGTCGTAAAAAAAAATTTCGTTTTCGATTTTCATGGTTGCTGAAGCTTAATTGGAAAGCTTTTAGGGTAAAGTATTTTTGAGATTTTTTGCAGATTTTTCAGAAGAGATTTACAGGTCGCACAAGTCAAATGTCCCCAAAAAATGTAGTTGACTTTCTTTCTTTCGTAAATAATCAAAAAGGTATTACTAGGGTGTCCCAAAAAAAAAATTTCGTTTTCGATTTTCATGGTTGCTGAAGCTTAATTGGAAAGCTTTTAGGGAAAAGTATTTTTGAGATTTTACGGAAGAGTTTTACAGGTCGCACAAGTCAAATGTCCCCAAAAAATGTAGTTGACTTTCTTTCTTTCGCAAATAATCAAAAAGGTATTACTAGGGTGTCCCAAAAAAAAAATTCTTTTTCGATTTTCATGGTTGCTGAAGCTTAATTGGAAAGCTTTTAGGGTAAAGTATTTTTGAGATTTTTTGCAGATTTTTCGGAAGAGTTTTACAGGTCGCACAAGTCATATGCCCCCAAAAAATATAGTTGACTTTCTTTCTTTCGTAAATAATCAAAAAGGTATTACTAGGGTGTCCCAAAAAAAATTTCTCTTTCGATTTTCATGGTTGCTGAAGCTTAATTGGAAAGCTTTTAGGGTAAAGTATTTTTGAGATTTTTTGCAGATTTTTCAGAAGAGATTTACAGGTCGCACAAGTCAAATGTCCCCAAAAAATGTAGTTGACTTTCTTTCTTTCGTAAATAATCAAAAAGGTATTACTAGGTTGTCCCATAAAAAAAATTTCTTTTTCGATTTTCATGGTTGCTGAAGCTTAATTGGAAAGCTTTTAGGGTAAAGTATTTTTGAGATTTTTTGCATATTTTTGGGAAGAGTTTTACACGTCGCACAAGTCAAATGCCCCCAAAAAATGTAGTTACTTCCTAGGCTGCATTTTCACGGAGTTCATAGAGTTTAGGCCTGTTTTATTTTTTTGTATAAAACTTACAAAAACCAGTGTTCTCTAGTTTTGTGTGAAACATTCACATTTACAAACTCTTCGCGACTTAGAAATTTGGTATTACCTCAAATGATATTTCACATGTATAAATAATTTCATGTGAGGATTTCTCGGTATTATAATGCACTACATTTTAGTTTTAAAAACTTTCACTTGTCTATTTTAAATTTCCGAAAACATTTATTTATTTTTATATGTATTTCAACATATTTCATTTCATTTTATTTATTGTAATATAGAAGCCAACTTTGGCCAAATTAAAATATCACATAGTTCATTCGTTACAAATCAAATTAAAAGGTAATAATAGTATGTTAATAATTTACTTAATAAAAAAAAGTATAATGTAGTGGAATGGAATGGCCTCCCAGCCAAAGGTTTAAGAGCAAAAATATAAACTTCAAAAGTAGTGTAGGTCCTTATTCGCAAAAACGTTCTAAGATTATTCAATAAAATCCGCTAAAATAGAATTTATATTAAAATTTAATGCCCAAAAAGTTATAGATCACAGCAATAATTACAAGAGTATTTCCCATTCTTCGAAAATAGATATTATGGACTAATAAGAATTAAGAATTATCACCTTAAATATTTTCAATAATCAATTTTCTGCCAAGTACAAAAACAACTTTATCTTAAATACATTAAAACTATCTACGAATATTCTTAAATTGCATGGTAAATTATTCCAAATTCTAGCTACTCTAATCATAAACGACTTCTCAAAAACAGATTTATATACATTAGGGTGGGTAAAATCCCATACAAACAAAAAATCACTTTTAGGCCACCACCTAAAAATGAAGTTCAGAGTGTTTAATGATGACTATTTGCAAAATATTGCGATTTGGGTTCAGCAAATTGTGAGCTATTTTGCTTTAAAAACACCTCTAATTATCAGGTTTTTTGGGTGTAACTTTTAAGATGTTGCAGATATTTGGAAAATTTATTATGGGTACGTAGACCTTTAGGTGTTCTTGCATTGCACATATTGTTTTTATTTGTATTTTTGAAGTTGATTGAGTTGTAGAAGTTTAAATACCGTTTTTATTGGATTTTCGTGGAGTCCTAAGAAAAAAATCAAAATAACTCCATCATTTTTACTCGTATATTAATACTGAAGATGTCATTGAAAAGGTTATAAAACTCGGCTTCGTAGCTCGGTATTCTTTGGAACATTCTTCTTTGGAACATAACGTTAAATTATACAGCTTATTTTTATTTTTGTCGGTGGTATTTCAAAATTGTTCGAAAGTTATCATTTAAAACTACATTGATCGCAAAAAATGTTGCAAATTTTTACCCGCAGTAAAAAGCGCTATTTAATACATTTGAAATGATATATAAATTAGTTCATTAGTTAGTAGTTCATGTAGCCAGTCCGAATGCTAGACATATGACTGGCCACTTTAACATGTGGATGTCCTACGAGGGGGTAAATTGTCACCAAGAGGCCACAAAAAGACAGTTCATAAGCGGGTTCTTCTTGGCTTACCCTTTACTGTCTCCTTATACCAACCATAAATCTGTCCCAAGAAGATTAGTTAATTAACTGTGTCTACCAAACCATTCCCTTACTCTATAGTTCATGAGGCTGTCTCCGAGCTGGTTATAAAACCCGTCCGAATGCTAGCCATGTGACTGGCCACTTTAACATGGGGATGTCCTACGAGGGGGTAAATTGCCACCAAGAATCCACAAAAAGACAGTTCATAAGACGGTTCTTCTTGGCTTACCCTTAACTTCCTTATACCAACCAAACCACTCCCTAAAAAACCCCAAATCATTCCCTATTTTTTATGAAATAAAAGTCATTTTATAGAATTTTATAATTTATTTAAATTAAAAAAAATTATTTCGTTAAAAAAAACATCAACAACATAAAAAATTCATTTTTCTGAAGGCGTATTGCTTGACGCAGTTGATTTTCTGGGCCACCGTCGCAAGCGTTTGGAATTATTGGTTCTGAAATTAAAAAAAAGTTATATATGTACAGTGTCGGTCAAAAAAGTAGCACCAACGTCGAAAACTATTGTCATTCCAATAATAAATTAAATTCTGTGCTTATTATTTGAACATAACTAAGCGATGACGTCGTACTCTGTTTACTCTTTTTAAGAGAAGTTTTTTTCCTCAAGATAGTTAACGGTTCTCTAGAAATGATCGATCATTTACAAAAGGATCTACTTTAAGGCTTTTTTAAATTTGTTTTGCAAAATTTTGTGAAAAAAGTGAAAACAAAAGGTAATAAAAATTTTTTATTATACTTTCTTCAAAATCAGGTAATACTTTTATAAAAATTGTATAGTTATGGGTCGCGGAAAGCATTGTTCGCCGGAAAAACGTGAACTAATAAAAAAATTTGCGTCCGAGGGTAAATCTTATTTTCCCAAAATAAGGAATTTGCTGGGCTGTTCCAATAAAATGAAAAAAAATGCCCTAAGATATGAGCAAAAAGTTGAATCTCGTGGTAGGAAGCCAGTTTTGTCACCCTTAATGGTAAGGCGTTTAGTACGGACTACTAAAGCAAATCCCTTTATGACAGCCACGGAGCTCAAAAAAACATAGGATGTGCCGGCAAGCGTGGAAACTATTCGCCGCAAACTTCGCGACAACAGCCTCAATGCCTGTAGTCCTGGAAAAGTGCCGCTCCTTACCGCTAAGCATGTTGCTAAAAGGATATCTTTTGCTAAAGCACATCAAAATTGGCCAAAGGAAAAGTGGAGAAATGTGCTTTGGACTGACGAATCCAAAATTGTCCTTTTTGGTGGAAAGGGTTCCAAATTCACATCAAAAACTATAAAACATGGAGGTCATAGTCTTATGGTATGGGGTTGCTTTTAATATCAAGGTGTTTGTACAAATCCTTGATGAAATTATGCTGCCGTATGCTTCCTACGAAATGCCGCTGGTGTGGGTCTTCCAGCAAGACAATGACCCCAAACACACTAGCAAAATGGCAAAACAATGGTTCAACGATAACTCTATCAATGTAATGGATTGGCCTGCACAGTCCCCAGATTTGAACCCTATCGAAAATCTGTGGACGGATATAAAGAAGGGTGTATCAACAATAAAACCAACAAGCGTTGAAGGGCTCTGGGAGGCTGTGCAGAAAATTTGGAGTTCCATCAAAGTTGAAAGATGCCAGCATTTAGTCGATTCCATGGGAAGGCGTTGTGCCGCGGTAATAGCAAACAAAGGTTACGCGACAAAGTATTGAAACAATACAATTAATTTATCAACAACATATCTGAGTACAATTTTTGATTTATTTTAAGAAAGACCACTATTTTTTGTTAAAAATGAAATGAAGTGCTATTATTTTGACTGGGTAGTTTTTAAGTTTTTTGTTTAAATTAATTAGCAAACTATAAACTGTTGAAAAAACCAAATAATTTTCTTATGATAATAAACCATTAACATCAAAGAATTTATTATCTTGTTTTGAGTTAAATTGGCCCAACTGTTAAACAGATGTAAACGGAGTCAATATAAATTTGTGCGTGGTGCTATTATTTTTACCGCAGCTGTACCTATCAGGACAAAGTGTAAAATGTTTTACTTATCTATGAAGACATCGAAAAAGTTTTTCATTTTTCTTAACGACTCTTTGCCGTGAATTCCGTCAATATTTATTAAATTTGTTAATTGCGGTGAAAGCACAAATTTCAAGTTTTAATTTACACCTTGTGGTGTAATCAGTGATGTTATTGTATTTACCTAGATAAAAAGTAGTTTAAAATATAATACATTTATAATTGTTGTTTTACTTATACTTACATAAAGTTTTCTGTTTTCTTCACATATTTTGTTGTTTATAGGAGCAAGCTCTTCTATCGATTTAATGGGGAAATTATTGTTGTCTCCTCTTTGAAGTCCATGAGCCTGCGTGGACATATTTTTAAGCAAAACTTTTTGCTCAGCTAGGGCTTCAACTATTATTTTCATTTGCTCTGTAATGTAAATAAGTAGGGGAAAGAGGTGGCATTTATAAATCTGTGATAAATATCGCAATATTGCATTTGTCCAAGTTTTAATTCCATAGCATCTGCAAAGAAAATATTAGAAATAAAATAAAGAAAATTAATTTTTGAAAATATATACAAGTTAGAGAAAAACACGCTCAACTGCGGGATGAGTAGTTTATTACTTAAAATCCGAACTTAGACTGACTATTACATTTATTAACGTTGGTATTATTAGCTGGCTTGACATCGTTTTCTGCATATCTTGCATTTCCCACTAGTGGTGTGATTTCGAAGAAGAGCTAACCTGTGGGAATGGGAACAGAGGTTGCAACAGCAAGCAACAAGTATTATTTGGTGCTCATGCAATTCTCGCGAAATATGTCTGCGCGTGTAACTTAGCAAGACTACGTTGCGAGACTTTATTTGGGTTAATTGTGACTGCGCGTGTAGGGGTTGAATGCATTTCGTGTTAATTTCAAATATGACTGCGCGTGTATGGATTAAATGTATTTCGTGTTAACTCCTCCCCGCTTAAGTGCGATTGTCCTCAATCGCTTAGAAATATGGAATGTTCCCGAAATTTGGGATGGAGCTATGGACTCGAGGTCCTATGTCATGGATAACACTCTCAGTATTAAGGGTAAACTCCACTTGCCTTTCCCGACAGTTTTTGATAAGTAGAAACAACACGACAATTAGTGTCAAGAATATTATTGATGTGGATCTACCTACTCACGATTTTTTCCACTTGCAGAGATTTAATCGCATGAGTATTATTACTATGCATTTTGTGGAGTGCTTCAAGTGTGAGAATGTTCTCTCTATCAGTTTCCAAAGGGATTGGTTGCAAATAGGGAATGCAAATTCCCGGACTTTTTGATTTCCCGGGAATTCGGGAAAAGCTATCAAATTTCCCGGGATCCCGGGAATTCCCGGTAGAAATAAAATATACCATTAAAATTTGTTAGAATTAATTTTTTTTATTAAATTATGGCATAAAAGTTAAGTTGTTTTATAAATCTAAATAAAATAAAAGAAAAAACACATATATTTCATATTGTATCACAAAAAAAATTAAAAAAAGAGATCAAAACTTTAAGTTCTTTGAAAACTATTGATTATGTATTATTACTTTTGAAAATAACATTTTAAAACAGATAAAACGTTAATTGTTTCGTCTGAGAGTCTGTTTCTTATTTTATTTACATATATTGATGCTGTTGAAAATACTCTTTCACATTCTACTGATGTTGGTCTAATTGTTAGCAGTGCTTTGAGTAGAATATGCAAGCTTTCAGTTTTTTTACCACTGGCCTCATAAAGTTTAAATTCTCGTTTTAGTAAACACACACTCCTGAAGCTGATTTCCTCTTTCTCGGCTTGTTCGATGGCTGTTTTTAAAATATCTTCAAAAGCCTGTCCAGTTTCCTCACAGTCAACATCATTTACAGCATCTTCTCCAGAATTGTCTCGATTGTAAATATTTTTACTAAAAAGTCGTATGTACAAGCTTTCAGCAAAAGATATTGTTGAATGTTTTGAAGCATTTTCAAAAATATCTTCTTTTCCATTTGCAAAAACTTCCGGGTGTTTAAGATATTTTATTAGGGTATATAATTTGTTATTTCTTCGGTCGCTTATTCTTTTTTGCAAAGCTTCAAACATGTTTTCCCCTACACTACTTTTAATTGAGGAGATTTGTACGCATAGTGTGTTCACTACTGCATCCGCAGTTAATAAATTAATATCTCGGCGACATTAATATCTTATAGGGCCGAGTATTTCTAGAAGATTTTCGAGCACGATAATGTTATCATCATTCCAGGTGTTTGCCAAGTCCAGATCAATCAATGCCTTTTTTAAACAATTTTTTAACTTGACAAATTTTTCGACCATTGGGACTAAAGAATTCCATCTTGTTACAACGTCAAGGTCCAGACTAATTTCTTTATTGTACGTTGGTTGGACATACTTTTGCAATACATTATTCCTTGTTGGACTTTTTTTAAACAGTTTTATAATTGTTCTAGTTTGGTTTAGAACATCTTTATAATTGGTATTCATCGAAAGTAAGTTTTTGTCAGTAAGTAAACTGTCATTCTCGTCATCATCTGTTAAATCATCCTCTGTTTCGTCGTTTGCTTCAATTTCAATTGTTTTTGCATATAAAACATCAATTACAGCCAAATGTATGCCGTGACTAAGACAATAAGTTTTCAGTAGGGCTTTCATTTGAAAGTTTTTTCATCACATTTGGCCCATCAGTGGTCATTGCAACAATATCATGCTCCAGGTTTAGTCCAAATTCCTGTAGCTTTGTATCCAAGGCAGATCTGATTTCAACTGCACCACACTTACCAGGCATGTACACCATTCCCAAATTTATAACAGCGGATCCAAAGAGGCATACATTTAAGTATCGCCTATTTCTTAAACTCGTCCATTCATCAAGCGCCAAAGAGAATTTTAAATTTTCTTTAAGTTGCGAACTTATTTTTGAAATTATTTCACTCTTTACTTTATCATACTTTTGAACAAGAAGATTTCGTACTGAATGCTCACTTTTTGGAAGTGGCATACCTCTCAAAGCAAATGATTCTTTTATAAATTCACTATTGGCTATCGACTTAATAGAAAAACCATCCACACAAGCTAACTTTGCAACCGCATCTTCAATGTTGTTTTGATTGAAAAAGGAACAGATTGGTGTTGTTTTTGAATGGTTTGCTGTTTGCTTACTGGTTTTGTCTTCCTGTGATTCTTGAGGTAATTTGTGAATGCATTTAAGATGTCTTAGCAAACCACTAGTGCTCATGCCTTTACAGGAAAGAATTTTTGAGCATAACGAACAAGCAGCCGTTTCAGCATTTTTCTTGGTGAAATACTTCCAAACGGAGAAGTGGTCCATCTAAAATTACAATTCATATATACATATATCACTGTTTAGCAATTAATTGCAATTTATTACCTCAATTTTATTTTTCTTTCAATTACTTGGAATATTAAGTAAAAAGCTTGCTGCCAGCCGTAGAAAACCATATATGCACACTTAACACAGCCAAATTAACGACTGAGTTTCTTTACTTGCACAAATCAAAAGAAAGATAATAACCAAAACAAAAGAGTTAACCGTCTTTTTGCGTAAACAGAACCAGACGTCAGAGCGATAGCTGCAATACAGTAAATTGCATATAAATGAACGATGAGTATGATGACGAAATGACATTACTGTCGACTGTCGCTTGTGATTTGATTGTGT
Source organism: Phaonia tiefii (assembly GCA_963931995.1). NCBI lineage: Eukaryota > Metazoa > Arthropoda > Insecta > Diptera > Muscidae > Phaonia > Phaonia tiefii. The sequence goes on from OZ008367.1 coordinate 53,759,858, forward strand.
CTGAATACACAGGCGATTGACTTCGTGTTTGTTTTTGTTATTATACTTCTATCTAGTTATGTTTGTTTGAGGTTCGAGAAAACGAAAAAGAAAATCTGACAAAATCACTACAAAAAGTAGTTGCCGGATCATATTTTTTGTAAAAGTTTCTGCTATATGATGTAAAAAAAATTCCCGGGATTCCCGGTCAAAAATCCCGGGAAATCGGGAAAGGCATTCCCTAGTTGCAAAGTAGCAGGCAGCATATGCATGGTTGGCAGTTCAACGTTACGAAATATTCTACCATCTGCTGATATGGTTTCATTATAAAAGGTGATTAGAAATGTCCCGTTTAGGGTACTATTGGCTGTTCCGATGTTTATATTAGCATGAAAATCATTCAGAAGTAAAATTCCCGGCCCAATCTCTTCCACTAATGGAAGATGTTCACCATTCGTAAAGGTGCATGATGAGTTTAAACCCTTTATCAGGTTTGGGATGCATTTCTCGAGTGTCAATTCAACTAAGTCTTATATTTAATATAGAGCATTTTATTATTACTTCTTACAATTTCATTGTACTCTAATTTTACAATAGCATTGCTTTTTTTTACGGCTCTTAATTTGATTGCTACGAAAATTTCTACAGATGCGAGAGGCATTTTAATTACATACAAAATGGTAGTGACGTTATATAATGTATTAACATCAGCAAATTTTAAAGCCTCTTCGGCAGTAGCGTATGGAACATTTTCTTTATTTAGATTATTCATAGCAATATTTATTTCATCTTTACTAGTATCGTATTTATTACATTGTTCTGGGCCCATTGTAGAGCGTATTTAATATTGGTTATCTCATCTTTTATTAATCTGAGCCTGGCTTGGATATTCAAAATTACATTGGTTATTAGAAAATTGTCTTTTTTAACATAGTTCATAAAATTATTTGTTACCATCGTCAAATTATTTATCTGATCGTTAAAGATTTTATTAATTATTACTTGCTTATTATTGTTGTCAAAAAGGTCATCAAATTGTCTATTTATAAGCTCCAAATCGTCATGGTCTGGGTTCCCGGCTATATACTTCCAGGCCTTTCCAATAATGTCGATACATCTACGATGTCTAATGGGAGTTAATGTATCTAGGATATCTCTTGTCTGCATAAGTTCTTCCTTTAATATTTGATATAACTCATTTGACCTTGGTATTTTTGATTCAAGAAATTTGTCTATCTCTGTCAAAAAGTTTTCGTATTCGGACATGACGATCCCATGCACGAACTTGAGGGATCCTTCTTGCATTCTAGCGTATCCGTCGTGTATCGTTATTAGATGCTCAGAAGTGTAGTCATGAACTTCCGCCGTCGCTAATATTGCAAAAAACCTTACAAACCAAAAAAAAATTTAAAGAAAAAAAATATATATATAAATATATGGGAAGGATGGAAAGAGAACAAAACAAAAAAAAATGTATTAGGGCTGGCCAGTAAGAACTTTGGTATGACGTGTTAGTTAGGTACGTATGTTATATTTGTGAACAACTCGCCCTGCTTCAGTCAAAATTGTAGTATTCCCGTTCTCTTTGACAATTTCTTTCTTATAACGGTTGGATAATTTGGAACCTAGTCTCTTATTGACTTTGACATAAACTACATCACCTGGATTGTAGTGTTTTATAGCCTGTCTATTCTTGTTGTGCTGGTCTAAGTCGGTTTGTTGTTTTTTCTTTAGTTTTTCTATATTATCTTTTCTGGCCTGTTCAAATTTGGATGGGTCCTTACTAACATTTCTACCACAAAAAAATATCAATTGGTCTTTTCCCTGTGGTTGTGTCCAAAAATATTTTTGAACAGGCCAGAAAAGATAATATAATATTTTAAAAAACTATCTATTTATTTTAAAAAATAAATAAGAAAAACATATATTTTATAATAAAAACACATTTTATTCTCATAAATCATAAATAAATAAAAATGCATTAAATTGTCTTACTAAAAGATGTTTCTATCTCGACTTCTTCGTGCTCAATACTTGATTGTTCAATCTTTGATAAATATCACGGTTGCATTCTTCCCTTGAAAAATTCTGTCTGTATGACCGAAAATGTTTATTTCGTGCTTCTGCAGCCTCCTCCGACAATTGGCCGTTTGGCAACAGTGCATTATCTATGATGGTCGCCCCATGTAATAGTAATTTATGCATTGTTGGAGTCATGGGATGCCATCCGTATAATTCCACATACATTTGCGCGGTGTTATATCAGTGTTATATCTTGATTCCCCATCTGCGACGGATGAAACATACACTTGCGAACTGCGCATACTAGCGTAACAATAATAATCGAAACAACTCAAAATAAACGTTACGCAAGATTCAATGATGCATTAAACGCTTTGGATATAACTTTACCTACATCTATGGCAGGATCAGCCTCCACGCTATTTCGCAACATGAGTTCGTAACAAGTTTTAAATTTTGAAGTTTCATCAGGATTTAACAAATAATTCGGTCATACAGACAGAATATTCCTTGAAAAGATGTCTCCATTTCAATGCATTTAAAATAGAGATCTTATGTTTATAGACGTCTGGATTGTTAAATAGTAATGCACATGCATCACATAAAGCGTTTACTCCCTCAGTGAATAAACGCCCATCCTTACAGCTCTTGAATGAAAGAACACCATCGGAATGCTTAACACAAATTATGTAATTAAAACTTGATTGCAATACGCAATGAAATATTACAACATAATCAGGATGATATTGTATTATATTATCAACATATACTCTTCTTCCTAACGATTGTATTGTAGTATCCAAATCATTGAGTTTTATATTTAAAGCAGTCATTTCAGTATAATCTTTATTTAATTTAGCACTTGAAATGAAATAATTTTTACTTTGTTGTATGGCATCCAATCATCTAAATGTAATGATGTCATGGTGGGTATAGCATTTTTATCATTATGCATATCCAACATATGTACGTCTTAAAATGTCACCTTGATTATCTTTAGCGAATAACATTCTGGCTACACTAGCGATAAATGGAAGCTCTAGTTCTAAATTAGATACGTCCCCTGTGTTTAAACTAACTCTTGCATCATAATAAGAAGAGATCGTCTATGTTTTTTATTTTTTATTGAACTTGATTTTTTGATACCATTAAAACTTTGAATATGAGAGTCTTCAAATATGCGAAACAAACCTCTAAAAGCACGGGTATCTAGTGTGTCACAGGGTCCACTAACATGCAACAGTACGCGTCAACGTGGATGGGAGTTCCTTAACTCCGGATTGGAAAAAACCAGCCTTGGGAGTCCTCACGTTGAGTACCATTATGTCAGTGTGGCAGTGTGGTCTGCAATTTTCTTCAAAATTTGAATTCGCGAGTTTACGTGCTGATCGAGTGAGTTGCTCAGTATGCCTTGCGTATGCCGGGCTTGGAACTCGCCGGACGGGGGGGATCTTTCACTCATCAACACAACTACAGCCTGCCACTGAACACTAGAAAACATACCGAGTCTTTAAAATCCACACAAACGGATTCTTCGACATAAAATTTAAAAAAGAAAGGAGCCCGAAGTTAATTTTCGTAACAATAAGAAACAACGACAAAAATATAAATGACTCTACTGATGATCTGAAACAAAAATTGTTAATAAAAGAGAAATAAATGATATGTTTTGTGAGGGAAAAATGTTCACATTAGCAGGGACACCTTTTTTTTACCAGTATGTATTCAGGTGACAGATGATAACGTCAGTTTGGACCCGCCCTCTCGAAACCCCTGCGGTTTCGCCATGACTCAGACACTTCTCCAGAGTCCCAACATATGTTTTACCTGGGGAGCCTTAGCTCACTTATTCCCCCTTGCCTCCTTTTAGCCTCAGGCCAACATTAATACTCAGGCCAAATTCGTTTTGAATCGTTATAATACTTCATGTTCTTTTCTTTTACTTTATTCTTGTTACTTAGTTATTGTACTGGCAGCTCTTCATTAACTAGCGAAACGCTGCCTTATACTTCAGTAAAATTAATAACGATGCCCTCAGGGCGAAGCGCTACCCCTAACTGGGTATACACTGGCGGTCTTAAAATCATAATAATCCATGTAGACTTATTGTAATCGCTTATGTCACTATGGATGTACTTAAAACTACGACATTAGGGTTAGTAATTTAGCTTAAACGCCGCTACTCTTTTAAGTGCTCAAAAACAGGGATATTAATCGGCTGGTTCTGAAATCGGTCACTAAATTCACTTATAAATTTATGTCTCCAATGACATTTTTACTATTGTGACCCGAGATTTGAGATTTTTTTAAATTTTAAAAAGTCAGTCCGAAAATTTTCGATTCAGATTTTTACCCGCCTAAGTGGCTGAGGTCCGCCCTTAAAGGGTCATTTTCCGGAATAACTTATCGTAGTAAAAATTCGGAAATTTCACTATGGGGTCCCGAACCCCTTACTCTACTTCACCGAACAAATTTTTGCGCACTTAAAATTACCCGCGGTCTTAAATTTCCACGTTTTACTTATTTCAAAAATTGCTTATACGGTACTTTTCTTGATTGTTTTAACTTAAGATATTAAATTTTCTTATATGAAAGTATCTATTCACTATGAGGTCTCCATGGAAGTTATTCACTTCACTTATTTCGCCTGGGGATTCATACCCACATTTTGACTTTTCACTGAATCTTATTGGCGTGGATTGTAGTTACGGGTTTACGATGTCATATTTGCCACTTCTGGCCTAGGTCAACTTAGCCGTGACTCTTCGGGTCAAAAAAAGAAAACTTACCCCAAGATTAACGGGTTACTTGAGTCACGACAAATGGACCAGCAGTATTCCGCCAGCATATGACAAGCATTTTTTCCACTATACCGCTTTTCAATTGTAGCGAGATCTTGATGGAAGCGTTCTCCGTGTTCGTCGCTGAAATTTCCCAAATTTTGTGGGAAAAAATCGAGATGGCGGTCAAGATAATGAATTTTTAGGGACATGTTAATCCCCATTTCGCCGAAACTTTTAATCATGTTGCGAACTATCCATTCGTAATTATTTGCTTTGTTATTCCCTAGGAAATTCTCTACAACGCCCTTGAAACAATTCCATGCCGTTTTTTCAACTGGTGAAAGTAATTCAACAAATTCATTACACTTTAATAGTTTATTTAATTGGGGGCCATCAAAAACACCTATAAATATGTAATGTATATATATATTTAAAACCTTACATAATATTTAAAATATTATATTTCACCTGCAATAATTTTGGCATTGCTTAATTTCGGAAAAAAAGTCTTCAAATATTCCATTGCTGGACCTTCGGAATCAAGTGCTCGAGTGAAATTTCTAATGAGCCCTAATTTTATGTGGAGAGGTGGTAGAATAATTTTAGATGCTGGCACAAGAGGTTTATTTTCTATGCTGTCCTGTCCAATCCGATATGTATGACGACTATGCCATTTGTGGTTCGTGTAATGAAATTCCCGGGATCTTCCTTCCCATAGACACAAAAAACATTGATGTTTTGAATAGCCTTTTTTGAGTCCCATTAGTATAGCCACTACTTTTAAATCACAGCATATTACCCATTTATGGCTATCATAGTTAATTAGTTTCAAAATGATTTCCATATTGTTGTAGTTTTCAACTACAGTATTACCCGCTTATATGCATGTCCAAAATTGTTGGGTTTTTAATGCTTATAAGCGAGAAATGCTTATGTAAAAAATCGGATACATGCATCAATGGTGCATGTAAGAAATCTCGGTTATAAGCATCGGTGGTGCATATAAAAGTCAATTCATACAGATATCATCACCAAAAAACACCTGTTGCACGTGCCAATACCAATTGCATTGCGATATTAAAAATAAAACAGGGTATATGTTTATTCAAAAACAGATTTATTGATATCAATGTGTATACAAAAAACAAAAACAAACTTAAAAAACAATTCATATTAAATTCATAAAAATTATCACTTTTTTTAATTCATATTATGAGATCATAAAATAAAGAATGTGAATAGAAAGTAGAATAAATAAATAACTTTTAAAGTTAAATATTTTTAAAAAAATCCGTTATCTTTTTTTGAACATTATTCAAACATTGACAAAAAATAAATTGTTCAATTTTTTCCAGTTCCTCGACATATTCATTTTTCGTCATAAGGAAATTCCTGAGGTTTCTTATGGAATCCAGGGCAGAACTTACAGTCGGAATGGGTATAGATTCATCACTGTCTGCCATTTCCTCATCCGAGCTTTCGTTTGATTCAAGTTCAGCGAGAATATCATCATCGTTTGGTAGAGCATAACAAACTAAATCATTATCAAAATCAACAAAATTCTCAAAACTCGTTTCGTATTCGCAATTGCTCTGTATTGTTGATATTATTTCATCAGATAATTCGTCTGTATCCGATTGATCGACTGATTGCGTGACAACTTTGCACTATAAAGATACATATTGTAAAAATTAAATAAATGCATAAGTATAAATATAAAGAAATGTGTGTGTGGACTTATTGCTAATATTACCTTTTTAAAACAGTTAATAATTGTGCCGGGTGTAACCAACCAAAATGCTCGTTTGGCCATGTACATTGCTGTTAATATGTCAATAGACTTTTTAAAATCTTCAAGCTTTTTTCCAGATTCTACAAAACAAATTTGTTTTCGTATAATACTTCGACGGTAGTATGCTTTAAATGAATGAATTATTCCCTGATCTAAGGGTTGCAAAATGGATGTCGTATTGGCTGGAAAGTAATGAACGTTGACGTTCTTCAACTGTAATTGCTTATGAGCTGAAGCATTGTCTACGAAAAGTATCACTTTACGATTCTGTTCAATCATTTCCTGGTCGAAGGCTGTTAAAATTTTGGTCCATATTTCCTGAGTCATCCAAGCTTTGTTTTGTGAAAAGTATTTAAACGGAAGGCTTCTATTTTTAAAACATCTTGGTTGTTTCGGCTTGCCTATGGCAAACATTTGTTTATAATCTCCGGTTGCGTTACATAAAAGAAGAATCGTAAGACGTTCCTTTGATATCTTAAAGCCATCAATTTTGAAATTCTTCTTATTGAGAGTAGAAGAAGGCAGCGCTTTATACATTAAGCCAGTCTCATCCGCGTTAAAAATATCTTTAGGGTTGTATGTGGAGACCAATTCCGGAAGAATTGCTTGAAAATTTGTACTTCCTTCATTATCTGCTGAAGCTGATTCACCGTGAATTTTCTTTAGGTTAATTCCTTCTCTTCGTTGCCATCTATATAGCCAACCAGGACTTGGATCGAAATCCTCATTTAACGAAATGGCAAATTGTTTCGCCTTCTCCATTATCATATGCGCTGAAACAATCGCTCCAGACATTCGCATCTGATCAAACCACTTGGTTACTGCTGTGTCCACCTTTTTAGACTTTCCCAATCGATCTCTTTTTCTTGATAAATTAGCACATGATTTGCTGCTGTGGATAATTGAGTTTTCATTTCTTAAAATCCGATTGACAGTGTCTATGGAGCACCCATATTTTTTGCATATTTCTTGCTTAGTTTTGCTTTTAAGTTCAGTAATAATTGAGAATTTTTGCTTGATTGACAAGCTAACTCTTTTATTTGCACTCATTTTATATTTTATTTTTTTATGTAGGAACACAACTGCATATTTAGACACATTAAATTAAACACCTTTGATGCTCTACTGTTTATTTTCTTTACATGCTATGAATCAGCTGTCATTTCGATTGTGATGGGACATTTGACATGTCAGCAGTGATGGAACTAAGCATGCGCAACATTTGTACTCAACTTTCTCTAATTGTGGAAATTTGTACTACATGCATATATGCGAATGTTTTTACATGATTTTTTTAACATTTTTGTTTTAATTGTGATGCACTAAAGCGGAGAATGCATATAAACGTAATGCATATACAAGAAAAAAGTCTGAAGATTTTAAATAGCGGGGGGAAATTGTTCAAGTTTGGCTGCCAATAAGCGAGAAATGCTTATAAGCGGCGTGCATATAAGCGGGAAATACTGTATATCAGTACCATAAATTATGGGGACTGATGGATATTTATTCCCAATATGTAACAGCACCCCTTTCAAACTTTTCACAGAACCGTCAATAAAGAGACGCCATTCTTGAGGCACGTAGGAATGTCCAATGACTTCAAAAAGGTTTTTTATATTTGGTGCGTATGTGATTTTAGTGTTTTCATCCATATGAAAGCACTCATCAAAATAAAGTTTATTTGCTCGTTTTCGCGCAGATGTTACTCGGAAATTTGCTGAAACCAATCTCCACTGCTGCAAGCGGGATGCTAGTATTTCAGAATCTCTCTGCGATATATTTATATCACGTACAAGATCGTGGAAGTCGTTCTGAGTTATTAAATGTGACGGCATAATTGTTAACTCAGTCTGGTTTGGTTGGAATTCAGATATATTTTCATTAATATTTTCTTCGCAGAATGATTCCATTTCATAGTCATGTTCACATTGTAGTACTTCTTCGGACGGTGCGCATGGATTAAGCGTAGAGCGTACTACGGCTGGTTTCACCGACTCACAAATATGATAAATAATTTTTCCACGAGACTTATACTTTACGCGATATGTTTGGGGTTGCGTTTGACAAAAGTAACATGATCCAATAGAATGTTCACTGCGAAGTAGCCAAATCACCGGATAGATGTACTTCATTCGGCATCGGCTGCTCGTATTTTCTCCAAGTCCGGTTAAGGAACGGTAACAGTAATCGCAAACAATTTCGGGAACATACCAGTTATTAGGCGGGAAATTAATAACAAATAACCCACAGCTAACACAAAACTTATTTCGGTTGGGACAAACCATATTTCCCTTTTTTTTTTATTTCGTTAAAGATAAAGCGGTTCTTGTTGCACAGTTTGTATGCGTTAAAATGAAAATCAATAAAATTATTGGATATGTAGTGATGCCTCGTGTGCGTATTACTTTATTTCGACTTGTCTCTTTCAAGCGTAAAACAAAACCGGAAGAGTGCTTCTTATTTTTCTACAGAGTTGCCTTATTGCTATTTGCGCTCAGTGCTGCCTTAAACTACAGTGTTGTATTTACAGTCAGTAATGCTTTAAGTGGGGTACACACTAGCGATCATGTTCGTCAGTCAAAACTGTCGTCAGTTTATACAAATATGGCCGCTGAATGTCACTCAACCACAACAATTTTTGTTGTTGACTGTTGACTACGAAAATGAACGTTTTTTTCATTCATTCTGCCCCCATTTGAGTATATTTGCTTATTTTTTTTTTTGAATTTAAATATATTAAAAATCTATAGAATACAAAAAATATATGTATGTGTGAATTGAAAATAAAAGTCTTGAATAAATTTATCATGTTTTTGTAAGGTGCGTCTGTTTTAAAATTTTTTTTGTACTCAGTTTTTTCTATATGAGAATTTATATTTCGAAATATTTCTTAAGGCTTTATATTTTGAATAATTCTTATTTCTAAACTAATAATGCTAGACGGGTGAAATTTTGGCACAAGATGTAACAGTTCCGCTTCTTTAATATAATTTTTTTTAAAATTTATAGTTTCAAAACTTTTAAGGATATTCAAGGATATAATATTAAAAGCACCTTATATTACATCCTTGGTCCTTGAAAATTTATGTTAACATTTTTAACAAATGCCGATGATTGTCTTCTTCAATTTGATATGCACATTGTAGGTATTCGCATTGTCACAGAGGTCTAGAAAATTTTTTTAAAATGCATATCCTTGAAAATTTGAAAGTCCTGTTAAAAGGGCAAACGATCACGAAACGCAAAACTGAGTACGCAGTTTTGCTACTGGTGGTCCATACTTTCATTTGTATATAGTTTCATTCTTAGGAGGAAAATCGTGTCGCACGGTGTAATTAGTTCCACGGGCGCCACATAACCTCTCCACGATTATGAATGTCGGTTTGTTCAGAAAATTATCTGACGCCAAGTTCGAAATCAACAATGATTCCCTTATTTTAAGTGGCTTGATCTCGTTTTACGTCTGTATGTGAATTTTTCTCCTTAACTTTCTAGAAAACTGTATTTTGCTTCAGAATGTTAGTGTTTACGAAGTAAATAATTTCACAATGACTTTTGTCAGGGATAGTAAATTTGCCACAGAAGTACTAGGGCAATAATTCAGGTGTCGATCACCAAGATGGTTGTTGTGATCGTTATGCCTTGCCGGAGTTAGGTTATGAGGGAGAGGCCCGGTTAAAAATAAAACAACTATGTATTTGGGTTTGTGGTTAAACATCAACTGAACTTTTATTTTCACTTCAATTGTTAAGTTACTTCGCTTGACAAAGAAGTAGGAAATGAATACATTTAGGTCTTCTTGGAATTTGTGTAAACAGTTTGATTATTCCAGATTTTGTAAACTTTATGTTGTAATTGATTCTAGTGAATTTGGTTTGCTCTAATTTGTAGTGAAGTGGTGGTGTTGCAATTGATCTTCTTAATGTAATCAGCCTGTGTGTGGCAGTGCAATTGAAATATGCTTACAATTAATAAATGCATTAAAGTATGAGTTCTTATAGACTATGTGGTGTGGTGGTATTGTAATTGATATTTCTTAATGTAACTTATCGATTATTCAGCAATTACTAGATTGACGGTTTGGGTGTGATGTTGTTGTTGTTGACGACATGGTGGGTGGTCGGATCATCTTAGTGGTTTGGTGTTGGAAGCGTTGTGATGTTGTTGTTGTTGACGACATGGTGGGTGGTCAGATCATCCTCGGTGGTTTTGGTGGTGGCGGCGTTGTGATGGTTGTTGTTAGTGTAAAGGGTTTTGTAACTCCGGCGTTACGGCGCCGCCACAAGTGCATTAGGAACCGTAGTTTCCAACATTCTAAAATAAGGAACATAAACACCTACGAAATATTCTTAAATTCTTACTAAAATTCTTTATCAACAATATTTTAATTTTAAACAGCGTGCACCGATCTTAACCCATTAATGCCCGCTGCGATCTAGAAGTGATAGAAACGTGAAATTTTCAGACGTTGGTCCTGTCACCAACATTAGTCAAATAAAAAAAAAATTGTTTGTCGGACACCTGGTTTGTATTTTGGAAGCCGTTACTTATAAGTAACAGTGGGCCGTAATGTTAAATGAAACCACAAGCAATAAATTGAACAAAACAATAAAAATCAATTCATTTATTCGCATAAAATAAAACTTATTATTATTTATAATTAATAAAGCAATTCAGTCATAAAAATTCAAGAAAAAAGAACAAAAATTATTTATATATATATTTATAGGGGGATATAATACGTAAATTCAGTTCAATTATTGACATAAAAATGGTATTTCTCAAAACATTTTAGGCAAAGTCCAACATTGCATTTTTTGCACATTGATAAAGGATGAGCCTGGCAGTTTTGACCAGCACATCGTCGCCTCTTTTTTCCAGGTGTTTCGACTACAAAGTGGTCTAATCTATCAAAACGACTAGAATATTCCATATCGTGGGCTCCGACTCTGCGATAACTTTGAGGAGGCTTTTGGGAGCCATTTGTTTGGCAATATCTTGCAGCAATCGCTCTGCGAAAATCAAGTTGACTCATTGAATTTACACCTTTACGGTGCAAAATCCATGCATTTTGAATGGAAACATCCAGAAGCCAGGTGAATATGCTGAACCACCATTTTTTTCCTCTGGCGCCAATTCTGTACGCATTCACATTTTGATCCATGCGATCAGTCCCTCCCATATGATGATTATATTCTGATACAGCATTTGGTAAGGGAACCATAATTTTTTTTCGCTCCAGACGAGAGTATCTTCCGGCCTTGGATATAGGTAATTTACCGTGGATAGTGGATGCTATACTTACTACGGCATTGTCAACCCATTTTGTTACTTTTATCCCAGTGCTTTCCATTTTTGCGCTCTCAATATGACCACGATTCTTTTTCTTGAGTTCGTCTTTCCGTGGCAAAGGGCATGATTTTGGGATAAAGTTCTCACGAATTGTACCAGTTCCATGGTAGCCACGTTGTTTGAGACCAAGTAGAGCAGCTGGTGTCGTGAATAAGTTATCAAAATGAAATGAAAACTCAAGATTTTTAATGTTTTCGTTAAATTCGTCCAGCATGCAAAATAAAGGCGTTATATTTTTCCCAAATTTGGAATAATATTCCTGTTTCAGTCACGGATTTGATCCTTGATACATTTCAAAATTTATAAGGTATCCCAAAGGAGTATTCAAGCTCCACATCTTGTACCCGAATCGTAGTGGTTTACCCCTTATAGACTGTTTGCAGCCATGTCGGCCATAATACTCTACCATCGATTGACGAAAGATAGACATCTTTCTGGGCGAAAATGTTTTATAAACCTTTTTTTCAGCGCATCGGTATACGGCCTTAGTTTCCAAATCTTATCATCCACTTGCTGTTTTGCATTATCAATAAAATGTATGCTGCGAAATATTGTTTCAAAGCGCTGTCGACGCATTGCATTACTAACCATCAAATTTTGCACGTCAATACCATTTGACCAATTAAGTTTTTTTGCAGGAGCAGGTTTATAACCAGTGATTATGAGGATACCAATGAAAACGCGCATTTCGTCTACGGTTATATTAGGGTTAACTTCACCGCAATACACAGCATAGTTATTGCTTTCCTCACATATCATTTGTAGTAATTCATCATCCACAAATTTTTCGAATTGCTCATGAGGAGACATGTTGGCACAATCAGAGTAATCTGGTTCGGGAAATTTATTTGGATACTGTATGTCTTCGTGAGCCACCCAGAGAGTGGCTGGATTGCAAACCAATTTCGTATGTCGCGCTATACGAGATTTTGACTTTTTGTTGTTGGTAATTGGATTTGATGTAGATGGTTGCTGATTTACTGCATATTCAGTACGTGGAACCTTTCTCTTCAGCGATTTGGTAGGAGATTTACGTGGAACCTTTCTCTTCAGCGATTTGGTAGGAGATTTACGTGGAACCTTTCTCTTCAGCGATTTGGAAGGAGATTTCTGCCGTTCCTGCTCTTCTGTGCAGTATGAGTAATCCAATACGGATGGCGTAATAACAGATGATGTCAATATATCTATATCAATATTTGTTGTTGAATTCTGCATTATATCGTCCAATGCTTCTTGATTCATGTTTTCTTCATCCTCGTCAGAGGCTGTATTTTCTGGCTGACGAACTATAATGTCACATGGCTCCATTAGTAATGCCTTGGGCAAATTCTCTGGCAATCCGCTGCCATCTTCTTCTCCAGAATCTTCATCTGATTGAAGGTTGTACCCACTGGGCGGTTCAATAATAACTGATTCAATAATTTGACCCTGACTATCGTCCGAATTTATAAGCGCTTCAAGGAAATTAGTAGCCTCCTCACGAGAAAGGTATCCATACCTGAAATAAAATGCAGATTTATGAAAAAATTACAATAAGAAACACCCTAAAAGTGTTTATATCTTTCATGTTTCTAATATAAACAAAGTGGTCCAAAACGTACTGGGTTCTACCCACTGTTTTAATTTTCCGCAAAATGCTTCATCAATCTCACGTTTATGCACTTTTTCTTCAGGTGATTTTCTTCTTTTTATTAAATTTCTTATGCTAATTGATTGAATATTGTGTATGCGGGAATTTGCCCAATTCTAGTTGACATTTGTTTCTTTATTTCATAATTTTCCGCACTTTATTTCCGCATGGTCAATTTCTTTTCGTTTTCAGACTTCCTCGTAAGAATTTACACTTTCCCTAACTCTACCCTATGTCCAAGATTACTTGTAAGTCCGGGGGTTAACGAAACTTCGGACTTACCTTTTTTTCTTCAGGGGGGGGGGGGGTTTACTTGTGGTCTTTATCAGGGTGGTTGGATGTTTGTTGAACCTCGACGATTTTACCGCGCTGTACCGATGTTTACTGCTAGATGTGGTTGTCTGGGCGTTAACGAAACTTCGGACTTACCTTTTTTTTCTTCAAGGGGGGGGGGGGTTTACTTGTGGTCTTTATCAGGGTGGTTGGATGTTTGTTGAACCTCGACGATTTTACCGCGCTGTACCGATGTTTACTGCTAGATGTGGTTGTCTGGGCGTTAACGAAACTTCGGACTTACCTTTTTTTTCTTCAAGGGGGGGGGGTTTACTTGTGGTCTTTATCAGGGTGGTTGGATGTTTGTTGAACCTCGACGATTTTACCGCGCTGTACCGATGTTTACTGCTAGATGTGGTTGTCTGGGCGTTGGCTAGGCCTATGGGTCAAATTTGCCGAGTGATTCCAGGACTTTCCCCTGGTACTACGCTTCCCCGAGACTAGCAGGTGTTGATGACACGAAAGACGTCTTGGTCTCGGTGGAAGCGCGTATTCTCGGCGGTGTCTCGGTTGTCGGGATTTGTTCTAGACCGGCGATTCCGGTTCCTAACAGTGGGAGGCTATAAAAAAGAAGACATACAATGAGGATCTCGTGGCACCAAACTTCTCCTCTTCCACATGGTTTACGGGCTTACCTCCTATGTCCTCGTTTCTGATCTGGAAAAATGAATTTGATGTCCTTCCGCTGTCTCGTTGGAGACGGAAATATTGGTCAATGCCGATTTCCAGCGATTTGATGAATTTACTTCAAATTTAATAACTATCAATACCGCCAACTTGCGTTTCAATTTTTGTCATTAATTAATTTCACAATTCTATTTTTTTAACTTCAACTTTGTATTACGTATTTGGACTGCTGTCGACCATTTACTTGCACTTCACAATTATCAATGACAGACAGATGCAAATTTTTGCAGCAGCTAAAGGCGGGTTTTCGCATACACCGTAATCGGTGCCGACAACGACAACTGAAACTGAAAGTCGTTGTTGTACGTTGCTGTTTCGTTGTCGTTACAGTTGTGCGTTGCCGCATACACCGTCATAATCGGCGACGAACAGCAACGAAAACAACCTCTGGAGGTTGTTGTTAGTTGTTGTCATTGTGAAGTGTAATATTATGCATCGAAAAAAAGTATTGATTAAATACAAAAATAATGGAAAATGACAGTGAAGGTGAAATCGTCGAATTGCAGCCTACAACATGGCTCAGCAGGAGTATGAAGAAGATTTTTTACTGCTGCTAATGTTAAATTTCAAGAAAAGCAGAAAAATTGTCCACGAGATGTACAAACAGCGGCCAATAGAAGGTGCACACAAGATATTAATTGATCGTTATTTGATGGATGACGACACCAAATTTAAAGAATATTTTCGATTGAGCCCTCATCTTTTTGAATCTGTGCAGGAAACTATAAAATCTGATTTGGAAGTAATACCTACCAGCTGGAACAGAAAACCAATAACACCAAGGCAAAAATTTGGCATAACCTTAAGGTTAAAAATGGCTTTTTATTAGATAATTTAAAAGAGTGCGATTTCATTTATTAAAAAAAAATTATAATAATAATTATAGATTTGTATTATTCTTGCTCGGCCAATGCAATTTCTTCCTCACCCACAAGCTGCGAAATTTTCATTTTCAATTTTGCTATTGATTTGGGTGGGAATGTGCGCACTGTACTGTAAATTGACTTACTATAATTCTGACAACTTCTCACAAATCTTTATCAAACTCGCGTATATCTTCATCAAACTCAAAAAACTTAGATGCCGCACTTTGTTTGTTTACTTTTTTACTAACACCTCTGTCACAAAATGTTTGATTAACAACTCTGTTAATTCCGGCGACGAACAGCAACGAAAACAACCTCCAGAGGATGCGTAAACGTTTGCTTGTAAGTTTTGGTGTTGTGTGTAAAACGTTTACTTGTGCGTATGGGTATCGTGTGCAAAACATTTACAAGTACATGTTGGGGTGGGGTGCAAAACAAACAGTTGCTTAGACAAAAACTGGTTTGGGCACATTCCACAAATTCCATTGTACATGATGCAATAACTGATGGGTAATGTTATTGTTTTAGGTCAGTTCTGTCAGATAGTTGCCGGATGACTTGGCATGGGAATTTTCGAGTGCCAATATGGGGCCGTCACAAACCCAATCATCTGAAGACAGTCATGGCGAGAGATGGGAGGGAAGGCAGAATTCAGATGGTTAGTGGTCATCGGTTTCTGTGGACAGGGTATCGCCACCCGAGGTATCAGAGACCTTTCGAGGGGATGGTACTGAGTCACTCGGTGTAACAAACCCCGTGGACTTCCGCCTATATTAAACCTACTTAGTTCAACCCCCATTTCCGTTGCCAACTGTTTGGTATTGTCACAGTTACGGTTGCTATTGTTTTCGTAAAGTCATCGTATCGTTATCGTATTCGTTATTGTATTTGTCCTCGTATTTGTGGCCTATCGACGTCGTCTACGAGAGCCGGATTGGAGCTGGGAAGTACTCGGCAAGAGCGATTCAACCTCCTCCAGTTGTTCGTTATTCTCGATTTCGCGTGGGTCATTTTCGCCGCATAGGTGGATTAGGATCTGGTCTTCGACGATCCGCAAAAACCGGACACCTCTTCTACCAGAAACTCGGCTTCCCGCTTTCTTATACAAGTCAGAGACCACTACGCTGTCCTTAATTCGGAGTGCGTGTAGAGCGGCTCGTCCACTATCCAATAGCTTCGGAAAGTTAGTGAGAAGCTCGAATTTAAGACCGGGAGCATTACATTCCACGATCACCTGATAATGCCCAGAGTGCTGCAAATATACCAAACGAAAATACCCCTAAGTACCCTAAGTACCTCTGTCCTTGCCCTAACTAATAGGATTTCCTTCGCAAGCTGTTGTTTCACACACTCTTATGACATGACAGAACCAAATCTTTACTCAAATAAACGTACTTATCGAGTACTGGACCTCGACCGCTCCTATCCCAATGTGTCTTCTGCTCCCGAGAATACTCTGCTTCACAGGGGGTAACCCGTATTCCTCCGGCATTGGTCACATTGGCCTAGAACCAATAGAGATCTAATTACTAGATGCTTCTCAAAAGAGATCCAAGATAAATAACCGAAAATCTGTCGTTACATTCTCGCATACTCGATTATCACAGGAAAATATATTCAAGGAATACAAATCTTAATTTTTTCTTCGCACGAACGTGTACAAGCAGTTCTCTCACATACACTACTGCTTCAGATCCTTTGCGTGGAATACGCCCAGTCGCTTGCCTTTCAGGTCTTCAAGCTCATACAGGCTGTTCCCGATGGGTTTCAGAATCCTACATTTCAGAAACTTTCTAGCCAACTTAGCGTTGAAATTATCTTTGAAAGAGCTTTGCTGAAAGTTTCGTCGATATACCTCTTGACCAGGAATAAATTTCACTTGTCTGCATCTGGTATTGTACGTTCGCTCGTTTTTCTCGTATGCTTTGTGCAAACTTTCTTGAATTTTTGTTCGTACCAATTCTTGCGCCACTGACTTGGGCACTGTTTCTTCGCCAAGGTCTGTTAGGCTTTGTAAGCGTCGTGCAAGCTGGTACATGCTTCCATGCGTTATCATGTTCATACCGAATAACGCGAAATATGGTGTTACTTTTGTTGCGCTGTGCACCGAAGATCTTAATGAACATTCAATTTGGGAAAGACGCGTTTGCTTGCGGCGAATGTACTGCCGTCCAATGGTGTTTAATTCCAAAATTGTTTACCATTGTCAGAAACTATTGTTTCTGGCACGCCGAATTTATTACATTCTTACAGCTTGCTTTCGGCATCGCTTTCAATATAACGAATTTAGTCAAATGATCAAGAATGATAAAAATAAAGTTGTTACCATTTCGGGAACGCGGATATGGTCCAAGGAAATCAACGAAGATTGGTTGAAAAGGTCGCTGAGATATTATTTCTTTGCCCATCGGTGGTCTTAGAACTCGGTTAGCTGCTTTGGCTTCACGACACACTTGGCACGCGTCTATATAACTCTTCACTTGCGCGTTCATGAGCGGCCAATAGAAGTACTCCTTAATACGTTTTAAGGTCTTGTGGAAATCTCCATGAGCTACGTGTGGTGGATCGTGAGCCTTTTCAATTACGCCAGCTGTTAACTCCGTTGGTACCCATACTTTCCAGGCGAAATCTTCGTGTAAAGGCACGCCGTCGTAAGGCATCGTCCTTCTGTATACGATTCCATCGATCACAGTTACGTCGGGCAATCTACTTGCGTTGTCTTCCACGGTTTTAGCTAAATCCTTATATTCATCGCTCTTAAAAGCTTTATCGTCTAAATCGATCAAACGCATTACTTCCGCTGAAACTTCTTCCATTTCATAACGCGATAATGTGTCTGGCACAACGTTGAGTTTTCCTTTTCTGTGCTCTATCACAAAATCGAACGACTGCAGATGCAGACTCCAACGAGCTAATCGCCTACTGAGATCACGGTGTGACATCAGCCATTTAAGGCTGCTGTGGTCCGTGATCACAGTGAAGGCCATTAACTCGATGAAGGGTCTGAACTTTTTAATCGCGAGAACTACCGCTAAGCATTCACGCTCTGTCACGGTGTAGTTCCGCTGAGCAGACTTCAACTGGTGCGAGTAATACGCGATTGGATGTTCTCCTTCATCATTATCCTTCTGAAACAGTACAGCGCCAATTCCTAAATCTGATGCGTCGCACTGTATATAAAAACGTTTCGAGAAGTCAGGATGCACCAAAACTGGACTCGTCACTAATGCGTTCTTTAACTCGTCGAATGCCACTTTAGCTTCTTCCGTAAAACAAAATGCCTTGCTCTTTTTCAGCGTGTCCGAGATCGGGCTCGCGATAGTGGCATATTCAGAAATAAATTTGCGATACCAGCCTGTAGCGCCTAAAAAGCTCCTAACCTGCTTGAGGGTTTTTCGGATACTTATAACCAATTATTGATTCCACCTTTGAAGGGTCTGGCTTGATTTGGCCGCCGCCGACGAGATATCCCAAATATTTCAACTCCTTAAAGCAAAATCTCGATTTTTGAACATTGATAGTTAATCCTGCTTGTTCGAGACACTTGGCAACTTGACTCAACAACTCTACGTGAGTCTCGAAATCTGGAGATACCACCAGAAGATCATCCAGATAGACGAAGACGCGATCACGGATAGCGGAAGGTATCACTCTATCCATTAATCGGCAAAGCCTTTGAGCTGCATTACACAACCCAAAAGGCATTACCTTAAAATGGTAGAGTGGTCTTCCGGGCACCGTAAAAGCAGTCTTCTCCCGGCTGGATGGCTCCAATGGTATCTGCCATTAAGCGTCTTTTAGGTCGACACTGGAGATGTAGTGTGTATCGCCTAACCTGCTGAGCAAGCCCTCTATATGAGGAAGTGGGTACGCATCCTTGACCGTCAGAGCATTAAGCTTTCGTGCGTCCAGGCACAGCCGATTCTTGGCCCCCTTTCACTGACTTCAATGACTCCTAGGTCCAGCATGCGGTCCACTTCTGCATACAGAAGAGTCTGCACTGCCGGCGAAACAGGGTAATACCGATCCTTCACTGGCACTGCATCTCCAGTATCGATCGTGTGTGTTTCCAATGTTGTTCTGCCAAGGCCTTTCTTCGTATAGCACGGAAATTTCTCCATTACCGGTTCCAATTGTTCATTCTGCCGTGGTGACAAGGCATGAGCTCGAACCTCCGAGGAAGCGACGTCCTCGCATAGGTCTACCCTTTGAGTGGTGATACTCTCTATGCTGGTGAGCAATTTGAAGGTTCGCATAAAATCAACTCCGAGATACAAAGCACGTTCTAATGATGGAACGAGATAAAAACTTATTTCCTCCACCCGCTTGTTGAAATTAATTTTTGCGCGTATTCGGCCTAAAATCCTATGCGCACTACCATCGGCGGTTTTCACAGAGGAACCAAATCGGTGGATCTCTAATCCAGCACGGGCAACTAACTCTTGACATCCTTTGCCTAGGCATGTCACCGATGCTCCGCTGTCGATAAGGCCCTCTACTTCTATACCACCTATGTTGACTTTTGCATAGAATCTATTGTCTTCTCCCTCGAATAGAGTGGTAGCGGCAATCTCTCTCGGCACCAATCGTCGTTTCTGGTATCGTATTCGCGCTCTATCGATTCGGTCAGAAGGTTCTCCAAAAATTCTTTCTCTAACTATGCGGTATTCCGCCATACGCTGGTGTATTGGCCGGATTTCTTTCAAAATTGGAATCGGTCGTGGTACATCTCCGCGATCGTTGTTTCTTAAAATTGTAAACACTGCTTCTCCAATGGGTACTGAAATACGCTCTGCATCATTATTTATCTTATCATTGCTGGTTAAACTGTTTTCAGCTAAACCGTAATCCTTCATGGTGTTATTGGTTATATCGTTTTCGGGAAAAGTGTTATTATTGTTGATATTTCTATCGATGTCGTTACTTAGGGTGTTGTTATTATCGATGTTATTGTTGACGTCATTTTGGACTAAATCACTCCTGGCTGGGTCGTCCAAAGTTGAAATGGGTATGGCTGGGTCTAAATTTGTGTGGACCTCACCTCCCCAGTCTGAGGTGGGTTCCTGGGCTGGTTTCCCTGGCACACTGGACACTTGGGCGTTACGGTGTTTTCACGGCCACATTTGTAACAGAAGACATTTCTCACCGTTGACGGGCAATCTCTGAAACTATGTCCTAAGGCCCTACAATTTCAGCATATCAAACTTCCAATAGCATATATTTCTGCATCGGCTTCAACTCCAACTCCATCTCCTTCCATATTCACCTCGTGTACTCGCGGTTGGTTAAACTGCCGCGTAGGATATTATTGCCGTTGTGTTGATAATAACGTCTCAGCTCTCCGTACTTCGCGTGAAAATTCGCTGAGTGATGTCGCAGGTATTGGGAACATTAATTGAGCTAACGAAGGTTTTAAATTCCCCTTCATGATCTCCGCTAACTGCGCCTCAGTATAGGGAATTCGTTGCTGGTGTCTCAATTGCATAACTATATTATAAACTTCTTCGAAAGTTTCCTGCGGCTGTTGACGTCTACTCAGGATTTGACTCTGAATTTGGAACTCATTATCATATCGTTGGAATTGCACTGACATCGCTTGCCGAAGCTCACTCCACCGAAGGTCAGGCGTCAATCTTCTACAGCTCCAATTTTGCTTCAATTTTGCCATTATGGCCGCAATTGTTGTTTCACTTGATAATAAGTTTCGGGCTGTGCCGTTCAACTTTGTCTTTATCAAGTTAATTGCAACTTGCTCATGTGTTTCCTTTATAGAATCCACTAGAGCGAGTGCATCTAGAAAGCTTTGGAGATTTTCTGGTTTGCCATCAAAGTCTGGGAGGAGCTTTGAGGCTAAACCAAGAAACTGTGTGACTGTTAGTGCCATGTTCTCTGGTGTGGATATATTTTCCGCAGAATTTTCAGTACTTGTATTTGGCAAGTCTGAGCTTAGTAAATTCTCAGTTAATTGTTTGGTACTTGTTTGAGGTAAGTCGCAATTGGATAAACTCTTAGGGAATTGGTCGATACTTGTCCGAGGCAAGCCTGGACTGATTTTAGTTTGAACTCCAGTATCGTACTTTAATTCCTCATGAATATTTTCAGGGAGTTTAACATTTAAACCCCTTCGTACCACAATATGGGTGAGTTTAGTGCGAACTTCATTAAAGTAACCTTCGGCATCTGACTGATGCTTTTTTGTAAGTCTATTGTAGTTTACGTTAATTAAGACTCTTATTTGTTCAAATCTTTCAAATAATGTATTCAGGTGTTTATTCACCGTTTCCTCTCTTGATGGTGCCTTGTTAGTGTGCAGACACTTGTAGGATTTATCAAATTCTGTTCTTATCAATCGTAATCTGTTCACAATAGCCTGCCATTCCATTTATTATGTATGATCTTGGAAACGGCCTAGACTTTGTCTAGGTCACTTGCAAGCGAAGCAGACCTTGCATAATTCTTTTTTATTGCTCTTTTGTGTAACTGGTACACAGTTGTCGCAAATTGTAAAGCCATTATTGCTATTATTATAATTAGGTAATTTTGTACTGAGGATTCTACCTCAACAATTTTTACCTGATTTATAACGTTAGCGTTCGGATCTTGAATTTTCGACGTCTGTCCGCCCATGTTCACAATTTTTCTTTTTCACTTGTGTGGAAGAAATACTCAAAAATACATTTTTTTTTTGTAGATATATATATAGCAGCTTATTTTATATTATATCAAAGTATATTTTGCCTGTTGGTAAACAATCAACGAATAATTTTTTGTTAGTAGGCCATAATTATATTAAAAAAAATAATATATATGTCAAAATTAATATATAGCCATAACTGTTCCTGTTCCCGTTGCTGTAAAATACCCGGACTCATTAACGCTCGTTGAGTAACTAGAAATGATATTTTGATTTAACATCCTCAAAAGAGTTGGCTTCGACAAATTCTATGTCAGTTTTGGTTATTAGTCTTCCTGTAGTTTTTACATGAAAAGCAACTATCTGGTTTATAGAATTATATATTGGGATTTCTACCCTCTTCCCTATTGAGTTTGTGGCAATTATTTCATTTAATTGGAATGCAATTGCATCATGATGGTTGTGGTTCCGCTGGTGCTTTGGCCGCACCAGGATCCTCCTTCCTTCACAACGCTCGGCTTGCGTTGCTTTTCTGTTTAATTCTGATTAATATCTTCAGTCAATTTTAGAGATGCACTTTGTTTATTTATAAATTTATTGGAATGGAAATGTTTTATCTTGTTCATTACTTTATTATTTTAATTTTCTCTGTTTTTGATTTTTATTGTATGTAAATATACATACACTGCACACATAACACCAATTTTTAGAGATGCACTTTGTTTATTTATAAAATAATTGGAACGAAATTGTTTTATCTTGTTCATTACTTTATTATTTTAATTTTTTCTGTTTTTGATTTTTATTGTATGTAAATATACATACACTGCACACATAACACCAATTTTTAGAGATGCACACAATACAATACCGAACAATATAAGTTTCTTTCTTACTTTAACTGGCAGGATCGCCATGTAAAAGTGTCATGATGTCCAGACACGATCGCATTACCACATGCGTGTGCATTGGCGGTGCTGTGCATACTACAGTATGCATGGTCAACAGTATTATGCATACTACAGTACTCTAGAGCTGGACCGTCTAGCAAATGATGCAACTCTTTCAGTAGTTCTGCTATATCACATTCCTGCACATTCATAGTTTTCTTTGTTCCGTCAAATTTTATGCCCCATTTAGTAACATCAGGTTTTCGTCCACTTTGACCAGCCAATTCACGACGGGCTGTAAGCGTGCTATAGTTTGGAGATTCTGGCGATTCCTCTTGATCCGTCAAGTTGCGGTCGCTGGTAATCTGATCCAAACTCGCTGGATAAATCCTGCATCCTGGCACACTGGTCGTCATAGGAGCTGTGGTCACGGCTGTTGTTGCTGATCCTGCCGCAGTAGTGTAGGTGAGAGGTGCGGAAGCCGCTTGAGTGAAAAATGCTTCCACGGTGGACTCTAATGGTAGGTTACCACCTCCAGTTCCACTAACGCGCGGTGATCGCCGAACAGGCATGATTAATTAACCGAAATCAAAAGTGATAAAGATGACAAAAATGAAAATTTCTTCCCCTAACTGGGGGTACAATGCAATATTATATCCTCTTAGAGGTAAACAAAATATCGAGAATTATCAACAAATTGTAGAAAATTCAAAAATGTCCACCGAGCGTTATCTGTAAACAACAGCTTGCGATGGAAAGAAAACTCAAATCTCTTGGTCGAAGAACGAAGAAAAGCAAAAATCGTAGAAAAAGAAAAATAAATGCGCTGAAAATCAATGATTAGTCGATATGAAAAATATAATATAATTTCGAATATAAAAAAAATATCAAAAAGAAAAGAAACACCACTTCTAAGCTTACATCAACCTTAGAAGAATGTTTATATTATAGTTTATAATAGTGCGTGCATCGTTTTCGAATGATGCAAAAACAAAAATATGTAGAAGATATTGAAAAATGCAGTACTTCTAAAACTAAATGCGGGATCAAACACCCAAAACTAAAAATCCAAACTGAAATCTTCTTATCGTCGTAGATGGTAATTTGGGGTAAGTGAAGGTAAGTTACCTTGGGCAACTTGTGACAAATATGCTTCGCAAAAATTTTCTTCAAAAACAACAAAATCATAACAATTCATCGCTGAACTGATAGGTTTACTGAGAACCAAGACGAGGGCAAACGCTATAGGCCTGAGGCCACCTAACGTGTCTCACTCCTCCAGATTCTCCTGAACACTTCCATTGGGTTCAGCCTAGATAACTAGTAGTAACCTTAAACTTATTAATTTAATTTAACCTTTAACTACTAATTCCAACACAATATATAATCCTTCGCCAAGAATGCCCTAAACAATTCGTCGCAACGCGGTTCGATTATGAAATCTCATCCGGGACTTACGCATTGTCCTTAAACATTACCGAAACGGAAATGACTATAAATGAAAAATAAAAGCTTTGTCAGTCATGAATTAAACAAATCGTCGCAACGCGGTTAAAATTAAATTTTTTGCCGGGACTCACGCTAAGTTTAACTACATTAACATGAACGAAACGTGAAACTATTTACTCTACTTTACTTTATCTAAAATGGATCAAACAAAAATTTAAGTTCATTCACGATTATGAGCATTTGTCTCAGACTAAAATGTCAAAACAAGACTTCACGAACCGATCAATAAACAAAAACCAAACGAAAAATATATTATTGCCCCGAAGCAGATCCGTCGCAACGCGTCAAGAAACTTAATAACTCCTTAAACGGGACTTACGTATCGCGTAGGAACAAAAATAAATTTTCATACTAAATTACGGACTAATTAAATATAACCGGTCGGGCCCCACGTTGGGCGCCAATTATGTCACCGCAGTGACACAACAGAACGCGTCAACGTGGATATGAACCTCTAGACTCACGATGTGGATCTTTGAGGCCCCACGTTGGGCGCAAATTATGTCATGCCATAGTACACAACGACACAATTGATTCTCATCTTGATTCCTCATCACGAAGACATCGAGTTGGGCTGCAATATGTCACAATGCACTGGCCAAATTGCTGAGGTTTATTTAACGTCAATTTCCCTACTGTCGCACATCATTAAGCGGCTTGCTTGGTATGCCAAGCTTAAGCCTGGGCTGGTAAACTCGCCGGACGGGGGGGATCTTTCCACTTAATGACATCGACACAATCTGACATGGCGAACATCAAGAATACATACCAAGGCTAAAAAAAACAAACGAACCGAAAGCACGCAATATCCTACGACATAATAAAAATAAAAAACGGAGCCCGAACGGATATATCATTAGATAAACACGAAACAAATGCGATCATTAAACCGAATTGATTAGATAGTGTAACATCAAAAGAAAAGTGTTCTGCGAGTGTAGGGAAAATAACTTGCCAATATATTTTCACTGACTGGTGTAGATGTCAGTGTGGAACACCCTCACGAAGCTCCTACAGCTTCACCATGACTGTTCCTTCTCAGAGTCCCAAAATGTGTGAAGCCCACAGAGACTTACCTTCACTTACCCCTCATATTACCAAATTGGCCAACTACTCAGCCATACTAACGACGATCATAGTTCGGATTTTGATATAAAATTTATTCAACCTCGTATAAAGGCAACTATCAATCACAATTTCAAAAACTTAATACTAATGGAGCCTCTAGGGCGAAGTTAAAATAAGTTGTTAACAAAAGAAGTAAGATATGGGAGCACCCTTCAATAGTGTCCTTAATAAAATTTAACAACATTTAAAATTGTACTTAATTTTCACACGTAGGGACTAAACAATGAACTTATTCCTATATGAACCTCATACAAACTGAGAACACAAACTTTAGGTTGAACGAACCTAATGTTCTCTAATGTACCCCATTATGGGTAATGACGGTAATTGAAAGCAAAACTACTGAATCCAAAGAATAGATGATATTAATTATCAACCCGAAAATTTATCGGGCGCCCCTCGTATAAAAGAAATTGGCTGAAAAGTTAATTGAATATAGGTAGGGATATCAAATATAAAATGAAATGGCCATCAGTTATGAATAATATAATAATTTAATAAGAAAAATGATATGTTCAATATATATAAAATGTCAGAGAGTAAGTATGTCTGTCCATATAAATAAAAGGATTCGTAGACGGCGGAATATTTGGAGTTTACTTTCTCACTTCGCCTGGGTTCTTACAATGATTATAAATTTTTCCTAATTGGTAGTATGGTGCAATTTCAAACCTTACACCTATATTATTGCCAAACGGATTCCGATCCTATATTGTGCAATTTTAATGTGCCGCTTTTATCTTACTTTTACTATGGGAACAATAAAGCTGTTCTGTTTTGCTGTTAACTTTTACAATTCTAATTTTTGCAAATTCTCTATCGACTACGTTTTAATATTAACAGCGTGCACCGATTTTTAACTTTTATAATTCAAAGTTTTGCAAATTCTCTATCGGCTACGTTTAATATTAACAGCGTGCAACGATTTTTATTTTATTTCAATATTACTAAAATTCTTTATCCACAATATTTTAATTTTAAACAGCGTGCATCAATCTTAATTTATTCTTAAATTCTTACTAAAATTCTTTATCAACAATATTTTAATTTTAAACAGCGTGCACCGATCTTAATTTTTATTTCAAATATTACTAAAATTCTTTATCAACAATATTTTAATTTTAAACAGCGTGCACCGATCTTAATTTATTCTTAAATTTTGCAAATCGCTACCTTGACGGAATTGTAAATTTTCGTAGCATGCACTAATTATACTTTTAGGTTTTAATTTTCCGCAAAATGCTTCATCAATCTCACGTTTATGCACTTTTTCTTCAAGTGATTTTCTTCTTTTTATTAAATTTCTTATGATAATTGATTGAATATTGTGTATGCGGGAATTTGCCCAATTCTAGTTGACATTTGTTTCTTTATTTCATAATTTTCCGCACTTTATTTCCGCATGGTCAATTTCTTTTCGTTTTCAGCCTTCCTCGTGAGAATTTACACTTTCCCTAACTATCCTATGTCCAAGATTACTTGCAAGTCCGGGGGTTAACGAAACTTCGGACTTACCTTTTTTTTCTTCAAGGGGGAGGGGGTTTACTTGTTGTCTTTATCAGGGTGGTTGGATGTTTGTTGAACTTCGACGATTTTACCGCGCTGTACCGATGTTTACTGCTAGATGTGGTTGTCTGGGCGTTGGCTAGGCCTATGGGCCAAATTTGCCGAGTGATTCCCGGACTTTCCCCTGGTACTACGCTTCCCCGAGACTAGCAGGTGTTGATGATACGAAAGACGTCTTGGTCTCGGTGGAAGCGCGTATTCTCGGCGGTGTCTCGGTTGTCGGGATTTGTTCTAGACCGGCGATTCCGGTTCCTAACACTGGGAGGCTATAAAAAAGAAGACACACAATGAGGATCTCGTGGCACCAAACTTCTCCTCTTCCACATGGTTTACGGGCTTACCTCCTATGTCCTCGTTTCTGATCTGGAAAAATGAATTTGATGTCCTTCCGCTGTCTCGTTGGAGACGGAAATATTGGTCAATGCCGATTTCCAGCGATTTGATGAATTTACTTCAAATTTAATAACTATCAATACCGCCAACTTGCGTTTCAATTTTTGTCATTAATTAATTTCACAATTCTATTTTTTTAACTTCAACTTTGTATTACGTATTTGGACTGCTGTCGACCATTTACTTGCACTTCACAATTATCAATGACAGACAGATGCAAATTTTTGCAGCAGCTAAGCGATCGCTGTCCGTTATCCCACATTCCATTGTCTGTATGTATGTATGTGTGCGTGTGTATACGTTTACTCGTCAGTTTAAGGATGCGATAAACGTTTGCTTGTAAGTTTTGGTGTTGTGTGTTAAACGTTTACTTGTGCGTATGGGTGTCGTGTGCAAAACATTTACAAGTACATGTTGGGGTGTGGTCCAAAACAAACAGTTGCTTAGACAAAAACTGGTTTGGGCAGATTCCACAAATTCCATTGTACATAATGCAATAACTGATGGGTAATGTTATTGTTTTAGGTCAGTTCTGTCAGATAGTTGCCGGATGACTTGGCATGGGAATTTTCGAGTGCCAATATGGGGCCGTCACATGTATAATCATTTCATCATCAACATTTGATCGAATTTCCTCAGTTTTTCTTCTCTTGCTTCGTTCACTCGATTCCGAAAATAAGTTGCTCGGACGACCAAGCAAGATTCAATGATGCATTAAACGCTTTGGATATAACTTTACCTACATCTATGGCAGGATCAGCCTCCACGCTATTTCGCAACATGAGTTCGTAACAAGTTTTAAATTTTGAAGTTTCATCAGGATTTAACAAATAATTGAAAAAAGGTTCATAATATGTAGTGTATTCCTTGAAAAGATGTCTCCATTTCAATGCATTTAAAATAGAGATCTTATGTTTATAGACGTCTGCATTGTTAAATAGTTATGCACATGCATCACATAAAGCGTTTACTCCCTCAGTGAATAAACGCCCATCCTTACAGCTCTTGAATGAAAGAACACCATCGGAATGCTTAACACAAATGATGTGTAATTAAAACTTGATTGCAATACGCAATGAAATATTACAACATAATCAGGATGATATTGTATTATATTATCAACATATACTCTTCTTCCTAACGATTGTATTGTAGTATCCAAATCATTGAGTTTTATATTTAAAGCAGTCATTTCAGTATAATCTTTATTTAATTTAGCACTTGAAGTCACAAAAACCACACTGAGCTCACTTGATGAAATAATTTCTACTTTGTTGTATGGCATCCAATCATCTAAATGTAATTATGTCATGGTGGGTATAGCATTTTTATCATTATGCATATCCAACATACGTCTTAAAATGTCACCTTGATTATCTTTAGCGAATAACATTCTGGCTACACTAGCGGCAGCCAAAGCATCGATAAATGGAAGCTCTAGTTCTAAACTAGATACGTCCCCTGTGTTTAAACTTATAGCCAATAACTCTTGCATCATAATAAGAAGAGATCGTCTATGTTTTTTATTTTTTATTGAACTTGATATTTTGATACCATTAAAACTTTCAATATGAGAGTCTTCAAATATGCGAAACAAACCTCTAAAAGCACGGGTATCTAGTGCATTACGAACCGTAGTTTCCAACATTCTAAAATAAGGAACATAAACAAATACGAATACATCCAGCATGGCATCCATCCCAGCGGAAAGAATGGCTAAGAAAGCCTTCTACCAGGCCTTTTTTTGGAGTAGGTAGGCATGCTAGCCGCATTCAGTACTCCTTTCCAATTAACACAGAGTGACATTGTAGTGCAAGGCCTTCAGTGCTTGGTTCTATTTTGAAGCCTGCACCAGGCCTGGGAGATAACCCCTGCTGGAAGGCCTGCGGGAGACGTCATTCTACCAGGCACGTAAGCGAAGGCCTGTTACCAGGTCTCTATATTACGGTGCTCTGCCAGGCCTGGAAGAATATGTATGTTACCAGGCCTGCAATTTAAGACCCTCTAGAATTGAAGTAGACATTTTAAATTAAACTAAAAGTATTAGTGTTTTACACATTTTTATTAATAAAAATTCTTTTTTTTATTAGGAATAAGAGAAATAAAATACTTAATTTTTTATTTTTAAATTTATACTTAAAAAATAAGTCATTGTACAGGCATAGATATGAAAAAACTTATTAAAGTTATTAGGAAAAACTCAAAAAAATTCATTTATATAAATTATTATTTTATTAGTCCGAAGACTTAAAAAAATAAAACTTTATTTGTTGAAATCGAAAACAGAACTGATTGATTATTACAATATTTGGTTCACAGATAACTTAATGTCTAAATGTTGTTCCCAGGTAAGCAATTCCAGTTAATGCTGTCGTCGGCGTCTGCAAATTGGGTGTAATTTGTGTCGCTGCATTTCCGGTGTTAAAGTATGGAAACACGCGCGGTGTTATTTTGCTAATGTTGCATTATTGTTGATGTTGCAATGGTTTGGCTTTACAGAAAACAAATGTTAAATGTTTTTGGTGTTAACACCTCCCCTCTCATTACCGAGCGTCCTCGATCGGTCAGAAGTATGGAATATGCGAGATTCTTCGAATTCCTGCTGATTCTTCGTTTGGGCTGTATGATAATTCTGGCATGGAAACATGAGTATGAGTTTCGCATTGGCGAGGGTTTGTACTTTGTGGGGTGATCACTACTTCGTTTTTTCTTTTAAAAGTTCCAGATTTAATGAGTAGGGCAATTGTTAATGAAAGTGTCACGAAAAAGAGACCAAAGTTTGTGGATGTGCTCCATTTATTTTTTCCTCTTAACAGGTTAATGGCCTCCGTGTTGTTTGCATGAAGTTCTTTTATTATTTCCAGAGACAATGTTTCCTCTATATTGAGTGAAGTATGTTTTGGTTGCAATATTGCTGGTAAGGGTTGAATAACCGTTGTCTCAAAAATGTCGTATGACTTATCCAAAATTTTTATTGTCGTGTTGTGAAATTGCAAAACATATGTGCCGGTGAGGTTCTGGTATTCTCCATTAACGTAGACTGCACCACTATACTGATTAAGTAGAATTGTGCCTGGGGATATTTCTTCGATGGAGGGAATGTGTCTATTGTCTATTACTCTACAATTTGTTGTTTTACTATTTATGAGGTTTACGAGACATGAGCTATTTTCTAATTTTTCTAAATTTGACTTATTACAAATTGTTATATTATTATAATTTTTACATAAATTTCTTATACCGAATATTGTCTTATTACATATTAATACATTATTGTATGATAGCTTGTTTATGAATTTTCCAAATTTAACTGGTTTTATTAACATTTTGTCACATAGGATCTCATCTGTGGTTGGTAAATTTATTATATAAACGAGTGAATTACTATTTGATGCTATTTTAGTCTCTGCAAATTCAAATGTTTGTTCTAAGTTTACAAAAGGTATGGAATCTTTACTTATAACGTCTTTTACAATGTTAATTTCTTCTGATGACAATATAAAAGAATTTACAATTCCTAATTTTGCTAATTTCTTCTTTAATGATGTCCATTTTCATTTTCAAATTTGTTATCAGTTTCTCCTTAGAGTTATCGTTAGTATTTAAGTTTTTGATAATTTCATTTGTAGTTTTAGTGAGTTCATTAATCTTTTCTATTGATAGTTTGTTAATTACGACTTGATTATTATTGTTGAACAGGACTTGGTTAGTTTTCTGTGTTATGATTTCAAAATCATCATGATCAGGATTTCCAGCAATCCACTTCCATGCTGATCCGATAAAATTTAATGATCTTTTCATTTTAGGTTTCAATCTATCCAAGTACCCTTGAATTTCTGTTATTTCGTGAATGAGGAATGGACGAAGGAAATGGTGTTCGCTGATGTTCTGAGATATATTTAATGGTATTCGCTGATGTACCGTTATCCTCATGGAGTCAATTAATTCTTGGTATTCGTCTGTCTCTATAATGTGAATTATCTTGAAGGTCCCAGTCTGGAGTTTTGCTACTCCGGCGTCAAGAGTCACGATTTGCGAGTTAGTGTAATCAAGAATTTTAACGTCAGCGGTCGCCAGGGTTAACAATGATCTGAAATATATATCTATTAATTTCTAATATTATTTTTATGAATTGTTTTTCCGGATTCCGTTATAACTGTAGTGTTCTTGTCCTCCTTTACTATTTCCTGTCTATATGTTCTACTAAGTTTTGTTCCGATTCTTTTGTTTTCTTTTACAAAAATAGTTTGTCCGGTTTCGTAAGTCTTCGGTGGTAATTTCTTTTTATTGTGATAATTAATGTCTTCTACTTGTTTTTCTTTAAGTCTTTGAATCGTTTCTTGTCTTTCCTTTTCAGTATCTCGTTGGTCTATATTAACTCTTTTCCCAAAAAAGGCTTCGACTGGCTTTTTCTTAATAGTTGAGTGGACCGAATTGTTATATTCGTAAACGGACCTATGCAGAAGTTCTGAAAATGATGCGTGAACGTTTTCTGTTTTCAAACACCGCATTATTTCCGATAGAGTAGAGTGAAATCGTTCTATTTGCCCGTTCACACTGCTGCTATAGGGGGGAGTTTTGAAAACCTTCACGTTGAATTGGTTTTCTAACATGAATATGATAGATTTCGAGTTAAAAGATTTTTCGTTGTCGATAACCATAGTTTCCGGCGTACCGTAGGAGATAATTATCTCCCTAAGAGGTTCTTTAATATCTTCAGTTGCTCTAGACTTGAGAATTTTTACCTGAGCATATTTGGAAAATTTGTCTATTGCGGTAAGTATTGTCCTTTTTTCGGTGAAGTGCATATCCACGTGGATTATTTGTCCAGGGAATTGAGGTATGGGCGTCTCTTGAATGGAATCTTTATTCGGATGCCTTTCATATTTATTTTCCTTACAGACCTTACACTGGTTAGTTATCTTCTTTATTTTTGAATGCATCTGTGGAAAATAGAATTTGTTCAATATTTGCGCCTTGTTTTCTATGCTATTCCGATGAGCTCTGTTGTGTTCATCAATGACTTCCGCATTTTGCTCATCTTCACGTTTTAAGTCTGTTACCATTGTCCTAGAGCACATTACTTTAAATCGGGAAAAGTTATCGCGATAGATGTCTTGTAATTTGCCTAAAATGTCATCAGTCGTTCTAATACAAGTTGTTACAGATGGGTTAAGATATCTTTTCAAAATGTCCGTCAGGGTTGCGTGTGTCATATTAGGTTCATGGATGGTGTGTCTGTGATACGTAGGGAAAATAATTTCGAATTTGTAGGAAGGTTGGTCTCCGTCCGTGGACAATAAAATTTGATTTTTGAACGCGTTAATGGGTGCGTTTGTGTATTGTATCAAGTTTGAGGACGAGCTCTCATCACTATGTTGAGTTGAGGTCATTGAGTTCACCTGTGTTATATCCTTAGGCGGTCTGGACAAGGCGTCTGCCACTATGTTAGTGCTGCCTGGTTTGTATTTTAGTTCATAATTAAAATCCTCGAGGAATGCTTTCCATCTCTTGAGTTTGAAGTTTACATTTTTGTTGTTCAGTGAATATGTTAGCGGAAGATGGTCTGTAAAGATCTTTAGCTTAGTGGAACCGTAAAGGTAATTCTTAAGTGACTTAAGAGCCCACACAATTGCTAACATCTCTTTTTCGTTGGTAGCATAATGTTCCTCAGCCCTGCTTAAAGTCTTAGACAGGAATACAATTGGTCTATTGTCTTGGGATAGTACAGCACCCATGGCATAGTTCGAAGCATCAGTCGTTAAGTCAAATTCCCTACTGAAGTCTGGATAGGCTAAAATAACGTCGCTTGATGACAGCGTTGTTTTTAATTTTTCAAATGCATCCATTGCGTCCAGATCTAAATTTATAACCATTTTGTTAGAAGAATATTTTGACATACGTCCTGCCTCCCCTCTCAGAAGCGACGTTAGGGGCTTGGCTATTTTAGCATAGTCCCTGATGAAGCGCCTGTAGAAGTTTGAGAGACCTAGGAACGATCTTAGGTCCTTAAGAGTTTTTGGAAGTGGAAAATTCTGTATTGCCTCGACTCTCTTTGGGTTGGTTTTTATACCCGTGTCGGCGACTATGAATCCTAAAAATTCAACTTCTTTTTTGAGAAATTCACATTTGTCCAGTTGGACTTTCATGTTGGCTTTCTCCAAAGTACTGAATATGGTTTTTATGTTCTCAATGTGTGAATCGATGTTTTCCGCGAATATAAGAATATCGTCCATATAGACGAAACAAATTTTCCCAATATGTTCTCTTAATATATCGTCCAGGGTGCGTTGGAAAATTGAGGGCGCGTTTCTGAGACCGAAAGGTAGCCTGGTAAACTCGTATTTACCATTATTGACAGAGAATGCAGTTTTCCGTCTGTCACTTTCTCTAAGTGGTATTTGATGAAACCCACTTTTTAAATCTAATACAGAGAACAATTTATTTTTTCCCAGCTGTGGGAGAACGTCATTTATTTCCGGAATTGGGTATTTGTCAGGAACGGTCTGTTCATTTAATTTACGATAATCTATAACCATGCGAAATTTCTTTTGTCCCGAGGCGTCAGTTTTTTTTGGCACGATCCAGATAGGAGAGTTATACGGTGACCGTGAAGGCCGAATAATTCCTTGCTCTAAAAGTTCTTTAATTTGCTGTTCAACCTCTCCTTTTAGATGCATCGGATAAGGATAGTATCTTGAATAGTATCGTCAGTTTTGGTGTGAATGTCCGCGACTACAGCTGTAGTGAAGGTCAGCTTCTCATTCGGTTCGTTGAACAATGTTCTATGTTCTGAAATTACTCCGTCCAATTTTCTTTTTTCGTCTTTGGTCAAGTGATCAGTCCTAATATTAATGGCATTTACCGATTGAGATTTTTTCTGTTTTATCTTAACTTTAATTCTGCTATCTATGATCATGTAGTCTTTTGACGTATGGATAACTGCACATAATTTTTTCAAACTATCGTTTCCTAATATGCCATCAAATGATTCCAAAGTTGGTAGTAAAAAAAATTTTAGCGGTTCACACGTTGCATCAAAATGATTAATTATCGTGTGCTGTGTAATTGGAGTTTTGCCTCCAACTGAGTTCGCGAAAAATGAGTTTTCGTTTTGTAGAGGTTTCTCTACAAGTGTGGGTTGAATGTAATTTTTATTGGAGCCGGTATCTATTAGGATTTTGAGGATTTGTCCAGATTTTGTCCTGCACTCAAAGTAAGGCAAGGACGAATTCGTTAATCTAAAAAATTAATATCTACAAAATCTTGAATTTCCAGTTGATCGTCATCTCCGAGAGCGTCGTATTCGTCATGAATGTAGTCGTTTAGTGGGGGTAATTTTTCTTCATCTTCGTAGTTGTCTATTGTTGATTCATACTCTTGCGGAGTTTGAAGCTGTGCGTCATCTGTATCCAAGTGGAAATTCCTTTGTATTTTATCGGGTTTTCTCAGTTGATCAGATTGGTCTGTTGGCCTTTTTCCGAAATATCTTTTATCTTGCGCTGGACGATTCATATAATTTATGGCTCTTGTTTGCATGGACGGATCTATTTCCATTGGTTCCGGTCTTGGTTGTGGTTTTGGTGCAGCAGGTCTAGGTGGTTGAAATCGTTGATTTGGGTTTTGGTAAGAAGGGGGAACGTTTCCCCGCTGATACATTGGCATAGGCATACCGTAGTGTTGCATATTTGCAGAAGGTTGTGGCAAATATGCCAGTTGAGGATAGAAAGGAGTCTGATTTGGTTTTCGGTATTGAGGCTTTGTAGGGAGTGGAGGGTATGATTGAAAGTTTTGTTTGTTGTTTTTACCAGTCTGGTTATGGGAGTTTGCGAATTGATTCCTTGCAAACTGATTTTCCATCTTGAGACACAACTGAAGTGCCTGTGGAAGATCAGTTGGCTCTTTCATGCCAAGGTGTATTGACATTTGGCCCTTGAGACCTCTAATGAATACGTCAAGGGCTTTATCCCTGTATGTTTGTGACAGGATGTCAAGGGATTCCCTACCTATGTCCATACATGACAATTTGTTCATGATAAGGGATAGGTGGGAGTACACTTCCTGGTAGAAATCTTGGACCCTACTACTGCCCTGTACCAAGGTTGTCATTTGATGTTCTAGGGTAGTTATATCCCTTTTATCGGCGTAATGCAGTGTAAGACACTTGGAAAAGCTCTCCCAATTAAGGGGAGTGTTGTATGACTCTAACGCAGCGTCTGCGTTTCCAACAACTTTATTTCTGATCGTATTCAGAATCGCAAAATATTTTGGTGTGCCCTTAATTGAGTCATATAACTTTAATATTCTATCAACACTCTTTTTCCAGGAGCTGAACTCTGCAGCAATTCCTGAAAAATCTTTCAGGCTTTTTATTACGTCGGGAACTTTATCTAAATCGTCTAAATTGTTACGGAATCTGTCTTCAATTATCTGGTCCACTCCTGCTATGTCAGAGCTTGGTCGCATTAACTGTCTAATTGCGACTTGACATTGCTGAGCACAAATTCGAGCTATTGTGTCCTCCATATTAAGGGGCAATCTATTGTCGTTAATGATCGGTTCACCCGGAGGGGGCACTTGAATAACTGGTGGTCTTATAAGGTTACTTGGATTTGACATTGACGAAAAAATAACACAGGTTTTTCAAATAATTCAGTTATTTAAGATCAGTCTTTAGTAAATTCACTTTTTAACAAAGAAAAATCAATTTTTGTCACTTATTGTTATCAACAAGACTCAAGGATTACTCTCCTTTTTATTTATGTTTCACTCTATTCTTCATTCACTCGTAGGATACGCAATAAAATTATTTTAACTAATTCAGGAATTCACTTATTTATGTGTTTACTTATGTGTGTGTTCTTAATTTCTACTATTGGAGGGTCCCGTAGGAATCGCAATAGAATTTATTTAATTTGTTTAAAGAATCACTTGAGTGTGTGTTGGTATCTTAATCTAACTTACAGTATTGCAGCTACCAGCATGATGAGTTGAAAGTCCGACCTTTTCCTTTTCCTTCGGTGTACTTGGGCGTCAGCAAATTTACTTGTTACTTCTCTGATAACCTGTTGATTATTCTATCTGGTGCTGTTGATGTCCTGTGGGATCATACGTTTTAGTGTCCTCAGTTGGTTGAAGTACTGGGTATCCTCTGGGATGTTCTGCCGTTCTTGCAGCTAGTTGAGTTCACTATGCAGCTGATTGAGGTGCTGGATTTTTCGTTCGGATGTCCGTGCAGCTATTTGAGGTGCTGGAGTTTTCCGTTGGGGTATCCGTGCAGCTAATTGAGGTACTGGAATTTACGTTGGGCGCCAATTATTATTTTATTAGTCCGAAGACTTAAAAAAATAAAACTTTATTTGTTGAAATCGAAAACAGAACTGATTGATTATTACAATATTTGGTTTACAGATAACTTAATGTCTAAATGTTGTTCCCAGGTAAGCAATTCCAGTTAATGCTGTCGTCGGCGTCTGCAAATTGGGTGTAATTTGTGTCGCTGCATTTCCGGTGTTAAAGTATGGAAACACGCGCGGTGTTATTTTGCTAATGTTGCATTATTGTTGATGTTGCAATGGTTTGGCTTTACAGAAAACAAATGTTAAATGTTTTTGGTGTTAACATATATAAAAGGTTAAGGGGTATTTTACAAATGTTGATTATT
Organism: Phaonia tiefii; assembly: GCA_963931995.1. Lineage (NCBI taxonomy): Eukaryota > Metazoa > Arthropoda > Insecta > Diptera > Muscidae > Phaonia > Phaonia tiefii. Next base: position 53,797,086 of record OZ008367.1, read on the forward strand.
TTTTTCTTTTAGACATTTGTCATTGTATATTTTATTTTTTTCGTATTTAAATGCTTTTTTAATAGTTATTTTATAATTATCGTAGGTTGTTACTTCGGCTTCTGCTGCTTTAAAAAATAAATTATCAACTTTAAAATAGCTTTTTAGAGCTTCCTTATTTTGTAGTCCGTCATAGTTGAAATTTTTATTATTTCTTCTCCCAGCAAATTGTGAAAATTTTTAAGAAATCCGCCTCTGTGGATGATTTCTGATGATATCTATCATGATATCATGGGGAAAATTTCATTTAGTTCCCTATTAAAATCCTTTTTTTTAACTAACTGCTTCAAAAAAAATTTTGATTTGGGAGAGCTCGTCAGCAAGAACTTCGTTTTGTTTTTCTAAGTCCTTTCGAAGATCTTTAACCTCCATTTCTAAGCCTGAAATAACAAAATAAATAAAATACATAATTGAAAGTAATTACCACAGGTACATATACAAATAGAAAATCACATTTTTAGTGGTTGTTGCTACATTTCAAACTTACCAATTATTGGCAACAATGAACGAGAGGAACTAACAAAAAAGAACCGTCTGCGGGAAATGCTGCCATTTTACAGTAAATAGTTTCTAGTTGAAAGCGTTCTTCCTCCTGTGTTTTTTATAATATCCCCAATCTGTATACCAAGGCTACAAGATTCCACAGGCTCTTCAAAGTAATTTCTTAAATTTTGAATTTTTTTACCCATAACGAATTCTCCATTCTTATCATAAAATCCAGTAATAACGATTGGTATGAAGGGCTCTATGCAACAAACATTATTCGGAGGAGACGTACTGAGTAAACAACTGTCCGATTGATAACTTAAAATTGTATTATTACGAGATTTTTTAAATTTTCGCGTTCTTTTACCTACATTAATTGGAGTATTAGAAAATTGTTTTCTTATTTGTTGTAAAATTTTTGTGGGGTTCCGAATTCTGTTTTTTAAAAATTGTAAGAAATTTTCGAAGCCATAAGCTGAAAAGTTTGAAACAACTCCATATTCTTTGACACATTGAGCCAAGTGCAATAAGCTATGAACATTGAAAGTTAGGGAGTGTTCTCCGAATATTTTAGCAAAATTTTCTACAAACATTTTTAATAGCTCGTGTGCAGTATTTACGATTGCTCGAAAATGCCTCGGTGTAGAAACTAGGCGATAGGCAGCGTGAAATAGTAGTACTTCAAAGTAAAAGTCATCGTCGACAATATTTTTTAACACGATTGGACCATAATATAAAATAAAAAGTCTAAACTCTGTCGCTTTCCACCTATGCAGTTCCTCAACTCCTCGAGGTTTCCGTTGGAATTCAGCGGGTACGTATGGAGACAACTCAAATAATAGTTTTGACAAAATTGCTTTGTTTGAGGCAGTCATTTTAACGTTGGTTTTATTATTGATTAATAATAAAATAATTTTTTTTGTAACGCCTAAATCCACCAAATGCATGGGATCTAGTGGAAATTGGCTTATCATTTTTATTCCGAGCATTTCTAGTGAACTTCGACAGCTGGCATTTATATTTTTATGGAAATCTGGCTGTTTCCTATTAAAAAAAATCGTCATCAGTTCTTAGTCTGATGCAAAAGCTGAATATGTATTTACATTGTGTACCCTTTTTCCAGTTTGATAACATTTAACGCAACCATTAAAAGAATTGTGACCTACAATATTACAGAGAAATGCGCGAGCTGGAGTATCGCAAATAAATGCCCTGACATTAACATTTATGTTCTTTCCGTACAATAAAATACCATTTTCCCTAAATGATTCTAATTCATAAATTAAATCATGTAAATAGTTATCTACATCGCCTGTTTTTTTATTTCCTAGAAAACATCCAATCAAGAAAACTTCAACGTTTGGAATGTTCACTATTTTTCCCAATATTGGCCACAGAGAAACACTATAACTTTTATATAGTGGCAGACCATCTATGCATATATCAATGTAAATGTCATTAAAATCTTCTACAACTCTTTGTGGTAATTTTTTTAACTGTGTTCTCAGTTCTAAATGGTAATATGTGCCGGGTGAAACAGTTCTTATAATTGTTTTTTCTTTTTTTTTTGTTTCAAAAGACCATGTAAACTTTTTGGCACATTAATATTTTCCAAATTCAATATATTCAGTAACCCATTTACACTATCTCTAGTTGGATTAAATTTATGATAACATTCTGTTAACTTTTCTTGAAGGGTTTGATCACGTTCAATTAAAAAATTATTTTCACACGCATCACGTCTGTCGTAAATAGGTAACACTTTACAATTTTCTTGTTTTTTGTTTCCTCTCCTTCATTTCGCTTAAACTTTTTTAAAATTAATTCTTTTTCTACAGCAATTTGCCTTTTTAATGTGCTTCTGCTCATTCTATTCTATTCTATTCACTTCTTCAACGAATTCTTTGACAAACTAAAATCGTGGTGTGCTTTGACTTTTTACCATCCATTCCCCCCTCTACCCTACCATAATGTTTTTTAATAACGGCACTTGCAAACGAGTATATTCTTTTCGTTACCGCGTCATACACAACAACACGTTCTAGTTGCCTTATATTGCGCGCCCTGGAGCAGGCCTGATAAAATAATCGAAGTTGCATGTGTATCGAACCACCTGAAGTGGAAGGGAAGCAGGCACTCTTTTACCAGACCTATTGTAACGTCTATTGAATCTTTTATGAAATGAAAATGCAGGCCTTCTGTAAGGTCTTTATTCGCAGGCCTCGTCAATTCTCCCGCTGGGATCATGCTAGAATACATTGACATAGTGCTTGTGTAATTATCAGCTACACAATCAACATACAAATAAGTCATATGCATGATGTGTTGTTCTAAGTCTGATGCATCATGACATACAGGCTTAGCTTGACTACTAGAGGATAACTGGTAATCGCTAACATTAGCGTAATTATGAAATGTATAATTATAAGGCATATTTTTTTAACTTTGTTGTATTTATTTTGTGGCCACTGTCATGTTGCACAACACAGTAGGCGTCAACGTGGTTTTGATACCTCTAGACTCACGCTGTGAACCTTTGAGGCCCCACGTTGGGCGCCATTATGTCATGTGGTCAGATTGCTATTCTTTTTAAAAATTCTAAATTTCACCAGTTATTGCTTTGATTGAGCGGCATGCTTGGTATGCCATGCGTTTAAGCCGGGCTGGTAACTCGCCGGACGGGGGGGTTCTTTCCACTCAATCAATGCGCGAACAATCTGACTCAGAACAATAAGATTACATACCAAGTCGAAAAACCAATACTGGACGAAAGACATAAAAAAGAAACGGAGCCCGAATTATGTTTCCAATAGCAAATCAAAACGAAAAAGGCACAAATATGAATCAAAAGAAGGGACATTCGTGATCGCGTTGGAGGAAATTATTGTCGACAGGAATTAATTTTATCTCGCCTGAGATGGACTGACAGATGTTATGGTCAGTCTCTACCCACCCGCTTGAAACTTCCTGTAGTTTCACCATGACGCTGTTTCTCTTCTCAGCGTCCCAAGGACGAGGTTTAAAATCGCTCATATCCATTTAGCCTTTTTAACTGTTCAAACTTCACTTAGAATTTTGAAAAATTAAAATACTTTCTGCCCTTGAATATTACCGATTTTTAGCACTTTATATTCTCCTATTGCCAGCACTACTGAGTTAACTCTTACATAGCACTTATAACTCCAGGGTGCCTCTGAATTTAAAGTGCTAAAGTTCTTATGAACTAGCCTTACAATTAATTTAGCACTAAAAGATATCCGAATTTCACTTACTCACTTGAAATTCGAAGTATCTTTTAGGCGGCTTTTCTAAAACCGTAATTACAACACTAATTTTCTTTTTAATTTCGAAATTTAAGTTTAGGAAATCTACATTATATCCACATTTACATAATTCATTCAACTTTCACTCTTTTCACTCGTTTTGAGTATTATTGTTAAACACCGTAGGGGTGTATTTTCAAACTAGGATCTTGTGACCCTATTAGATTTATATTATCTAACTAGTAAATTGTTTCACATTTGTTATAGATGAGATTTTTAAGTACCCTATTCTTTAGGCACTGAAACTAACTTTTCGGAGTAACATAAAGGTTCCCCTTATGGATGCTCTACTCTAAACACGGTCCATTGGTGTTCAAAAGTCCAATAAAAAGAAAAATTGGAACTGGAGTTACCGGCGAATACTTCAAGGGAAGGGACTGTTGTTGTTGTTGGTTCTTGTTGTCACCTACTCTGTTGTGTCTCCACTGATGGTGTGTGTGGGCTGATGTTATGTGAGCTGGAGTTGACAGCTGTTGGAGGATGTTGATGTGCTGTTTTTGTCTGGTGAGATGACAGGCGGCTGCACTTGGGTGCTGATGTATGGCACGATGGAAGATGCTTTATATCAATTCCAGCTATGAAGGATGTTGTCGGTGCTGGTGGTGACCTGGTTTATATGCGGAGTGTTTGCAGCGAATTTGATCGTGGTACCCGACCACAACACGTAGCGACCAATGTCGACTGGCCGGTGGTTGTTACTAGCCCCACTTCTGGACGCGTATTACCCGGAGTAACCCGGGCAGTACTGCCTGTTCCAACAGGGACAACCTCTACAGTACTACCAGAGCCTCCAAGAACACGCGACTTCCGTGGGTAACCAGACAAATCGTCCAACCGACAATGGTAACTCCGCGCTGCTCGCGGCGGGTGTGCAAACGAACGAATCGGTGCAACGCAAACGCACAATTAGTAGGACTCTCTGTCTCTGTGGTAGAAATGAAGTTGTTAGGCATGGCCATTCTGATGTTTCACATTGAAACTTACCACAGTTGGAGGTTATGTGAGGCGTAGGGGTTTTTCCTTGTGATTCCTTCGTAGGAATTCCTTGTCTCTTTAAGACACCTTTTCGCTTCCTTCTTTCGGGAATTAAACTTTCGAAATTTTAGCTTTAGAATTGCTAAACGTTTTTCTTTTTTTTTTTTTCTTTAAAAAGAAAAATTAGGTATGACCAAATATACTGTACGATTGGTGATCAGGCAAATTTCACAACGTCTGTGGATTGTCTAATAGATCGTTGGAACGTTCTGTTTGCACTTTGCTGGCAATCACTGTGGTTGTTTGACGAAGAATGTCTTTCAAAAATGGCTGCAGATTCCGAGACGACGCCGTTGCAATCTTGCCAGATTGCCGTTGTTTCGTTTTACTTATTTATTTTCAACCGTTCCTACGTAAAATCTCGAATATTCGATGGAAAGTTGCCGTTTTGCCAGATAATTTGGCGATGTTGTTTACTTTTGTTTTTTCAGAAATGACATGATACATTTTCCAACAGGTGGTACCCACCAAGTTCGGTGGTGGTGTAATCAAACGGGTGGTTGCCAGATTACGTGGCCGCCGGTAGATGGTTCGTACGGCGCCGCCACAAACCCGGTAATCCTGATGACAGGCGTGGCGAAGGATGACAGGGAAACTTGCTTCTGTCTGGGCCTGATCATGGGGGTGTGGTTTCTGGAGAAACCCCCACCTGGATAGTCCGCTACCGCTCCGGAAATTGATGCGGGTGCTACCCGGTGTTGAGGTCCTTATTTTTGCTACGGTCCTGGGACTCCGATGTTGTGTCCTTCGGCTGATGTTACTAGGTTGGACGTTTTAGCGCGGGGTCGCCCTTGCTCCTGAGGTCTGCGGCAGTCGATTCAGCACTGTCTGTAGCTGATCCTCCGTTTCGACCTCACAAGGATTCGCCTCTCCGGCCAGGTGGATGACGATCTGGTCCTCGAAGAGTCGAATGGTCCGTACTCCTTTTCTGCCGAAGACTCTGCTGGTTACCGTCTTATAGAACGCGGAGACGACCTCGCTATCCTTAACGACCAACCGCTGCAAGGCTGCCCTGCCGGTGTGTTGTAGGCGTTCAAAACGGTCCAGGATTTCGAACTGGAGGTCCGGTACCTTAACCTCCAGTCCTACCTGATACTCGGCGGGGGTGGCCACCAGTGGAGCACACGAGCGTATGGCTAGATCTTCGGGGCGGTAGTTAATGCCCATTCGCTCCAATAGCTTGCGGATCTTCTCGCTGGTGTCCTGCTCTATCGATGCCGGAAAATATCGGATTGACAGCCGGCTGGCCGCGTACCCTGGGGTCTTTGATTTGGCGGTGCCCTCTCGCTGGCGTGATTTGGCTGTCTCCTGCTCCCGGATCAGATCCTCATTCCGACGGCGTAACTCACGCACTTCCACTTCCAGGTCCAGATGATTGCCCATCCTCGCTTGCAGGGCGCGGTTTTCGGCTTGTGTCACCTCCCATTGCCTCTGCATCTGCGCTACATCTCGCATTAGGGTTTCAACTTGACGGCTGTGCCGAGCCTGGGATGCATCCATCTCTGCGCGCAAGGTCAGGTAGTCCTGGTGTGGCTGGTTACGCAGTCGGCTATTCTCCAGCCGGGGGTGCCTAATTTCTTCCTGGGCCGCTTCCTCCTCGCGTACGAAAGTAATGAGCTGGTTACGATGCTTATGATTCTGTTGCTCGTTAACGCTGAGCAAGTCAGCCACTTGAGCTTCTGCACCTTCGTATCTCTCTTCAGCCTCGCGGAGTTCCCGACGGAGCGTGTTTATCTGCTCCTGGCCTTCGACTGGCTCTTCTACTACGAATCGTAAGTAGAGGGGATGCGTCGAGTAATCCGGCCGCCGACAAACGGGGCAATCGGTGCGCTCCTGCTCAGCCCAAGTCCGGTGACATCTGGTGTGGAACACATGTCCACATTCCGACGAAACGATCCCACCATCCGCCTCCGTCATTGTCCCCAGGCACACATTACATTCGACGCTGCTCGCCATCGCCGAGGAATCTACCTACTCAAGGGATGTCTCTACTCGGGGGTCTTGCTTAATGCTAACTGTAACGACAACAAGGAAAAATTCTCTTCAATACAACGACTATCGTCAAAGGGGAACTATATACCTGTCCGGGTCCTACCTATGAATAACTAACCTCTTCGCAAGTTGTTGACTAATGGCTCATTGGTTTATTATCATTTACTCAAATCGCATAAACGTATTGCACGCTTGCTCGCTCCTTTCAGACTCCATCCCAAAACCTCTTCATCGCTCAGGGATGGTGAGGTTAGCCTAGCGGCTACCCGCATCTCCCAAGCTCCGAGTAGCCTTGAGATAGATATTCTGAACGAAAGGTTCATTGGACACGTTGTCTCAGACTTGTTCAGCCATACCCTACACCGTTCGTAAAACCAAAAGTTTACCGGTATTGAACCAGCTATTAATTCCACTAGTTGACTTCAAGAAAAAGAAAGAGGAAAACTTCGAGTCTCATGCACCCGAACCCACGCCCTTTCTCCCGACACAACTTTGATCTTTTCATAAAAACAAAAGTCTGATTGGGCTTTTCACAGAATCACATTTTCCGCCATCGCTGATGCAAATACGTGGATTATTGTTTTAAATCCTTTGCATGAAATACCCCTAGGGGTTTGCCCTGCATGTCTTCAATCTCGTACAGGCTATTTCCTATGGGCTTCAGTATGCGACACTTCAGGAACTTCCGCGACAGCTTGGCGTTAAAATTATCTTTGAAGTTGCTTTGCTGGAAATTGCGCCGATATACTTCCTGTCCAGGTATATATGTATTTAACCCGCCTACACCTCGTATTATACGATCGCTCGTTCTTTTCGTAGGCCTTGTGCAGGCTATCCCTGATTTTCGTACGTATCAGATCCTGTGCTACCGATTTTGGGACTTGGTCATTTCCAAGATCTGTTAAGATTTTCAGACGTCTTGCCAATCGATACATGCTACCGTGAGTAACCATGTTGACGCCGAACAAAGCGAAATATGGGGTTACTCCGATTGCGCTGTGTATCGATGACCGAAGTGAGCACTCAATTTCCGACAGATGCCTATCCCACTCGCGGTGGTCTTCCTGCATATAGGATCTGATTGCCGATAGAACGGATTGATTTACACGCTCCGATGCATTAGCCTGCGGAGAATGTACCGCGGTGCGATAGTGTTTAATTCCGAAGTTTGTTACAAAGTCGGTAAATTCCCGACTGACAAATTGCTTGCCGTTGTCCGAGACTATGGTCTCCGGCACGCCAAACTTGTGACAGATTTCACTCACAAGGAAACGAATTACACTCTTGCTGCTGGCTTTCGGCATGGACTTCAACAATACGAACTTCGTCAAGTGATCGAGGACAATAAAAATATAACTATTTCCATTTGTAGAACGTGGATACGGGCCCAAGAAGTCCACAAAGATTCTTTGAAAAGGCCTCTCACTGATTATTTCTTTGCCCATCGGCGGTCGTAACGTTACGTTAGCCGCTTTGGCCTCTCGACACACTTGGCAAGCATCTACAAAACTTTTTATCTGAGCGTTCATGCAAGGCCAGTAAAAATACTCCTTAATCCGCTTCATCGTCTTGTAGAAGCCTCCATGGGCCACATGAGGGGGGTCATGCGACTTCTCGATGATGCCTTGAGTAAATTCATTCGGCACCCACATCTTCCACGCGAAATCCTCATGGAGAGGTACCCCATCGTATGGCATAGTTCTCTTGTATACCACTCCATCGATCACTCGCAAATCTGGTAGCTTATCCGCATTTTCCTTCACGGTCTCAATCAGCTCTTCGTAATCGGAACTCTGGAAAGCCTTATCGTCTAGATCGATTAGCCTTAGCACCTCCAAGGCTATTTCCTCCATCTCGTATCTAGACAGAATATCCGGCACGATGTTGAGCTTGCCTTTGCGATGTTCAATTATGAAGTCAAATGACTGTAGGTGTAGGCTCCATCGAGCTAATCGCCCGCTGAGATCACGGTGAGACATCAGCCACTTGAGGCTGCTGTGGTCCGTGATCACAGTGAAGGCCATCAACTCGACGAAGGGCCTAAACTTCTTTATTGCTAGAACCACCGCTAGGCATTCTCGCTCAGTGACCGTATAGTTCCGCTGGGCGGACGTAAGTTTGTGCGAAAAATAGGCTATCGGGTGTTCCTCATTATCGTCATCCCGTTGGAAAAGTACTGCGCCAACTCCTAAGTCCGAGGCGTCGCATTGTACAAAGAACCGCCTTGAAAAGTCTGGGTGCACTAACACGGGGCTAGTCACCAAAGCGTCTTTCAACTGGTCAAAAGCGTTCTTGGCCTCCTCTGGGAATTCAAACGATTTACCCTTTTTCAGAGTATCAGAAATTGGGGCCGCTATGGTGGCGTAATCGGATATAAATTTCCGATACCAACCAGTGGCTCCTAAGAAGCTCCTCACCTGTTTAAGGGTTCTTGGATACTTGTAATTCACAATGGATTTCACTTTCGCTGGATCGGGTTTAACTTGGCCGCCTCCGACAAGGTAGCCTAGATAACGCAATTCTTTGAAACAGAACTTCGATTTCTCTACATTAATCGTGAGACCTGCGTCTTCAAGACAACGTGCGACTTGTCGCAAAAGGTCCATATGGGTCTGAAAGTCTGGTGATACCACCAGAAGATCATCCAGGTAGACGAAGACGCGATCACGGAGAGCGGAAGGTATCACCCTATCCATTAAACGGCAAAGCCTTTGAGCTGCATTGCATAACCCAAAAGGCATTACCTTAAAATGGTAGAGTGGCCATCCGGGTACCGTAAAAGCGGTCTTCTCCCGACTGGATGGATGTAATGGTATCTGCCAGAAAGCATCTTTCAGATCCACGCTTGAAATGTAGTAGGTATCCCCAAGTCTGCTGAGCAAACCCTCTATATGGGGAAGTGGATAGGCATCCTTGACCGTCAAAGCATTGAGCTTGCGGGCGTCCAAGCACAATCTATTCTTGGGCCCCTTGCGGACCAAAGTCACGGGGTGGCTCCACGGACTCTCGCTGGGCTCAATGACTCCTAGGTCAAGCATCCTATCCACCTCTGCATACAGAAGTGTTTGCACAGCTGGCGAAATAGGATAATAGCGGTCCTTAACTGGGACTGCGTCTCCTGTATCAATTGTATGCGTTTCCAATTGCGTCTTGCCGAGGCCTTTCCTTGTATAACAAGGGAACAACCGAACCACGGCTTCCAAAACTTCGCTCTGTTGTTGCGACATAGTATGGGTTTTGACCTCCTCAAGGGCTTGGACTTCCCCACATAGGTCTACCCCTTGAGTGGTAAGACTCTCTATATTCGCAAACAACTTAAAACTCCTCATAAAGTCCACGCCCAAATAGAGCGCACGTTCAAGAGTCGGAACTAGATAGATGTCAATTTCTTCCGACTTCTTACCGAATTCAATTATTACTCGAACTCTACCTAGAATTCGGTGGGCACTTCCATCAGCCGTCTTTACCGACGAACCGAACCGGAATATCCGTAACCCAGCTCGTTCGATCAGCTCCTCGCATCCCTTGCCTAAGCAAGTTACAGATGCTCCGCTGTCTACGAGTCCTTCGACTTCAATGCCTCCGATATTCACCTTGGTATAGAATCGATCATCGTCACCTTCAAACAGAGTAGCAGCGGCGATCTCTCGTCGGGTCTGCCGTCGTTTTTTATAACGCACTCGTGTTCGTTCTATCCGATCAGATACCACAAAAATTCTAGCGCGAGCTTCACGATATTCCGCCATTCGCTGATGCAGCGGCTTAAGCTGCCGGAGAGCTGGCAGTGAAGGAGTTTCTTCCACTCGGCTGGTGTTTTTCAGAATGGTAATGGTGGTATCATCATCGGGTAATTGTATCGCAGAAGTGGTATCAGCTAGTGTTATGTTAGAGTCTGTGCTAGCAACATCAGGTTGATTAATGTCTATGTTGTTAAAATCATTACTGTCACTGGCTTGGTTGGTAACATCCGAGTTGTTAATGTCTGGGTTGGTAAGTTCTGGGCTTAGACATCGGTGGACCTCACCTCCCCAGTTTGAGGTGTGGACCTTGGCTGGTTTCCCTGACAAACAGGACATTTGGGAGTAACGGTGTTCTCCCTCCCACACTTGTAGCAAAATATCTTCCTATAAGTTGCCGGACAATCTCTGAAAGTATGCCCTATGGTCCTGCAGTTCCAGCAGGTTACCTTATTCGAGCTGCCTATGGCATCCACCTCAACTACTGTCACCTTACTAACGGCCTCATCTTCAAAAGTGACTTCATGCACTCGCGGTTGAGTTGTCTGCCGCGAAGGAAGTTGTTGCCGCTGCATTGACAATAAAGTCTCCGCTCTCCTCACCTCTCGTGAGAACTCACTAAGAGAATTTGCAGGAATCGGAAACATCAGTTGAGCTAGGGCTGGTTTCAAATTGCCCTTCATAATTTCTGCCAATTGCGCCTCGGAGTAAGGAACCCTCTGCTGGTGCCGCAATCTCATGATGGTATTGTAGAAATCCTCAAACGATTCTTGTGGCTGCTGGCGTCTGCTGAGAATCTGCACCTGGATTTGGAACTCGTTGTCGAAGCGCTGGAACTGTGCCAGCATCGCTCGCCGTAGTTCATTCCAGCTTAGGACTGGCGTTAATCTCCGATAACTTCAATAATACTCGAGCGCCGGACCTTCCAATAGGTGGTGCAATTCCCTCAGCAACTCTGACTCCGTACATTCTTTGTCCTCGCATGTCACGCTTACTCGGTAGAGAAACTCCTGGACATTCATTGTTTTCGGTGTACCATCAAATTTGATACCCCATTTAGTCAGGTCTGCTTTACGTCCATTTCGGTTAAATGTTTCGTCACGCCCTCCCGAGCTCTGATGACGATGTTGATATCCATCTGTTCTCGGTGCTCTATTTCCTGGGGGTGGTGTTGATCCCCTCGTTGGCCAAAACTGTGGTGTAGGTGCCTGGAAGTTCTCTGAACGCCGTTGGTATCCTACCGTCGTCGCTATATCCACCATTGAAACCATTTGTGGTCTGTCATACCCCGATGGATGTTCAGCTTCGGTTGGTCGCCTAAAATCTTCAGCCGGTACTAGCTCTCTCGCATTCCTAGGAGCTTGCATCGGATAACTCGACATATCGGGTTGCCGAAACTGCCTTTCATCGAACGCCATCGCCTGGCGGTCCACCTGAGTTGGTACTAGTGGTGGCGGTAGCTGGGCCTCTGACTGGCTTCCCATACTGCTGGCTAATGACTGTCGAGTCGCTTCCACAATAGCCGGAAGAATTCGTCGCACCAACGCTTCGTCTTCTCTCTGGCGGTCGGCTTCCGTTAGATAGCTAGCCTGTCTTCCCGGATGGTTTCTGGATGCTGCCTCGAACGCTGATTGTGTCGCGTCTGCCATCTGTCGTCGACCTGCTAATGCTCGTCGGGCTGTCAGCATGCTGAAGTCTGGAGACTGGAGTTTCTTCTTGATCAGAAGTACCATGATCTCCTGTGAGCTGGTCAAGGCTCACCGGATATATTCTACCACCCGGATTACTTGCTGGTACTGCAGCTGTTGTTATGGCCGTTACGGCCGATGCTGCTGCGGTAGTATACGTGAGCGTCGAAGACGCTGCCTGCGTGAAAAACGCGCCTACAGTGGACTCTCGAGACGGGTCATCCCCGCCTGTTCCTTCTGCAAGTGGCGAACGCTGAACGGGCATGGTCAATCAACCGAAAACCGAAAGAAAACAAAACGTAAACAATTTCTTCCCCTCAATGGGGGGTACAATGCAAAGAAACGTAACTAAAAATTTAGTAAAACTAGAAAATCATCGAATGTTGTTCACTAAACAACAGCTTGCGAAAAGTTAGCTTAACCTCCCACAAAAACAAAATCTACTAATATGGCAAAAAAAAAAACAAGCTGAAAGTCAAAGTTAAATTAAATGATATAAAATGTTAAATAATATAGTGTGCAAATAGGAAATGTAAATAAAAGGTAAATGTTTGCAAAATTTCTTAGGTTATCTCTTATCCAAGTATCTTATCTTATTCAAGTATCAGTCAGTGATAACTGAATAATCGAATGCCAAAAATCAAAGATGAAACAAAAACTTAAATCACAACTCAAAAAGAAACTCAGAAAATCAGAACTCAAAAACCATAATCAAAACTCAAAAAACTCAAAAGTCATAATCAAAACTCAAAAACTCAAAACTCAAAAGTCATAATCAAAACTCAAAAATCAATAAACCAAACTAAAAAAAAAAAAAACGCAACGCAAATAAATTTAAAACTCAAAATCAAAATCTAAAATCCGTATCTTAAATTGTGGTAATTAGGGGTAAGTTCAGGTAAGTTCCTTGGGCAACTTTGGGCAGGATAAAAAGACAAAAATTATTTTCTCCAAAATGACATAAACACGAAATCTGATATAAATCAGAAAAACTAATCATGGAGGTCTACTGCGAACCAAAGAGAGGGCAAACGAAATGGGTCAGCGACCGCTTACCGTGACTCTCTCCCCCAGATTCGCCTGAATACTTCCATCGTATTCAGCCTAGGTACCAATATCTAGTAGCAGCCGTAATTTAATACGTAACCGTAAAACTGACTATTGTAGACACTCGTATTGCCATGGATGTGGTGTCACAGGACGTCGCAACGCGGTTATACCTGATAATCTTCACCGGGACTTACGCCTGGCATCACCGCATCAATGGACAAAATTAATGTCGGGAACCATAAAGTCTTGCTTGATATGCGTCAAACAACGTGTCGCAACGCGGTTAGACAATAGAATCTTCGCCGGGACTTACACTTTGGTTGGCGACATAAACTAGACAGGACACATACTATGAACTCTACTAAATTTAAACATGGATCAAACAAAAATATCTAAGTCTGTGTCCCACTTGGAGCAATTGCCCCTGACATTACCGCAGAGACAAGACTTCGCAAGCACTAGACACAAAGAAAAATATTACTAAAAGAGGATCATTGCCCCGCGGCTGATCCGTCGCAACGCGTCAAGGACTGAATAACCGCCTAAAACGGGACTTACAGAACGCGAAGGGACAACTAAATTCTTTATACTAAAAAAAATCAGACTATTGAAAACTTAACTCGGGCCCCACGTTGGGCGCCATTATGTCATGTGGTCAGATTGCTATTCTTTTTAAAAATTCAAAATTTCACCAGTTATTGCTTTGATTGAGCGGCATGCTTGGTATGCCATGCGTTTAAGCCGGGCTGGTAACTCGCCGGACGGGGGGGTTCTTTCCACTCAATCAATGCGCGAACAATCTGACTCAGAACAATAAGATTACATACCAAGTCGAAAAACCAATACTGGACGAAAGACATAAAAAAGAAACGGAGCCCGAATTATGTTTCCAATAGCAAATCAAAACGAAAAAGGCACAAATATGAATCAAAAGAAGGGACATTCGTGATCGCGTTGGAGGAAATTATTGTCGACAGGAATTAATTTTATCTCGCCTGAGATGGACTGACAGATGTTATGGTCAGTCTTTACCCACCCGCTTGAAACTTCCTGTAGTTTCACCATGACGCTGTTTCTCTTCTCAGCGTCCCAAAGACGAGGTTTAAAATCGCTCATATCCATTTAGCCTTTTTAACTGTTCAAACTTCACTTAGAATTTTGAAAAATTAAAATACTTTCTGCCCTTGAATATTACCGATTTTTAGCACTTTATATTCTCCTATTGCCAGCACTACTGAGTTAACTCTTACATAGCACTTATAACTCCAGGGTGCCTCTGAATTTAAAGTGCTAAAGTTCTTATGAACTAGCCTTACAATTAATTTAGCACTAAAAGACTTCCGAATTTCACTTACTCACTTGAAATTCGAAGTATCTTTTAGGCGGCTTTTCTAAAACCGTAATTACAACACTAATTTTCTTTTTAATTTCGAAATTTAAGTTTAGGAAATCTACATTATATCCACATTTACATAATTCATTCAACTTTCACTCTTTTCACTCGTTTTGAGTATTATTGTTAAACACCGTAGGGGTGTATTTTCAAACTAGGATCTTGTGACCCTATTAGATTTATATTATCTAACTAGTAAATTGTTTCACATTTGTTATAGATGAGATTTTTAAGTACCCTATTCTTTAGGCACTGAAACTAACTTTTCGGAGTAACATAAAGGTTCCCCTTATGGATGCTCTACTCTAAACACGGTCCATTGGTGTTCAAAAGTCCAATAAAAAGAAAAATTGGAACTGGAGTTACCGGCGAATACTTCAAGGGAAGGGACTGTTGTTGTTGTTGGTTCTTGTTGTCACCTACTCTGTTGTGTCTCCACTGATGGTGTGTGTGGGCTGATGTTATGTGAGCTGGAGTTGACAGCTGTTGGAGGATGTTGATGTGCTGTTTTTGTCTGGTGAGATGACAGGCGGCTGCACTTGGGTGCTGATGTATGGCACGATGGAAGATGCTTTATATCAATTCCAGCTATGAAGGATGTTGTCGGTGCTGGTGGTGACCTGGTTTATATGCGGAGTGTTTGCAGCGAATTTGATCGTGGTACCCGACCACAACACGTAGCGACCAATGTCGACTGGCCGGTGGTTGTTACTAGCCCCACTTCTGGACGCGTATTACCCGGAGTAACCCGGGCAGTACTGCCTGTTCCAACAGGGACAACCTCTACAGTACTACCAGAGCCTCCAAGAACACGCGACTTCCGTGGGTAACCAGACAAATCGTCCAACCGACAATGGTAACTCCGCGCTGCTCGCGGAGGGTGTGCAAACGAACGAATCGGTGCAACGCAAACGCACAATTAGTAGGACTCTCTGTCTCTGTGGTAGAAATGAAGTTGTTAGGCATGGCCATTCTGATGTTTCACATTGAAACTTACCACAGTTGGAGGTTATGTGAGGCGTAGGGGTTTTTCCTTGTGATTCCTTCGTAGGAATTCCTTGTCTCTTTAAGACACCTTTTCGCTTCCTTCTTTCGGGAATTAAACTTTCGAAATTTTAGCTTTCGAATTGCTAAACGTTTTTCTTTTTTTTTTTCTTTAAAAAGAAAAATTAGGTATGACCAAATATACTGTACGATTGGTGATCAGGCAAATTTCACAACGTCTGTGGATTGTCTAATAGATCGGTGGAACGTTCTGTTTGCACTTTGCTGGCAATCACTGTGGTTGTTTGACGAAGAATGTCTTTCAAAAATGGCTGCAGATTCCGAGACGACGCCGTTGCAATCATGCCAGATTGCCGTTGTTTCGTTTTACTTATTTATTTTCAACCGTTCCTACGTAAAATCTCGAATATTCGATGGAAAGTTGCCGTTTTGCCAGATAGTTTGGCGATGTTGTTTACTTTTGTTTTTTCAGAAATGACATGATACATTTTCCAACAGGTGGTACCCACCAAGTTCGGTGGTGGTGTAATCAAACGGGTGGTTGCCAGATTACGTGGCCGCCGGTAGATGGTTAGTACGGCGCCGCCACACCACTTGAAATCGCCTCTAATAAGATTTAAAATCTTTGTATTAATTCGTGGTTAATGCCTGTTATGTCCGCCGCTAATTCTGTGTTTTCAAAAAATCTCCTACTCGTATTGCCATAATTGGTATTACCAAAATTGGCTTTAGGCATGTCCACCAACAGCCCAGTTTCTAAGCGGAATCTTTCTTGGATTTCTTTTTTCCTTTCTTCTTCTAATGCTTTCTCTTCCTGGGTCCTTTTCATTTTATGAAATCATAGCCTATTATACCATCACAAGGTAGCGGGAAGGAATCATCCACTATGTGGAAATTATGAGATATTGTTAAATTATTTATGTATAGACTTGCTTGTGTGACACCGAGTGTTTTTATTGTACCACTACCTATACCTCTTAGGTTGAATATTTCATTTATATTTATTGTAGCATTGTCTATATGATTTGTTTTGAAGAGACTTATATCTGATCCTGTATCTAAAAGAATTGTAGAGGTGGACTGACTTAAGGATGATTTTATTCTGATGTAATTGTTTAAACAGAGGTTTACATTTAAAATTCTGTGCTCATTTAATTCGATACATTCCCCAGTTGGGCGGACTGAGGAATGTCCCCGTTTTCCGACGCCTCTGTATACCTAACGTTTCCATTATTATATCTGCGTCCTCTATGATTATTGTTGTGCCAATAATTTCTATTTCTATTATTGTTGTCTCTGTTATCAGAGTGAGAGTCGTTACGTCGTGTATTATAATTCCGGTTCGAAGAGCCTCTTTGTCCACGATGTGATCTGTTTCCACGACCCCTATATCTTACGTTGGAATTTCGAAATTTGTTGATGTAATTTACTTGTAAAGTTCCTGAACTTTCCGAACCTAACTCAAGAAATTTTGTTATAGCGTCTCCTACTGTTGGGAACTGACCTGCCCTCATTAGCAATTTTACTTCTTCAGATTTCGCATTTGTTTTTATTGTTTTCACTGCATGTTGAGTGGAGTAGCATTTTGCTAGTGCAGGCGTCAAACCGTCGGCTATAAATGCTTGCTCCAATAGCAATGATAATGCTTCAATTTCCTTTGCAAAATCACTGTCGCTTTTGTTATGCTGCTTTACGGTATTAAGTCTCGCTGAAATACTCTGTGGAGATTCGTATTTCGCGTTTGCAAGTAATTTGCTTTTGATTGCCTGAATAGTACTCTCGTCAGTTATCAATGTACTTGCTGAGTGAGTTAATTTAGTTTTTATTAAAGAAATTGCTATGTTCTCATGGGTTTCCTTTATGGTTTCCAATAAATCAATAGCGTTTATGAATTTACTTAAATTTTCAATTTTTCCATCAAACTCGGGAAGCAATTTCGTTGCAGTGTTAATGAACTCGATAGGTGTCATATTGCTGAGTTTGTTTATTTCGTTTTGTGCTTCTAATGAGTCAGTATCTGTGTCAGAGCTTTCGCTGCAAAGTAATGAATGAAAAGTCAGGTCAAGTAATTTTGTTATACTTGTTGGTACTTCTTGTGGAACTTGTAATTTATTAAAAAGTACTTTCAGTCTATTTTTAATGGAATTCTAGCTTATGGTCTGTGCTAAGTACCGGTAAATTGTTCTGCCAAAATTGGCAATTGTATTATGCTGACATGCTATAATACCAATATGTTTTAGTTGTGTAATTTTGGATGGTAGGGGTGATCTATTTAAACATTTGTATGATTTGTCAAAAGTGATCTTTATTTCATGCAATGTTCTCAAATCTTTGTCCCATGTGATTGGTGAGGACATAATAAATGGACCATACGTAATTAGGAAATTGGATCATTGATAGATTTACATGTTTTAATAAAAAGCTTAATTTTGTCTATATATTTATATAATTTTCTTGTCATTTGTGTGTTGTTGCTTGCACGATGTTTTTAATTTGAATACTTAGTTTTAACTATTAGTTTTATATTGTGAAATTGAATTTAATAATATTGCTTATCTTATATAATTATGTTTTTTGTTGTCCTTTACGAAGCTGCAATTCTTCTCCAGATAGTTTAGATCCTGACCACTGGTGTTTCCACACGTTGTATCCATCTTTTTAAATAGTTTTTGAGTGCCGAATATATTGCCATTATTAGCACAAAGGCTCCGATTAAACTCACAATTTCCCAAGGTATTGTTTTGATGTTTTGATTGTCACTTTTCTCTTGATATCTGTCTATGTATTTTACAACTTCTGTATTCTTCTGTTGCACTTATTTTCCCACTTCATAGCCGGAAATTGCTATCATCACTATACTTATTGCTTTTTTCCACCAACTCATGGTGCTGATTGAGGTTGAAGTTTTTTTTTTTTATGCATATTTTATATTTTTTGTCAATTTTCCACTTTTGTTGTTTTTTTTTCTTTATGCTTAGCAGTTCATTTCCAGCAATTGCCTATTGTAAGCAAATATTCACTGAAGTTACACTTTTTGTTATTAATGTTTCGCTTTTGTTTAATGTCTTATTTTACAAACTTTTTTTTTGGGTTTGGGTATTTATTTTTAGTGTCCGTCCTGTCTCGGTCGCCATGTAAAGACTGTTATTTATTGACTGTTTTGTTTACAATGTTGGACTTATATTTATACTTAAAATAGTTGAGTCGTCGATGACTCAAGAGGTATCGATGAATAAGTGTCAGTTATTTGAGATGTATGTGTGCTGTTTCACATTTCGCGGTTGTTGACCGTCGTCTTTAAATGTTGGTGTCTCATATCGGTACCACTTTGGAATGTTGCACACTTTGCAATTGTTGATAGATTTTAGGTCGTTAGATTCATATGTCTTAGGTTTCATATGTAAATGTTAGTTCAATGACCGTTATCCATGACAATAGTATAAAAAGTAAAGGTCCCAAAACCGAACCTTGCGGAACCCCAGAGGTTAGTGGAAGCAAACTTGAATTCTTCCCATTTAAATGAACAAACTGAGATCTATTAGATAAATAAAACAAAACAAGTCTGCAAGCCGTCCTAGAAAAGTTAAATTCTTCACTAAGTTTTTTAATCATTAAATTTAAATTAATTGAATTAAATGCTTTCGTCAAATCAAGCGAAACTAAAACACTATATCTATTATAATTTAAATCATTCCTAACAGTGTCAGTAAGGTGTAAAAGCAAAGACGTAGTGCTGTGACCCTCGCGAAAAGCAAACTGACCATTAAAATGCTTTAAAATTTGATCCTTTAGAATATGCTCACATATCTTGGACAAGTATCGAAATCGGCCTTAAGTCATCATGACCATTAACTACTGAACACTTAGGTATCGGCACAATTCGAGCAGTTTTCCAAGCTGCAGGGTATGCTGAGGCTGTTAATATAGAATTAATTAAGTGCAAAATTAAGTCAGAAATATGAGGGAAGACAATTCTCAAAAACTCAGCAGAAATTCCGTCAACACCAACAGACTTAGACTTGACTTTACATCATCAAACGTAACACAAGAAAATGAAAAAGCATGATCATTATCCTGAACCAAATCACCATTATAAGACATATTATCATCACCGAAACATCCCGAGCCTCTGAGAACACGCCATAATCCTGCAGAGTTCAATTGTTTAAATACCTTAGAAAAGTGTTTCTTCCTCTCATCCCGAATAATCCGCTCAGCCTTATTCCTGTATTTACAGTAAATTCTCCTATTCTCAAAAGTATTATCTAAATGATACATACTATATGACAAATCTCTGAGAGACTGCGCAAATAATATGCTATTCGATTTAATCCAGTCATCCTTACCAGAACGAATTCGTACTTTAACAACAGGGACAAATGTAAAAAGTTGAGCAATAAGTGCTGAAATTAGGGAACATTTGGCATTAACATCAACTTCAGTTAACAGAGTACCCGAATCAAATTCTGAGAGACAGTTTAGTAATCCATCCCAATCAATATTCCTATAATCATAACACTCAATAAAGTCATCAATTTGAGTGATATTAATATCAAAAGCAGCAAAAATGAGTGCATGATCAGAAATTGATGGACATTGTACCTGATTAGAAAGGGAAACCATAGAACTGTCACTTACCAACATAAAGTCAATTAAAGAAGTAGTGTTGTGCACAGCATCATAGTGAGTAGGTTTCGAGTTATGCAAAATAGACAAACTTAACATGGAACACGTTGTACGCAGCAAACTCGCCCTTGATGTATTAAACATATTGCAATTGAAGTCACCAACAACTATGACATTGGAATAATTCAAAAAAATATCATAATGAAGCTCCTGAAATGATAATAAATCACCTGGAGGAGACAAATATACTACACCAAACAGTACCTTCGCACTGCCAGAGTGGAGTTCAAGAAAGAGTGATTCGCATTTTCCCAGCACAGAGGTTTTAAATACAACTTTACACACTAGTCCAGTTGCTACATAAATCCCCACTCCACCACCTCTAACTCTAACACGGTCATTACTAAAAAACTTATACCCAGGAATAGATACCGCACGATTAGAAACCTCTGATTTTAGCCACGTCTCAGATATACCAATAGCATTAAACTGAGACCCAGCCAAAATAGACTTTAACTCATCAAATTTTGTTGAATTTAAAGTAGGCCTAATGCTCCGACAATTCAAATGTACAACGTTAAACTTATCATTACACGAAAGCAGAGCAGAATTTAAGTATATATTGTCACTAATCACAGGACCAATGTTTAAGTCAAAAGACATTAGAACCAAAGAATGCAATTATTGTGGGGAACCAACCATCAAACATATTATTTACAAAATTAATGTTAAAATTATATTTCATTATTAAATTCAAAATTTAAAATTCACAATAACACAGCTGATCATTAACAGCAGAATGAGATCGATAAATATTAGTTAGGAAAATTCATATATATTCAAAAAAGAATTAGGTATTAGATGCATGAAAATGCTTAAGCAAAGAGAAGAAAAAAAATACATTAATACACAAAGCACAGACCAAGACTTAACGGAAACATAGCACTACAATGCAAAGGCTAACGCAACAAGCCAAAATTTTAAAAGAAGATCGTTAAATCGAGTTAAGACTGCACATAACAAAAGCTAGTAATAATTAATTATGCGTTACAACAGGACCATTCAGCATCATGGCACACTCATGGGTATCACGTACAACTTCCTTACCATCCAGAAGAACTAACTTGGCACGAAGCCTGTCAGCATTCAAAATTTTGAAATTAGTAATAACTTTCTGATGACGGAGCTTCTTGCAGACAGAATTCAGATAACCAGCAGCTGGAGTAAAATGATCATTAAGATACACTCTGTTTGTTAAATCACCACCAGGACCATCCAAGATATCACAAATTTTGAGTGAACGTATTTTGAGGTACTCCTTCATGATAGCGTCTCTCATACCAACATTGTTAAGCTTAACAAGAATTTGCTTTCGATTGCTGATATAACAGACATGGTTAATATCCTGACTAGTAATCGGTATCTGATAAAAACGGCCCAGAGCAGCCACAGCAGTAGCAAGATCTCGCATTCCCTCAGGCAATCCACCAACAAGGAAATCAGCACGGTTAAGTCTTCTTTGTAGCACATTATTTTCAGCTTCGAAGATGTAGAGGATTCAACTTCCATAACATGCTTACTACACTGCACAATATCCATCTTCATTTCATTTAAGCAGGAACTCATTTCATTTCTTATGTTGTTAAGAGCAGTTTTGATAGAGCTTTGTTCAGCCTGATTATTTAAAATGAAATTATCAGATTTTTCATTCAGTTTGCTGATTTCTTGGGCAACTCCAACACTATCACACTGGTTAGTGAGGTTATGATCACAGGACCCACAAATATACGCACTCGCCTTTATCGCCTTAAACGCCAACAGATCTTTATCAGAGATGTTTGCACAGACTGGATGCAACCATCGGGAACAGATCCTGCAACTAATACATCCTTGGGTCTTCGTAATGGGTTCATTACAAGCCCCACATTTAGTTGTTTTACTCGGCATATTCACAACAGCAGCAATACAGCAATAACAGCAGCAGCAGCAACAATGCAAGAACGGTTACAAGTTCCCCTAACAAACGCAATGCAACAACAGAAACCAGAATTATGTAAAACTTCAATTCCAAAGTAGAGTTTCACAAGCTTATTTTCACAATTTTTGAATAATTTTAATATAATTTTTAGAATATTTATCGAAGTAAACAACAAGCAGTGCAAAAAGACGCCAGTAAATAATGAAAATAGCAAACTAAAAGCAAAACAATCAGCCGCGATAGAAAACACGTTTACTCAGGCATAGCGTTGCCAGATACCAATATCGCTCGGTAAGACCCCTTTCACACTCGGCAAGTTACTTGCGCAAGTCTCTTGCCCAAGTCTTGGTTTGTTGATGACAGAGGTAAGGTCGGGATAGGGGAATAAATTTTGAGTACAGACTTGCTGGTACTCGGAAAGTTGAAAACCTGACTTGCGCAAGTAACTTGCCGAGTGTGAAAGGGGTCTAACACGTTTTCTACGTTTTGATTTTACACAAGCACCGCCACTGCTAATAAGTAACGCAAAATCTCTACCTTTAGCGAGCTCTTCGCTTTGAAGAATTCTTGCAAATTTAAAAAAATTTCCATGCTTTGATATTAATCTTCCCAACACACCATTATATGCCTCCAGGGCAGAAGTGGTTCGGGTACTTGATCCATACACGGAAATTCCTTTTGGTCCAATCTACAAAAAACAAATATTTAGTAATTTTAAAACAACACTTTCTTATACAAAATATATACCTTGCCTATCCATTATTTTTCATAATATTCCAAAAACTTCGCGAATTTTATTTCGACACCAAACTTTTCGATGTCGGATTTTATTTCCTGGAATGAGCTTCTAATGTGTGGATAAGGTAGCAAAGGGAGCGACAACAACTTGTGGTACTCTACCGATGCTTTCTTATTATCTCGTATGAATGCTGACAGGTTTCTTGATTTTGTTGTAATTTGCCGCCTCACTGCCTGGCAAAAGTGAAACCAGCAACCGAATAATTTAGACGAAGGAAACACTTTTAATATTGCCTTCCGCAGGCCATTTTCATAGTCTGCCATGAAAACTGCACCATCCAATTTTAATATGTTAATATTAACATAATTTAAAAAGTGTTCATAACACTTTGCGGATTTAGTATCCATCAACGCAAAAACAATTGGAAATATCTGAAAAATTCGTAAAAACTATATGTTATATTTAAAGGTTATCAAAACAATTTTCTGTAAAAGGCGCACTAAATATTTTGAAGAATATTATGCACCTTTTACAAAATAATTTTAGAAATATTTGAAAATTTGGCGAAAATTCTTTAATAATTGCTGTACGGTTATCGTATCACTAAAGGTTATTAAAAAAATTTTCTGTAAAAGGCGCATTAAAAATATTTTGAAGAATATTATGCGCCTTTTACAGAAAATTTTAGAAGTTTTTGAAAATTTAGCGAATATCAATTTATAATTGCTGTATGACAAACTACTTACCTTTTCGGAATACTGTATATGCATCATTATCAATTGTTTGAAGCAACCAATCGGGATAACAGCAAAAGTGCCGTCAATTAAAATTGTTCGATTATTAACATTTGGAATGTATTTGTTGATCAATTCCACGGTTTTGTTAGAGCTAAAAATACAATACGAAAAATTTGATTCGTTGTGGCACACCTTAAAAAATGGAGTTCGTTCTTCTTCCTCATGTAGTCATTCCAAAATTATTAAAAACTTCGGGATTTTTAAAAAATTTGATAAGATCTGCTGCAGTTTTTGGGGATGTGAAGTAAACTTTGCTGGCAATATACTGCAAACCTCGCTTAATTTTCGAAAAGTCAATATTTCTAGTTCCTTCCTGATCACTAGAGAAAAGACGCAAAAGTATCAGCTTAGTTCAAAATACCGAATCTTCAAATTACCTTTGGCAAACATTTTGAACTTATGCTGCTTAAAGCATTTTGTTCTCCAATGGCTGTGTCAAAGTTCTCACATTTTCGTTTAATGTTCCTGAGTGTTTTCAGTTCCCTATATGGGGTAAACCATCTGAACTCAACTTAAAATATGGCTGTTTTTTACATCACTGTTTCCAAATTGGCTGAATTTTGGCAGGATTAAAGTGTATCCGAGAAATAAGAAAAATCCTAAATTTAAGTTCACTGACGCATCTGGATCCGGAAATATGAGGTCTTGAATATCGGAAAAAACTATAAAAATGTACAAAGTTGTACTTACTTAATTATCATTTTCTTGATTAATATTATAGTGACGCAACTCACCAAGGTCGCATTTGAAAGGTTAATTAATTACCTTTGATATACAACATGATTTTTTTTTTGGAAAGGTCAAAGGTCACATCTCTTGACCTATAATTCGGGAGGCTATAGCTGTAAAAACGACAATTTTAAAAATCTGAAAAAAATATATGTTTAAGATTGGTTCCTTCCCTAAAGTTCCAAAAAATTTCAGACTGGGGGTATGCTTGGATCCAGAAATATTTATCATAGAGTAAAGGTAGATATTTAACAAGTGAATTATTATTATTATGAATGCTGTTGTTGTTGGCGTTGTTGACATTATTATGATGAATGCTGTTGTTGTTGTTGACATTATTATGATGAATGCTGTTGTTGTTGTTTAGTTTTATTATAAATGTTTTCAATTACAAATTTGCTATCAGCGGAATAAATTTTAGCTTGTAATTGTGTTTTTGAAATTGGTATGAAGCTGTGCTGCTTTTGAGTTCCCGGAATTGTACGTAATCCTATAAATCTATCAGTTAGCAATTTCTCTTCTTCTTCATAATCTTTTTCCGTTAAATATGCAAAGTTGCAGTTCTGAAGAGTTTGCTGACACCAATAATACAAGTGGAGAGGAGTAGTTATCTGATCTTCGAATGGACGTTGCAAGCTGGCTCTTCGTGCTTCACGCTTTACCGTTCCCCCAAGACCATCACTAGGTCCTTTGCCGTGACTGGTTGCAAAGAAATGCCACTCAGCGGAACAATTAAAATCTTCGCTATGATGGCATAAATTGGCAAAGTTTTTTTTATTTTTAAATTGAGCGGAAGAACCGTCCGAAAAATAAAAAATTTTCTTTGGTATTTTCAAAAACTTGTTTTTTAAAAACTCATTTAGGTGGCGATGAAATAAATGAACTGCTATGGTATTATGTATTAGACAGTCTGATATTATTATAAAATTTGTAGTTTCTAATTTTCCATTTGATTTGTAATAAATTGCTATTGGGTATAGTGTGGCCTGGCTATTATTCCATAAAAAGCCTTGCACAGAATCCTGAACCACAAAAGTTGCATTTTCGGAGAAGTCGCAAATTACTAAATACTCATTTTCTTCCAACGCAGACTTTTTGTGAGCCATAAATGCACCCTGCTCTTTAGATACGAATGAATGGGGTAGAAGAGTTTGCAGTTTTTCGCATAAAGAATCCAGAAAAGAATCAGTTTCTTTAATAATAGTTTCTAAAGAGTCTCTATCTACACTTATCCACTGTTTATATATGATTTCATCAATTTCATTTTCTAATAATAATTCACCAAGTTTCTCTTTAAAATTTTGTATATCTGGACACATGCTACATCTGCCAAGGTAGCAATTTGGTGATGGGGGATTGCATATAAGTCTTTTTAAACAATCTTTATAAGTTTCCAGCACAAAATCCTGCACATTTTCTGTCAATTTTTTCAGGTTTATTGCGTGGAGCATTAGTTTTGTATTTTGATGTATTTTACAAACACATACATTATGGCTTCCTGACGCATCTGCTAGAACCACATTTTTTGGCCGAAGTTCACAAAATTTAGAAATTCCAATAGTTATCCCTTCATGTTTTCCTTTAAATAAAGCATAAACTTCTCGAAGATTTCCGAGTAAAAGTCTTACTTTTTTTTACTTTTACACCATTTTCTGTTATTGACACGTAGTCTTTACATCCTGGTAGACACCTGCTGACATCATCAGTTTCATAAAACATTTTCACCACATCAACAATTTCTAATGGCAATCGTTTTCCAAGTTTTGGATTCGGTGTACTCAATACGCCTTCTGTCTCAACCAACTTTTTTACCTTTCGTGCCATGAAATTTGTTATTTGAAATTCCTCCTCTATTCTTTTCAATGTCCAGCTTTTAGGTAAAATAGCTAAAAGTTGAATTTTATCACAGTTTTTAGTTATTGATTTAAACTTTTCTTTTAGTTGTTCGATTATTTCCGATTCTGGGCATACGTGAGAGGTTGAAGGTGTTGAATTTGGGAAAATGTTGGTTTTAATTGATGTTGTTATTTTTTCTAACTTTCTAGTTGTATACCCTTTTAATGGAATTTTTCTCGAACATATTGGAGATTCTTGTAAATATGTTAAACTTTTGTTTAACTTAGAAATTCGAACATCTCCCGAAACTGATGCTTCACTTTCCGAGTCTGAAGTCTCGTTTTCTGGCTCGTTCATAGATTGAATATTATTGTTTACACTTCCTTTTAATTTATAAAGTTCTCTTCTGCATATATCACATATTTTATTTGATATTGAAATGTTATTACTAATTCCAGTCATCCATTGCTGAACTTTTCGAAGTCCTCTTGCATTCCGAACATGAGCAACTTTTTCAAATGGATTACAACAATATATTGTATTAAATGACATATTGTTTACAGAGGCAAAAAACAATCACTTTGAACACTTGGTTTTATTTAAAAATATTGATTTTATAGCAACACATGTGGTTTTTTAAAGCAACGTGCTTAGAATGGTTTTTTTTTCGTGGTGCTTCCTTTGACTTCTCGTTTTTCAATAATTTCTCTATATCCAACTTATTTGACACTACGAACCACACCCGACAACATTTATACTGTCGTCTCGCTCTAACATAATTACCTGTCAAACCAACCCTAACACAGGTCTGTACTGAGTACAGTACAGAGCTAAAGAACCGGAAACAAATAGCGGCGTGCGTGCATAGCCCGCCGACGCTCACGAGCACAACCAACCACATTCATAAACAGTAACAGTAACAGCACCGACTTGTTAAATATCTACCTTTACTCTATGATAAATATTTCTGGATCCAAGCATACCCCCAGACTGAAACTTTAGGGAAGGAACCAATCTTAAACATATATTTTTTTCAGATTTTTAAAATTGTCGTTTTTACAGCTATAGCCTCCCGAATTATAGGTCAAGAGATGTGACCTTTGACCTTTCCAAAAAAAAAATCATGTATATCAAATTAAAGGTAACTAATTAACCTTTCAAATGCGACCTTGATGAGTTGCGTCACTATAATATTAATCAAGAAAATGATAATTAAGTAAGTACAACTTTGTAAATTTTGACCTTTTTTTACGATTTTCAAGACCACATATTTCCGGATACAGAAGTGCCAGTGCCCTCGAACTTTGCACTTATTTTAGTTCTGTAATAATCTGTCTTGCTACGAAAAATCATACAATTTGGAGAAGGTAGTGTACACCCATTGGTTGATTTGACATGGAATTACCCATATGTCGATTCTTGATCTCCGTGGTTGTGGTCCACGAACTTGCGACATTTCGAAAATGTGCCCCTGTCCAAAACAACCCGGCTTTTACAATTATTTTTATAACACTCAGAATATTGTTTTTCACCGTAGATAGACTTTTTTGCATATAACTGGCAATCATTGAATGAATACAACAGAACACTATTCTTTTCCCACTTAGTAACTCAAACTCCATTCTTAAATCACTGTTGCGTTTCGGTCAAAATTCCAATTGAGACTGATAACAAATTACACTAAATGGGTTTGAGAAAGATATGTAAAAGCAATGTTTTAATGAAGAACAGTTACATTAGTTTCTAAAAAGTGTCAACAAACGACAAAAACCTTAATTTAACAAAATGAAATAATCCCCAAAAAAAATTAAATAACCCCCAAAAGCAAATTTATTTTAAATGAAATAAACCCCAAATTTTAAAAATGAAATAAACCCCAAATGTGATGATATAAGACCCAATTTTTTTTACAAAATGAAATAAACCCCAAAAAAATATTTTGGGGCTTATTTCATTGGGGGTTATTTCATTATGAAATAACACCCAAATTGAAAAACGAAATAATCCCCAAAAAAATTAAATAAACCCCAAAATTTGGGGGTTATTTCATAATGAAATAACACCCAAAAATGTATGGAAAAAATTTGGGGGTTATTTCATTTTTGATTTGGGGGTTATTTCATGCAGCCGTCAGATGCATCTGCAGTAGGTACAAATGGTTTTTCTTAATCACGATACTGCAATATAGGTGGAGTAACCAAATCCCCCTGAGTGTGTCAATAGCTGATTGACATTGCGCAGTCCACTCAAATTTAAAATTTTTTTCAAAACATTGTACAAACATCTTGTAATTTCCGCAAAATTCCTTATAAATCTCCTGTAATAGTTACGAAACGCCTTACCTCATCAGCGTTCCTTGGAATGGGATACTCTGTGATGGCTTCGAATTTGCTTGGATCTGGTCTTATGCCATTCGAGGTTATCAAATGACCTAAGTACACCACTTCCGGTTTCAAGAAACAGCATTTTCTTGCATTCAGTTTCAAATTATACCAGGAGTCTATCAAATACATTAATTAGATTCCGATTATGATGTTTCAAACTACAACCAAAAACTATAATATCGTCAACGTATAAGAATATAGAACTATATTTGGAGCTTTGTCCTTACAAACTACGCATTCATTATCATTACTTGGCATTACTAAGTCTACTTCGTCATCAAAAGATTCGTCATCGGATGGTTTGTCCTTAAAAATATCGAGTTTTGGCACCATATCAACAAATATTTCGTTTTCTTTGTAAACCATGCGAGAAAGAAATGTATCTACGGTTATACTTCCTTTTTTCAACAATAGAGTTGCTTCATCGATTTTTTTATTTATTTCGATACTGCTCTTCTTCTTCCTTTTAGCAATTGATCCTCCACTTTCGCACATCATCGCAAAATGTCGAGCCTGAAAAATTCTTCGTCTCGAATATGACGCACGAATTTAAAGAAATGCCCATTTTTTCTGCAAACCGCCCCAGCACACCATTATACGCCTCAACAGCAGATGTTGTTCTTGTTTTCTGACTGTGAATGCTAAAATTATTGCAGCCAACCTAAAAATATATACAAATTTTTACTTTTAAAATTATTATTCATGGGAATATATACAAGATTCTTACCTTGTTTAGCCACTGCTTTTCAAAATATTTTAAAAACTCTGAAAATCTTCCTTTACTGTCCATCATAAGAATTTTAGATTTAATTTCAAGAAAGGCACTTCGAATTAATGCCGCAGGAACTAATGCCAGTGCTAATATTTTGTGATAAAGTACCGAAGCATTTCTAGATGAGCGTATATACTCCAACAATGACTTCTGCTTACACATACTTCGTCTTACAGCCTGACAGAAATGAAACCTAAAAGAAAATAAATATAAGCTACTGTTTGCACTCCTACATTGTTGGATTGAATGAAGTTGTTTCGATTTACTACACTGAAAACAAAAAACGAAACAACGTTTTGTACTCCAAGAATGTGGAGCCAATGAATGAAAAATTGTCGTGCGGAAAACTAAATTTAACAGTGTAATAAATTGGTTGAAAATTAAAAATTCGTGCAAATTGAAGCAGGGCGTTATTTATTTCATTTGTTTTTCTATCCATCAAAATGAAACACAGGAAAAATCTAAACGAAAAAATGTAGTTATTACTTTTCCAAAACAATAAATTATTTAACATTACTTACTTACGTCTTCAAAGTATTCAATATATGTATATTACTAATAATTGTTTGAAACACCCTTGTGGAACAATTTTAAAAGTCGCATCCATTAAATACGTTCTTTGAGGCGGATGAATATTTTCCTTCACCATCTCAATTGTTTTTAATGATGAAAACAAGCAAAACGAGTAATTCTCCTCTATTACGCAAGCAGTGAAAAAATGCCTTGGGTTTGCTTCATCTTTACTTAAACCAAACGTTGTCCAAACACTCTCCAAATTAAATGCCTCTATTACCTGAACTGCGCTTTTTGGCGATGTGACCAAGCTTTTGCTCACAATGTACTGCAATCCTCTTTGAATTTGTGGAAATGAAATATTTTTGGTGTCATCTTGATTGTTGAATAAAATGTGTATCAAAGAATGTTCAGCGCATAATTAAAATGTTCCAAAATTATATGTTTCTTACCTTTCACAAGTCTTGTGAAATGATGCTCTTATGGAGCTCACGCAGTCCTATCTCCTCCTAGAGCTCCAGTGTGGTCTCGACAATCACGTTTTATCTGATTTAAAGCTTTCATTTCTTTATAGGCCGCTTCCTCATCGTTATGGTTGAGTTCAACATAATTTTTTGCTAAAACACAACTTCCATCTGGAAGAACGTTTATTCTTGCTTTGCAAGTTTTATTTCTGCACTCGTATTTAATAACGTTGTTATAAACCGATTTTCTTTGGAACAACATTTTTTGATCAAATAAGTACAATAATTGACTACCTGTTCTTTTGCCGGTTATAATTTAATCTCACAAACTGAACTAGTGAGTAAACAATGAATGAGCTCGTAGTTAATGCAACGGGATTTTTTGAACGTGTGTTTCAAGTAATACGAATTTAAAGAAAATGAAATAAGTCCCCAAAAAGAAAAATTTAGGTTTTTGGGGACTTATTTCATTATGAAATGAAATAAGTCCCCCCCCCCCCCCCATTATGAAATGAAATAAGTCCCAAGTTAAAAAAATGAAATAATACCCCAAAAAGTGAAATAATCCCCCATAATCCTCCAAAAATAGTTGTTGTAGCTCTCTGTGCTAATTTTTGGGGACTTATTTAATTTTTGTTTTGGGGAGTTATTTCGTGGGGGGTTATTTCGTTGAAAATTGTTTGAAGAAATTTTTAGACCAAATGGTAGTCGAGTATACTGGTAATGACCGTTTGGGGTCGAAACAGCTGTATAAGGTCTCGATTTTGGCTCCAGTTCGATTTGGTGGAAAGAACTTGTCATGTCCAACGTTCAAAAATATTTTGCTCCATTTTGGACTTGGGTCTGTTAACGCAACGTCGCGCTTTAAACTGCCCACCCGATGAATTTCTGCCACTAAATTGGCCAATGTTAAATTAGTTTCAGTGTCCAGCAGTGTTAAAAGTCGTGCCTTGATGTCGTGATCTTTGGGAGACTTCAAACCGTTCACAAAAATTAAACACTTACAATGATCAGCAGTACATTGTGTTACAATGGCGGTTAACATTAGCTGTATAAGTCACAATGTCTTCACTATCACTACGAACATTTTGCATACAGTTTACACGTATATTGAATTGGCTCTCTTTCCTTCCAAATAACTTTTTCATGATTTCCAGACTCTCTTGGAGTGTGACGTCACGAGGTTGTTTTGGAAGTAAGTAGTCTTTGTAGTTGTTAAAAACACATGTGCTGACCTTCCTTAACAATAACCTCACTTTTGCAGCGTCATCCAAATTTCTCGGTTCAACCTCGCAAACATCTTTGGTTTTCGTCTGGGTCGTATGAAAATTCCCTGATGTTCTTCACCAAAATGTCCATTAACGCTTCAGGTCTGGGTAACACTGTCCCAATAAAAAAAATGGTGCTTCGTGGTAAGCAGGTTTATAAGGGAGAAACGGAAAATCGTCCCTTACAAACCTGCTTACATGAGGCATGATTTTTATGTGGCGAATTCCCACTTGGAAGCACTAGTTTGTTACAAAATAAGCGCATTTTTCATGGTATGTGAGGAGCTGTGGATTCATGGCCTTCAGTAAGTGCTTCGTTATAGCAGCAAGAATATCATGAATTCCTGCTTTAAAGAAATAAATAAAATAATAAATATTTTTTATATACACTCGCATGTAGTTAAATTATTTTATAAAAACCACTGTTTTACACCCGTTCACTTTTATTCCACGTGTTGTTTGTATAGAAGCAAATCTGTGGCCGCGCGGAAAAATCAGGTAACACCATTTTTTTGGAAAATGGAAAAACCACGGAAAATGGAATGCTTTTTTGATTTACTATCATTCTATCAGAGCGAAATTTTATTAATGCATATCATTTCCAAGTTATTAAGAAATTAAAAATAGCGTAAATGATACATTTTGGGAAATAACAAGGTAACTTCATACCGTTTGCGGAAAAACGAGGTAACTCCACAAATTTTTCAATATAACTAGAAAAATCAACTGAAATTCAAGTAAAATTTATGTGTATCATTATATTGACAAATAGTATTCTTTAATATTATTCAATAATATTCTTTTTCTTCTGCTGCAACCTTGTCGATTTCCTTACAATTAAACTTTCATCATTCAATCGACGACTAACACTTTTTTTCGGTTTCGTAATCCTGGCGTTTACTTTTTTGGTCACGCTTAGCCTCTGGTTCTTCCTGGTCGGTTGCTGGCCGCCGGTAGTCGCGCTTTCGTCCAAATCCCGTTGCGAATCGAGAAGCTCAAGGTCATGATCTATATTCACCTCAGTAGCCTTGTATATTTGGGGTAGTTTTTCGTAAAAAGGTCGCACTTCCTCACGCAAAAGTGGTAACAAGCTGAGTAAATCTTTTTTCTTTTCTTTCGTGATTGGAAGAGTATTGTGATTACTTTGAAATAGGTAATCATCTAAATTTGCATCAGTTTTTTCCCGGAGATCCAGTGTGAAAAAGGGATCTTCTTTAGAAAGGTTTTTTTTATATCTAACAATACCCTGTTCTTCCTTGGTGTACCTGAACCATTTTACATCGCTGATTTTAAAGGGTGCGTTTTCCTGACAACGTTTTGGGACAATAAAAGTGCCTTTGTAGAGTTTATCGTAACTGTGAATTGATGGCTGGTTCAAGACAACAACTTGAAAAGGTTTGGAAGACTTCGCATCGCGTACAAACTGGTACCAGTCTTCTGGCCAGTGAATTTCTTTGTTTGTCCTTTTTTTGGCTCGTTCGATCACTGAATGATCGGTGTCACATTCCATGTGTGTGTGCCCAGGCTCCAAAAATTTGTGATCAACCATTTTCAACGTTGTGTGGTTTGCGACGTTTATGGATAACATACCCATCATAGTTTTGTTTTTGTTTTGTCCAAAGCACGAATCGGAATACAGAATAACATGTTCCACACACAGAGTTCCGAGGAATTTATAAATGCAAGAAGTTATTTCGTTGCTTCCTCGTTTAGAGACAGTTTCATTCCACATGTAACATGTTGTTTCGGACAGAGTGTTGTTGTTGACGGTCAGGTTGTACGTCCACAAGGCTCTTTTATAAAACGCGAAGGATGTACTAAGCGAAGGAGTTCGCAGGCATTGCTGCAAGTCGAAGGAGCACATAAGCATAGACCCATTTGAGTCTGTTGCCGCGCGTTTGTCTTTCGTCTTCACTTCAAATGCCGATTCCACGTCGTCGAGATGTTTTATCTGCAACTCCAGCACTTCTTTCTTTCGACCATCGTCTGCCTCATACTTCAATTTCAAAGCGTACAAGGCACACTTGTGGCAGGTATCTATCTTCAAGCAATTTGACTCCTGTCCCTGCAAAAATTTCGCGATACCTTGTTTCGCCAACTGGCGCTTCACATTCGGTGACGTACAGTTTGTACATTTTGGAGATGCTCAACTCAGAGGGCAAGTATTTTCTTGAGCTGTGAGAGCGTCCGTAATGACTCGTAAGCTGGGAATTTGGCACTGTGAGCCCGAACTTCAGCCACTTTTTCGTCTGAGATTTTGTTTACTGGAGTTCGTTTTCCTCTGCGCTCTTGATCAGGTAACCCTTCTGTATTCTCCCAAGTTTGTTTGGCTAAATTTTCTACATAAGCCTTCGTTTCGCCCAGAGTAGCCAAAAAACAGCGCTGACAAACTTGAACCTTGTCCGATTCAGTTTCAAGAAAGTATTTAACTGTGTATCTTCGAAGTTTTTTGGCATCATCATCATTGCTACGACAACGGTGTTTAGGGCCTACTTGGACAAGACTTCTCGGCGTGTGACTTGCTTTTCAGGTAACATCCTTGATCCCAATATTTATTAAAATTGAGTTTTTGATCACTTCTGGAAATACTCAAGTTGCACTGCCGTTTGCAATCTTGTAGTTTTTTGCAACTCCGTTTATCAACTTTTTTGTTCTGAGCATTAACGTAAGATTTGCCCTGATTTCTCCTTTTTTGGCGTTTTCCTCGTGCACAATATTTTTTTTCTTACGTCGTTTCGGTCTGTCATCTTCAGACGAATCTTGACTCGTCGAATCTTAAATAAATTTTAGAAAATCAAATAAAATTCGTGAAAAGAAAATGTTAACTTTTGTCATTAATGATAATCACCCGATGTTTCGCGATCTAAATCTGCTATTTGCAAATCGTGTAGTCCAGAACCTTCGTTTTGACGTAATGGAATTTCTAAAAAAAATAGATTTAATATTGCAAAACTGGATTGAGTACTAAACGATGTGCAACGTCACTAGAATTTACCTGCATCGTCAAGATCATGAACCGATGGGCATAAACTTTTCGAGGTGACGGGAGATCCGTATTCCTTTATCAAATCCATTTAATAAGCACTAATGACTGATTTTTTTGCTTTCACTTCTTTTTACTTTTTGCCGCTAATAAATACAACCAATAACTTCAAAAAACCAATGATAATAAAACAGAATGTCAAAATCAATATGTCCTCGTTTACACATGCATCTTGAGTTTTATGGGAGCCCAGCAGAAAACCTGCTTACCATTCAGCAGGTTTGTAAAGGAAACCCAAAATGGGTAGCGCTTACCGTAGACAAGAATTCATTAATGATTTTAACAAGAAATGACCCACCAAAACGCGCATCCTCTATTGATCCAAATATGCGCTTCAGTTATCGCAATAAAAATAGTGTGAAATAATCAGACTTTTTAAGCGCATCGTCTATTGATCCAAATATGCGCTTCAGTTATCGCAATACAAATAGCGTAAAATAATGAGGCTTTTTTAAGCGCTATTGTAATTGAGGCGAAAATAGCATGAAATTCTGCTTGCTGTTGAAGCGCTTCTATGTTTGCAGCGGAAACGCCATGAAAAATGCCTACTCAGAAACGCTTTTATAATTGTATTAAATACGATAAATGAAAGTCTTAAATGTTAATTTAGATAATTAATATTTAATAATTATATTTAACTTATTAAATAATCAGTTAATTTCATCTAAAACATAATTGAGATATTTTTAATTCTTTTAAAAAACAAAATTAAGAGATATAAGTTAAAATTAAGAATATTTAAGTTATTCCATGTACTCTTAAAATATAAGTAATTGAGAAAAAGTATAATTATAAATAAGTTACTTTATCAGTCGCTATCAGTTGATGCACTACGCTTTAGGGACTCTTTTTTATAATGGAAATTTTTAGTCAATCTTATGCATTTCCCCAAGTGCTTGTAAAACAAATAAAATAATGTGTAAATATAAGTTTGAAAGGTAAAAACAGGATACTATATATAGCTTTCATGAACTTGGGGTAGTTCAAAAGACGCTTCTTCCGTTGAAGTCCATAAACGTTGTACTCCATAAGAAGTGATATATCAATCAGGTCTTTTAAATTTTTTTGTAACTCACCTTTGCCCAATACATATTTAATAGTGGATATCTGCCAATTAAGAAATAATATGATATATTTTCAATAAGTATGAAATATGTAGGTTTTTAATTAGAACCATTGCTTCTCTGGTGTCTTCATTTATTTCTTGCTCAACAGCTTCTATTTGAGCCTGCGTTAAGATGGGAAACAAGTCTTGGTACTTACACGGTGTTACAAAAAATAGATTTTTTTCTGTCCTATGAACCAAATGCACATATTCGGAAAGAGGGGAAAAAATAAAAATACACGTGTATCGTCGATTTTCATGTACGCGTCAGAATTTTTTTTTTTTAAGTTTGAAGTATAAAGCTCGTAGTGGCCTGTGTGAAAGCCTTTGGACCGATTTTTAACCCTTTTTCAGTGATCCAATCGAGCTGATTTTTTGCAGGCAGACTCGTGGAACTGACTGTATCACGTCAAATTTTTTAAAAACAATTTTTATCAATTCTCAGATTTTCCCCAATTTTTATTATTTTTGAAAAAAAAATATTTTTTTCACTTTTCTTAGCATAACTTGAAGGGACTCCAAATTTTTAAACTACTTAAGCGTTACGAAAAAAAAATGTTTTTTGACCCATCCTACTCGATACAGTTGTAGTTAATCACTAGTAACCTTCTAACACTAAACAGTTTTTGACTTTTACAACACTTACAACTGGTCTGACAGATGAAATAAGGAATTGCAAAATTGTTTTAAGTTCTGTTGTGCGAAAACGTATTTGTATATATTTCATCTGAAAAAAATGCAGTGTCCGACGCGAAATAACTTTTGTTATGTTTGTGGCTTATTCGCACCAAGTAAAAATTTGAAAAATATTACTAAAACAGTGGTGAATTCGTTTCAGAAAATATTTAAGACTGCTTATGTTCCTTACTTGTGGTATACTCCGGAAGTCGTGTGCGACTATTGCTATAGAAATTTGTGCAAGTTTACTGATGGAAGGTCAACAATAAAGTACCCTGTACCAACAATTTGGCTACCACGCACGGAGCACTGCAATGAATTGTGCTACTTTTGTGTAACTTTTGCTCAAACAAAAGGGTACCAATACATTCACCGCAACAAAATTCGCTACGCTAATATAGAATCGGTAATTCCAGCAGTTCTATACACACCAGAAGAGCGTGTAGCGGCTTCAGTGGAGATTTTTGATAATGTTCCCGAAATAAGCGATGCAGAATCAACAGTTGTACCAACACTGCTATCAACTTTTCTTGCATCGAATGCGAGATGCGAGAGTCCACAAGTATCGGAATTTGTGGCAACACCCAGTGAAATTGGGACTGCAATGCCGCATTTAATAACGCAAGCCGACTTCAATGACCTCGTACGAGACGGAAATTTGTCGAGGAGAACAGCAGAACTCTTTGCATCACGCTTTAAGCAGTGGAATATAGTGGCGGCTGATTTTAAAATAACAGCCGCTCGTGGTCGAGGTACCACTATTCCATATGACGAATTTTTTAAATTGCACGAAGATCGGGAAAAAACCTAGCTTATTGTTATGATATTGATTTGATGTTTGCAAAAATTGGTTACTCTCATATTTCAGAGGAGTGGCGACTTTTCATCGATGCATCGGTCAACAGCCTTAAAGTCGTGCTGCTTCATATCGGTAACATACATCCATCTGTCCCGATCGCATATGCCACAAACCTCAAGGAAACATACGAAGGCATGGAATTAATATTACAGCTGATAAAGTACAAAGAGCATAATTGGAAAATATGCTGCGATCTGAAAGTGGTCGGTTTACTCATGGGTGTTAAGCGTGGATTTCCAACCTACCAGTGCTTTTTGTGTACATGGGAAGGTCGAAAAAGAGATGAGCATTACACTGAATTTAAGTGGAAGCCGGGAACATGCTACAAAGTAGGCGTAGAAAGTATAGAGAATCTACCATTGGTGCAGCCGTCTCAAATCATTTTGCCTCCACTACACATTAAGCTCGGTCGCGTATCAAATTTTGTTAAAAACTGGATCGTGATGGCGAGGCCATTGCAACTTTGCGCAAAATTTTTCCGAAACTGAGCGGCGCAAAGATTCATGCAGGTATTTTTTTTAAGAAGTCATTCAGTAACTTTATGTTTTTTAATGATTTTTTTGATTTAAGGTGTTTTCAATGGTCCGCAGATAAAAAAAATAATTGCAAGTTCTGAATTTTCATCAAAATTAAATGCTATCGAACAACGTGCATGGAAAGGTACAGTTGCCGTTATTGAGCAGTTTCTTGGCAACAAACGAGCTGCCAATTATAGAAATATTGTAGCAGAAATGGATTCGGCATATGGCGAAATGGGCATATTAATGTCGCTAAAGATCCATTTTCTTCACAATTATTTAGATTTTTTCCCTGATGATTTAGGAGCTTGTAGCGATGAGCATGGCGAAAGGTTCCATCAGGACATTGCGGCTATTGAAAAGCGCTTTAAAGGAAAAGACATTACGCATGTGCTTGGCGAATACTGTTGGTCTATTTGTCGCGATACTGAAGCAAATGCTTACAACCGCAAAAATAAAAGGCCTAAATTTCTTTAAAAACATTAAAATTTTTAATGTAACAGTTCTTTATTTTTATAAAACAAAAGTAATAAAAAAAAATTGGTTTTTTAACGAACTGAAACCTTAAAAAAAACGATAACCAAAAAATTTTAGGAAAATCTGAGAATTGCTAAAAATCTATTTTTTAAAACATTTGACGTGATACAGTCATTTCCACGAGTCTGCCTGCTGTAATGAAACGCTTCTTGTTTAATTTGTTGTACTGTTTATTAATCAAGAGCTAACTAAGAGCTCTATTGATTTTATTCTTTCCAAGTGCTAACTTAGAGCACTGTTGGAAGTTTGAAGACGATTGCATACTGATGGGCCGAGCGTTCAGCTTTTATACATAATTATTGTCGAGGTTGACACAATTTAGATGATGTTGGACTCATAAGAGCTTTTTTGAGATATTGAAACGATGCCTCACAATCTTTTGTCCATTTGAACTCTATACCTTTTTTAGACAGTCTTGTAAGATGCCTTGAATACTCAGAGAAATTTTCAATAAATCTGCGGTAATAATTACAGAATGCTACAAATCTCCTTGCGCTATCCGCATCTTCAGGTCTTGGGTAATTTTCAATTATTGAGAATTTTGTATCGTCTGGAAGTATTCCTCTGTCGGTGCATTTATGTCCTAGGTATGTTACCTCTCGCATAAAAAATTAACATTTCTCAGGATGTAGTTTTAGATTGTGTTTACGGCACAATTCGAAAACATCTACTAGGTTCGAAAGCATGTGTTTTTCAGAGCACCCTAAAACAACCAAGTCATCCATGTAAAGGAAAACTTGGTCTGGTGTTAATCCACTAAACGCCATTGTCATCATTCTCTGAAAGGAGTTTGGTGCTGCCTTCAGACCATATGGTAGTCTAACGAATCTGTAAGAAAAAAAATAATATTGGAGTTTTCCGAGGAGTCATTGTTACTATTCGTAGCCCTTATATTACCATTATTGGTCCGGTTATCATATACATTTCTATTGTTGTAACCGTTTCGCCATTGGCGGTTATTACCATTATTATTAGCATTGCTACCGTTGTTGCCGCGGTAGTTACGGTTGTTTCTATTATTTGACTGTCCTCCTCTACCACGATAGTTGTTTCTCCTGCCGTGATAGTGGTTATTATATGGTTTCCTCTTGTAGTAAAGAACTGTATTTTGTTGCCCAGTGGCCTCAGTACAACTACCGACAAATTTGGCAGTGACGTCGTTCATGTCTGTGAACTGTCCTGCTTCCATGATAAGTTTTACCTTATCTATGGCGCAGTTCTTTATCATTGCCTTTACTGCTGTCTGTGTTGAGTATTTGGTTGCTACCGTACATGATAAACCGTCAGATATGTAGGCTCCTTCCAAGGATTTAGTTAGACTCTCTATCTCGTCACAGTACGCATTAGCTGATTTGCCGTTTTGTCTTATGTTCATCATTCTTGCTGATAAAACTTCTACTGACTCGCCCTTGATCGTAGTATTCAACTTGTCTATTATCTGCTGAATTGTCGACTCACTGTCAATTATATTTCTCGCATTTCCCTTTAATTTTGTTGTTATCCGGTATTAGCTTTGAAGCTATACCCAAGAATTCAATGGGAGTTTGTGCCATCTTTTGTTCGTTGTTATCGTCCTCTGAATCAGTTTCTGAATCCTCTAATATGGGATCTATAATGCCAGTCTCAGCTGACGGAATTATTATGTTTATATCTATATTTATTGGTTCTGAGATTGAGTGAGAAACTGGTTGTTCAATTCCATATTTAACTAGTATCCTCACAAGTTGATCACGCAGGGACCAATATATTTCCAAACAATATGTTCTGTGTTCTTCTGTAAATTTTTTTAGATGCTCAATTACTAACTTCCGAATTACTTCTAGTGAGCTAGTTAAAATTCCAAGGTGTTTTCTGACAGTTTCAGTTCTTATATATTTATTCTTATTAATACATTTAAATGATCTTCTGAAGGTTTCCCGTTCAGAGACTATTGTTTTGTTTATCAAATCCCATTCTGGCATTTGGATTAAATTTTATCGAGGTCCGTAGCCCTACTTTGATATTTTTTCTTTAATTTTCTACTGTGCATTGCATATATCTTAAATACAAAATTTAAAGTTAATATAACCGTAATAACTATAAGTAATGTTTCTATTAACACTAAATCTGGAATATGCGTTCCTACTTCCACTTCGTTTATTACATTCGCTGTTGGGTTTACTATTTTTGATTTCTGTGCACCCATATTATTAAAAATTAAAAATTTCCGTATTATTTAAGAATTTTATTGTTTTTTTTTTTTTTTCACACTATAAATATATTTAGTTTTCCCTAAAATTGCTGAAAATAGCGGTTAACGCCTGCCAGCCCTATATGTGCGGCTTTGTCGCACATTAGTTTACAAAAATAAAATTTTATATTATAAGTTTTTTCCCCTTTTTATCTGCTCAGCTGTAATCAGGTAATTTAATGCGTTTATCCTGTCCCATAGCTTGTTTGTTCTCAGATCGTTGATGTCTCTGTTGGCTTCTCTTGTCCCGTTTTAATTTATTAAGCTGTCCTCCTCTTCGTTTCGGTTTGTGTGTTTTCGGTATGTGTATGGCTTCTATGGAGGGTTTGTGCTGTCGCTTCCGGTATTCGTCTATTGTTATTGGGCGAGGTCCTGCTGTTTTGTCTTCTAAACAGCGTTCAATGGGTTCCTTTCTGCTTGACATCCTTCTCGCAGCTGACGGATGTTTGTATATCTCGTCAGGACAAAAGTTGTGTATCCCCGGAAATTATTATTTTTTTTTTTTTTTTTTTGGGGATAACCTGGCAGTGCAGGACTAACCTGTAGTTGTTGAGCACTAGCCCAGGATTTTCGGTCTAATTATTTACGAGTTCGATATTGGCAGGATCGCCATGTAATGAAACGCTTCTTGTTTAATTTGTTGTACTGTTTATTAATCAAGAGCTAACTAAGAGCTCTATTGATTTTATTCTTTCCAAGTGCTAACTTAGAGCACTGTTGGAAGTTTGAAGACGATTGCATACTGATGGGCCGAGCGTTCAGCTTTTATACATAATTATTGTCGAGGTTGACACAATTTAGACAACCCCCTAAAATCCACACTGATCGACCAGAAGTGTAAGAATCAGTATACAACCGTATATACATTAGGGTCCACTTGATTTTTTAGATTTTGCGCTATAAAGCCTTTTTGGAAGGTTTTTGCATAACTAAATCTAATGGCGTTTTTATTTTTTTAAAATTCCAACTCCTTGGCCTGCATATCTGCTGCTAAAAACGCGGATTTTGGGCAGCATTTCCTACAGAGCAAAAACGGCATAATATATTTCAAATCTGATTTCACCATTCGATTCTTTAGGACAAATTATTAAAAATAAGCGTTATTTGAGATTTTCAGGGTAGACCTGTTAGTCGTTAGGGTGTACAAAAAATCACTTTTTCATTAAAAAAAAATTTTTTGAACGCGCACATTGAAATTATGCAGTCTCCTGCAAAAAATGGTGAAAAAACTTTTATTATAGTAGTTCCGGCTTAAAAGTTATCAAGTAATATGTAAATAAAAAAAGAGAAATTTTTCAAGTTTTGTAATAGATATTACAAAGTTTATTTTTTTTTTCAAAACAACATTATTTAATTTCTTTTTCTACTGCACATAATGCTAAATTGTTTAAATCTTCTTTATTTTTTATTATATTTGAATTATTAAGCCGCGAAATTTCACCATTTTTTGCGTTCAAAATTTTTTTTTTAAGAAAAAGTGATTTTTTTGGTACACCCTAACGACTAACAGGTCCATCCTGATTTGAAAAATATTAAGCCGTTTTTGCTCTGTAGAAAATGGTGCCCAAAATCCGCGTTTTTAGCCGCAGATATGCAGGCCAAGGAGTTGGAATTTTAAAAAAATAAAAACGCCATTAGATTTAGTAATGCAAAAACCTTCCAAAAAGGCTTTATAGCGCATAATCAGAAACAAAAATGATTTTGAAAGTGGACCCTAATATACATATATATTCACTTATTGTCTATACATCTTAACAAACTAAGAAAACCGACCATACACACACATACTACTAGACTTGAGTGGAGTGCAATAGGAGCTACCTATGGTTGCACTGGCAAAGCAATGTTCCCACGTTTTCAAGTTCAAGAACAAAGTAACATAATACTATTCGTAATATGTATGGATCGGCAATAGTGGTATAGTGTCATGCCTATGTTCACAATAGAAAAGATTAGGCATGCTGCAGGTTTAAGATGTAATACACTACTGCTCTTTATTGATTGTTCTTATCTACACTACAGCTTGTATGATATAATACAATAGGAATAATGGTTGTAATATAAAGTAGTAATGCTTATAGATAGTTTATAGTAGGGTTGCATGGGAATCGCAGTGTCATCAGAGATGGCACTACACCTCCCTTTTTTTTTTTTGAAAAGATTTGTGTATATGTATAAGTTTTTAATCTTAATGTTTATTAACCTTATAAGTAATTAATTTAATTTTATTTACATTGTTGTTTTAATATTTATAATTTGTACATGGGTATACCTCCCTTTTTTTTTGTTCTTTTTGTTTTTTTTTTTTTTGTTTTTTTTTTTTGTTTTTTTTTTTTTTTTTTTTTTTGTTTTTATTTATTTATTGTAAAGTTATAAGGAAGTTTATGTATTTACTGTATTATAAAAGCTTAACTTATAAATTTTATTAAAAAGGTTAAAGATGTTATTAAGTAAATAAGTTTAAAGATGATGAAATAATCAAGGTGATCAATCTTGGTTATTCCATGAGCTTTATGTTATTTAATTTAAAATTTTTTCACGTTATTCTAATTTGATAACAGTCTTGAGTTGTGAAACTTTATGTGTTCTAAGTATGAAACGAAAAATTTCAATGTGTTATGATTTTCTAATTCGGTTTTTATGTACAGTTTTTTCTTGTTTCGTATTTTCATTGAGAATCGTTACATTGGCTCCATCTATGTTTGTTACTATAAATGGGCCTTCATATATATTTCCATGTTTATTATAGGGTTGTTTTTGTAATAGCACAATGTCATTGAGTTTTAAATTAATTGGCTTGGACGATTTGTCATAAAAAGCTTTGTTTCTTGACTTATGCTTGTCTATAAGTTGTTTTGCGAGACTATTTGATTTGTATAGCCTGTGTTTTACTTCTTTACTATAATTTTCAAGATTGTAGATTGGTTCTAAGTTATTATTTGTTTCGTTTGGTAAATTTACAGTTTTACCAAAAACTAATTCGAATGGTGTAAATTTATTGTCAAATACTGAATTCGATGTCGTGTTGTGGTAAAAGGTAAAATATTTGAGATAAGTATCCCAATCGGTTAAGTTTTCATTTAGGTATGCTCTAATGTATTCGTTGAATACACGGTGATTTCGCTCTACCGTTCCTACCGTCTCATGGTGATAGCTTGTTGAAAATTTTGTTTTGATTTGCAGAAATTTACATAGTTCGGTTAGAAGTTCATTTTTAAATTCTGTTCCTTGGTCTGATATTAGAGTATGCATTTTTCCATAGACTAATATGAAATTTTCAAAGATCGCTCGAGCAACTGTCGAGGCTGATTTGTCTGATATAGGAATAGAGACTAAGTATTTTGATAAGTCACACATCAAAGTTAATGCGTATTTATTTCCGTAATTAGATTGAGGTAATGGGCCTATTGTATCTATCACTACC
The DNA here is from genome assembly GCA_963931995.1 of Phaonia tiefii. Lineage (NCBI taxonomy): Eukaryota > Metazoa > Arthropoda > Insecta > Diptera > Muscidae > Phaonia > Phaonia tiefii. The sequence continues at coordinate 53,841,334 of OZ008367.1, forward strand.
ATGTCAAATGCCTTACACGGTGTTGGCGTAATGACTAGTTTTTCTTTATTTGATGGTTTTACTTTATTTAATTTACAATCTGAGCAGTTTCTGACATATTTTGCTATATCCTTTGTCATTTTTTTCCAATAATATTTGGTTCTCATTTTAGCATATAGTTTCTTTTGTCCACAATGTCCTCCGATTAATGGATCGTTATGATATATTTGCATTAATTTTTGCTTCTCATCTTCTGTTGTAACGATAGCTATTGGATCTGTTAAAATTATCTCTAAAGATTTTAATATTTTGTTTCCTCGATCCTTTAAATTCTGTATAGTATTTGTTGTGAAAAAATTATCATCTTTTGGCCATTCTGCTTTGTAGATTTTGTTTTTGTTGGCTTCTTTTTCTAGCCTCGAAAGCATAAAGTCTAAACTTTTAGTTTCGTTAACATGATCAAATTCTACTGATAGTAGTTTTTTAAATTTATTAAAAACATTTATGCGCATTTTCTTAACGTTTTTATCGTTGTTAATTATTTCTGTTTTTATTTTCGCTATCTTTTTGGTGAAATTGTGAGAAAATTTATCATATATCTGCAATTTGAGATTGTTTTTGTCTGTTACTGTTGAGTTGCAATTAGATTCAATATGGTTTTGTTTTCTTGACATAGTTCTTGTTGTCATGGCTAGTACCTGACACGATTCTTCTTTCAGTTTGTTTATTGATAGTCTTGATAGGGCATCTGCTCCAACATTGTTTTTGCCTTTAATATATTCAATAGTAAAATTGTATTCAGAAAGTTCCAAACGAATTCGTGTTAATTTTGATGATGGATCTTTTATGTTGAAAAGATAGACTAACGGACGATGATCTGAGCGCACTGTAAATGATGTTCCATACACGTAAGGCCTGAATTGGGTTATTGCAAAGTGTATTGCTAACAGTTCTAGCTCTATGATCGGTTTCTTTTGCTCTGATTCTGTAAATGATTTTGACGCGTAATAAATGGGTAAGTCGTTACCGCTGAAGTCTTGACTTAGAATAGCGCCACAACCTTGTTTTGATGCATCAACCGTTATTAAGAATGGTTTGGTCAGATCTGGGTATTGTAAGATTTTTGGGCTTATTAGAGCAAGTTTTAATTTTTCGAATGCTTGGTGACTATCTTCGCTCCAGATGAAATTAACCTTCTTTCTTGTCAAATTATTTAAAGGTGCAGCTATCATAGCAAAATTTGGAATGAATCGTCTGTAGTAGTTTGCAAATGCTACAAATCTTCTAACAGAGTCTTTGTCGTATGGAGTTGTATAGTTTTTTATTGTTTTTATTTTGTTTTCGTCCGGCAAAAGACCTTTTGCTGTACATTTATGACCAAGAAAAGTAACCTCGGATCGAAAAAAATTACATTTATAGGGGTTTATTTTCAAATTATGTTTCCTTAATATTTCGAAAACTTCTTTTAAGTTATTCAGATGATGGTTTTTACTACATCCGGTGATAATAATATCATCGATGTATAAAAATGCTCGATTTGGTGTTAATCCGGAAAATGCTATTGCCATCATTCTTGAGAAAGAGTTAGGTGCTACATTTAAACCGAATGGAAGAACTTTCCATCTAAAAGAACCTTTATCGGTACTGAATGCTGTTATATCTCGTGAGTCTGGATGTATAGGAATTTGATGAAATCCAGAAAATAAATCTATGATTGAAAAATGTTTCGCACGACCTAAGTTATCTAAAATATCGTCAATACGAGGTAAAGGGAATTTGTCTGCGATTAATTTTTTGTTTACAGATCGGTAATCTACGCACATTCTGTAAGATTTTTGATTGTCAGAACTTTTTTTAGGTACCAAGATCAATGGGCTGTTGAAATTTGAAGTGCTTGGTTCGATCAAATCGTTTTCCAACAAATGGTTGACTTGTCTGTTTATCTCTTCTTTTTGAGTATGCGCAAGCCTATAGTTTTTTATGTAGACTGGTGTTTGGTCTATTAATCTAAATTTTTGTTCGTAAAAGTTGTTTATTGACATTTTGTCATCTTTTAGAGCAAAAATATCTGCGTATGATTCGCATAGTTGTAGTAACTCACTTTGAACATCGCTTGGCATTTGTTTGTTTAGTACTTCTTTCAACTTATTAATTCGTTCTGTGCTATATTTATTCTCGTTTATGGAATAGGTGTAGAAATTTCCTAATTTTTCCATCTTTATTTTATCATTTTGAATGCATTGAAATTCGTCCGTTGTATTGACCATACGTATCATAGGGTTTTTTGAATCTATTATTCCCTTTCCTATAAAAACTCCTTTGGATATTTCTTGTGAATCAACAAACATTGGTTCTGTAACTTTAGAAAGATTGAAAATTCTAAACACCTCACTTCTTGGTGGTATTGTACAAGTAAAGTTCCTTGTTCCTTGCCGTATTGGTAACTGTAATTCTTTATTTCTTGAAACGACTGTTAAAGTCATAGTTTCGTAATCAATACGACATTTGTTGTCCCTAAGGAAATCTTTGCCAAGGATTCCGTTAGCTGGAATATTGAAGTCATCGTTGACGATGTGAAAAACTTGTTGAATCAAGTAATTAGAAATAATTAAATTGGTACAAATTGTTCCCAAAGTGGTTATTGCATTCGTTGTAATCCCTGTAATATTTATAATTTCATTTCGATTCAGTATTATGTCTGAAGCTAGACTCGATATTTTAATCAAAGAAATGTCTGCTTGGGTGTCTACTAGAAATGTACATGATTGATTTGTTTCCTCACAATTTAATTTTACATAATCTGAGTAATTAAGATTGAGGCTATAAACTGATTTTTGGATGATTTGTGTTTTTGAAGAATCAGTTTGAAATGTACTGTCGTTATTTTCTAGTCTTCTTCGCCGTCCCTCAACGTTGATTGTTGAGCGGCCTCTGAGTTTAAAGTCCTAACTGATGCGTCTCTATTGCTATTCCTAGAATATCGATTTCTGGAATTTCCTCGATAATTATTTCGATGATTATCATTGTTCGATGAATTATTGTTTGAATTACGATAGTTGCGACTATTTCCATTTCCGCGATTGTTTCCTCGATTGAAATTGTTTCTATATTGATTTGTGTTTTTTCCTCGGTACGAGTTGTTTTGATATCGGTTGTTATTGTTTCTATTATTGTTTTGAGCTTTAAGTGACAAAACTTGTTGTTCTTTTATTTCGTTTGTTTGTTCAACAATTAGTTTTGCAACTACTTCTTTCGGATCAGAAAATGTTGATGAAGCTAATATCGATTTGACTAAAGTCGATTTTGCATTCAATCGGCAAACACTTACTGTTTGCTCAATCGCCATTTCGTGAGCTTTGGTCTTTGTGATACCTTCAAGTACCAATGATCGCTTTAACGCATCGGCAAGTTCTTCAGCTTGCTTAGAGAAATCTGTGTAATTGTTATTCCTAACTGTAAGAGCAGCTATTTTTCCCGCAATTATTTTGGAATTATCGGGTTTGATTTTAGATTTTAACGCAAGTTTTATTTCCTCTAATGTAGTTATATTTTCTGGTAATGCTTCACGAGCCTTTGATTCTAATTTTGACTTGATGAATGAAAGTAGAGTTGGCTTTAAATTTTCTTCAGTTAACTCTTCGATGAGCTCTACTTTGTCTAGGAAAGCCTCTAGAGTTAGTGGGTTACCATCATAATTTTCCCTTAAGATTGAGGCACAAGTGCCTATGAATGAGCGTTTTGCTTCAACAGTGGCCATTTTTGGTTGTATTGCCAATTTGTCTACCTCAAGATCTATTTCGCTGGAGTCTGACTCGCTCTCGCTGTCTGTGAAAATGTCTTCGACTACGAGTTCAAATAGTTCGACATTTTCTGGAACTCGAATTTTACAGTTTAGTTTCCCGAAACACCGCACTAGTAATTCTCTACAGCGTTTTATTTTGAGTATCGTTTTCAATTTGCAATCCACCGATAGACTAGCATAAAATTCTTTAGTGTTGGTTAATATAGAATTGTAAGTATCAATTAGCGAATTAATGTATTCGTTTACCTTTGATTCGTTAGTTGATACTGGTCTACGTTGCAAAATTAGTTTTTTCACTCTATAAAAATTTTGAACCGATTCGCCAAATTTCTGGATTTGAAACTCAGACATTTATTGTAATGTGCTATGACCAAAAAAAAAATTTTTTTTTTGTTTTGTTTCGTTTTATTTTTATTTCCGTGATAAGAAAAAAAATGTACATTTTAACCTTGTAATTCAATGTGATTGAAAGTATTGTTTGTAATTGTTTTTTTTTTTTTTTTTTTTTTTGAATTTTGTAATTGCTTGTTTTTATAGAATTTAAATGAATTTCATTATTTTCCACTTGCTTAATAATTTTTCCAAAGAAAATAGAATAATTTCTAGTAATGTTTAATAAAATTATTTTCTAATAATTTTATAATTATTAATGTATTAAATACGATAATGGAATTCATTTATATTCTTTTTTTTTTTTTATAATTGTGGGCAAAGGAAATTTTATTTCCACGATAAATGTAAAGATGTAATGAAAATGTATGTATGTATAAAATGTTGAGATGTAATGAAAATGTATGTATGTATAATAAAATATATGTGTATACTTATTTGCTTTACTGTTGCTGTTCAATTATTGCATGTGATGTCATCTCAGATTTTTTTTGTCTTCCTTCTTACGGCATGTTGATTGATGTCATCAGATTTTTCCGCTACCTTCTTACGGTCGATTGATGTACTTGTTGTTCAACTGTTGTTTCATCTTTTCCGTTATATTCGTGGTATGATCTTGTTGCTTAAAGTTGTTGTTGTTTCATTTGCCATCTTTAGTTGTGATTTGTTGTTGTCCTCATATCGCTGTCGTCTCAATTTTGCATGTTACTATGTGCATGTTTGTATTTTCGTTGTTTCAATTATTGGCACGTTGTTATGCACTCGTTGTTATTTTTTTTTTTGCATGTTTCTTATATTCGTTGTTACCATCTGAGATTTCCGTTATTCTGTCGATTTTTTTCCTAAAATGTGGTACAGTTGCTCACATTTTTCGTAGTGTTTCGATGAGGTTAAAGATGAATATGGTCTTTGCCATTTTGTTGTAATGTCTTCTTCTTTCACATTCAAGTACAGTTTCTTCATATTTTTATAGTTCACTTTTGTAGAAAACATAATTTTGTTTCCTTTTTTCTTTATTTTCATCTTTCTTCATTTACGCAGTGTAATCAATCGTTTATTTTATTTTGCACTGGTATTTGTTTTTCAAAATTTAACTGTATAATGTATGTTTTTTTTTTCACTTTTCTAGTGCTATTTGTTGTTGCGTTATTTGGCACTGTTCTGATGTTTTTCGCTTACATGTCTTATACTTTTTGACTTTACTGTAGTTCACTCTGTGTTGAAGATGTATGTATTGAAGTTTGTAATGGAGTGGTTTTAATGTTTGATAATTCGCGTTTTGATTACACAGAGAATTTTCTTGTTGTTTTTGTTTTTTTTTCAGGTGGTTCCTCAAAGTTTTTGTATTTTATTAACTAATCAATTAATGTTATTATATTTTATTGTTTACATGTTTGTTTTATGGAAAAATTTTGGTTTGTTTTATTGTCTCATTTTAGGTATGTTTCGGTTTTTTTTCCCAGATTTATTGTTAATTTAGTTAATTCAACTTCACTTCACTTTCCTCTATTATACTTTTATTATATTTTTTTTTAAATTGTTCAATAATTTATTTTTCATTAATTTACTATTGCTGTGCGAATTATTTTCAACTTCACTGTGTTGTTCTCGGTGGTTGTTTTTACGTATGTATGTATGTGATGAGTTTTTGTTGTTGCTTTTTTTTTTAAAACGGTATATGTTAAAAGTTCAATGTTCTTTTTCTATTTTTTTTTTCCACATTTTGGTTAAACTTTACTTTGCTTTATTTGCATGTTTCAAAATGTGTGGGTTTTGTTGCTTTTTTTTTATTTTTTAGCGCATTTTTCCACGCACCAAAACAAAAATTAGCACGTTTTCTGTGGCTTTTCCGCCATCTTTTTTCTTTTTTTTTTTTTGTGTGTGTAAATGTTGTTTTTTTCTCATGTACTGATCTTTTGGTGGTTGAAATTTTTACTTGAAATTTCCCACTAGATCATTTTCACTAGATATTTTATTTTATTTTTTTTTTCCCCACTTTACTGTTCTGCTTGTCTGTCTGTGCTGCGTATGCATAGCTTTAGTGGAGGGGGTGTGTTTGCTTTTTTTTTCACTTAACACTTGCACTTGTTGAAATATTTTTTTTCTGCTAAAATTATTAGCTACAGTTCACAGTTTTTTTTCCACTTTGGCACTGTTGGAATTTTCCCAACTTATTTAAAATTCACTTAACACTTTTAACTTTAATACTTTAACACACGCGCACTCAGTCTTACTTGACTGTCCTGTCACGGTCGCCATATAGTGTCATGCCTATGTTCACAATAGAAAAGATTAGGCATGCTGCAGGTTTAAGATGTAATACACTACTGCTCTTTATTGATTGTTCTTATCTACACTACAGCTTGTATGATATAATACAATAGGAATAATGGTTGTAATATAAAGTAGTAATGCTTATAGATAGTTTATAGTAGGGTTGCATGGGAATCGCAGTGTCATCAGAGATGGCACTACAGTGGTTTTGTATTTATGCTTCACTGCAAAAAATCAGCTCGATTGGATCACTGAAAAAGGGTTAAAAATCGGTCCAAAGGCTTTCACACAGGCCACTACGAGCTTTATACTTCAAACTTAAAAAAAAAAATTCAGACGTGTACATGAAAATCGCCGATACACGTGTATTTTTATTTTTTATCCCCTTTCCGAAAAAGTAAATTTGGTTCATAGGACAGAATGTGTGTCACACGGTGCTATTGAAAGATTTTCTATGAGGCTTGTAATAGTAATAGGAAGGAGTCGGTGATGAATCCCTTTACGTACAAGTATAGCAACACCACCTCCATTAGCGCCTATTCGGTTGTCTTAATTGAGCGTAAGAAGTAATGCCGTTGGCATTCCAGCGCTGGCACGTCTGGGCCGTACAACCGTGGCCCTCTTGGCTTGACTTGAGTGACTTTCTGCCTAATTTCAAGATATTTCTGACGTAGAGGGCATTTAACGTCATTAGCCGAGTGGTCCGTTCTAACCTCACCAGCTTGCTTGCAGTTAAAACAAGTAAAAACTGCTGGTTGTTTACTGGCCATTGTGAAGGGGCATTCACTGGTCAGATGCGCTCTCGCACATGACATACATGCCGGTTTCCGGTTGCAGTGATCACCTCCGTGACCATACATTAGGCACTTCCAGCATTGTGTAGGCCTGTCGGACTTTTTGGGATTATGTTTTTTCCAAGTAATTATTACATTGCAAACCGATTTTATGTTTTTCAAATAGCTTGGGCTAAACGATTTTCGCTCGAATTGAATTTTATAAACATTTCATTTCATTTCAAAATCTTGGTTTTATTGAGTACTGGACATCTGACGGAAAAATAACTTAAACCTAACATTAATCTTTCAACACACTACTTTCTATACATTTAATAATATTTCTAGAACTATCTTAATCTACCTTAATATGCTTACAATGTTTGCATACCTTTCATACCATACTTATTTAAACCCTCTACCTGCAAAGCAGTACCCCCAAAGCTGTACTATTAAAAGGGGTTAATCAACATTACTACAAACTAACTACAAATTAGGGATTAGTATCTACTATTTACATTCTAAAACTACTATTTACACTTAAAACTACTATTTACATATATATATACACAGGGTAAGGTGCGGTCACTGAGCCACATTGTAGACAGTGTCGCCAATATCGATCGTCCTTATTCTCCTATGGTAGAAGAGTAGCCTATCGTCAACAAAAAGTAACCCGTCCCTATTCAGTCCCTCCAGGCCAATAGGCGGTCTATAATTTCCCTCAAACTGTCCTCCCAGATTCCCGTCATGGTCCAGACTATGTTCAACTAATGCGTTGTCCAAAGAGGCCGACCTCTTCAGAAAAGCCAACGCACCCCTAACTAAAACTACGTCTATTCGGTCAAAATCGACCATGCTGTAGATTTGTCTACAGGATGGTACAGTCCACGAGCCATCGTCAGCTCTTATCTTCCGCAAACCCAAGCAACTTGCAAGAATGCGTCTTTCCCATACTCTAAGCTTCTCCATCTGGTGGGAAGAGATCCCAAACCAGACTGGGAAGGCATAGGATATTATAGGCCTGATGATCTGTCGGTAGATCAAAAGTCTAACTTCGTTCGTCAGTCCCTCACGGCACCGGAGCACATTGAGGTAACTCGCGAATATTCCCTTCACTTTGGCCAATGTTCGGTCAATGTGTCGGTAAAACTCGAAATTCGTCGTGAATAGGACTCCAAGGTATTTAAGAACCTCGGTATTTCCTATTCGGGCGTCCCCAATCCAAAGATCAGGTACGAATGCCCTCGCACTACGAAACAGCAATCGCCGTTTGCTCTTGATTATAATAGCCTCACATTTGCTAACGTTCAGCTTAAGCCTCCACTTGTCGAGGTATCTCGACAGAACCTCCAGGTACTCATTAACCCTGGAGTTTGTGTTTCTGGCTCTTGCACCCGTCATGGCAACAAGTAAGTCATCAGCATATACCAGTAGCAGCCCACCGTCAGGCGGTTCTGGTAAATCACTGACAAAGATGTTGTAGAGTACAGGTCCCAGGAGTGAACCCTGGGGCACTCCCGCCGCAACATCTCTAACGCTAGAGTACGCATCTCCGACCTTAGTGCGGAATTTGCGCCCCTTTAGGAAACTAGCCACCATTCTACAGGTGTCCATATCGAATCCTAATCTCACCATTTTGTATAAGATTCCGTCCTGCCAGACTGAATCAAATGCTCTGGCTATGTCGAGACCCACCGCTATGGTGGCATATCTCTTATTCAACGCTCGAGTCACATAGTCTCCGAAGACCATGAGCGCATGAGACGTTGAATGTCCTCGCCGAAAACCAAATTGATTATCTTTGAGGATCCTTTTATCCTCTGCCGTCCTAACAATCCTAGTTAAGATGAAGCTCTCAAGTAGTTTGCCTATGGGCGACAGAAGCGAAATCGGCCTGTAACCCCCACTCCTTTTGTGGTTCGCACCCGGCTTTGGTATAGGGATCGTTACCGATTCCTTCCAAGCCGCCGGGAAATATCCCAAATTCAGGCAGTGGTTAAAAAGCACCGCCAGAAAGTTCCAAATAGCAGCATTAACCCGCTTAAGGACTATATCCGGTATCCCATCCAATCCGCAAGATCTACGATTAGATCTCCACCGCAACGCGTCACCAACTTCGGCAGGTTTTATGAAGCCATGCCGACGCCAGCGTCCCTCATCCACGCAAGACGACCCGTCTGCCATGGCGTCTTCTCCAAACGTCATAGCTGGATCTCCATCCGTCAAGCGCAGAATCTCACCATCCACGCCAAATGTGCCGCCCCTTGCACTATCGCCCACCGAAGGAGGATTTCCCTGAATGCAATCAGCAAGGTGGTTAGCCTTGTCTTCGTCGATCACAATCGGGGTATCGTCATCATCCAACATGTCAGGAATCGGTCTCCTGGCACGTATGCCCGCAGCGGTTTTCACCCTCCAAAAAGTCCCGCTGTTTACTCTAATACCACGCAAGAACGCCGCCCTGCTATTTTGCTCAAACTCTCTTATGGATCCCTGGATGATCATGTCGAGATTGCGCACTATAGCCCGAACCGATATAGCCCTACCAGGATCTTCTGTCCTGACGATTATCCGCCGAAGTCGCTTCTTCTCCCGTATAAATTCCAGGATATACACGGCAAGTTTGCGGAGTCCCATAGGTCCCGTAGGAACCTTAGGGATAGAGGCCTCGATAGCCCCACGGAAAGCCACGCCCACAGATTCAACACAAGTGTCGATTTCTGCGTTTGTGACATTCCTATTGATAGGGAGTTCGCTCCCTCTCAACCCTCCCTCAAGTACCCGGTTGAATCGCCGTCGATCCATCCGGTCAAAGTCGTAAAACGTAGGTAGTTCGCGATGTCCGAAATCCCCCCGCTCCAGCAGCAGTTCCACGGCCATATGGTCCGACCCGCAATCATGTGTCGCCAATCCGCTCCCACCGGTGTCACGTAAAGCCACCCCCGATGAGACCAGAAATTGGTCAATATACGTCGCCGATTGAGTACCTATCCAAGTTGGGTCACTTGTTGGTACTACAATAATATCAGGGCAACCAGTTAGGAATTCCTGAATTGCTCTGCCCCTAGTGTTCGTCCTGTCGCCCCCCAGCTAGCATGGCTAGCATTAAGGTCAGCTCCTATCACTAAATCACCTTGGCCAGCTAGAGTCACAAGTGGCTCCAGCAGTTCCATGTCAAATAGACCGCCAGGCCTGAGGTATAACGATACCACAGTCAGCGTAGACCCATCCCCCCTGTGAATACGCACGCACGTATTCTCAATCTCGCCAAGATCCAATAACACCCTTTCGTGATGCATATTGTCCTTGACAAAAACAGCGGTGCCGCCACCCTGGCGCCCGCATCTGTTCTGCCGATGAACTACAAATCCCTTGAAGCTCAACTTGTGAGTAGCGGATAGTTTATGCTCAGCTATCAGAACTATGTCCGGTTTAAGCCCGTCCATAAAAACCCTGAAATAATGTCTCCTGTGGATGGACACAAGAGAATTAACGTTGGCAAAAATGCACTTAACGTCTCTGGTCATTTGAGAGAGATAAGAAGAACCCAAACAAAGCGTGGGTTTTTTCAGCATCGCTAGAAAGGTTAGCGTAACCAGCCGTAAGACGGCCAATCTCGGTCATACACGAGACCAAGTCCCTACCGAAAAGGCGGCGACAATCGCCATCCGCCAAACCAAGCTCACCGGAGTTAACTCCAGAGTGAGCCGGTGCTCGAGCAGGTGTCCTGGGAACAGCACCTGCTGAGTGGGCGCCTAACGCCGAAGCGTAGGAAACACCCTTCGACACCCCCCACTGTTGCGTGGGAAGGTCCGCACAACCTTTGGTGATTGTGCTCTCGCCCGCTTGGCGAGGAAGGCCTGGCGCTTTGGGCAGCTCTTAGAGCTAGCCACATGGCCGTCGACCTCACAATTTGCGCATTTCAGCGTATAGCCTACTACTCGCGATACCAGACCCGTGACAGGGTCGGTAGCTGGCACCATTTTCACTTCCACTTCCTTTGAAGGGATAGTGCACTTGCCGGGCCCATGTTCGCCACTGCATTTCACACACCGAAATGGCATGCCGCAGTTGGTCGAAACATGTCCGAAGCGCTGACAGTTGTGACACTGTGTGACTCGCTTCTTATTGTCCTTACGCACTGTCACGCGACAGTGTAGGATACCCTTCAGGCGATAAAAGCCCTCAAGGTCGGAGTCGCGTGACAAGTGGACTAGCCACTTATCACGGCTCAATTTCGTCAAGCGCTGAATATTCAGCTTTAATGTGAGAGCCCCAAGGTAGGTTCTCACATCGATCTCGTCGTAAGTGGTCGAAAGACCACAAATTACCACCGAAACGGGGGTTAACATTTTAGGCGTGTACGTATAGTACTTGAAGCTTTGCTCGCGCAGCATAAGCTTCAATTTTTCGTAATCCTCTATCGAGAGGGTACTGAAATTCATCGATCCACTATACAAGCGGATAATAAAATTGCCATGTCCTATGGCTGTCCGCGCTTTCTCTGTCACTAATTTGACATTGGCGTGATACCATCTCTAGTAGTGTCTTGAAGTTCTGAGATACGATTTGCGACGAAACAATTCAATGTTGACGAATGCAGGTTTAGCCATTGAAGAACTATTTTCGAATCGGTCCAAAAGTAGGTCGAAGATGCAAATTTGGCGATTTTTGGTTTAATTTTGAGCCAAGTCTTACTTAGCAACGCAGCGGCGCATAATTCGAGGCGAGGTAACGACTGTGCTTTTATGGGGGCTACCTTCGACTTGGCAATTAACAATGTGGTTTTGTACGCACCTTTTGTAAACACACGATATTAGATACAGCATCCATATGCCCGTTGAGATGCATCTGCGAACACATGAATTTCGCCACGACTTTCAAAGGACGTGCTGACATATCGAGGTACTCCAATTTTTTGAATAAACGGCAAGTCATTTTGTATTTGCAGCCAAAGTGTTTTGAGGTGACCACTTATGACGTCGTCCCAACCACATTGTTGAACCCAAGTTTCTTGGAGTAAAATTTTGCATCGAATCACAATGGGGCTCAATATTCCGAGTAGATCGTAGATTTTAGCAACAACAGATAATATGGACCTCTTTGTGGGAACGGTTATTTCGGGCAACTCGAATCTAAAGCAAAAAATATGTCTAGCTGTGGTTTCCAAGACATACCCAGAGCTTTGGTGACGTCATCATCACCAATTTTGATCGATATTTCAGCATCGTGATTTGACGGCAACATTTCGGTACAGTTGCTATTCCATTTAGCCAACTCCAATCCATGCAATTTTAACATGTGGACCAATTCAGTTTTCTTTGCTAACAATGTATTTAAGTCGTTAGCACCAGTGAGAACATCGTCTACATAGAGGTCTTCGCGAAGAACTGTTGCGCCAAGGGGAAATGAGGATCCATATTTATCTGCAATGAAGAACAAACTACGAACTGCTAAAAATGGAGCAGACGATAACCCATAAGTAACAGTATTAAGTTGGAATACTTTTAGTTCTTCTGCTTTACAAGTGTGCCACAATATAAGTTGATATTTTCGATCTTTTTCATCGATATAGAATTGGCGATACATTTTTGAAATGTCTGCAGTAAGAGCAAACTTGTTCAAACGAAACGAAAACAATGTGGTGACTAGGTCCTGCTGAATCGTTTGGCCTACCATGAGTATATCATTTAATGAATGCTTTGACGAAGTTCGAGCCGACGCATCAAAGACGACCCGAATTTTTGTTGTGGTACTTTGCGGTCTGAGAACACAATGTTGTGGTATGATATAATTCGGACCATTCATCGAGCGATTGTAGGGCGACATGTGCCCCAATGACGAATATTCTTCCATAAACTGTACATACATAGACTTTAAGGTTGCATCACGCTCCTTTGAGCCATTTCAAAAGAGTCCTAAGATTCCCGGCGATTTCTTAAATGGCAGACGGACTTGAATTCTGCCATTTTGAACGATGCAGACGCTTTCTGCAAAGTGCCGCTCACATTCTTCTTCTTCTTGCGAATATTTTGAAGGAGATGTAACATATTCCTCTACTTCCCAGAATTGTTTCAAAATGGAGTCGAGATTTTGTGATGACGAATTAGTGCCAAGATTACATGTGGGCAACGATGATTGAGAGCATGATTGAAATGTACCACCCACTATCCAACCAAATACAGTGTTTGTGAGACATGGCATACCATTTCCCAATGATATTCGGCCATCGAGCAACAAATCGAAAAAGACTTATGTACTAACAAGCAGGTCAACGCGCTGTGGCTTGTAAAATAGAGGGTCGGCCAGCTCTATGGACTGGGGAATCTTCTAATCAGATGTTTTAATGTACTCACCAGGCTGCCGAGCTGATATTGTCTTTGTAACGGCAAAACTCGAAGACCATTGGAAATTACTCACTCGAGATTTCAGTGTGGCTGCAACAGACGACTTGATTTTCGTTCGCACTTCGCCAATGCCAGAAACTTCTTGATTGTATGGCTGGAACTTTAACTGGAGCCTCTTAGCAGTTTCTTCTGAAATGAAATTTAATTCGGAACACGAATCGAGTAGAGCTCTTACCGGATGAAATGTGCCACAACAATCTTTTAAGAGTACCACCGCTGTTGGAATGATTGCCCTTTTTAACGATCGAACCACTAATGATACCGGATGACCATGATTTTTCGATGATGGTTGAGGCTGATGTTGAAATTGATTTGATGGCGAAGGACTAGCTTGTTCAGGGCTACTAAATTTGTGCAGCAACGTATGATGAGAAGACTGACAAATTCTGCAACGAGATTTCGATGGGCATTTCGAAACTAAATGTCCTTTCCGAAGACAATTTATGCAGTGCCCATTACACTTTACGAAATTAAAGCGTTCTAAAACAACGAGCGACGAAAATGATGAACAAGACGATATGTTGTGTTCCGCCGAATTACAATATGAACAACTTGAGCTTTAGTTCACAAATGTGTGAGAAGACCGATTAAAATTTGATTTTGGTTTTCCATTCTTTAATTTTGCAGGTACTTCCACCTTTTTTCCATGGCTCTCCAAAAATTGACAACGATGGCTCAAAATGTCATAGCATGTATCCCACGTAGGCAGCGATTTAAATTCCTGCTTTTCGTCATAATTTTCTTTGGTATCAGAGTCTAACTTTGATAATGTGATGTGAATTAAAAGTCCATTTAAAACATCCATCTCTGACCCAAGAGACAAAAGCGAACCACGAATTGCAGACACAGTATCAATGATATTTCTTAAAGAGGCACTATCACTCCTAGACATCGTAGAAATGTTGAACAACGCATTAATATGCTCCACAAAAATAAGCACTTTGTTGTCGTAGCGCTCTTCTAACCTCTTTAGCGCCTTTGGATAATTTTCTTCTGTTACCTGATATGGTTCCACCACTGCTAACGCTGGACCCGAAAGACAATTCAATAGATAATTGAATTTATCAACGCCAGTTATCGATGAATTCTCGTGAACCATATTGTTGAAAGTTGCGATGAACCGTTTGTAGTCCGCATACTTTCCTTCAAATCGAGGTAACTTCAACGCAGGCAAACGAGATGAATGTGAACCACCAGGTATTGAAGAGTTGAGAAAACTGTGGTCCATCGACACAGAACCACGATTTTTATTCAGCAATGTCACTATTTTCGCTTTTGCCGCAATAAAAGTTTCCTCCAAATCACTTCTCGAATTATCGGTGGAGCAAAGTGTTTCAATTTGACCTTGAATATAACATATTTGTTTGAAATATGACTCTAAGATCTGTAGCCGACAGTCCAAAATGGTGGCATCAACCTTGTCGCCATCTTGGACCACTTTTTTTGGATGTTTGTGATGTTTCGCTTCATTGTGGACCGTTGTTGCTTGAGCGACGCCAATTCCGAACCGCTAGCAGCAACATCCTCAGTGACTGCATCGACACCGTCTTTAGACATTTTCATGCAAGAGCCACACTCACCAAATAACAACAATTTATTTATTCCGTTGGGAAAAATGCGCGGAAGCTTTATCGGACGCTTCAAATTTTAAGTTTTTCCACTACGGCACGTATATATACTATATATGTGTCTCGATCCACGCACGTATGTGCCACGATAGAACGACGCTCGAATTTCGATCCAAAAAGATTCTGTTAAAGAAATCACTGTCGTATGATTTCTCCCACTAAAAATGCACTAATATAATGAGACACTGTTCGTAGCAGCAGCAGCAAAGTGTCCCCAATTGTAGCACGGAATTTCCTGTGGTATGATGATCCAACGACGAAACGATGAAAAACTCCGTAGCTCCAATTACGACTCGAATACTGTCCTGTCACGGTCGCCAAAATGTTGCACAGAACCTTTTTATTTTTAAATTTAAACACACAATTAAATTTCCACTGGAAACGGTGTACATGTATCGTTGAACTTTATTGTTCCAATTCTTTTCGACAACTAACTTACAATGTTTTCTTTTTGTCGCGGGCCAACAAATCCCTAAACAGAGAACGACAGTTAATATGAATAGATAATGTAAAAGAAATAGCAACAACAATACAACAGCTGAGTGACCAACTGAAGCAAACGACTTCGTCAGCGCTGTTGTTGTTGTTGCTATATTCTTTTGCATCGATAATGTAAACAACAAGCAAAAACACCACAGTTACTTTAAATGCAAAATCTTAGGTACATATGTGCATACAGATGTGCGTACATACATATATAGAGCAAAAGAAGTAACAATACCAGCAGAGCGACTTAACGAAACAAATGAAGTAAATATCTTCGACTGCGCTGCTGTTATTGTTATTACTTATTGTATCGATGTCGTAGGCAAATAGCAACAACAACAGTCATACCGGTTAAACCAAAATAGACTACAGTATGAATGTTGTTGTTGCTGTAATATTATTAGAAATAAAAAGGGACGTTAGGGTGGCTCGCAATTATGCGATAAAATAATTTAAAATATAATTTAATAATTTAATGTTGGCGATCTCATCCGACAGTAGGCTGAGCTTTTCTTATTTTAAGAGGCAGTTCTTCCTGGTGTTC
The DNA here is from genome assembly GCA_963931995.1 of Phaonia tiefii. Taxonomy (NCBI): domain Eukaryota; kingdom Metazoa; phylum Arthropoda; class Insecta; order Diptera; family Muscidae; genus Phaonia; species Phaonia tiefii. The sequence goes on from OZ008367.1 coordinate 53,857,620, forward strand.
ACGTTCAAGTACTTTCTCCCAGGCTGTCTTCTGTAAAGATTTTAAATGACGCAATAATCTGCTGGTGCTTCTTTCTTTACATGAGATTATCTTTGCACATAAAGAGCACACCGCATTTTCAGTAGATTTCTTTTTAAAGAACGTCCATACAGTCGAGTTTTCCATCTAAAACAATTTAATTTCTTTTTTAATAAAAACAAAAAAAAAAACGAGAATATTGATTTCAATAAATTACCTTAAATTAAAATTCTTATTTGGCAAATATCAGTAAATGTAAATTTATTCGAAAAATGACTGCACACAATACAAGGGGTCTAGCAAAATTAATAAGAACATGGTCACAAAGAGAATTGGCGATTAGTTCTGAAGTTGCCTGATCGTGTTTATTACATATTTAAGCTTTTCATCAATACAAATGTACAAAACACATCAACTGTGTGTAAAATTGACGCAATCAAATCCACAAATAAATGCCAAAATAACGGGACGGGAATTCCCGAGAAAAACCCTAATACCACAGTATTTCAAATCTTGGGTTTTAATAAAACCAGCAACAAATACATTTGTCATTTTACTGTTTTGAAATTTTGGTAGACTTGGGAAAGAGTAGTAAAACCCACATACTTTTTGTTTCCCAGATTTTGAACCAAGAGGGTTGTTAACTTCAAAGTCGTCGGAGTATAAGAATATCTGTAATGTAACACAAGTTTGATCTTTATGCAAATTATTACAATTATTTGTATTTTTCCATAGATTACCATTGATAACGCTGTCATATGAATTGAAAGTTGAAGCATGTTCCATATTTGAAATAAATTTTTTTAGAACTCCCTCACTTTCCAAGAATTTTTGTATTTGAAATGGGATATCAAGAAGTGTAATTTCAATTGTATCGTCTGAAAGAGTAGGATTATGGTTTAGTACAATTTCTGACAGGTCATTAGCAATGGTATATTTAATTGCGGGCTTATAAAATTCTTTGAAAAATTTATATTCAGTATCATTACCTAAAAATGGATTAGATATGACACGCAGTAGTTCTTCAGATAACGTTTTGTTTTGAATGTCATTTACTTGTCTGATCATATGCGATATGGGAACTGTGATACGTTGAGTGACAGAATTTTGAATTCTTTGTATATGATTTCGAGGAAAAGTCGTGTTGCTGTGGTGATCGAGAAGAAATGATACTACTGATTGCTTGAACATTGGCAAAATTCTTGCAATGAGTGTGTTGTCATCTGTAAAGAGCTAGATGATTCTTGCAAGAATGTAAGGAAAAATTTGAAGTAATGAAAATTTAAAAGTTACTACATATTAAAATGACTTATGCCCCACGTTGGGCGCCATTTTATTGTAAAGAAAATTTAGAATTTGTCATATAAATACAAATTCAAAAAGTAAGAAATTACAAAACATTGACTGAAGTCATGTTTAATGTAAAATGTAATTGAAAATGATGTTAGAAATTTCAAGAAATATTCTAACATGAAGAAAATTTACACAACATTAAACATTCAAAAAGTAACGTCTGATGTTATGTAAATGAAAAAAAACTAATTTTGAATGAATAGTAATATGGGGGATGATAGAAAGAAATGAGGGTTTTCTTGCTGAAACGGGTTCATTCAAAAATAACCGAAGTGATTTTTGAAACCCAAAAATGATTTGAAATTTCATTACAGTCCAAGACTCCAAAAATGTCTTGCCGCAATGCCACTTTATGCCTTTCATCCGTATGTATCATTGGAATTCAATGCGTCGATTGTCTTTGGCTGAAATTGCCAGCGTATTCAATTTTGACGAAAGTGGGGAAATGAAGGAATTGATTCTAATGAGATGGCGATGGATTCCTTATTTATTTAAGGGAAAACTGCTTCGAAATAAAATTAAACGTCCACAGCTTTACTCTTATTCCTTCACCAAGTCTAGGCTGCAATGACAATATTCATGCTCGACTAGGGCTCATCGGGGCGGAAGTGTATTTGGAAAGTTCATGCCAGGACTTTGGCTTTTCCTCATTTTGGCGGTACAATAAAGTTTTGAATCCTTGCCAGCTGGATGATTAACCGTTGGAATCATAAAAAGAAAGCTCGTAGGAAGCAAAATTTTAAATTGATATACTTTTCACACACTAAAACGGATTAGAACCTTCCGGACTACTCTTCGACAGGTCTCGTGTCGGCTCCGGGAAATTCTTTACCAACCCTTTAAGAGATCATCGGATCTCACCTTTGACGCCACGTTCCGAATTAATTTTTCGGGCGTCCCAAATATAGTTTGGATTGTTCTTACCTTTGTTTCACCATGTTCGCATGGAGATATTCGTACCGCACCACTACCTACCTTTAATATGTATTTGCCATTCATTTTCAAACACGCATTTTTAAACGTTACAAAAATAATTATCAATGGCATTTATTAAAAAGATCTTAATTGGTAACAATGGTGTTTTCTTTTGAGTTTTTGATCTTAAATCGAAACTAAAACTAAACTCAACTTAATACTCAACGCGAAGACTAAACTCAAAAATTAACTGAAAAACTAAAAACTGAACCAAAAATATAAGCTCTAGCGAACGGTTACTTAGCAAGAGACTAAACTCGACAAATTCGGAACCTTAGCTCGCACTAGTAGGAGAAAAGTTAGAATTTCTTAAAGGAACTGAACTCGCAGGATCCAATGATCCCCAGCTTACGTCTGCTGAAGTTGAAAAATTTACCTTTAAGGATCTAACCTCGAATAGGCGAGACCGCAACAAAGATTTGTGTTGGTCAATTTTAGACTCTATTAAGTTATCCGAACGCGGATGCTCAAATGCTTCGGCTTACGTCTGCCTCAGCGAAATAAATTCGGCACACAGCTTACGTCTGCTGTGCCCGATAGACGGAACTGAACTTAACTTGAAATGGTAATAAATTCGGCGCACAGCTTACATCTGCTGTACCCGATAAAAGGAACTGAAACTAAACTTGAAATCTAAATAAATTCGGCGCACAGATTACATCTGCTGTACCCGATAAAAGGAACTGAAACTAAACTCAAAATCGTAATAAATTCGGCGCACAGCTTACATCTGCTGTACCCGATAAAAGGAACGGAAACTAAACTTAAAATCGCAATAAATTCGGCACACAGCTTGCATCTGTTGTTCCGATAACAGGAACTGAAACTAAACTTAAAATCGCAATAACTTCGGCACACAGTTTACATCTGCTGTGCCCGACAACCGGAACTGAGCTAGACTTAAACTGTTGATAGATTCGGCGCACAGCTTACTTCTGCTGTACCCGATAAACGGAACTAAACTGAAACTTGAAATTTAAAATTGAATTTGAAAAGGCTTAACGCCGAAGACTGTAAAAATATAATCTAGTTTTAATTCATCGGCTAATGGCCGGAAAAATCCTACAATCTAATTTTGATCATCAGTTAATAACCGGAAAAATCTTATAAGCTATTCTCAATCTTCGGTTATTGACCGGAAAATCTTATTATCTATTTTCAAAATGTTTAATTGAAATCTTACAGACTAATTTAAACTTCGGTAAATAACCGGAAAATTCTTAATATTAACTTTTGAATTATAATATGTGTCATAAAAGCTTATCGTCTAATGCTTCAAATTTTGTCAAGTTAATCATTTCGAATTATGACCGTAGTCGCCCTAATGTTATTTGTTCTATCAGCACACGGATAAAACTGTTCCCACTTACTTTTATTGAGGGGAATCAATGAATGTTCAATTCATCTATTTACTTAGTAATTATGGATTGGTTATGTGTTTTTAACCAAATCACTGTGTTTCCACAGCATACTTTAAGGCGCTAGCGCAAAAATGAAATGAATAATGACAAATGGGTTATCTTATTAATAAGCAAACGAAATTGCTAGATAACTAATATGAACAAATGATTACTATTACTAGCTAAGAATATTATTGTTTTTTAAATTTACAATATAATTGACTGTTTCAGTCTAATTGTTCTTAATCACTATATGTATGTATAAAATTGTTAATTCAATTTCTCCTGTAAATAGAATGGTTAAATTAATAAATATAACAGTTTCTGTAAAGCAAAGTTTTTGATGATATAACAGTTGTATAAATCAATATAATATATGGGTTTGTATTTATGAACCAAAAATAATTATTCTACCAAACAAGTCAAATTTAAAAAACACGGACCGTAAAGTATTAAACGGTTTAAGGCTTAAACATCTATTAAATGTTTATAAACTAATTGTTTTTGATTCCATTAAGATTAAATTTAAAATTGAATTGTACTAGCGAAAACCAAAAATAACTTTGTTTCCTCGATTAATTTGACCAGAATGTTGGTAGGGTATCGCAAAGTTGCTAAATTAACAAAGTTTACTCAATGTCACGAGTAAATAGTTGTTTTTGGTTCTTTATTTCAAAGTCAGATGTAAAAATTATTCAATATGAGTTTTCGTGGATATACAATTCGTGTTTGTTTGAGCTTGTCTATGCAGAGATATACTCTTTTTATGGTCAAGGAAGACAATGGTGTTTCTGATTGACCTGATTAGGGGCCACTTCACTTTGTATTAGTGGAAATTGATTAGCCTATGTTTCTACCTGGTTCGAGCGCTCGTTCCTTTTCGAAAGACAGGATGGTGTTGGACTTGTAAAAAGAAACCAAATGTCAACCCTTTACAATTTTCGCTATCTCCTACAATTATATGGCTTAGGGATATCACATATACTATTTTATAATTAAAATTTCCCCTTATTTTCTTTATGGTATGGGGTAATATCGCCGGTAAGTATTTGTAAATCGTACTTTTGCCAATAACCCTAGGATATGCTAGGTTTTTAAATGCGTATCCCCTTCAAATTCAATGGGGTTTTGGCACAAAAGTTAAAATTCGTCACAATCTTTTATAATTCCGCTCTTAGATCAAAATGAATATGTTGTGGGACTTTCTCTTGGTTATCGTCAGTGCCCACTTAGACCACTATGGTATATATATGGTATAGCGTTGAACTGGCGGTCGTAATAACTTGGCACAAAAGCAATGCTATCTGAGAACTTACCGCTGAATCCTTGGTGGACAGGGAAGGACTTTTAAATATGAAAGTTGCAGCGGTTTCGCTGGTGTTGTTATGCTGCTGATGTTTTTTATTGCGGCTGTTGTAGCTGGATATTTTGTTGAAATGCAACGACGTGAAATGGCTCCTGCACTACTGGATCTGCTCAGGTTAATGGGTATTACTTGACTGTTATGTTGAACCACGTGCTTTGAGCGTACCGTAACCTTTTTGATGCCCTTCTGCGACCTTCACACAGGCTCGTACACTTCTTTTTGCTCCTGGGTTGACGAAATGGAAAACAGCACAACTTTCGCGAATGATAGTCTTTGTGGTTTTTATATTCGTGTTTCGCTTGTTTATATCTCGTTTTTCTTAGGATTTCGCGTCTTTGTCCCCCCTTTTTTGACACGACTAGGTGGATTTTGGTTGGCAACTTATTCGACTCTTCGTTTCACGGGATTTAGATTTTTGCCCAACGAGTTAGAAGGCGAACACTTTTAGGAAATCTTTGAAGAGCACGCGATTTTGACACTCACGAAACTGTTTATGGAATTTTTGCAAAGTACGAAATTTTGCAAGCTTTGAAAATTGTTTAAACTTTGAAATTTTGGGAATTTATGTAAATTCTTTTTTTTCTTTTTGAAAATCTAAAACTTACGAGGGCCGCGTCTAAGTGTGAAGAGTCGGGGCGCACAGATTCTTGCCTAAAAAGAAAATTTTACGAGTTAGATTCTTGCTTGTCTCAAACATCTCCTCTTCTCGCTCGTCTCCGTGTTCGGTGTTTGGTTCCATTTGTTTGAGTACTTACCCTCGTTTGTTTTTCCCCTTTTTTCGAGAGTAACCGGGGTGTTCCTGTTGGAAACCTCTCGGAGACGACGCAGATGGGTGTTGCTTATCTGTTTCAACTACCAATTCGCTTGCGTGTTTGGGTGTGTATGTCCTTGTTTGTGGTGTTAATACTTGTGTTTTATACTCCTGTTGACAGAGGATAGGGAACACAATATATTTTGTCGAACATGTACCTATTCTATTCATCATTTCGCCTGTGTAATTATACTTACATAAGGATTGTCTGGTTGGAATTCTGTTTTTTGTGATGTGACTATGTTAACACTTACATTTTTCTTACTTTTTATTTGCTTGGAGCGGTTTTGCTACTGGCTTCCTGGGATGCTGACGATAAAATGGCCGAGAATTTTTTCTGTATCCCCCACGCAGGTCACGTTTCATTTTGTTCGTTAAATTGTTTCGTTGTTTTGCTGACTTGGCACAGCGTTGCGTTGATGTGTAGTATTTTCTTGGTGCTACTTATTTTTGGTGCATTGTTCGGGTGGGTGTTGTTTGTTTACATAAATTATATTATGTGAGTGTTACCCATGACTTTTTGGTGATGGTTTCTTGTCAATGGCCATGTATAGACGAGCACAATTGTGCTGGCATAATTTTTGTTTCTTCGAGTATACACGAGATGAATATGCACTGCGTGTACGTACACATGTTTGGGTATGTGTTAGTGTGTTTAAGTCATTTGGTTTTTTTGACAACAGCTGATAACATCAACGGATAAAATATGGCACGTGTCAACAAAGTCAAAGCAGCAGTTATTTTATGTGAAATTTCACTAAATTTGGAAGCTGAAGCGCTAATGCTGGAAGAAAAGCATGAGAGAAGACGCAGGAGGTACTGGGTTTTGCCATGGAGGGAAACGCGACACCTTGATGGTAATATACAGCATTTATTGAAGGAGTATAATTTATACGATGACTCGAAATCTTATGAGTCTTACTTACGGATGGATGTAGAGTGTTTTCTGGAAATTTTAAGTTTTGTGAAAGAAGACATAGAACGTTCAGATACTTCCATGCGTAAATGTGTTCCTGTCGAAGAAAAATTAGCCGCAACATTAAGGTTCCTAGCCACAGGGGAAACTTTTCAAGAAATAGCAGAAAATAGCAAGTTATCACCATGTTATGTGGGTTCTTCTGTAATGGAAGTGTGCTCTGCCATATACAGAAATATGCGACCTAAATATTTACAGGTTGGTTGATTATTACTATTTATTTACGTATTCTAACTTTTGTTTAACTTTAGTTTCCAGATTCTAAAGAAAAATGGATGGCAGTTGCCAAAGCATTTGAGAAGCATTGGCAATTTCCTACGTGTTTGGGAGCTCTTGACGGAAAACATGTAGCATTCAAGCCAGAAAAAAATGTATCCAATTTATTTTACAACTATAAAGGATACACTAGCATCGTGTTGTTGGCTTTAGCAGATGCGCATGCAAAATTTTTGTTTATTGATGTTGGCTGTAACGGACGAATTTCTGATGGCGGTGTTTTGGATCGTTCGGATTTAATATCCATTTTAGAGAAAGATGAGCTTTTCCCTGGTGAAAAAATCATTGGAAACAACAGAACGCTACCATATGTTATACTGGGTGATAATGCTTTTCCTTTAGGAAAACGTTTATTAAACCCCTACAGCAAGACCAGTTCTACAAAAGAAAATCTAGAGTTTAATAAAAGACTAAGCCGTGCCAGACAATGTATTGAAAGAGCATTTGGCATTATGTCAAACCGATTTCGCATATTCCAGACCAAAATACAAGTTGATTAACAGAAAACTACGACCATTGTGCAAGCGTGTTGCGTACTCCATAATTTTTTAATTGAAAACAGCCTCTGGTACATGATGGATGTTGATAGTGAAAATGAAGAAGAAGACGAGCAAAATACATCAATATATAATGTATGTAACAAAAGAGGAGAACAAATTAGAAAAGAATACACACAATATTTTTGTAATGAAGGCAAATTATAATTGTTATTATATATGTAGCGTTTCCAGTATAAAAAAACAATTTTTTAAAAATTAAATTAAAAATATTTCATTTCAAATGGTTTTTCAATTCAATGTAAGTAAATGAAAATGCTATAAATCAAAAAATAGAATTAAATGCTTTTGACAAAATATCTTGTTTTTGGGGTAAATCTTGAAGGACTTCTACGGATTGTATTGTTACTTTTTCCGGCTGAGGTTCGTATATTTCATGAGTGTTTGGTGATGGCATGTCTTCATGGTATGGATCGAATTCCACTGTTGAAGATGACATGGCTTCATTCATTGGAGAAAATTCAGTCTCAATATCATCATAATTGCACTCAAATGGCGAATTAGTTGAAAGCGAATTAGTTGTGGATGATTGTGCAGATATAAGGCGCTGATGAACATAAGGTGTTGTATATGATGGCGTTTGAAGGTTTTTGCGCTCTTCAATTTTTGCATTTCGTACAATTGAAAACAATTCTGCGGTGACACTGTCATATGTCTCTTCTAGCTTTAACTGCTTCAGCTCCGAGCACAACATTTTGCAAAAAATTTCTTCTTTCCCGTCTTCTTCCTTTTGTTCGAGCAATTTTTGCACCAGCTCAAAAGATTTGTTGCTCCTTTCCCGCAACTCTAATATGTCGCCTTCTTTTGTTGTCTTACGCTAAAATTAAAAAAAAACAATTATTAATTATACCAGAAGTCAAATTATCAACAGTCAACTATCAACAAACCTTGTTTGCACTTGAATTACGATCACTGCATGTAGTATTCAGCTATAAAAAGAAAAAAACAGAATTTTTACAAAACATTTGCAGAACTCTATTTTTGCCCTTACTTTTTTATCGCACTCAATACTGGAAATTCCACGCACTTCATCATTTGCATCCAACAAAAAACTTAGCTCATTGTAACACCATAAAGCCGGTGTGTACACAGCATCTGATGACATGCCACTTCTAATTGATGCACGCATTTTCTTTTTTTCTTGGGCTATTTGTTGGTTTAAAATTTTTATTTTTTTTTTTATTTCGCCAATTGTTACATTTGGCTTAATTTCTTTTAGCGCAAATACAATTTCTTCCAAAGCAGCATTCTTTTTATATGTGTTTAAATAATCTCGATGTGTAATCTTGTATAAAAGTTCTTTTTGTTTAAAATTTTCTATAAGCAACAGCGTCTGCTGTCTGTTCCAATTTTCCATGTTTACCCGTCAATAGTCACGAACCGAATAAAATCAACTCTGACTGAAATATTTGCGAAAGCTACTGTTTGCATAAATGCATATGTATTAGTTTTGTTCTTCTTAATGCGGGGTCGTCGCTGGCACAATTTTTCTTCCTCTTCATTCTCTACGTTTCACCTCCCTTGCCAACAAAGTGTATCGTTTTGCCAGCACAATTGTGCTCGTGTACAGATGGCCAATGGGGGGAAAAGAGATGTTGGCCGTTTGTACGTGAACATGACAAGAATGAAACGTTTTCGATAATTTGATTTGCACTGTGTTGAAAAAGAACAATTTTTTTCACATGTTTTCCTAAATGCATTTTAAATCTATGTATATTATGAAATTTTTGTTTGCAATTCTCTTCATTGCAGACGAAAATGTATATACTAGGCACACTATGATCTACCTTTAGGTGATGTATGAGCAAATCAGGATGTAAATGATTCTTTTCACATAAACAGCAAGCAAATTTTGGCATTTTTAATGGTTCTAAATGAATATTTTAATCTGAATGTAGTTTGCTTAAAAGATTCGAAACAGAAGGAAAGTCTTCTGACTTAATTTCAAAAAAGAATTGCTCCAAATATGCCCAAACTTGTTTGCTGTTGTGTGAATACTTAATATTAAATACATAACTTAGCTTAATGATATACTCGATGCACTTCATATATGTGCAGCACTTCCAATTAATTTCATCGCAGAAGATGAAAAAGTGTGATATATTAGAATAATCTGACCCAACAACTATTATTCTGGGCTGCAGAGCTTCTTTTTTGGCCGCGTACTCCTCTTTAAGTTTCCAAATTTTTGGTTGAACGTCATTTATCGTAGTTACACGAGTGATAAAGTCAGTCTGTGCATCAATTATAGTTGGCTTCTGTGTCTTATTACGACGCTGTGATTGCAGAATTGCATGAAGCAACAAAGTGATGAGACAACATAAACGATAAAGCGATAAATGAAGTGGTTCTTCGTGATAAATAAAATAGCACTTGGCACAATTTCTCTCTAAACTAGCGTATATAAAATATTTTAATATGTACCGTTTGTGATTTTTTCATCGGAAAGCTTCGATAAATAATTTTCTCTGCAAGCTGCAGAATTGATATAATTTTCTTTAACAAATGGTCAAAATTGATATAATTTTTTTTAACAAATGGTCAAGCTTCGTAAAAAATATATGCCCCTTTCCAGGATGAATATTTTCAAAATCTATTTCAATCTAACAAGATAATAATTTTTTTATTAGAAAATACTTTAAAAAAAATGATTTTATATTAGCAATCGCTTTTTAGTTCGTAACCGTTTGAATAATCTTTTAAAAAATCTGCTAATATGCCGACCGGTGAGCGGTGGCCGTCGGTGGTGCAATGGGTAGTGTGCGCACCTCTTATACAGGAGATCCTGGGTTCGATCCCTGCTCCAACCACCTTAAAATTTCTTTCGACGACGGTCACCTCGCTTATTGACGGCGACACTATCGAGTATATAGCCATGAAAAAGCTTCTCAAAATACCGTTCGGAATCGGTGTAAAACTGTAGGTCCCAATCAGTGAGTGCAAACTAGAAAGCGCACAGCTCAGTGATTGCGAGAAGTTCTCCCCGGTCCCTTCATGGGATGTAATGGGAAACCATTTATTCTGTTCGATGAAAATGTTATATATTCTATAACCTTGCTGGCTTTTTTGGTCGCAATTCCAATGTATTAAATAAAACTATTTAATTCAATTGTTTTCCCTACGTTTCGATGCTTTATTGGCATCCTCTTCAGGGGAGTTTTATTCTATATAACAATGATAACAATTAATATTACATTTAGTATATTCCGTTCACTGTTCACACTTACTTCGTTTTTCTATATATTTATTTGCATGTCTATTTTGTGTTAATCTTACATAAATGTATATATGTATATCGTACATGTATGTTTTCTCCACACTATATATGTTTGTCCAGTGTTAGCGTCATGTAGTAGTGACAATTTGTCTTGTCTTTGTCCTCTTTTGTGTTCATACTTATGTCATGTTTTTGTTGAATTCTCAAACTCTCCAGTGTATATCTCCTGTTAGTGTTCTTCTCTCTGTCTATAATTCTGACGTTTTCTATGTCTGGTGTGTGATTGTTCTCCATCATATGTTGTGAGAGTGCAGTGCTCATTCCCCTGTTCCTTATGTCTGCTTTGTGTTCTGTCATTCTAGTTTCCAATGATCTTTTAGTGGTGCCAATGTATAAGTTAAACAAATTAATTATCTCGAAGATAAAAAAATTTATTTTTAGGAGGTGTCAACCTCTTTATTTGAATTCATAATTCGAACTGTTTTTTCATAATACAAAATGATAACTTAAAGTAAACTGCAAGTGATTATTTTGCTGCGTTAGCTATTCCTGTGTTATTTAGTTCTTCGTAATTAACAGCAACATTTCGCAATCCCACGGTGGAATCAGGTATGTAGAGTTTCCTCGGAAGTCTGTATTAAGTCGCGCGAGTTATATAGCTTTTGCTATATTTCCCAAAAAAATAAAACGAAATTTATCTTTCTGGATTGAAGTTGAGTTTATTACTGATTCTCTTTTTGTTATTTACAATACTTTATAATATAAAATTGCACATTAAACATTTTACTTTATTTATGTCCAAAATACAAGAATTGCTTTTATTTGTTTTATACGGAAATTGAGCAAGTTAATATAATTACAAGATTGCATTTTATTTGTTCTTTACGGAAATTGGGTAAGTTAATTCTTTGTATTATTTAAGTTTATGCTAACGTAGTGTCTAGACAGAATACAACATAAATATATATACATACATTGGTAATGGTGTTATTGATATTAATACGTACATACATTTGTAAATGTGTCAACGACACGTTTATATATTATCACTCATAACTCCTCCCTCCCTAAAATGAAGTGACGGCCAAAGGGGCTTAGGACAATTTGTTGCCGGAACTTCATTAATTTTTTGATCAAGTGAATATGTTATTGTCATTGGTTTCCTTTTTATCATTGCAATTACCAGTATTATGACAAGTATCGTTACCGACCCGAAGGCTGAGTATGTAACTTTTTCATGAACTTCTGTATTTGTCTGTAGATTTTCAATTATTCTTTTATCTTGAAATCTGTATTCATTCAATTTTGGGAGTGTTATTTCATCTTTATTAGAAAGAGTTGTAATATTATTGTCGATGCTGGGTGGCATTTCGATAAAATTGCCATTATCCCAATAGATATTGTTTTCGCTGTTGTACCATATGTTATTGATTTCGACTTTACAGTTGATGAATTGAATTAGAGTTGTGCTGTTAATTATATGTTGTTTGGTCACATTGTTGCATATGGTAGTTATCTGTTGCATTAGAGGGTTAATGAGGATAAGATAGTTAGGTTCTGGATGTATGATATCAATTTTCTGTCCTATATCTCGTAAATGGCAGGAGGCAGTTTCGTTTTTATTTACTATGTTTCTAATACAATTTGTGTTCATATTATATTCTGTTGCATGGATATTCTTACAATAAAATTGATTCTCTATAGTTTTACATTTTTCTTTATAAAATATCAAATTATCTTCATTTATTAATGCGTATTCTTCGCTTATAATTTCCAAAGTTCTATTTATCGGTGTTGGAACAATATGATATAATGTAAATACATTGTCTGATATTATTGGAATTTGTATGTTAAATATAATATTAGTATTGTTGTAGTAGGCGTTTAATTCTAAAAGTTCAAATATGTGTTCAGAGGAGAGTATATTTATCGTGTTATTTAATGTGTTATGGATTTGCATTAGTTCTGTATGATCTAATATTAATTTAGGAATAATGTTTAATTTAGATAGTACTATTGCTTCGGCAATATTGTTAAGGTGTTGTGTAAGTATATCTATGTTGTAGTTTATCTGATTTAGTTGTTGAATTTGTGTTATTGTGTTAATTGTAGGGTTTAGTGAATTACGGGTTTGATCTTGAATGTTTTTTATGGACTCTGTAATGATATTTTGTTCTTTGTTTATGTGATTTGTTATGTTTTCAAATCTCTTGATCATATTGGTATTGAGGATTAGTTGCTGGTTTAGTGTTGTATTAATTTGTCCATTTTTCGTTAATAAATATTCAATTTCCCTATTTAGTTTCTCTGCATCGTCGTAATCCATATTTCCAGTTATAAATTTTATCGTTGAACCCAGTGCATTTATCAGTCCTCTTTTCCGTCTATTTCCTGGGGTTAATAGGTTAAGTTTCGTATTGAGTTCTTTTAATTTTAATTTAGTCGTTCCCAAGGCGATTTTAGCGAATTGTGTGGTTTCAAAATGCGTTATAGTTTTCTCTATTTCTCTTATATTCTCAGTGTAGGACTCGAGGTTAATTATATGTATAAGGTGCTTATAGTCAGTTATTGTTTTACCAGTTCCCAATTTCAATGGTATGATACCCTGTGTTGGGGAAACGTCTACAATTTTTACATCGGCCTGTGCCAGCATGAATCTAAAAGAAAAGTGAGTTTAAGTTTTATGTTTCTTTTTTATTTTAGATTTATGAAGTTTTTGGTTATCTAGTGTTAAAAGTGTCACTCTATTATTTCGTTTAACTACTCTTTTTGAAAATCTGGGGGTCAATTTGTTTCTCTTACATTCTTTTCTATAAATGTTATCATTTTCCATAAGGATTTCGGGATCTTCCCTATTTTGGTTTAACCGTTCGATGCGTTTGTCTGTGTCATGTGTCAGTTTTTCTTTAATCAGTTCATGTAATTTGTTTTGGAAATCTTTTAGTTGTTGTAAGTACTCGTGTTGTGTATTATATTTTAAATCTTTTTCAAATGCGGGTGTTCTCCCATAGAACAATTCAAATGGTGTTAACTTTGTCGCTGTGTGTATTGAGTTATTATATGTCATAATTACTTCGAAAAGTATTTCATCATGATCTAATGGTATTTCCGAATCTTTATATTTCTCCACAATTATTCTATAAGTTTCCGTTATCGTTGAGTGGAGTCTTTCTACTGGAGAGTTACCAGTACTTTGTTGAAATGATGTGTAGTGTATATTAATTTTGTTAATCTTGCAAAAGTCTTTTATGATACTCGCATTGAACTCTGAGCCTTGATCACAAATAATTTTTTTAGGAATGCCGTGTAGGCTTATGTAATGCTTAATGCTTTTTAAAATTGAAATGCTATTTCTAGATTCTAACGGGTATGCCGATCCGAATTTGGAGAATTTGTCGATAAGTGTGAGAATATTTCGCTTATTAATACAATATATGTCAATGTGAACAATATCTAATGGTTTTGTCGGTATTTCCGGGGTTTCAAATTTGGGTTTTGGAGGTCTTCTGTCATATTTCAGAGTTTGGCATATATTACAATGATTAATACATTTTGTTATCTTTTCTTTCATATAAGGGAAAAAATATTCTCGTTTCAAATGTTCGAATGTTTCCTGTATACCTCTATGATTGTGGTCGGTGTGGTAATCGTTTACAAGTTTATCCTGATCATCGATATTTCGGATATCTTGTAATAAGATTTTACAACGTATAAGTTTAAAAAGTTTACTATTTGCAAAAAATTTAGAATATGTGCTTTGAACAATTTTGAAAGTGTAGTCGTCTGTCATTATCGCAGAAAGTTTATTGGGGGCAAGGTAACGTTTAAAGATATCAGTCATTATAGTTTCATTATATTCCGGTCTACGTATTATCTTTCTTAATTTGTTCTTAAACACGGTCTCAAGTGTTAGAGGAGAACCTTCGTTTTTCACCTGTAAGATAATCTGGATGTTAAATCCGTTTATTGCCTTTTCCGAAATTGGGATACCATCGTCGTTATTTTCCTCTGCAGAGTGAATTGTCGTTCCCGCTGTACCTTGAATTGAGTCATTGTCAACTGTATTAATGTTAACTTCTTCGATATTTGGAATTTTGCCATCGTCGATTCTAATGCGGCTTAAAGCGTCTGCATTTGTATTAAGTGTGCCTTTTTTGTAAAGAATTTCATAATCAAATTCCTCTAACTTTAACCTCCAGCGTACTAATTTTGAATTCGGCTCTTTAAGACTCATAATCCAAGTGAGCGGCCTGTGATCGGTTACTATTTTAAATTTATGTCCGAATAAGTAGGGCCTGAAATATTTTGTTGCCCAAACAATGGCTAACAATTCTTTCTCTATTGTCGAGTAGTTTATTTCACTGCTCGTCAGTGTCCTACTGGCATAACATATCGGCTTATCACTTCCGATTGGACCTTGTGAAAGAATTGCTCCTAAAGCAAAGTCGCTCGCATCAGTAGTTAAGATAAAAGGTTTTGAGAAGTCTGGGTACTGAAGTAAAGGGTCATTGATCAATAGATTCTTGCATATTTCGAATGTTTTCCGATATCTGTCATTTAAAATAATTTTCCTTCCTTTTTTTAAACATTCGGTTAAGGGTTTTGTTAACTTCGAAAAGTCTTGTATAAATTTTCGATAATAGCCTAATAGTCCCAAAAATGATTTGATCTCTTTTTGTGTTTCTGGAATAGGAAATTTCTTTATTGCGTGAATCTTTTCAGGATTTGGCTTTATTCCCTCGGTGGAAACAATGTGTCCTAAAAACGCACATTCCTTATGTAAAAACTCCGATTTATCCAACTGGATTTTTAAATTTGATTCTCTTAGCCTTTCGAAAACTTTCTTTAAATTTAACATATGTTCTTGTAACGAGGTGGAGTAGACAATTATGTCGTCTAAATATACAAGACAAACCGTACCTATTAAGTCTTTCAACACATTATCCATTATTCTCTGGAATGTGGACGGGGCGTTTTTAAGGCCGAATGGCATTCTAACAAATTCAAAGTGACCGCCATCTACAGAAAATGCAGTTTTTCCCACATGCTCGGGGTGCATTTCTATTTGGTGAAAACCACTGGCAAGATCTAATGTTGTGAAGTACATACTCCTGCCTAATTTGTCTAATATATCTGTGATATTGGGTATAGGATATTTGTCGCAAATTGTTTTCTCATTCAACTTACGATAATCTATAACTAGTCTCCATTTTTGTACATTACTAGCATCCTTTTTTTTCGGTACTATCCATACAGGAGCACTCCAAGGTGAAAAACTTGGTTTTATAATGCCCTGTTGTAGCATTTTGTCTATTTGTTTCCGTACCTCCTCTTTGTGGACGTAGGGATACCTATAGGACTTTGTGAAGATAGGGATATCATCGGTAGTTTTAATCCGATGTTTAATTTGGTTAGAAAAACTAAGAGGATTTCCCTCTTTGAAAAATATGTCATCAAAGTCCTTACAAATTTTAGTTAAAGCTTTTTTCTCTTCGCTATTTAAATGATCCGTTCTCAAAAATTTTGTTATATTATCCTCATGATAGGATGTGTCTGAATCTATTGTGAAGTTATTAACTTCAATAAAATTTTGGTTTTCATATGGAGTAGTTTTCATAGGCTGTTCGATACAAATTACTTTCTCTTGGTCTGATGTGTTGACTATCTCAACAAAACTGTACCATTCTCTTGAGGTATAGATACCCTCCGAGATAAATAAGTCCGGTTCAAAAAATGTTCTTTGCATGAAAAAATCACCGTTTCGGCAATCGACAGGAACTTTAATAATAAATTTTGAACAAGGTGGAATTAGAATTTTTCCAGAAGTTAGATTGGGTTTAAATTGCAACGGTATTACAGAATTGTTTGTGATTAGTGTTTTATTGCCTAAATCTACTTTAGCCTTTAATGCATTTAAAACATCTAGTCCTATTAATCCATCGAAATAATTATGGAATCTAAAGACAAATAGTTCCATTTCACCTTTCTCTTTGAACTCCACAAAGTATGGTAGTTGGATTTTCTTATCTAAGGAATGTTTATTTAAAATCGTGGTGATAGTAATTGGTTCACAATTTTGACAATCGTCCTGGTCAACAAATTCTGGATTTATAAACGAAGATGAGGCTCCAGTGTCGATCAAAAATTTTAATGGTCTATTAAAAGGGGAAGATATATTTATATAAGGTAATGTATGTCCATGTTTATTTATATCTAAATATCCGGTTGATCCGGGGAGGCATTCACCTGAAAATTTTCGTTATCATCAATTTCATTCTTATTGTTATGTTCGTACTGGTTATTTTGTCCGAAAATAAAGTTATGATCAAAATTGTTCTGAGTATTCATATCATCCTGTGGAACATAATCGTTCTGGTGATAATAGTAGTGTTCGTCTAAATTTGTGTACGGGTAAGGAGTGTCTTCAGTGTCAATGTTATGAATCTCTTGAGGTTTAAAAGTATTCACTGTTCTTTGTGTCTGCATACTTGGCGGTTTCCTCAAATGAGTAAAGCCTGAGCTGACATCCATTGGTTCAGGGGGTGGAAGATTTTGTGGACGATATTGTCTTTGTCCGAAATTAGGATTAAATGGATTATTATTATTATTCAAATTTGGTGTATACTTCTGAGGTATGTTAAATTGTCTATTCTGTCCAAAATTATTATTAGGTACACTAAAGTGGGGATTCTGACCGTTACCGACTGGATTCTGATATCTAGTAGTATTATTTTGATATGGAGTTACAGGCTGTCTAGGAAACTGTTGTGAAAGTCTGTTCGGATTGTTCACTATTGGTTGGTATGATTGAGTAGGTGTATAATTTTGGTAGTTTGGTGGAAAATATCTAACATTCTGTTGGGGAGTAGAATATATGTTAGCAAATGGCTTTTTAGTATAATAAATATTTTGTTCTTGTACGCAAAAGGAAAGAGCTTCAGCCATTGACCCAGGTCTCATTGATCTAATGTTTGAGCCTAAAGGTTCTTTAAGGCCAGATAAAAATGTATTTAAACACATGTCGGCAAAGAGTTTCCGTTTCGCTTCTATGACACTTGGATTTGATTCATGAATTAAAATATTGTTATTAATTGACGACTGTATTTCTACTATTGAACTGTAGAAATGTTGGACTGACTGAGTCGTTTGTCTCAAATTATGTAGGTCCTTTATAAGGGATGTTTCGTTCCGTTTATCCGAATAGTGTAGAATAAGATTACCCTTTATATTCTCCCAAACTAGAGGAGTACCATAAACATTAAGAACTTCGTTGGCTGGACCAACTATTTTATTTCGTATTGCCCTTAAGATAATTCTCGCATAACTTGTCCCATCTACGTTATTTAAGTATCCTAAAATTTCCTCAACATTTGCTAAAAATTCGTATAACAATCTCGGATTTCCGTCGAACTTCGGAAGATCTTTTACCGCATCCGGGATTCTCAATGACTCAAATATTTGATTCATAGGTGGATGTTGGGCTTGCACTTGTGTATTAGAAGGTGATGGATTATCGTTAGTTACTGACATTTCCCTGTTTTCTGGAATAGGTGTTAGTTGTCTAAAAATGCGTGTGTAAGGTTTGGTTCTATGTATTTTTCGCATGGATGGACCAACTTTATTTTAAATATATGTTTATATGTTACTTAATAATTAAAGTGTTACTTATTTACCCTAATGTTATTATAAATATCTCCATATCCAATTGTAGTAGTTCTTTGTTGGTTGATGTTGCTGCTATTGTTGGTGTTTTCTGCTCTTGCTGTTGTTGTTGATGTTTTTGTTTTCTGCTTTTGCTGCTGGTGGTTTGATGTTGTTTCTTGCTGTTGATGGTTTGATGTTGGTTTCTGGTGGTAGGTTGATATTGTTGTGTATATTTTTTTGTATATTTGCCGTATTTACAGCGGACAATATTGAAACTATTGAAACTTTTAGCTTTATGGTTTCTACAAGTGAGTTTATGGTGTGATTTTCTAGATATGTTATAGTTTCTTCTTATTATTTTTTTTATTTATTTGTTAAAAATTTTCTTACTTTTAGTTCAAAGTCTTATTTTCACTAAACTATATTTAATTGTTCACTATTATATTCACTAATAGTATTTTAGTCACTATTATTTGCACTAATAGTTTTATTCACTTATAATTATCTTCATTAACTGTATATTCACTAACAATTATATGCACTAATTGTTCGCGGATTTTTATACTATTATGTACTTTAATAGTTTTAATCGAGAGCGAAAGTTGATATTCCGTCAACTTTTTTTTCGACTGCGCCAGTTATATAGCTTTTGCTATATTTCCCAAAAAAATAAAACGAAATTTATCTTTCTGGATTGAAGTTGAGTTTATTACTGATTTTCTTTTTGTTATTTACAATACTTTATAATATAAAATTGCACATTAAACATTTTACTTTATTTATGTCCAAAATACAAGAATTGCTTTTATTTGTTTTATACGGAAATTGAGCAAGTTAATATAATTACAAGATTGCATTTTATTTGTTCTTTACGGAAATTGGGTAAGTTAATTCTTTGTATTATTTAAGTTTATGCTAACGTAGTGTCTAGACAGAATACAACATAAATATATATACATACATTGGTAATGGTGTTATTGATATTAATACGTACATACATTTGTAAATGTGTCAACGACACGTTTATATATTATCACTCATAACTCGCGTGTGTTGTGTCAGCAACATGTTTTGTTTTATGTTTTGCAATTCCTCGGAAGTCTGCATTAAGTTGCGCGTGTTTATTCGTTAAGAGGGAAGTTTAATAATTTGTCGTCTTAACTCCTCCCCCTTCAAGTCC
This sequence comes from Phaonia tiefii, assembly GCA_963931995.1. Taxonomy (NCBI): domain Eukaryota; kingdom Metazoa; phylum Arthropoda; class Insecta; order Diptera; family Muscidae; genus Phaonia; species Phaonia tiefii. The sequence continues at coordinate 53,877,393 of OZ008367.1, forward strand.
AAACGTCCGCGTTTGGTTGAGGTCACTGTATATGGCTTCATTTATTTGTTGCGGAGATGTTGTCTCCGAAATCTCGGGATGCTGCGAGCTTTCTGATTTGCTTCGATAATGCATTTTGCTCACAATTTCAAATTTATTATTTCTCTTTATTAGTGTTTTGATTATTCCATACATTATCGTAAGTAATATCAATGTCCCGAAACTCCAATTTGAAATTGACGTTAGTTGACCTTCGGTATTTATGCGCTTGATTAGTTTGGTGTTATTAACCTGGAGCTCATTTATTAATTCCAGAGATAAGATTTCCTCTGTTAGTTTTTCTTGCTTAGTGGGTTGTAGTAGCGCTGGTAATGGATTATATATAGATGTTTCGTGATAGCTGTATGATCTGCCATCAATTGATAATGTTGAGTTATAGAATTTAATTATGAAGGATCCATCTAAAGTAATGTTGTCGTTGTCAATACTCATTGGTCCTCTGTACTGGTTTAGGAACATTAGTCCTGGGGTAAGCAGTTCTACAGCGGGTATGTGCTGGTTGTTGATAGTTGTGCAATCTGTAGTTTGACTTCGGAGTAGCTTAGGGATGCAAGTTGTACCACTTAAATCTATTACATTATTTGTATTACATATTGATAGGTTGTTGATGTTTTTACAATTGTTTTTTAGTCCATAAATTTTATTTTTACAACTCAAAATCTTATTATAGGGTAGTTTAATAGCTATATTCCCACTTTTAATAGATCTTAACATTAACATATTACATTTTTCTGTGCTTATTAGTGGAAAATTAATCATGTAGAGAATTGAGTTATTATTGCTGGCTATTTTAATGTTTGAAAATTCTAAGGCCTCATCCACGTTCATAAAAGGAATATCATTTCTAGACATTAGTTTTTCTATTTCAATAATTTCTTCATGATTCAAAAGATGGGAGTTCGCAATATTTGCCTTTGCCCAATTAATTGCATTTTCTATACCTCTTGTTTCTTCATTTAATATGTCTAGTTTGTATTTATAAGTTAAAAATAGATCTTCATTTATTTCTTCTTTACTTTGCATTAATTTCATTATTTTATTTGTCATTCTCGTTATTTCATTTACTTTTTCTTCTGTTAATTTGTTGATTATAACTTGGTTATTTGTATTTTGTAGAACATCATTTAATTTATCATTTAATATTTGGAAGTCATCATGGTCAGGACTGCCTGCTATCCATTTCCATGCAGTCCCAATTGAATTTAATGAACGTGGACTTCTGTGCTTTATCTGAATTCTGTATATGTTATTTTTTATTGAATTTATTTCTTGGGATAGGAAAGGGTATAGGATATGGTTTGTGTTCATGTGTTCTGCTATATGGGACTCTAGTTGTTGTAGCAATTCACCGTATTTATCGATCTCGATTATGTGAACTATTTTAAATGTCCCTGTCTGGATACTAGCTGTCCCGGTATCAATGGCAATCATCCTCGAATTCGTGTAGTCAAATATCTGCGTCTCTGCCATCGTGCAGACCATTAGGATTGGCCTGGAAAAAAAAATTTTTTCCTGGTTTTAATTTCTTATCTGACTTTTATGAATTGTCCGTCCTGAGTCTGTAGTAACTGTGCTGTTCTTGTCCTCCCTTACTACTTCGGATTTGTATCTAGGGCCCAATTTCGTACCGTACCGTTTATTAATTTTTACATAAATCAGATCTCCTACGTTGTATGATTTGTAAGGTTTTCTGTTCTTGTTATGGAACTCTAAATCTTTCAGTTGTTTGGCTTTTATTCTACCGACATTATCCTGTCTTGCCTTTTCAAACATACCAGGATCTACACTAACTCTCCTCCCAAAAAAGACCTCTAATGGTTTTTTTATCGGTGGTGGAGTGTATAGAATAGTTATATTCGTATACAGCCCGATCTAATAACTCCTGAAATGAACTATGAACATTTTCGTATTTGAGGCATCTCATTATTTCGGTTAAGGTAGAGTGAAATCTCTCCACCTGCCCATTCGATGTGCTGTGGTGCGGTGGAGTCTTATAAACTTTTATATTCAATTGGTCCTCTAACATGAAATTTATAGACTGCGAATTGAGTGCTCTCTCATTATCCAGTATAATCATCTGGCACACCAAAAGCAAAAAGAAGTTGTCTTAGTGGTTCCTTCAGATCCTCGGCAGAACGAGAATTTACTAGTTTTACCTGCGCATATTTAGAAAATTTGTCGACGGCTGTCAAAACATACTTCTTTTCCACTAGGTATATATCAACATGCAAGATCTGGCCAGGAAATTGCGGTATAGGTGTCTCCTTTACCTCAGGATTTGGAGGGTGTCTTTCATACTTGTTCAGTTTACATATGTTGCATTGCCTTATTATCTTGTTTATCCCTGGGGACATTCTAGGAAAAAAACTTTTTCCAACAACTGAATTTTATTCTCTTTGGCATTGCGATGGGCCCTTTTATGCTCTGATATAATTAATTCTTCCTGTTCAGCTTCGGAATTCACATCCCTAACCTTAGTTTGTGTGAATCTAATCCTATAGTTTCCAAAATGGTCGGCATAAAAGTTTTGTATTTTACCCATTATACTCTCGGAGGTATATAAGCCGTTCGTTACCGATGGATTAAGATGCTTTTTAAACAATTCTATCAAGTTTTCCTCTGTATAACTTGGTTTTATGATCACGTGTGTATGATAGGTAGGGAAGGGAATTTCAAATTCATATGAGTCGTCCTCTCCTTCTGATATCCATAATTGGTTCTTGAATGCGTTTATCGGAGATTCTACAGCAGGAACTAGATTCTGTCCTGAACTATCATCGCTATGCACGGTCCCTGTCATAGAGTTTATCTGTAGATCCTGATCAGCAGGTGCTCTGGATAATGCGTCCGCTACAATGTTACTCTTTCCAGGTTTATAAAACAGCTCATAATCATATTCTTCTAATTTGTCCTTCCAACGTTTCAGTTTCCAATTACTATTTTTGTTGCTGATGGCAAAAGTCAAGGGCTGGTGATCCGTATATATTTTCACCTTTGCTGTGCCATAGAGGTATTTCTTAAATGCGTCGAGTGCCCATACGATAGCAAGCATCTCCCTTTCATTGGTGGCCAAATGCTCCTCTCTTTTCTGTAGTGTTCTAGAAATAAAGGCTATTGGCCTGCCTTCCTGTTCAAGGACAGCTCCAAGGGCATAGTTGGAAGCGTCGGTTGTGAGGTGAAATTCCTTATTGAAGTCTGGATAAGCCAGCAATAGGTCATCGGATACCAACGTATTTATAATTTTCCTGAAAGCATTTCTGGCCTCTTGGTCTAAATTCACCTCCTTCTTCGCGGAGAGATGTTTGGACAGTCGCCCATCCTCCCCTCTCAAGAGCTTTGTCATGGGCTTTGCAATTTTTGCATAGTCCTTGACGAAGCGTCTATAGTAACCAGACATTCCAAGGAATGATCGCAAAGTTTTAACAGTCCTAGGAATCGGAAAGTTTGCGATAGCTTCAACCCTTTTGGGATTGGACTTAATGCCCTCGGTAGACACAGTGAATCCTAAAAATTCAACCTGATTTTTAAAGAATTCACATTTTTCTATTTGTACCTTCATATTCGCATCGGCTAAGGTTCTAAAAATTGTTTCCAAGTTTTGCGCATGGGTAATCTCGTCCTTACTAAAGATGATAATGTCATCTATGTAGACGAAACATATTTTCCCCAAATGGTCCCTAAGAATGTCATCCAGGGCCCTTTGAAAGATCGCGGGGGCGTTTTTCAGCCCAAATGGTAGTCTTAGAAATTCGTATTTGCCATTGTTAATGGCAAAAGCGGTCTTCTCAATATCAGATTCCCTTAACGGAATTTGATGAAACCCGCTTTTTAAATCTAAAACGGAAAAAAACTTGTTACCCTTAAGTTGCATAAGCACATAATTTATGTCCGGTAAGGGATATCGATCCGGAATGGTTATTTTATTAAGTTTCCTAAAGTCAATTACCATTCTGAATTTCTTTTCCCCAGATGCATCGGGTTTTTTTGCCACTACCCATACGGGTGAGCAGTATGGCGATCTAGATGGTCTTATGATACCATTTTTAAGTAATTTATCTACCTGCATCTCTACTTCTTCTTTCATTGACATTGGGTATGTTACATAGTTTGAATATACAGGTGTGTCGTCCTTTGTCCGGATCTCACCAACTACTCTAGTTGTATATGTTAGTTTCTCGTCGGGTTCCGAGAATAAATTTTTGTACTTATCCGTTAGAAATTTTAGCATTTTCTTCTGTTTGTCTGACATGTGTTCGTCCCTAACAGTTATGTTGTGGACGCTGTGAGCCTTAAATTGTTTTATTTTCATCATTGTCCCATTATTCAATGTCATACTATCATTCTTCGTGTTTATAACTGCACCTAGTTCCTTTAAGGTGTCGTTACCCAATATCGCATGGAATGATCTAAGAGTTGGTAAAATGAAGAACTTTATTGGAAATTCTGGTAAATTAAAAAGAGTGGCTTTGATGTGGCTACTGATTTTCACATCACCTGCGACTGAGTTCGCATTAAATACTTGGTCATTCGGAATGGGATTTTTCACTAATTTTGGCTGTATATAGTTCTTGTTAGATCCTGTATCGATTAATATTTTTATGACTTCCCCACTATTGGTTCTGCACTCTACATAAGGTAGTGAGGAATCATTCAATCTAAAAAATGAATGTCTGACATGTTAACTAATTCTGGTTCACCTTTTTCAGAGATCGCAAAAAAATCTTCCTGTTTGTCCAGGGTATCGAGGTAATCCTCGAATGGGATTTCATCCGCGTTATTGTCCACTACAATGGTCGTGTCTTGATTGTCTGTGTTTCCAGTGGTCTGTTGTCCTTCCGTTTTAATGTGGAAATTTCGTTGCATTTTATTGGGAATAGGACATGGTTGTGGGTTTGCAATCTGTCCTTTTCCGAGGTTCTGATTATATTGGGGTCTATTTACATAGTTTACTGCCCTACTTCGAATACTGGGATCGATATCCATAGGCTCTGGTCTCGGTGGAGGTTTCTGTCCCTAGGTGGCGGATTTGATGGAAATCGATGATATTGTGGTCCAGAATAATAAGGTTGCCAATTATATTGCTGTGGTTGCGTCACATATGGTTGTGACTGCGCGGGACCATAGCTTAGGTATCCTGCTTGTGGGGTTACTGGTATGTGTGCCAATTGCGGGTAAAATGGTCTGTGTCCATACCCCTGACTACCCAGGTTCCTTGGAGCATTTTGTTGCACATTAGGCCTGTTATCGGTACGCCTAGGCGGAATGGATACTTGGTTTCTATTCTGAGCATAACTAGTCCTAAAATTCTGATTCTGCATTCTCAGACATAGTTGCAGGGCTTGTGGCAGATCTGTTGGATTAGCGACACCCAATAGATCAGGGAGATTTCCATTTAGGCCCCTGATGAAGGTATCCAGGGCCTTATCCCTATACGTTATAGTAAGGACCTGTAATGTTTCTTGGCCTATATCCATACAGGCAATTTTATTCAATAATAGGGAGAGATGTGTATATATAGACTGATAGTATTCATTAAGAGATTTTTGGCCTTGAACTAATGTCGACATCTGGTACTCTAAGGTACCCAGATCTCTTTTGTATGCGTAGTGCATTGTTAAGCACTTTGATATCGCGTCCCAATTTAATGGGGTGTTATAAGATTCTAGGGCAGTACATGCACTGCCTACGATTTTGTTTCTTATAACATTCAGGGTTCCAAAATATTTGGCAGTACCCTTAATTGGTTCATACATTTTTAGGATTCTCTCAACGCTCTTTTTCCAAGAGCTGAATTCAGTATGGTTCCCAGCAACTTCTCTCAAACTTTTTACAACGTCCGGTACTTTTTCTAAATCTATCAAATTCATTCTCTGTTCTTCAAAGATCTCCTGGTCTGTAATTATTACGTTTTCATTACTAGCTCTAGCTATATTTCCGAGTTCCTCCACACATAGCCTGCGGAAGATTGCGGATATTGCCTCTTCTAATTGGGGGGTCATTTGAATAGGATTTGGGTTTGGAGAAGGATTTGGGAGAGGATTTGCAGCTGGAGGATTAGCCTGAAGTATGGGAGGCCTGATTAAGTTATTCTGATTAGCCATGTTTTCAATAATTCTCAATTTTTCGTTTCGTTTAAATAATTCAATTAATTTATTATAATATAATTTTTGACTTACGCTACTATAATTATCGGCAACATTTTTTCACTTAGATTTTTATAATCTTACAGTTTAACAATTATTTGTTTTTTCCTCTTTATATTGTTTACAATACTTCTTTATTGACTTAATGTATGATTAGTTTGCAACCAATACATTTTTTATTCACTTTTGTTTTGAATTAGAATTCTTTTTATAATATTCTTCCTTTGTTTACTTTATTTTCTTAATTTAACTCTTAATCTATACTTGTAACTTAATTTTCTTTTGTCTTCTTTTTTTTACATTTACTTTCTTAGTATTTAATTCACTTTTATCCACTTAGTTTAACACTTAAACAAAACTTAATTAATTAACGTTTCCCACGCGTTGATTTGGAGAATTCCTTTTTACGTTCCCGCTACTGAGGTTCCGCTTCAAACATCCGATGGGTTGTGTCCTTCTACTGAATAGACACGGTAATCTTCGAACGCGTACTGCTTAAGGACTTTTGTTACGAAGTTACCACGTTGGGCGCCAGTTAAACAAATTAATTATCTCGAAGATAAAAAAAATTATTTTTAGGAGGTGTCAACCTCTTTATTTGAATTCATAATTCGAACTGTTTTTTCATAATACAAAAAGATAACTTAAAGTAAACTGCAAGTGATTATTTTGCTGCGTTAGTTATTCCTGTGTTATTTAGTTCTTCGTAATTAACAGCAACATTTCGCAATCCCACGGTGGAATCAGGTATGTAGAGTTTCCTCAGAAGTCTGTATTAAGTCGCGCGTGTGTTGTGTCAGCAACATGTTTTGTTTTATGTTTTGCAATTCCTCGGAAGTCTGCATTAAGTTGCGCGTGTTTATTCGTTAAGAGGGAAGTTTAATAATTTGTCGTCTTAACTTATATTTGCCCACATGTTTCATCAGTGTTGCCAGTGGTTTTTGTGTATCCGGGTTTTTGTCTTGGAGAATATGTTCTGTAGGGTATTGTTGGGTTTGTGTGCAATTTTAATGTCATTATTGAAAATGTTTTTCAGTAATTTGTTATCTGTTAGCGATGGTATGTATTTGACGCTTATATATGATGTGTTTTCGTTTCGATTTTCCGTAAGTTGGGTTGTAGTGTTTGTTGTCCTATTGTTATATTTTTGTATTAAGTGTTTTATGATATATTGTGGATAGTTGTTTTTGTGGAGAATTTTAGTTATGATTTTGTAATTTTTGTTGTGGAATTTTTCATGACTGTTATCGAAAACTGTTTTAATGAAATTGTAGGCTGTGTTTAACTTTTGATTTTGCGGTTGTGTGGAGTAATAATTCATCATTCGTCCGGATGCTGTCGGTTTTGAATACCAGTCTGTAATTAAAGTTGTTGATTGTCTGTGTATCTTCAAGTCCAGGAATGCAGTGGTTTCGTCTATTTCCTTTTCCATGGTGAATTGTATTCTATTATGGGATTTGTTCAAGTGTCCTAAAATGATGTCCGTGTCCTGTCTTTTGATGATGGCAAAAATATCATCAACATATTCAACCAACACTTTGGGTTTTATATTATGTTTCCGTAAGTCTGTAAATGTGTCGTCTAATAATTTGTCCAGCACTATGTCAGCTATTGTTGGAGAGAGTGGGTTTCCCATCGGCATTCCATACGTCTGAGTATATTTATTAGAGTAAATTTTGATTTTTAGATTTTGGGATATCACGTCTTTTTGGAAGGTTTTTGCATCACTAAAAACGATGGCGTTATTATTTTTTCAAAAATCGATCTCCTTCCCCTGCATATCTTCCCCCAAAGATGCTGATTTTGAGTGACATTTTGCACAGAGCCAAAACCGCTTAACATATAAAAATTTTGACACTACCATTATATTCTGCAAGGAAAATCAGTAAAAATAAGCCATATTTTAAATTTTTAAAATGGTCCATGTAGGCATTAGGGTGGCCAGAAAAATCACTTTTTTGTCAAAATGTGAAAAAGTTTATTTCTTAAAGCACATAGTAAATTAATGGTACTTGCTGAGAAAAATTGTGTAAAAATTTCTGATTTATCACTTCTCGTTGCAAAGTTATCAACTCTTAAAATTTTCAAATACATATATGTAAGAAAAAACAAAAAGTTTTTTGTGATTTATATTACAAAGTTTATTCAGTTAAGAGTACATCAAGTTAACAAGTATCTTCTTTTTCTACTGCGCAAAGTGCTAAACAATTTAATTCATCTTTATTTTTAACAAGGCACGAGTTATTAAGACGTGAAATTCGACCCACAAGTTGCTCAGTATAAATGCTTGTTGATTGTATATTTTTCGCTTTTTCAGTTGCGTTAATGAAACATTTTTGTGATGTCCATTCAGAGGAATGCGAAAGCATAAATGATACATTTATTCCATAAAAATATAAAGTTCTTAAACTCTCCAGAGTTATAAAATCGAAAGGCGATTTAGAAACAACAGAATCTAAATATTTTAGCTTATTAGTTTCACTGTCAATATTGTTCATCGGTTCCTCGTTTTCTTCAACAGGAATAAATTTTTTTTCAAATAGTATTTTGTCTGTTGTATCAATCAGCTCTGCAAGGTCTAACGTGTTTTCGCCATCTGTCCTTGTTTTGTCATTTTGACTCACTTCTTCGACTAAATCAGCTGAAGAATAACTTACATCTGGATCAATTGTGGATAATTTTAAAAACTGTTCCTGACTGTTTTTGCCTAACAGTTTAACACGCAATTTTTCTTTTTCTTGTAATGAAATTCTTTCATCAAAAATTGAAAAAATAGCATTTTCTTCACTTATATAGTCCATGTGTCTTAGCTGAGTGGATTGAACATTTTTTGCAATTATAGAAAAGTATGTTCCATTGATTTTTGAGAACTCATCGAGTTCTTTCAGAAAATCTAAATCATTTTTTGGAGCATGTATTGTTGACTCACAAGTAAACCACTGTTTTAAGTATATTGTTATGAAATAAATTAGCATCGCTTCAAACTTTTCCACTAAGGTTTCCGATAACTCAAAGTGGTCTTTAAATAACATTATTTTAAAGATATAAATTACTTTTGAAAGCCACCTAGCATGGTGATCAGCACCACATGCTTTGAGTTTGTAGTGTGGATTTGCATTTAAATGAACTAGGGCTAACTCGGCTACTTCCAAGTGGTCTGCTCTCCGATGATTTATATTTGTTTGCTTGACATAGAACTCTATTAATGCCTGCAAATTTTTTTCAAGTATCGGCTTGGCTCTTTTCGAAAAGATTGCTGGTGTTATTTTTAATTTGTTGTTACAGCGAAACCACTTCCGAAATTGGGAAAATATTGGAATTCCAGCACCAACAGTTTTCATAACCACTTCTTTGAACGGATTTGAAACGCATAATTCCTTTTGTTGAAGTCGACAAGGTCTACGATTCAAATGCTTTTGCTTTCCTTCCACAGTGATTGATTTTTCGAAAAGAAGTGCTGCGCCACCCTTAACACCCGAATTCGCCGCTGTTGTGTCATAGGAGAGGCCAACTATGTTCTTTGTGATATCTAATTGATCACATTGTTTTTTTAATTCATTTGCAATGGTTTTGGCTGAACCATTTGCAATAAAATTACAAGATATAAGTTTCTGCAATCCATTTGAAGCAGATACACTGATTACTAACCTCTCCACCATTTCGTGGTTGTTGTTTTCCATCCTTTTGCCATCCCAATGTAAAATTAAAGAGTTAGGGAACTCAAATTCTTGCAGCCTTTTCATTGCGTCTTGTCGTTCTTTATTTCGATTTTTGAAGATATATGAGCAAGATGTATTACCTTCTACGTTATTCAGTCGTTTTACTTCTACAAAAAGACGTGCCATAGAATTGGATGAAATGCCAAGACTATCTAATAATCTGCTAATTTTAGGACTGATGAAAACAAACTTAGACATCTTTTCTTTAGCAATCTTCCAATCCGGATCTTTACACTCATCATCATAATTTTCTTCCATTTTTTCCGCCGCAATTTCAATGTCAATACATCTTTTCGATTTCGGTTTTTGTAAAGCACATTCAAATTCTTGTGTACATGAAAATTGATGTGAGAGTTTACCACAAAATGTTGTAACTTGTTTTGTTTGTTTTAAACTATTGGGTTTAAAATTTATTTTAGCTTTACGAAAGCCTTCGTAAAGTTTAAGAATGTATTTACGTAAGTAATACTCTTGTTTGTGGAACAAATTTAAGTTTCCAGTATCTGTCACAATTTCAGATACAAGAGTGCAAGCTGATAAGTATTTATCCTTTCTTCCATTTAAATTGTGGATTGTAAGAAATCGGCGTAAAACATCTAATTTAGTACATGAGTGGATATCTGACATCGAAATGTGTATCAGTTAGATCATAAAATTACAAGAGAAAAGGCAGACTTACCTGGTATACGACGAATTCGTTTGTTAGTTAATGTTATGAGATCAGCCATTTTATAAAATCAACAATTATTTCAAAATTAGAAACTGATGTTCGCTAAAATGAAAACACAAACTGTTATTTTACAACTTTTACAACTTTTGAACGGCCTGCTGAGACTACTCAACAAACGATATTATAACATTTTCGTCAATAGACAGTATTTTTTCACGACTGCTAATTCTTATTAAAGGGTAATGTAATCCCAATACAAAAATTAATACTATACAATTTTTTTTTGTACTTGTATATGATAAAACTTGAAACGTGATAGCTCTTTAACGAAAAGAGATAAGTCGAAAATTTTTGCACAATTTTTCTCAGCAAGTACCATTAATTTACTATGTGCTTTAAGAAATAAACTTTTTCACATTTTGACAAAAAAGTGATTTTTCTGGCCACCCTAATGCCTACATGGACCATTTTAAAAATTTAAAATATGGCTTATTTTTACTGATTTTCCTTGCAGAATATAATGGTAGATTTTTATATGTTAAGCGGTTTTGGCTCTGTGCAAAATGTCACTCAAAATCAGCATCTTTGGGGGAAGATATGCAGGGGAAGGAGATCGATTTTTGAAAAAATAATAACGCCATCGTTTTTAGTGATGCAAAAACCTTCTAAAAAGACGTGATATCCCAAAATCAGAAAATAAAAAAAATATGAAAACGAAGCCTAATATTTATATGTTTTCATCAAAGATGAAGTAGTTGTTGTCGTTGAGACAAAAATTGAGGATTTTCAAAAATGTTTGTCTAGGTATGTCCGTGTATCCCGAAATTGTCGCCCATTGGTGCATGATATCCTCAATCGCCAAATGTGTAGGGATGTTCGTGAATAATGAGACAACGTCGAATGAGACCAGAATGTCGTCATCTTCAAGTGGTATGTCTGCTAGCCTTTCCCTAAGTATTTTGCTATTTTTAATGTTGTATTGGTCCGATATAATATTCTGCAGTATTGTCCCTATATGTTCAGATAAGTTATAGCAAGGTACGTTCGTAGATGCTGAGATCGGTCTAAGAGGTATGTCAGGTTTGTGTATTTTCGGTAGTCCGTAGAGTCTTGGTGCTATTGCCGCATGACATGTAAGTTTTTGTTCTAGATATGTGTCAATATGTTCGTTTCGTAAAGATCTGTAATGATGTTATTGTCAGTTTCCCGTAATTTGGTGGTGGGGTCCTTTCCAGTTGGCCTGTATGTTGTCCTGTCCTCCAGTAGTTGTGACATTTTCGTGATGTATTCTCGCTTGTACATAATGACAGTTTCATCACCCTTGTCCGCTGTTGTGATGATGATTCTGTTCCCATGCTCTCGAAGTAATTTCTCCGTTCTATTCGTTCCGATACTTTCGTTGGGCGGCCGCTGGTTGGCTTTGGTTCCAAGTGTCCCTTGTTTTTGGCGGGATTTAAAATATTATATACTGTTTGCCGTGTTAATGAAAACATCTCGGCCAACTCTTGCACACTTTTACCCATATGGTGATTATAATACATCAACTGGATAACTTCAAATGATATTTGTTTGCCAGGCATCCTAATCTCTCAGTAATAGTATCACTACTGAAGTATTTATCAAACAAAACTCATCTACATATGTAGATCACTAAGAACCTGCCTAATCGACAAGCACACTTCAAAAAAAATAACGGTAATTGTCTTACTCACTACGAATTTGCTCAGAGAGAGAGAGTTGTAAAAACACTTTATTGACAAGCACAGTTATGCGTTATTTTTGTTGTTGTTTGTGTTCTGTTTCATCTTTCACAAGTATTATTATTTTTTTGCTACAGTTCGATGGTCGAGATGCCAATTAAGGAAAACTCATAAAAATACAAACCAATTTACAACAGAATATGTTATTGTTTCAATGAATAATATCAAAGAAACAATTTTGTTCTAGTGTCAAAACACTTTCTTGACATACTCTATGTATGTATATGTATTACACCTTTCTTTGCGGACCAGCGAACCACTAGTGGTCCGCGGACCACCACTTTGCGACCGCTGGTCTAACACGTTCACAATTGAAATGAATTTGAGATGACGAAATCGACCGTTGGCAAGCAAAAATCGAAAAGAGTTTCGCCATTGTAACGGCGCCAGTTGCATGATGGCGTCCTGCTCTTGTATGTGTAATTTTTCTCCATTTCTGTGTAATATTTATGGGAATAATACCGCTTACTCAGACGAATGTATAAAAATCAATCCAATGACAATCGATAGCAAAGACGTAAATTATATCTATTATATATATAATTCGAGTAGCGATCACAAAGATGTTTGTTGTGTTCGTTATGCCTTGCCGGCGTTACGGCGCCGCCACACGATATTTATCATCTAACGCCCCCGTATTCCATTCTTGCGAAATTTTGTCAATTATATCTACAAGTAAAGCCTGGTACTATGTCCGTTCTCGCCAAATAGTTTTTACTAATCATATTTGTTCGTAGCATCATTGGCTAGCAATAAACCAAATTTGACTACCATATTTTCTGTGGTCTTAAAAGTTTTTTTTTAACACAAAAAATAAAATGTTTCATTTTCATCGATATTTCGCAAGCATTTTTTTCAATGTAGTTTTGTAAAATTTTACGTATTACTACTGGCCCTTTAGCCACGTTTTTAGTTCTTGTTGAATTTTCGTAAGAAATTTTGTCATTTATCTCTGAGATTTTTTGAAATTTCCATCACATAAGAAGTAGCGAAATTTTCGGTTCATGATATTTTCATTTAGTTTTATACACGAACTTCTTATTCCAACAAAAATTTCATAAAAATTTAATACCGGGAATAAAATGGCAAATAGAAAAATACCCATTAAAACGGCCATATTTGCTCTGGCAACATTTCCCCCAAATTAGATTTAGAATAACTTTAAATGAGCAGTTAACAACTTCATCCGAAATATTTGGACGATAATCACCATAGGCAATTGAATGTCTGATGATTTCCTTTTCACACCACTAAACTTCCAGAAATACTTTGGATTATCTTTAATATGGATTAAGAGTCCTTGTACTCATTACGCTATAATACATTCATCCCCGCCCTCGGGATATATAAATACATAGAGGTGGTTGGGGAGTATATCACTAACTCACTTCGAGTATTCTTATAACCCTTGGGAAGCACGAGCTGGGTGCTACGGGGCGTGTCCACAGGTTGCGGATAGTGGGAATCCCTACTTCAGGGCAGCTGCCCTCGGGCGGCCGCGGACAGCTCAGCGGGGGGAGTGGAGAGTCTCGATGTGGGTCTATCTGTTGATCAGTCCTACGTAAATATCGATTGTCAATGAAGCTTCCCCTACATGGCGAGTGCGATGGGCGCCATTATAATATCCAATATTGAGCACAAAACACTTTTAAGGTCAAGGTGGTTGGTAGCAGTGCCGAGGACCTGAATGGCCAGTTAGTGTTAAAATAAACTGGTCCCTAACAGCTCCCTCCGACGCCAGGGCACGGGTCGGTAGGAACGTGTCGCCCAGTCCCGCTCACGCCGTCACTGTGTTGGACTGTCTATTATTTACTGGCATACTCGTGGGACTCACATGAATACTAAAGACAAAATAAATCAAACAAATAAAAGTATATCTCGACCTGATAACGACACTGCTAACGAAATAACTGACACCGAATGTTTAACTGATACGGAATTTACTATTGAGACAGATCCCGTTCAAATCTACGACAGCGTTGTGCAACAGCACGGTGAGATTGTGTCGACGGAATCGCAGAGACGGGATCAACTTATGTATACATCCAGTGAGGTTGGAAAGGAAAACGGTGACAAGGAAAACGGTGACTTGGTCTGTGATGATGGTACTGTGTCTCCACTCTCAGATGAGAATAGTGACGCTAACTTCGTTGCTGCTCAACCCCATATGGAAACTAATGACCCAGCGTCTGTGCCTTTGCTTGTTAGACAAGATCCAGAGATTGATAAAACCCAATCCACACCACCAGGTGACACCGGATGTGAAGTGACCAGTGCGGGTTCCACCTCTGTCAAGTCTGTCAAGCCTAGGAACAGGTCTAGTGCTCACAAAAAGAGATCCGTCTATCGTAGAGCATGTGCTGTCGTGCGAAGGCTCATGAGCTGTGATTCCGATTCTCTGACTGAGAAGGACAGGCGGGTGCTATCCGATCGCCGTGACTTTATTAGAAGATACGAGTTATCGCGTCCTCATACGCTGACACGGAGTGATGGACTGGGGTCCCCGTCTGCGGGAAATAGGAAAGAGGGAATTGCTTCTGGTCCCACTCCAGACACACGAGTCCCTGCCCAAGGTTTGGAGACTGATACCCGGGTTACCTGCTCTTCGAGAGTGGGGTGGGATCCACCAACAGGTAATGGTCCTTCTACTTCAAAGTCTGCTGGGGATAAAAATCAGTCTAGCTCTCTTAGCTCACTTTCGAAAAGTGGAAAGTTTGTTAAGACAGCTAGATCTGAAGATGAACCTCTAATAGGCCCTATGACACCCAGGAAGCAGGTCATCCTCGAAGCAAATCCTGCCCTTAAGGTTGCAATTGTTGATAGGGCTGATCCTGACGGTAAGATCAGTCCTCCCAAATGGTTACAGCTTGAGAGACGACTACTGAATGCAATGTTGGACGACAGACGGAGTAGTAGTGAGATCTGTTTCTGTGATATTGGCTGGTTGATGGGAGTCAAAGTCGTCGATTGTGTTAATAAGGAGTCTGCGGACTTCCTTAAGAGCACAATTGATGATCTTGGCGAAGTTTGGCCACGTTCGAGACTAGCGGTTATACCTCAATACTCTCTCCCACTTCGGCCCATTGTATCCGGCGGACATAGTCGTGAAATTGCTCGGAAAGCAGAACACGCTTCTTATTACCCACGTTTGGGAGGTTGCCAGTGAATCCTCGTTTGCCAGAGTAACTATTTTTGAGAGACTAAGATATATTTTGCTCTCTCAGTAAAAAAAATATCACAAAAATATCACATATCGTCTGTGTAGGATATCTAGTAAAAACTTGCAAGAAATAAGAACTTTTGTATGTAAACAGCTGATTTGAAATGTAAACATTGGAAGAACCAACAACCGCCGTTCGAACAAAACATTACAAAAAATTTATTTTTCAAAATAAATAGTTAAAGGATTACCTGCTCTTCGAGAGTGGTTTGTTTACAGAGCAGGTTGGTTTACAGAGCATTACAAAATCATCTCCTAAAAACAAAATTAGAACGATTAATTTGCTGTTCTGACCTGACCGCCTGATACTTCTTTTGACAAATGCCACCTCGCTTAGTGACGGCGACACTATCGAGTAATACCTAAGCCATGATATAGCTTCTCAAACAAACGTTCGGAACCGGTGTATAACTGTAGGCCCCAATCACTGAGTAAAAACTGGAAAGCGCACAGCTCAGTGATTGTGAGAAGCTCTCCCCTATCCCTTCATGGGATGTAAAGTGAAAATATTTTTTTTTAATTTGTTTTTTTATCTCCTTTCTATTTCCTAATTTTGTTTGTTTACATAAAACATATGTTCGAGCTTGCAAATTCTTACCATAGAGGAATTTAGGATAGTGTATTTTATTCTCTCATCTGACGTTTCATTTCACACGCTTCGTTGTAGGTTTGTGCAACTGAGAGAAAATTCGACGAAAATTAACTTACAGCAGGTTGAGTTACAAGAACTGTTGCATTAACTTTTTCATTTGGTTTTCGTATAGAACTATGAAATTCAAATGTATTTGACAGTGTTTTTGTTGACTTTTATCGTTGGTAGACATTTGTATTGTATTCAACACAACTATTTTGCCACAAAAACATGAAATACGGTTGTTGTTCCTTTGTTGGACGTTGTGTACTATTGCCTCTATGTTATTGAACCCATTTTTAACTTTCAGTTAGTTTTAGCTTTGTTTGGTGAAATTGGGCGTAAGTCTAAAGAACAATATTCTTTACAGACCTTTATTTGTATATTACATACAATTTATATTAAAATAACATCAATTATGGCCTGTTTCCTGATCTCGAACGAAAAGCTAAGCGAATTTCAATTTCAATTCAATTTATTCCAGACTTCTTTTACAACAATATCAACTTAAGACATACTTATATTACTTCTCATTTCCTCTGCATTCAAAAATTTTTTGAGGACTATATATATAGTATATTGGCCTTTAGCCATGAGCCCGGCGAAGCCGGTACTCCCAAAATACATTCAATTTCTTATCAACTAGGATACCATAAAAAGGAATTATAAAAAAGGCAATATTCCGTCAGGGAAAAACTTAAAATAACTTAATACTAACCTACAACTAACTATACAAATATTTACAATGGGCCTAAGGTCATCAAGAGTCCCATGATAGCCTGGGATTTCAGGTCATCGCCTTCCAATCTTGCGTAATCTCGCATGAATGGACCAAGCTTGGTACGGCAGGACGTAAAGTCCATACCAAACATCCGACGGCAGTCGGCATCAATGGTCCCGAAGTGGGCCATTGCGCTCTGCAGCATCACCCCTAAGGGCGCTGCTGCAGCGAAATTCGTGCCGTGCGAAGCATTCGCCGTAGGGCGAGAGGAACCGCGGGCAGCAGCAGCAGCGTAGGAAACGCCGCTTAGAAATCTGCCACTATCGCGAGAGAAACTGATTCCAGGAACGACCGAGTGTCGCTTCCTGGCTTCAGTCTTCTCGTGAAGTAGTTTCAAACGCAACGGACATTCCCTGGCGCTAGCCGTGTGCCCGTCCGTTAAACAATTAATACATTTGACCACGTGATCCGGCCGAAGAACTGGCGCACCAGTGACCGGATCAGGACCGTAGGTCATCCCGTCCGTTTTGGCAGGGATGGTGCATTTGCCCGGGCCGTGGAACCCGGCACATTTGCAGCAGCGGTGGGGCATACCGCAGTTTAGCGCTATGTGACCATAGCGCTGGCAATTTCTACATTGCGAAACCCCTGTCCTGATATCCTTACGGATTAGGACCTTGCAATGCAAGATGAACTTTACAGCATAAAATGCTGTAATGTCCGAATCTCTGGACAAGTGGAGAAGCCACTTGTCCCCACCAAGCTTCGCAATCCTCACTATTTGAAGATTAATTCTCATGCCTGAGAGGAACGTCCTCAAATCCTGCTCCTCATAGGAGTCAGATAATCCCACGACTACCACGGAAAATGGAGTCTGCGATTTTGGCGTGTAGGTGTAATACGCCATACCCCCTTCCTTAAACAAACTCTTGACGGACTGATAGTCCGAAAGACTCAAAGTCTTAACGTTCATTAGTGAACGTCCCATAATTCTTATTGTGAAATTTTCGTGCTGTAGTGCATCTTTAATTTTCGATGCTACAGCACGAACATTAGTGTTATATACATACAAATCTGGAATTTTCTTATTCTTATTCCTATTTCTGCGTCTCTCGTTGCTGGCGCCTTTTGTCGCCATGGGGCCATCCTTCTTCATCTTGGCCGTTGCGATCGCCGTCCTCCGTGCCGGCATTGCACGGTGCCCAACTTCCTTCTTATACTGCTCGTGGGCTTCTTGCTCGAGCAGTATTTCCCTAAAGCTTGGCGCTTCTTCATCCATGGATTCTTCATTGTCCGTGGCCTGTTGTCCCAGAGATTTCTCCAGGTCTTTTACTTGATACGTGAGTTGTTTTATCTTCCTCAAGGCTTCCTCGAATTTTTTGGTTATGCTCTCGTTTTCCGTACGGAGCTGGCGGATTTCATTCATCACATCAGCCTCAGTCTTCCTCTTCTTCATGGCTGAGTCTTGAGCGTTCTTCAGATTTACAGCCCTGGCTTCCAACGTTGCCAGGCGGTCATCCAAGCTCTCCCCACTAGTTGTGGCGGGTTCATCATCGGGCTTGGCTGCCTCGACAGTACATAGTACTCTCGCCCTCGTCTTCGACTTCCTTCCCATAACCGGAGTAAATCCGGAGTCTTGGGGATCAGCCATAAATCAAAAAAAAAATTTCCGTTTTGCCGACGGCAATTGGAAAAATTATTTTTCATCAAAATTTTATCCCAGTTTAGTAGTCTTGAAAAATACTTAAAAACTTAAAAAATTTTATCCAGTTTTCAAAGTCTTGAAAAAGACTTAGAAAACTTTTCAAGTTTGAAATTTTTTCACCACTTATTATTTTCACTTTTATTTCACTTAACACTGGTTGAGCTCACAATTGCTTCTAAAAGCTAAGCGAACGTAAGCCAGTCACTCACGTTCAACTCAAATTTGGTAACTCTAACTCAAACGTTTCGTTCGACGGCCTCTATGTTTGTTCCCAAACATTTCCGTACGAAATAACTTTGGCATTACAACCCTGTAATTGACTTTACTCAAGCAACTTTCGCATTGAGCTGAATACCAAGCAAATGCAAATTGAGCGAAAGTTTCGCTGTTTTTGTAGACGAAATTCTTATCGGAATGGAAATTTCATACGATCTGAATTCGGGGCTTTAACATCTAATATGAAATTTTCTGTGCGATTTTCAATGTCTGTTCTGAAGCTCTTCCGAAAAATTTTATTTAAGGAGATTTGTAAGCGGAAATAAACGTTTCATTACAGGAACCGCCGCTTTTGATATAGATGAAATATTTCATTCCCAAGCTAATGGGTGATTTTTTTACTACTTAGTTTTTCAGTGTTACGTTTTCCCCAGTTCTCGCGTGACATGTGTCAAATTCAAAAATGTTAAGTCTGCTTCTTGCCATTTCATCATCAATTGACTTACAAACGAACATGTACCCATTTTCAGCTCAATGGGTAAGTCAATAAACAGAATTTCTGAATTTGTCTCGAAGATCAGCTATAGGCTGTTTAAGAGCTGTCAATGCACTCGAAAACATTCACTGTTTTTTCAACTGAGGTACGAAAAAATGTGTAATCATGTCTCTATGCAGCTCACCGTTGACTGTAACGTTTTGATCATTATAATTTTTTAAGACATATGGACCTATGATTCCATCGGCCTATAAAGCACACTTTTTCCGGATGTAATGGTGTTTCGACAATGGATTACAAATACGGCAACTCTACTTATTGACATAATCATTTAACCCAATGTCTGTTTCATCACAGAACAAAATAAAATGCACCTAATGCCCATGTTTTAAAAATAAATTTGAAAAAATTTACACACGTTGCTCCGCCTTGAGTCTATTCATGATGAATTACCAAAGCAAAGTAAAACAACCGAGAACTGTCAAATCGGTTGTCACATAAAACAGTGGTGCCACATTACAGTTATCCGCCTCCAAAAAACGCCCATTACTTAGGAAATCGTATTATACTTTAGAAACATTTTTTATAAACTCTTTAAGAAGAGATAATTTTTAATTCAAGCTCAAGTCCATTCTAGAAGTCTATTTATACACAGGAAAATAACCTAGTGTAATATTACCTAAATTCATGGTCTGATATCAGCCAACGCACTGGGCAACATAGGGTCAGTTATTTAATTGGGCAACATTACCAATAATACAATAATACACAGAAAAAAAAGACGACTGTAAAATTTTAACAAAAAAATTGGTACGTGAAAAATCTCAGCACTGAATTATATTTTCCATTGCTATACTGACAAATTACTCAAATATTGAAATGAAAATCGATAAATGGTACCAACAAAAAAATTCTTAAAAAATACCCCAATATTTAACAAAGTAAATACGATACGAACAACCACATAACTTCAGTTAGAGATACAGGCAGGCAGTCGGTGGCATAACAGGCTAGACGCTGCCCGAAAAGACCCTGTGTCACAAACCTCGAAACGATCTTCCAGTGGATGTGAGTTCGAATCCTACCGCGGCTGTTTAATTTTTTTTTTAATAATCAAAATTTCTAAAAATACTTCGGATCGAAGACAAAACGAAAACTGAGATACAATTTAGTTTGTTAATATGATAAATTCTTCATCGACTAAACATGAAAATATTTTGATAAATAACATACAAATATTTTCGTAGATGGGTGAAATTTTGCATCGATTGAAAAATAATATTTTTTCAATAAACAACCTACAAATATGTTAGCTGATATATGATTTTTTTATCACAGTATTTTCAATTAATATTGTGTTTGAATTTTCGAATTTTTTAATTGAATTGAAAAATTATTTTTTTCTGTGTACGTTCACCAAAAATATGAAAACTTGTGTTGCATATTTGTAGATTTACACAATGCAAAAAGGGCAATGTACAAAATTTGTTGTAGGTGAATTTGATTAATTTCAATGTGCAATCTTACCAAATGTTTAGCCCATTTTTTTTTTATATGTACGGAACCAAATTTTGTATTTGTTTTTAATTAAAGAAGTATTTATTGCATTGTTGCTTACAATAGTAACATTTAAATAAATTATAATATTATAATCACCAATTATCAGGTTCCACAAATGTAGTAGCACTTCTCGTTTGTCACTGCCGAAGACTCCAGCCATGTTCCCTGCGAAGAAATTTATTAATGATTAGATAAAAGTATCAAACTCTTGGGAATCAAATTTGTTCGTTTCTACAAAGGATACACATTTCTATTCTTCAAAGGGCTAAGAGATGTACATTTTCCTGTTGCTTAGTAAAACATGTTCGACACTTTTCCATTGATCAATATAATATAAGAGACAAGAAACACAACTCACTTTTCCATTTACAAAAGTTTAGTCCATTTACAAAAGTTAGTTAGAAATGTATTCTTTGTTCAAAACACATGCAGATTACATTTTTACTTACATTTCTTTATGAAATTTGTAAATTCACCCTTTTTTAAGAAATTTATTAAAACGGACGCTTAGAAACTTTGGCAAAATTCTTGTTTTGTTTTCACAAAATAATGGTTACATACATACACAGCGATACAAATTTTTTGATATTTATATTCGTCTCGCTCTAACGCACGGTGTCTAGTCGGGATGTTGCTGCCTCACCACAAATCTTGACATTCAAATAAGAAATAGGGAATTTGCCAACATTCATATGCAAATTCAGCATTGCTGTTGATAGTACGTTTTGCACTTTTGATTTAGGCAATATTGCCACCA
Organism: Phaonia tiefii; assembly: GCA_963931995.1. NCBI lineage: Eukaryota > Metazoa > Arthropoda > Insecta > Diptera > Muscidae > Phaonia > Phaonia tiefii. The sequence continues at coordinate 53,899,030 of OZ008367.1, forward strand.
ATTGTTGTCTTCATACAAAACAAAATCGCCAAACCCAAACTTGGCAATATTACCGATGCTTATTTTTTCTGTGTAGAGATATAGTTTTTGTTTTTAAATAAGTTTTGCAAAATGCTTCTTCTAGATATATGTATGTAGCTATTTCAGATCTACCCACAAATCTTCACCAGCGGTTATTTGGTATGAATACAGACTGAATAAATAAAAATCAACCTAGTTTAAACTTTGCATAGTTTTGAAACAGTGTTTTGTATCAAATTGATTAATACCCATAACCTGTTGTGATTGCGAAATAAAAACACGAATATATTTAATGATATGATATGAGATTTTCATATTCCAACAGATTCCTATAAAAGTTTGCTTATAAAAACATGTGAAGAAAGTTTAGAAATGCTTAAAAATTGTTTTGTTTTCTAAAGGTACAGTAAACATTTTAAATCACTAACTAATAATAAAGGAATCATAACTCAAAAATTACAAATTTTCAAAATACTATGGACGTGCGATTAATTGTTTAATCAGACACCTGATTAATCAACATCCTGATTATATGAATAATAGATTAATCATACATTTTGATTAATCGTACATATTGATTAATCATATTTACGATTAATCATATTTATGATTAATCGATTATTCTGCATTTTGATTAATCAATATTCAATATTCATCTATAAATTGATTATTCAAAAATTTGAATAATTGAGTAATTCATGTTTTTAGGTTTTCTCAGTTTGCATATTTTCAACAACCTCTACACAAAACGTTCAAATCATAGAGAAATGATGTATAGAGACGACATCTCTCTCAGTATTTTGATGACATTTAGTGTGCCGCATCATAGAATAACACATACTATAGAAGAACTTATTCTCTCATCTGACGTTTCATTTCACACTCTCTCGGTAGGTCTGTGGAAATGTTTACATACACCAGGTGGAGTTACAAAATATGTTCACTTAACTATTTCCTGTCGTTTTGGTGTAAAACTGAAAAATTTAAATGTATTTTGCACTTTTTTGTTGATTTTTAACGTTGGTATTCATTTGAATTGTATTTAACACAACTAGTTTGCCACAAAAACACGAAATTCGGGTGTAGTTCCTTTGTGGATCGCTGTATACTATTGCCACCATCTGGTATTATTGAACCCATATTTTCCACCCTCCACTGTGTAATTTCCATCGTACCTATGACGTTTAATTTATTGAGCGAATAAAACCTTCTACGTATGTGTTATTCTATGTGCCGCATATGGACGTTGCATGTTGGAAAGTATTGCTTTAATAATACCAGATCGAGGCAATGGCTCAAACCATCCAACAATAAATCAGCAACGTCATTTCGATTTGTGCGTTGAAATGTTTGTGTAAATACACCACAATCATCTACTAACAATAAAATATAACAAACAAGTCCAAAATACGTTTAAATTTCAAAGTCTTTCATCAAAACGATATGAAAAATATAAGTCAACAATTTTTGTAATTCCACCTGGTTTAAGTCAATCTACGTCAAATAACTCTCTGTCGCACATATCGAACCACGAATAGTGTGAAAGGAAATGTCAGATGGGAATAATGGCGTCTCTATACATCATTACTCTATGGTTCAAATATTTCCTTTTGTTTGTATAGTATATATATGTATATTTTTCCCAAAAATTATTTGAATGGTGAAAACAATTATTCAAATGTGATTACCTACTAAATTTCATTTAATTGATTAATCATAGTTTTGATTAATCAGAATTTCTAATTATTCGATTAACTGATTAGTCACGATATCGATTAATCAAAATTTGTATAAAATACTGTATAAAATAGACTGTTTATGTATTTTATTTTGATGACACAGTTATTCTGATACAGTTATTGTTCCTAAATGTTCCTAAAATGTTGAAAATTTTGAGTTACAATTCTTTTGTGTTAGAGTGGGATTCTTCTTTCAGTAATCTCTGAGAAGTAGAAAACTTTTAAACGAAATTATCTTATGCAGTTACAAAATACAACTTCAATGTTGAAGTTTTCTTTCCCGAAATTAGAACGCACCTCATTTCATGTACCAAATTTGTATAAAATGATGCCAACACCTGTACATTCAAATTTTTTTTCTTAGAAAATGTTTTCATAAGAGATATCTTGTATAAAACGAATTTTTTGTATGCACAACTTTTCATATACTCCACCATTTCCAATTGAATTTAAAAAACGTAATTGAAATATAAAATCATAAAATCATAATTTAAATTATTCTTAATAACGTTTAACATCAGATGTAAAATATGAAAAAAAACACCATAATATCATGGTGAGTAGTTTGTAAAATTATTGATTAGACCATAAGCTCATTATTATATTTATGCATATTGTAATTTGTTTTCATTGGCCAATAGGCTTTAAATTACAAGTTAAGATGTCACAATAAAAAAAATCTGTTTGAAATTTCAAATATTTCAATTGAAATTTAAAAAACCACAATAGCAATTTTAAACACATCAATTGAAATTTAAAATACATCAATTGAAATTTAAAATTCCAATGCTGTCCTTTAAGGGCGTTAGTTGATTAATATTATATAAATCAATTTTAAATAAATTAAAATAAAATTTTAAATAAAAATTTTCAAATATTATAGAAATCAATTTTAAAAGACGTTAGTTTAATTTAAAACACATCAATTAAAATTTAAGAGATATCAATTGAAATTGAAAAATCCGATGCTGCCCTTAAGGGCGTTAGTTGATTAATATTATATAAATAAATAAAATAAAATCGGATAATAATTTTTTAATTTCAACTGACGAATTTTAAATTGCAATTCATGTCTTTTAATTTTCAAGTGATGTTTTAAATTTCAACTGGTATATTTCAATTTTCAATTTATGTCTTTTAAATTGCAATTAATGAGCTTCAACATTCAATTGGTCTTTTAAATATCAATTGATGTTTCTTTAAATTTCAATTGATGTATTTCAAATATAAATTTTACATTTCATTTGATGTACTTTAAATTTCAAATATAATTTTCAAATTTCATTTGATTTTTTTTCTAAATTCAAATGGAAATGTAGTTTATTTTTAATATGTATTTCTTCTTTTTCGAATGCTAATATTTCCTCAGAAAAATGCATTTGGGACATAAAGTCTTTCAACTGAGTCACTAATAAAACAAAATAATTTTAAATTACAATTTTAAGAAAAATTATAAAGAAAAACTGTTTTTATACTAAATTTAAATGTAAAAAATAAATAGAAATAAGAACGCAAAAATGTGTATTAATTTTAATGTAATTTTAAGAAATTGTTTCATAAAATCTATTTTAATTACTTTAACTAAATGAATGACATACAATAATTACAAATACTAATGATACAAATGCTAACTTATCTCTATAAGTAAATAAATAAATGTATAAATAAATACAACAAAAATTACACAAAACATTTTTTTATAGATTTCCATTTATAATCGAATGTAATGAATATTAATTCAACTACCCGTATCAACGAGGCGTTAAAAAATAAACCAGCCAAGCCACCAAGGGAAACTGTAATAAAAAAATATATATTACATTTAGAATTATCAAGAGTAGTTAGTGCCACAATGTGTCATTCCAAAAACGAAATGTTTCGTCAAACGTTCAGTATGTTTGGCAATACAAAATTGTCTAATTCGCTATCAATGTTGTATTTTTTATAGGTTAGTATTTAATCAAGAACCAGTGGAAGAAGGTAAGTCTTGGACAATCTGGAACACTTTAAAAAATACAATTTTCAAGGAACACAGTAGTGGTATTCATGTAATGCGCAATAGCTTCGAAATCTTGCACAGCAAACGTCAAAACAAATATGTTTCTCATACAAATCGACTTACTCAAAAGTGGAAAATTTTTGAGTCACTTTTGCTGAGCAAAAATCGAAAACGGAACGTCCGACATTTGTGCAAGTCGTTTTGTAAGGCAACATTTTTGTTTTTTACGTTTGCAGTGCAAGTTTGGGGACTGTGCAAGACATGGGACTGTCCGTGGAAGTGGAAAGTTTCTGATAGCCATTCACTTGGGAGTGGCCAGAAATGATTCCTTCATGGGGCAGTCCAAGCAGTTCACTACTTCCACGCAGTATGTCCTGGGCAATGGCTTTTCGGAAACCTCCGTTAGCTAGCTATTGTGAGAAGACGAAACAAATGAGCAGCAAATCAGGTTTAGTAGGTGACTGATGTCACTGAAGCTCATCAAACAATCGAGCATTTTCTTTTGTCCTTAGAAGGCGGATGAGCCAAACATACGGGCCAACGGCGGATAGAAACCAAAAGAAGTAACTCCAGGTTCGACATATTGCATCCTGGTCAGCGTCTGATCCATAATGGGCGGCTGCAATCGAATATCCTGGCAGTAGGTAAAATGCAAAAACACGATGGACTGGGTTTGCCTCCCGCCACCCTTCATAATGGCATTGAATATACAAAAACGAACAAGAAAACATAAACAACCCCTATTTGTTGACGACCCCCACAAACGTTATAAGGACCACGATTTACGGATATGCACCTGTAATATTTGAACTCTATATAGATCCGGTGCAAGTATCCAATTGGCAGTGTTCCTCGAAAGTATAAGGCTGACATTACCGCCATCCAGGAAATGCAATGGACAGGACATGGCTGCACAAGAAAAAGAAACTGCGATATATACTACAGTTGCCATGAAAAAAAAACATGAATTTGGTTGCGGATTTGTAGTTGGCAAAAGACTGCGACATCTAGTCTCTAAGTTCAATCCTGTGAGTGAACGTATAGCCACACTCCGCATAAAAACTAAATATCTTTATATTTCCCTAATTTGTGTGCATGCCCCGACAGAAGACAATGATGATGCCAAAGACATATTCTATGAGCTCCTAGACGAAACGTATTACCGCTGCCCTGGCCATGACATTAAGATTGTACTATGAGATTTTAATGCTAAAGTAGGCAGGGAGAATGACACATTCTATGAGCTCCTAGAGGAAACGTATTACCGCTGCCCTGGCCATGACATTAAGATTGTACTATGAGATTTTAATGCTAAAGTAGGCAGGGAGAATGTGTTTCATCCAACTATTAACAATTTCAGTCTACATGCTGACAGTTCCGACAACGGTATGAGACTGATTGACTTTGGCGCGACAAAAAACATGGTGATTAGTGGTACAAGATTCCAGCATAAAGACATCCACAAGGCTACTTGGGTATCCCCTGATCAAAGAACCATATTGATCACGTGGTAATTGATGGAAGGCACTCATCCAGTGTAATGAACTTACGTGTGATCAGAGGAGCTAACATCGATTCTGATCACTACCTGGTAGCAGCAAAGTTTCGCACAAGATTAAGTAGAGCGAAAATCGTACGAAACCACACGCAGAGAAAGTTGGACATCGGAAAGCTGCAATTACCAGAGGTAGCCACCGACTACTCAAGGAAGCACTCGCAACTTTTGGCACATAACCCACCCCCTTCCGATGACGATCCTGATGCGCAGTGGGAACCCATTTCCGACTCTATAAAAACTGCCGCAACAACCGTACTTGGTTTCGAAAAACCGCTTCGCAATAAACCGTGGTACGATGAAGAGTGTCGCATAGCAAATGATGAAAAGAACGTTCACGTATGGGAATGCTTCAGTCAATTGCAACGCGAGCTGCGACGGAGTGGTATAGGGAGGATAGGAGATAAACCGTATCTTTAGGCGTAAGAAACGACAGTGGAGAAAGCGCGAGAGAGAGAAAATTGAGACATACAGAAGGAAGAACGAAGCCCGAAAATTCTACCGAAAAGTTAGAAACGGAACTAATGGACATGGTTCAGGGCCCCCCTTCTGTAAAGACAAGGACGGAAATCTCATTGCAGATGTGCAGAGCATGTTGGAAATATGGAGAGATCATTTCTCCGCGCTACTAGTACCTGAGATATCCAATGAGGATGGGACGATCAATCACAATTTGGACGACGACGTCGATTGCCCCCTCCTAACCAAGACGAGGTCAGAACAGCTATTGCCCGGCTTAAGAACAACAAAGCCACAGGAGCCAATGGATTACCGGCGGAGCTGTTTAAGGCTGACAGCGATAAGCTGATAAGGTGCATGCATCAGTTCATTAGCAAAATTTGGTTAGATGAATGCATGCCCGGCGATTGGAGTCTCAGTGTACTATGTCCCAACTACCGTGGAGTCTCTGTGCCAACTACCGTGGAATTTAGCCTTTTATCCATAGTTCTATCAAGTATAATGTGCGAAAGACTAAAACCAATTATTGCTGACCTGATTGTACCATACCAGTGCGGCTTTAGGCCTGGAAAATCGATAACTGACCAGATTTTCACGCTACGCCAAATCCTGGAGACGATACACGAAAAACAAATCGACACCTATCATCTATTTATCGATTATAAGGCGGCCTTTGATAGTCCGATACGGGAGAAACTCTGAAGCAATGTCTGAGCTTGGTACTCCTGAAAAACTCATACGCCTTTGCAGGATGACCTTGACGAACACCTAATCCGCAGTGAAAGTTGGTAAGGATCTTACCGAACCTTTCGAAACTAAGCGAGGCCTCAGGCAAGGCGACACCCTATCGTGCGATCTCTTTAACATCTTAATGGAGATCATTATGAGAAAAGCTGCAGTCAATATGAATAAAACCATCAGCAGCAAAAGTCACATGCTGCTCGCGTATGCTCATGTTATAGATATCATTGGGCTCACAATTAGAGAAATTACAGCGGTTTGTTCGAGAATTGAGAAGGAGTCAGCAAAAGTGGGTCTGACGGTAAATGAGGACAAGACAAAATTAATGGTTTCAACGAACAGGGCCTCCACGCGATTAGACCAACGCGTGAACGTTGATAACCGTTATAACTTCGAGGTAGTGGACGAATTTATATACCTCGGATCTGCCGTGAACAAAAACAACAACGTCAGCCTTGAGATCAAGCGGAGAATTGTGCTTGCGAATAGATGTTATTTTGGGCTAAGCAAGCACTTTAGAGATAAAGCCCTCTCTCGAGTAACAAAAGTCCAGCTGTACCAGACTCTAATTCAACCTGTCTTGCTTTATGGCGCAGAATCCTGGGTCCTATCGCAAGCAGACGAAACATCTGTAGGAGTCTTCGAGAGAAAAATACTCCGAAAAATTTATGGCCCTATAGTGCACAACGACGAGTATCGGCGACGCATGAATCATGAGCTGTATGATCCTGATATTGACATAGTTAAGCGGATCAAATTAACGCGATTGCGCTGGCTAGGCCATGTCAGTAGAATGAATGAAGACGAACCAGCACGAAGAGTTGTCGAAACCGAACTCGAAGGAAGACGAAAAATAGGAAGACCAAGACTCCGCTGAAGGGATCAGGTTGACGAATCCCTGCGTAAACTTGGTATAGCCAACGGGAGAAATAAAGCAAAAGATCGAACTGGTTGGCGAAATATGTTATCTTCGTTGTGTAAGGTCCCTGATCCCCCGCGATTGTCCGAGACCGGATAAGTAAGTACAAGTTTTCCAGGTTTTCGCGTTTACATGAATACCACTATTATTTTCCTTCCGAAATGTTTTTTTTTCGACTTTTACTTACTCATTAAATCCAAATTTGTTTTCGAAACTTTTCTCACATAACGCAGGGTAGGTAATTCAGAAAGAGCCACACGAATTGTTGTTGTTTGAGTATTCTTCTTTGTGCTATTTGAGTATAAATTGCAAAATTATGCAAATACTTGGTTTAAAAATCCACACACTTACTCATCAGGTGAATTATAAATTATGTTGTATTCCGGTTCTTCGCATGTGCTCATGCAATCACATTGTCGCCTCTCCTCCAAAATATCATAATAATAATCTGTTAAACATATTAAACCATCATAATCGCACATTTGGTAATTAGGAGACCCTGAAATGGGAGATTTGCAAGGTTGCTTCCGGTATACAATTATATTTATTTAGTTCATCATCGCTTTACCTTCTTTGGCCAAAAAGTGATTGCTACAATTACACAATTTTAGGTGAATAGAAAATGCACACTCCACTATGCATGTGGAGAAGCTATAAAAGCTGTACAACTGCAAGTGACTACCCAGGTCTGTAAGTTCTTGTAGAAAGCGGCATTTTCGATCTTCCATGCTAACACTATTTAAACTGAAATGATTGTAGACTTCCATAGCGTTGATTATGATTTCTTTACTTCTGCCCTGCAGCACAGTCTCTCTTATCATACCGTCTGCCGTAAGGAATGGTATCTCTAAGGGGGAATGCAGGAATAGCTGCATATCAGCATTAACTTCAAAGGTTAAATAACCCGCACCAGCTTCACGATTGTTAATATATTGGACGTCGGATATTCTACTACAAACCCATGGCACGTATATTGAGTGACAATATTTTTTTGTTATTTTTTATAAGGACCTTGATTTCAAAATATTTCGATCCACAAGACGCAATTCTATTCTATTCTATTACTCAGTAATACAAAAACGACTACAGTTGAAATACCTGGGAAGTGATAGTATTTTTCTTGTAGGTATTGTCGAGTGAAACAAGAATCTGCTAGAGAAATTTCCCAAACACCCCCAAAATCTGGAAAACCAGGCAAAAAACCGGTTTTGCGCACGTTTGCGCACTTATAAGCCTGTAACTTAGCTGATTATCAACCGATTTTCATTTTCTCACTGGATTTAAAAAGAAGAAACTTAGGCCTTTCAAACGATATATACGCTATTTAAGAAAATAACAAAAATTTTGCTAAAATGCATGCACAACGTTTTTCGTGTTCTTTTTATGCACTTTCTCGTTACTAAAGCTTCATGATGCTGGTAAAATTAATTTTTGTTTTTATATAAACTTCAATAACTCAGTCAATTAATACCGGATTTTTAAAAATACTCATTAGGAAACGTCCCGTTTCAAGAGAATTATGGTTTCTTTATAAAATAATGTGTTAAATCATCGCCGAAGTTGAAAAATGTCGAAAAAAATATCTGTTTGCTGGACAAATATACACAGACTTCTCTCATATTTTCTTAAATAAGGTGTATATCGTTTGAAAGGCCTAAGTTTCTCCTTTTTAAATCCGCTGAGAAAATGAAAATCGGTTGATAACACAGTGCGACACGAAAAAATATAACCATATACGGACAACACTACGAGATAAAAGACAAAAAAAAAATGACCCGTGTCTCCCAGTTTTGCCCAAAGTCATTCACTTATTTTATGGGCCCTCAAAGATTTGGGGAATTTTGGAATTTTTCACTTTTGCGGCTACCTAAACGCTACCCAAACGGCGTCATGAATCATTTCTAGGAAGTTCATATGTTCTAGAGATCTTAGGTACATTTTTGTAGTTGATTGTTTCCTTAAATTTTGAACGGTTTGCTACCTACGGACCTGAACAGGGGATAAAGGTTTTTTTTAAGTTTTTTGCTATTTTGACCTTGAAGATGAAGTTTTTTTTGATTTTATATGTTCACAATTTGTGTTCTTTATGACAAGAGCTACAACTTTCCCTCATAGATGAAATCAAAATTTCGAATGGTTTGCAAGATATGACCCTGACAAAATGATCACTTTTTTGCAAAAATTACACCGAGGCCCCAAATCTTTGGGGGACCATAAAAAAAAGTGCATGACTTTGGGCAAAACTGGGTGACACGAGTCTTTGTTTGTCTTTTATCGCGTGTGGTGCCGGATATGGTTGTATTTCCATGACTTCAAAAATTACACACAGTGTAATCAACTATCTTACAGGCTTATAAGTGTGCAAATGTACGCAAACCCGGTTTTCAAGATTTTGGGGGTGTTTGGGAAATTTCACAAGCAGATTCTTGTTTCACTCGACAGCATCTACAAGAAAACTACTATCACTTCCCAGTATTTTTGACTGTCGCACCGTATTATAAATGCAATTTATCAAAGACCTAGTAGGAACAAATATCTATTAAAATTTAAAAATTCTAGTTGAATTTTGAAATACATCAATTGAAATTTAAAAACAACAATTGAAATTTAAAAGGCATCAATTGATATTTAAAATATATCATTTGAAATTTTAAACACATGAATTGAAATTGAAATTACATCAATTGAATTTTAGAAGACATCAATTGAAATTTAAAACACTCAATTGAAATTAAAAGACATCAATTTCAATTTAAAAAACATCAATTGAAAATATAAAAGACATTAATTGAAATTTAAAAATCTAATGTATAAAATATAAATAATATTTGAATTTCAACCGACGAATTTTAAATCTCCAATGATGTCTTTGAAATTTAAATTGACGTGTTTTTAATTTCAACTGATGTCTCTTAAAATTCAATTGATGTATTTCAAATATCAAAAACAATTTTCCCACTTCAATTGATATTTTACAAAATTTTAATTGATAATTTTCAAATTTCAATTGACATTTTTCCACATTAAAACGATTTTTTTCAATTGGAAGCGGTGTAGTTCAGAACTATTTCTGTACAATTGAACGACTGAGTAGGAAAAATACTCACCATTTCCAATTGAAATTTAAAAATTATCAATTTAATTTTGCAAAATGCCAAGTGATATTTGAAAATTGTTTTGAAATTTAATTTTAAATTTCAAATGATGTCTGGAATTTAAGATGATTTTTATATTTCAGTGATGTCTTTGAAATTTCAATTGTTATGTTTTGAATTTCAACTGAAGTATTTTTAATATCAATTGGTATATTTTAAACATCAATTTGTCTTTTAAATTTCAATTTATGTTTTTTAAATTTCAATTGATGTATTTCAAACTTCATATATAATTTTCAAATTTCCATTGGTATTTTTCCAAATTGAATTGATACTTTTTGATTTTCAATTGGAAATGGCATACTTGAGAACTATTTGTGTTCAATTGAACTACAGAGTTGTAGAAATACGACACCGTTTCCATTTGAAATTTAAAAATTATCAATTTAATTTTGAAATACATATATCAATTGAAATTTGAAAATTATATTTGAATTTTATAATTTCATTTTGAAATACATGAATTGAAATTTAAAAGACATCAATTGAAATTTAAAAGACATCAATTGATATCTTTAAAATTTAAAACACATCAATGACATTTAAAAGACATCAGTTGAAATTCAAAACATATTAATTGAAATTTCAAAGACGTCATTGAAATGTAAACATTGTTTTAAAATTTCGGACATCATTTGAAATTTTAAATGAAATTTTAAAACAATTTTCATAAATTGATAATATTTAAATTTCAATTGGAGTTGGTGAGTATTTTCCCTACTCGGTCGTTCAATTGTACAGAATAGTTCTTTCAAATGATGTCGTTTAAATTTCAATTAATGTTTTTTAATTTTCATTTGATGTATTCCAAATTTCAATGAGATATTTTAAATTTCCAATATAATTTTCAAATTTCAATTGATATTTATACAAATTAAGTTGATATTTTTTAAACTTCAATTGGAAATGGTCTAGTTCAGAACTATTTCTATACAATTGCACCTAAGTCACAACTAGTGTTTAGGTTGTCCATTCGATTTCATGAAGGGATCTGAGAACTTACGCCAGTGTGCTCTTTCTAATTTGAAGATTGATTGATTGATCAGTGTCTTACACTGAATCCGAACGGTTATGGCTAATTATACGATAGTGTCGTCATTACCAAACGAGGTGACCGTCGCCGAAACAAATGAAAGGTTGTCGAAGCGAGAATTTCAAACAACTCGCTCTCCTTAGAAACAACTGTGAAATTAACATTTCGTAATCATTAGTTTGGGGGTAGTAATACTCTTTCTGCCACTTTGACACTAGTTGATCACCAGTTCAAGAATTTCTCGTTGGAGGTACTGTATAGAGCTGCCATTGAGATATTGAACTCGTGCTTGTATTCATCGGGTGAATTTGTCATCTGCATTGATAGTAAGCCAGCCCTCAGTGCGATAAGGTGCCACATATATAAATCCAAATTAGTTAGGAATTGCAAGCAGATCTTGGACAGTGTAGTGCCAGGCAAGCTAAGACTGCTGGGTTCCGGGACATAGTGATGTCACAGGGAATGTTGAAGCAGACTGTCTTGCTAGAGCAAGATGCACTTCTGCTGATTTGAGATTGATTGTCTCTACTAATCCACCGATCTGTTACTTGTATGGCTTGATCGGTCGCTTGTCGCTGGACGAGATCAATGCTGCTTTGAGCGATGTGGCCATTGAGGATTTGATGGAATTCTCCCAGGGCCTGCCATGGATGCGAGCAGGCGATAACATCATCTGATGATTTGTTTGTGGATTATTTCTACCCCAGTGGTAATCTGGAATAGTAAACCTTGGCCTCCACATGTGGATCCTCATCTTGGATGGTATTGTATGTATTGATCAGATTTTATAAGGGGATATCCATATATGCTGGGAACATAATATATATAAGTCCTACGTCTATCTATCTATCGGAATTTTTCACTATTAGTGGGGCTCGGTCCCTTCTCTTTCCTCCTTTCTCTCTTTTCTTCTCATATATATGGGCAATAGGGTGGCATTGAAATGTATGGAGGAAAATATATTTTCGAATATTAATAAACCCCAGGCGGATTCTTGTTCCTTATGGTCTAAAACTAACTTGGTGAAAATTTGAGCCGAATCGGAGAACTCTAAGCCGTGCCGCATTTTAGTCAAAGGGGTCGGATTTTGGCATTTTGGGTGATAATTCCTATACAGTAGAAAATCTTCACTCCTCTGTGCATTGGAAAAAAATTTGTACATTGATTTAGTTTAACCTAAATATAAACTGGATAAAGTTTGAGTAAAATCCGACCACTCTAAGGGTTTCAATTTTTAATTTGAAAAAATTTGCAATTTTTAACGAAAACGAAAATTTGGGTTTTTCGGTTTTGTTTTCCAAAAATTGTATCTAAATGAAAAAAATATTTAACTTGGATTCCAATACCTTCTAGTGGAAGTCTATAGTCTAAATAAAAATAAATAAATGGTTTCCCATTACATCCCATGAAGGGACCGGGGCTTCTCACAATCACTGAGTTGTGCGCTTTCCAGTTTTCACTCACTGATTGGGACCTACAGTTTTACTCCGATTCCGAACGGTATTTTGAGAAGTTTTTTCATGGCTTTATACTCGATAGTGTCGCCGTCACTAAGCGAGGTGACCGGCGTCGAAAGAAATTTTAAGGTGGTTTGGAGCAGGGATCGAACCCAGGAACTCCTGTGCAAGAGGCGCGCACACTACCCATTGCACCACCGACGGTCACAAATACCGAGTCTAAATACCGAGTTCAAAAACCGGGTTTAAAACTCGGTTTATATAAAACGGTTTGCTAACCGTTTCGTTTTAATTAACCTGGAGATATAAACTGAGTTTTAAACCCGGTATTAAACTCGGTTTTTTAAACCCGGGTTTTTATAACCGGTTTTTGTAACCAACTGTCACGTCAGACTTATAGAATCGGTTTGAGCACATACCTTATGTTTCTAACTTATAATTTGAAATTTTTATAATGTGGTACCCTTATGAGGCCATCTTGGCGATTTTTCCTCGAGATAGCCTACTTTGCCGCACGATAACACCATGAAACCGTTGCATGAATATATTTATCGTGTTATAGCTTATTGGAAGCGTATAGACTTCCACTAGAAGGTATTGGAATCCAAGTTAAATATTTTTTTCATTTAGATAAAATTTTTGGGAAAAACCCGAAAAACCCAAATTTTCATTTTGTTCAAAATTGCAAAAATTTTCAAATTAAAAATTAGAACCCTAAGAGTGGTAGGATTTTACTCAAACTTTAACCAGTTTATATTCAGATTAAACTAAATCAATGTGCAAATTTTTTTCAAATGCACCGAGGAATGAAGAGTTTCTAGTGTCTACGAATTTTTAGGGCTAAGAGACGTCCGATTCGGCTTAAATTTTCACCAAGTCAGTTTTAGACCATAAGGTACAAGAATCCGCCTGGGGTTTATTAAAAATCCAAAGTTGTTTTTTCATTGCGACCCTAATGTATATATATATACTGGGAACATAATTGAGTGGTTCTTCTGTTTGTCCTACGTCTATCTATCTACCGGAATTTGTCACTATTAATGGGGCTTCTCTTCCCATCCTTCTCTCTTTTCTTCTCATATATATGGGCAATCACAATGGGTCGACCAACCTCCGAGTTTAGTGGCGATAAGGCAGTTGTAAACTGTCTCAAATTGACACTTGTCCTAAACCTAACGTAACCTACTGTGTGTGATTCGGAAGCAATGATTTTTTTACGAGAGTACAAAGAAATAGTCTAGTACTAGAGATTCAAAACTATCTTGGATTTGAATATCGTTATGGCTTGAAAAAAAAATAAGGGAAAACGAAGTAATTTGTTAGAAACTAAAAAAAAGTAACTTTAGACGACTGTGAACAATTAAATTACTTCAAGTGCTGTATTAAACATAGAAGGGAGTATGCCAGGAGTTTCAATATTGTTCAAAAATTGAACCGACGAAGTTTAAGAGACGCATCTAATTCTGTGTGTTCACCCCGATGCAAGGCAACTACAAACGTACGTGGCAATGCAGAAGTATGTCAACTTTTTGCGTTTCGTGCATATTCTTAAGTAAATCTTTAAAAAAAAAATGTTTTATTAAAGAAAAAGTTTTGGAAAATTATATTTTTAAAAGTACTATTAAACTACACAAACTACTTTAATCAATAAAAATATAATAAGCAGTGTTATTTAGTGTTTTCTCTTTATATTTGTCAATTCCACAGCAGTTTTACCAACTGTTTTGAATACGCAATATTTTTGCGTTTTTGATTTTCTGTAGGACAAAACGAAATTGATTTCACTTTCGAACGTAATTGCGCCCTGTGACATGGCTGATAGTTCCAAAATAGTTCAAATACCTCAAGTAGCAGTTGTACTATTTCACAGTTTTAGAACAAGATTTTGTTTAAACTAGTTCCCATGTTATTTACCGAGTAGCCGTTCCCCATACAAACTACCGTAGAAGTTATCATTGCACTTGTCCCCTTTTTTCACCTTAGAACTAGAAGTGTGAAGCTCTCCTCTATCCCTTCATGGAATGTAATGGGAAACTATTTAGTTTTAAGAAACCTTTTTATGATGCTTCAAAATTTCCGTAGCTATTTCATTAAGCGGAACTAAACTATTTAATGTTTTGTCACCTTCAACTCCTACTCTCTTCAGTATCGAAAGCGTGTCGTCGGTCTATTGAAGGATCGAATATTTGACTTCATAATTTAAATTCATACTTTGCCTGATTAGAGTTAAAAGCATAACATAATCCATACTCCGTACGCAGAGGTTGAAAATGGTCACAGCACTCAAAAAAGTTGTTATTATATTTACAATTTCCTATTAATTCCGAGCAATTACTGCGAAACTAAATAGAAAATATTATGATTAATTGATTATAAAATACATATATGTATGTTATTTAGTTACCATTGTTAAAATTTCTGTAAAGTTATAAGGACATGTGAGATTTTCACTTTGACATTTGTCACAAGATGTACAACTGCCCTGGAAGTATACGATTTCGCCCATTATGTCGTCTAAACGTAAATCGTGTTCTACGCCAAAATACTTCTCTCCCAGATCCCATAACTTTTCGCCATTATACAATTCACATACTGTGACCGCAGGAAATGATGTATTCCAATTCAAACTGCAATTGCGAATAATTAACAACAATTAATGAAAATTTTTCCTTGAGAGAAGTTCCCACATCATGCCTTTGAATACTTACAATAATGTATCTAAATTAAAGGTTATAGAGGTGGCTAGAAAATTGTTATATAAACCCTTTGAAATTTTTAAATAAGATGGTATGGAATATCCCACAAATGTCAGGTAAAATATTCTAAAAATGAAATTTAAATTGCTCATCAATAATTGTATCATTTGTATGCTAACAAACCTCATATGTACTTACATTTTTGCGACTAATTTAAATTTTTCCTTCCAGCTCATTTTTATTTATTTTTTGGTAATACTCGTACTAACCAACTGTGGTAATTGTGGTCATCACCGAAAAGTTCGTGTATGTATATCAGTCAATATTTGTGCTCAATAAATAATAGTGGGTAGGTATGGTGGGTTGAAGTTTGTTTAATTGTCATTATACCATTATTGTGTTTTTGTTTACACACGACGACGTGACTTTTCCAATTATACTAAACGCCGGGAAACCAAAGTAACGAAATTAACTTGAAGGTGTAAATATTGCCAACTCTCCTCTCCGTATTAATTTGGACGACGGAAATTCCATTCGAACAGGTAAATTTATGGGTAATGAATTGATAGGGCATTCCATTTCTACACATGATACAAAAGACTATAACGACACATAGGGTCAATTGCATTTCCCTCGAATAACAGTAGTATCTACATATTTACCTATTTATTTATGTTAACATGCATTTCAGAGGACTACAAGTAAATTAACAATAAACCCCGAGTTTTAAATACAAACGTGCGTTCACCGGTAATAAGAGTGTATGACTATTATAGTGCTCGTCACCAGGGTCGCCAGTTTTTTTTTTAGGCGAAATCCCCGAATTATTATTTTTAATCCCCGAAAATCCCCAAAAAAAAGCTAAAATCCCCGGAAAAATCCCTATTGTTTTAAAGGTAGTTCGAGAAAGTTTTAAGTTATAAAATTAAAATTTATTTAGAATTCAGTTTAACAAAACGAAAGCTTAAATATTGAAAATTTAAACGTAAAAAATTATTATATTATTATTAATATTATATTATTATTAAATTATTATTTTAAAAATAGTTAGTTATAACAAAAAGATTATGACAAATGAGATCTGGCTTTAATTTATGTACACATTGGTTAAAAGTTATTAAGGCTACCAAATACTTCAGTCTCATAATCTTCAGATTCATCTAATTAATTATTTGTTTTGTACATAGTTTTAGTATTTCTCGTTATTTCTTATTCACTACTTCTATTCTTTTCAGTAACACCAAATATCAAAAATGGATTTTACTTGTTGTATTGTTGTCATCACGTACTTGTAAAACAATTGCCAGTAAAATTTTCAGGAATTGACAAGTGTATGCAGTTCTTTTTGCTGACAACATTTAGCAATAACTCAGCAAATTTATGACATTTGGACTGTTGTGACATTTACGTTCGATGTTGAAAAGAATTGCTTTACTAATACCAGATAGAGGCAATGGTTCAAAACAACGAACAAAGAGTTTGTAACGAACAGTGTGAAAGGCAACGTCAGATGAGTTAAATATTCTCTCTAGTAAGATTTACTCTATGCCAAATATTATTTGTGTGTTTATGGTTGCTTTGATTAAAGTAGTACCAGACCAAAACTTTCAAGGAATGATACAAAAGAAGCGCTTTTAATGCAGCTTAAATTTTCATCCCCAAAAAATCCCCAGATCCCCAAACCAAAAAAAAATCAATTAGGGGATAAATCCCCTAAACTGGCAACACTGCTCGTCACTTGATTAGGTTCAACATATTAATCGGATTCATTCTCTCCTCTCTCAATAAAGTAAGAGACTCTCTTATTTATTTACAGTGGCTCAGAATTAAAATGGGACTGCTATTAAAATTACTTATGTTCCCTATATTCTACTGAACTAACTAACTTAAGAAAACAAATTTATATAACGTTTTAATGCTAATGCGCTGAGTTTATTGAAAATATAAACAGAAGTCATTTTCATTAGTACAAAAAGTAAGAAACAAAAAAAAGTAAAGTAATTTATAGTATTAGGGTCAAAGTAATAATGGGACACGAATTAAAAAATAAGTAAATAAGGTATCATATTCAAAACTTCAACATTTTGTTGGGAGGCCCTTTTGTTGTATTACCGCTTTCAAACGTTGCGGCATCAATTCAACCAGCTTTCTGCAATGGTTAGGTGATAGTTTTTCCCATTCATCCTTAAGAGCAAGTGTAAGTGTGTTTTTGTTGTTAATGTGGTGATTTTTTAATTTTTGTTCCAAATAACTCCACACGTGCTCAATCGGGTTTAAATCCGGCGATTGTGGTGGTGTTTCGAGTACATGTGGGCAATTATAGACCAACCAATTCCGAACATAATAAGCCTTATGCTTTGGATCATTGTCCTGGTAGAAATAGTACTCGTTGGAAAGGAATAATTTTTCGGATGTTTCTGAAAGGTTACATCGCAAAATGTTCAGGTAGTACTTGTGGTCCATAATTCCTTCAATAATATGAAGATTCCCAGGAACAGCTGCCGAAATTGCACCGCATACCATTACTGACCCTGACCCGTGCTTCACAGTCGGTCGTAAATTTCTTTCGCGCAGCTCTTCGTTCGGCTTTCTCCATACGTATGACTGCCCATCTCACCGCAAAATATTAAATTTACTTTCATCAGTAAAAATCACTTTGCTCCAAAACGAAAAATCTTTTCCTGTGTGCTCTTTTGCAAATGATAGTCGCTTCAGCTTGTTGACTTTACTGATATAAGGCTTCTTCCTAGCTACTCGACCGTTGTATTGATGCTTTCGTAAAATATTTCTTATGGTTTCGGGATTAGCATTTTTCCCCAAAAATATTTCTGCTTCAGCCGCCAGTTTAGGTGCGCTAAGATGTGGGCGTTTCTTTATTTGCTGTAAGAGCCAACGCTCGTCTGAATCCTAAAATATTTTTCGCTTGCTCGGTTTCCCAATGTTTTCAAAATTTTCGGAGTTTTTATATCTTTTAATAATATTAAACACTGTAGATTTTGGTCGGTTTACTATTTCCGCGATATCTCGCACAGATTTTCCAGACTTTGAGTGGGTAATTATTAATCTCCTCAGCTCTGGCGATGTTTGGGATCGACGTGTGGCGCCATGATGGATATTTATAACACAACTGACTGAAATATTCTATATAGAGTTCTCTTAAAAGTGCCAGTCAAAAAAAAAACATTTGCTACCGTTATCTAAAGCTAAACTGAAAATGGTTGCCATCTGTCCCATTATTACTTTGAGGGTCGTGATCTGTATTATTGTGAATGAATGCTTATAAACTTATTTCAATTGAATATAAGGCAGCAATTATTTCCTTAAATAATAAACACTAACGTGGCAATATGAAATCATAAAAATAAAGTCAAAATTCCGTTACCATATTTTAAAAATAATATACATATACATATTTTATTATGTGGGTTAGTGTCCCATTATAATGTTGAGCCACTGTAAGTTTTGTAGAGATGCTGTGTGCCTTCAATTTTGTACACAAAAATACTCACAAAAATTTACCGTTAAGTTTCAATTTTGATTTGAGTTCAACCTACTTATCTTTCTGCTGTTAGCAAATTCGAACATTTTCCAAACGAGAATTAAGAATAAAATTTAGGATCTTCAAAACGTTTGTACAAATATTAATGTGACAAAATTAATATAATATCGTTTCCCTAATCCCTACATGGGATGTAACGGGAAACCATTTATTTTATTTTATCATTTTTGTCCAAGGGTACCAAGACTTATGTTGTACAAACCGCAGGAGTTGCCGTGATCTCAGATTTTTTTATATTTTTTTTTTTGGGTTAATTGTTGAGACATTTTTCTTTTATCTTAGAGTTTGTAAATTTGCACATAAAATAAAACTAAATATTAACTATTTTTAGACGTAACTTTTGCGAAATTTTACAATCAGCCTTATTACGAATGTCGTTGTCGTATTTCGACTACGACAGTTTTGTAAAAGATTAAAGATAACACGCCAACTTTGTCTTTAATCTTTTACAAAACTGTTGTAGTCGAAATACGAGAACGACATTCGTAATAAGGCTGATTTATCTCTCATTTTGGGTACCATGACTTTTACTGCGCACTATGTATTTTAATTCAACTTTTATTAAGACTTATGCATAGAGTAAGATAGGACTTCTGACACATTCGTCTCTATTCTGATTGGCGTCGTCGTCGTCGTTTTTTTTTTGTCAATGTCAAATCGTATCAATATCGTGTCACATCAACGACGTTTTGGTATTCATGAACATCATTGTGACGACGTCGACTTTTTATCGATAATGGGTATGACAAAAATACCATACCTGACATATTTGCGTCAGCTGTATTTTATTTTATTAAAGTTTTCGTTGAAACAATGTTCTTTCTTTCTATCGGATTCAAACACTGATTCAAGTGATGAAGAAAACAAAAAGAAACTAATAATACAACGAAAAAACTGCGGTATAAATCTGACGTGATGAAACAACTCCCAGATAAAAAGTGAGCACTTAACATTTGTGACTTATATCCTCTGGTGGTTAAATTTTATGTATTTTCTCTTAGATTTGAGAATTATTTTCGATTTAATAAAAGTGCATTCAATTATGTGTTGGAGAAGATTGCGCCTAAGATGAAAGTCATAGCCAGGTCAAATTGTGCGTCCAACAAAATAAAGTTAGCTGCGACATTGTTGTTTCTAGGACAAGGATCTTACCAGCTTAGTGTCGGTATTGATTTTAACCTCGGAGTCTATGGTCTATGCCAACAAGCCAGCGACGATTGATGAACTTCGTACGAATATCGAACGTGAAATTGCAGCAGTATCGGACGATTTATGCTTGAAAACCGTCGAAAATTGGGTTCAGCGTCTGGACTTCTGCAAGCGTGCCCGTGGTGGCCATGCAAAAGAAATCGAGTTCCATACATAATGGCATCGAACGTGCTTTCACAGGAATAAAGAATTTCTTTGGTATCTAAAACCGGTTTTGTTTTATTTTAAAAAAAAAACTTTTGTAGCGCTCTTATTGAAAAACCCGATATGTACCCACATTTTGTCTGCGAAAAGAGAGTGAGAGAGCAGTGAGAGAAAGCAGTAAGCAATGAGTTCGCGCGTCAATCTTTTTCTCACACACACTATTAAAACGAGGCACTCTCATGCTAGAATAAGGAAGAACAAGATTTTCGCCTCGTTTTTTTGCTGAAAGAAAATGCACAAATTTTTTTTTCTGAAGGCGTCAGTTGTCAATAGTTATCGAAAACGACTGGGCGAATACCGAACATAAACTGTCGTCGCAAGATGTCGTTGTATTGAGACGACGACGCCAATCAGAATAGAGACGATTTTGACTTACCTTTTTTAATGTTTAATGATTTTTAATATTAATCGATGTCAAATTCAACACAAATGTATCCCAGCAATAAATGCAAACAAAAATTTAAAAAAACTAAACCTTTGAATCTTTAAATCGACGGTTCTGCTGGCTTTTCCTTTTATTCTACCATGCTTTCAGGTTTGCGAGGGGTTTTCGGACCCTCTTTTCTTCGAAATAGCTAAGACTATACAAATTTACAAATATACAGACAGAGAAAATAATTGTGAAATTAACATGAAATGGTAATGAGTTTGCTATAAGGAGCTGTGCATGTTATAACAATATAACGATTCAGTTTAAAAAAATGTTTAATTAACCGTGGGTAGATCGACAAGAAACGTTATTTTCTTGTAAGAGTAGCCCGGTTGTACAACAGTTTGCGAAACTCACTTAGGACAATGGATTGTTCTAGCAATAAATGTGTTACATTTAGAAAACGACTGTCAATACATGCAGTTGATTGCATGATAATTGCAATTGGTGATGGGAACATTTCCTGGTGAATTTTATTAATGATAGGGGTGATTTTTGAAGTCTTCCGTTATAATACCATTGGAGTAGTGAATAACTTCATAAGAGATAGCCTCTTCAAGAGAGTTAATAGCTTTGCCTGTTTACTTTTCCAGCAAGATTTATCCAGTAACTTTTTGCAGAGAGTAAAGAAAATGTTACGCTCTTTTTTTTCTCTATTCCAAAAAGTAAACAGACAACATTTTGTGAAATATTGCAAGAAAACAGCTGATCGATGTTAAACAATTGAAATAACAAAGCAAAAGAATTTTAGCATATGTGTCGCACGGTCGCACTGTGTATTTGCACGTTTCTAGCATGAAGTAAAATGTTTTGTTTATTATAATTTATTATAAACGTTAAAAATCAACACAATTCTAACTACTTACCTCTGCCATTGTTAAATTTCAACTTTATTCTTCTTTTTCACACAAAAATATTGCAATCAAAATGTAAATAAAAAACAGCTGATCGAACTTGCAAAATCTTGATAGAAGAAATTCCTCCAGTAACATTTTGCAAGTTCTCTATCATCCAACTGTCAAAAAATTCTCTCTTTGGCTCTCTCGTTGCATAAGTTTTGATGTAAACAGACAACATTTTGTACAATATTGTACAATATTGCAGTAAACAGACAGACCTAATGTTAGCAGTCGTGACAACTAATGCCGCCATGGCATCCGCCTCTATATTATACATATGTTGTGAAATCTGAAAAATTATCTGGGCGTTCAGGTTGATGGAAGACATAACGTTTGAAAAATAATTTTATTAGAAAAATTATGGGATTTAAGCCATATCTTGCTGTATTTAACAGGATCCGTGTTAAAGCTTTCCAACACGATTTCTTTATGGATTTCTGATTCAGTTTTAACTTTCTTCTTAACTTCTTTTTTTTGTCGGAAACTGACTTATTATCCAAAAATTGTAATTGAATTGATGAAGTAATTTCTAAGTAATACCGCGTTTATACTGCAACCGAAATCTCGATTGTCTAGATTTCATTCACACGAACAGCTGATTTGTATATGGAAAATCAGATGTATATGCCACGAAATCTAGATATCTCTAGATTTCGAATGTTTATGTTTTTAGGTAAAGTAAAAACAAATCAATGAGCGTTTGAACTCACGGGCGATGTGTTAACACCTTTTGTTACACGGTACATGTTCGATTTCCAAGAACACATTCGTAAATGTTATATTGAAAAATAGAAAAAGAATAGTTTTTGTGCTGAAGGCTATTTTGCTATTGCACTTTCTTTTTTCTTGCATCTGCTTTAACATCAGATGTAATATTGTTAAATTAAATTAAGCAATATTTAGCTCACTGAAATAATTGTTTTTGTTTTGTCATAAACAGAGCGACGACGACCTGCTTGTTTGAATGCTGGTATACAACTGAATAAAAATCAATATTTAGCCAGGGGGTTTCTAAAAATGATGTAGAAAAAGAGACCAACGAAGATATACAGAGTATAGACCATGCAGAAAACTAAGTTTAAAAGAAATAATTGTTTTTGTTTTGTCATCAACAGAGCGACGAAAGAAGTATTGAATAGTATAGAGAACTTATTGCACTCTTTTTTCGCTCTCATTTAGAGAGTCTGAGTAAAAGAGCATAAACGAGTCTTATTCTCTTTATAGGATATTTCAATATAAATGCAGCATTTCGACAATGTTATTACATAAAACAATACAAAAACCATATATGTTTCAAAAAGCATCAATGTTTCACATCAAAATTATGAATAGACCAAGTTCTGACATAAAGAGAGTAATACGTTTTGAATCATTCGCCAGATGTCGCCATAGCTTTTGAATCATCAATCAGTTATCTATACTATTCAATACTCTCTGGCGACGACGACCCGCTTGTTTGGTTGCTGCCGCTACATCAATACCATCATACTTAATTTCAGGCAGATATTATTGTTGTACAACAACCAAGTATGTGATGCTAACGCTGTGTGTTGTTTGCATGTGTTCACTTTTTTTAGATTGCCTTACCTGTCCTATAGTTGTTAACACATCAAAAAAGTTTCTATATCTAGAAATTTTGTAACCATGTAAGACCAGAGCTGTCATTCTTATCATCTGATGTTTCATATTACACTCTGTCAGTACGACACAGTTATATGACGTAAATTGAATTGCACCAGGTGGAATTACAAAAATTTTTGACTTTAATTTTTCATGACGTTTTGATGAAAAACTGTGAATTTTATACGTGTTTTTTACTTTTTTTGTTATCTTTTATTGTTAGTATATATTTGTGGTGTATTTATACAAAAATTTTAACGCACAAAAGGAAATGTTGCTGTTTTCTTGTTGGTTGGTTTGAGCCATTGCCTATAGCTGGTATTATTAAAGCAATACTTTCCAACATGCAACGTCCATATGCAACCTCACCAAACTTCGTAAATTTACTGAGACAAATCGCAATTCCAGATCGTATTACTCTATGCCCTAAAGGCTCGGTTATATATTTGAAGAGAAATAAGTAAAATAAATGATTCAATTTTGAATCAACATTCACATCTCGACGAGCGTGACCATTTCATGTTGATTTGTTTCTGTGTGCTACTGAAATTATTAGTAGTCTCTGCTTGTCATAAATGAACGCTCTTGTATATTATAATCAAAGAGTATGTGTCCTTAAAGGTGGATCTGATGATATAGATGTAGATTTAATAATGCTTGTTCTTACTGTATTGAATGGGGATTTTTTATATAGAGCGAACTTACACCTTGCTCAACATTTTAGAAAAGTGGAGTTGGGCGGGCTTTCTTCCAAGCCGTCCATATACATAGTTCATTATTTAAGCAATTGTGTCTCGAGTTTATTACCCCAACTCCACACAACCCCCTTAAAAACATTCAGTGTCCCAAATGGCTATTAAATAGTGTTTTTATTTTATTTTTATCTCTTGAAGTAGTATAAGCAAGTGTCATCAATTAAAACTCTTAAGTAGACATTAAAATCCTTTTATAATTATAGTAAACAAAATGACTAAAATACATACAGCACAATTTTTTTCCCCCAAAAGTCTTTATAATTTTACATTCAAACGGCGGCAATATTATCAGTGATCCATGGTAAGAAGTTTATGACATTTGTATAAATACCGGGAAACATCTGACTCAGATTACATGCTATACCACCAGAGGCCACAACGCCATACTGTATGAAGCGTTTTACATTTTTGTATTTCGACATTAACATCAAGGGTCCTCCACTGTCACCACGGCAAGTATCACGTCCCGTTTCCAGATCACCGGCACACAAATGTTTATGAGTGATTTCAATGCGATATGCATTTTCACAGACTGAACGCTCCTGACTATTAACCTTGGCTTTGAGAAGAACATTTGATTTTGAGCCTAGAAATAGGAAATATTTTATGATTATTATTTATTTATTTTATTCACGCATGTAATTTTAAGCCTTTCGGCCAATTCAAATAAATTATACCTTTTAAATAAATTAGAAGTTATACTTATATAGAAATTATTTATTTTTAACGATATCTATCATAAGCTCTGTTCGATTACTCGAAAATTTGTGGAAATTTTTACTCAAAAAGTCCAGTAATTGAGAGAGAGCGAAAACTTTAACAGTTCGATGTTACAGATCTTGCAAATTTTGGTTGCAGAAATTTTAGCCAACAAAAATTTGCAAGATAGAACAGCTGTTTGAAATCAGCTGTTTTATGTAAACAAGTAAAAGTGGAACAAAATTAACAACGTCAGAAATACGTACAAATAATTTTTTTAATATTTTATTTAATATATCAGTGAAATTTATAAAGAAAGTGGGAAGTAATAATGTGCACTTTCATTGAGCAAATTCTGGTGAACCGACGACGTCATAACTCGACAACTGTGGCAGTAGATATGTAATGTACCTACAAGCCACAATGTATGTAGCAAAGCACAAAACTGTATCAGCTGTTTCCTTGCAAACTTTTTGTGCAAATTTTCATAAAGAGAGTAAAATCGTTCTATCTCTCTCAAAAGTAGATTCTTGCAAATTTTTACTGGGAAAGTAAACGAACAAAGCTATAGTAAAATTATATAAATACCCAGTTGGAAAATTTACCTTGAAGACATTGTCAGTAGAATTTCCTTAGGACAATGTCAGCAGGTGCTGACACATTCTAGAAGACATGTTCATGACATATCACTAGTTTTGCCTTGGGTGACATAAATTGTGAACGACCTGACAATCTATGTAAGACCGTCCTATTGACTCGTCAGCATTATGTCATGACTGACTCTCATTAATGGTAATCCTGAATATCGATAGAAGTTTTTACCTTTTGTCAGCAGCGAGTCATGCATATAAAATTGCAAGTTATTCAGAAAACATAAAAATTTATATTTGAATGATATGCCATAAATTTTCAGAAATAATTTCCAAAATATTTGAAAATTTATTCAAGAATATGCACATATGTGTATATACATGAATGTACACATTTCTTATTATCAATATATCCATCTCAAAGACTCTAATATAATAATTATATATACATATGTACATACTTATAGGAAATGACACAGGGTCACCACATTTGGAGACGTCGTGGCCAACTGATTCTCTAATGAATTGTGACTTAAGGACGACTTGTATATACATACATATGTCATAAGATAATCGCCACTACTGACAAACTGCGGAAATTCCTGTTGACTTTTTACCAAATGTATGAAAATGTCAGTGGGTGTCATGAAGTTTTTTATATGGGAGCGGATCGACAAGTCATCAGGGACTACGACATTTCACATCATAGTCACTGATGATGACTATAGGAAATTTCCAACTGGGTATGAAATAGGGTAACCATTCAATTCATCATTATTCGGTTAATCGATTAATCGTGTTATAAAATTAACCGAACATTTTAATAATTAAATTTTCGATTAACGATTAACTCGAACAAATCAGTGCGATTAATCGATTAATAAAATATAAGTACAATGTGCCAACTCATATGACAAGATTTGCCAACAAATTAATTGTATAACTTTATACATATTTCGAACAGATTTGATAGTTTGTAGAGAGAAAGCGTCGCATAGTACTTTGGCTCAAAGACATAAATTAAAAAAAAATGTCTCGAAATTGGTTCATTAAATTGGGTGTAATAGTCAGATGAAATTTTAAGACCCACTGGTACCAAAAAGCCTGGTCCGATTCTTCTCAAACTGTGTACAATACGAATAATGGTCATAAAATTACGTTTTGCGAAATTTGGTTAAAATTAATCAATGCAATAGGTTGTTAAGTGTGATATAGTTTCAGAGCCTAGCCTTTTTATGGGAGGTATCCGAAGACGTGGCACTTTTGGGTCCAAACTTTGAGATTTTCTTACTTTTGGCATGGTCACTAATTTTCATGTTTCTGCAACTACGGTTTGTTTTCTTTTAATAAATTTTCCTACTACAATGTTTGAACACTGTTTTCTTTTTTTTATTTTATTCGAATAATCGATTAATCGAATAATTTGATAGCGTTTTGTTCGGTTAATAGTCAGAATGAAATTTACGATTAACCGATTACCGAATCCCAAAAGATGTTGTTGTAATTGTGGGCAACATCAAGAGGCATTTTGTTTCTTTTGTGACTCTTGCCATGTCAAATTCAACACATTATAAGTCTGTTCGCGTACTGGATAATTTGTACAAATTATTACTATTTCTTACTTGATAGTGTTCGTTTACACCAAAAAGCCAGTAACGAGAGAGCAAGAGAGAGATTATTTTGACAGTTCGATGATAGAGAACTTGCAAGTTTTTACTGGAGAAATTTTTGCCAGTAAGAATTTTCAGGTAATAACATATGTGTTAAAACATATGTTTTATGTAAACAACCAAAATTAGGATGTAGAAAGAATATAAAATAATAAATTTATCATTGGAATTTTAGTTTTTAAGAGAAAATGTGATTTTTGAATGTTTTGTTATAAATCTTTAAGTATTTCTGTTGAAAAAGAAAACAGTTTTGATGATTTGTAATGTTTTGTTCGAATTGCGTTTGTTGGTTCTTCCAATGTTTACATTGCATATCAGCTGTTTACATACATACATAGTTCTTATTTCTTGCAAGTTTTTACCATAGATTAATACTTCTAGTAGATCTACTAGTTCTCCCACCAAATTTATGACATTTGGCCTGGCGTGATATTTACGTTTGATGTTAAAAAGAATTGCTTTACTAATACCAGATAGTGGCAATGGTTCAAAACAACGAACAAAATAACAACAACGGCATTTCGTTTTGTGTGTTAAAATTATTGTGTTAAATACAACACAAATGTATGCTAACAATAACAGTCAATAAAAAAGTTTAAAACACACTTAAATTTCACAGTTTTTCACCAAAATTACATGAAAAATTAAAGCAAGAAGTTATTGTAATTCCACCTGGTGTATATCACTTTTCGTCAAACATCTCTCTATCACACCGACCGCATCACGAAGAGTGTGAAAGGAAACGTCAGATGAGACAAATGGCGGTTCTACTATAAATTTACTCTATGGTTTTTACTGGATGTCGTTCGCGTACTTTTTGTTATATTTTTTATTGAAGAGAGCAAAATCATTCTTACTCTCCGAAAACTAGTTACTTGATAATTTTTACTGGAAAAGTACTCGAACACAGCTTATACCAACATTAGGTCTGTTTACTGCAATATTGTACAATATTGTACAAAATGTTACAAAATGTTGTCTATTTACTGCAAAACTTTTGAAACGAGAGAGCCAAAGAGAGAATTTTTTGACAGTTGGATGATAGAGAACTTGCAAAATGTTACTGGAGGAATTTCTTCTCTCAAGATTTTGCAAGTTCGATCAGCTGTTTTTTATTTACATTTTGATTGCAATATTTTTGTGTGAAAAAGAAGAATAAAGTTGAAATTTAACAATGGCAGAGGTAAGTGTTTAAAATTGTATTGTTTTTTAACGTCTATTGTAAATTAGAATATAAAAACATTTGTTTTTATGCTATTTATGCTATTCGCGCAAATTCACTGGCAGACGTAAATTCTTATTTCCTTTGTCATTTCAATTGTTTACACTTGTTGCTGTTTTCTTGCAATAGGTTTGTTCGAGAACTTTTCCAGCAAAAAATAGCAAGCAAAAACTATCTGGAGAGTAAGAATGATTTTACTCTCTCAATAAAAAATAGCACAAAAACTACGCGAACGACATCCAGCAAAAACTAGCAAGAAATCAATGTCTGTTAGTAAACAGGTGATTCGTGTTTTCGTCTTTGGGTTTAATTTTATTGTTTATTCTACCTCAAGTGCAGCAAGTTCATAAATTGTGTTTATCATTATTAACAAATTTAATTTTATTAACAAATTCCATTAAAATGATTAAATAAACATATTTTCTTACTTACCTCTGCCATTGTTAAATTTGTTCTTTCTTTTGATAATTTTGTTTGTTTACTTAAAACAGCTGTTATGTTTGGCTTGCTAATTCGTGCTGGCAAAAATTTTCCCAGCACAAACCATCAACTTCTCCATCATTGAACTGTCAAAATATTCACTCTCTGGCTCTCTCGTTGCTGGCTGCTGGGAGTTATCGAACACTTTAGTGCTAATTATCACGTTCTCGAACAAACCTAATATTTCACAAAATGTTGTCTGTTTACTTTTTGGAATAGAGAAAAAAAGAGCGTAAAATTTTTTTACTCTCTGCAAAAAGTTACTGGATAAATCTTGCTGGAAAAGTAAACAGACAAAGCTATTTATAGTAAACACAAAAAGTACAAGTATATGTGACGAAGAGAAAAAATTGAAATCATCTGTTCTACGGAGCTTACCGTATTATTTTACCATGATAAACATCTAATAGGCCAGTACTTAAAAACGAGGACGGAAAGCGTAATTTGATGCACAACACTTGACAAACCAGTTTGTTATTACGCTCGTCATCCCAAAATAATAATTCCGAAATAAAACTGGCATAATGTTCTCGGCAGAAGAACTGAAAGGTCACTTTTATCAACTACTAAACCCACCCTAAACCTCCTGCGTGGTAAACTATGCGCACCTGCATATTCTAAACGAACAAATGGGCAGAGAAATTTTGTTAGAGGAGATAAAAAACCTTCTCACAAAGGCAAAAATAAACAAAGCCCCATAAGAAGATCGAGTGTCTTATGAGTTTTATAAATAATAGTGGCCTTCATGAAAGCTTCAAAGAACCTCGTAAACTCGAAAACATCGTAAACTTGCACAGCAAACGTCAAAACATACAAATTTCCCATACAAAGCGACTTGCACAAAAGTGGAAAGTTTTCGAGGCAAATTTGCTGAGCAAACCTGGAAAAAGAAACTTGAAAACTTTTGACATTTTAATGTCAATATTTTTGTATTGAAAAAAGAGAGAGTTTTTGATTTATGTGAAAAAAATAAAATAATGGAATAGGTAAAGCATATACTTTTACTTTGTTTATTTACTTTATCAGCGTTTTTTTGGCAATTGCTGCATAGATACACTGAGCAATTTTATTTGGTGCCTCATGAAACGCTTCGGGGCAAACTTACGCTGAGCAAAAGTTCCAGGTTTTCTTGTTTGCATGAATACCACTAATATATATTCATAATCTCATTCATATCGTAGCAGCAATGTTGATGATTCCTTTTTACAAATCGTGATACATATATCCCATACACAAAAATTTAACCCCACAACCGCAAGTAATTCTCGAGGGAATTCCTTCATGAATTGCTTGGCTAAAGTAATGATGGACCTAATTAACACAAGTTTAACCGAATGGGTAGACAGGTATAAAGTTTTAAATGAGTATCAGAACTTTGCACGAAATAAGAAAACTTACGTGTTCTTCGTCGACTTTAAAGCAGCCTTTGATAAAGTCTCCAGAAAAGCGTTGATATAGAAATTACATTCAATTGGAGTATTTTCCGAAATGGCAAATTTTATAGAAAGTGCATATGGACAGGACAGAAATTTTCACAGAGTTTCCCCACAATATATGGGGTCAAGCAGGGGTGTTTGCTGTCACCATTATTATTCGCCCTATATTTGAATTATTTGCACCATTTTCTGGAAGGCGAAGTGAACTTTGATGATTTTTAACTTTTATCACTTTTAATGTATGCAGATGACATCGTGATTATCTCTGATAATAATAAGCATATGTTACAAGATATGATCATCAACTTGGAAAGGTACTGTAATCAGTGGAATGTGGACGTAAATCTTGCAAAGACAGAAATTATGGTGTTCAGGAGAGGTGGTACTTTAGCGGGGGATGAACGGTGGACTTGCAATGGGAACGAGGTTAGGATTGCTACGGAATTTTGCTATTTAGGAGTAATTTTCACTCCAAAGTTTAGTTTCCAAAAACATATAGAGAAGAGAAATGAAGCAGCAAAAAACAGCATAAGTTGTACATGGAACAACTTTTTAAGTAGACCAAACATCTCACTGAAGTCTAAGTGGAAACTCTTCTTAGCATATGCAGCTGAGGTATGGGAACACAAATATATTAGTCAAGTGGATAAACTACCGGCCTTATTCATAAAAAGTTGTCATAGGTTTGTTAAAGGTTTAAGAAGGTAAAGCCCAAAAATTGTATTCATAATCGAAAAATTGCTCTGTTAAGAGTTCTCTAACGTCGCCATTATTGTTGAACGTTTAACCCTTCTTTAAGGCCATTTTATCCGCAAAAATACACATGAAATAATTTTTTTATGTTTCACGCGTGCCGTACTTAAATATTTATGCGATATAAACAATTGGAATTATTTTGGGCAAATTTGCAGAGTTTATAGTGTCACATTATCCTGCTAAGCACCCAAATAATTCCGTTCAAATTTTTATCATTTTTAATCAAAATGAACTTTTGTTTACATAGTGATGTATATAAAATCAAAACATTGAAACTACAACCTATTATCCGATTTTATATTCGACTACCCGAAACTGAAATCCAATTCAATATGATTTTTTGGCACTTCTTCCAAATTTATGAATATATCAAATAGTAATTGACAGTTTGTTGAATAGTTCGTTCCATTAATGTTTAAAATTTTGCAAAAATTCATTGACGCAATTGAATAAAAAAAATTTAATTCGGTCTATCGGTTATTGTTCATCTTGTTTTTACATCACAAGCACTCTGAGAATACATAAAACAGGGTTGTCAGTCAATTATCTGTTCCCTAGATAAAATACTCATTATGAATACGGTTATAATAAAACCTTTGCCAAATCTTAAAGCTTTCAATAACTGATGAATGCTTTAGAACTAATTTAATGATTTTTTATGAATAAGGCCGTACATATTTACTATACTTTTATTTACTATTATACAAACTCATGAGTTCAGATGTCTTAGAGGTCTATTACACGATGCTATAATTCGCTCTGGCAGTTTTCGTTCTATGGCAAGAGGTGTAGAGAAGTAAGGAATGAGGAAAAAATCGCACGATGTGCCATGGTATTGTGTATCGAGGGATTTTTTTTTCAATTTCTCTTTTTGCATTTTCCGTTTTTCTCTTGATTTTGACATTTCGTGGTGTTGTTAGTTACTTGTGTGTTATTACATTCGTTTTGTTAGGTTTGTGTTTGGAAATAAAATTCAATTAAATTAAAATAATAGAAAATGTGGAATAGAGATTTAATAGAGCTCATGCTATCGCTTTATGGGCAACATGAGAATCTATACAACGTCCGACACCAGGATTACTTAGACCGCGTAAAACGTTCAAACTCGCTCTTCCAAATTTAATTTAATAACACCGAAGTACACAAAATACACAAGTCTATCAAATACAAGACAATAACAAAGAAGAATGTCAAAAAAAAATGCAAGCATAGATATTATGATAATTCAACGTGTAATAGCTCGATGAATTACGAAGAAACTTTAAAAGAGAACTGAAAAATATCGCCGCACGAAATGGCATCGTGTAATAGAGCTCTAAAGAGGCCCTTAGACCTCTGGATAAGTTGCAGCGACTTCAAGTTGACATCAACTTATCCATGGAGTAAGGTGTAGTTGGTGGTTTGTACAAACTAGTTGATGTAAAATCAAAGCGATTTTGATTTTTTGAAGTTGATATCAACTTATCCATCAGTGTAAGGGGAAGTTGCATCAACTTTCATACGCATTTCGATGAGAAACGTTCATGAGGAAACATTATCGGCAAAATGTAAATAAATGAACCAACAAAAAAATTAATTAAACATTATCGGAAACATATAAACTAAATAAATATGATTTGTAAATATGTATTTTGTATTTCTATTGTTATAAATATTTAAAGAAAATAAAAATTGCGTTTTTTCGTAAAATTTGTGATATTTTCGCAGTGCGCTCACCACCTCTCATTTCGACATCTGACAAGAAAACTAGTTTGAGGGTGTAAGGGCAAAATTGAAGTTGATGTCTAGTTATCGAAGGTGATGTCAACTTGAAGTCGAGCAACTTATCCACAGGTCTAAGGGCCCCTTTACACATATTAATTAAATAAACAAATTAAAGAAATTTTAACATATTTCTCCAACTGGTTCTATACTTCGCCTTTTCACGCCAGATGGTAACACCAAGGATACGGAGTATTCTCCGATCTGGTCTTTCCATCGGAGTCTTGGTCGTCCTCTCTTCCTGCTTCCATCGGGAACGTTATCGAAACCCTTTCGCGCTGGCTCATCTTCATCCATTTTGATAACATGGCTTAGCCACCGCAACTGGCCTAATTTCGCCTAGAGATGTCCACGTCAGGATATAAATCATATAGCTCTTGGTTCCAGCGACGTCGGTATTCTCCGTTTTCTCTAACAGGACTATATATTTTACGGAAAATTTTCCTCTCGAATACTCTCAGGTGTTTTTCATCCGTTTACGATATGACACGAGCCATGACTGGTAAAATGAGAGTTTGGTAAAGCTGGACGGACCTTTGTCCGTCGAGAGAGGGCTTTGTTTTTAAAATGCTTGCTGAGCCCAAAATAACATCTATTTGCAAGCACAATTCTCCTATTTATCGTCAGGCTGACGTTGTTCTCCTTATCAACGGCGGATCCAAGGTAGATAAATTCATCTACCACTTCAAAATTAAATCGGTTGTCAACGTTCAAGTGTGGACCAAGTCGAGAGGTTTGTCTAGTCGTTGATATCATCAATGTTGGGTTGCCCTCGTTAACAGCAAGACCCACCTTCGCTGATTCTTTTTCGATTCTTGAAAATACTGCAATAAACTTTCACAAATTTCGCCCAATGCTGTCTATATCGTCAGCATGCGCTGGTCTTGTTCGTATTTACTGCAGCTTTTCTCATTATTATCTTCTCCTGATCTTCTGTGGAAGAATCTGAGCGGAGTAGTGTGAAAAAGTGGTACCTCCATATTCTAAGTACACACTGCGTATCGGTCACCAGATTCCCATTCGCGTCTTTGCAGAAGGGCAGCAAATTATTCGGCCCGTTATTCGATCGTCTTAAAAATAAATAAATGGTTTCCCATTACATCCCATGAAGGGACCGGGGAGAACTTCTCACAATCACTGAGCTGTGCGCTTTCCAGTTTTCACTCACTGATTGGGACCTACAATTTTACACCGATTCCGAAAGGTATTTTGAGAAGCTTTTTCATGGCTATATACTCGATAGTTTCGCCGTCACTTTGCGAGGTGACCGCCGCCGAAAGAAATTTAAGGTGGTCAGAGCAGATATCGAACCCAGGATCTCAAGTTCAAGAGGCGCGCACACTACCCATTGCACCACCGACGGCCACAATCGATCGTCTTACCCTCTGGAAAAATAGTTGGTTTTCCTCCCTTCTCAGCCTCTTGTACCGCTCATTCGCAGCACGTGTTGTAACTTACTGTTTCGTTGCCTTATGTGCACGCCTTTTTCATCAGTTGCAATGCGACAATCTTCGTCGTGCCATGGCTTATCCTTCTGTGGTTTTTGATAGCCAAGTTCAGTTCTTGGAGCGGTTTCCTGAGAATGGGAGATGTGCTTTAACTGCGCTTGTGGGTCCTCAGAAGGGCGAGTATTCTGCTACAGCAGGAGAGTGAGCTTTGGTTGATAGGACTTTGATATCTCCGGTATTTGCCGCTAGTCGGTATCTAGCTTTTCTCGTATTCGGCTTCGTGCGTTTTTCGCCCTGCTCAATCTTGTGCTAACTTTCGCAGCCACCAGGTACTGAGTCGATATTGGCACTGCGAATCACACGTACATACATCCACAAGAGTGCTTCTAATACCAAGTGATCAATCTGGTTCTTCGTTCTCTGATCAGGAGATAAACAGGTCGCCTTATGTATATATAATATGCAAAAGTACATATTTACTTCATTAAAAAAAAGTACTTCAACTTCCAAATTGTTCAACGACGTACGCGATAATGATGGTTACAGGAAACAAAACATTATTTGAATACTCTAATGAAAGACTACCAGATGACTACTAAGATGTTAATAAATAATCAAATCTTTTGGGTTAGAGACCTAAACACAATAGGTAGCGAATATCAAACCGAATGGACATCAAGAAACATCAGCCAATATCAGTGGAAAGCAAATATACATAACTTACTGCAAGCGTTACGAGCAAAGAACTACGGAGAATACCAAATTCAAAAAACAAAATACTAGTCCTATTTATAAAAGTCTAAATCGTATGGCAGGTCGAAATTATATGTCAGAAGGGATCACAGCCGAAGAAATAAGTTGGAGCATGAAAATGAGAAGTGAGACAACAATCTTCAACAATAGCAGGTCACACACATCCAGATTATGTTCACTCTGCAATATGAGAGAAATCAAAATTTTCGAGGCCGTTGCCTAGTTTTTAAAGGGTTGCGAAAGCTATTTTTCAAAGAAATTATACTAGATGTAGGTAAGGTTACAAATATGCTCGATGGTAAAATTATTGGATGGAAATCACTAGCGACATATATAAAATATTGTATGGAGTACAGAAATCAATGAATTATCGAATATAATTATGAATATAACACGGGAAATGTTAGATATTGATCAACAAAAGCTCACTCTCCTGCTAGAGCAGAATACTCCCAGAAGCGCAGTGGAAGCACATCTCCCATTCTTTGGAAACCGCCACAGGGACTGAACATGGCTATCAATAAGTATAAGCCATGGTACGACGAAGAATGTCGCATTGCAATTGATAAAAAAGACGCTGCACGTATGGCAACGAAACAGTCAGTTACAACGCGTGCTGCGAGTGAGCGGCACAAGAGGCTGAGAAGGGAGGAAAACCAATTATTTAGGAGGACAAAAATGGCAGTGGGAGCAGAGAGAGAGTGAAAAAACCGAAATATGCAGGATGAATCCCGAAAATTTTTACAGAGGATAACAAGATCGAATAACGGACCGAATAATGGTCTGCAAGGACTAGAATGGGAATCTGGTGACTGATAAGCAGTGAGTGCCTAAAATGTGAAGAGACCACTTTTCGGCACTACTCCGCTCAGATTCTTCCACTGAAGATCAGGAGGCAATGATTGTGGAAGGCAGTATTGGTTGTAACAGGGGAGGGGAGAGTAGAACGGTTAGAATCTTCCGGCTTAAGAATAATAAAGCCGCTTGTGCGGATGGGCTACCCGCTGAACTTTTAAAGCCAGATGTCGAAGGACTGCTAGCCCACAAGCATCGTCTTATATGCGGTATATGGTTGGGGAAATCTATGACTGACGATTGTAGTCTCAGTGTATTATTTCCTGTGTTCAAAAAGGGTGATCCGTGTGTCTGTTCCAACTATCACGGCAGCAGTCTTTTAGACATCGTGTATAAGGTCTTGTAGGGCATATTATGTGAAAGACTAAAACAAATTTTTGAAAACCTGATTGGACCTTATCAGTGTGGCTTTAGACCAGGCAAGTCCATGACTGGCCAAATGTTCATGCTACGCCAAATCCTGGAAAAGACCCACGAAAAGCAAATCGTTGCATAACATCTTTTCGTAGATTATAAAACTGCTTTCGATTGCCCCATACGGGGAAAATTGTACGAAGCTATGCCTGAATTTGGAATTCCGTGAAAACTGATCCGCCTCTGTAGAATGACGCTGACCAACACCAAATCAGCAGGGAAAGTGGGGAAAGACCTCACTGAACCATTCTGTACCAAGCTAGGACTGAGACAGGGCGACACACTGTCGTGCAATCTCTTCAACATCTTAATGGAGATAATAATGAGAAAAGCTGCAGTAAATACGAACAAGACCATCAACACGAAAAACCATATGTTGCTAGCGACATAGACATCATTGTGCGAAATTTGCGAGAGGTTACTGCAGTATTTTCAAGAATCGAAAAAGAAGCAGCGTCGGTGGGCCTTGCTTTTAATGAGGGCAAGACAAAATTGATAGTGTCAACGACTCGACAAACCTCTCGACTTGGTCCGCACTTGAACAACCGATTTAATTTTTAAGTGGTAGATGAATTTATCTACCTTGGATCCGCCGTTGATAAGGACAACAACGTCAGCCTGAAGAGAAATAGGAGAATTGTGCTTGCAAATAGGTGCTATTTTGGGCCCAGCAAGCAGTTTAAGAACAAAAATCTCTCTCGAAAGACAAAAGTCCAGCTATAACAGACTCATTTTACCTGTCCTGACATATGGCTCCGAAACTTGGGTCATATCGCAAGCGGATGATAAACACCTGGGAGTATTAGATGGGCCTGTTAAAGAAAATGTCGTGTTCCGACGTAGTTGGAACTAAGAGCTATAATATGTTTATTGTATTCGAGGTCAATTTTTGACTACACCATTTTCGATTGTAATTCAGAAGATATCGATTGAAATTCGGAAATTTCAGATGAAATTACGACACGATCAAATGATATCATAAAATTTCCTATTGAAATTCCTAGTTTCTATTTGAAAATCAGGAAATATGAATTTGAATTCTGAAAAAAAGCAATTGAAATTCAGAAACAAAACATTTGAAATTCGGAAAATATCAACTGATTTTCAGAAACAAATCATTTGAAATACAGCACACGTCATTTGAAATTCTGAAATTAATTATTGAAATTCAGAAAATATCAATTGAAATTCTGAAAATATCAATTGAAATTCAGAAATTATTAATTGAAATTCAATAAAGATTTCAATTCTTTTAAATTATAAAGATTTCAATTCATTTTTCATCTCGTAAAACATTTGACTGAATTTCAATTGATTTCAATTCATTTTTCATCTCGTAAAACATTTGACTGAATTTCAATTGATATTTTCTGAATATCATTTTATGTTTTCTGAATTTCAATTGATATTTTCTGAATTTCATTTGATATTTTCGGAACTCCAATTAATGTTTTCTGAATACATACTACATTTCGGGCGCAATAGACGACGCAATCAGAAAGGAAAGCCGCCGTGCACTCTTTTTTCAGGCATGCGCAACCGCCGAATGGGTAAGCTCCGTAGAACAGTGAATAAAGTGCGTTAAACAATTCTTTAATATAATTTAAACGAGACGCTTCAAATAAATAGGTGGCTATCAACCTAATTGTATAGAAAATTCTAAAAAAGTAATCATCGCGGTTTGAAATATTCGTTTACAAAAGTTCATAAAATGGTGTAAAAAATATCTTCCATTTAAAATTCAAATAAAATTTAAATAAAACGATCGTTAATCTAAGGAATATTTTTATCTCGTCAATGAAATTTTACATCAATTTAATGTAAAACTCTTGATGGCACTTTTTCACTGTGCTGACGATCAATTATTTGTTCAGTTCACTCTGCCTTATTTGTCCAAAGTGGTGAAGAAACTATTATGTAAAGAGAAATGCAAAAATATAATTACCTTTTTCTGTAGTTCCCCATCCGGATATCAAAAAACCATCTTCTATGCCCGTCATTTGCATGGAGGAGGAAGTAATGGGCAAACATACGGGTTTTATATGTCCTACATTAAATAATTTTAGAAAAGTCGTTTAATTCAATTTAGTTTTTCCATACATACTCTTGAATTCCACATTTCGATCTAGTTTTATGAGAGCTATATCATTAATTCGTCTCCTTTCATTGTATTTAGGGTGTGCAATTATTTTGTCTATTCCAAAATCTTCCACAGGAGGGTTACATACGTTGTTATAACCTTTTTTAACACAATCTTCATTTTTCAATAGGTCATGTTCTCCCAAGCGAACGCCAACTCTATTAGAATAAAATTAAGATCGATTATAATACGGGTATGCATCCTTAGAAAATTTCAAAATATTTAAATTTTAATTGTCAGGAAAATAGAAAAACGTTTTCCAACACATACTTATATTTTTTTTTAAACCGGCAACATTGTGCCTTCTTGACGCCTGAGAAATAAAAAGAATTCTAAGTTTTGTGGCCTACTCTAGAAACGACGTTAAACGCCAACTCTTGCTCTTCTTTCATAAGAATGAATGTAAAAATTTTCAACGCCTACGTTATCGCTTCAATTGTATGTGTACACTAAAGAAGACATGATCCGATTAAGAATGGAATAAAATATCCGTCAAATGGCCCCCACGGCTGTGATGGCATGCCATTACTCTTTTCATGACTTTTTCACAGAGATGTGGTTGTATCTCACCGAAGTTTGCGGGCGGTCTCAACTTAAATTTCCAAATTTTTGTATTAAATTTTCACAATTATAAGGCGTTGTTCTTTCATAAGGCGCTCAATTTTTAATAATCTGAATAAACATATGTGACAGGTGCCAAATTTCAGAGTTGTCACTTGCACAAAAAAAGTGATACTAAATTTAAAAATTGCAATCTACTGAGACACTCTGTATTTGCAAGGCAAATGAGAGATAGGTGGCAACTCTCTGCAACGAAAATTTCTGTTTAAGAGTACAAACAGAACCAGACACGCTTCAGGCGGCGACGGAAAAATCAATGGCGTCTAAACGAAATGAGAGAGAGAGAGAGTCTGGCGACTTCGGCTGATTTTTTTTCTCTCTGCGTCGTAAATATTTTCGGCTCTTTTCTGGAATTTGTTTGAAAATTTGGAAAAATAATATTATAGTTGTATAGGAATTAAAAAGTTTTTACTGCTTTTAAAAATGTATTCACTTTTATTGTATTGTGTTAACATTAAATTTTTTTTAACCCTTTACTTTTCTTTTGCATTCACATCCATAGAGTAAATATGAAGTAGAGCCGCCATTTGTCTCATCTGACGTTTTCTTTCACACTCTTCGTGATGCGGTCGGTGTGATAGAGAGATGTTTGACGAAAAGTGATATACACCAGGTGGAATTACAATAACTTCTTGCTTTAATTTTTCATGCCATTTTAGTGCAAAACTGTGAAATTTAAATGTGTTTTAAACTTTTTTATTGACTGTTATTGTT
This sequence comes from Phaonia tiefii, assembly GCA_963931995.1. Classification (NCBI taxonomy): domain Eukaryota; kingdom Metazoa; phylum Arthropoda; class Insecta; order Diptera; family Muscidae; genus Phaonia; species Phaonia tiefii. The sequence goes on from OZ008367.1 coordinate 53,939,039, forward strand.
AGCATACATTTGTGTTGTATTTAACACATTAATTTTAACACACAAAACGAAATGCCGTTGTTGTTATTTTGTTCGTTGTTTTGAACCATTGCCTCTATCTGGTATTAGTAAAGCAATTCTTTTCAACATCAAACGTATACATCACACGAGGACAAATGTCAGAAATTTGGTGAGTGAAAGATTTTCTCTACCCCTATTTACTCTATGTTCACATCTATGGTTTATATGTGTTGGTTTCTCTTAGGATTTTCATGAACATGTGGCAACTTCATTCTCTCAATTGAGAGATTTCGTGAGAGCACCGCCAAGAAATTAGAAAAGATTCTATTCTAGTGGCGAGTCGTCAGCCGCAGCGGATTTTCGTGACGATTTTTCCCTGCCATTAGAAACCTATGTAGGAAAAACGTTATCGTCTTTGCCATAAGAAGTACGTATATAAAAAATAACGAAAATTTCATGAACCCAAAATTACGCTCAATTTTCATTTGCTTGATACTCAGCTCTTTGCGAAAATTTCGTAGGCAAAATCAAGTACAGGGTTGTTACGCCGAAGTTATTTCGTACGAAAACAATTGTTTGATAATTATTTGGGACCGGAATTTTGACATTTCGATTATTTTAGTAAACAAAAGTGCATTTAAAATAGAATTGAGTGCAAAGATGAATTATCCGTTTAGAAATAAATGACAAAATTTCTTACGAACTGAATACGGGGCTTAATACGGCATTTACACCGACCAAGATTAACGCATTTCGAAGGTTAACTCTGTTAACCACCTTTAACGCAGAAGATTACTTACATATAATTTGTAAACTCGGTAGTTTAATTTTTAACCTCATTTTAAACTGGTGTACATTTAGATGAATAAAAAATCACTTGTTGGACAGACGGAAGCTGGTTGAAAACATTTCGACGCGTCGCCAGGACCAAAAATGTATTAAACCTCTCGCCGCCACCGTTATAATTGGCTCTTATTGTTTTAAAATGACAGCCGATTTTATCGACTGTTTCGATTTGACCGGCTGATCCAATTTTAAAGGTTTAATTGTTTCAAAAACATCCCAAATTTGTACAAAACTGGCAAAATTATTAGCCACCAATTAAATTTTTTTGTTGTGCCGCCATCTTCAATAATTTTGTCTCGGCGCGGAGTTGGTCTAAGCTCGGAGTTGCCACCTGAAATGTCAATTTAATCTCAAATTGGGTGATGTAAACGGCAAAGATAAGAGAACAAGGTTATCGCTAACCTGGCCGCGATAAACTCCAGTCTAAATGCGACATAAGCCCCGTATTCAGTTTTTGAGAAATTTTCGTAAGAAATTGTTCTTTAATAATTGTTCGGTTCAAGATCAATAACTATTAAAAAGTACTTTTTCTATGAAAAAGTGAATTTTAATAGAAATATTAAAAAATAATTTTGTGAAATTGATTATTATGGAGGATGGTTGGGAATATAGCTATTTTAATGCTCACCAAGGCATCATTAGCTCCCTCCTCCACAAGTATTTAGGTATATCATCACACGTGAGAAATTTTGTCATTTATCTCTAACCGGAAAATTTTGTTGCGGAGAGTTAGCACCTATCTTTGATTTACCTTGCAAATATTTTATGTATAATTCCTGCATTTAATTTTTAACGCATGTGGTGTTACTTTTGGTTGTTAAAATTATCGAAATGTCAAAATTCCGGTCCCAAACAATTTTCAAACAATTGTTTTCGTACGAAATAACTTTGGGGTAACAACCCTGTAATTGATTTTGCCTACGAAATTTTAGCAAAGAGCTGAATACCAAGAAATTGTAAAGTAAGCGAAATTTTCGGTTCATGAAATTTTCGTTATTTTTTATACATGTACTTCTTCTTCTTCATTCGCTTCGGATGCAATCGTTGGACGCATTTTAGTTTTAAGTCGTTTAAATTCATATTCATTAGTCAGTACCATGAAAATTACACCATTTCCAATTGAAATTTGAAAATATCAATTTTGTTTTGAAAAACATCAATCGAAATGTGAACATTGTATTTGAATTTTAAAATACATCAATTGGAATTTAAAATTTATATTTGGCAATTGAAATACATCAATTGAAATTTTAAAAACATAAATTGAACTTTAAAACACTACAATTGAAATTTGAAACACATCAATCGAAATTTAAAAGACATCAATTGAAATTTAAAGGACATTAATTGAAATTTAAAATTCGCCAGTTGAAGTTTAAGGAATATTAACCGATTTTATGTAAGCGCCTCGTTTCTCTGCTCTCTCTCTCTCTTACTCTCTTCGTTGGTTATTTCAATAAACGACAAGTTTTCTGATGATGTTATTGTATATAGCTATAGAAATTCCAACCATGTTTATATAAAATTACATAAAGTATGTAAAAAGTATGAAATAATCAAGTTATGGCGCGAGAGAGAAATGCGTTTGAGTGAATCGCGTCGACTTTTTTTGGTTCTCTTCTACGAGCGTTGCCACATTGCGGTGGTATTTTCTTCTCACTTGTACAATGTACATCCTCTTTGTTTTTTTGTTTTGTATACACATGGTTGGAATTTGTATAGTTAGATGCTATAACATCATCAGAAAACTTTTTGTGTATTGAAATATTCAACGGAGAGTGTAAGTGAGAGAGCAGATAAATGAGGCGCGTCACTCGTGTTTTTGTTCTCTTCTATGAGGGTTGCCCATTGCGGTGGGTTTTTCTTCTCTACTTGTACGTCCTTTTTGTCATAAGCAAAGAATAATATTAAACCAGTCCACACTGGAATAGATTGAAAAAATGACCGGACAAAATTAATAACGTCGTTGTTTTTGAATTTAGATGTGTCAAACTCATTAGTGGGTAGGTTTATGAGGGTGCTGAGACCATTTCTGGCATTGTTTTTTCCATCGTGTAGAGGGGGGTTCGAGTTATAGATGGTGGGAGGGGGGGGGGGGTTAAATTTAAGAAACGTTATGGGTATAGTTTCATAGGTTGTTGGAAACCCCGATTTCATTTTTGCAAACATTTTTCGACCAGGATTTCGATAACTAACCTAACGGAGGGAAGAGCATGTGTTTTTTTCCATAAAATTTCTTTTCTTAACAAGGTTGAGCGTATTAAACTTTTCTGCCAACTTTATTAGGGATTATAAAATAAATAAAAAGTTTGAGAAGTTTGTTTCGTAAGCATTCAAGATTTATTTGGGACCTCAAAAAATCTATGTCATTACGTTTGACATTTTCACCATCGTCGTCTTCGGATCCTTTGAAATTTTTGTTTGACATTTTATGGTATTGCCTGACCTAAATTCCGACACAGTAACGTTTTTAACTTTATACAGAAAAAATCAATTTTTACACAAGTATTTTATATTTAAATATGAAATCAAAAACTGGACCAAAGTTTAAAACAAGTTTTCTTCAGCAAATGGTAGTACAGGGTAACGAAATAAAAACAGTGACTTCGGTTAGGGTCTTAAGTGTTCAGAAGTAAAAATCGCGCGCCGGTCCAAGTTGGTCCTAATTTTTTTTGGTCCACAAAAGATTAAAAAAATGCAATATCTTTAGTCAATTACTTTCATTGCAATTGAACTAGAAACCTTATGTAAATTAAATTAACGTAATGCACAATTGTGTAGCTCTTATAACACAAAATAAATAAAAGAAGTTTAAAACATCCCGAAACATAACCTTCATATAACACACTTCTACTAAAAATAGCCCAAAATTAGCCTGCATGCATGTATTGAAACAATACTCAACTTTGGGTCCCTTGCCTGATTAGCAACTTGCATGGAAACTTCAAAACAAGTAATTTTCGACCTCAGTGGTTACTTGGCCACTGTTTAAGTCACTTTTATTTTATGTGGATTACTGCATTCATTAGTCAGATGGAATTTTGTCCGGTCACTTTTTAAATCTGTCCCAGTGTGCAGTCACTCTAAAACTGCAGTTACACCCATAGACGAATATAGGTATAGACGAATATTAGAATTAAACCTAATACTCTTCGACGTAGGATTGTGGAAATGAGAGAAATTAAATTTGAAATTAACTTACACCAGGTGGAGTTACAAAATATGTTCACTTAACTTTTTCATGTCGTTTTGGTGTATAACTGAAAAATTTAAATTTATTTTGGACTTTTTTGTTGACTTTTATCGTTGGTATACATTTGTATTGTATTTAACACAACTAGTTTGCCACAAAAATACGAAATTCGGTTCTTGTTCCTTTGTTGGACGTTGTTTACTATTGCCTCTATCTGGTATTATTGAACCCATGTTTTCCACCATCCAATGTTTACTTTCCACCGTACCTATGACGTTTAATTTATTGAGAGAATAAATGTATCTATACTTATATTCGCCTATGAATAAACCAGTCTCTCTAAATCAGCAGTTGCACCTAACAAGATTATCGCTTTTTCGGGATTATAAATGTCAAACACAATAAGAAAAAAAACGTCGATAATCCCGAAAATGCAATAATCTTGGTAGGTGTAAATGCTGCTTAAATGATATTCAAAACGTGTGTTTCGTAAACATTACATTGCGTAAACACGTCAAAGGTGTAATCAATTTTAAAATAATCAATCAATGACTTTTATTTTAATTCTCACCGCCTAATCGTTTGGAAACGATGTAAAATTTAACTTTTAAGATTAAAATGTTATTATGAACTTACACTGGTAGCACTGCTCTATTAACACAATGTGTTGCCGTCAAAACAAATCTAGTCGATATCAAAGAACCACCGCATAAAAATTTATCTCCGGATATTACATCATAACGCAATAAAGCCATCCAGGGCAATTCAGCCAAATCGGTTTCATTACCACCAGACACACGGTAGCCATCGGATGTGCCACAACTTAATTCATTTAGAATATCGAAACCTAAGTGAAATTGTACATTAGTTAAGGAAGGTTTACATTATTCAATAAATTGTTCTCACCTTGCGAGTTTAGTTGTGCCGCAAAGTCTTGATTTGTATCTAAATCAGTATTGAAACGACTTTCCATAGCATCTGGAACTATTGCTGTTGGAGGAGTTGGTGTGGAATCGGAAATTGTACAGCAAAGTTGGATCTTGAGTGTAATTAAAAGTATAATGTTGGGCTTAGTTTACAGTTGAATATCATAATGTTAATATGCCGCCAGTAAACTGGTTTCCAGCCACTGTGCGATACTGTTAGACTTCCACATCAAAATGTGGATGTGAAACTCATTCAAATGAAATAAGTATGCGCCGAATTCATTTCCGTATTTAAAAGATTGTTGTAGTATTACATATCGGTTTGTGTAGTATCAAAATTATATTGATCTGCCTATGAATATAATATCAGTGACTCACCATAGGATCACCTTCACTTGAACATTTCGACTGGAATATATAATCTTTGAGATGTTGTGGTATTTGACCAGCATATTTCACATAAAGTTCATTGACAAGGGGACAGTTTTTGTATGGAACACAGAAGCCATCCTCAAAACTGGGTGTAATGCACTTCTCCTCTGTAGCATAGGACGAGAGAGAGAGAGAGAGAGAGAGAGAGGAAACAAATCAATATGTGTATTTAGATGTGTTGAAGACAAATATCCGATTAACACAACTTACGTGCATTAATCACTGACAACAGCGTCAACAAATAGATTAATTTTCCTAAAATTTTAGCTGGGAAATTCATAATATTTGATGCTGCAGTAGCTCGCATTTGAGAAATCCACAAGATCTTGCTTAATGATGATAATTGACTTTATTTAGGTGCACGAATCTCCTCAGTCACTACGAGTATAGTCAATGAACACTGTTAATCGCTTCGAGTTCTCTTCTTAACTGTTTGTCTACAAATCGATTGAATTCACTTCAAGCTTTGATACGAGTATTCCGAAGTGAACAATTTATTCGTGTGTGAATTAAATTGTTGCTGCTGTTATTGTTGTTGTTGTTGATGATGTTTATTTTTATATTTGTTTACTAGTTTATCGCATTAAACCGGCTTTTCTTCTTCTTTAATTATCTCTTTCTCTCTCGTAAACTTGAAATGCACCACTGTTGGTAAAGTGTTTGAGTATAGAACATAAAGTGTCTGTTGTCATGAGTGTGATCGATTTTAAACTGGTTGGTATGTGATGTTTTTTTTTTTGGTAGTCGCATTCAAATTGTTTAATTAATTAACTTTGAAATTTGGCACAATTTTACTTATAAATTACTTGCCGTCAATCACGTTGTTTACCGAAACGCCAGCGTGCGACAGTACCTTTTACACATGTAAACATGGTAGAATTATCTATTAGGTAGTCGCATTAGCAATTCCGTCGTTAAGCTGTCAAAATTAGCTGAATAATGAAAACCACTATGTACACAAAATGTGAAAAATTTTATAAGATTGTCCTACTTGATACAAAGTCTAAGAGAGAAACAAAATCGAATTAGACAGCTTACCGACGGAAAAGATGAAAAAACCACAAATCAGCTGGGCTGACGCGTTTACCCGATAGATAATTTTACCATGCATGTAAATATCGATAATGAGGTGAATATAAAGGGTATGGTGAAAATGTACTACATCAGACGCCAATCATTACGGACCAAATGGTCAAGACATCTAGAAAGAGCTTCTCCCCACATATGTACAGCGGCAGGACCAAATGGAAGTTTTCCAGCTATCCTACTACATGAGGTTGACCAAATAACAACCCATTTGGCGGAAATTTTTACCGCATGCTTAAAATTCTCCTTCACACCAAAAAACTGGCAGGAGGCTAGTTTAGTATTTATAAGTATACCCAAACCTGGAAAAGCAAGCTATACAAAGGCAAAGGATTATAGACCAATTATCCTTACCTCGTTTCTACTAGAGATGCGCACGTGAGTAAGTTTTGACTCACGCTCACGTACGCTCACGAAAGGAACACAGCCACTCACGCACGAAGATTTTGTCGGTACTCACGTTCACGCACGCTCACGTGAGCAGAATTTGATCCTACTCACATTCCCGCGTGAATCACGCATGATTCACGTGATTCACTACAATCACGCAAAAATTACTCACAATAATAAAACAGGGTTTTGACGTGAACAAATTGACGTGAATTGATTGACAATGGGTTAATTGCAAAAAAAGAGGTAAGAATATCAGAAATTCTAAATTATTGGTCAGATTATTTTAGAGTGTACTAGGTATTTATAGGGGAGAAGTCAGGCTTGCAGAATATTGTATCTAAATGCACCCTCTTTCAACGCACGGTTTGCTACCGAGTGTGAAACTTTTAACCAGATTTTTTGTTTTTGTAGCACAAACAAAAAACGCTCTGAGTCTGACCGTTACAATGATAGTTGAAATCAAAAGTTTAACATGTCAATTTTTGCAATGACATTGTTTAGTCTTTTGGCAATATCTTGGTAATTTTGAGTCAAAATGCTACACTGACTAAACTTCAAACAGTAGTTGGTTGAACAAATTGTTAAAGTCTTTCAAATCCGTCGGTAACGACAATCTCTCGAAGTTAAAATTTTTTTAATCATGAAAAAAAAAAGAATGTGTTAGAAAGGGTAACAACACCAAAGATGAAATATTAAACCTAAATAAGTTTGTGTTTTATTTGAAAACCGAAGAAAATAAAATAAATAGTTTCTGCCCGAACAAATTTTTATAGGTGGACATTCTAAACTTGGAGTCAGAGCCGTGCAAATTTTTACGACTCAAATTCTGACTCCGAGCACTCCACAGCACTGCATGGAAAAATTACGAAAAAAATTAAAAAAATATATTTTTTTTAATTCTGTGCAAATTTGATTTGAAGTTTATAACAACGTAATATCGCAATTTTGTATTATAGCCTAGTATATGTTTAATATAACGAAATTAAAATTACTTGAGAAATAGGGACACAAGTGTGGGATTTTTACTCTCAAGATTATGCGTACGATCAAACATTTTTTCTGCCTTGTAATTACCTCATTTCAGTCTAGAATTTGGTGTAACTCAAAAATTTAAAATTTTGTTCAAAAATCGTTAATTTTCTGCCAAGGCTGGCTGTAGGGTGAATGCCCAAAAAAATTTTATATTACATTTAACACCTTTGGCAAGGCCCTTGCTTAAGAAAAATACAACATTTTGTGTCTTTCTTACAAAACATTTTAGAAACTATTGAAAGAATGATGGTATCTTTCCTAACAAATTTAATTTTTTTTTTCAGTTTCAAAACATTTTAAATTTGAGATGTTGTCTTTACCAACCGGTTTTAAATAATTTAAAAAGGTTTTAACTTACGTTTGGTTGCACTCTTGCCAATGTAGTTGGTTTTTCGAACTATATTTTGGCTCAAAATTACCAAGTTATTCCCAAAACGCTAAAGAAAGTCAGTGGGAATGTTTACATTTTAAACTTATAATTCCAATTATCTTTGTAACGGTTAGAGAGACGACACACGACACACGCCTCTAAATGTTTTTGGTTTGTGCGGCTCAGTAGAATCTCAAAAACAAAGATCATTTAAATGAGACCACAAGTTAGGAACTTACATGTCATGAAAGTTTTGTCTGCCTGTAACGAAACCTACGTTGAAACAAGGTGCCTCTAAATACCAGATACTGAAAGCCTGACTTCTCCATTCTCCAACAATCAAACCTATTTAGAAGTTCTGATATTATTACCACTTTTTTGCAAACGGTCCCACTGTAAAACGTATAAAAACTCCTTCGGTTGTGGCAGAATTCAACCATTCAGAAATAAACGTGACTCACGCGAAAATACTGCTCACGCACACTCACCCACGCAAAGATTGGACTCACGCACGCTCAGGCACGAAGATTTTTACACTACTCACGTTCACGCACGCTCACGTGAGCAAAATTTGGCTGGCTCACGTTCACGCGTGAATCACGCCAATCACGTGACTCGTCCCCATCTCTAGTTTCTACTCAAAACCCTGGAGAGAATAGTGGGCAACATGGTGAAAAGTGGAATACCGGATGATATGCTGAAGTTTAAGCAACACGTACAGTTATTATCAAAATAATAGCACCACCTAAAGGTCCTGATTTTGTTTTGAGACTGTGTTCTTCTGCAGTCATATCGTCCTCCACAAATTCGCAATCCCGTTAACTGATGTCTGCTCTCTTATGCGGTAGATTATTTTCAGTTTTAATATTGTGTATACTCTTAAAATATGTAAATTTGTAAAATAAAGTGCCGAGAGAGCTGTTAAAATAATAGAACCATTTGAAGCGATTGTATAAAAAAATTAAAGCTGGCCTGAAATATTAGTTTATAATAGTTTAAGGTGGTTAATGGTGATTTGATTTAATAAAAATTTAAAAAGCTAACAACATTTTCGCTTTAATTTGCTTGCAATGGGACGTGCTAAACATTGTTCAAAGGAGAAACGTGATCTCATAAAAAAAATTAATTTCCAAGGCCAAAACTTATTCTTATTCTCAAATTAGAGAAATGCTGGAAAAAATAAAATATCCCTTTATGTCAACAGCAGAAGTAAAAAACAATTGAATTTGCGATTAAGCACTGAAACCATATGTATGCCGTAGGTTAAGGGAACATAACCTAAAAGCTCACAGCCCAAGAAAAGTGCTGCTTTTGACAAAGAGGCATGTGACTAAAAGGTTGCAATTTGCAAAAGGTCATATAAACTGGGCAATTGAAAAGTGGCGAAATATTCTTTGTACAGATGAATCCAAAATTGTTTTATACGGTGGAAGGGATCTCGATCGTACATTCGGAGGCCACCAAATTCAGAGTTTAACCCAAGATATACTTCAAAGACGATCAAACATGGAGGTTCTAGCATCAAGGTCTGGCGATGCTTTTTCATCGTATAAATACCATCATGGACGCTTCCGTATCTTTGAGGATGTGATGCTTCCGTATGTATCTGAAGAAATGCCACTAATTTGGGTTATGCAGCAGGACAATGACCTTAAACACACAAACCGAAATGCTAAAAAGGGTTTTGAGGACAATAAAATCCCATTATTGGAATGGCCTGCGCAATCGCCAGACTTGAACCCCATTGAAAATTTATGGGCGGACGTGAAGAAGAGGGTGTCTGATGTCCAACCCACCAACAATAATGATTTGTGGAGTAATGTGGAACAGTTCTGGTATTCGATGCCAAGTGACAGATGCCGTACCTTGGTCAACTCAATGGGAAAACGTTTCTCAGCCGTTATTTCGAATAAGGGAAACGGAACTAAATACTGATTTTAATTTGTAAGCATATTCCAACAAGAAACTTTCAAAATAAAACTTATTTTTAATTATTTAAAATTTTTATTTTTAGCTATATACGAGTATAAGCGGTGTTATTAGTTTGACTGCCTTTTTTTTTGAGATTTGGATAAAACAATGCATTTTTTTGTGTTTATGTGAATTCAAAGTATATTTTTTTTTCACACAAGTCTTGTTTACTTATCTGTGTCTAATTTAAGTTAATTTTGAAATACATTTTGCTTCTCATTTTTCGTTTAGCATATAATTAAAAATGACCATAACAGTGGTGCTATTATTTTGACATCAGCTGTATATATCAGTGGAAACCGCACTTCAGTAGGTGATTCACTATATAGAGGAAGAATCTCAATGACAAACTATACGCTCTCTGTATGCATAGGTATTGAGGGAGCGTTCAATAATGTCAGAGCCGAAAAACTCATCCAATCCTTAGGCCAGTTTATGGTGGACCGGGCATTAAAAGACTGGATCAATAATATGCTAAGGTATAGATGGATAAACTGCGGTTCCCACGATATAAATATTAGAGACAGGATACAACGCGGAACTCCACAGAGAGGGATTATATCACCACTCTTATGGGTCGTCACAATTCACAGTCTCCTAAGGAAACTTACCGATGAAGGACTTAAACCACACTGCTATGCAGACGTCGTTATAATACTTCTTAGGGGAAGGAATCCTAACCAATTGTGCAGAAAGGCCGAGAGGGCACTGAATTTAACGTACAATTGGAAATAGCCAAGGGGCTTAAATGTGAACCCGGACAAAACGGAAATATGTCTATTCTCAAGGTAAACGAAAATCTCAGAGTTTGAAATGGCACGACTCCTGGAAAAGATGATTAAAATATCCGATAACGTTAAATACTTAGGGGTAATCTTAGAAGGGAAACTGAATAGGGAAGCACCATATAGAAGACAGGGCCAATATATTCTACAGATGTTGGTCCTTATGCAGAAGGTCTATAGGATTCAGATGGGGCCTCAACCCGGAAATAACATACTGGCTCTTCAGAGGCGTAATTAGGCCCGTGCTAACATATGCTTCTGTAGTACGGTGGACGGTAGTTGAGAGGAAATGTAATATCGCAATACTGGTTCAACGAATGTGCTGCATTGGTACTATTATAAATAAATAAATAAATGGTTTCCCATTACATCCCATGAAGGGACCGGGGAGAACACTGAGCTGTGCGCTTTCCAGTTTTCACTCACTGATTGGGACCTACAGTTTCACACCGATTCCGAACGGTATTTTGAGAAGCCTTTTCATGGCTATATACTCGATAGTGTCGCCGTCACTATACGAGGTGACCGCCGCCGAAAGAAATTTTTTCTTTTTTAAGGTGGTCAGAGCAGGGTACGAACCCAGGATCTCATATACAGGAGGCGTGCACACTAACCATTGCACCACCGACGGTCACTCGAAAGTTGAAACACCAACGGATAATGGGGGCTTTAGTCGGTTATACGCAAGATTCGAGCGAATCCAACCGAATACCTGGGCTAAGGATTAAGGTGAATTGTGTGAATTTAACGCCAACTAGAGACGCCTGGCAGAATGGGAACACACGCCAAATGGGACTCGCTGCTACACGGATGGGCAAAAAACAGGTCTAGTATTTTTCATTGAAAATCCGGGAACCGAAACCCATTAACGTCTCCCGGATCATAATACGAACTTTCAAGCCGCAATTCGGGCGATTACGAAGTGTATCAAATGGCTCGGCGATAATACAAACCCAGCCGAAGCGAATATCTTCTCGGATAGTCAAATGGCAATCAGGGCAATAGCATCGGAAATTGTCAAATATAGAACGGTCCTTGACTTTCATGGGTCATCTGTGGAACATTGGGTCACAGTGGAATAGTCGGCAACGAACGAGCGAACTTCCTAGGAACGAAATCCAGGAAACTCCAAACGTTAGGCCTAGAGGGCGCGAAACCTTTTGGGGTGGCGAAGGCTGAGTTGGGTAAATGGGCGGGGTAGGCAAACAGTCCAGTGGAACCAGGAAACAGTAGGTAGGATGACAAAGATCCTATGGGGAGACCCAGATGGATCGAGGACAAAAGGTTTGCTGAAACCGCGAATACCTGAAATGTGCAAGATGATGGGTGTCTGAACTGGACATTCGTGATTACGGGCCCACCTGTACCGTATTGGACTAGTGCCGAATAGTGAGTGCAGGGAATGCATGGATGATGATGGAGCATTTCCTATGCCACTTCCCGGCTTTCACACAAGCTAGATCCAGATATCTTTCGGACAGTATAATACCGGACATGACCAAACTGGTGGGAATGGACTGGAATAACTTAAGGAATTTCGTGAGTAGCACCGAATTCCTATGAGAGGTATAGTAAATAAGTAGGGTAAACTAAGAGCGCACAACAGGTCGAATCAGCGGCCTAAGTGTATGTCTATTGACATGGGAAGGATTAGTGTGCTTTCTTTTGAACACTCAACATCGCACCCCTCTTTTCAAACTAACTAAAGGGTATTTGTATAAAACGGCGTAGTGGGTTATTCACTATGTGATCCTGATCCATTATGAATCCTTATGCTCTCTGACTCACATTCATTATATTGTCATATTCTGAATTTCCCACATAGCTCACTACTAGAAAATCCTATTACTGCGTGGAGCCCTTCAGATGCGCATATAGCAAAACGCTCGGACCCTAGTTTCTTACAAGAGTTCTCTTGGTAACACCTTTCCATGCCTTTTCAATAATTTTGAGATAGGGTGAGATGTGGAAGTGATCTTTCCAAAACTGTATTAGAGTGAGATTGGTTCCTTCAGTCACTTCAAAACATCGCGGGAAAAGTTGTTTAGTGTAGAGCTGCTTAAAGTTAGAAAAAACTTACTGTTGTATAGGCTGAAGTAATGGAGTGGGCATAGAGTAAATCTTACTAGAGAAAATATTTGGTTCATCTGACGTTTCCTTTCACACTCTTCGTGACGAGGTCGGTGTGATAGAGAATGGTTTGACGAAAAGTGACATACACCAGGTGGAATTACAATAACTTCTGACTTTAATTTTTCATGTCGTTTTGGTGCAAAGCTGTGAAATTTAAATGTGTTTTACACTTTTTTATTGACTGGTATTATTAGCATACATTTTGTTGTATTTAACACACAAAACGAAATGCCGTTGTTATTTTGTTCGTTGTTTTGAACCATTGCCTCTATCTGGTATTAGTAAAGCAATTCTTTTCAACATCGAACGTAATTATTACACCAGGCCAAATGCCATAAATTTGGTGAGAGAACTATTAGGTCTACTATAAGTATTAGTCTATGGGAGTGGTGTTAGGGAGTGAACTTGGATGAATTTAAACTCTTCAATCAGATCATCTTGTAAGCCTGGTGGATGGGAAGGAGCGTTGTCTATAACAAGCAAGGCACGAAGTAGCTAATTCATCTTTATCACATATTTCTTCACAGACGGACCAAAAGCTTTATTGACCCAATCAGTAAAAAGGACACGTGTTACCCAAGCTTTACTGTCGGACCACCACATGACACTTATGCGCGTATGCGCGTGGCTGACGGTGGTGCAATGGCTAGTGCGCGCAACTCTTGTGCATGAGAACGTGGGTTCGATCCCTGCTCTGGCCACCTTACATTTCCTTCGACGACGGCCACCTCGCTTAGTGATGGCGACACTATCGAGTACTTAGCCATGAAAAAACTTATCAAAAAACCGTTCGGAATCGCTGTAAAACCTGTAGGTCCCAATCAGTGAATATAAAACTATAAAGCGCACAGCTCTCCCCTATTCCTTCATGGCATGTAATGGGAAACCATTTATTTATTTATGTTTCGACTTAAGATCCCTGTTGGTCCATTCATCTATTGCACGGCTCACTGGTTGTGAGAAGCTCTCCCCAATCCCTTCATGGGATGTAATTTGTTGTTGTGGGTTCTCTGAGTGATAGCCGAGGAGTGGTTTTATTTTCAAATCGCCGCTTGCATTGGCACACAGAAGCAGTGTAAGGTGGTCTTTCATTTGTTTGTGGCCGGGCATTGCCTTCTCCTCAATTGACATGAAGGTTCGCTCGGACATTTATTTCGTCACAAAAACTGCTGGGGCAAGTAACCTTCATTATCCAGAAGCATCTTGAAATCGCAAACGATACTCTCTACTGCCTCAGCATCTGAGCTTGCTGCTCCACCATGCCTCACAACGCTATGGATGGCAGTAAGATATTTTTTTAAATTTTTGAACCATCCCTTGCTTGCTTTAACCACTTCTTCTCTGATTGATGTTGTTCCTGCTGTCCTTTCAACAAGATAGGCGAATATCGTTTTAGCCTTCTCACAGATTATATTGTGCGCAATACTATCACCTTGCATTTGCTGTTCGTTAATTCATATAAGAAGTAAACTTTCAACATCATCGAGAGAGAATACGTGATCGTTGCGAAAATATTCTTGTCACTCCATTTGAAGCATTTACGTCCTTCAGCTTGTGCTTATTCTTGAGGATAGTGGAAATCGTAGATGTTGATAGGACGAATGTACGTCCTTGTTTATGTTTTTAAAGGTTTCATGTTCATTGCTATAGTTATTTTTACTCTTTTATTATTCTTTATTCATCACTGAATGTTACGTTACACTTTCACAAAACAATAACAAAATCCAAAATTGAACTTACGTATGTATGTATGTACGTTTGAACACGTCTTGTTAACTGTTTGATCACAAGTGAAGCTACAGCTAAACACAAACAGAGATGTTTTACGCGCAGCTTGGTATTCCCCCTTTTTTAACTAAATAAAAAATTTAGCATATGTTTCAACACGTCTAGTTAATTGTATGAACATGATGCTAAAGCTAAACACAGCCAGGGAAGATTTCGTGGAAACCTCTTGAAGTTCTGCATCACCAGGTACTATATTCGTATCGGAGGACTAGTATGCCGCCACCTTAACTTTACCACATTTTAGGATTATTTAAGAAGACGGACGTTACCGCACCCTAAATACAAATAAGTCATAACTCGAAATATAAAAATGTTCAGTAGGGGCAAAAAAAAACTGGTTTTGCTAAAATAAGAAATGTATGAAAATTCTTAATAATAGACATATTAATAGGGGATTTTTTGACGAAAAGAAAGAGAAACTGACGACAATTGGTTTTAACCAGAAAATTCAAATCTCATCATTTTGAGTTATGACAGTTTTTTTTAATTAGGGTGTGATATAGCGGGTTAATGGCTTTGCAAATTTAAGATAATATATTTGTTCAATCGGCTCGATGTTTTGCATTTTCTCTCCAGTTGAGGTGTGGTACACATGAGCCTTCCAGAATAGTGTGGTCGTTTTTCTGCTTCCTTGAGTACGTCTTCGAATAAATTTCGCTCTGATTCATCCTTATCCATTATGCTGGCGTGGCATAGCCAGCGTAATCACATTGTCCTGATTCGCATAACTACGTCGATGTCGTGATACAATTCATACAGTTCGTTCTTCATGCGACGTCGAGACTCGCTTTGTCTATTATAGGTTAATATATTTTGCGTAGCATTTACCTCGATAAAAATCTTGGTTGGTTTGTTTCGTCTGCATGTTTCATTTCCAGGATTCTGTGTCTTAAAATATGTTACAGATGGATCTTTGTTTTTTGAGAGAGGGCGTTAATGCTGAAGTACTTGCTTCGCCCGAAGTAATACTTTTTAGCAAGCACAACTCTCCGCTTGATCTCAAATTTGACGTTATTGTTGTTGTTTACGACAGATCCGCGGAAAATAAATTCGGCCACTAAAGTGAATCTATACACGTAATGTTTGGATGCAAATATAACGTGTTTGTAGTTTGTGGCAAATATACCATAATTGTGCCATTCTATCTAACATATTTGAGACACAATGATTAATATGCTATAATATATGTTTTTGAGACCCAATTGTGCCTTTGTTTGTTGAAACCCGATAGAACCAAAAACGAGACACAACAAAGAAAGATCTTCAATTCATGAAAACAATGCTTGCAAACATGTACATGTTTCCTGCAATATGTTGCTGGGGCCATTATTTTTCAGCGTGATGCAACAAATTTGCGGCTCGGAAGCTGAACGAATGTGAGTGATTATACAAAAATGATATCACCGTGTGTAGCAAAGCATTCATCAACATATACACGGCTGAATCGTGATTCAGAGTCATCGTCTATGGACACCATTAACCTTATCTTGTCCTTATTTACTGTTAACCACACTTTTGGTGATTGTTTATCGATTCTCGGAAATATCGCAGTAACTTTTCGCACAGTTCAATGGTATCATCAACATACGCGAGCAGCATGTGGTTTTTGTTGCTGATAGTTTCTTTTATCACTCCAACTTTCCTCAGTCTTATCTCCATTAAGATGTTGAGATCGCACGATAAGGTGTCTACAACTGAAACTAAAACAACTATTTGTATCTTGAGTCTGGCTAAAGACGGAAGATTCACGCATTTCCTGCTATCCACTATGGGCCAGATTTGTCTTGAGTGCACACAATCTGGACCCCTCGTCCATCTCTCCTGCATTATCATACTTTTATATGAATTCGATTGAAGGATATGCTTACGTATCGCTAGGGGCATGCCAACAAGCTCCAATTCCTGTGGAACCTGTAAGGTAGCCCTAGTCTGGCCACCACTTCCGCTCTGCAGTTCCGCGGAATGTCCCTGTGCTCTAGCACCCACATGAGGTGAATAACGTACTGCTGGACCATCTCGTTAAGAGATCTACGGCAGTACTGGGTAGATGTTGAATTTTAGGAAAACTGATTCCAGGGGGTTGATGACAGCCTGACTATCCGAGAAGCCATTAACCTCAATGACTGCTGGACTATTATACCGCAGCCAGTCGGTAACTTTTCTAATAACCAAAATTTCCGCCTGATACACGCTACAACGATCAGCGATAAAGGGGCAACCCTAGTTCCGTAGAGTAGACCCTTGTAGAAATTCACATAACCCCCTTTACCAGGAGCTCCTTTGTTCTAGGAATCTCATTCCGGTATGAGAGTGTTGTATTTCCGATCAAATAGTGGTTTCGCTTTCGAGTAGGCGACACATTCAAGAATGTTAAATGGTTCGGTAAGATCTTGACCAATCTTCCCTGTGGTTTAGGCGTCTGTCACTGTCATTCAGCAGAGGTGTATCACTTTAGCAGGAATACCAACCTGAGACACAGCTTTATAATACCCTGTGGGTTATGGGAAAACGATCGCTTCTTACCCATGGTAACACATTACCCACGAACTACGACATTACTACCATTCAGAAAATGAAAACGTTAACACTAAAATCACCTACACAGAAAAAAAAGAGCTTCATACTGACAGAGACCTACAGATTTACTCGATAGTGTAGCTATCACTAAGCGATACCCTCATCTGTACTGAAGTGTCCTGGGACGAGTAAAGCCGAGATGTAATATCTCCATATTTCCAACATACTCTGTACATCTGCGACAAGATTAAATAATAAACAAATAATTGCTGTCAAAGATCTTGATTACAATTGAATCACCCTGTATGTATGTATATTAAAAAAAAAATAAATGAATTCCCATTACATCCCATGAAGGGACCGGGGAGAACTTCTCACAATCACTGAGCTGTGCGCTTTCCAGTTTTCATTCACTGATTGGGACCTACAGTTTTACACCGGTTCCGAACGGTATTTTGAGAAGCCTTTTCATGGCTATATACTCGATAGTGTCGCCATCACTATGCGAGGTGACCGCCGCCGAAAGAATTTTTTTTTGAAGGTGGTCAGAGCAGGGTTCGAACCCAGGATCTCATGTACAAGAGCCGCGCACACTAACCATTGCACCACCGACGGCCATGTATGTATATTAATTCCCATTTACTCTTTCTCTAACATCAGTGACTTTTCTTTGAAACTATTACCTTAGGAATCGATTCCTAGGGTAGTCTGTGAAACACAAATCTGTTCTTCAGAACCAGTTCTAAGCCACGTAATTTCATAGGAAATATTTGTATGAAATTGTTACGGTCGGAGACATTTCTACGAACCAATCAAAAAACAATTTTGAATTTTTAGGCACAATCAAAATTAAACGTTGTGACATTTAGAGCTCTTCGATAAACAATACCAGATGCTGTGTAATTATTGTTTATTGTAATTAGAAACAAGTGTAGGTAATAATACATTCAAAGAAATCATTAAATTAAGCGCATCAGATAAAAACAGTGGGCGAAATTCAAATTAAATTAATAAAACTCAATGAAAAAAATAGTTCAATTTTGGATTTAGTTAAGATTTGATTTTTATAGTTATGTTAGTTTTCCCAGTTGTATTTAATAGGTATTAGTACTTACTGTTGTAAAACAATAGTGATGTTCTAATTGCAGATTTTGCATCTGCCATAGCGCTGTCATTATTAGCGCATTTGTTTTGTAATTTACATGTATACAAAAATAGTGTTTGTGGATAAACGCGAGACGTGACGGAGCGATATAAGGAGAACAAGGAAGAGGTTACTTAAGAGGTTACTTAAGAGGAAAAAACCCATGATACAAATACAAGGTAGTAGCATTAGCATTGTTGTAATTTCCATACCCAGTTACTGTCAAATTCAGCTGATAAAAATGTACACATACATGTGCAATTGTGAACATCATAGAGTAAATCTTAGTAGAGAAAGTATTTGGCTCATCTGACGTTTACTCCAACATTCTAAGGGATGTGGTCGGTGTGATAGAGAGATGTTTGACGAAAAGCGACATACACCAGGTGGAACTACAATAACTTCTTGCTTTCATTTTTCATGTCATGTCATTTTGGTGAAAATTTTAACACACAAAACGAAATGCCGTTGTTGTTATTGTGTTCGTTGTTTTGAACCATTGCCTCTATCTGGTATTAGTAAAGCAATTCTTCTCAACATCGAACGTAAATATCACGTAAATAAATCATATGGGCTGACGCTACTACCCTGTATTTGTATCATGAAAAACCCATTGTGAAGAAAGCGCGACAGTAGGAAAATTGAAGCATACATAAGGATGAACTACTAGGCCCGTAAATCCGATCAAAAAGTGAAATGAGGTCCACTTCTACAGAGATAGCGACAGTTATCAAAAAAAAATCCCAAAGACAAAGGCAAATAATAAAGATCACCTCGAGACAATTTCTTTTCCTTTCCGATTCCGTGAAAACAGCCAAAATCATGCACGACATCGTTGTATAAAAATATTTTTTTCTAGGATTAAAGCCCATTGTACCGTCGGTAGTGCAATGAGTAGTGTGCGCGCCTCTTGTACTGGAGATCCTGGGTTCGATTCCTGCTCCGACCACCTTTAAATTTCTTTCGACGACGGTCACCTCGCTTAGTGACGGCGACACTATCGAGTACTTAGCCATGAAAAAGCTTCTCAAAATACCGTTCGGAACCGGTGTAAAACCGTAGGTCCCAATCAGTGAATATATGTATATCTATAAAGCGCACAGCTCACTGCTTGTAAGAAGCTCTCCCTAATTCCTTCATGGGATGTAATGGGAAACCATTTATTTATTTTAAACCCAAAAAAATGTGCATTGAAAGTATGTATATTAAAAACAACAAAGTTACGTATGACAAAATATATTTACAGCACTAATACAAATATCTTTTCATGTTGTTTGCATTATTACCGCAAATTACTGCATACTTTTTGGCGCTATCGAAAAATTTTTTGAATAAAAATTGTTGCATACTTTTTTAGCGCAAATTATTGCATACTTTTTACCGCTATCGACGAATTTGCCTGAGATAATTCATTTTAAATCTAGTTACCATTTGTACGAGATTCCTGTCGGATGAGTTCGCCATTTACAATTATGTAGTTACAATAAATAATCAATATTCTTCGAGCTTGAGGTCAGATCTGCTGTTGTTGTATTCATTTTTATTTTCCTCGATATTTCGCTACTCCTTTGTGTAGCATCATCAGGAGATATAAACAATATAACAGCAAATCTGACCTCAAGCTCGAAGAATATTGATTATTTATAGATAAAGAAAAGGTCGAACAACAGAATAAAAATATTATGTAGTTGGGTTAATTCCAAAAGTAGTGTACATGAGCATTTTTTTTTTTTTTTTTTAAGGTTGAGGAATTAATTCTCTGAAATTGTTTACTTGCATTAAGATTTGTGCAGATTGCGAAATTACTTTTAGTTTCTTGAAAAAAAATTTGTTTTGCTTTTTTATTGCATTTTGGTGAAATATTTTCCGGAATGTCACTTTTTACAAAAATTTACAAAACTAAGAAATTAATGCAAAAATGTTAGAACAAAGCCTACTATCGCATTCGTTCACTTATTATTTACCAGCTTTGGATGTTTTTCTTAAAAAAAACGGGTTAGTAATAGCAAAAAGTTATTTTTCGAAGAGATTCCAATTATTTTTTTTTCCTTTTATAATTCAAGAATTAAAAAAAAGTAATTTTTTTACAAAAATTTGTTTTTGTGCAGCTTACATTTAAAGTAACAAATTTGCTTCAAACAATTTGGAAGAAATTGTTGTATTTTGCTGGAAACTTGAAAAAATAAAAAGTGACAGTACGGAATTTTTTGTGACAGTAAAGAAAATCCAATTTAAATTTCAAGTGTAACGAAAACTTAAACATTTATTCATTATTTTGTTTTTGGTTACTGTTTGTTTTTTCTCTTTTATATAAAAACGAAACAAAAAATACAAGTAATCCAATTATATTAACAAAAAATTCATGAACAAATCTATTCATCGGAATCTGTGAATATTTCATATAGTCATTCAATAGTCATTCAAAGTAATATAACAAATTATCTTTACATCAAAAGAACTACAGTATTGAAATCAATCGGAATTTTCGAGAAATAAGCTTTTAAAATACAAAAAAACCTTTTTACTTAAAAGTGACAGTAAAGAAATTTGTGATATTTTTTTTGGTTTTTTCTTCTAAAAAGTTATTTCA
Organism: Phaonia tiefii; assembly: GCA_963931995.1. Classification (NCBI taxonomy): domain Eukaryota; kingdom Metazoa; phylum Arthropoda; class Insecta; order Diptera; family Muscidae; genus Phaonia; species Phaonia tiefii. Next base: position 53,960,245 of record OZ008367.1, read on the forward strand.
CGGAAAAAAAAAACATGAAAAAGTGATCAAAACTTCGTAATATATTAATATACATTTTTATTTATTTTATTTTTTACGATTTTTTATTAAATAACTGTGTGACAGTACGGAAATTTTTAGCTGTACTTACCATCGTGCGATTATAAATTCACTTGAAAACACCAAATAATTGATTTTATTATTTTATTTTTTATCTTAATCAATTTATCACTTCTTGCACTTTTTAATAGCGATGCACATAAAGCAAACGAAACAGCTCAAGTAATGATTATGACTGAATTAAAAAAAATGTGACATTACGGAAAAAACGCAGAGACAAAGTAAAATTAGAACGTCAAAATGACATTGATAACAATTTTCAGGTAAAACCAGGAAAAAGCAATAAAAATAAATACAATCATTGAAAAACAGTTATATTTTTTATTATTGTTCTATTGTTTTCAACTCTTTTTCCATGTTGCTTAATGAATAACATGTGTGGAGACAGGTATATTTGTATGTAATAGGCATGATATACAGTTAAAGCACCATTTGCACAATTTACCAGAAAGTTTTACAATAATAACAACTACTTTTGTTTGTTGCTAATTATTTTAGAGCTTACTTGCCGTTTTTGTTTTTTTATTTTCTTTTACATGAAAGAAATAAAAAGCTTGAGACGAAAAAAAAGCATTGTGTTTGGAATTAACCCAGTTACAATTATATTGAAGTAGACTGTCAAAATTTCTCTTCCCTCAAATGCCAACAAACACAACGAGTGAAACCCTAGTCATTCTCTGTTCTCTCTCTCTCTTACTCTCTTCATTGAATATTTCAATATACGAGCAGCTTTTTGATAGTGTTATTGTATATAACTATATAAATTCCAACCATGTTGAAATAAAATTACATAAACTATGCAAAAAGTATGAAATAAACAAGATATAACGCGTGAGAGAAATGCCTTTGAGTGAATTTCTAGCACTTTTTGGTTCTTTTTTACCAGGGTTGCCAACTTGCGCGCATCTTCTTGTCGTCTAATTCTAGGTCGTCTTTGACCTATGCTTACAACAAACAAAAAATCTACAATAAAAATACGATTTTGGGTGTTTTTCACGGGCTAGGAAAGGACATTTATTTTAAATTGTCTCCAGAGGATCTTTAATATTTGCCCACGACTTTGGGAAATATTTTTCGTGACCCGGTCTAATGTGTACCTAATGTTGGGGATATGAAGAGATCACTTTTCTGCATTACTTGATCCAGGCGACTCCAATGCAGATTAAGGATTAGAACCAATACAAGACGATTGGGTCGATTGCCCCTCTTAATCACGGCGTGGTTAGAACTAGGGATGTGCGGTTCTGCGAATTTGAAGAACCGGTTCTATCGAGTCCTGTTTCAAGAAGGACCATTAATTTGGACCGGTTTCGGTTCTTAGCAAATTGCTGTACCAGAGAGGCTTAAGTGTAATATATTAATATTAATATTTACCCTCAAAGGGTAACACTTTTGATTCCTTTGTAACCGAGTCCTGTTATTCTGGAACCGTTTTACTGTTCATTTCATACCGCTTTTCACTTATTTTAGGATCCTTACTCGGCCCTTTTAGAATCGTTTTCGGTGCTTTTGAACGCATTTTTCGTTCCTTTAAGAACGGTTTTCTGTTCACTTGGACCCGTATTACAGTTAATTTGAAAATGTTTCCGGTTCCTTTGGAACCGTGATTCGGTTCCTGTAGGAACCGGGCCGATCGGGTCTTGTACATCACTAGTTAGAACTGCAATTTCCCGACTTAAGGATAACAAATACACAGGAGCTGACGGACTACCGGCTGAGCTGTTCAAGGCTAGCGGGATTGAATTGGAAAGGTCCATGCTTCCACTCATATGTAAAATCTGGCTAGGCGAATGCAAGTCCGACGATTGGACCCTTAGCATACGTTGTCTTCTGTAAAGGCGACCAGAGCGTATGTGCCAACTATCGTGGGATATTGCCTTTTATTCTTTGCTTACAAGGTTCTCTCGAGCGTAATGTGTGAAAGACTAAAGACATTTGTTGCAGACCTAATGGGTCCTTATCAGTGTGGCCTTAGACCCGGAAATTCAACTATCGGACAGATAGTTATTTTGAATCAATATTTTGTTCCCTAGCTTTTGCATTTTTTCTCCAATTTACACACATTCAGAAATATGTATGACTGACTGACAGAATAATGCATAAATACAGTTACACACAAACAACTTTGACTTTGAATAATCTTTTCTTCTGTCGCTCACCCCAGAGAATAAACAGTTCAGAAAACACAGCTATATTTGTATCACAAAAGATATATTTGGGTCATAAACATTATAACATGTTAATCATTGTGTCCCTAACATGTAATATTGAATAGCAAACACAATATGTTTGGACACAAGTATACTATATTGGTGACCAGCTGCAAACAAACGTTCTATTTAAATCCAAACAACAAAAATCGACAGATTTTTCAGCGTGTACATTAGGGCGGGTTAATTTTTTTTTGATGAAGCGTATAGGTGATTTTGAGAAATTTTCCTCAAGAGACCATAGCTCTAAGTCGGATTTGGAGCCCCCTAAAATTTCAAAATAGATATTTTTCCATATATACATAGAATAATTTAATTAAATTCGTCATAAAATCGGATAGAATTAGACCCCTTTGGAACACCAAACAAAAAAATGCATGTTTTTGTTGCCCAATTCCAAACAATTCCTACTGCGTTTACCTTACTTATTTTACCATGATAGTACTATTTAGTGGGAAACTTTAGCTTGAATTTAACGACCATTTTTATATATAGATTTTCACCGTGGAAAGTCAGCATACATAGTACTCGTACCACCTTAACATAGAATACCTCACAAGCAAATCAGAAACCTCATTCTAAAATGAGTCGAATGTCACTGTGCCGAGATATAGGAGCTGGACAAACAAGTATTCAAAAATATCAAAGTTACTGCTTATAATTGTTTTAGAACTAAAGAAAGCTACACCACCACCTCTTTGAATAGGACATTGTGGCAGCAAGAAAACATGAAATTTCAAGTTTTTTGCTGAAACCGATGGTTTTAGCCATGTTCCAAATGTTATACTCTACCTCACTTTTGTCTCAGAGAGTTTTGTTATCAAACGCACTTAATTGAGAGCATAAAAAAGAACCATCGTGGACAATATTTCCTAAAACACAACTACTCATAATATAATTAATTTAAGCAAGCTAGAACCAACTAAAGGAATGCAATAATTAATTCAATAAATAAGAATGTAGACACATAACAATCCAGTATGTACAGGCTGACCCAAATGCAAGTATAAAATTAAATAAAATTAACTAAACTTTACTTCTTTTTCCATATTATGACTTTATTAGAAATAACAAATATTCCCGTTATTTATGGATTTCGTTCATGTGGCTGCCTCTGATGGCTTTGCAGTAGCTCAATCTAATTTTTCGAGACTGTGTTGACGGTTACTGATTCTATCTCACGAATGGATCGGTCGATATTAGCCTCAAGAAAATATGTTTTTTAGGCCAAATTCGATGTCCGGTTGAAGCTTCTGTAAGGTCCACATTTCCCAACGTTGTTCAAGCTAATTCGATACATTCTGGACCACGGAGGTATGAAATTTCGAACAGAAACAAGCTATCAGTGTCAAATAACATATGATGTAAAAAAACCCAATATGTGTTCAAACTCACGGGCGATGTGTTAACACCTTTTTGTTAGACGGTACCTGTTCGATCTCTATGAACACATTAGTAAATGTTAAATTGGAAAATAAAAAACAGCGTTAAATCATATGTTAAATCATTTAAATAATATTAATACTTAAAAATATTTAAAGACAAGTGCAAGCACATGTGGCATTATTTTCTTGCTTAATACTTTTTGTTTTATTCCCACAAAAAACAAAGAGAATGCAAAGCAACAGACACATGCACATACATTGTATTATGTTCGTAAGCTGACGAGTAGTAAGACTTCGTATTTTAAGACAACATTCGCTGCTTATTTTCAAGCATCATACTTATTTTCAAGCAGAGACTATTGTTGTAAAACAAACACATATTATTTTCAATGTGCTAACGCTGCATAGCTTCGACGTAGATAACGCTGTGCGCAAACGTTGTGTGTTGTTTGCATGTGTTGACTTTGATAGATTATACCCTGCCCGTGCCTATAGATGTTAACACATCAATAAAGAAAGCAATATTTAGCTCACTGAAATAATTGTTTTTATTTTGTCATAAACAGAGCGACGACAAAAAGTGGTGAATAGTATTGTTTTTCCGCTCTCATGTACTGTTTTTCCGCTCTCATGTAGAGAGTCTGAGGAAAGAGCATAAACGAGTCTTATTCTCTTTATAGAATATTTCAATATAAATGCACCATTTCGACAATGTTATTACATAGACCAATACAAAAGCATAAATGTTTTAAAATGCATCAATATTTAACATCAAAATTATGAATGGACCAAGTTATGACAAAAAGAAGTAATACGTTTTGAATCATTCGCCTGATGTCGCCAGTGCTTTTGAGTCATACAATTCGTTCCATAAGTACTCTTTACTATTCAATACTCTTTTGCGACCACGACTTTCTTGTTTGTTCGCTGCCGCTACATCAATACCATCATACTTATTTTCAGGCAGAGACAATTGTTGTACAAAAACCACGTATGTGATGCTAATTTTGTGTGTTGTTTGCATGTGTCCACTTTGATAGATTGCCCTACACGTGCCTATATATGTTAACACATCAAAAAGATGCCTGCATTTAGACCACCCGTTATATATATAAAGAGCATACGTATAACCTGGTAATACCATAACATTCCCCGACATGATCCGTGTTAGAACATCAGCTTATCGCAATCAGTGAGCTGTGCGCTTTGTGTTTTTACGTGTGTTTCGAACGATTCTGAACGGTATTTTGAGAAGCCTCGATAATAATACTTGATAGTAGGCGCGTTTTTTAATTCCCACTAAACTAATTTTTCGACGACTTCATACCGCTTAGCTCCCCATACAAAGTGGTCGAAAAATTCGTTTAGCAGGGAATAAATAAACAGGCTTAATCTAAATAAATAAAACAGGCTTAAGTCCGAAAGCAGGGTGGTCATCGTCGAAAGAACTGTACGGTGGTCAGAGCAGGGATCGAACCCACGTTCTCATGTACCAAATCCCCGCACACTGACCATTGCACCATCGAAGCACGTGCTTCGTCCCATAGACAATAATGAAAAAAAAGTTGTGAATAGATCTGAATGAAATTAAAATTTTTTAAGATCCAGCATCACTTCTCATACAAATGAAAAAGTGCTCCTCGAATTTACTTTGTTTCGGCACCACTAGAGGACGCTAATATTTTATATTTTCAGCGCATTGCAAAAATCGATTTTAATAGGTATTTTCAATTAATTCTCAAAAATTAAAAAAAAAAAACGTATCAAAACTGTCGTTAACCCAGTGATTTTCGACGGGAATTTGGCGGAACTGAAACACACATGCACACTCTTTATATCTTTCTCTATGGTTTTACAAATTTACCCAATAATCAAAAAATTTTAAATTCGTCTACAATATCACCTTTAATAGGATCTACAAGAGTCAGTGTTGGGATTCTTCAATTTGCATTATTTTATCTAATGCAAATGTTCTCAATGGCAATTACAAAATATTGAATGAAATGCAGGTTGTGGAATCGGATGTCAATTGTGATGAAATATGGGAATGCTTTTAATTATTTTGAATTTGTTTGACTACTGGCAAGTTTGTGGCTTCGACCTGTAGAATTGTGGCTTCGACTGATACCTAGACTATTTATATACCTAGTGTGCCATCTGTTTCATCTGACGTTTCATTTCACACTCTTCGTGGTGAGGTCGATGCGATAGAGAGATGTTCGACGTAAACTGAATTACACCAGGTAGAGTTACAATAACTGTTGACTTAAATTTGTTACGTGGCTTTGGTTGACAACTGTGAAATTGAAGCGTACTTTCAGTATTTTTTTTTAATCTTTTATTGTTAGTATACATTTGTGTTGTATTTAACACAAAAATGTTAACGCACAAATCGAATTGCCGTTGTTAATATCAATCCACAAATGTTGGAGATAGAAAACACTTCTGGTAAATTTCTCGTTAAGGACAAATCTCAAATTCTTGACACCGTGGGTGCATACCTAGAATCCATTTATGCATATAAGGATATTGATACGGAAAATACCGTACACAGAGAAGTCATGGAAAGTTTCACTAGATTTTTAGAAGAAAAATCAACATTTGACAACAGTCCAATCCATATTTCAAACTTCTCGGATATCGCAACGACAAATATAATGAATAATGAATATCTCATCAGTAATGACGAGATAATTTATATATTCAGAAGCTTGAAGGGAAAACTATCTTCTGGAATTGACAATATCCCAAACATAGTTCTTAAAAATCTACCAGAAAAATTAATTTTCATATATCGCCAACTTTTCAACAATATTATCAAAATCTCGCACTTTCCACAAGCTTGGAAAATTGGTAAAATTGTCACGTTACCTAAGAAAGATAAGGATTCAAGAGACCCAAAAAATCTTCGTGCCATAACTCTTCTTCCAAACATTAGTAAGATTTTCGAAGTTTGTATTAACACCAGAATAATTAAATTATTAGATAAACACGGTATAGTGAACGATAACCAGTTTGGTTTTAAATACAACCATTCCACAATCCATGCCACGCACACGCTTGTCTCTAATATACATTGGAATTTTAATAGAAATTTATACACAGGAGCTTGCTTAATAGACTTTCAAAAGGCTTTTGATAGCATATGGATACCTGGTTTATTTTATAAATTACGAAAATACAATTTTTCATTCCACCTTATGGTTCTTCTATATAATATGTTAAGCGAAAGATATTTTGTAGTATGCAATCGAAGTGGAACAAGATCGAAAAAGTTTCGCATAGTAAATGGCCTTCAGCAAGGAACAGTCAATGCACCAATACTATTCAACATATACATATATTCATGAACTCCTAACAATTGTCCAAGATTCAATCGGATTCGCGGATGACATTATAGTATTTCACCCTGATGATAATATAGGAAAGATAAATGAGAACCTTCAGAATAAATTTAATGAGGTTGTAAAATATTCTACAAACTGGAATATGAATATTAACTACGACAAGTGTGAGACAATACTTTTTTCGACCTCCTGTTGGCAAGTGCAAATATAACATTAGAAAATATTGGAGGACATTTGGTATAAAATCTCCAATTACTGGTCAAACCATTCCAAACAAAGAAGTGGTTAAATATTTAGGCATACAATTAGATAAATTTCTTTACTTCAACGATCATGTTAAAACCCAAATACCTAAGGCTAGAAGAGCATTTTTCAAATATAAAGCACTATTCTTTTCAAAACACATAACACCGCAAGTGAAAATATTATTCTACAAGGCACTAGTCCGACCAATATTAACCTATGGATGTCCCATATGGTTCAATATTTCGCCATCTTACATGGAGATGATTAGAAAGTTTGAAAAAAAATCCCTACGTGCCTGTACCTCCCTATACAGGTCAACTGAGAGCAATTACACAAAATACATTTCCAACAGAAGACTTTATAAGTCGGCAAATATAATACGAATTGATAATTTCATAGTTAAATTAATCAGGAACCACATCGCCAAGAGCACTTAATGCTGCTCGAATAATATGATCAAAGCCCCTTATTACATTAATGACGAATATATTCGTAAAACTTTAGTAACAGGCCATGTACCCCCAGAAGCCTTTATCTATCTCGATCAAAAGGAGTTTATACAAGATGAAAATGGTATACCCATTTTTTATCACTTATATAGAAGAGCGAATGTGAAAGCTTTCAACAGTGACCTGTTAATGAACAACGACACAAGATTCGATACTAGCGTATCAAATAAAGATTTCATTGAAAGGTGCAAAATAAATAAAAATATATATTGGTGGATTAACAGTTAAACCAAATTTCCTTTTTTACTTACCCAAACTAGCTTTTATTTTCCTTAGATAATAAAGTAATGTTTTTTGTAATTTTTTCATCACACAACTCAAATATCCTGTAACATAGGGCCTGCATATGTAACATATCCTGATATTTAAACGATAAGCAAAATTATAATATTATATATTAAATGTACTTGAGTTCCCGATTACAGGGCTATGTATTATACCACTATATTATACAATCTATTTTTGTTTATTTATAGTACCAACATTGTATGCGTAAATTATCCAAAATAAACAACAACAAAAAAAAAAACTTTGCAACATGCTACATTCATATGCAACCAAACTTAATAGGGCAATTCAGAGTCTTGTGCATTTAAGATAGCATATTTTTGCAATTGTAAATATTTGCTATCAACTCTGAACACTCATTTTAGTTAATTTTGCAACACTTGTTGGAAACCACACAATTCACAGTTCCCCTTCAATTTACAGCTGATTGATAAAAAGAACTATCATTTTATTGATATTTTGGTTTCAAGAAAATTTAGTTATGTCTAAAGGAAGTTTTAAGGAACTATTAATGGACTCTTTAATAGACGAAGCTGTGAAAGAGATTATATTCAGCGAAGGTATGAAATATTCTACGCTAAATTTGATTTGATAACAATTTTGTTTTTATTAGACATGGAGAGTGATAATGAAGCAGTGGAAGCAGTTTTAGATGAACTGACAATTTATCTATTGTGATGGAATACCGTCGAGGGTTTTATGGCGCAGTGCCCAAGTCAGATAAATGCTAAGAGTAAATAGGAGTCAGTTTACGATGTTATGCGATTTAATAAGTAAAGATCCTTCTTCCGTCTTCATCGGACCATTTTTTGTTTGGCTCACACTTTTTAAACTTTTTTTAATTTTTTGCTGCCCCATAATAATTTTTTCACTTTTTCTTGTATTCTTCGTTTGTTATTGTCAGCACATAACGAAGTCGAGTCGAGTGAAACCGGCGTTCAGTAGCCGCCGAATTTTTTTGGTTGCTTGGGTGGCCGCCGAATTAATTTTTTGCATCTTAGTCAATCTGATATACAAATAGCGGAAAATAGTATATTTGGTACATTATGTACCTTAATTATATATAGATATATTAAAATGATTTTTTTTCTTTAGATCTGACTTCTTTCATTATAATAATTAAATTAATTAAATAGAACAAAATTTAATCTCCACCGCCGATGATTTTGACTAGACTTTGCCCTCTGACTGCAAGTTTGCACATAAGTATTGCAAAGGCAGAGGAAATATAAACTACGGTTATAAGTGTTGCATATCAGCAAAACCATTGCACGTGCATTTCTGTATATTTTGTTAGTGTATAGGAAAAATGTGCAATACCAATTTGCAAATGCTACGACGCAAGGCCATATGCACAGGATTGTGAACTGGGCTAATGTAAATTTACGGTCACTCTAGGTGTATTTACTCTACGGATTGGTGTTGCCTCCTAGTATTGTGTAATTCTTATTTGAAAACCACAACTGGCAGATATGAGGGAAATGTTTTGAAAATATGTACAATTGCCAATGGGATTTAAATTTTTTTGAATTGTCATTTGTAATTCAAATTAAACTACAAATTATATTTGTCATTCAAAAATGAAATTGTTCGAGCGTTTGGTCGTATTTTTAATTAATTTTATACTTCGATATTTCGCTGCCATTTGGGTAGCATCGACAGGAAGATAAACACAATTATTAATTAAAAAACGAAAAGGATTGTTTGTCATATAATTAACTTGCCCCATGTATGATAAGAGTACACATTACGTATTATAATCCAGAAAAAAAGAAAAATTTATTAATTTCGAAAAATCAAAATTATAGGTTTAATATTATTATATATTTATATTATTAATTATAGGTTTAATATTATGTATAAAAATTGTATTTACAAATTTTTGTAACAGGTCTCTTAAGGTCTCATATTATCCGTTATCCATTGAATATGATGTGACACATTTGTATAAATTCCTGGAACATTTACAGAGCCACAATCATTTAGACCTGCGGCAACAACACCGTATTGTATAAATCGAGGTCGACCATTGTAAGTATCACTAAAACCCAACGGGCCTCCCGAATCACCTTTACAGGTATCGACTAAATTACTGCCACCGGCACAGATGTGTCTCTCATCCAGAGCATGATGAAAATTAAAGGGCCTTAATTGAGACTCGCATTCAGATATTTCGACATTGGGCACAACGGCTACCATTAGAACATCAGATGATTTGCCTATTCAAGTGTAATCAAGCACTGGTATTAGATTAAGTATTAATTAAAATGTATAACGTCTATATCTACCAACCTGTTTCTGTTTTACCCCATCCTGAGATTACATAGTTGTTACTGGCTTTATTTCTTAAATTGTCATAGATTGGAAGACAAATGGGTATAATGTGACCTATAACGAAACAAAATGTGACGGAATGTTCGATATTGTAGTTAGTTGTGATTTTATTTACGTTTAGGTTCCACTTTTCTCTTTAGACGTATCAGAGCAATGTCATGATATACACTCCGGTACTGCGGATGTAATATGAATTCCTCGATGTCAATGTCTTCGTGTTCAGGTGAACATATTTCCCTGCCACCCAATTTAATACAATCGATAGGAGTGCTTTTTTGATGTTCACCGAGACGGACGTGTGTTCTGGAAATATACATAGTTATTATTAGAGGGGCTTGTTTTTTGTATTTTTATAAAATATTAATATATATGTATACTTATAAATAATTGTTACTTTTACGCACAGTGTTAGTTAAAACTACATGCCGAAAATCTGTCTTTTTTCTTGTTTGGATACAAATAGAACGTGTTTGTAGATTGTCGCAAATATACTATACTTCTGTCCAAACACATTGTTTTTGTTATTCAATATTACATGTTGGAGACACAATGATTAATAGGTTACAATTAGTGTATTCAAAACTGGAACCGGTTAACCGAATTCCTGCCGGTTAACTATACGTCGGTGTTTTAAAGCGTGCTATTTTTGATGAACCGGTTCAAGTCAATTTTTTTTTTTGATTTCAAGTCAATTAACCGGAGTTTACGGTTTGTACATAACTGATAGAACAACGTAGACTTCCAAATCTAAATCGTTTTTCATAGCTCACTATGGTTACAGACAGACTCAAAAGACTTTGCCAACGAATTATTATTATTAACGATAATTAAGAAATAGTTTTCTCAAATAAGTTGTTGAAGGCAATAGAAGTCATATCTGCGCAACTCCAAAACGTCTAAAGGAATACTTACTCAACGATGATTTTGTCTAACTGGGGAAGTACAATATTAGAACAGATATGTTAAATAAAATAAATAAAGAGTGGGGCCATATAAAATTCGGAATTTGAACCCCTCGTTATATCGAAGCAGACGGTCAATTTGACATTTATGAAGTGACAGATTGTTAGGTAAAGATTAGAAATTTACGAAATGGGTCGCTTTACGTTGAAAAAACTTGGGAAATATTAAAAACTTTCATCAAAATTTCTGATCCTTCAACTCAAACTGAAAGAAATCTACGAAATAAATTCGATAGAAATAGAGTTCCTTCAACGCGGTTTGTGGATCAATTGGCGAAGCGAGGTTGTCAGTCCGGGTTCTTAGTTTAGTTTGTTTATTTTGGTCCTTATTGAACAAGATATCTCGTCTTCGTGCTCGTAAATATTGCCGATGTAGCTGAAAGTGTACTGGAACAGCCATCAATATCAACTCGCTACCGTTCGCAGTAACTGAGCACTCTCGCAGACCTCGGTACGAAGACTTAAGTCCAACTAGTCCAAGAACCGAAGCATCGTGGCCATCCGATGCGTTTTCACTTTTTTACCGAAAAATAATCTTTCCGATGAAGCTCATTTTCACCTCGGGGCTACGTTAACAAACAAAATTGTCGCATTTGGGTCTCGGAAAATTCACATGTCGTCGAGGAAAAGGCGATGTATCCACAATGAGTAACTGGTTGGTGCGGTTTTTGCCATGGCGGCATTATAGGTCAATTTTTCGTCGAAAATTAGCAAGGGGCCGCTGTTACCATAAATGGCAAGCACTACCGTGCCAGTATGGTTTCAAAAGGAAAGCGCCACGTATCACACAACCAATGTTTCAATCGATATTTTGCGCACTGTGATCGAAAACCGCATGATCTGCCGAAACTCGTACGTCCATTGGCCGCGTCGCAGCTGCGATTTGAACCCGTTAGACTTATATCTCTGGAGCGCTGTGCACGGTCAGTGCTACACAAACAATCCCGACTCCACTGTGGCCTTAAAACATGAAATAGAGACCAAAATAATCGATAATGTACTAAAAAATTGGGTTGGTCTTTTTAGAGCGAAATTAAATTCCAAATTTTACATGGCCCACACTTTTGTTTGCCATCACATACTATGAAGGCATAGGGGTACACACTCTGATTTGGACCTGCAGTTTTACACCGGTTCCGAGCGATATTTTGACAAGCTTTTTTATGACTATCTACTCGGTAGTCGATCTCAAAATTTAAAAAGACTGAATTAAAAATAAACGACGTGTATAAAAGGCACAGTTTACCAGTTTGTCATAAAAACCGAAACCTAAAACCGGTTTCGCCAAAATCGGAATATTCGAAGAAACCGAAAACCGACATTTTTGAAATCCCGGTTTCTTGAATACACTGGTTATAATATATGTTTTTGTGGCCCAAATGTGGCTTTACTGGTTGAAAACTGCTGAAAACAAAAACGTGACAGACAACAAAGAAACAAAAAAAGCACCAGATCATAAATTCATGAAATTCATGTATGTTCCACTTATCAGTAGGAAACTTTTATTGCCAGATTCAGCAAACCTTCTGCTAAATTGTGTGAAATTTTTCAAATGTTCGTTGGTTATTGATTTCGATGTTGTAATTTTCTTTGCCAGAACAAAATGTCTGTCAGTTTAATCTTTTTTACTAGGAATATAAATCTTTAGATTTATCCTTTTCTATACTCACAAAATGGTTTCCCTTCCTCTGATGCAATGAGCAGCCGTCAATACATATTCTAAAGGATGACAAAAAAAAAACAAAAACATTAGTTTTGTAACATAAATTTTCACAATTTATTTTATCTGTAGGAATACTTACGTGTACTTATTAGGGATCCAGCACATTTAAATGGATCATTGTAATCTTCATACATGAGTAAAGCCATCCATGGATATCCGGCCAACACGGCCAGTTGACCGTTTGTCACTTTATTCACCGTATGAATACCACAACTTTGATTTTGTAATATTTCGAAGCCATCGGGATTCAATTGTATATCCCATTCTGCGCAACAGACATGGGGCTGAGAATTAGAATATTGTTATTTTAAAGGTTATAATTAATTTAAAGGATTAATAACTCGAATATATTAGTATAAAACACAAAACATATTGTAGTAAACATAGCAGAAGGGATAACGTGTTTGTTATTTTAGCAAACAAATGTTTGTTATTTTAGCAAACCTGTTTGTTATTTTAGCAAACCTGTTTGTTGTTTTAGCAAACATTTGTTTGTTATTTTAGCAAACATATGTTTGTTATTTTTGCAAACATATGTTTGTTATTTTAGCAAACAAATGTTTGTTATTTTAGCAAACCTGTTTGTTATTTTAGCAAACCTGTTTGTTGTTTAAGCAAACATTTGTTTGTTATTTTAGCAAACATATGTTTGTTATTTTTGCAAACATATGTTTGTTATTTTAGCAAACATATTTTTGTTATTTTAGCAAACATATTTTTGTTATTTTAGCAAACATTTTGTCTAGTATTTTGTTACAACTGCCAACAGGTTTTGTTATGACAGGACAAGTAACACTGGAAAAAGTACTGTAATACCGTATTCATTTGGTGATTTCGGAAGAATTCAAATGGAAATCCATGGATTTCTCATACAAAATAACATTTTCGAAATCTCGACATTTCTTAGAAATCTAAAGAAAATAAGCTTATATGTATATATATATCTGAATTCGTATACCCGATTTAATAGAAAAATGGGATTTAAACAAAATAACTAAAACCACTCAAATTGCAATTATTTTGCTTAAGCAAAGACAGGGCGACACATAAGTAATGGAATCATTTATTTAATGAATTACTTTTTTCTTTCTAATTTTTTAAACGTTGACATTTATCAAAATTTAGGTTATATATGAGTAATATGTTGACATTATGTTTTGAAGATAATATCTTTCAAATTGTGCCTATAGTTTGTTCCGTCCTGACCCCGCTCTTTCCAGAGCATTTCCCATAAGTTTTCTTAGAATTTCAGGTCCCAGCGCTCTCACGTCCTTCTCGCATATTGGCCTTAAGTTGTGGGATAGTTCTTGGGTTAACAAAATTGAAATCATTGCGCGGTAATGAATTCCATTCACATTAACCGCAACTTGTTCGTCGTTTTCTCAAAAATATGGTCCAATAATCCTTTCTGAAGTTATTCCACACCATACTGTGTATCTAATGGCCAGTTTTTCAGTCAGTGGTGATCTTCGTTTCTTAGTTAAATTGTGGTTAAACATCGAATAGTGTTTTTTAGTCATTGTTTAACTATGATTTAACCACCCAATGTTGGTTGGTTAACTTATAGTCAGAACCATATTATTTTGACAATCAAATTACTGACTGTCAAAGTGAGAAATGAAGATTGTATAAAATACATGTTTTAGATTTGCGTATTTGTACACATATATATATAGTTTTTTACATATTTTTGTTAAAATGACTTCGATTTTATGCATCTATTTCTTATTTTACATAATTCCATTTTGTTTGTTCCCCTTTGTTGTTTTGGTATTTATCCCAAACATACGTTTTTTTCCAATAAGAATACAAGGGTTGCCATATTAGTTGACAATATGGCGACTTACATTAACTAACCACTGAAAAACAAAATGCAAAGTTAACCTCTAATTAACTTAAAATTAAGATTAAGTAATTCGATAGTTAACTACCCACTTAAAAACTGACCATAAGTGAGTACAGTTGATTTTCAACAATCATTCTTCTTGGATTTTGGGTGCCCATATTCTGCAATTTTGTGTATTCACGGCCTCATCGTTCATTATGAGTTTGTGAATAAACTTGTGGCATTCTAGGCACAATTATTGAAAATGGCGACTGTATTTAATGCGTATTTGTGCATCATTTGGTTTTAACTCGTCAACCAATTGAATCTTACATGGGAAAAGGTGCAACTTATGTATATACAAATTCTTTGCGAAGACCGCCTGGACATCACCAACTGCTGAGGACGTCGCATGGTGGACATTGCAGGAATTTCCTCTATATTTGCTTGCACCTGAGCAAAGTTCACATCATTTCGAACTGCACGAGGTCTTCCAGCACGCGGAAGATCACATACAGTCCCTTGTAGCCCAAAACGCTGAACCAATCAGTAATTTTGTTGGAGCGCTAGTTACATTTCGAACATGAAAGAAATATCGATATGAACTTTTGTGTCTGAATAATTGAATGCTGACTTTCAAAATAAAATCGAATAACTTTAGTTCTTTATTCTATGCTGTCTTTCCGTCCTAAATTTCCCAAATTTTTCAAAGCGAATTCTATACCCTTTAATTTAAACGTTTTATGAGACAGCATTATCGATATCACTCACGATATCGCTTGAACGATTATCGCAATACATAATTACGCCCCTGGTATCATCGCGAAACATTATCAAAGTATGTACTTAGTTCTAAATTCTCTGGTCGAATTTTTACCTCCTTTAAACAATTTGTAATTCTTGTGATACGTTCCAGTGGGTGGATGCAATCTAAAACTGAAGTATACCAATAATATTGAAAAAAAAAGACATTTGCAATTATTATTTGGTAGAAAGTTTCGAAAAATACATACATATGAGCATAAATCAGATATATTTAAAATAGGTGGAATTTACTCCAGCTCTCAATTTCTCATTTAACTTGATAATTAAACCTAAACAAGGTGGGTGGTTGCCGTAGGTTCCGATAGGTTCCCAAAGTCAGAAAATTGAAAAATATAGCTTCGAACTTCGAATTGTTTACACATTAGTTGCAGTTAGTTTGCGAGCGGTCTCAGCGTAAGTTTCCCCATTTTTGTAATGGGTTTTCCCAATGATATCGCGTTCTTCCTTTGCGTAGCGGTCCCTTTTTAATAATCAGAACAATCGTAGACGACAACTACCAAATTTCAGAGCTGCCACATGCATAAGAAAAAAATATCCCAAAAATAGTTCACGTTTATTGGGACACCCTATATATAATTTGAAGTGTTCTTTATTTACTTTAGTTATAAAATTTAATGTTTTACAAGAATAAATACTAAAAAATACACATTTAAAGGGGTTTTCAACAGGGACGCTACAAAAGTAAATCGATAGGGACAGCAAATGACAGCCATATTTTTTCCCGCTCTTTTGACATTTCTCTTCAGTAAGGTTTGCCATTTCATCATGGAAAGATATACGAGCCAACAACGAGTCGAAATTATTAAAATTTACTACCGAAATTTGGAGTCAGTGGCCTCAACTTTAACGGCCGATTTCTTGACAAAGTTCTAGCACTTTGATTCGATAAAACTCGAGCTAGAACTAGAGTTAGAACTCCGTATCATTTTTTCACGGAGTATTAAGTGCTTGGCACACCGATTTTGGAACTAGTGTTTGTTAGCTCTCTGTTTTTCCTGGCACCAGGATTTCGGAGTGCTAGTGCCACTAACCCCTGGTTTTAGTCAATTTCATTTCTTTACTCGTCGGTCTAGTACTCTGTTTTATATAAACGAAATAAATTGTTTTGAACAATTTTCAGTTCAAATAATATTTGTGCATATTGTTTGTGCATTCTTGACAAAATGGATAATTTAATGTTAAATGGTGGTGTTTTCGACGATTTGCGATTTTTGGATGACGAAGATGATTATGATGATGTCTTGGGACTTATTCGACGCCCATATTATTTACCTGTACGTGCAAATATTAACTATTGGGATGATTTCGACTTTTTCCAGCGCTTTCGTCTCACCAAACGCACATTTTTAATGGTATTGCAATTGGTTACCCCAGCACTACACAATCCGAATACCCGCTCTAGATATTTAACTCCTGAACAGAAATTGCTCATCACTCTTCGGTTCATGGCATCAGGTAGTATGCAATTGGTTGTCGCCGATGTGATACGTGTGTCGGCCTCTACTGTATGCAGAGTTTTACCTGTAGTGTGTATGGCGTTAATAGCACACCTTAACACATTCATAAAAATGCCAACAACACAACAAGAACGGGAGACAGCAGCTGCACAATTCTTTGCATTTGCCGGATTCCCACGTACCATTGGGGCAATCGATTGTACTCATATAAAATTACAATCACCTGGTGGACAATTGGTACGTTTGTTTGTGATATTTTTTATTTAATTAAGTTTTTGATTTGAAAATTGTTTTAGTCAGAAGTGTTTCGGAATCGAAAAGGCTATTTCTCGCTAAACGTGCAAACTATATCCTCTGCTGATTTAAAAATCACCAATATCGTTGCACGTTGGGCCGGATCCGTCCACGATCAGACAATTTTTCGAGAATCGAACATTCGAAGACAGTTTGAGGCAGGCGAGTTTGGTAACTATGTACTCATTGGTGACTCTGGTTACGCCAACACACCGTATTTAGCAACACCTTTCACCGAAAACAATCGTGAAATTGATAACAATTCGCATATGCAAGCATACCAGACTGCAATTGTTCGCACGCGTAACGTTGTAGAACGACAATATGGTGTGTTGAAGCGTCGCTTTCCGGTGCTACAGTATGGCTTACGTTTGAAAGTTCAAACGGCAATGAAGATGGTCACAGCTTGTGGAATTTTGCACAACAGTGCTATTGACGCAAAAGACGGACTACCCTTAGGAGATTTTCGCATCGAAGAGAATGAGGACAATTCAGAAGAATTGCAAGAAAACGATGTACCAAATCCTGGCGCAAATACTGGGCACATACGTTTGGCTAGAGACGTAATTCTCACGCTATTTTAATTTTTTTTAATTGAAACGATAAGTAATATTAAAATTATTTTATATTTCAT
Organism: Phaonia tiefii; assembly: GCA_963931995.1. Classification (NCBI taxonomy): domain Eukaryota; kingdom Metazoa; phylum Arthropoda; class Insecta; order Diptera; family Muscidae; genus Phaonia; species Phaonia tiefii. Next base: position 53,978,383 of record OZ008367.1, read on the forward strand.
TCAAATAAAAAACAAAAAAAATCATGTTTTCTGCATCAACAAAATCAATTGGGTCATCAACTAACTTTTTTGCGATCGAAACTAACATTTGGTTTTTTGATGATTGTGGAAAATTTTCATTTTGCATCGCAGCGGTAGCTACTTCCCAAAAATGAGACTGTTTTTTAAAAATCTCCTCTCGTTCTGTGCACCGACCGCGAATTTCTAGGAGCTTTTCTTCATGCAATTCTCTACTCTGTTGCATTTTTAGTTCATGCTCCACCCGATAGTGTTCACGTTCATCAACTATAAACTGACGCCGCAGTTCCCCCAGTCCCAGATCATTTTTATTTTTTTTTTGATTTATAAGAGCGATGCTGTTGCGTTCTTGTTGAAAAAAACTGCTCGCGGTCAATTGGACGAGCAGCATGCGATAATTTTTTTTGATCTGTTGGTGTATCAATGTCGTCATGCGATTTCGTTTCATCAGCAAACGTAACAACAGGCAATGATAGCACTTGGGGGATCTCCTGGAACGGCAATATCTCGCTATGTGGCCTTTCCGAATTTTCAATTTGGATTATCAAATCATTCAAGATATTTTCTTCTTCTTCATCTGATGCATCAATCTGGTGGGGTGGTGGCTCAGTTTGTGGTGATTCACTGGAAATACCATCAGAATCAAACCCGTTCATACCACTCATCGCATGGAAGTAGTGCACCAGTCACTTCGAGCTTAAGTTGTGCTGGCTTAGGATCTGCCTTTCCACCACCAGTACGCATTGCATTTCTGCGTTGCCACCCGGCATGAATTTTAAGCTCCTGCATAATTTTTTTAAATTTATTTATTAGAGCCGCTTGCTCGCGAATGCATCCATTCTGAAGCAAAAAAGAAACGTTAAAAATATAATCAGGCAACACACACACACATACATTTGGGTCACAATTAAAAAGATTAGCTATGATTCCCCATTCCTTTTTCTTCTTTAAATTTGTAGCGCCGTTTGTTTGCTTGTTCAGAATTCCTTCCCGGCCATGCACAACGAGTAATTGGGCCAATCTTTCTGCATCTTCTTGACTCCAATTTGTTTTTCGCTTAACTTCCACATCAACCGAACCGTTCAATTTACGTTTACTTGCCATTTTCTGTTCATATGCAGAATAAAAAGTTAAATTATATATACTTTATAATACATAAAACATAAAATATACAATACCTTTTATTGAAGATTTCACGATATATATGTATATTTTTTTTGTTTAATTGAAAATTAAATTTAACCCTGTCAAAATCACAGTCGAAAAGAAAACTCAATGGAAAAAATTAATTGAAATTCAATAGTAGTTTGAAAAAAACGCTTACCAACACACGAAAACAAGGTTCTAGAACTCGAAACAGAGTGCCAGTTGCGAACTTTGTTTTTTTTTTGCCTAGCTCCCAGCTCTCGGTTTAGCTCTAGTTCTATCATAGTTCCCCAATGTGAAGAAATGAGGAAGTATCAGACCGAGTTCTAACCCGAGTTCTCATTTGCGAACTAGAGCTAATTAACTCTAGGATTAGCCAATATTGGAACTCGGTGAAGAAATCGGCCGTAAGAGGCCTCAACAATCAGCGATGAGGCTCATTTCTGGCTGAATGGCTTCGTCAATAAGCAAAATAAGCGTTATTGGTCAGACAGCAATCCACACGTAATCCATGAGTCATCATTGCATCCCGAAAAAATTACGGTTTGGTGCGGTTTATGGGCCGGCGGAGTCATTGGGCCGTACTTCTTCCGTGATGATCCAGACTGGCACATTACTGTGAATACGAACCGCTACCGTTCGATGATAACCGAATATTTTTGGCCCCAATTGGATAATATGGACTTGGAGGACATGTGGTTCCAACAGGACGGCGCCACAAGCCACACAGCGAATGCCACGACCAATTTATTGGAAACCAAGTTTGGTGAACGTGTTATCTCACGAAATGGCCCAGTCGATTGGCCGCCTCGGTCGTGCGATTTGACGCCGTTGATTATTTCCAGTGGGGCTACGTCAAGTCTATGGTCTATGCCAACAAGCCAGCGACGATTGATGAACTTCGTACGAATATCGAACGTGAAATTGCAGCAGTATCGGCCGATTTATGCTTGAAAACCGTCGAAAATTGGGTTCAGCATCTGGACTTCTGCAAGCGTGCCCCTGGTGGCCATGCAAAATAAATCGAGTTCCGTACATAATGGCATCGAACGTACTTTCACAGGAATAAAGAATTTCATTGGTATCTAAAACCGGTTTTGTTTTATTTAAAAAAACTTTTGTAGCGCTCTTATTGAAAAACCCTTTATAAAAGACACTGCTTATTTTTACCGTTTAACACAAAACATTTCTCTCCCCTGTTGCGACTTCTCTCGTGAGTCTTCTGTTACTCTTTGGTGTCAGCTGATCTTCGAAAAGATAGATAACAAAGGGTATGTACAAGTAGAGAAGAAAAAACCAGCGCAATTTGGCAACCCTCGTAGAAGAGAACAAAGAATAGAACCATAAAGTCGACGCGATTCACTCAAACGCATTTCTCTCTTGCGTCATAACTTGATTATTTCATACTTTTTACATACTTTATGTAATTTTATTTAAACATGGGTGGAATTTCTATAGTTAGATACTGTAACATCATTAGGAAACTGCTCGCGTATTGAAATATTCAACTAAGAGATTAAGATAGAGAGCAGAGAAACGAAGTAATAATGTTTTTGCCGAGTTATTAGTGGTAAGGGGGAGGAGAGGGGGTACAAACTTGAAGTTGGTATTCTTCTTAAGGCCCTCTACATTTCTTACTCAGAAGTCAAACTTCAATTTTGAAGCGTCCTTAATTCAGTCTCAAAAATATTACAGTTGTTGACATCCCAGCAAACTTTGGGGTCAAATATCTCGAAATTTTGACGTGGTAGAGAAAAACGGAAAATGCCATTAGGTTCAGCGTATCAAAATTATGCAGGTTCGCTATGTTTCACTCAATTCAGATTTTTAAAGTGCAAAAATCACACACAGTGTAATTAATAAAATTGAAGCCGTTGGTGGAAGAAGGTGTTAACTCACTTTTTTTTTCTTTTAATGTTTCCATGGTATCTGATTTTGTTTTAGATAATTTTTTTAATTTCTTTAAATCAGATGCCATGGAAACATTAAAAGAAGGAATATATTGTTATTGTAAAAAATTTGAGTTAACACCTTCTTCCACCAGGGGCTTCAATTTTTACAATATACATCAAAGACAGGTGGAAACTCCGCAAACAAATTTTCCGTTTAGAGTCAAATGATAAAATTTTTTACGTAAGTTTCGCAAGAACTGGGGCCTAAGTGTGTATGACGATAATCGTCCAAACGATACTGATGTGTCGATAATGGCAGTTCATTTACCATTTAAAATGGTTGATTTCATAAAACTTCATTACCGACAAAACGATAATGAATTCGATATCCGTACATTATGAGTTCCCTGAATATGGTGCTTTTGGTGGCAAATTTTGTGTTGTTAACTTCATTGGACCATCAGGCCGAAGTTGAAGGCGCTTCAAATTGTTTTGCTCTATATTCAAATTGGCTTACTTACTTACTTTTATTGGTTATATTGCAACCTCATGAGGTCAGATGTCTTACACATATTAATTAAACAAATTAAACAAATTTCAACATATTCCTCAAACTGGCTCTATCCTTCTTCTATTTATCTCCAGGCTGTTGTTGTTGTCCTTGTTCACGGCGGATCCAAGGTAGACAAATTCATCTACCACATCAAAATTAAATCAGTTGTCAAAGAATGGGAGATGTGCTTCCAAAGAATGGGAGATGTGCTTCCAAAGAATGGGAGATGTGCTTCCACTACCCATCTGGGTCCTCAGGAGGGGAAGTATTCTGCACTAGCAGGAGAGAGAGCTTTTGTTGATAGGACATTGATAGCTCCGGTATTTGCAGCTTGTCAATATCTAGCTTTTCCTGTGGTCGGCTTCGTACGTTTTTCGCCCTGCTCAGTATTGTGCGAAATTTCGCAGCCACCAGGTAATGATCCGAGTCGATATTGGCACACGTACATCCATTACACTAGAAGTGTGCCTGCCATCTATTACCAAGTGATCAATCTGGTTCTTCGTTCTCTGATCAGGAGCTATCCAGGTCGCTTTATGTATGTCCTTATGCTGGAATCGTGAGCTACTGGCTACCATGGCGAAGTCTATCAGTCTTATTCCACTATCGGAGGTGGTATCATGTAGACTGTGATTACCGATGGCTGGTCTAAAGCAGTGGTAACCAACCCATAGCCTCGTGAGGGAGACAATAATCGTAATTTTCACACACACACGATCGGCAATTCACATGTACACAACAACTATGCCCAGTGGCGGAAGTAATGACCTGGAAGGCCTGAAATTATGACCAAAGAGGCCATCTTTAAAATACGAAAGGCCTTTCCTTTCTTTTTAACATTGCGTGAGACTGGGAGGCAAAGCCTTCCTTGCCCATTGCCTAAACAAGGCCTTAGAAGGTATGCAAATAGGAAGGCCTTAGAATGCATTTACTTTAATTTATTTTTATTAAACAAAAATAAAATTAAAATAATATATTTTATCACAAGATCATTATTCACTTCTACGTATTTATTTGTAAGTATGAATGTATCTATCTTAGAAAGTTTTACCACGCCCAACTTTAAATTGAAAATTTTAAAAGTACCCTGAAAAATATTAATTAAAAAATATAATTTTAAAAATTTGTATGAAATTTTCCAATTAAATTACGGTTAAAAAGAATCGGAAAATAAATTTTTCAAAATTGTAAAAATCTTCTTCTTGGTTATATCCGATGAAAAATGCATGCATTCCGCAGGCCATATTTTAGGAAGGCATTACAAAAGAACCATTCCGCATGCCTTATTTGTTGAAGGCCTTGCGACTTCCGCCGCTGGGTGTTTGATTCAAAGAATCAGTTTCTGCTAGTGCGCTGTGTTCAATTCGGTTTGCGACCGCACACAAGCACATAATATGTTTGTGTGCGTGCGTTCGGTTTTGCCTACCACTGATCTAAAGACAATTTGGCATTAAAACCACCTAGAATAATCTGAATGTCGTGACCAGGGCAGTGTTTGTATACTTCCTCCAGACGCTCATAAATAAAATGATTCTTTGACCACTGGGTTGAACCTTGTATCTAGGTTTCGCAGGCTCTTGCAAACTATAAACCGCACCCGAATACGTGCTTTGGCTCATGCCAGCTGTAGTAAATATCGCAGTTGGAAAGTGGCCCCCGTCGTGTATAGTGTTCGCACATTCCAGGTACATATCCTTAAATCGTGGTCCTTATAACGTTTGCGAATTCAAATTGCCAGATAAGATAATTACATGTATTTTCAAACAAATATGAACAAAAAAAATTAAATGTTTCCAAGTGATAGCAAAACCCCCAAATCACGCCGAAAACGTTCAAATTGGTGATCTGCAGAGCACGTATAAATCACCTAAGTGATTTCAAACCTGCGAGTGATTTTGAAATAGTGTGATATTAGAACAGGCATGCAAGCTACAGAATTTAGGTCCTAGAGTGAAGCGACCTCAGGTCGTTTTGGTAATTAGCTGTAAAACTGGAAATTTTGTGGGCTTGTGTCGATATTGTTCATATAATACCCGTACCTAGGCTTATTAACGAGTTCATATTACCTTCCCTAAAGTAACGGAGAGCTTATCACAATCAAGAAAGGGGTTTCCTACCTCTTGAAGACTTGTGGTGGGGTATATATTTCGGTTGCTGCTTCATAACGTTTAACATGATAGTTTTATCCTCACTTAGAGAGGTGTCAGCTGTCAAAAGGTGCATACATTTATAAGCTTGGGACCAGAACCTGATTTCTCAGATAACCATTACCCAGCTTATATTTCCTACAGAAAATTTAATTTATGTTCCTATTACGGTTCTCAACTTTTGTCAGAGTTTGGTCGTAATCGATGAATTGGCATTGCCGTTCTCAACTCAACTGAACAACAGCTGATTTTTTGGTTGTGTTCACTTACTTTTGTCTTATTTCCTTTGACAACTCTTAAATTTACACCACTGCTTGAGAGCAGTTGAGTTTATAGTTGTGCGTGTTTTTAAGTTGATACGAATGGAGAGATCGTAAGAAGGTATTATTTTGGTTTCAAATTATAATTTTCATTTAACATTTGACCACTTTAATTTAACAATAATATTTTATATATTTTAGAAGAATCAAAATCACCAAAAACGGCTTAGTTTGAGAGATGGAATGTAATCCAGCCATTGCCCTTGGAAAACCTCAATTTAGCACCACGCAGAATCAATTGCGAGAACTATGGGAAGGATTTGCGTGGAATTAAATAGTTTAGGACCACCGTCCAGAACATGAATGACTAGGCAGTTCAAGAGGGTTGAATGCATCACGAATATTTCTTCTTAAATGCAACACATCTATATATATTCGCGTTCTCGACTCCATCTTCATAAAACAAATCTATGCCACTTATACCCATTTCGATTTTGCAAGCACAAGACAATTGTTAACTTCTTTTATTTTCACTTAAATCAGCTGCTTTTACTTGTCAAAATTGATATTTCGAGCTGGTAACACCATAACAATTGCAACCAAAAACTGTTGTGAACCACAATACAAAAGATAAGTTCGATCGTGTTGAAGGTGGGTTGTCTCTAATGGCCAGTTTTTCAGTCAGTGGTGACCTTCGTTTCTTAGTTAAGTTGTGGTTAAACATCGAATTGTGTTTTTTAATTATTGTTTAACTATGATTTAACCACACAATGTTGGTTGGTTAACTTATAGTCAGAACCATATTATTTTGACAATCAAATTACTGACTGTCAAAGTGAGAAATGAAGATTGTATAAAATATATGTTTCAGATTTGCGTATTTGTACACATACGTTGTTGGGTCGTTAAACTGTTGCGCCTATATAGTTTTTTACACATTTTTATTAAAATGACTTCGATTTTATGCATCTATTTCTTATTTTACATAATTCCATTTTGTTTTTTCCCCTTTGTTGTTTTAGTATTTATCCCAAAACACACGTTTTTTCCAATAAGAATACAAGGGTTGCCATATTAGTTGACAATATGGCGACTTACATTAACTCACCACTGAAAAACAAAATGCAAAGTTAACCTCTAATTAACTTAGAATTAAGATTAAGCAATCCGATAGTTAACTACCCACTTAAAAACTGGCCATAAGTCGACCAAACTAAGTTGAGTGGTGAACGATAATAGGGACATTAGTAAAACTTACCACACCCTGAAAAGTCCCACAATGCAACTGCTGTATTTCCTCACGTTCACTCATAGATATTGCACCTCCACGTGTGCTGATTTGTTTGAAAAATAAGTAGGCTGGTTTACATGATTTCACTGGCATACAAAATCCTGGAATATTATCGGGTGTTTTGCAAGGACTATCATAAGACTCTAAGAGTAAGAATTTCAGTACTTGATTACTTCGAAAATCCACTGATCACCAATAACTTACGACTTTGACCGTGACTCACAAATGTAACGATAAGTATCAATAAAATCGAAAACATTTTTTATTAATTTAAATAAACTATTTCCTCAGCGTGTTTTTTTGTACGTTCCGTTCCGCACGCATCTGTTTACTGCGCTTATATGAACGCTACTGAATCTTGAGAAATTTTCTATTTGTACATTGAAACTTCTCACGGAATAAATTTTGTTTTGTTTGGTTTTTTCTCAAGCTAAATTATATGAGAATAATTAATAACTTATATTCATTCGTACAGTACTTTGCCACTGAATTGTGAACGATGGAAACATTTCAAATTGCCATGATGGAAACAAATTTGGAGGCTAAAATGTTAAAATAAATTATATTATTAATTTAATTGTTATTTAAAGTATCGGCTCTTCAGTTGCCAAAAATAATGCTCAATTACAAAGTTCGGATGTTTACATTTTTATTAGATAATTATTTATCCTCGTGCTATTTTATATATGTAATTGTTTTCCAAATTATCTTGAATATTTATTCGATTTTTTGTTGTTGTAAATTTACTTCAATTTTGCCACAGCTTTCATATTTATTAAACAATTAAATTGACCATAACTTCTTTAAATAATGTTGGGTTTTCTCATGAAACAGGTGCAATTTAGGGTAGAATGCTTGCTGTTACCAGTTTTCAGTGAATCAAATACAGTGAAGCGAATGAGTGACTCATACGTGATTTCAAGCTGAAATATTTCTCTATATACATTAGACCGACTCACAAAATAAAGTTCCCTTTGTCCGCCACTCAAAATGTACATGGGTTTGTTTTATGATGATTCCCGAAATATTAAGATCCCGTGAGCTGGACCATTTTTAAAAAAGGTATTTTTTTTAGCTTTTCATAGAATTTTTTTAGTCTAACTAACTACTCTGTGCGACACCAAAAAAATGATGGGGTTCTGTCAACGGATTCTGGTAGAATGGTCTAAAAAAAATGTGCGTATATCGGCGTTTTGCCAGATCTGATCAGAATTTTTTTTACGGCGGGTCAAAGTTTCCGCCACTCGGAACTTTCATGCAACATATCGACATGCAAAATTGTGTGTACCTTACTTCTGAGGTACAAACTATGTTCAGAAGTTTTATAGAAAAGATTCAGATAAACATTTTTGTGGAACAAATTAACCCTCTAACTGTCACGTATAATCGGAATTTTTTTTTTTAAACTCGCAAAAAACTGCTCGAAAATGACGGGGGGCGTGGCCAAAATGTTCTACACAAAAATGATCGCCATAAAATTTCACTATATGTGTCCGAACACTCCAAAACACAAATCTTAGCGCAAGAGCTAGATAAAAGATGAAATATGACAAAATTCATTATGTTATGTGGACTTTTTTTTAATGGAAACAGTAAAATGACAAAATTCATTATTAACCCTTAGAAGGCAGTTAGTTTTTACTTATTATCTATCACTTGGGCTAAGATGTGTGTTTTGGAGTGTTTCGACATATATAGTGAAATTTTATGGCGATCATTTTTGTAGAACATTTTAACCACGCCCTCCGTCATTTTCGAGCAGTTTTTTGCGAGTTTACATATGAAAGGCCTTTTTAAGGCGCGTCCAGCGCATGTCAAAGCATGTTCTGACACATCCTGTTTTCAGGGATATTCTGCGACAAAAAAGTATTTTTAAGTTTTAACTACGCAAATTTTTCTCAGATTGACATATTTTAATCTTTGGTCGATATAAGTACAAGGGCGGATCAATAAGTCCGTGACTTTTTGAATGAAACACAGTTTTTTTTTGCAAAACAAAAATATTTTTCAATAAAGCTTAATACACTAAGTCCAGCGTTTCTCCAATTTTTGTATCCCTTCCAAAAAAATAGGATTGTTCGAGGTCCATAAAATAGGCATTTGTTTGATCAATAATTTCATCGTTGGAGCTAAATCTCTTTCCACCGACCCATTTCTTTAGGTTTTGAAATAGGAAATAGTTACTGGGGGCTCAGTCCGGAGAATATGGCGGATGAGGTACCAATTAGTAGCCCATTTAAACAACTCCAAACAATCCTTTGAAGTTGCCACACGATTACGTTTATGGCCAATTGAGAGCAAACGCGGCACCCATCTTGCAGACAGCATTATTAAACCCAACTTATCGTTTAAAATCGAAACCACACTGCCATATGAAATGCCTATGGCATTAACAATCTCACGCACTTTTACTCTTCGATCGCCCAACACCATAACTTGGATTTTTCGACATTTTCGGTTGTATTGACCTCAATTGGCCGTCCAGAACGTTCAGCGTAATTTGTACTTGTGCGACCACAATGAAAGTCAGTAATGGTGCCGATGGTGCCGAGTCCCCATAGTATTTATCAAGCTTTTCCTTGGTTTGAATGACGGGTTTTTTTTCGCAAAAAATAATGTTTAATGAGCACTCGAAATTCACTTTTTTCCATTTTAAAAAAAAATGCACGAGGTTGTATATTTTGAACAGCTGTAAAACGCAAAGTAAATGACGGAACTTGCTCAAAATTTGACAGTACTCAATTAATAGGTGGTACTTGATGGGAGCAGTGTTGCATTTAATATAGCTACGAGGGAAGTTCGAAAAGTCACGGACGTTTCAGCTTTTTTTGAAATTCGCATTACTCCGCGTTTTACCAAAAATGCAATACGATAGGAACATGACGTTCTAAACGGGGCAAAATGGGTATCAACTCTTTACTTCCGACAAGGACATCATTATTGTATAGATATACTTTTTTGGCGTAGAATACGTCTACCTTACGGTATAGGGAGTAATGTCAGATTGTTATTGTTGTAATCTTTATTTCATTGATTATGAGGAAACGGTGAGATAACTTTTTTTAAAAATTTTTTTGTAGGTAAATGAAGATGTTATCTTTCGTTTGATATACATTTCATATCGGTTGATATCTTCCTAATATTTAAATTTCTCAAATGAAAATTGTTTAAACACATACACTCAAACATATGTGTGGTGTTTGGTTGAGTGTTTGAGTTTGTAGCGTGAACACAAACTATGCTGCTGTTTCAGTGTGGACACAAACCTTCGGCAGTTGTTTTGATTGATGAAATATTGAAATTTCGTATATTTACTTATGTATTTAAGTGAAACAAAATGTTAAATGTGAATTTGACTTTAACATGGATATATAATTATAAAAAATATATGAAAAAATTAATTCATACATTTTTATGTTAAATGAAAGTGCTGCCAAGTGCTGCCAAACATATTTATCCTATTTTTCCTATCATAAGCCCATATTATCAAAAGTAACTTTCAAATAATCAAATTGATTTGCGTCTGTTATTTATCATTTATCCTTACTCTTTTAATTTAAAAACATATTTATCCTATTTTTCCTACCATAAGCGTATGTATATTATCAAAAGTAACTATCAAATAAATAAATTCATTTGCTTATGTTATTTATCACTTATTGTTGTATATGTTTTCTGTCTTATCGGATGGCGTATTCTACGTTAAACTTAATGGCCGTGTCTCTGACACAGCCTGCAGGGACAGTCCGTGGCCGAAGGCCTCGGACAACTGTCTGCTGTTTTTTTTGCTACCCAAAGGGTAGCGAAATATCGACGAATAAAATTAATTAAAAATACGACCAAACGCTCGAACAATTTAATTTTTTAATATAATACGAAAGGTCGGTTAAATCACCACTTATTATACCTTCTTTTATTTTGCAATACATTTTCTCAGGTAATCTGGACCAAATTTGGATATTTAAAATTTCCCCAATCTGACATTTAAATCAGAAAAATCTTCGTAGTAAAAACTTAAAAATGCGTTTATTTGCAGAATATCCCTGAACAAAGGATGTGGCAGGACATGTTTTATATACTGTTGAACGCGCCATAAAAAGCTCTATCATATAATACCAATAATGTATACATTGTTTTTAGCTAAAGTTCAAATTTCTTTGAAAAACTAAAAAAAGAAGGCACAAAAAAGTTGGGAAAAATTTTCTTTATTTTTCAACATAATCTCCTTTTAGCTCGATACACTTTTTCAGCGATATTCAGTAGCTTCACGCTAAAACGTATATGTAGCTTGCCGCAACTGTAGTATACTTCTGTCCAAACACATTGTGTTTGCTATTCAATATAACATGTTTGGGACACAATGATTTATATATTATAATATATGTATTTGTGACTCAAATGTGGATTTGTGTGTTGAAAACTGCTGAAAACACTAATGTCTGTCACAAAAAATAAACAAAAAGCAGCAGATATTCAATTCACGAAAACAGTGCTTGCAAACATGTACATGGGTCCTGCAATATGTTGCTGGGCCGTTATTTTTCAGGGTGTTCTATACCCTGTTTACAGTAAGAACTGTCAAACTCCTTAAAATAGCCATCAACCACAGACTCCACCTTTTCATTGGCGGAAAATCTTTTACCACCGAGCCATTTTTTTTCAAGTTTGCTAATAGAAAATAGTCCGAGGGAGGTAAATCTGGGACATGAGGTGCGTGATGAAGCAATTCGAACTTTAATTCATTAATTTTGGCCATCACAATAGTGGGTGTGTGAACTGGAGCATTGTCTTGATGGAACAATACATCCTTTTTCGCCAAATGCGGCCTTTTATCCACAATTTCATCACTTAAACGCTCCAATAAATTAATATAATATTCGCCGTTGATGGTTTTACATTTCTGAAAATATTAAAAATTATCCCATGCGCATCCAGACACCATGATCTTGCCTGGAGATGGAACCGTCTACGTTTTCTTTGGACACGATCCTTCCATTCCAGTCCACTGCTTTGACTGTCCCTTTGTCTCAGGTGTAAAGTAGTGGACCCATGTTATAAGTAGTGGGTATAAATCGACGCAAAAATTCGGCTTTATTGCGGTGAAACATCACCAAACACTCTACTGAAACATCTTCGCGACGCTGTTTTTGTTGCATTGAAAGTAGAGTGTCCAAAAAACTGGCATTTTTGAAAAACCGGTTTTCGGTTTGTTCGAAAAATCAAGTTTTCAAGAAACCGGTTTTCAGGTTGCTCGAAAAAGCAATATTCCATGAAACCGGTTTTCGGTTTTCAATTTAGGCAAAAAAAACGGCAAAACCTGTGTTTTTCGGTTTTTTTTGCTTTAAATTAAATTACACTTGTAGCACTTACAATACATTTGTTTAGCGACCATTTCACATACTTATACGTATTTAAAACTCAAAATTCCACAACTCTATTAAAATATGACAATTACGTTTAAATTTTAAATAAAATTTTTTTATTAGATTCCAATTTGGAATGCGTGTTTAATACAAAATTTAAAAGTTTTATACAAACTCACTTTAAACTGATTTCAATTCGAAAATCTTATTCACAATTTAAAAAAGATTTTAATGTATAAAAATCTTACTATGTTTGAAACATTTATTTACAAAATTATTTTATATTTGAAATTTGGAAAAAGAAATTTGAAAATCTTAATTAACTCTTAATTAATTCTGATTAAAAACTGACTCTTTTCCAAGCTCAGATTTGGAAAACTTAGAATCATCAGAATTTTTTAAAACTTTTATCATTTAATTATTTGATTGAGCTTAATCAATTGATTCAACTACTCGAGGTTGTGTTATAAGAACAAGTTAATTTAACTTACTGTTCGTTCAAAATAGGTATATTTGTATTTTTGTGTTTACTTTTATTGTTGACATACGTTTGTGTTGAATTAGACAAGAAAACAAAATATCTGTTATTGTTGCATGTAGTTGTCGTAATACTGGTATCACCTGTTATAAAAACATCTGGATTCAAAGAATAGTTGGGAATTTTAGTTCATTGAAGTAAGCGCTCATTTTAGTTCAGCCATAGAGAAATACTTAAGAGTTTTCATTACTCTCTTCGCTGCCTCTTCAGGACTACGAGGTAGTAGGCCATTTCATAGAGTTTTATTTGCTGCGGTATTTTACAAATTTTACACTTTCGCTGGACGAAGGGAATTCGTATTTCGTATTCGTATTTTATTTTAAAATTAGTTCCTGTCTTCTTTGCTCTCTCATTCTCTATCATCGGCCTAGTACCTTTTCGATCAGCTGTGCCATGGAATCCCCATGGTTCAGCTCAACAGAATGAACTAGTTCATTCGTTTAGTTCACTAGTTCATTGCATCATTTCAGTTTAACAGTGCACATGAACTGTGAAGAGAAGAGCTCATTTCAGTTCAACGTATAGTTTTACTTCAATCGGAGCGAATAAACGCGAAAATGGTGTGATATTTTGCAGATTTCTAAAGTGTTTTGGATACTTTAATATTTGTTTATACTAACTCGCCCTATTGAAAATCAAATTAACGATTGGGTTATTCCGTTTCTGAAGTATTGATGTTTCCGTCATCTTTCTATATGTTGCCACAAAAGTGGTGATTAGCTTTGTAGTTATTGTGTAGAAGCAGGTTACGTATCCATTCCACAAAGATTGCGACATTAGGCACCTGCGTGCAAATCGAGTGAGACAAAGAGAGCATCAACTTTAAAATGGCGGAGAGAACTGCACAACTGAAATGCAAAAAACTGTTGCAACAAGTGAACTACTGAAACAAAAGAGCGGAACAGTGTGAACTAGTTCATCTAGTTCACAAAAGTGATTCGTTCAATTGAACTAGTTCGTTCGTGAACTACACAACTCTAATTCAAAGTAAAATGTTGCTCACTCGTTCGTGAACTACACAACTCTAATTCAAAGTAAAACACTTGTCACTTGTATTGTGATTCCTGCTTTATAGACTTGAAAGTTCTACGAGGCAACACTAATCTAAGGCACAAATTAAATATATTCAGATCAGATTTGCCAGCAATCGAACAAATTCAAAATGTCAAAATCATTCCCATAATTCATTATAATTATCATTCGATTCCACGATCACGCATTTGCATTGTCTGAGCAAATGAAAATGGAATATTTTTGAATTGTGATTGCGAGAAATGCAATTCTTTTTGCATTTGCATTAGAATTCAATGCAAATTAAAATACCCCAACACTGGTATCAAATAAAAAATTTGTAATCCATTAATTGAGAAAATATTCTCAATAAACAAAATGTTATATTAACTAACAACTTAATTGTAATATTTAATTGAATTAACGGGCACGATGGTAGCAGCATAGTCGCTTTTAAAACTGGAGCTCCCAGGTCTCAGATTTAATTTATTTTATGTTACCTGTAATTCAAAGTTGTGGCCAATTATTTATTTATTATATTTTTTACCTTTCTTTGTTTTTTTTATTTATATTTTTTTATATTTATTTTTTTATATTTTACCTGTGCGATCTGGATTGAAGAAACAGACCTAGTGTGCGAAAACAGGGTTTCGTGATAACCATCCCCAATCCGGTTTCACTTATTTCTTCTACGTCAGAAACCTGAAAATGTTTTTTTTTTTGTCAAACTAGGTCCCTTGTTTGTTTCCAGGTCACATATTAAGCCTGTTTTTCGTATTCCCAGCTAAACTAATTTTTCGAAAAATTAGAGTTAACACCTGGTTGCAAGCACAATTTTCCGTTTCATTTCTGTTTTTACGGCAGATCCGAGGTAAACGAATTCGTCACTACCTCGAAATTATAACGGTTATCATCGTTAACCCTTTCATCCATGCGATCCTCGTTTACTGCCAAACCCACTTTTGCTGATGCAATTATGCCTAAATCTTCAGCATACGCGAACAGCATGATGGTTTTATTCGTGTTGACTGCAGATGTTCTCACGATGATCTCAATTAATATGTTGAAGTGATCGCATGATAGGGTGTACATGTTTTTTTTTTTAGTTTGCATTGAATTTTAATTTGCATTACTTTATCTAATGCAAACACAAAATAATTACCATTATTCGCAATAGCAATCAAAAAATGTTGAATTTGCATTTGCTCAGGCAATGCAAATGCAGGTTGTGGAATCGAATGTCAATTGTATTGAAATATGGGAATGCTTTTAATTGCTTTGAATTTGTTTGACTGCTGGCAAGTCTGTTTTTAAAGTATTTTACTTATACATGTAGAGGTTTGTGGCTTTGATATGGATTGCCTCATAGTACTTTCAAATTCATAAACCTGTACTGTATAAAATATTTGAAAACCAAAAGTGCCAGATATGAAGGAAATGCTTTGAAAATATGTAGAATTGCTTGTGGTACTGAAATTTTTTTGAATTTGCGTTTCTAAAGTTAATTCAAATTAAACTACGAATTATAATTGTCATATAATTATAATTGTCATATAATATAATTTTCATAATCAACTACTGTCTCTGCACCAGTTTTCATAGAGTGAGAAATGTACTTCCACTGAGCTTCAGAGTCACTATCATTCTATTCGCATACAGCCTTCTCATTGGGATCGTAAAATGGTGAAAGTGTTCGAAAACATTTTTTACATAGAAAGTTGAAATACAATTTCACAATTTCCAACGAAAAATACATGCTACGTAACAGAAATCTTCTTCTGCAAAATTGTCTATAGCTGAAAAAGGTGCTGCCAATTTGGAAAACATACAGCCCAAAGAAAACACCCTTTAATATGTCATATTTCAAGAGAAACAACAAAATTTAGCATTCTGTGAACGTTCACAATACAATGGCAGAGTACTGTGTTTAAATTTTTTGTATGTTTTTAGTCTATATATGTACACTAGGGCGTATCGATTTTTTCTTACTTTACTTTGGAGCACTTCCCAAAAAAATATGAAGACATGTCGTCGGCTGATAATTTAATTGTCGTATGTGGATTCCGATAGTTTCGAGTAAATTGAGTTTGAAGTTTGAACTCTTATAAAATTGCATCAGCAAATGCCACATACGACAAATTCAACACTCCATATCTCGAAAACCGTATGAGGTATGTAAAAACTGATTACGCCAAATGAAAGATCAAAACCTAAGGAATCGATCTTACTCAAAACCGCAAAAATCCACATACGACATTTAAACGATGTGTCAATATGAGTGCCACAAAAGGACAGCATTCTAGTGGAAAAACATTACTGTTCGCCCAAGGACTTTAAAAGGAATATTCCACAATTGCTGGTGTTATTTTTCAGGTGAGCAGGTCGAATTGGTATTTTAGGTCAAATTTTATGATAAAACTATTAGGTAAAGCTTAATTTTATTAAATAGCAATATGTAATGAGAATTAGAAAAAATTGTTGAATTAGAAAAAATTATCCTATTCTTATTAATCTGTGTTTACACGGGACAATATACTCAGAATATGTATTAAATGACAAATTAGAGAAAAAATATATTCATCCAGACAATTTTAAAGACAATACACTCTTAGGCAACCTACGTAAGTGTCATTTCGTGTGAATTTAATATCATATACCAATGTCCAAAAATAAACATTAATTTTTCCAAATTATGCGGTCTTTTGCGATTATGTTTTGCTTCTTTTCCCAAATTGCAACGACATTTCACCGAATTGGCCCCTTACATCAAATTTACTGTTTTTGCAAAATCAGGGATAGTGACGAAGGCAATGCGAGAAATGGGAATGTATTAGTAAAAAAGTTATAATATACCAAACTGTCTCGTGTAAACGCCAAGTTACTTTATCATTAACCTACAATATGAAACTAAAGTAAAATTAAAAAATAGTAATAAAAAAGGTGCACCCTAATGTACACTCTCTACACTTGCATACAAATATAATACATATTTTTTAACTTTTGGTCCATTCTCCGGAGATTATAAAAATTTAATTGAGTGAGGTTTTGAGTCTGTGATTTATGACGTATGTTTATGACGTCGGTGGGAATTCCCAGTTTAACTAAGAGAGTGTGAGAGTTTTGCGGAAGCTGCCCGATTAAATTTAATAAGTATAAATAAAATTAGTTTTACATAGACCTGGCTGTACTGTAGGCTATGAACTGTGAGATTTTACTATAATTTATTACTATCGTTTGAATTCGAAATTTAATTTGTTTCATTGCAATCAAATAGAAATATATTTTCCTGGAATTTCCAACAAAGATAACGTATTGGTATAAACGGTTGTTTATGCGTTTGGGGGCCAATGGCCTCTCATACTCATCTGAAATGGGAAGAAGAGAAGCAATTTTAAGTCAAGCCGCTTAAAATCGATTATCTCCCCACAAAAACTGGTCGACAAATTAGTGGCGGCAAAGAAAACATAGCCCAAGTAGTACTGCAACCGTTGGATGTGTCAAAATTTAAATTCGTGTGGGGAGTATCGTAAGGTGTAATCATTAGGCGAACGAATTGCAAAGAAAATAATTTTAGATTTGTACTATTTTTCAGAGAATTAACCGTCACAAAAACAAAGAATACAAATTACTTTTGTCATTATGTCGGATATATTTTCAATTTTGTCGCATTTATTCAAGTACTTGTTGTCCAAAATTTTATATCCATTTTTTAATAGTTACTGATAGTGAAATTTAATATCAGAATTAAGTTAAAGACTTATGCTGCAGTTACACAGACTATAATTAGCACATATCGAGGATTATCTTGGTTAAGCCATGCTCAGGGCCGGACTTACAGAAAAGCAACATGGGCAGTTATCTAGGAACCCGAAGGTCTGGGGACACCGTTTTTATGAGAAAAAATATTGTATTTTTTTCGTACGTTCGATCGAACAACTCCTAGGTAGAGGTTTACGCCGATTGTTTTAGCTTCGGCGGCGGAGTAGGGACCTGTGAAAACCAGCGGCGGCGGCTTGGTGGACTATCCTGGCGGCGGCGGCTGTTTTGTAATTTAGGGCATTGACATTCTCAATTCTATGAAAGATTAAGCAAAAAGTTATACGCCGCCGCGACAAAAAAACTCAAAAAACGGCGTCTTCGGCGTGGCTCGGCTGCGTAAAGGTCTACTCCTAGGTAACACAAATTTTTTTATACTCATCGGAGTTCATTTGTCGGAGTAATGTCACACCATTTAGCATATAAAGGGTTTTTCAACAGAGACGCTACAAAAATAAATCGATAGGGACAGCAAACGACGCCACATTTTTCCCGCTCTTTTGACATTTCTCTTCAGTTAGGTTTGCCATTTCATCATGAAAAGATATACGGGCCAACAACGAGTCGAAATTATTAAAATTTACTACCGACATTTGGAGTCAGTGGCCTCAACTTTAAGAGGCCAACTTTAAGAGGCCTCAACAATCAGCGATGAGGCTCATTTCTTGCTGAATGGCTTCGTCAAGAAGCAAAATATGCGTTATTGGTCAGACAGCAATCCACATATAATCCATGAGTCATCATTGCATCCCGAAAAAATTCCGGTTGTGTCGGTTTATGGGCCGGCGGCGTCAGTGGGCCGTACTTCTTCCGTGGTGATCAAGACTGGCACATTACTGTGAATGCGAATCGATCCCGTTCAAAGATAACCGAATATTTTTGGCCCCAATTGGATAATATGGACTTGGAGGACATGTGGTTCCAACAGGACGGTGCCACAAGCCACAGAGCGAATGCCACAATCAATTTATTGGAAACCAAGTTTGGTGAACGTGTTATCTCACGAAATGGCCCAGTCGATTGGCCGCCTCGGTCGTGCGATTTGACGCCGTTATATTATTTCCTGTGGGGCTATGTCAAGTCTATGGTCTATGCCAACAAGAAAGCGACGATTGATGAACTTCGTACGAATATCGAACGTGAAATTGCAGCAGTATCGGCCGATTTATGCTTGAAAACCGTCGAAAATTGGGTTCAGCGTCTGGACTTCTGCAAGCGTGCCCCTGGTGGCCATGCAAAATAAATCGAGTTCCGTACATAATGGCATCGAACGTACTTTCACAGGAATAAAGAATTTCATTGGTATCTAAAACCGGTTTTGTTTTATTTAAAAAAAGTTTTGTAGCGCTCTTATTGAAAAACCCGTTACTAAATCGAATTACTGCCGGTGAATTACACACAGGTGGTACTGAAATTCATCACTGAGCAAGCAATGGCATAATTATAGTGTTTTTATACTTTAATACTAATAAAACTCAGCTCAATAACAGTCGTGGAATTGTTTTTTTATTCAGATATAAAAGCTATGTTTGCTTGACATTTTTTTTTTTGAAAGACTTATACGGGGAATAGGTACCGTGGGCTTAGAGCATCTTATGTTCCACATAATCGGCTATATTCACTACACCAAAGACATATTTGAAACTCGATTTTCATTATTGGATAACACGCGACCACATATCGACGTTTTGCGGAAACTGTACGCGATGAATCCTTTTGTATTTTACATAAGGATCATGGTTCAAACGCCTACAATATTCCACTCCAGCAAGAATTGAAGCCGGCCGATCTTCCGAATTATCACCGTATCAGTATATCATATTTCTACAAAACCTGAACTAAACTGTGAATGGCGCCCGTTACAGAGTCATGATAATGGACTATTTGCTGCCTGAAACCCGGGATCCGTATTATATTCCAACAAAGCTGCGCTACTTTTCAAGTAGCCGGTGAACAACTGTTCGGACCGGGGAATTGGACGTTTATATCGTATGCTATCACGCCGCAAAACTTTTCCTTTGGGGCTACGACGCAAAGTCTTCATATATAAGCCATACACATCGTCGTGGGGAATGTGTAATGGACGTTTACCCATTACCCACATGGTTTGGGGAAAATGATTCACGAAAATGAGGAATTACCCATCACGATTATCCAATACCCTCAGGGTAATGGGGAAAATAATGGGTAGCGACCCACGACAATGGGGAATTACTCATCACGATTACTCATTACCCTCAGGGAAATGGGGAAAATAATGGGTAGCTACCCACGACAATGGGTTACCCAGGGTAACCCAACCCCATTTTTGATAAAAAATATGAAAAAATTAGGAAAAATCTCTGTATATCGGAAACGGAGCGTCCAATCCAAAAAATAACAAATTTTTCGGGTTTCTAATAGGTTTCATGAATTGAATTTTCAACGAATTTCTAATTCGTAGGGAAGAACTTTTTTTCGAAAAAACGACAAAATAGGAAAATCGCTAAAATAAAAAAGTGGCTATAACTCGAAAACGGTGCGTCCAATCGAAAAACTAATAAAAATTTTACCTCAGAGCAGGCTTTAACCAAAAAAAAATCACTTTTTTTTGTTTTTAAATCGCTAAAAATAAAATTTTTCAAACAAAAAATCGCTAAAACGCACTCATGTTGGTGTCTGGGTAACGGAGCATCCAATCGAAAAAATAATCAATTTTTGCTGGTTTCTAAGGGGTTTCATAAAGTGGTCCAATTCATATGGAAATTTTTTTTTTTCGAAAAATCGCCAAAATAAGAGAATCGCTAAAATAAATCGCCAACGCTCGAATTGGACCACTTTATAAAAACCCCTTACAAACCAGCAAAAATTGTTTTTTTTTCGATTAGACGCACCGTTTTCGAGTTAAAGCCACTTTTTTTATTTTAACGATTTTCTTATTTTGGCGATTTTTCGAAAAAAAATTCTTCCATACGAATTGGACCACTTTATAAATACCCCTTAGAAACCGGCAAAAATTGGTTATTTTTTAGATTTTTAATGGGTAATCGTGATGGGTAATTCCTCATTTTCGTGGATCATTTTCCCCAAACCATGTGGGTATACGTTCAGTACACATTCCCCACGACGATGTGTATGGGTTACACATGGGGGGTAAATACGAACTCTGTATGGGAGTCAGGTAATGGGTAAACGATCGCTACCCATTCCCCACGGCAATAATAATGGGTTACCCAGGTAACTCATTACCCACGAAATACGAACCCTGCTCTCATATAAGAACTAAACATTGTCAATATTCTAATGTATGCGAATATGTTCCGAGTCGGCTTCGCTGAGCCAGGTTGAAATGGCCTGAGTATATTTTTAAATTTATTCTGCTTGCAATTCATTGCAGCAACAACCATTCATATTCACATTCTGGCAGTTGTTTAGTGTACATTTTTATTTAAAATATTTTCATACATACAACATATTCTTAGAAAGACACATTATACCAAAGCAACTTAGATTCTCAAATTATCCGTAATCCATTGCATATGATTGGATACATTCGTGTATGCATTAGGAGCGTTACCTTCTCCGCAGTAGTTGACACCGAAACTAACCACCCCGTATTGCACGAATCGTGGACGACCATCGTAACTCGCTTTATAGCCCATAGGGCCACCAGAATCTCCATCGCAGGCGTCAATTAATAATCTATTGCCAGCACAAATTATCGACTCTGTAAGAGCAATTCGTAATTTGTATTGGGTTAAAGCTACCTGACATTCTGACCGCGGAACGTGGGGTATCAGAGCGACCATAAGAACATCTGCATGAAGTTCTGGATAAAAACGGAAAAAATTACAACTTTCACATATTTACATTAATAACAGATAATTAATTTCGACTCACCCTTTTCCGTTCGACCCCATCCAGATATAATATAGTTGTCTAGAATATTTCCTCTTAAATTATCATATATTGGCAGGCACAGTGGTTTAATATGTTCTAGGAAATGAAGGAAAATAAAATAATTGAACAGAGGTTGTATTTTAGAGATACATTTTTTGTTTTTGTAGTTTACAGTTGGAATGTTTTGCCTCAAAAAAATATTTGTAAACTTTGGATACTTTTGACGAAAATAGCTTAAGTCAGAAAAATTAGCGGCTGGGATCATAATACCTATAGAGTAAGACGTATACAGAGAATTTTATTTGCTCAGTAAATTTAGAGTCGTTGGTGTGGTTTCATGCAAGCGTTGGATGTTCCAATATATGGCGTCAATATTACCAGCAAGAGGCATTAGTACAAAACATCCAACACGGCAACAACAATTGCATTTCGCGTTTGTGTGGTAAAATAGTTGTATTAAATCAGGGGGTTTCTAGGGCACAGCTGATCGAAAAGGTACTAGGTAAATAATGTACAATGAGAGACCAAAGAAAACAGAGATTATAGACCGCGCAGCAACCTAAATTTAAATAGTGTTTGATTGATACTAATGACAGCTAAATTATGTTTTGTGTTGTTTGAATCGAACGAAAATATGCATTCCTTTTTATTTCTGTCCGTATTATACCCAACCAAAGAGTAAATTACAAAAGCAACGCGAAGTCGATGAAATGACCTACCACCTCGTCGTCGTCAAGAGAACGTGAAGAGAGGGATAGCAACTCTTGTCTATTTCCCTATTGGTAAATACTACAAAGAAAGTGCAAAAGACATTTAAATTTCACAGTTCTCCACCAAAAGTTCTTGTAACTCCACTTGGTGTAAGTCAATATGCGTCGAACTTTTCTTATTGGCAGTAAGTAGTAGCCCACGACGAAGAGTGTGGAATGAAAAGTCAGGTGAGGGTGTAAAAATGTCTATATATGTACGCATTGACTAACCGTAATCATTGCTGGCATTTTTCGGGTGTAAGAAATCATCGAAAAATTCGTATTTTTGAAAACGAATATTGTTAAGATAAAATATGTACAATTAAAATAAACAACTGAATGTTACAGGACGGAACAAAAAAATATTTTTGTTATTTATTTGTAATACAAAAATCTTTTATTAACTTTGCTGTGCAAAATAAATTCATTCGAAACATTTCCTTTATAAAATCTCCCTACCCGAAGATGAAGATGAAGATGTTTTGATATTTGTGAAGTAAACAGATACAGAATACACGTTAGTAAGCCTTGGTAGGTATATAAACTCCTAAAGGTTGCGGAATACTCATAACTATGTTCGTACGAAACAATTCGTCAATGATTTTAGCGCAGTGTGAATTTCGATCCAGATTTCCCGGCCATTATACGCCAACTGGTCAAACACCAAGGTATATGGCCGATCTCCTCAAAAAGACTGGAACAACACGTGACACAAGATGCTGTGGCTAAAGAAGTCGCTGATGAGCCGCCACCGTCGACCAGACGCGACGGTCAACGCAATAAGCCAGAACACGTTCATCTCTGCAGCACATTCAATCAGCTACTGCGCAGTGAATCTGCTGCAACCTGGGCCGCCTACTGTATTGTTTTGACGATGTGATCGCTCCAATTTGACCGCTCCAGCATTCTTTATTTGCGATTGTTTGAAGTCACGAGTCTATGTAAAAAAGCCTCAAACTCTGGAAACTCTCAAAGAGAATATCCGACAAGAGTGCTAGAACCATAGAGTAATCTCATACTAGAGAGAATATTTGGCTCATCTGACTTTTCCTTTCACACTCTTCGTGATGCGGTCAGTGTGATAGAGAGATGTTTGACGAAAAGTGGCATACACCAGGTGGAATTACAATAATTTCTTGCTTTAATTTTAAATGTCATCTTGGTCCAAAACTGTGAAATTTAAATGTGTTTTACACTTTTTTTGTTCACTGTTATTGTTAGCATTCCTCATCACTGAATATCCAAATTTGCTGCGTATTGTCACTAGTGTCCAAAACTGGTATTTTTAAAAACCTGATTTTCGGTTTTTTCAAAAAGTCAATTTCTTATAAAAACCGGTTTTCGATTTTCAATTTTGTCAAAAACCGGTGGAATCGGGTTTTTTCGTCATTTTGTTTTAAATTACACCTGTAGCACTTTAAATACATTTGCTTATCGACCATTTGTGTTTAAATTTGGCAATCACGTTCCAATTTTTAGTTTTACATTAAATTCACATTATACCGATTTAAATTCGAAAATCATAATCAAAGTTGAAAGAGAAGTTTATTAATTTTAAAACATCAAAGGTCATTTAGATCTAAGTGACGCATATTAAACATATTTGAAACTATAAATCATGTTTCTTAATTCCAAGATTTCATTAAAATTCGAAAATCATGTAATTTACTATTTAATTTGTTAAGGATATTTAACACAAATTGAGTACAAACCGGTTAACCGACGTCAAATAATCGGTTTTCGATTTGTTCGGAAATTAAATTTTTTAAAAAACCCGGTTAACCCGTTTTGCGGTTTCGGTTTTCGACTCTCTTAAATTAAGTACATACGACCTTAGTCATAGAAAGTTATTAGAGGTTTGAGAGACGATTTATCATCCAAGAAACGACTCTCTCACAACTTTTTATGAATAAAGGTAGAAACACAATTGGGACGAACGACGAATTTTACTTTGCGAATATTCATCGTCGAAAATAAAACACATTTGTTTATATGAGAATGCACACAATCATTGCGTCGACCGAAATTCGTCGTGCGTAACGAACTGGGCGATAGGTTTATTTCTATTTCTTACGCCGACGAATAAATCGGTGCAAGGTGACCGTTTTTCTTTTTGTTATTTAAGTGTTTTAGTAAAAAATGTGTTTTTAATTTATGAATGGTTTTCTTTTTTATTTATGGAATTTATATTTAAAAAAAAAAATTTTTTTACTACATAATTTTCTTTGAAATCGTTTTTTGTTAATATGCATATCCTCTTTTTCAATTAGTGCTTCTTAAACTTATGAAACATGGGCACTCAGTCAGCTGCTACATGTAAACAAATATTGACTTACAAAGTAATTAATGCAAATTTGTGTATTTTGCTTGTGTTATTTTTGTTCGTCGTTATTGTGTTTCATACGACGAATTTACGCAACGAATTTTTAGCGACAAATTTGTTGTGTTGTACGAAATTCGTCGCTTGTCCCAATTGTGTTTCTACCTTAAGGCGGATAGTTTTCAACGCTCAACTTTCCTAACGCTATGCAGGGTTCAAAGTCAACCCGAAATTGTCGGCGGCGATTGGACCATTTGAATTGTCTGCGTTTTCAGAATTTGAACGGCACGAGCTGAATTTTCGGCGCGTATTCATCTAATTTGTAGCGCAATGTATCTGTGCTCGCGCGAATTTGGAAGAAATTGTGGTTCGTTTAGGAAATTTTGTTGTCAAAGGTTTCTTTGTAAAAACTTGTCAAAGGTTTCATTTAAAAAACTTTGTTGTCACAGCCTTCTTTTAGAAGGCTTCTTGCTTTCAGAAGCCTTTGTTGCCAAAGTATTCTGATAGAAATTTATATTGCCAACGTTTTCGTTTCTGTTGCTAATAATGTGCTAATAATGTTTATTACAAGAAAACTTTCACAACATAGAATCTGTTAGAACACTTTGATAAAAAAAATACTTCCGTGAAACAATCTCTCCGATTACAATTCTAACCCACATATTTGCCTCTCTTCTACTATAGATTTGTTTCTGCCTAACAAACTGTCAAATTTGACAGACTACATCTACTACGTAAAACTTCGTTAACTAATAAAAAAATGTTTTTGCTGTCCTTTTTTTCAAGCAAGTATTGCAAAGCTTACAGTGGTCCTAAATATTTTAGGCATTCTTCATTTGATCCACTTGTATTTAGAATAGTGATGCATGTCCTTTGACCCTAGATCAGATTTGGCATTTAAATAATTCAAAGATTTTTATGCTTAACGCGTCCATAGTAATATTGTTGTGTCGCTTTATAGTAAATCCGTTTTTTTCCCCCCGGGCCTTTCTTCCCATACAATATCGTGGCTGCACCAACGAAATGTGCTTTTCGTTAAAATTTCAGGAAAGCAAAAAACTAAAATTTATTGAAACATTTGTTCAACAACTTTGCTAGTACCATATATTTCGCAGCAAAATCATATATCAGGAGAGCGTATGTATAAACAAAAACTAGACAGTCAAAATTTCTCTTCACTCAAATGCCAACAAACAAAACGAGTGAAACCCTAGTACTTCTCTACTCTCTCTCTTACTCTCTTCATTTAATATTTCAATACACGAGCAGCTGTTTGATAATGTTATTGTATATAACTATACAAATTCTAACCATGTTTAAGTAAAATTACATAAACTATGCAAGAAGTATGAAATAAGCAAGATATGACGCGAGAGAGAAATGCGTTTGAGTTTATGTAATTTTACTTCAACATGGTTAGAATTTGTATAGTTATATACAATAACACTATCAAACAGCTGCTCGTGTATTGAAATATTAAATGAAGAGAGTAAGAGAGAGAGTAGAGAAGTACTAGGGTTTCACTCGTTTTGTTTGTTGGCATTTGAGTGAAGATAAATTTTGACTGTCTACTTGTACATCGTTTTTGTGTTTCTTAAACCTAGCTGGGTGAAATACATAGTAACAAATTTTACACTAAACGTAGAACAGATTATTGGCGGCTTTGTTGTTTGGCCGGCTGGTGTTTCAAGTCGATAGAAGCCGATGAAAACTTCAGCGGTTATCCGCTGGTGATAGGTCGGCATTTATCCTGAAACTAAGGAGTCGTTTACTTAAAAGTATAACACCTGTAGTGGCCGTCTGTGGTGGTATGGTTAGTGGGATCGATACCTGCTCTGACCAACTTACATTTCTTTCGACGACGGCCAGCTCGCTAGTGATGGCGGCTCTATCGAGTACTTAGCCATGAAAGCTGGAGTGTAAAATCTAGAAAGCGGATTTGTGAATGCTCTGCCAAATCGCTTCGTGGGATGTAATGGGAAACCATTTTTTTTATAACACCTGTTCTTAAAATCATTCGATATGTAATTAAATTAAGTAGAATTATGAACTCAGTTTTAATATTTGGTATAATTTTTAGTTCAATACTAACTAAAAACTTTTCGTCTATACAATGATTTGTCAGGGCTTTGTGAACTAAATTTTATACGCTTTAGCTAGAATTAAGGAATGGAGGATATTTCTCCGAGGAAAATTAAGGAAATTGGTTGTATTATTTTGAGTCTGTTCTCTTTTTGCGTGCACTCTGATTAAGTACAATTTCCTTAAATTTATATTTTAAGTAAAAATGGACTAAAATTGTGTAAACTTTTTGAACTAAATTTAGGGAGAATTTTGAAATCTTTTTCACTGATTGTGGTAGAAAAATATGACATATATTTTACTTACGCTGATATTGAACTTTTCTCTTCAGACGTATTAAAGCTATGTCGTGAGTATATTTTAAATAATCTTCAGGTACAATTGTCTCTTCTATTTCAATATTTTCCACAGGAGGTGCACATATTTTTCCACCAGCTATACAGTCCTTTTCGGTACTAATGCGATGTTCGCCCAACCGCACATGATGCAAACCTCCTTCACCCACAATACAGTGGGCCGCAGTTAACACATATTCTATTAGAAAAAAAAACAAAACTGTAAAGGTGAATGTTTCAATATTCACCAAATTACATTTAAATTACTTACGTTCACTTATAATCGAACCAGAACATTTATATGGATTCTGTGAATCATTGTAGACTAATATAGCCATCCAAGGGAATGCAAATAATGCCGCTTCCTTGCCATTTGCAACTTTATCGGTGTTATATGCACCACAGCTCTGATTTTGCAAGATAGACAAACCACCTGGATTTAATTGAATATCGGATTCAGGACAACAGACGTGATGCTGAGGGAAAAGCAAAAATATGTTATCAAAACAGATGTGTAGGGGGTAAATATCATGTGGGATGTATATAAGAGTAGGGTGGTCCAAAATGCAGAAGTATCGAATTCCATATTTGTTGTGCCAAATTAATGCTTTTTCGGGTTTACGGAGACATTTAAAATAAATTCAAGTTTTATATAGTTCCTGTTTATTGTTTAGGTTCAAACAAATATAAACTCTCGAACAGATGATTAGAACCACTTAAATTTCTGGTTTTAGTGGGCAATATCTTTTTAAAGTTTTTGTCGACATTTTACTATCATCGGAAAGATGTTGAAAACTATGGAAAGAATTACAAAGGAGGGATTCCAATCGCATTAACTCCAACCGAAAATTTAAAAATCTTGTGAATTGCGTCAAACTCTTCTCTTTTAGCACCAAAAATCAGGTCTCAAGCTGGTTTGCAGGCAAGTATGTCTGTCGACAGTAAAAATAGCCATTGAAAGAAAGCTGTTAGTTCCTGAAATCAGGGTTTAAAATTTCTGACTGATTTTCATTGCTAAACTGATTTATGCCTTATTCAACCTGCCGTGAAATTGAAGTCTTTCGCTATTTGGGCTGAAATTGAGTTGAATTTCCTCAATTTCGCATATATTTTGAGAACTACGAAATTGAGATATTTACAACAATTTCGTTGAAAGTGACTTGAAATTGTCGTATACAACGCTGTTTTTACTCAACAAAAAGGATGTACAGCAAAAAAGACAGTCAAAATTTCTCTTCACTCAAATGCCAACAAACAAAACGAGTGAAACCCTAGTACTTTTCTACTCTCTCTCTTACTCTCTTCATTGACTATTTCAATACACGAGCAGCTTTTTGATAGTGTTATTGCACATAACTATACAAATTCCAACCATGTTGAAGTAAAATTACACAAACTATGCAAAAAGTATGAAATAAGCAAGATATGACGCGAGAGAGAAATGCGTTTGAGTGAACTCCTAGTACTTTTTGGTTCTCTTTTACCAGGGTTGCCAAATTGCGCACATCTTCTGGTCATCTAATTGTAAATCGTCTTTGTGTACAGGTAGAGAAGAAAGAAAACCCCGCAATTTGGCAACCCTAGTAGAAGAGAACCAAACAAGTCGACGCGATTCACTCAAACGCATTTCTTTCCCGCGTCATAACTTGATTATTTCATACTTTTTACATACTTTATGTAATTTTATTTAAATATAGTTGGAATTTCTATAGTTAGATAGAATAACATCATCAGAAAACTGCTCGTGTATTGAAATATTCCACGAAGAGAGTAAGAGAGCGAACAGAGAAATGACACGCTTCACTCGTTTTCTTTGTTAGCATTCCACTCCATGAGTAAATTTTCTTCTCTATACAATAGTTGCTTTATGTACTCAACAACATTAACTAAGTACTCTTTTTTTGCATATATGCAGGAGAACGAAGCCGACAGTAAATTTTCCGGTGTGCCGCCGTCGTAGATATTTTTTTAAGTTCACGCCGCCGTCATTAAGGTGCGCTTCGACTTAAAATATTGGCCGGTATTATCGCCTAAGCTACAAATTTTACTAAAATTACAACAAAAAACAAAACAATTGTATGCCGCCTCATTCATCAAATTGACAGTTTAAGTTTTCATCGACACAGTTTAAGTTTTCATCGACAGTAGTGAAAATAAACTATAAACCGTGGTGACTCAGTGCTTCATGTTAAAGTTCACGTACCATTCATTTATTTTATTGTTTTCATTCATTTTCTAACAGAATTTTGGTTATTATGCCCAGGCACTAAAAAACAAACAGTTATCATTTTTCAACGAAATTGCTCAAATGCCAGTGTGAACGATTTCAATTTCGTTCGATAATTTCAATACGAAATTGTCAATTTCGTGGCAGTGTGAACAAGGCATTTCCGACTGTGACTGCGAAAATGATTCGAACAAACTGAAATGAAACCCAACATACAAAAAAGAATTTGTCAGCTACCGTGAAAAAAATGCTCTATCAAAATTGTATAAAGCCAAATTAAAACAAAAAATTACAAATACACTAGGAATCGAAACTTCAATAACCGGTCATAGCGGAATTAAGGATAGAGTAATTTATTCTCTCAATATTTTTTACGTCATAGGTATGGTTGCAAGTGAAGATTGGCTGGTGTAAAACATGGGTTCAATAATACCAATAGTACACAACGTCCAACAACCGCATTTCGTGTTTTTGTGGCAAAATAGTTGTGTTAAATACAATGTCAACAACGATAAAAGTCAACAAAAAAGTGCAAAATACATTTAAATTTCACAGTTCTATATGAAAACTAATTGAAAAAGTTAAGTCACCAGTTCTTTTAACTCCACCTGCTGTAAGTTAATTTTCGTCGAATTTCTCCTACAATTTTTTTCAACCTACGACGAAGAGTGTGAAATGAAACCTTAGATGAGTGAATAAAATACTAGCGGCATTCATGCAAACGTGAAAGCCGAGAACTTTTGCTCAGCGCAAGTTTCCCTCGCACCGTTGCATGAGGCACCAGGTAAAGTTGCTCAGCGTAGTTGTGCTCAACACCATATCAGCTGACCAAGATGGATACATAAGGTGGTAGCAGTAGCAATTGCATGTATTATGTATGTGTACTTTTTCTACTGTTCTAGTGCTATCACCTTATTTATCCATCCTAGTCAGATGACAACGTAATGTCAAAAGTGTACACGTTTCTCCATCCCACGTTTGCGCAGCAAATTTGCCTCGAAAACTTTACACTTTTGAGCAAGTCGCTTTGTATGGGAAATTTGTTTGTTTTGACGTTTGCTGTGCAAGTTTACGATGTTTTCGAGTTTACGAGGTTCTTTCGAGCTTTCATGAAGACCACTACTCTAAGCTAAATTCCTCGATGCTACCGGTAGGTGACTATCATAGAGAAATGTCATATAGAGCTGCCTTTCTTCTCATCTGAAATTTAATTTCACACTTCGTGGTGAGGTCGTTGGGATAGAGAGTTATTTGACATCAATTGACTTACACCAGGTAGAATCACAAAACTTTTTGACTTAAATTGTTCACGCCGTTTTGATGAAAAACTGTGAAATTTAAACATATTTTGGTCTTTTTTTGGTATATTCTATTGTTAGTATATATTTTTGGTGTATTTACACAAAAATGTTGACGCACAAAACGAAATGCCGTTGCTATTTTCTTGTTGGTTGGTTTGAGCCATTGCCTCTATCTGTTATTATTAAAGCAATACTTTGCAACATGTAACGTCCATATGCAACCACACCAAACTTCGTAAATTTACTGAGACCAATCGCTACTATATACGTCATTACTCTATGGGCACTATAAGTAGCCTCGTATAAAAAAGTTCCCGTAATCAGCTCTTCAATACGCATCTTTTGAGACCCCCACAATTCAAATCCCAAAAAATCAGGCTTTCAGTACACCCTGTACATTCCCAACTCATTAAATAGCTTATTTTAAAAAAATCATAAATTTTCTGCATCAATTTTAAACTTCTGTGTATACAAAAGAAAGCCAGTTTGAAAGAAATTCAACACGAGCTGCATACACGTAAAATTCCTTCAGAACAAAAGATTTCGCCGTACCAAATGTATATTGGCTTTGTATTGGTTTGATTAAATTATTTGGTGGACGAACCATTGAAACACAGTGATGGAATCTACAAAGGCTCCACTAAAAAAATACTAAAATTAAAACGAAATTACCTTTAAATTCTTGCGCATCCAAACAATTTGATTGAATTGTTCGGATTCAAAATAATTTATTTAGTACATTATTTGCCACGTCCACTTTACGTATTCCAACATACACTCCGGTTCACTTATTTAAAGGCACTAAAATTTCCATATTCAGCAGCCTGTATCTTTTGCTATTTGTAACCGATTGCAGTATTTTAAAATAGAAATGGAAGCTAGACAGACATTTTGAGATATTAAAAAAAAATCATGACAATAGTTGACATTTTTGAGCAATTTATAAAAAAAAGTCAAAAAATGTGCTATTTTTTTGGTCCAGTAAAGGCAATTTAGCTAATTTTAATGAAAAACAGTTTTTCTTGTTTTTTAATTTATTTTACTTTATTTAAGAACTATTAATAATGGGTGCAATCCCTTTTCTTTCTAATAACTTCAAATCTATGGGATTTCATTGAGAGATAAAGAAAATTTATGTAATCCATCGAAATTGGATTCCAAGCATCCTTAATCCTTCATAGACCTTACGAGATAACCAACCCCAGACATTTTCGATAATGTCTATATCTGGCGAATAGGGTGGCCAGTCGAGAATATTAACATTTTGGCTTGCAATGAACTCCTTTACTACTCTGGCGTTGTGCATAGGGGCATTATCCTGTTGCAGTAAAGCCGATTCCAATAACGTTTCATAGCTTGCACCAGTCATTTTTGCACTTTGAAATTCAAGATCGATGGTGCCGTAGTACGTAATATCACCCCACACCAAAACGCCGCCCTCTCGGCTGTGATGTCGGTTCAAAAGATGCTTTTCTTTCCGCAGATCATGGAAATAATAGTTGTAGCCATCAGGCCCATCCAAATTAAACTTCTTCTCATCCGTAAATACATGGTCCTCTCGTGGTCCTTGATGTAATTGTCGACAACTGTTGGGTTCCGTTCAATTTTTTTAGCTATTGCGCGGTTAGAATATCCTTCAGAACGGTAAAGATCGATTTTAGTTTTTTCCGATAGATTTCAAATTTTTTGTTGTGCTATTTGGACTCGTAAAATGATTAAGATGTAATAAATTGTATTAAACAAATGCTCCCTACAAAAAAACATGGCTTACTTTAAAAATAATAAAAAAAATAATAAAGTGCCTTTATTCAAGTGAACCAAAAAAATAGCACATTTTTGGACTTTCTTTATAAATTGCTCAAAAAAAGTTCTTTAGTTAAGAAACCACTATTGTCATAATTTTTTTTTATCTCAAAATGTCGAGCTTCCATTTCCATTTTAAAATTCTGCAATCGGTTACAAATTGCAAAAGATACAGGCTGCTGAATATGGAATTTTTAGTGCCTTTAAATAAGTGAACCGAAGTGTAAATACAGAATCTAAAAGTTGTTCCTAAATAACAACGCTGATCTTAGGCCCAGTACCTGAACAAGGACGGAATGCATAATTTCATGCACAATAAATGACAAACCAGTTTGTTATTACGCTCGCTATCCCGAAATACTCTCAAAAATAATATTAACTAGTTTCACAAAAAAATAGCATACAACATATACTTACATATTAAAGGTTTTGTTTACGATGATTGCAATTTTTTTATTTTGTTTTAACCTTTTTATTTTCTTTAATCTGTTTTTTTATTTCTGTTTTGTGCGCTCTTGTTTTTTCTTTACTTGCTCTCTTTATGTCTGTTCCTTTACTTTACCGCGGGATCCCGCGGGAACCCAAATTTACCCAAACTTACCCAAAAGCGTTCCCGTACGCAAAAATTGGGTAAATGAGAGCGACTTTTTGTTTCTCTTAATGTCAAAATGCGTTTCTCTTTTTCCCGAACTTACCCAGACTTTTTCTTCGGGTAAGTTTGGGCAAAGTGTCAAACAATCAGCCGTTCGAAACGTCAACATAAAAACATATGTATTATTTGTGAAAAAAATAACACAAGTGAAAAAAAATTATTGAATTTACAATTTTATTAACTTGAAAAGTGATTGCTTTGAGAGTGCTTATTTAAAGAAGATGGGAAGTGTGCAAATGAACAGTGAAAATTAACATGATATGCAAGATTTGTTGTCAAACATATGTTTTCTGTTTTGACATTTGTTTTCGGGTAAGAAAAGTGGTTTTTTGCGTTCCTTTACTTTTGGGTAAATTTGAGTATTTGACAGTGAATTTTGCTTTTACTCTCATTTACCCGAACTTTACCCGAAAAGTTAAGGAACAAACTATTTGTGTTCTGTCAAAGTTGAAATTTTCAAAGTTTGCGCACGGTAAAATGAGTAAGGTAAACTCGTTAGAACAGCTGATTTCAACATATTTCTTGCTTAGGTGTTACTCTTATGTCAAATTCAAATGCATTTTGTTTGTGTACTTTTTTATTTACTTTTATAGTAGATACACACATGAAGAAAATTTGACAGATTATGGACACCAAACAAAAACAAAATGCCTGTGTTTGTTGTAACAATTCCTAGTCCGTTTACCTTACTTATTTTACCATGAGTTTGCGTTAGCGCTATTTCGCAAGCTCTCATAAGAACACTCGTAAAGAACCCCTATTGTGAATGTTTTTACGCTTCCCGTCCTTGTTTAAATGAATAATTCTTGAATTCATTCACAATAGATTTTGTTCACCTGTATTCAAAGAAAGCAAAAAAGAGGGTACACAAAAAATAATATAAAAACAAATTTAAACAAAATAAAAAGATTAAAATAATTTTAAAAAAACTAATCAGTATAAAAAATATATTTAATATATCTTTTGAGCTATTTTATTGGGTAAATGGTTTGTTTTGTTTTTGAACGTATTTAGGAATAGCACGCCCAAAAGCAAAATGAGTATTGTAAATGAAATAACGCTTGCTGTCCTTGTTTAAGCCCCGTATTCAGTTCTTGTGAAATTTTCGTAAGAAATGTTGCCATTTATCTCTAAACGGAAAACTTTGTTGCGGAGAATTAGCACCTATCTTTAATTTGCCTTCGGATTATGTCATTTACAATACCTTTACGCACGCCATTTTATTTTTAACACATGCTGTGTTACTTTTGGTGGTTAAATCTATCGAACTGTCAAAATTCCGGTCCCAAACAATTATCAAACAATTGTTTTCGTACGAAATAACTTTGGCATAACAGCCCCGTAATTGGTTTAGCCTACGAAATTTTCGCAAAGAGATGAGTACCAAGCAAATGAAAAGTACGCGAAATTTTCGGTTAATGCAATTTTCGTTATTTTAAATACACGTTCTTCTTATGGCAACCAAAATTTCATAAAAACGGAATACCAGGCTTTACATGGAACCGTAAAGAGAAAATATATTAGTGATTCTTTACAAATATTAATGTAGTAAAATTTAACTGCACCAAATTTCTGTTAACAATGTTTTTTTTAAATCAACCGCCTGGGATCTTTCTAATTTTTATTTAACCAAATTTTTTTCTTCTGGGGGTGAATGCACTTATGCTTCATATATTCCAAGAAGAAATTGTGCTTTAACTTATTTAATTTATAATATTGGCTGATCCAGAAACCCTCACTCGATGTTGCTGTGCTATATCTTTAAAATGAAACGGTATACTTTCAAACTCTTTGAAGATTATATCGGCCAAATGGACGTCACTATTGTGGATGACAATTTGGGTTCTGTTTTGCCTCATTTTCATTCGACCTGACGAGAACTTCCGACGATATGTTCTCTTTTATCTCAAATTGGGTGGTGTAAACCACAAAGATTAGACAACAAGGTTATCGCTAACCTGGCCACGATAAACTTCGGCCTAAATGCGACATTATGCCCCATTATTTATTCGAAACAAAGGAACCAAAATTTGTACTAAAATATTTTGAACAATTTTATATTTTCGTTTGACATGACATGAACCCAAATCAAGCATCTTTCGAGTAGAACACGAACAAAGCCTTTCGTTCGAGATTGACGAGCAGGCTGTAGTTGAATAGCGTAGACAATTATTCAAATGTGATTAATCGATATTCCAATTAATTGATTAATAAAAAAAAACGTAAAAACCCCGTTTACCATTACATCCCATGAAGCGATTTTGGAGAACTTCTCACAAACAGTCAGCCCAATTCTCAATTAAAATTCCCCGGGAGTTATTTCATATTCCTTGTTCCCCTATTCTGAATAAAATCAACCTGGGATTTTTTTTATCTTTTCCCCGTTCCCGTATTCTAAACGAACTTCGAAAATGGGATTGTCTTCCCGGGGAAAAAGTAGATATGTATTATGAACTGGGAGAATGTGATAACATTTGTAATGGATTATTCCGCCACAAAATTTAAAGGGAGCTGTGTGCAAACATTTAAATATTTAATCTAAAAAATCTATAAATTATTAAATAATTACTGTTATTTTAATTATTATTATGGCATTATTCTTACGGCATAAATTAACTAACTCTCTAATCTACACCAAAATGTCAACACCGAGAAAAGCTTCTGCGCTGAGTGCAAAAAGTTTAGAAGTGGGTATCAATGTTAGTAGAAATGGGTATCATTACAAAGGTCTTTCTAAATTCTATAAATCTGTGTATAAACATATTTATTTTTATTAACCCATTGGGGGCTAATTAAAAAACATAATTTGTTAGCTTCACTTTTTGATAAAAATTTACTTTTTCAAAAAATCGCCCCAATATACTTAATTTTTGGTAGACTCCCATAATAGATAAGACTTTAGCCTTTTTTAATGTATAATACTCAACAATAACCCTTCAAAGACCGGAGACATTTAAGTTCGCAGTTTTGAAATACAATTTCCACTGTTTTTGTATATACTATGTATGTATTAGTTCGGAGTGACATAAGCCGTTTTGGCCAAATTAGTCATTTTATTTGACTCATTTTTGCATAATAAAATTCATTTCTCTTAATAACACTGTGAGGCAAAATTAGATTTTTTCAAAATAATGGGGTTCTGTCAACGGATTCTGGTAGAAAGGTCTAAAAAAAATTATACGTGTATCGGCGTTTTGCCAGATCTGGTCAGAATTTTTTTTAGGGCGGGTCAAAGTTTCCGCCCCTCGGAACTTTCCTGCAACATATCGGCATGCAAAATTGTGTGTTCCTTACTTCTGAGGTACAAACTATATTCAAAAGTTTTATAGAAAAGATTCAGATAAACATTTTTGTGGAACAAATTAACCCTCTAACTTTTTTTTGGTCAAAATGTTCCACAAAAATGATCGCCATAAAATTTTACTATATGTGTCCGAACACTCCAAAACACAAATCTTAGCCCAAGTGCTTCTGCTACCATTCTCACTTATTTTGAATATTAGCTATTTAATTAGGTTTTATTTGCTTAAAATGATTTGCATTTAACAATCAAAACCAAACCTCATAAAGTAAAATAGCTGATTTCGAAACTTCGTAATTCTCTCTCCCTTATTATTCTTTTCCCCGTCTGTTTAGAATAGGAGGATTCTTTTCTCGAGAATATAACATCTGCCGGAAGAATAATCCGAGGGAATATTCAGAATCGGGCTGAATGAGTGCGCTTTCTAAATTTGCACTCACTGATTGGGACCTACAGGATTACACCGATTTCGAACGGTATTTTGAGAAGCTTTTTCCTGGCTAAGTACTCGATAGTGTTGCCATCACTAAGCGACGTCGAAGGAAATGTAAGGTGGTCAGATCAGGAATCGGAACCCCGATCTCATGCACAAGTTTTGATTAATCAGAATTTTCGATTTTTCGATTTACTGTTAATCTCGATATCGATTCATCAAAATTTTAATTTTTCGATAAATCGCACATGCAGAAAGCCCGTCAGTTGTTATGAAATAACGAACCGAAAATTTCGCTCACTTTTCATTTCCTTGGTACTTAGCTCTTTGCGAAAATTTCGTAGGCAAAATAAATTACAGGGTTGTTATGCCAAAGAATTTTGACATTTCGATCATTTTAACAACCACATGCGTGTAGATCTCAAATTCTTTAAGACCCGTATTCAGTTTCTATGAAATTTCCGTCGCCATAAGGAGTACGTGTACTTATATAAAAAATAACGTCAATTTCGGAACCAAAAATTTCGATCAGTTTTATATACTTAGTACCATATATATATTTATTTATACATAGATTTGTCAACTCGCTCATCGGTTTAGTGATTGAAGGGAGGCGAGCTTGTGTTTGAACGCCAAGAGAATAATTCTGTCGCTGAAGTTTGACAAACACAGCTAAAATTATTACTGTGAATGTTCAAAATATGTAAACATATGAACATCGTTGATGCACAAAACTAAAAATGGAGGATTTTGTTCGACGTTGCTGACTGAAGTTCGTTTCCACATTGAAGAAGCGCAAAGGAAACATCAGATGAGACGGATAACAAATCTATGTATAAATTAATCTATGCTTAGTACTCAACTCTGCGCAAATTTCATAAGCTAAATCAATAACAGGGTTGTTAGGACAAAGTTATTTGATACTTTGATACTGGTTTGGAACTGGAATTTAGTTTATTTTAGATTTATTTATAGATTACATTATAATATATTTCTTATCCGTCCCATCTGACGTTTCACTTCGCGATTCTTCCATGAGGAAACGAACTTCTGTCAGCTGTTTTTCTGTTTAATTACAACAAATTTTGCGAACATCGAACAAAATCTTCAATTTTTAACTTTGTGCATTCACGATGTTCATATATGTATTTACAAAAATATTTTGCACATTCACAGTAACAATTGCAGCTGTGTTTATCAAACCTCAGCGACAGAATTTTTCTGTTGATGTTAAAACTTGCTTGTATTATGTACGATGCGAAATGAAATGTACGCAGGAATTTTCTGGTTATGAGAAAAACCAGTTGTTTTATTTTCCCCCATGTTTTGCTTCTCCGGTAAAATAATTTGTATTTTCTTCTCACCCCAACAGAAGTCACCTTAATATAAACGTCGGATTACAAGTGAATTGTTTATCTATATTGATTACTGCTGTCAGGGACGTAGCGAGAAATTTGGTTCGGTGGGTGTTCAACCATTAATAATGAATAAAAATACAAAAAATCAGTTTAATTACCACAATTCTGTAATTTTTGTTTTTTTTTGTGAAAACAAAAGTACATTGTTTCGGAGATGCCTGAGCATTCGTTGACACTCTCTGGCGACGCCCCTGCAGCCGCTTATTATCTCAAATCCATCTCTGGCGAATGTAAAATCTATTAACATTAAAATAGTAGTTGCTAAATCTAATGACGAGTATCAGACGTATTTTGGAATAAATTAATATTAATTTGTGCACTCGTATATTTTGCTTCAAAACAGCCGTTTACAATGTTATCCGACTGGGGCTTGTTATCGTATTATTGTTCAATAGGCCACTTTTATGATATACACACTTTGACATGGTAATGGTCATAA
Source organism: Phaonia tiefii (assembly GCA_963931995.1). Classification (NCBI taxonomy): domain Eukaryota; kingdom Metazoa; phylum Arthropoda; class Insecta; order Diptera; family Muscidae; genus Phaonia; species Phaonia tiefii. The sequence continues at coordinate 54,017,357 of OZ008367.1, forward strand.
TTACTCTCACATTATCCTTACCACATTCTTGAATGTTCCACAGTGTCGTTGCGAAAACAAATTCATATGTTCCTCTGAGACGTGACCGCCACTTGCATGAATCTTTAAAAATATTTCATGTAGGGATTTACACGATTGTACCGGCATACAAAGGCCCACTTGTTGATTTGATAGTTTGCATTCACTGCCGTACTCTATACACAAAAATTGAGAGGAGGCCAGATGGGTAAGACAAGGTTTTTTTTTGCTTTATTTATTTTTGACTTTTTTTTCATGCAGATCTATACTTACGACCCACTGTATGCGTCACCAATGCGGATAATACGATAAGACTGCCGCCGATCCACCAGTACATGATTATAAACCGAAGTTGAACGTTTCGTTGTCAAATCCGAATACCAACTGATCATTTAAAAACATTTATTTGACTTTTATATAAATATTAATCATTGTTTTCTCTCACACTGATTCTGAGAGAACATATTATATTGCTGATAATGCATCGGATTAGTGGGAGAACCCAGGTGGAAGCCTCTCTATATACAGTACTAGTACCTATTCAATTAATCATGAAAGTTGAAAAACTAACCTCCATTTTATGTTTCTGAATCTGGATATTTTTTAAAAGGTAATTTAAGAAAACGAGTAAATAATGTTGCCGTCTGTCTGCAAGCGAGAAAAGAGAACGTTGGGTAACGAAAGGTGTTTGGTGCGGAGCTGAAGATGCTAATTTATGCAATTATAGAAAATCGGTTCGACGCAGAGATGAATCAAAGTTCGTTAGTTTGTTTACATTGCAGCAATAAAAAGATTCGTACATCCGACGGATATGTCGTCGCTGCAACGAAACTTTTCATACAGTATGCATGACAAAGAGTATGGAATTTTAAATGCAGAAGAAAATTTACTCATGGATTGGAATGCCAACAAAGAAAACGAGTGAAGCGCCTCGTTTCTCTGCTCTCTCTCTTACTCTTTTCATTGAATATTTCAATACACGAACAGTTTTTTGATGATACTATTGTGTCTAGCTATAGAAATTCCAACCATGTTTAAATAATGCAAAAACGATGAAAAATTAGACGACCAGAAGATGTACGGAATTTGGCAACATTGATAAAAGAGTACCAAAAAGTACTACAAATTCACTCACATGCATTTCTCTCTCGCGTTATATCTTGATTATTTCATACTTTTTGCATAGTATATGTGATTTTACTTCAATATGGTTGGAATTTGTATAGTTATATACAAAAACACTATCAAAAATCAGCTCGTGTATTGAAATATTCAATGAAATAATCAAGATGTGACACGAGAGAGAACTGCGTTTGAGTGAATATCTGGCACTTTTTGGTTCTCTTTTACCAGAGTTGCTAAATTGCACACATCTTCTGTCTGACTAATTCTTAATCGGTTTATTATTTTTTATTTCATTGATTAGTGTTTCAATTTTAGAAAACGATTTACAAGTAGGCAGTCAAAATTTCTCTTCACTCAAATGCCAACAAACAAAACGAGTGAAATCCTAGAACTTCTCTACTCTCTCTCTTACTCTCTTCATTGAATATTTCAATACACAAGTAGCTTTTTGATAGTGTTATTGTATATAACTATACAAATTCCAACCATGTTGAAGTAAAATTACGTAAACTATGCAAAAAGTATGAAATAAGCAAGATATGACGCGGGAGAGAAATGCGTTTGAGTGAACTCCTAGTACTTTTTGGTTCTCTTTAACCAGGGTTGCCAAGTTGCGCACATCTTCTGGTCGTCTAATTGTAATGCCTTGTTCACGCTGCCACGAAATTGACAATTTCAGATTGAAATTGTTGAACGAAATTGAAATCGTTCACACTGGCATTTGAGCAATTTCGTTGAAAAATGACAACTGTTTGTTTACAAACATTGCCATTAGTAAAATTTTAGTGCCTGGACACAATAACCAAAATTCTGTTGGGAAATGAATGAAAACAATAAAATAAATGAATGGTACGTGAACTTTAACACGAAGCACTGATTCACTACGGTTTATAGATTATTTTCACTACTCTATGTCGATGAAAACTTAAAATTTCAATTTGGTGAATGATTCGGCATACAATTGTTTTGTTTTTTGTTGTAATTGTAGTAACCACGAGTTAGGTGAACGAAGCCGACCCATAATTATCGACTGCGTTGGAGCAACAAAAAAATTACTCGACGGCGGCCTCTGAGTTTTTATTAGATGTGATTTTTCGGTAGATGCTACTTTTGGGCTCCTCTCATTGGTTGTGTACAAAAAATTAGATATTTTTTTAGTAATTCGGAACTTTAAAAGCGGCTTACGCGATAATATCGGCCAAGATTTTAAGTCGAAGCGTGCCTTAATGACGGCGGTGTGAACTTCAAAAAATTATCTACGACGACGGCACACCGGAAAATTTTCTGTCGGCTTCGTTCTCCTGCATATATGCAAAAAAGAGTACTAAGATAATTTTGTTGATCGAAAACAGCGTTGTATAGGACAATTTCAAGTCAATTTCAACGAAATTGTTGTAAATATCTCAATTTCGTAGTTGTCAAAATATATGCGAAATTGAGCAATTTCAACTCAATTTCAGCCCAAATTGCGAAAAGCTTAAATTTCGCGGCAGCGTGAACAAGGTATAAATCGTCTTTGAAAATATACGATTAGGATGATGAAACAAGAGTTAAGATTGTGCGTGGCAATTAGTGATGTGCGGTTCCGCGTATTTTAAGAACTGGTTCTGTCGAGTCCGGTTACGCGAAGAACCGTGTATTTGGGCCGGTTCCGGTTCTCAGCAAATTGCTGTCCCAAAGAGGCTTGAGTGAAATATCTTATAAGAATATAAAATTTGATGAAAAATACACATTTTATGTCGAGTCCGGTTCCGAAAAGAACCGGGTATTTGGACCGGTTCCAGTTCTCAACAAATTGCTGACCCAAAGAGGCTTAAATTAAACATCTTAATATAATAATATAAAATTTGATGAAAATACACAATTTCGTACCCTCACCCAAACGAGTCCTATTATTCAGGAACCGTTTTACGGGACTTTTCAATCCGTTTTTCAGTTCCTGTAGATTCGTCTATCGATTTTTTGGAACCGTTTTCGTTTCTTTGAAACCCGTTTTTCGGTTCTTCCGAACCGGTTCCTCGATTCAGTGCATCACTAGTCGCTATCACGCATTACAATCTGTCATTTTCGTCGAAATACAGTTAAAGCGAACATTTGGTGGCACTCCTCCGATCATATGGATTCTAATGATAATTTTACCGAACTTGGGTCAATCACAAGAAGCCCTTGTCATCGAGATCCCTCAGTACGAGCGCAGGACACTATTGCTGCTATAGTTGCTGCCATACACGTTAACCCTAGAGTTTCGACAAGGAGCTTATCAGCTTCAATGGGTACCGTCAATATCAATATCTTATAGATATCTTATTTCCGTCGAAGTCTTCTGGGATCCTTTTTTCTTCATAGATCAAAAATGTAAGGAGAGTGCATTTCTCTCAGTGGGGCGTTTATACCCACAGTCCGTAACCCCAAAATTCTCGGAGATATTTTCAATAATTTCCTTACATTCTCAAAACACACGAACCACGTTAGGAGAAAATCCACATCCGTAACAAGGTCCTAAAGACCCTGGTAGGGTCAAGGAGAAGGAGAAAATTGCAGTGACTTATAAAGCTATACGTCTCGGTCTTCATTACGCCACCCCAGTATGAAACTTATTCCTAAGTGAAAATCAATTTAATGTCTGCAGAGGATCCAAAATAGTGCACTTTGAATCGCAACCGGATGCACACAAATGGCGAATGTGTGTAACTGACACGAGGAGACAAAGAAGCTGTCACCCCAACCATCACATGCTGATGCAGTATACAAGACGTTATTCCATCTGAAGTCAACAGACTGTCGATCGCAGTAGCCCGGAACATGTTGCACAACATTGCGGTGTCAGAGGTGCATGTCATATATATTCTAGCAACAGGTTCTTTAATGAGCACCCACCCTCGATTTCGGATAATGGGATGCTTCTGCCCAGGCACACTAGAACTATTCTGGCCCAGCTTAGATCGGGTGGGAGTTCTATTTTGAATTCATTCAGATCGAGGATAATCCCAGACACATTAAACTAGTGCCCAGACTGCATTCAAAGCCCTCATGATACTATTCAGAACTAATTTAATATAGATTGGAAAATTTATTCTAAAATTTATTATTATAAAAAACACATATATAGGTTTTTACACATTTTATGTGAATATTGTTGGTATTTGCAGCATTATAAATAATACAATCTTAAAATCTGCAACTAAGATAGCTTTTCCTAATCTATATGTAATTGTTTATTTTAGTTGGGCAACTCTATAAACCATAAATGTCAGTGACAGCTTTCGTAAGCGAACTCAAACGTGAAGTGATGTATAATCTAAAATTGTTTGACTTGGGCGTTCGCGTTGGCTTTTGCGTTTACGTTCACTTTCGGGACTTATAGAATACTACCCTTAGTCTTTGGATATGTCAAGATATATCCACCTATACTGATTTTGACAGATACAACGCAAATCGTTGGATTTGATCGGATAGTCTGTCAACACCTTTATGTATATCATGACACATTATAGGGATAATATTTTTAATACAGTGAAGATCTTGAACCGAATTATGATTGAAATACAAACTTTTAGAGATCGATAAAATAAAATGAAAATCGCAAGTAAAAGCATTTAATTTAATAAAAACAAGTATAAAATATTTTTTCCCAGCCCCATTCAGTTTTAATCCCATACAAATATTCCTTTTTTGAATTTTTAATAGCTATGAAAATACTTGTTAGATTGAAAACGCACACTATAGGGGGCAGGCAATAGATAATTGATGGATAACTGGTTCATCTAAGTAACTATAAATTTTTTAGCAGAGCAACAGATATGGACGTTGTGTGAGTTTTCTCATCGGCAGCTACTCTCTACCCTCCTTACTATTTATCTTGCACCCCGCCCCGCCATCCGTTTTTTTTTCGATTTTAAACATGTTGAAATAATAACAGAGACATGTAAATTCCGGTTTTATTTAAGTTTCTTGTGACCTCATCCTATCTGAAGTAGATACTAGGCGTGTTTTCGTTACAAGCTAGCGATAATCGCTAGCTTGCTAGTAACTAAAACGCCAAACTAGCGATAATTTACTATAACATATATAATCGTCTTGCTCGAACGCATGATCTGTAGTTATTGTTGCATATGTGTATATTCTTCTACTTGTCTTTCAACTTACAATAACGATATCTAACACTGATTTTCTAATTTTTTTCAGGCTGGTAACGTCATGCCTGCTTATAACTGAAATGGAAGCGGTAACTTCAAGTGCCGCTTAATATCGGTTAGATACACGTCAAAACACGTCTACTATGTATAAGTACATACATATAGTTACCTTCATTTAGAAAGGACGTAACTAACATTTTAATATTTTTACAGCAGGAGGAATAAACTTCAAAAACGATGTACAAGTACCCAGCAGTTTTTTGAGCATTGCATTACTTTTATAATCTAATATTTCTCTTAATATGTGACCTGGTCTACGGAAAGGGGGCTTAGGTGTCAAAAAATCAATTTTCACTTTTTGGTTGATTCGGATGGAAGATGAGATGCTTTTTCACGTGGTGAAAAGCAGAAAATCCTAACTTGCTTAGAAGTGTACTAAAAATGTAGAGAAAGAAGAGTAAAAATACGACAAAATATAATTTATTGGTAATGAACAAAATACATTGAATTATAAGCTATAAAGACATGATTATACAGTAGAAAAACGTATTATGGGCCAAAAATAATAATGCTGAGTAGTTTATGTATTTTTCTTTGTTGTCGTTTCCCTTGAGATCTTTTTACGTGTTGATCCTGAGGAAGATGGACCTGGTTCCTCGTCTGGTTTGAGAGCATCTTCACCAGTTTTTGCCTTCCGTTTCTTCGATGGCAAATCTTTCGGCAATGGAGCCACAATATCTACTTTAGATATATCCGAAACTAAGCTGCGAAGATTGTGATAGATGTACCACTGACGTTCCAAAGATAAACCGGCTGGTTGTATAACTTTCGGCATTTCAGGATCGATAGGTTTTAACAGAAGCTTAAAGAACTGCACTTCTTCACTGTCTGCGAAGTTCTTTGTTTTTACACAATCTGTAGAGATTATGAAATGATGGAATTGCATTATTCCAACAAGTGACTTGTACAGTGGTTTAAAATAGCTGTCCCATTCATACCAGAAGACTTTTTCCGCGTACTCTCGATCATTTCCCGTGGTATCAGTGTATGGCATTCATTATTACAACAATCTTTTGACAGAAATTTTGTTACCAGCTCCTCCTCCTTTACATCAACAACATACAGGTCCATGTTAACAAAAGTTTGTTCGGTATCATCTTCTGCCTGAGATACACATACTTCGTCTTCATCATCATCGCTCTCTTCATAGTTTTCATCATCGTTTTCATCATCCTTTTCATGGAAATATTGTCCGTATACGGCACTGAACTCCTCATCAACACTCATGTTTCATTTCATGCGAAATGCGAAGACGATAATCAACAGAAACAGTAAACGTCACTTCTTCAGTGTTACTTTTTTAAATGTTCCAGACTAGCAACTTACACGATGAACTATAATAATATTCCGACCAACAACAACACTTACTGGACCAACAACAACACTTACTGGACGTCCGGCGCGGAGAACAATTAACGAGATAATGAGAAACTGACGAAACGAGTTGCTTACTTTTAACAGCTTTTTCACAGAAAACTAGTTTTCGCACGTAAGCTCCCTTTTCGTAGACCAGGTCACATATAATGAAATTGAGGAAAGAGTATATTCCATAGATTAATACTTATAGTAGATCTACTAGTTCTCCCACCAAATTTATGACATTTGGCCTGGTGTGATATTTACGTTTGATGTTGAAAAACAACGAACAAAATAACAGCCACGGGCTTTTCGTTTTGTGTGTTAAAATTATTGTGTTAAATACAACACAAATGTATGCTAACAATAACAGTCAATAAAAAAGTTTAAAACACATTTAAATTTCACAGTTTTTCATCAAACTGGCATGAAAAATGAAAGCAAGAAGTTATTGTAATTCCACCTGGTGTATATCACTTTTCGTCAAACATCTCTCTATCACACCGACCGCATCACGAAGAGTGTGAAAGGAAACGTCAGATGGGACAAATAGCGACTCTACTATAAATTTACTCTATGGTATATTCCGTAGTAATCGAACTGGTAATGTATTAAAGCGTATTTCTTCTTTGTGCCGTTATTTTTGCATACCAAAAACAAACATTTCAATGAATTTGGCTTTTTAAGTCTCTTTGCTTGAAATAATTGTCAGTAATCTGTCGAAGCATGCGCAGCGTGGTCTGTGGAAATAAAAAATTGAAAAGTGTTGAAAATAAATATACATATAACCTATATTAGTCTATATTAGGATATAGACCTCAAGAAAATATAACCTAAGAAATAAACGATTGCTTAATAATGAAATATGGAATTGATTGAATGTTAATCATGGAAATATTTCATTTGTGCAGAATGGGTTATATAACACATGAAAGCATAATGCAAAAAATAATGCTTCAGTTGATAATGAGGTGGCAATATATTATTTCTTCGATTATATTTTGGTTGATAGTAATGCGAAAAAGAATGTGTTGCTTTTTGTAGGACATCGCCGTGTTAAATATAATGCAATCTGGAAGCCATTTTCCATACAAGCTATCGGTTACACTTCTGATTACTATTGATTACCAATAACTGCTGGGTAGACAGTCAAAATATCTCTTCACTCAAATGCCAACAAACAAAACGAGTGAAACCCTAGTACTTCTCTACTCTCTCTCTTACTCTCTTCATTGAATATTTCAATACACGAGCAGGTTTTTGATAGTGTTATTGTATATAACTATACAAATTCCAACCATGTTGAAGTAAAATTACATAAACTATGCAAAAAGTATGAAATAAGCAAGATATGACGCGAGAGAGAAATGCGTTTGAGTGAACTCCTAGTACTTTTTGGTTCTCTTTTACCAGGGTTGCCAAGTTGCGCACATCTTCTGGTCGTCTAATTGTAAATATTTTTAAATTGTTTTAATGCAGTTTGAGTTAAAGAGATAAGACACATTTTGCGTGCAGTAATTTTTGCAGTAAAGATGTAGTTTATGTTTTACTATACGAATATGAAAACGCTATTTCAAAAAATGGTTAGTTACGTCCTTTCTAAATTAAAAAAAATGAATGATTTCCCATTACATCCCATGAAGGTTAGGGGACAAAAACGATGTACAAGTAGACAGTCAAAATTCCTCTTCACTCAAATGCCAACAAACAAATCGAGTGAAACCCTAGTCATTCTCTGCTCTCTCTCTTTATTGAATATTTCAATACATGAGCAGCTTTTTGATACTGTTATTGTATATAACTTTACAAATTCCAACCATGTTGAAGTAAAATTAAATAAACTATGGAAAAAGTATGAAATAATCAAGATATGACGCGTGAGAGAAATGCCTTCGAGTGAATTTGTAGCACTTTTTGGTTCAAATTGAGCACATCTTCTGGTCGTCTAATTCTAGATCGTCTTTACGCCATAAAGCAACTATGGCATAGAGAAGAAAATTTACTCATGGAGTGGAATACCAACAAAGAAAACAAGTGAAGCGCGTCGTTTCTCTGCGCTCTCTCTTACTCTCTACGTTGAATATTTCAATACAGGAGCAGTTTTCTGATGATGTTATTGTATCTAACTATAAAAATTCCAACCATATTTAAATAAAATTACATAAAGTATGTAAAAAGTATGAAATAATCAAGTTTTGATGTGGGAAAGTCATGCGTTTGAGTGAATCGCGTCGACTTTTTTGGTTCTCTTCTACTAGGGTTGCCAAATGGCGCCGGTTTTTTCTTCTATACTTGTACATCCTTTTTGTTTACGCATAATACAAACCACCGATATTTGGCAAAAACCACCTTCATTTCATAATTTGGTAATGAATTATATAAAAACCCGAGAAACTGCAATAAACATTGCAGACGAGTTATTTACACAGCTTTAACACCTCAGGACAAGCGAACAAATCTTCGAATTGCCCCAAATTCAACGCATTCAACCTCAAAAATTAAGAATTTAGCAGGAGTAACTGCAAGTAAATTAACCGTTCGTCGAGCTATTTTAACCAGTGGACCTATGCAGCTCCGAAAACTGAAGAAAAAACCTCCACTAAATGCAGTTCGTCAGCAACGCCTCCAATTTGCTAACGACCACTTGGCATGGGAGGTGCAAAGCAACGTAACTGATAGGGACTGGCGAAAAGTAATATTATGGATTAAAAAAAGAGTTTAACTTGGATGATCCCGATGGCTATAACTTTTACTTTCACGATGTGCGTAAGGAGGAACAATTTCTGAGCCGTCGTCACAGCAGAGAGGGTGCGGTGGTATGGTATGGGCCGTAGTTTCATACTACGGAACTATTCACCTTGTCGTACAAAGTACCCGAATGACGGGGAATCATTACAAGAATCTTTTAGAACTAGTTTTTCCTAAGACTAAAGAAATTTTTGAAACAATAGAGTGGATTTATCAACATGATAATGCGCCACATATGGCATGTATAGTGGAAACACGAATTTCTAGCCAAAATATTAAAATCTTAGATTGGCCGCCCTACTCAACCGACCGTAACATTACTGAAAATGTTTGGGGTTGGCTAACCTGCAAGTTCTATGAGGGAGGAAAGCAGTATGAATCAAATGATTTGATTATTGAAGGAACAAAACTGCAGGGGCCGACATTTATCTTGACTACCTTAAATCGATATACGAGTCATTAATAGATAGAATATTCAAAGTTATTCTGAAAATTTTTAAAAGTATATTAACAATGTGTGTTTGTTTGAGTTACAAAACAACTAAAATATCCACACGATTACACACAATGAGAGAAAATTACAGTTGTTATCAATTTCGACCTGTTTTTTTTTGGTATCAAATAGTCAAAAGCTGGGGTTTTATTATTTCTCTGAATTCACAATTTATACAGGGTTGTCATAGAAACTATGTCGATTTTACTAATCGCCGGTTTTGCAAACCAATATTGGTTTCATTTGGTGTCATGAAACCAAGTTGGTTTTGACTATTTTGATTGTAAATAAAACCAATGTTCGAATCAGCTGTTGCTTACTTACTTACTTATCCGGTCTCGAACCTTACAAAGTGAAGATAACATATTTCGCCAACCAGTTCGATCTTTTGCTTTATTTCTCCAGTTGGCAATACCAAGTATACGCAGGGATTCGTCAACCTGATTCCTCCAGCGGAGTCTTGATCTCCCTATTTTTCGTCTTCATCTTCATCCATTCTACTGACATGGCCTAGCCAGCGCAATCGCGTTATCTTGATCCGCTTAACTATGTCAATGTCAGGATAAAGCTCATACAGCTCATGATTCATGTGCACTATAGGGCCATACATTTTTCGGAGTATTTTTCTCTCGAAGACTCCTACAGATGTTTCGTCTGCTTGCGATAGGACCCAGGATTCTGCGCCATAAAGCAAGACAGGTTGAATGAGAGTCTGGTACAGCTGGACTTTTGTTACTCGAGAGAGGGCTTTATCTCTCAAGTGGTTGCTTAGCCCAAAATAACATCTATTCGCAAGCACAATTCTCCGCTTGACCTCAAGGCTAACGTTGTTGTTTTTGTTTACGGCAGATCCGAGGTATATAAATTCGTTCACTACCTCGAAGTTATAACGGTTATCAACGTTCACGCTTTGGTCTAATCGCGTGGAGGCCCTGTTCGTTGAAACCATTAATTTTGTTTTGTCCTCATTTACCGTCAGACCTACTTTTGCTGACTCCTTCTCAATTCTCGAAAAAAAAACCGCAGTAACTTCCCTAATTATGCGCCCAATGATATCTATATCATCAGCATACGCGAGCAGCATGTGACTTGCTGCTGATGGTTTTATACCTGTGCAATGAAGCTTTTCTCATAATGATCTCCATTAAGATGTTGAAGAGATCGCACGATAGGGTGTCGCCTTGCCTCAGGCCTCGCTTGTTTCGAAAGGTTCGGTAAGATCCTTACCAACTTTCACTGCGGATTTGGTGTTCATCAAGGTCATCCTGCAAAGGCGTATGAGTTTTGCAGGAATACCAAGCTCAGACATTGCTTCATAGAGTTTCCCCCGTATCGGGCTATCGAAGGCCGCCTTATAATCGACAAATAGATGATAGGTGTCGATTTGTTTTTCGTGGGTCTTCTCCAGGATTTGGCGTAGCGCGAAAATCTGGTCAGTTGTCGATTTTCCAGGCCTAAAGCCGCACTGGTATGGTCCAATCAGGTCAGCGATAATTGGTTTTGTTGCTTACATGGGTTTATTTGTTTGCAATTTTATTTTACTTGTGTGCAGAAAATTGAAAAAAAAAATCGTTTTCATGGAAATATCAATAAAAGTTAGGGTATTACACTGGAAAATTATAAAAAAAAGGAATAAGTTGTTATAAATAAAATACAATTGCATCAGCAATTGTAACATTTTTGGTATTAGATGATGAACGCTCACCAAGTGGACGAGAAAGATTCTGAGAGATTGCAGTTACCCACTTGGGTTGCCGGAGACAGCGTATGTAATTTTTTTTATTGTAAACTTTACAGATCTGTAGCTAATTATAGGTTAAACAAAGAAGCATTTCGTATGGTCCTTGACACTACTGAAGGGAATTTGTCGCGTTCTAAAATACTTCTGATTTTGCAACTTGCTATTTCGTTTTCGCCGTCGGTGGTGCAATGGTTAGTGTGCGCGGCTCTTGTACATGAGATCCTGGGTTCGAACCCTGCTCTTACCACCTTCAAAAAAATTTCTTTCGGCGGCGGTCACCTCGCATAGTGACGGCGACACTATCGAGTATATAGCCATGAAAAAGCTTCTCAAAATACCGTTAGGAATCGGTGTAAAACTGTAGGTCCCAATCAGTGAGTGAAAACTGGAAAGCGCACAGCTCAGTGATTGTGAGAAGTCCTCCCCGGTCCCTTCATGGGATGTAATTTGAAACCATTTATTTATATTTCGTTTTTAACGGAAGGATCTTTTCAGAGATCAGTCGGTAACGATTCAAGTATACGTCTCGGAAAAAGCACAATATTAACATTTTTTTGGAACATATCTATTTTACGGCTTATACCCATAAAAAACAACCATTTTTGGAACACACGATTTTAAGCAAAAAAAAGGTAAAATATCAAAATCCGGGCAAATGCATTGTTTCGGAGTTATGTTCCCCGAAATTTCGGATGTGTGAGAGGGTAATGGGGTATAAAAGAAGTCAAAATAAACTCAAAAAATTAGATAGCATTTCTCGATAACTCGCTTAGTTATCGAGTTATGGGATGATGAAATTTTGAAAAATTATAAATTTTTTTTAAGTAAGGGACTTTCTCCTCTGGCGTATGACCAACACCGGCTTCGGCATAGTATTTTTGTGGTATAAAGCTTTCTGCGTGAACGGTCTTCGGCAGGACTAAGGGATTTTCTCCTCTGGGGTACGTCCAACACCGGCTTCTCGGTTTTGCATATTATTTTCGTGGTATAAAGTAAAAGAAAATAATCAAAAGATTTTCAACATACGGGGGTCTATAACTCCGAAACATTACATTTGCCCCGATTTTGTTATTTAACTTCTTTTGCTTAAAATAACATGTTCTATCCGACGCAGTAATTTTTTTAATGTTTGGAGAGTAAGCCAGTTATAATAGACAAAAGCCCTAAAAAAAACAAAAATGCAAAAATATATAATTTTATTAAGAAAGTACATATTAAAATAAATCAATTTACTTACATTTTTCGAAACATTCGGTGCAAACAAATAACAAACCAAAAGCGCGCAAATGAAAACTGCCAGCTAGCTGTTAGCTGCTTGGTTTATTTCCAATATCAAACCCGATAGATAAAATTGGTTTCTTGACACCTAAAACCAACATAAATTCTAGTTCGAATATATAAAACCGAGAACATTAGTTTTCATGACAAAAAATCATTTGTTCTTGTCGTTTTCAAAACAAATAGTGACAATAAGTCTGTTCGCGTACTGGATAATTTGTACAAATTAGTAGTATTTCTTAAGCTAAGGTCAGACAGGCAAATAAATTTGCACAAAATGTCATTGGGAACGTTTGACAAAATCGTATGACTTTTGTCAAATTTGTAGTTGGCGGTCAGACATACAACCAAAATTTTGTCATCGGAGTTTGCACAAAACATCACTCTAAATTGTTTTGTCTGCAAATGATTTGGTTTTGTGGTCACACAACCGAAATGTCGAAGCAGACAAATGGGTTTGCGGAAACTCAAAATGTAATGGTTGCATTTGTGAGTATATAATCGACCAATTTAAATTGGTAAGCTATAGTATTCACTTCAACCTGAATTTCACGTATGGACTTTTTTATTTATCTCGAACCAGGTGGTTATTAGTATCGGCAGCATATATGTATGTATTTTTTTGATGGCGATTGATATATATATATATTATAAATGGGTTTTCATAATTTTTTAATAGATTTTGACCTAATTTCTAAAAAAATATTTTTTAAATTCAATATCGAATTAAGTTTTTCGATTATTATTTGGTTTCTCATTTAATTTTTATTGAAATATGTTTTAAAGATTTGTATCTGTTTTATATATTAACTTGTTATATCTGGACAACTGAGTTATCGGAAATTCTCATTTAATTTTTTCATTTATTTCTTGATTTGTTTATAGGAAACAACCATTTTTATGGCATATATGAAAATTGTTTTTTTTTAAGTTCAACTTTCGATATCTTGATAACTTAATGAGTTGTGCAAGATTTTAATCTAATATTTTCTATTTATTTTGACATACTTTACACAAGAAGTTTCCTATGGAACAGCTCCATAAATATGGGATGCCGAAAATTATTTTATAGAATATTTTTACTAAAAGTAAAAACTCCCTGTACCTCAAAACAATAAATTGAACCCGAACTATACTTGTGCGTCTAAGCTAAAACTGAATTTCAGTTGCAAGCGAATACTGGATTTAACAATTAACAACTTTGAGTTTCTTCTTCTTTTTACCAATAATTGCCAATTTAACAAAAATATTTATTTTTTAAATAAATTAATAAATAAATTGTTAATAATTTTGTTAATTACACAAAGTTGATTGTTTTCAAACGAATTTGCATACAAGCTTTGATAATTTCACCAAAAAGGTAAACAATATTTGCTTATGTTTGTTCCTACATTTGTTTTGCACGAAAAAACGGAACAAATTTGACAACCATTTGCACGAGTGCTGTCACATAATGTCCACACTGCCCAAATATTTGCCTAAAACTTTTGTTTACAAACACCTACAAACTCATTTGTGCGAACGTTTGTTAGCAAATATTTTGCCGGTCAGACGCATGGCAAAACAATTGGTTATAATTGTCAGCCATTTTACGCAAAATATTTGACCGTCTGACCTTAGCTTTACTTGATGGTGTTCGTTTACACCAAAAAGCCAGTAACGAGAGAGCAAGAGAGAGATTATTTTGACAGTTCGATGATAGAGAACTTGCAAGTTTTTACTGGAGAAATTTTTGCCCGTAAGAATTTGCAAGTAATAACATATGTTTTATGTAAACAAACAAAATTAGGACGTAGAAAGAATATATAATAATAAATTTATCATTGGAATTTTAGTTTTTAAGAGAAAATGTGATTTTTGAATGTGTTGTTATAAATCTTTAAGTATTTCTGTTGAAAAAGAAACAGTTTTGGTGATTTGTAATGTTTTTTTCGAATTGCGTTTGTTGGTTCTTACAATGTTTACATTGCATATCAGCTGTTTACATACATACAAAGTTCTTATTTCTTGCAAGTTTTGACGTACTTTTTGTTATATTTTTTACTCAGAGAGCAAAATCATTCTTACTCTCCGAAAACTAGTTACTTGATAATTTTTACTGGAAAAGTACTCGAACAGAGCAAATATTGGTTTGTTTCTATGACAGCCCTGATATATTTTATACTTAAAAATCTGTTGGTTCTATCCTAATGAACCGCGCAGTGTATCATCATATCAACAAAAAAGTTGTATTCATTCCCACAGCTGCTCCAGAAGGATTTTTAAGTATTAGGCGGTCATAACTCGAATGAATGAAACCATATCTGAATATTTAAGCAAGTACGGGACACCCTGTAAATCTGACTAATTGGTGCGCCTAAAACTATGCAATAGAAATTGATATATGTTTTTTACTAAATATATCATAGAAAATTGCTGTATCAGGAGTAATAGGCGCACATAACTTGTAAAATAGTAGCAGCAATCAGTTTTCCTCAGCGCGCTGTAGCACAAGCATTGATTTTGCATAAAAGTGGACAATCTGAGCAATTTTAGTTGATTTTTTTTTAATTCTTCCGCTATCTATTACAAATAAAACTCAAAAATATGTTTTAACGTTTGTGTTTTATTATTTTTTAGTGAATTTCAACAATGACATCAATCATTGTCCAACATACATGACATCTTAAAAATATTTTGTTTTATGTTTAAATTTTTCGTGTGACTCAATTGCAAATTGAACTAATTACGTTAAAATTATAGTTAATAAATTAAATAGTTAACATGTAATACATATAAAAATAATGTAACTAACTAAATAAACAAATTGATTGATCAACAAATATAGTCATTAGGAATTCTTTTCAAAATAGTAATGTGGGTTTCTTTCGGGTAGAGGGGGGTGGTAATATTAAAACAACAACTAGCAGCTTATAAATCCTATGTAGTTGCAAAGATATAAGATATTTTCAGATTACGAGGTTTAAACACACTTATTTCTTCACATTCACGTCTACTAGAAAGATGTAAAAAATAAAATTGTCAAGATAAAACAATAACTTTGGAGAGAAAATAATTTGGTTGGAATAATTTTTCTGTTGATTACGAAATAGGTAGGTGGTAGGAAATTGTAAAAGTTAATACAAAGAGGAAACCAATAATCAAACAATTGCGAGTTGTTAGTAGGTGGATAACTGGAAAAGCAAAGCGTTCGAAGAAAAAGTGTTAAATATTAATACGGGTGGTCGTTGGATGCAAGGTAAGTAGGCGAATATAAAAGTACAAAATACTTCAAATTAAAGATGTAATCTAATCATTTGCAATTAAAAACCACCAATACGATCAATCAATTATACCACTGGCCGGAAATCTATATTTCCTAATAGATAAGTACACATAAATGACAGTAGTTTTTCCGTACACTCGAATTTTAAGCTTAAAATTATACCTGATGCAACAATTATATATGGAAAACTACATTTGTATTAATCAAAGGAATCAGTCGATGCTTGTTAACAAAAACTATTGCCTATTAGAAAAAGAGTTGAATGCCGCTTCTAAAAAGATTTTGATTTACTCTTCCAACGGGTTTGACTTTGAAACCCCAACTTTGTATATTTAACAACTCAATTGTGATTTATTTTATAAACTGCACTAGATGCCGGCTATACTTGATTGTAAGATTACTGCCAAATAGCATAAATGTTGTTTGTAACAAATCAAAATTTACATTTTAATCTGTTTTTGTGTTCTACAAAAAAGGGTAAATCAAAGGAATACCCTATGTTCTCTTAACAGCAACGACAGTCTGTCAAATTTGAAATCAAATTTGAAACAAAACAGCGTGTAACAGATGTGCTTGTTCGACCAAATAGGTAATTCACGAGTGTATCAAATAACGCCGAACTTACCACAATACAATTTAAATTAATATAAATAATTTTACATGTAATACTGTAGGGTACTTGCTATATAATTTAAATAAGCACATAAAACATTTGAGATTATGGCACATTTTAAAGCAACAAATTCATTGCAATAATAGGAGGGCGTGGCATTCTTTCAATTAGTACTTTTTTAAATAATTTTTGGGGTTGTTTTAGTATTTTGGTATATATCTCATTTGGCTTTTTGTTTCTTTGGTTTTTGTAATTTTTCCCCTAAAACAACTAAATCTACAACAAACAAATACGTAGCTTCAAATAAACACTTATTAATTAAGAAAAAACCGCATCCCAAGTTAAATGGATATACTAGATGGCTAAGATGATGGTATGGTGGTGGTGGTGGTGGTGTAGAGTTGACTATGTTATAAAGGTGACGAGAAACAAATTTGCAACAGTTTTCCACAATTTTTAAGCATATCAAACAATACGTGGCGTGGCGGTAATTTATTTTTTTTTGATTAGAAGTGAAGATTATTAGTACTTTCAAGACTCTATGTATGCAGTTGTTGTTAGCCAATTATTGATTTATTTAATGGCAGCTAAGAGAGGACTTTCATCGCCTAGAATAGAAAAAGAAAATTTAAAAGAATTAATTAATTACTTTTGTTTCCAAATAATTTTGTGGGATTTAAGTCACGGGTCTTAATGTAGGGCATCCGAGGCCACGCCCAGGTCACGGGCAGGGAGCACTCGTAGTTAAAGTTGTACACTTGATCTTCCAACCATGCGCGTTTGTCCACAGGTTCGGGATAAGTTGAGGCAAGACCTACATGATGTTATAGAAATCAGCATTAGAATGTTATTATATTATACACTCTGGTTCACTTGTTTAAAGTCACTAAAAATTTCATATTCAGTAGCCTGTATCTTTTGCAATTTGTAACCGATTGCAGAATTTTAAAATGGAAATGGAAGCTCGACATTTTGAGATAAAAAAAAATCATGACAATAGTGTGGTTTCTTAACTAAAGAACTTTTTCTGAGCAATTTATAAAGAAAGTCCAAAAAATGTGCTATTTTTTTTGGTTCCCTTGAATAAAGGCACTTGAACTAATTTTAATGAAAAACAGTTTTTCTTGTTTTTTTTAAAAATGTATTTTACTTTATTTAAGGACTATTAGTAAAAGAATACGCCAAATCCTGCAGAAGACCCACGAAAAACAAATCGACACCTATCATCTATTTGCCTTCGATAGCCCGATACGGGGGAAACTCTACGAAGCAATGTCTGAGCTTGGTATTCCTGCAAAACTCATACGCCTTTGCAGGATGACCCTGACGAACACCAAATCCGCAGTGAAAGTTGGAAGGGATCTTACCGAACCTTTCGAAACTAAGCGAGGCCTCAGACAAGGTGACACCCTGTCGTGCGATCTCTTTAACATCTTAATAGAGATTATTCTGAGAAAAGCTGCTGTCAACATGAATAAAACCATCAGCAGCAAAAGTCACATGCTGCTCGTGTATGCTGATGATATAGATATCATTGGACGCACAGTTAGAGAAGTTACTGCGGTGTTTTCGAGAATTGAGAAGGAGTCAGGAAAAGTGGGTCTGATGGTAAATGAGGACAAGACAAAATTAATGGTTTCAACGAGCAGGGCCTCCACCCGATTAGACCAAAGCGTGAACGTTGATAACCGTTATAATTTCGAGGTGGTAGACGAATTTATATACCTCGTATCTGCCGTGGACGAGAAGAACAACGTCAGCCTTGAAATCAAGCGGAGAATTGTGCTTGCGAATAGATGTTATTTTGGGCTAAGCAAGCACTTTAGAGATAAAGCCCTCTCTCAAGTAACAATAGTCCAATTATACCAGACTCTCATACAACCTGTCTTGCTTTATGGCGCAGAATCCTGGGTATTATCGCAAGCAGACGAAACATCTGTAGGAGTCTTCGAGAGAAAAATACTCCGAAAAATGTATGGCCCTATAGTGCACAACGGCGAGTATCGGCGACGCATGGATCATGAGCTGTATGAGCTTTATCCTGACATTGACATAGTTAAGCGGATCAAAATAACGCGATGTCAGTAGAATGGATGAAGACGAACCAGCACGAAGGGTTTTCGAAACCGAACTCGAAGGAAGGCGAAAAATAGGTAGACCAAGACTTCGGTGGAAGGATCAGGTTGACGAATCCCTGCGTACATTTGGTACAGCCAACTGCAGAGATAAGGCAAAACATCGAACTGGTTGGCGAAATATGTTATCTTCGTTTTGTAAGGACCCTGACCCCTCGGGGTTGTTCGTGACCGGATGAGTAAGTATAACTTCTATAATGCTTTTAATAACTTCAAATATACGGGTTTTCATTGAGAGATAAAGAGAATTTATGTAATCCAACGCAATTTGATTCCAAGCATCCTTAAATGCCTGAATTAGTGACTGCTTGTCATCCAATTATCTACCTCCTTCTTAGACCTTACGAGATAACCAATCCCATACATTTTCGATAATGTTTAGATCTGATGAATAGGGTGGCCAGTCAAGAATATTAACATTTTGTCTTGCAATGAACTCCTTTACTACTCTGGCGTTGTGTATAGGGGCATTATCCTGTTGCAATATGCAGCATATGGGACCAAATAGTTCACTGAACTTCGGAAAAGCCGATTCCAATAACGTTTTATAGCTTGCACCAGTCATTTTTGCACTTTGAAATTCAAGATCGATGGTGCCATAGTACGTAATACACACCATAACGCCGCCCTCTCGGCTGTGATGTCGGTTCAAAAGACGCGTTTCTTTCCGCAGATCATGGAAATAATAGTTGTAGCCATCAGGCCCATCCAAATTAAACTTCTTCTTATTCGTAAATACAACGGTTCTCCCGTCATTTTCATGACCTCTTGGCTGCACATCCCATACCATGTAGTCTCTTGTGAATTGAAGCCGGTTTTCCTTACGAGGAGCATTAAGTGGCGTTTTTTTTTGTAATTTCAGGTATTTAAGTCACTCACAGCTTTTAATTACTCTGCGTACTGATGACTTGCTCGCTTCCACTCCAACTTGAGCTCTTAAGGATAAGGCAGAATTAGAAGCAAATCCGATGATTTTTCTTTTCTCATACGTAGATAAAGACAATGAAACCCTTCCTTTAAAATTTTTTCTATACCCCTCGGGTCCTTGATGTAATTGTCGACAACTGTTGGGCTCCGTCCAATTTTTTTTAGCTATTGCGCGGCGCGGTTAGAATATCCTTCAGAACGGTAAACATCGATTTTAGTTTTTTCCGACAGATTTAAAATTTTTTGTTTTGCCATTTTGACTCGTAAAATGATTAAGATGTAATAAACAAACGCTCCCTACAAAAAATCATCGCTTACTTTAAAAGTAATTAAAAAAATAATAAAGTGCCTTTATTCAAGTGAACCAAAAAAATATAGCACAGTTTTGGACTTTTTTAAAAATTGCTCAAAAAAAGTTCTTTAGTTAAGAAACCACTATTGTCATGATTTTTATATCTCAAGATGTCTAGCTTCCATTTCCATTTTAAAATTCTGCAATCGGTTACAAATTGCAAAAGATACAGGCTGCTGAGTATAGAATTTTTAGTGCCTTTAAATAAGTGAACCGGAGTGTATATTACGAACTCCTCTCTGTTGTAATCTTCCCCGTTTACTTACCTTTGTCATAAGCACACTTAGTCACGCCAATAGCAATACGCATTGAAATTTCCCGTATAGATGATAGGGGTGGATACAATGAACCTCGGTCTAAATCGACCTGTTCTACGTAATTGGCAAGTTCTTGTGCGGCAATGAGGAACATATCATCGGGTATATGATGGGTACCTGTAGCAATAACACCCAACGCTACACCAGGGAAGATATAGGCATTGTTGCCTTGACCAGGAGAGAAAGTTTTGTCACCAATTGTAACAGGTGGGAAAGGTGAACCGGATGAGAAGATGACACGTCCCTTAAAATATTGAAATGGAATGTTAACCTTAGTATTGTTTGCATAAAATATATATATTTCAAAAGTGTGTGCTCATGTTTGCAATCAAAAGAATGTTCAAGAGTAAATAAACAACGAAAAACTCTTTTCCTATGCCAAAATAGTTTTCCACTCTACAACAAATAGAGGAGTCGCAGAACCAAACGTGCCTTTTTGATTATTTAAAAATGTTGGGAAATTATACCATAAAATTATGACATTTTCCCATCTCTAGTTATAATCTCTAGTCTATGAGAAAAGAAAAAATATTATCCAAATAAGATTTTTTCCAATAGAACTTAAAAGAATGAAGCAAAGACATCAAAAACAATTTGTAAAAAATGTAAAAAGCCCCGTAAGTGTAAATTTTGTAAAAAATGTAAAAAATGGAAAAAGTCACGTTTTGTTCTGCGACTTCTCAATTAAACTTACATCTGTATTCTGATATGCCTGTTCAGCAGTACATTCGGCTTTGCTTGTAGGATTTGACAAAGCGAAGACAACAGGCCGTTCGTTATTAGCAGCCATAGTTTGTAAAATTTTAGGAGTAAAAATACCGGCAGCTGCTGAGGCACCAATTAATACCTACAAACAGAGATAACAATAATGGAATTATTCCAAGTCAATTCTAAATGAGACACAAACTTACATTAGGTTTAACGGTCTCAACAATAGTTTCTAAATCATCCATAGGTTCAACGTCTTTGGCGTAGTTTACTTTATGACCTTCAAGACTGCCACCCTTGCGAGTGTTGGTCAAAAGACCATCGATATCCACCATCCAGATTTTGCTGCGAGCAGTCTGTACAATAATATAATGACCTCAGAATTATACTCACTTTGTTTACTAAAGGATTATACTCACTTCAATGGGTACACCTTCAGCAACCATAGCTTTCACTACTAAATCGGCTATACCAATAGCTGCTTCACCAGCACCAGCGAATAGGAAAGTATAGTCAGCGAAATTCTTACCCGTAATACGTTTACTAGCATAGAGGCCAGCGACCGCTACAGAGGCAGTGCCCTGAATATCATCGTTAAAGGTACAATAAGTATTGCGATATTTATCAAGGAACCTAAATGCATTGTGATTGCCAAAATCTTCAAACTGAATCAATGCATTTTGACCATAGCGTTTGACCACGGCCTGCATAAATTCATCAATGAAATCATCATATTCCCGTCCAACCACACGTTTTTGTCGCAGACCCACATACAGTGGATCCTCAAGGAGATCAATGTTATTAGTACCGACATCAATGAGAATGGGTAAACATTGATGTGGTTTAATGCCGGCCAATGCGGTGTACAAAGCCAATTTACCAACAGGTATACCCATACCAGACGCACCCAAATCACCTAAGCCAAGAATACGTTCGCCATCGGTAACAACAATAGCGCGTACATCGGGTTCGGGCCTAGAATTTATTGAAAAAATAGATTCAAATGTATTGTGGTGTAGTTAAATTATATTATTATGATGATCAATCATAAATGTTGCAATAATTTATTTATTTGACTCTTATTACACTGTGACACAAATGAAAGCAATTTGTTTCGCGCCTCAACCAAACCAAAAAATTGTGAAAGTACTTGAACGTGGTATCACAAAACCCCGCTCGGTTTTGTCAATATACGTAACAATTTTTTTTACAGGCCGTCGGTGGTGCAATGGTTAGTGTGCGCAGCTCTTGTACATGAGATCCTGGGTTCGAACCCTCCTCTGACTACCTTCAAAAAAAATTTCTTTCGACGGCGGTCACCTCGCATAGTGACGGCGACACTATCGAGTATATAGCCATGAAAAACTTCTCAAAATACCGTTCGGTATCGGTGTAAAGCTGTAGGTCCCAATCAATGAGTGAAAACTGGAAAGCGCACAGCTCAGTGATTGTGAGAAGTCCTCCCCGGTCCCATCATGGGATGTAATGGGACACCATTTATTTTTTTAGAAAATTTTGGAGGTGGGTCAGGGCCCTATTTCAGATTTTACTTCAATAAATCCTAAACTATATTGTAACGATTTTCCCATTTCACAATTTCCTCTCATGTATTTCAATGGAAAAGTACACTGTTAATCGATTATTTCACGAAACGTCATGAAAAATTCCACATATTTTATATGTTTTGACATTTCTTGCCTAACGGTATATAAATTGCGGTAGCTTTCTTCAAAGCAATTATAGCTTATACATTTTTTGATAACTTTTCTAAATACACTAATCAACAAACATTATATTTACAGCTCCATAATTAGTGTAGCAATGCTGCGTTGAACCATATTTTTTAAATATTCACCTGTATGTATTCAATATTAAACAAATTACAATTTGATATTTTCTACGAAGTTGTAGTGCTTAATTTACTTAACAATATTGTCAAATACACTAATGAACAAAAATTGCTTTTAGGGTTTCAGAATGATTGTACCAATTCAGAATTTAAATTTTTTCAAATTGTATCTTATAATTTCTACACTACTAACACAGGCATGTAATAATGTTCTCCAAAGTTGTACAACAGAAGGCTTTCGATAGAATTGCCAAATACATCAACGTTTAAAAATGTCATATATGATCTCAAACAAATATATTGTTGTTTTTAGCGTTTATGTTCATAATTTTCATATCTTTAAAAGCTTTTTCAAGTAACCAGAACAACAATCGAGTCACCCTATACGATGCTCAAGTAACAGTTAGGGAATTCGCATGGTCTCCTAAAGTCATAAGTCGTAAAGTCATATTTAACAAATTAGTACATATGACTTATGCATGTGAGCAGCATCTTGTATGTGCTAAATCATAAGTCATAAAAACGTCAAATAAATGTCAAGCAACAGAAGAAAATTATTTAAAAAAAGTAAAAAATGCCAACAAGAAGGGAAAAAGATAAAATTTTTCGGTTTTGTGTGAAAATTTTGTGCACAAAAACTTATCGAAGTAGTTTCTTCTCCTTCCATTTGTCCAATTTCCTTTTTTTTATTAATTTACCAATTAAAATTAATTCTTGAGTTACTGTTGTAGAAAAATGCAAAATTTCTTCAAAACACAACAATATATCTGATTAAATAGTAAACAAAAAACAGCTGACACTGAACATACAGCATAGTACACTGGACAAACAGACATGCTCAGGTTGTATAGTCGTAAAATATATTTACATGAAGAATACCAACAACATATTTACAACTGTTTATTATTTTAGCATATACGATAAATACAACACAATAGTACACAATGTGTACTCGCTAAGTGTACTTTAAATAAAGTGAGAATTTACATATATAAATATCCATATGTCCATCGCACCTTAAGTCGAATGATTTTGTATTATGCGACCATTTGAGATCATATATGACATTTTAGGACGTTGATGTATTTTCCGATTTTGTCGAAAGCCTTAAGTTGTACAAATTTCGAGAACATTATTACATTCCTGTGTTAATAGTATAGAAATTATAAGCGAAAATTTTAAAAAATTTAATATTTCTGAATTGGTACCATCATTTTGGAACCCAAAATGTAATTTTTGTTCATTAGTGTGTTTGACAATAATGCTAAGTATATTAAGCACTACATCTTTCTAGAAGATATAAATTTGTAATTTGTTTAATATTGAATCCATAAATGTGAATATTTAAAAAATATGGTTAAACGCAGCAATTCTACACCAATTATCGAGCTCTAAATATAATTTTTGTTGATTAGTGTATTTAGAAAAGTTATCAAGAAATGCATAAACTATAATTGCTTTGAAGACAGCTACAGCAATTTATACACCGTTAGGCAAGAAATGTCAATGTAATCGATTAACAGTGTACTTTTCCATAGAAATACATTAGAGGAAATTGTGAAGTGGGAAAATAGCTACAATATTGTTAAAGGTTGTAATGCAATATTTCAAGATGTTTAGGATCTATTGAAGTATAATCTGAAATAGGGCCCTGACCCACCTCCAAAATTTTCTACGGCCAGTAAAAAAAAATTGTTACGTATAGGAGCACAACTGAGCGGGGTTTTGTGGTACCAAATCCAAGTACTTTCACAATTTTTTGGTTTGGTTGAGGCCCGAGACCCACTGTTGCACAGTGTTATCTAAACGATTATTTTACGCAATTTACATTATCAACTTACCAGTTCTTGATGACATCAAATACGTGACCACGATCATTAATTGTCACGAACAAACCACGAGGTCTGCGATAAATTAAACCGAATCTTTGGCAAGCCAAACCCACTGTGGGCGTGTAAACGATGGGCATCAATTCCTCAATGTTCTCGGAGAGAAAACGAAAGAACAAACGTTCATTACGATCTTGTAAATCACTCAAGTACAGGTATTTATTCAATGATTCAGTGTAACGGTTCACAGCAATTTTACACAATTGCAATTGTTCTTCCTGAGTTTTGAAACGGGCGGGTTGCAAACCGTGAATGCCCAACACTTGACGTTCTTCGAGGGTGAAAGCTAAACCCTGCATGGGGTGTATGATGAAAATACAAATTGAAATTGAAATGGAATTTTGTTTAGTAATGTATTTTATTCGAATGTCAAGCACAAATGCAGCCGCACGTAAACGGACAGCTTGGTGTTAATATCGTATTCAAGATCATTATCATGTCATGCTCACTTTATTTAAACGGGGATCTCTGATGTGATCAATACCCATCACTTGTGAGGGGCATACTATGTCACCGGTTACTTCATGGTATTCACGGTTTTGTATATAGTTGCTTGGTGTGGCGACGGTCACAGCTGCTGATGATGTGGGATTGATTGCGGCTGGTCGTGCTGCAGCGCCAGCACATATTTTGGTAAGGTTACCGTACAAACTGTAATAGAGAACAAAATGTATGTATTTATTTACCAAGTTTAATCAGTAATGTATAAAAAGTATTAGAATACATCAATAATATAGAGCGACATGATATATTACACTGAAACAGATATTATCATAACATAAGGTTAGATCCCATCAAGATAATTCTTGAACAATTTTCAAAATAAGCGCACACTTTTCTAGGCGGAGAACAACAAAGCACCAACCAAATTTGTCTGAATTTCATATTTCTCACAAATCATACTTATGTACATATATCGTATCTGGTCCAACTCGAGTAGGGTAGACAACACAGACAAAATATTTTACAAAATTATGTAGTACGAAAACAATTGTTTGATAATTGTTTGGAACCGGAATTTTGACATTTCGATAATTTTAACCGACAAAAGCAACACCACATGCGTTAAAAATAAAATGGTGTGTGAAAAGAAATTATTTATGAAATATTTTCAATGTATGTCAGCGATAACTCTTCGCAACAAAATTGTCCGCTTAAAGATAAATGACTAAATTTCTTACGAAACTTACACAAGAACTGAATACAGGCCTTTGCTTACAACAAGAGTTGTATCAGGGTTGTATTTGAATAAAACAGGCATGTTCATATTAGAGTTAGACAGTACATAGGAAACTATTCTTGATTAAGGGCGACCAAGAAACATTCTAGTTAGGCACTCGCTGTACGGAGCGTCCAGTGACTAAATTTTCATTATGAATACGGTTGGCTAATATATCGTAAACATAAAATTCGAATAATTTTGCAATTGAAAAATAAATTTTGCCTCAAAAGTTATACCGGCGTAAAAATGTGTTCTCAGACAATTTTTTATTTCTGTTACGAAGCAGAAATCTTCTTATTTGAGGCAGAAATGAGAGTTTGGATGTAAATATTAAATAAGCAGATGATGTATTTTGGTGATCAAGGTGCCTAGCGTGTATTAGCTCTGTTCGATTACTGGAAAATTTGTGCAAATTTTTACAGAATCGTGTTCGTTTACTTCAAACGTCCAGTAAATGAGAGTCAGAGAGCGTATATTTTGACTATTGGATGTTAGAGATCTGGCAAATTGTGGTTGGCTAAAATTTCTCCAAGAACAGCTGTTTGAGATAAGCTGTTTTATGTAAACAAATAAAATTGGAAAATAAATTAACGGCAGATATAGTACAAATGAGTTTTTTTATATTTTATTTAATATAGCACTGAAATTTGGAAAGAAAATGGAAGGTAGTAATGTGCACTGGCATTCAGAAAATTCTGGTGCACCGACGGCGTTATAATTGGTCAACTGCGGCAGTAGATACGTAATGTAATTACAAGCTAAAATAGGTCTGTCTGCGTACTGATAATTTGTAACAATTTGCTACTTTGATTTTCAACGCCAAAATCCAGTAACGAGAGAGCAAAAGAGGTTATTTTGAAAGTTCGATGATAGAGAACTTACAAGTTTTTACTGGAGAAATTTTTGCCAGTAAGAATTTGCAAGTTCGAACATAGTATGTTGTGTTAGAAATTAGAAAATAGAAAGAACAGAATATAATAAAAAAGTCATTAGAGTTTTATTTTTTTAAGAGTTTTCTACATTTGTTAATGCTCTGTAATTAACCTTTAACTATTTCTTTTAAAAAAGAAGTCAGTTTTGATGATTTGAAAATGTTTTGTTCAAACTACTGTTGTTGGTTATTCCAATGTTTACATTACAATTCAGCTGTTTACATACAAAAGTTCTTAGTTTTTTCAAGTTTTTACTGGATGTCGTCTGTGTTCTTTTTACGATATTAGCTCTGTTCGATTACTCGAAAATTTGTGAAAATTTTTACAGAATCGTGTTCGTTTACTCCAAGAGTCCATTAAATGAGAGCCAGAGAGCGAAAATTTTGACAGTTCGATGTGAGATCTTGCACATTTTGGTTGGAGAAAATTTGGAGAAAAATTTGCAAAATAGAACAGCTGTTTGAATCCGCTGTTTTATGTAAACAAACAAAAGTGGAACAAAATTAACAACGTCAAAAATACGTACAAATTTTTTTTAATATTTTATTTAATATATCACTGAAATTTATAAAGAAAATGGAAATCAATGATGTGCAGTGGCATTCAGTCAGGGTCCTTACAAAACGAAGATAACATATTTCGCCAACCAGTTCGATCGTTTGCTTTATTTCTCCAGTTGGCAATACCAAGTGTACGCAGGGATTCGTCAACCTGATCCCACCAGCGGAGTCTTGGTCTTCCTATTTTTCGTCTTCCTTCGAGTTCGGTTCCGAAAACTCTTCGTGCTGGTTCGTCTTCATCCATTCTACTGACATGGCCTAGCTAGCACAATCGCTTTATCTTGATCCGCTTAACTATGTCAATGTCAGGATAAAGCTCATACAGCTCATGACTCATGTGCACTATAGGGCCATACATTTTTCGGAGTATTTTTCTCTCGAAGACTCCTACAGATGTTTCGTCTGATTGCGATAGGACCCAGGATTCTGCGCCATTCCGAGAGTATGGTACAGATGGACTTTTGTTACTCGAGAGAGAGCTTTATCTCTAAAGTGCTTACTTGCAAATTTTTACTGGAAGTTCACGTACTTTTTGTGCAAATTTTCATAAAGAGAGTAAAATAGTTCTTTCTCTCTCAAAAGTAGATTCTTGCAAATTCTCACTGGGAAAGTAAACCAGCGGTCGGCA
This sequence comes from Phaonia tiefii, assembly GCA_963931995.1. NCBI lineage: Eukaryota > Metazoa > Arthropoda > Insecta > Diptera > Muscidae > Phaonia > Phaonia tiefii. The sequence goes on from OZ008367.1 coordinate 54,045,709, forward strand.
AAAATAAAAATTAGTGTGTGTTGGTGAGAGAAAATATTGTGCACTGAAAAAAATTATACAAACATACGAGTTCTTGTTTTTTGCCGCACGCAAGACAAACAAATACACAACCAGCGCACATGATGTTGTTTCATCGCTGTCTTGCGGACGACTAAACGAAAGAAAAATTTTGTTCTGTGCACATTCAAAAAAACGAAGCAAAAGAGCGTGGTTTTCTAAAGAGCGTAAGTGTCGGTGTGAATTCAATGTCCACACAAGTGGTATGGAGTGCCGATGGCTGAAGTAAACGAACAAAGCTATTGACAACACATTTACGAGAGGACATTATCAGACATCTTGGATAATACGTCATTAACCCGAATCAGCCCAGTGTTACCATATGGTCACGCACACAATAAGCCGATCAAAGTAAATACATAAATTCGTGTGATTCCCCGATTTTGATAAATGTGCACTTATTTGATTCGCGACGGGTGTGTGCTTCCGTCAAATTTATTCCTTAGCTAGTAATTTTGTGTTTGTTGGAGCGATTGGATGCTAAAACTACTTAGAAAAAAATAATGGCAAAAAACTGAATTCTCGGTATTACAAGAAGTGAGTATGCAATATATTAAAATGAAATAATGTTGAAGAGATTTCAAATAAGTATTTTTTGTGGTGGAATAAATTGAAGTTGTGTATGTACAATTCCATTTCTCAGCTTTCAAACATTTTGAGTGTTTTTTCTAAAAGTTTTAGCAGGTGTGACCACCATATGGTCACGCTGGGCGAAATTAAACAAAAATAGATCACTAGTTCGGTTTGTAATTCTTTTCGTTTTTTGGGTAAATTTTAGGCCACTTACTGCACAAGAAGCCATCGATTATATAAATGAATTGTCCGATGAAGACGAGTCTGTTACAGCGCTGTACGTTCTTCCACCTGAAGTTGAAAGTGGCACACTTAGTGGTGAGGATGATGCTGCTGAGGATGACGTTGGGGATCCAGTTGACATTTGCGTGGGCCAACTGAAGACATCTTGTGAACTCATAACGAACAATGGCAGAGATATCAATACCTTAGAGGACGCGTACAGTGAACCTAGTGATGATGAAGGTGGTGTGGAGCTCAGTTATATTATCGTGGCACATACCAATAAACAATTGGATTCAAATTTATCGGCTGAGCCATCAACTAGGCATCAACTAATTTATTCACCGGGTTGCCGGTACTCTATTATTTAAAATGTCGTGGTTACACTGCAAGAGGAACAATTAGGGGGAATCGAATCCCAAAAAGTTGCCCCTTTGCTGATAAAAAGAGTATGAAAAAGAAAGCTCGTGGCCATATAGAATCCATTACAATGAAGGAGACCGAAATACTATTAACCAAATGGAACGACAACGCTGTTGTAAATATAGCATCAAGTGCATATGGTGTAAATCCTATTGCGAATGTTCAACGGTATTCCAGAGAACAAATGAAAAGTGTTAGTGTTCCGCAACCGTTTGCTGTTAAGGAGTACAACAATTTCATGTGTGGTGTAGGCCGCATGGACCAGAACGTCAACCTATATATAATTGGAATTAGAGGAAAAAAGTGGTGGAGCAGTATCTTCACTTGGTTGGTACATAACGCATGGCAGTTACACCGTTCAGCACATCCGGATATGCCACAGCTAGAGTTTAGACGACAGATCGCCATTTATTACTGCAAACATTTTTGGCAAAAACCGAAGGCAGCAAAAGGAATTTCACAGAAACAGCACAAGAATCTGGACAGGACCATTTTGTGCGTCCATGTCAAAATAGAAGACGTTGCGGTGGTGAGGTTTGCATTTCTGTCGGCCGCATAAATAAAACGAACATGTAAAATAAGACACTTGTTTTTTCTTGTTGCTCGATCGCAAATTGTACCCAATGTGACCATATGGTCACACCCTATTTCTCTTGATCTGACAGATCAAATTGAAAACAAAATTACGATTTGTAATCTCTAGGACCTGCTTAAATGCCTCCTTAAATATTTCCTAAAAATTCCACAAAAAAAATTCTGGGCTGATTCGGGTTAACACCAAACAAGATTAACGCATTTTCGGGATTATCGACGTTTGTCATGGGTTTGACATTTATAATCTCGAAAAAGCGATAATCTTGGTAGGTGTAACTGTAGTTTTAAAGATTATGGAACAGACAAATGAATTATAAATTCGCCTGTGTTAAACGCATGTTCAGTTAAATTGTTTAGTACTGTTGCCCAGAATCAAAAACACAAAGCATGCAATGCATTTAACATTTATTTATATTTTATTAATCAATCAACGCCCTTAAGGACAACATGTTGATAGAATTATTAAAAAAAGACAAAGTAAAAAACACAATCAAAAATTTATTTGTATTACAAACTCAAAAAAAAAAACTTAATACTAAATCCTAACGCACAATCTTTTATTTAACAAAAAGGTTTAAAAGTTTAAAAGTTAATAGAAGAAAAAAAATTGTCAGTGAACAAGAATTCAATATAACTAACCATGTTCCGAATAAGCAAAATAATCAAGCAAATTATGTTTAAAAGTAAATGGCTGCACCGAAAAATTTTTAAGACTATGTGGCAAAGTATTCCATAACCTAGCCACACGCACAGAAAATGATCGTTCCAACATCGTATGAGAGAAAGGTTCTAAAAGCACTTGAGTATTTCTACTGGAATGCATAAAAGTGATAGAATTAAAAAGATACGAGGGGAGACTAAACTTTACAACGCAGAAGAAAAAGTATAGACATCTGAGATGCAAAAAATGTTCAAACGAACAACCCAAGAGATGAAAAGAATATGAAGCATAACTATTACGGGAGAGGCGACCATAGACAAATCTTAAGATACCATGAAAACATGTGCGAAGTCTGCGCAAGTTAGCCAAATTGGTACCAGTGTAAATCTCAAGTCCATACAAAATGTTCGGCATAAGTAACGCATGAGCCAATCTGTATTTTACATCAATCGGTAATATGACATCAAGACTGTAAAGACGCCTTAATATAATATTAAACTTTGAGCAGACACGAGCTCTGTTATTTAAAATTTAATTTTTAAAGGCAATGAAAGTGCAATGTTTTTAATGAAATAAACAATTTTTCAACTTATTCACTTCCATCAAGCTAAACAATATAAATTTTAATTATACTGAAATACGAGTATATATTTACACATGGTGAAATTCAAATGTACTCTCTCTATTGCACACATTGTATCCGCCGCAATGGTTAGTGTTCGCTACTCTTGTATATAAGAACCTGAGTTCGATCTCTGCTCCGACCACTTTACATTTCTTTCGACGGCGCTCACCTGGCTTAGTGAAGGCGTCAATATCGAGTACTTAGCCATGAAACATCTTCTCAAAATACCGTTCGGAACCGGTGTAAAACTGTCCAATCAGTGAGTGTAAATCTAGAACGCGTACAGATTATGAGAAGCTCTCCCCAGCCCTTTCATGGTTAACCTTACTAACTGATTCGGAACAAAATGTGGGACATAATGGGTAAAAAGCTGATTTTTTAAATAAAAAATTGGCCAGAGTAGTACTTAGTAGTATAAGACAAAATGTATGAAATAAAACGTTTTATTTTGTATATAATCATTTTGTTATTTTAGATTCAAGTCGGGATGACGCAGGAAACGCGAGTCAATCCAACAAAACGCGTGACAATTACTCCAAAAGCGGGACAGTTGGCCACGTTATTCATGGGATGTAATGGAAAACTATGTGTTTTATTTATTGGTATATTACATAAATGGAAGACTATGCCAAATTTTAAATATTTACCCAACGTTATTTGGAAGCAGATGACTAATTTGACATTTATGAAATCGCAGATTATTAGTTAAAGATTAGAAATTTTCGACATGGGCCGATGTACGCTTGAAGAAAATTCGGAAATATTAAATACTTTCTTTCAAATTTCCGAGTCTTCTTCAACTCAAAATTTAAGAAATCTACGAAATAAATTCAATGGAAATAGAGGGCCATCAACGCAGTTTGTGGATCAATTTGTGAAGCGAGTTCGTCAACCCGGATCATTAAAAGTACTCGAGTACGTGCTCGTCCAGTACGTTAAATGAAAAATATTGCTGCTTTAGCTGAAAGTGTGCTCGATAAACCATCAACTTCAACTCGCCGCTATTCGCAGCAATTTAACATTTCTTGCGCAGAATTTTGCATTTTTCGGCTTATAAATTCAAATTATTCCAAGAACTGAAGCCAATGTTTTTCCGATGAGTTTCGAAATGGGAATCGTTTAGCTGAAGATGAAAATTTTTTCCGAAAAATCATTTTTTTTCGATGGAGCTCATTTTCACCTCGGTGGCTACGTTCTCAAAAGGTTTTTGTCATGGCGGCATCATATGTCCATTTTTCTTCGAAAATGAGCAAGGAGCCGCCTCAACCGTGAATGGCGAGCATTACCGTGCAATGTTCCCAAAGTTGAAGAGCATCACATGGACGTCGTATAGTTTCAACAGGCCAGCGCTAGGTGCCACACAGTTAACGTTAGAATATATGTTTTGCGCACTGTGTTCAAAAACTGCATAATCAGCCGAAACTCGAAAGTCCATTGGCCGCCTCGCAGCTGTGATTTGACCCCGTTAGGCTATTAATTTCTGGGGCGCCGTGAAATATAATTGTTACCAGGTAGTTTCTGTGGCACAGCTGATCGAAAAAGTACTAGGGAAATGATGTAGAATGAGTCCCCAACGAAGACATAGAGATTATAGACTATGCAGAAAACTAAATTTAAATAGTGTTTGATTGATATCAATGACAGCCATATTATGTTTTATTTTGTTTGCGTCGAACGATAATACGCATTCCCTTTTATTTCTGTCCGTATTATACCAACCAAAGAGTAAATTACAAACGCAACTCGAACTCGATGACATGTCCTACTACCTCGTCGGCATCAAAAGAACGTAAAGAGAGGGATAGCGGCTCTTGTCTATTTCTCTATGGTGTTACGTAAACAATCGCGAATTCATTCATGCCATAAACCACGAAATAGACCACGAGATAGAGGCCCAAACAATCGAAAATATACTGAAAGATTGGGTAGATGAAAGTCGTGGAAGCCATCTGAATAATGTTGTGTTTCATTACAAAATATCAATGATGGGGCGTTACCAATAAAATGATAATTTTAAAAAAATTTCTACTAGTATTTTTTTTAAATGTCTATTAGTATTTTTTTTAAATACCAATTTTTACATGACCCTTTATAATAAAAGAAAATGTACAATAAAATAATAAATTTAAAGAAATCAAAATATTTGTTGTAAATAAATGATTGTATATTTTTTGTTAGAATCATACTTGCAGTTATATGTACTGACAATAAAATATAACAAAATAGTCAAAAATCAAGCCTTAAATGAATTTAATAAAATTTCTGATCAAAATATTGATATTTTTGGTAATTTTGAACGTTTTGTGTCCATATTGGATGTTATATATTTTTAAGTAAAACTTTGTTATTAGTTTTAAGTTATAGTCTGTAAGGATTATTGAATGTCCATAGACTGAATTAAATAAATAAATAAAAAAAAATCCATCTGGTGTAAGTCAATTTACGTCAAATAAATCTATCGCACCGACCGCACCACGAATAGTGTGAAAGGAAATGACAGATGAGAAGAATGACAGCTCTATATGACATTTCTCTATGATTTGTAGCGTCGACAATTTCTGACTGTCAGTGCTTTGAAAATATTGTATTTTTATATACCTACCAATTACTGGCTGTGTGTGTAAAATAAGGAAATAAATTTATTATTATTATTTTTAGTTAAAAAACCATATTTTCAATATATTTTCAAATATAAGGTGAACGCCCTTTTTGAATGAAAATCAAATTTCAAGTTGGTATAACTTCAGATTATGATAATAAAATAATTGTTTTAAAACGACACTATCATCGTGGGCGTTAAATAGATACAATGTTTTATTTAGATAACATTTAAAAAGTATAAACGCAACAACAATAACAGTGTGATTTATGGCAATTAACAGATATCTCTAATAAAAACTGAAGAGCTCTGTTTCGTTTTTTTTTTTTTGTCAAATAAACTAAAACAAAAATTGGAATAATATTTGCTAAGCATCCCAGCAAAATTTTTTAAAACTTGTTGACACCAACACCATTTGTTACAGTACAAACAAGGAGAAAGTAAGAAAGAGACATAGCGACAGATGCCTGCACTGGTATTTAGGGTACTGGTAAAAGTACCATAACACAGCAACTGAGAGCAGTTGCTATTGGAAATTGCGACAATTAAATCGAGCGTGAACAGTGGTGGAAAAAACATGGGTAATCAAGTGTTAGTATACAATTGTTTATGTTTATTACAATTAAAACTCTGCAAACTGTTAAAATTAAAGTCTATTCTCACTCTCCATTAAATATCTTTTCTCAATTTCCTCTGACAGTTTTTTAACAGCTGTTGAACACTCTTATTATATAATATCATTGTACAACGAGTATCTACCTAGAATATTTTTGTAGGCTTTGTTAAGAGTTGATTCATAACACTTTTCTGCAAACTGCAAACCTGACATTGATAATTGTTAACAAAAACAACAGCTGTTCGTCAATTTATTTCCAATCCATTACTGGTTACGGGGAAAGCAAAACAAATCCATCAGAAGAAAAAATACCAACTGCTGATATGGAGTTTCTTAGAAGAAATGTTGCACTATAATATCTCAGTACATAGATGCACTGCTGAAAATCAATGTGCAAGTTCGAGTCCTTATCGGATAAAATTTGGAAATCAAGAATGCAACAATGCATTGAATAGTTGCATTTCATAGGATAATTTCGTAAAACATAAGCTTTTCTTGTGCAAAAGGTGATCGATTTTGAAAATATGCCACATCGGTCCATATTTTGATATAGCCGAAATTAGAGTTGTATAGATCCTGATGGAACTTGTTCTCGGAGGATAATCCACAAAGGAACCAGTTCCTGTAAAATCCGTTAAATTGCTCCTGAGTTCCTCCAGCTATTAACTGTGATCCGAAAAACTTGACTTGATCCCCTAACGGAGCAGAATCAAAAAATCTAGTTCCTTCAAAAGAAACTCAAATGATAAACTACATAAAACGCTTTTATTAGGCTATGACGATCGTTTATAAAAATCGGTCCACACAAATTGTGCCACCAAGCTTGTTACATTTTTGTTAGAGGTTACAAATATTAACCGGTTTAACGAAATTTTGGTGCACAAACTTTTCTACATAAAGTAACTATGGTATAGGAAGAAAATTTTCTCACGAGTGAAGCTCGTCGTTTCTCTGTTCTGTCTGTCTTACTTTCTTCGTCAAATTGTATTCGTGATGTTATTGTATCTAACCATAGAAATTCCAACCATATTTAAATAATTTTACTTTACTTTAAAAAGTATGAAATAATGAAGTTATGACGTGATAAAGACATGCGTCTGAGTGAATCGCGTCAACTTTTTTTGGTTCTCTTCTGATATGGTTGCCAAATTGCGCCGGTTTTTTCATCTCCACTTGTACATCCTTTTCGTTTTCTATTTTCTACAAAGACGATCAAGAATTAGACAACCAGAAGATGTGCGCAATTTGGCAACCCTGGTAAAAGAGAACCAAAAAGTGCCAGATATTCAATCAAACGCATTTCTCTCTCGCGTCATATCTTGATTATTTCATACTTTTTGCATAGTTTATGTAATTTTACTTCAACACGGTTGGAATTTGTATAGTTCTATACAATAACACTATCAAAAAGCTGCTCGTGTATTTAAATATTTAATGACGAGAGTAAGAGAGAGAGCGGAGAAGGGCTAGGGTTTCACTCGGTTTGTTTGTAGTCATTTGAGTGAAGACAAATTTTGACTGTCTTTTTTGTTTTCTAAGACCAAGGCTGATTATTTAGAATATAGTTTTATTATAGTCCCAATACAAATTATATTAACCATGATTGGTACTATCATAAAGGAACTATGATATAGGGAAGCAAACTAACCCTAGTCATTCTCTGTTCTCTCTCTTCATTGAATATTTCAGTACACGAGCAGCTTTTTGATAGAGTTATTGTATATAACTATACAAATTCCAACCATGTTGAAGTAAAATTACATAAACTTTGCAAAAAGTACGAAATAATCAAGATATGACGCGAGAGAGAAATGTGTTTGAGTGAATTCCTAGCACTTTTTGGTTCTCTTTTACCAGCGTTGCCAAATTGCGCACATCTTCTGGTCGTCTAATTCTGAATCGTCTTTGAGAGAAGCATAAAGCAACTATGGTATAGACAAAAAGTATAGAGAAGAACATTTACTCATGGAATAGAATGCCAACAAAGAAAACGAGCGAAGCGCGTCTTTTCTCTGCTCTCTCTCTCTCTTCGTTGAATATTTCAATACACGACCAGTTTTCTGTTAAGTATGTAAAAAGTATGAAATAATCAAGTTATGACGCGGGAAAGAAATGCGTTTGAGTGAAACGCGTCGACTTGTTTTGGTTCTCTTCTGCTAGGGTTGCCAAATTGCGCCGGTTTTTCTTCTCTACTTGTACATCCTTTTTGGTACTATTGGCTTCATTACCGATTTGGTACATAACCTGGCGTTTACACGGGACAGTTTTGCTCCGACAGTAGAAATACATTCACACATTTTTACTACCACACTTACACTTCTCTCACTTGCCTCGCCACTGTCTCTGCTTTTTCAATTACAGTAACTTCGGCAAGTGATTTGACATAAGCGGCCAGATCATGGCTGAACTAGTAAAGGTTGGCGCAATAGAACAACTGATTTTACTTTCTTATGACTCCATCTGCTAAATTCAGTGTATTTTGTTGTTGTACTTTTTTGTTTACTGTGTTTGTTCATATGGATCTGTGTTGAATTTGACGGTTAGAGTCATGAAATAATAACTAAATCAACCTCTACTAGTTCAGCCATCAGCCATATCGGTGACGTTTCGTAGTAATTTGAGAAAAAAAGCAAAACATCGCAATCGACTGTACAAATTGGGAAATATATTTGTATTTGAAAATTTTGCTAATTTTAGTTGAAATATTGTTTGACCATACAAACATATAAACATGAATACATGCCTAATTTTGCAGAGTACATCAGTTCCATTGTAATTTGGAGAAGTAAGACAAAACACAATGAAAAAAGAGCGAATAAACAAAAAATCAGAGCACGAAATTTAACGAAACGACACTGTCGGCGGTTGCTTAAAACTGTACTGTCTTTATAACTGGCTGGACGCGTACGTCACACGAACAATTTTTCTCTTTGTGACAACTAATACATATTCTCAACTATCTTGTCACAAACTGTCCCGTGTAAACGCACCGTAAGAGAATGCCGAGAATGATCACTTTTGAAAATGTGATATATCGTTTCACGATTTTATATAATTGACATACAAATCCTTGAAACTATCGACATTTATTAAACACAGGTTACGGACACAAGTTGCTGTAGAATATTATATATGTAAGTACAGTCAGTTTTGGTTGCTTTCAAGTAGACTTGTGTCGAACTTGTGCACTAGTTTTCGGACTCGTTCCTGTAAAGAGTCCGGACATAACAATCACAAACATACTCACCGTATCGAACAAGCGCATTATGTTCGTGAGAGTGATGTCTGGTCACCCTAGATGAACTATATAGTTCAAGAACTAACCAACTCTACTTTCAAGTAACCGCCAGTACATCTTTGTCGTTTAAAGTTGGAGTCGTTCATTTAACCTACATAGCCCACAGAAACTCTTAAAAGAGCCACAACTTTTAGGGGTAAACAAATTTGTTTCCGTGTACTATATATTGCCCCTCGCTAGCCGAAATCATGGCTACGTCCTTGAGTACATGCATTAATTTTTTAGAATTTTTTAATTAAAAATATTTTTAATAAATTTTAAGTAGAAACAATAAAAAAAAGTTTAGAATAAAATGTTTCAACTCTGTTGGAATGGAATCGCCCACCCCATTATCTTGCGTTTTGTAGTCGGACATGTAACCTAGCATCGAGCCAACTGTTATATGTCCCAGATTCGAGCCTATTGGTGTTTGGACAAACTCGAGCAAATATATAAAAACTTCTTTGCACCGAATATTTTGCTGAGATGTTAATGACAAGAGCAAATAGTAACACAATTTCATCACTTCTACAAACAGTAATAATATTTTGCTAGTTTTGGCCGTCACTGTTTTCAATTCTCAATACATTGTGGTCAGCGAAAATTTTCCAATTAATGACGAAACGTTAAATCGTCTATACCAACAAAATAAAGTAGCCGATGAAGAATATGTATGTATGTCGTGTCAGCTGACTTTGCCGGAGGTTATTAGGTATTACCATAGCAATCTTTCGTATTTTATACACTATAAGTGCTAAGAGAATTATATCATAATTTTGTTTGATAATTTTTTAAAATATTTTATTGTATCGCGGCGATAACATGTCTATCTCTTTTGGCTTTTAGTACTTCAAGAAAACACTAGGTGGTCAAGAGCGTCAGTACTATTATTATCTCAGTATAGAATTTGTACTTTTTCTGTTCGCATCATTAGCGTTATTTGTGTGAAGCATAAAGAAATGGATGGTTGATTTCCTCCTATGTTACCACTGTTGACCTAGAAGTGTTGTTGGTTACAAACAAATATGTAGGTAATTACTTGTTGTCATTTGACACATTTTATGATATCATTGAGCCGCCGCCGTCGTCAGCAACACAAGCAGTTGTGATGGTATAAAACAGAATTTATGACGTTTGTTTGTATCAGAGAGTAAATAAATTACGACGATTCATTCAAAAAAGAAATCCTCCTCTAATCATGTACTCGACCGTTTGTTGATATTACCTAGTTAGGTTTATTGTACACAGTTATACATATGTACATATATACTCGTATACATATCTATCAAGTTCATTGACGCATCTAATAATGTTCGTTATGTATATGCACTTTATCAGTATAGGGAGGGGTGAAATCAAAAATTTGATCAAATTTTAAACCAATATTGTACAAACAAATATTCTATTACAACCCGGCAAAATGTTTATTAATTAATTATGTCAGAATATGTTCTATAAGAATATAAATGATTTTTATTTGAAATTGTCAGAAGAAACAAAAAACAGCGTTATTTATAAGAATATAAATGATTTTTATTTGAAATTGTCAGAAGAAACAAAAAACAGCGTTATATGCTATAGTATAAATGGGTATTGGATATGATCGAACACAACAATCTTAATGTATTTATATTCATATCGCAGCTTTCATGACTAACCTACGTAGTACGTACATAACTGACACTATTTTCAAAATTGAGTTAATGATGTCATTTGACTTCCCTTTCCATTCTGCTTGTTGTGTTAAAAATTTTGCACATCCATCTTCAGTCTATGCAGCAAAAATCGCATTCATATTTTTGACGTATCTGACAAAATACTAAAATAATTTTTACTAACTGGCGTAACTGAAATTTTTTAAGGTTACAATCATGTTATTGGAAGAAAATAAAATACAAGGCAAGCCATAGATAAAAGAAACAAGCGAAAACTGTAGCTTATACTATATACTCGATAGTGTCGCCGTCACTATGCGAGGTGACCGCCGCCGAAAGAAATTTTAAGGTAGTCAGAGCAGGGTTCGAACCCAGGATCTCATATACAAGGGCCGCGCACACTAACCATTGCACCACCGACGGTAACTTTAGCGCGGTAAAAAAAACACACTTTATGTATAATTGTTGTATATTTAAGTGTTCATTATGAAAGAGACCATATCAAAGTAAAATTCAAAAAAATATTTTAGTTCTAAAGTTAAAAAACACTGCTAAAAATTAACGGCCTTATTCATAAAAAGTTGTGAGAGGTTTGAGAAACAGTTTATCATACAAAACACGCCTCTCAAACCTCTCACAACTTTTTATGAATAAGGCGGTAAAGTTTTAAACTTCTATTATGGGAAGTCTGTTACAATTTTGCTCGTCACTGCATGTCACTATAACTTTTTTGGTAAGAATAAAAATGCCTGACTGTTTGGAAAAACTTGACTGCCTTTGCTATGTCTGCGGCAAGCATGCGCTTAAGGAGTGGAGTACAAGGTTTAATTTGTCAGAACCCTGTAATTTTGGAAAAAGTTCCAAATTGTTGTACAGTGTTATTATTGTGTTAAATTATTATAATTACTTTCATAATAATGTCTTATTGTCATACATATTTACTTCTTTATGATAATTATTTATTTAATTATTTATTACACAAGTTTCTTGTTTCGCAGTATCATAATTCTTGTACTTTAAGGCCCAATTTTTAAATTGGTAATCAGTTGATTTTGATTTATGTTTGATCTGACTTTAAATACGAAAAGAGTTTTTCAGTGCTTTGTCAAATAATCTTACTACCATGTGGCAACTACGAAAAATAACCGGTATTCATACATTTATCGGCTAATCGTTACAATGCATGTAATTTTAGGCGGTAAATTTGAAGGGCTTTTGTTTGAAGAAGTAATGTTTGGTGCATTCCTGAATCGTTTTTGCCATTGTCGTGTAGCTGTTGAGCCTCGCCGCGTGGGGGGATGGGTCGCGCCCGCGGCGGCCGTGTGTTTTGCGCTGCGCCCGCGAGTTTCGGACCGCGGGCGCGACCCATCCTCCCACGCGACGAGACTCAACAGTATTGAGTCAAATAAAATAATTGTCTTTAAATAAAATTTGTTCTGCAGGAATCAGGAAAGTACTCAAAAATTTGTTTACTCTCGGGTACAAAACAATCTGGAGAGACTTGCATCGCCAACTTTTTTAAAATCCCGAAAAACACCTCTGGAAGTTATAGAGGCATTCCAGATCGAATAAGGACGTTTTGATATTTTTTTTTACCAACAATGTGAAATAAATATATATTACTTACAAATTACATAGAAAATTTACCTACTATATTTCTTTTAAAAATGTGCCCATATTTTTGGGTATTGTGTCGTTTTTATTACTTTTGGGGGATGTGTCATGGAGCGTTGTGGGCTGGGGAAAATGTCATATTGCCCAAAAAATCATGTCATAACGCACAAAATTCCGATTTTTTTGGACAACAACAACTAACATTGAAATTTTTTGGGCGATATGTCATTTTCGTTTTTGGGTGAAATGACGGTACGCCTGCAAAACACTTCCATCTGCTCGTCCACCATTGACATTTTTCTTTAAATTTTTAATTTTTTTAACTAACGCGAGGAACTGTAGCGTGTTCAATTTGACAGCTGAAGTGATCAAAAACGTTGCGCTGCGCTTTATAAACTATCCACTACAGTTACACCTATCAATATTATCGCGTTTTCGGGATTATAAATGTCAAACTCCATAAGAAAAAAACGAAAACGAAACGAAACACCGAAAATGCGATAATATTGGTAGGTGTAAATGCCGCTTAACTCAACGCAGGTAGTAACCGAACAGCTGTAACTTTTTATAAACTACCAAAACTATAAAACTAACGCGAAGTTACTGATTCATGACTTATAGAATATCACCCTTAATCTAGTTGTGCCGGAAGTCCAAAATAAACCAACTAAACTAAACTACCCACAAGATATTCCATACTACATGATCTTTATCACACTGTTTTACAGTCATACATGCACTGTTTCACAATCTTGCGGTTTTATTCATCTAGGGTTCACAAATATTTAAATTTTGAATCGGTACGTCATTAGTCAAACCTAGATATATTAATGCATACACACACACATAACCTTAATTATATTTCTAGGCATCTCCGTTCAAGTTGTAATTATGTGATCTTTAATTTCTTAGCTTAATTAATAATTTTCCGGTTCAAGTTCAATAACTATTAAAAAGTCTTTTTCTATGTAAAGCAAATGAAGGTACAACAATGTAAGCAATTAAAAATCACTGCGAAATCAAAATGCATAAACTATAAAAGTACATGTTTTTTAAATAAATTTTCAATTAATTTTTAATTTAAATTAGCATTTTAATTTAACACAAACTTTTTTGAAAAATAATTATAAACAAATGAAACTTGTAAAATTCTCTAATTCTAGAATTCTTCCCACCCGGAAACGGTGAGAGGTTTGAACACTGTATGATTGTGCGTTGTGATATTAATGGATTGTTTTAAACCACAATGTAAAAACCTACATGTGTAGTTTATATACTTTAGTAAGGCAAATATCCAACTGGGTGCAATCCGGCAATAATGATTTAAGTTATTTGCCTTGAAACAAATACAATATGTTCTCCATTAGGTATTCTGAAACCACGTATGGTTCTCATGGGATGCAAAACACGTTCGAAATTTTTATAGAGAAACGTCATGTAACACCTTTAAAAACTAGCAGTTAGTATTAAATTATTTACTAGTATCTGTAAATGTTTGAAGTAATGCTATCTTTTTTACTTTAAGTATTTAGTTAGTATCTTATTGAAATTAAATTAAGAACCAATTTGAAGCAGTTTTAACGATAAGAAAAAATCAGTATTGATTTGTATTTAATTATAATTTGCATTATTATGAAGTGGATAACGCACTTAAGGCTCTTAACACATACAACGGACAAATAAAATTTACGATGGAAGAGGAAAAGGACAAAAGATTACCATATCTGGACTCTGTCGTAATTCGAGAAGGCAACCTGCTCAAACTAGATTGGTACCAGAAGACTACAGCGTCCGGAAGACCAATAAACTGCAATTCTAAGCATCCTAGAAGAATTATTATCAATACGCCGACAAATTTCGTAAATAGAGTTCTGAAGATCAGCGACAAGGAGTTTCATGTGAAGAATAAAAGGAGAATAAGGGAAATTCTTCGAAAAAATGATTTCCCCCGGCGGGAACAGTAAATGGTCTACTGGACCGGAATGGACACACAGGACAATTTATGGAACGAGGACAAGATCAACCAGACGCAACCCCACCGAAAATTTACAAATCCTTGACGTATATACCTGGTTATTCTGAGAGACTAAAGCATTCCGATATCTATGACAAAGGGTCATATGAGTTGGCGTTGAAATCACACAATACCCTGAGCAGATTATTTAGTCGGACAAAGTCCAAAGTGACGGAAAAGGATAAGTCTAACATTGTGTATCAGATAAAATGCAATGGGGATAAGACTGACGTATGCCAAAAGGTATATGTTGGCACCACGTTGACAAAATTGAAGACAAGACTGTCTTCCCACAAATCAGATTTAAAGGAAACGTATAAACCTATGGAACAGAAAACGGCATTAGCAGCGGCCCACTGTGCTGTGATGGGTCATAATCCTAACTTTGACGACGTTGACATTTTAGCGGGGGAGACACATTACTCATAACGACCGACTCTCGAAATGTTGCACAGAGAAAAGACTCAATTACAAGACCGACCGCTCAAATATATCGACACACAATAAGCAAACACAGAGAAAACAGATTTATAATACATGTGATTTATAATACATGTAATTATTGCCAATCGTTTTGTCATCAATATGTTAAATATTTTTGTATATAGAACCCTGAGGATGATTAGCGATGCTAATCGAAATATTGGGAAAATTTAATAAATCTTGAAAAAACAGTCGAACCCGCTGGTAGTTATATAAATTAACTGAACACAGATATAATTTTTATTATTAACGCAACTTTTAAGCAGTTACAAACAATGGATTTGAACGGTCTAGTAGTTACAAAAATAATTCACAGTTTTAATCTATGTTCTTGTCCACGGGCTTTTCTTAATAAAATTCAAAGAACAATAGATTTTTTAATATTTTTTTTTAGTTTACAATCGAAGTTACTGCTATTGCAGCTCCATTTGCCCGTTCTATATCGTTAAAGTTTTTGAGTTTTCCAGGGTCATTGGTTCTTAGAGATCCAATCGACTGTATGGCCTCTAACTTTCCCGCTATTAAGTCGGCTTTTCCCTTCTCGTCTTCTACTGCTTTCCCATTATGATCCACTAGTTTGGGTATTTTGTTTTTTCTCGCTAGTCCTCCTAGTCTCTTGACTCTGTTGACCATTAGCGGGTTAGGTAAAGTTTTCTCCAGCTTTTCTATCCAGTATCTTTCCTCGTGTTTTATGATTAATTCATTTATTATCTTGGATATGTTAAAGGACTTCCGCTTTTATTGTCATTGCTGTTATAGCATCATTTATCCTGTGTGCTCCTCTTTTGAGCTTTTTCTTCTGCATTATCAGCTGCGTGATATTGTCTGGTAACTTCGTCATAGTTCCCCTTATGGGCTTTATCTTAGGTATGGCTGCATTCATAGCATTTCTGTAGGCCCTTCCTACTTCCACTGCTGCCTGGTCTATTTCAGCTATTGTAAGATTCCTGTCTGTTGGCATTTTGATGTTAGTCAGAACCGAGCTGAGCTTATCGTTAAACAGTTTAACATTAATTTTCGGAAAGTCAAATATCTCCACTGGTGGTCGACTCTCCAGTGGGTGAAGTTATGGAGATATAATTATTAGTTAAATATTTAAGAACATACCAAATAAGGTTTTTAAAAAATGGTCCCATTTGCCTTCCAGCAAGATCAAATTCTGACACGCCAATTGTCTATTGCAGTACGCACCACATCCATAGAGAAATTGTCCACTGCGCGGACAAATCCACGCTTAAGGCATTCCAAATTTGGGTGACGGGAAGTGCAGACGAACCACAACTTATTGTCTAAAGGATTCAGGTCTGCACTACCCGATGGCCAATCATCTGTTGAAACAAATTGTGGTAAATTGTGTTTAACCACTCTTGCGTGGTTCTTGCCTTATGGGCTGGGTAGAGTCCTATTGAAAGGTCCATAGCTCGTTTTTGAGCAAGGTGATATTTAATGGCTTCACATCTTTTTTCAAAACATCAGATTGGTACACCCTTGCCGAAGTTTAAACCCCTTTTTTGCAGAAATGGAGATAGGATACCCCTCCATACCATCGCAGAAGATGGATGGTGAAGTCTTTGAATAGTAAGAACCAGTTCTGATGCTTGCCGATATGACTGAGCACAGACTCATTTTGTTTATTGAACGACTCCTCCACAGTAAACATTTTCTTATCGGTAAAGCCCGGTATTCAGTTTTCATGAAATTTTCCTTGGCGTAAGAAGTACGTGCATAAAAAATAACGAAATTTTCACTTGGTTGGTACTCAGATTTTTGCGAAAATTTTATAAGCAAAATCTATTACATTAATTCGTACGAAAACAACTGTTTGATAATTGTTTCGGATTTTTGAATTTCGATATTTCAGTAATTTTTTACAACGAAAAGTAAGACCACACGCGTTACAATTAAAGTGGAGTGCTTAGAGAAATTATAAATGAAATATTTACAAGGTAAAACAAAACTAGGTGGTAACTCTCCGCAACAAAATTTTTCGATTAGAGATAACTGACAAAATTTCGCAAGAACTGAATACGGGTTTTAAAAAGAGTTATTTTGTGGTCGTTATTGACGTACTGGCGAAGTAATGTTTTTGATTTTTGCTTGCGTTTTTTTGAATTTTGTAAGCTGCAAGTCCCAAGTAGAGGTAGAGGTTCGAAAAATCAGTTTTTCAAGAAACCGGTTCTTGGTTTCCAATTTTGGCAAAAACCGGTGGAACCAGTTTTTTTCTTGTGATAAATAGTGTGCTTAACTGAATTGCCTATTATTCCAACAAAACCTACCCATTTTTCACATTAGAAAAATGTTCCCCACCCATGCTTGTATTATGAACTTCTATGCATTAACTAAAACTAACGAAATCGGCCATAAAATTTAAATTCGAAAAATTGGATATCACCGATCGGTAGCGGTGGTCTTTGAAAGTGATAGCAATGCCATCATCGTTATTGAAGAAGTACGGATCAATGATGCCGTAAACAGAGACTTTCTGCGGGTGCATAGCAACTTGATTTGCCTCGTGTGGGTTGCTGTCGTCCCAAATCCGGCAATTTTACTTATTGTCATACCCGTTCATCCAAAAACGCGCCCTGTCGCATAATGGGTGCAATGCGCGCAAGAGAGAGAACATCTATTTTGATAATAAAGTCTTATCATTTGCCGTCGGTGCTCGACGCTATAAGTTGTCATGATGATTAGTCTGCATTGTTGGAAAAATAAAAAGTAAGAAAATTAACAAAAGTTAAAACTGTCAAAATGACTCCGATCCTATTGGAAACCCCTTTAGTGTTTATCATTAAAATAATCGAAATATTCCCGCTCAATAACAAATATTTGTGTTTTATTTAGTTGTACAACAACGCTTACT
The DNA here is from genome assembly GCA_963931995.1 of Phaonia tiefii. Classification (NCBI taxonomy): domain Eukaryota; kingdom Metazoa; phylum Arthropoda; class Insecta; order Diptera; family Muscidae; genus Phaonia; species Phaonia tiefii. Next base: position 54,063,982 of record OZ008367.1, read on the forward strand.
ATTTTTATAGATTTAATGTTTTTTTTTTTAAACTATTCTACGATATACTTTGGGTCTAATGCATTAGCCAAAATATTTAAACTTGACCATCACACCATGGTGACAGATGAATACAAACATAAACAAATTACGCTTTAATTGAAAGAGACAATAATTAAACAGGGTGGCGCAAAAGAAACAAAGGGGTTTTTATAGACTATAACTGCAGTATTTTCATATGTTTTTTTCTTTATTTTTCAGATTGTTATAGAGACGACTTGGGAATTTGAAAATGGAAACAAACTGAACAAGATGGAGCCACAGCCAGAGAAACAATGGTACTGTTAAGGGAAATTTTTGGTCAACGCATTATATCAAGAGGCAGAAATTGTAATTGGTCGCGGCGTTCACTAGATTTAACAGCTCCCGATATTATCCTTTGGAGTATTTGAAAGAAAGTGTGTACGTGAATAAGCCACAGAGATAACCTCAACTAAAATATAATATTCGAGACAAAATTCGAACGATAGCTCCGGACCTCTCGAAAAAGGTAATGGAAACATTGAAAGCGTCTTGGAAAATAGCGACTATTCGAATCTGAGAATGGGCACCACTTAGTGTCGTAATATTTTACGTTTAAATTAGCAAAATTCCACATTAATGACGAGTAGTAAAAAATTAAATTGACTTTAAAATAAAGAAATTATAGACTATTTAAACGCCTTCGTGTGTTTTGCGCCACACTGTATGTCGTAAAGATTTTTTTATAAAAAGATTAGGTGAAGGCAATCTAAAAGTATAATGTTTAACATACATCGGCTCTAAAATATCCTACAAAAAAAAGTAATAAAATTGCGACCTTAGAGCAACAAGGTACTAAGTGCACCAAGGTATGATTGGAGAAAAATATAAGAGTGAATGTTTATGATGCTTTAGTTATTATATGTTATTTTATTTTGGCAACAACTATTATTTAATTTGTTTCAATTGATTTAAATAATGTAATACCTCAGACATATCCACGATGACATCTTCAGTTTTCTAGAATTTTATGTTTAAAAAAATAGGCAGAACTTTCATGATCATTTATTAGGCGCAATAACTTGGTATCTTGTGGAAGTGTAAGAACTTAAATTTGATCACTTAGAAATTTCTTGCCAACCAATTGGGGAAGAAATCATAATTCACAAGTATTTTATTTACTTTTTTTTAAAAAATGAGAGTCTACACCGATATTAAATATATTAACTAAAATACGGCTATATAATCCACAGCTCCGCTAACTAATTTCTAGGAAACGAAAATATAATATGGCATTGTTAGGCATACCGCCTGTTACTCTATTTAATACATTTACAGTGACGAGCAAAATTGTAACAAGTTTTTATTTACTTATTTATCACACAGCTACAATCCTCAGTAGGATACAGACGGTAATATATTTTCAACAACGTTATACAATTTATATTATATACACACGCAAAAAAAAACTCGTTCCACCCAAACGAAATCTCAGATAACTGAAGTTCGTTTGGGGACTGTAGTTGGGAGAAACGAACTTCTGTTGAGCCATACATGTCATTTCGTTTGGGAGAACCGAAAAATTTTTACAGCAAACGAGTTATGAAAAACATAAGCTGAAAAAAACGTTTGCGAGAAACGAAAAACGGTTCCGCCAACTGTTCCCTCGGTTACAGCAACCGAGTTGTAGTTGATCCTAACTAAAAAATCGTTTGCGAGAACTGAAAAACGTTTGCAGTAAACGAGTTATGAAAAATTAAAGCTGAAAAAACGTTTGTGATAAACGGAAACTGTTCTTTCGGTTACAGTAAGCGAGTTGTAATTACAGCAACCGAGTTGTAGTTGTAATTACTCTACTCAGTACAACATTACTTGTACATTAAAATTTATGTTTAGGGTTTCCATAAGCTCTTTTTTGTGTAAATTTCCAACTTTTATGATAAAGTTTGTTTTAAAAAAAGTTGGCATTTTTGTCTATCTGTTCAGTGTCTAGTAACACGTCTGTCTCGCCTTGCATTCAAATAACAACTAAAAGCGCAGCAAACTACAGCGCGTCAGTTGTCCATCCAAGATATATTGACAAGGCAAAAGCCTTTTATGTGTATGCGTGAGTTTGTATGTCAAACGAGTGGACTGTGTATACAGTCGACAGAATGAGAGAAATTTACGTTCTTCGTAATCTGTGGTCTCATTAGAAAAATGGCTAATTTCAGTTAACGCGTTTAATGCAAACGAAATCTCGTTTGCATCAACATTATACACATTTGCCATATATGAGTTACATGAACAGTTGCGATTAATAAATTAATACAAATCAATCAAAGTATTGTTGTGGCAACCGAGCAATAAATGTTTTTTTTCTTTGCGTACATAGTAGACAACATATAATACTTAATAAAATTAAAATACATTTAACATAAGAGTAGAGTAAAATTTAAATAATAAGAAGAAAATTTGTAAAATTTAAAAATTAAAAAAAAATATTTTTATATTATTAAAATATTAACTTAAAATAATTAAAATGAAATAAAATATGTAGTTAAAAAATTATTATAATTAGCTTGTATATTAGTAATAATAATACAAAATACAAAAATAAAAAATAACTTATAATACAAACAGTAACAATACAGGAGCTGGGACAGGAACATCTGCAACATGAGGAACAGGAACATCAGCTGGAGTAGAACAACAGGGGGATGAGCAGGAACAAAGGAAATGGTAAACAGTCTCCACAAATTTGAGTGGAATAATCCACAGAAACTTTAGGATAAAATCATAGGATATAAAATAGGCAGTAACATCTGGAGCAGGAACGTCGCAACAATATTTGTGGAACGATAAACAGGAACATACAGATAACATAATGGGAGATAAACAGGAAGAGTAGGAACATGAAGATCGGGAACATGAAGAGCAGGAACATGAAGAGCAGTAACATGAATATGAGGAACATGAATGTCAGGATCTGGCCTCAACCGCAAATGATTCTTTTATTTATTTATTTAACGTCAGATACAATTCCTTGTAGAATTCAGGATTTATAACAAGATTGATTAATAGAAGCAGGACTGGTATATCGGAGGAAAATAGTTGGAAACACAAGCTAGATAATAGTTCCCGATTAATTACGAATTAAATGTTGCTTAATTATATTTAACGAATCTGAAGCGGGTAAGGAATTATAGATCTCATTGTATATGAAGCAAGCGCGGCAAAAAGGATTGAAGTAATCGTAATTATAACGGACAATCGGTAGTTTTATAGGATTGAAATATCGGGTTTGTCTACAGGGAACATTACAATTTATTTGACTCATGAGAAAATTTGAATCTATACAGCCCGTAATGAGTTTTACAATAAACATAGCATTTAACATATACCTGCGTTTTTCCAGTGTAGGAAGATCAATAAGCATCAGTCGATTTCCATAAGGTGGCAAATTGTCAATGTTCCAAGCGAGACCACGTAAAGCAAAAAGTAAAAATTGTCTTTGAATCGATTCGATGCGGTCTATGTAACAGGCATTATAAGGACACCACACAATACAAGCATATTCTAATCCAGGTCTAACGAGAGGGACAAAAAGACGTTTAGTGACGTAAGGATCAGCAAATTCTTTCGTCCATCTTTTTATAAAAGCTAACAGTGATCTGGCTTTGCCTATACAGTAATCAATATGAAGATCAAAACGCAACTTTTGATCAAGAAGTACTCATAAATCCATGAAGGAAGACACATTTTCCAATATGTAAGAACCAATAAGGTAATCAAAATTCCACGGTGTACTACGGCAAAAAGAAAGCGTTTTTACATTTTCCCATACCATTTACCAAACACCAATTAGTGAGACTATCCAAGTCATTTTGAAGATAGGTGGAATCCACAGTATCGCCTACAGACATATATAACTTAACATCATCTGCAAACGTCAAAATGTTAGAGGATTTAACTATAGACGGTAGATCATTTAAATAAAGAACGAAAAGTAGGGGTCCTAAATGACTGCCTTGAGGAACACCAGATGTTACTGATATAGTTGAAGATAATACATTTTTAAACCGCACTTTTTGGGTACGACCACTAAGGTAAGAAGATACCCAGTGCAACAAAACACAGCAAGGGTTGCCAACTGGAACTGGAAACTTCCCATAATGGAAGTTTAAAACTTTATTGGAACGAAGTTCCTTATCGCACATTGAGGGATGGGGGCTAAATGAAAAAACGTTAAACAACTTTTTTTAACCGTATTATGCTTTAACCTTGTATACAACCCAGTATTATTTTGCATACTTTTAGGATTTAGGAATGGAAATGATTAATTTAAGTAATATGTATTACAAAAATTAGATGTTGTGTTTGTTTTGTTTGTTTGCATTTTTTAGTACCGTATAGCCTCGAAAACGGTTAGACTGATCTTTTTGAAATTTCCACAGAATGTAGCTGTGTGGTCGGTGGTGAGAATAGGGCACTTCAATTTTTGATATATCAAGTGGGCGTGGGCCCGCCCATTGGACTCTATTTTTGAAAACGCAATATCTGGAGGACTGTTCACCAATCCCCTTGGAAATTTGAGTAGATGCATTTGGCAACAAAATTCGTGATCCAACAAAAAATGGGCGGGATAGCAATAGTGGGCGTGGCATACATCTTGAAACTTTGTACGGCTGTACCTCATGAACTATCAGAGGTATGAAGATGAGATTTGGCATATAAGTTGTTCGTACAGTTCGAATTGCAGCTAGGGTGAAAGTGAGATATGCCACGACCCCTTTTCAAAAATCGCTCTGACAGTTTTTCTAATAGACCGATTGTTTAATTTTACAATGTGGTACTGATGACCTACTGATAGTCCTTAGTTATACTTGGTAGTGATTTGATAAAGGGGTGGCACCACCATTCAACTTGAAATTTACAATGGCTATATCTCATGAGCTATCAGAGGTATGAAGATGTTGTTGTACAGTATGAATTACAGTATGAAAAGAAAAAAGGACCAATACTAAAAAAAATCCAATTTCTTAAAAAAACATTTCTTAAAAAAAATACATTCTCTTATAAAAAAGTTATACTCATGGCATTTTCTTACAAAAAGTAAATTTTCTTAAAAAAAATTAGCTTTAATTAAAATAAGTACTTCTCTTTAAAAAATGACCTTTTCGCGAAAATATAATACATATTCTTACTTTTTAAAAAAAAATACATGCTTAAAAAAAAAACATTTATCTTAAAAAAAGTTTATCATTTTACAAAAATTGTCTTTTCTTAAAGATCCATTTAAATTATCGTATTTTTCAACGGGCGCCTTAGGCGGGTTGGAACTAACTACTACATAATGTATAGCGAAAGGAACTTCGTTCCAACCGATTGTCCCCTGACAGCTCATGTAATTTTTTTTTTAGCAGCGTTTCACCTTAGAGCAAAAACATTTTTTGAATTGTGAATACGAGGGCGGATCAATAAGTCCGTGACTTTTTGAATGAAAAACAGCTCTTTTGCAACAAAAACTTTATAAACTTAGTCCAACGTTTCTGTAATTTTTGTATACCTTCCAAAAAATAGGATTTTTCGAGGTCCATAGAATAGGCATTTGTAAATTCATCGTTGGAGCTAAATCTCTTTCCACCGATACATTATTTTAGGTTTGGAAATACGAAATAGTCACTGGGGGCTAAATCCGGAGAATGTGGCGGATGAGGTACCAATTCGTAGCCCAATTAAACAACTCCAAACAATCCTTTGAAGTTGTCACACGATTACCTTTATGGTCAATTGAGAGCAAACGCAGCACCCATCTTGCAGACAGCTTTCTTAAACCCAACTGATCATTTAAAATCGAAACCACACTGCCATATGAAACGCCTATGGCATCAACAGTCTCACTCACTTTTACTCTTCGATCGGCCAACACCATATCGTGGATCTCGATTTCGACATTTTCGGGTGTATTGACCTCAATTGGCCGTCCAGAACGTTAAGCGTCATTTGTACTTGTGCTACCACAACGAAAGTTAGTAAACCACTTTTTACCATTGAAATCTATGGTGCAGAGTCCCCATAGCTTTTCCTTGGTTTGATTGGCGGGGTTTTTTTTCGCAAAAAATAATGTTTAATGAGCACTCGAAATTCACTTTTTTCCATTTTTAAAAAAATGCACGAGGTTGTATGTTTTGAACAGCTGTTAAACGCAAAGTAAATGACGGAACTTGCTAAAAATTTGACAGTAGTCTATTAACAGGTGGTACTTGATGGGAGCAGTGTTGAATTTCATATAACTACGACGGAAGGTTGAAAAGTCACGGACTTACTGGTCCGCCCTCGTATGTGACATGGTCCACGGGAAGGTACATATGGTCGGAAAAATTGATTTTTATTTTTTTAACTTATTTTATAATAAACTCTATTTTCAATGCAACAACCTGCAGACTCCTAACTTCATTTATTTTGATTCAAATTACACTTGAATTCTGAACGCAGCGCGACTCGAAATCTTTAACAGCTGTTTACTCGAAAAGTTGATTTCTGATCATAAGTACCTTTCTGTAGACCAGGTCACATATTATAGGAAAATTTCAGGCGTGACGCGGCAAATTCGTGTCACCCACTCACCTTTACATAAAACATATGTTTCAATGCTATTTCTTCTCTGACAAATATTTCTCAAGCAAAAACTTGTAAGTTATCTATCATTTAACTCTGAAGAATCTAACTCTCTCGCTCTCTAGTTAAGGCCCGTACTAAGATCAACATTCCAAGTGAAATTTTACTAAACTCCACACAATAAAATTGGCTGCGGAATATCGCGGAAATATTTCCGCAAGTGAAGTACATGGTGTTTTTTATGATCCAGGTTTTTTTTTGAACCACTCCCCTCCCGTCTGCGCATATGATAATTTTTGATTAGTTGTTGAGCCAGTTGAATTTTATACGGGCATAAATGCAAATCTTTTTTGAGTATTTTGAACAAAGTTGACGATGACATTTGAAATTCTTGTGTACGGTGTCTAACTTCCGTGTCTGGGCTTTCATCAACATTGTCTTTCACTGCAGCAATATTTTGTGCCGTAAGTACGCTACGAGCTCGGTCAAACTCCACTTTATCTCCCAGTGTATAAAAAGTTTCAAAATGCTTTACAATACGATGCATAGTTGACTTGTTCGGCACATTATTTAAACCAAAAACCCCCACAAAATTCTTCTCGTTTTTGCAATTGAACGATTATTTAGATAAAATATTTTAATAACTTTAGCATTTACTGCATTTAACAAAATGTATTTACTGGGGATGTGGTTATACTATATATGCGGCCGAACTACACGATTTTATCAAATTTTAGACACCTACGTTCAAGAGGATACATTTTATTGTTAAAAAAATGTAATAATAAATAACGTAATTTATTAATAAATGAATGTATTTTTCTTCTAACTATGGGCGTTTTCGGAAATGCATCACTGCAGAGCATCTGATGCGCATCACGTTCGAAAAAACAACACTTTGCAACACTGCAAGAGTCGCATGTTCTAAAAGTAATCAACACAGCGTATGATGCGCAAATAAGTCGCAAAATGGCTGATGCAATGAATGAGGAAGTACGGAATTTGATATTAATTTATGTTTTTCTTATAAAACTTACTATTTTTAAAATTTTTTAGAGTCGAGGTGGGTGCTAGGGCCTACAAATTGATTATAAGGACAAAACTTTTGGAATTCTCCGTTTTTTTTCGCACATAAATTGTAATAACAAATTCCTTTTTTTTTATTCTTTAAAAGTTTTCTTTGTTACAAACTACATAACTTCAATTCACTTGGCTTATCATCCAATTCACAAATTAAATTTATTAAAAAATTTTCCATTGAAATATTTTCGTGTTCGGAATTACAAATCAAAATAAGCAACAATCAAGCATCTGCATCAGCTGATTGGCATCAGCAGTGCAAACGCATCACAGTTGCGCATCAGATGCTCTGCAGTGATGCATTTCCGAAAACGCCCTATAATTTTATTCATGACAACCCAGATAACCCAATGTTTCGACATTGGCTGATATCGCACAAGTCTGCACAATTCTATATAACTCCTCGAACGGAAATTTATTTTCTTTGCTCCAATATATCTGAACGAATATGGCGTGATTTCAGAACTCTGTATCGGAGAGATTTTTATTTTCTTTTCAGTGATTACCATTTTTTCCGGCACGTCTGTACTAATTCTGACCGATTTCTGAACGCTGTGTCTGAGTAACGAATAGGGACGGCGTAGGGACCTGGGATATCCGGCGGCGGTGGCTTGGTCGGCTAACCAAGTTCCGTTTTAATAATCCCGTACAGTTTTATGCAATAAGCAAAAATCCAAATTCTTCAAACCTGTGGCAAAAGTCGGTCAGAAATCGGAACGACGCGTCGGCAGAAAGATCACACTTATTTAGATTTCACTTCAGCCTTCGGTCAGAAAGCGGTACGACAGGTCGGCAAGAACATTCGAATTTCGTAAGATATTTGGTACGAATTTCGCTTAAGAATTTCCTTCGACTTTAGCCATACAAAAGCTTCTCAAAAATACCATTCGGAACCGGTGTAAAACTGTAGGCGAGTGTGAAACAAGAACGCGCACAGCTCACTGGTTGTCAGAAGCTCTCCCCAATCCCTTCGTGGAATGTCATGGGAAACCAATTTTTTTTATAAAGTAAACAAAATTCAGATTTTTATTTAAGGTGACGTTATATTATATCTTTAGAAAAGTGGATGAAGAGCAAAACAAACAGAAACCCAATGAACAAATATGGAATTTATTTGGACCAATTCGTAAATATTGTCTAATTTAAAAATTATATTTGAAATTTAAAATACATCAATTGAAATTGAAAATGCATCAATCGAAATTTAAAAATTATATTTTAAATTTGAATACCACTCGGAATTTAAAAAACATCAATTGAAATTTAAAAAACTTAAACTTTTTTTAAATTAAACTTTCTTTTAAATTTATTAATCAAGCTCAAGACTATTATAGAGATACAGTTTAAAAAAAAATGTTTTGCAAAACGCATCCTCATGATTCCTGGCAAACCGTATAGCTATTTCAGATCTACCCACAGATCTTCATCAGCTGTTGCTGTTTTGCAAAAGATTTCTTGTGTGTTTTGCTTGCGATATTTTTCGAATACTTGCATAGTAGAAAATTCTCAATTGACTGAGGTGTCTTTTGTGTTTAGTTTGATGAATTTTTCAAAAGCAACATTCCAAACAACTGCTGCTGAAGATCTGTGGCTAGATCTGAAATAGCTATATGGTTTGCCAAAAATCATGAGGATGCAATTTGCAAAAGTTATTTTTGTTAAAAAACTATATCTCTATTAATAGAGATATAGAATGGCTTGGGCTTGAATAATAAAAATAAGGCCGTCGGTGGTTCAATGGTAGTGTGCGCGGCTCTTGTGCATCCCTACTCTGACCACCTTAAATTTCTTTCGACGACGGTCACCTCGCTTAGTGATGGCGACACTCTCGAGTATTTAGCCATGAAAAAGCTTCTCAAACTACCGGTCGGAATCGGTGCAAAACTGTAGGTCCCAATCAGTGAGTGTAAAACTAGAACGCGCATAGCTCACAGATTGTGAGAAGCTTTCCCTAATCTCTTCATGGGATGTAACGGGAAACCATTTATTTATTTTATTTAAGTACCAAAAAAAGACCGAATAAATAATAAAAATCATCCCTGGAAAACATCAACTGAAATTTAAAAGACATCAATTGTTGTTTAAAAAATATCAATTAAAATTTATTTTATCGTTTGAAATTTAAAACACATCAATTTAAATTTAAAACACATAAAATTCAAATTTAAAACATATCAATTTAAAATTAAAATGCGTCAAGTGAAATTTGAAACACATCAATCAAATTCCAAATAGAAATTTTAAATTGCCATTGATGTATTTTAAATTAAATTTTTTTCAAATTTCAGTTGATATTTTCCAAAATTAAATTGATATTTACAGCCTCCTTTTGTTCGGTGACTTATAGTGAAATTTTACGTAGAATATTTTTTTCAATACACACCAACCCTCTAAAATGCAGTTTTGTGGGACATTTTAGCGCCAACTCGGAATATGAATGTACGAAATTAACCCTTAATTAGATTTTCTGTTTTGACTTTTTTTTGGCATTCAAGGTGAGTTTTGAGCTTTGGCATGTTAAGAAACTTATATTAGAATTTTATGAGGAATATTTTTGTAGTACATTTTAACCCGATACACCAATGTTTTAGGGGTGTTTTTTACCCTTTTCCACAAAAAGAACAAAACAGACACATATATTAGGGTGGTAAAGGGTTAAAGTATTCCACAACAATGTTACGCGTAAATTTTTACATAAAATTCCTAAACACACCCAATACCAGAAATGTAAGAATAATATGGTTTTCTATGCCGATTCATCATAAGAATGTGCAGAAGAAGGAACATTTCATCACCCCTCAAACAAAATAAGTTGGTAATATTTTTGCAAATTCGTCAGTCAGACAAAAAGTTATCGACCAAGCTCGTGCTCATGAATGACAAGTCTGTGGTTCGCTTAACGAGCATAAACAGAAAAATATATTAAGTTGTATTTATAGTTGACTGATACTAAAATTAAAAATCATAGAAAAATATATTTTCAAATTTTTTGTTTCATCGCAGCATTTTGAAATTTCGATCATGCATACTTTTCGTTCCATTTTTTCAACTATATTTTCAATTTATGTAATTTTTCAATTTTTCAAAATACTATCAAATATAGTCAATAAATATCATTAAAAGCTAATTCGCGAACTATAATGAGAAACGCGAGAAAAATCGAAAAAATGAGTGTTCAAAACTTAAAAATGCTGCCATGTAAAAAATGCGCTGTCAAAATTTTGAAAATATATTTCCTTTATTATGCTTACAATGACACGTCGTTTGAGCCAACAAAATAATTATTTTTTTACCCAATTACCCAATCAAAATTTCAACGGCCGGTAGGGGACTATAAGGCATTCATATAACAAAAATGTTACATTCCCGTAATCATCTCTTCAGTACGCATCTTTGGCCTTAAAACGTTAACAAAAAAAATTGGCACGTGAAAAATATCAACACTCAATTAAATTTGTCATTGATATATGTAGTTTATAAAACGTTACAGCTGTTCGGTGACTACCTGCGTTGAGTTACGTTATTTAATGGGTAGTTTATAAACTTCAGCTGTCAAATTGAACACGCCACAGTTCTTCGCGTTAGTTGAAGAAATTACAAATTTAAAGAAAAATTTCGATCGAGGATAGGCACATGGAAGTATTTGGAAGTATTTCATTGCTTATAAGTAGTTAGTTGCCAATTTTGGCAGAAATGTAGTCGACGGATAGAGCTCAAACTTTTTTTTTTAAATAATTCAAAATTATACTGTTTACGCTCTGAAATTCTTATCTACAATAATAAAATTAGAATGGAACGTTCAAATAAATAATGCTATTATAATTATATTTAAAAATTATAGACATCAGTTGATGTTGGCAATAATAAACAAAAGAACCAATTCATTACAATCAATACATACCGCAAGATGGCACGTGTTTTTGAAAAGACAACTAATTTAATACAGATGGGGAAGTTTATTGGACATTGAACCCCAAAATAACATAGGTTTTTTACACATTTTATGTGAATATTATTGGTATTTGCAGTATTATAAATAATAGCAATCTTAAAATCTCTTGGTCTACTGAAATAGAACTAAATTTTTTAATCTTTTTCATTCTGAGCATTTCGCCCAAGATAACTTTTCCTGATCTATAATTGTTTATTTTAGTTTGGCAACTCTATAAACCGTATATGTCAGTGACAGCTTTCGTAAACAAACGGAAGCGCGAAGTGATATATAAACTACCATTTTTTGACTTTGGCGCTCGCGTTGGCTTTTGCGTTTACGTTTACTTTCGGGACTTCTAGAATACTACCCTTAATTAACTTGGTTAACTAATTAATTTATCAATATGTATAATATTTCTAATACACATTTAGGTTATAAAAGAAATATATAATTTGTATTTCGCTCATAGAAAAAGTAAACAAATAGATGAAGCGCAAGTGTTGGGAAAATTTTAGTGTAATGGGTAATTTTCTAGATGTCGTTGAAAGCAATAAATGGGATATTTTTTGTTCCCAAAAAAAAGTCAAAAAATATGACATTAAAATTCTAAAATTGCATATCAAAAGAAAAAATTATTTCCAATAAAAATATCACTTCGAAACAAGAATACAACACGTTACTTAACGTAGAATATCTCATGGCAATCGAATTGCAAAGCCATGACAAGTCCTAATAAATTGGTTATTCATCCGGTTCAGCTACCATTCCTTGTTGAGAGTCCTCAGACACTCTAACGGTTTTGGCATCTGCGGCCACAGAAGTTGATACAGTTTCTGCGCGGGGAAGTTTTAATATTAAAAAGGCGTTCCGGCGTGTTCATCTTTGGGCGGTGTTACGGGTTTTCTCTTATAGATATAACAACACCAGCCTCATGGCTTTGAAATTGATTTTTATAAAAGAAACAAATGCTATTATATAAAATCATTTAAATTTTGTCACATTTCCCTTGTTTAAATTACTTTAAGAAAAATTTCCCACAACTTTGAATAAACGTCAATGAGAATTATGGGAAACTTCAGTGAAAGTGACACTAGTACAGGACAGCATCTAGTGAACAAAGTTGACAATGGGCGCGCTATATCTATTATTTCCTTTATCTATGATGTCGATAAACATGATACGAACAAAAAAAAACTTTGGTTAGTGAAAAGATTGGACAGGCAGTCGGTAGCGTAATGAGTTAAACGCTGCTGAAGATGTTGCTTCACACAAACATCGAAACGATTGTCCAGATATTTGTGAGTCCTACCGCGGCTGATTAAAATTGTTTTAAAACGAACAAACTTTCTAAATATGTAACTCCAAACGATGACAAAACATTATATATGAATTATATGAATCGACTGAAAAGGAAATTAGTTTGCCTAATTAACGTATAGAGAGACGTCAACTCTCTCAGTAAATTGATGATTTTTGGTGTGTTGCAGATGGGCGGTTGGATGTTGGGAAGTATTGCTTCAATAATACCAGATAGGGGCAATGGCTCAAACCATCCAACAATACATCAGGAACGGCATTTCGATTTGTGCGTTAAAATTTTTGTGTAAATAAACCACAAATATATACTTACTATAAAATATATGAAAAAAGTCCAAAATATGTTTAAATTTCATAGTTTTTCATTAAAAAGATGTGAAAAATTTAAGTTCACAATTTTTGTAACTCCACCTGGTGTAAGCCAATTTACGTAAATTAACTCTCTATGTGAACAATATTCATTACTCTATGGTTCAAATGCTACACCGATTTCAAAATAAAATTAGTCATAAGAACAACCTACAAATACTTTTGTTGACATGTGGATTTTTTATCACAGGATGATTTTCAATTAATATTTTGTTTGAATTTTTTAATTGAATTGAAAAATATTTTTTATGTTTGATCCCAAATGACAGCACATTCGAAATAGAGGAACCAAAATTGGTATGAGGGTTGCATTTTATGTTTCGGGATTAGAGAGCAAAAACAAATATTAATCATCGAAAATCACTTTATTGTTTTTCAAAATATTCCCCATGAAGATTTATACACTTTTGCATGCGTTTGAACCAATTTTCGAAACACTTTTGCCACTCTGATTGAGGTATCTCCATAACATGCATTTTGAATGCAGCAACCGCTTCTTCAGGTGTCGAAAAACGTTGACCTCTCAGTTTGTTTTTTACGTACGGAAATAAAATGAAGTCATTCGGTGCCAAGTCAGGACTATACTGCGGATGACCCATCAAATCGATGTTTTGGGTGCTCAAAAATGCAGTTGTTTCAGCCGATGTATGAGAGCTCGCATTGTCGTGGTGAAGAGTGATTCGTTTTCGGCGGTTGGTTTTCGTGATTTCTTGGAAGACAAAAAATTTGAAATCTATCGGAAAAAACTAAAATCGATGTTTACCGTTCTGAAGGAACTAAGCCCAACAGTTGTCGACAACTACATCAAGGACCCCGAAGGGTATGGAAAACCAAAAAAATAGCACTTTTTTTTTTTACTTTTTTTTATAAATTGCTCAAAAAAAGTTTTTTAGTTAAGAAACCACTATTGTCATGATTTTTTTTATATCCCGCTTTTTCCATTTCCATTTTAAAATTCTGCAATTGGTTACAAATTGCAAAAGATACAGGCTGCTGAATACGGAATTTTTAGTGCCTTTAAATAAGTGAACCGGAGTGTATATGCATTATTATTTTTGTAACAAAAAGAAAAATAAAGTTTGTATACAAGAAAATTGTAGGGGATGTCATTAAAATTAAAAAAAAAAAAACAAAAATAATAATATAATAAAATGAACAAAACTTGTGCGAAAATCAAAACAAATTATATAGATACATGTATCTATAAATACAAAATATTTATACGTACATATACATATGTAGATAGACCCACAAAAGAATTTCACAAAAATAATAGTCATCCAAAAATCGGGGTCAGGCAGAGAGAAGCAGAAGAAAATCAACCGCCGAACTCATAGACATCCATCCCTCCATAATACAAGGGCTCACGACTTTATCCTTTTACTTCACCTTCAAATTTTTCGCCATCAAGAACAACTTCTCTATTGATTTTGTCGATTAGGAAAATTTGAAATAAATTTTGACAGTTAAATAAATGTAAGCGAGAACAAGACTAAAGAAACGCAAAAGGCGAGGAGAGGCATACAATTGAGAAAATGTATTTATGATTATTATGTAATAAAATAATTTTTTGTTATTTTTTTTGTCTCGGTTTGAAAAATAGGATGATAGCCAAAAATCTGTTTTTGCCCAGATAGAAAACAAAAAAGAAAAAGGCCATACGAAACAAATACATATATTCAAAATAAATTTCAAGTTTAGAGAAAAGAAGAACTGATTGATTTGTTATACAATTTTAAAACGGAAAATGAAAGTTTCGCTTGCCCCTCCACATAATCGTCCTGAGAGTGAAAACGAAAAAATTACGTAGTGGTTGCAATTTGCAAAGAAAGAAAACAACAACAAGCGCCGCAACAATTAGTTCATGGTCAAGTCTACATACAATACGATTACAACATAATTCACAGACAATTTGGCATACACCAGAGGAAAGGGGAAATGCGATGTGTCTGTCTGTTTGCAAAAACGAAAAAAGAAAACACCCATCTGTTTGTAACAGCTGCTGTTGTTAAAGCTTTTACAAGCATGGACGAGCGACGTCTCCATAAGAAAAGTAACATGAACATGAACAGTAGGTCAGTAGGAAATCGTGTATACATACACGTGATGTTGGCCACATATGTACAAGTGGGCAGTGATGAATGAGCATGGGCATAGCATACCCATCTGGTGAGGTTTTTTTGTACCAAATGTAGCATTTGATGAGAATATACATATGTATATTAATAAATTTGGGGTCATTATCTCAGTATCCCCTAAAGTGCCGATTAACAAACGGATAACGCTAAGTAGCTACTGAGAAATTGATACTGTGTTAACATCGTTACATTAAATGATAACCAGACTTTGAAAAGAAGCCTTAGTGGGCAATGGCAATATACAGGGTGATTCAGGAAGTTCCGGACAAATTGCTCCAGCGTATTCCTTGGCTCATTTCATGAAGAAAAGTCCACTAGGACCATGTCCGAAAATGCAAGGGTGCGAAATGGCAGTGTTAATTTCCAAAAGCAAATAAATGTGTGCTGTTATTTCGCTTCCAAACACAAAAACAAAAATGTTTGCATTTCAGTAAAATGGTCATAACTTTGGAACGGTAAGACCTCTGGGCTTCGTTTAGGTAATTTTGGAAAGGTAAGAGGTATGGCTATCTTACATAAGTTACCTGCCATCTGGCTGAGCAAATTGAGGTTATGTGCATTTTTTTCCCGAAAGCTCTGTATCTCGGCGATTTAATTTTTTTCTATTTTTTTTTATTGATTCTGAAAGGCCTCTTAAAGACCTTTCCAACAAGCCCAAAAATCCGACCACTGGCTCAGAAGTTAGCAACTTTACCCTACTACCCTCCGAACGCCAATCCGAAAATTTTGAACCCGCTGCCATTTCGCACCCTTGCATTTTCGGACATGGTCCTAGTGGACTTTTCTTCATGAAATGAGCCAAGGAATACGCTGGAGAAATTTGTCCGGAACTTCCTGAATCACCCTGTTATTTTTTGAATAGAAGTATGCCTTTGGAAATTCTAGACGCAAGAATGATCTTCGCAAATGATTTTAGTGGCAATGTCGCGTACCATTTCCCCTCCCTATTCTGATATACTACTCACGTACATAGTTTTTTGTGGAAAAGGCTAAAAAAAAAAACTAAAACAGGGATGCGACGGGTTAAAATGTACTACAAAAATTTTCCTCATAAATTTCTTAACAACCAAAGCTCAAAATTCAACATGAATGTCAAAACTTAAAATCCATTTAAGTGTTAATTTCGTACCTATTTCGAGGTTGGCGCTAAAATGTCCCAAAAAACTGAATTTTAGTGGTTGGTGTTGAAAAAAATTAATGAGTGTTCGAAATCACGGGCGATGTCTTAACATCTTTTTGTTACACAGGACCTGTTCGATTTCTGTGAACACATTAGTAAATCGATGGCTTAATATAAAAAGGCCCTAACTCGATTTTTTGTTACTTGACAGGAGAAGGAAAAAACTTAGGGTAGTATTCTGAAAGTCCCGAAAGTGATTGTAAACGCAGAACACCATAGACAAAAAATTGTAGTTTATACATCACTTCGCGCTTCCGTTTGTTTACGAAAGCTGTCACTTACATATGCGGTTTATAGAGTTGCCAAACTAAAATAACCAATTATAGATCAGAAAAAGATATATTGAGTGAAATGCTCAGAATGAAAAAGATTAAATAATTTAGCTCTATTTCTGGAGATCAAAAGATTTTAAAATTGCTATTATTTATAATACTGCAAATACCAACAATAATCACATAAAATGTGTAAAAAATCTATGTCATTTTGGGGTCCAATGTCCAATAAATTTCCCCATCTGTATTAAATTAGTTGTCTTTTCAAAAACACGTGCCATCTTGCGGTATGTATTGATTGTAATGAATTGGTTCTTTTGTTTATTATTGTCAACATCAACTGATGTCTATAATTTTGAAATATAATTATAATAGTTTTGTAACGCATTATTTATTTGAACGTTCCAATTCTAATTTTATTATTGTAAATAAGAATTTCAGTGCGTAAATAGTATAATTTTGAATTTTTTAAAAAAAAAAAGTTTGAGCTCTATCCGTCGAATGCATTTCAGCTAAAATTGGCAACTACTTATAAGCAATGAAATGAAAAATACTTCCATCTGCCTATCCTCGACCGACATTTTTCTTTAAATTTGTAATTTCTTCAACTAACGCGAAGAACTGTGGCGTGTTCAATTTGACAGCTGAAGTGATCAAAAACGTTGCGCTGCGTTTTATAAACTACCCATTAAATAACGTAACTCAACGCAGGTAGTCACCGAACAGCTGTAACGTTTTATAAACTACCAAGACGACAAAAGTAACGCGAAGTGACTGATTCACGACTTATAGAATACCACCCTTAATAAACTCCGTAAAATGTTAGATGCAACAAGTTTTAATGCAATTTCCAAAAATGTGTTGCCTCTTTTTATTAAAAATTGCATTAAAACCTTTTTTGTATCTAAAATTTTACGTATTTTATTAAGTTTTTTTCCTTCTCCTGTCAAGTAACAAAAAATCGAGTTAGGGCCTTTTTATATTAAGCCATCGAAATGTTACATTGCAAAATAAAAAAAGGAATAATTTTTGTGCTGAAGGCTCTTTTGCTATTGCACTTTCGTTTTTCTTACATCTGCTTTAACTTTAGATGTAATATTGTTAAAATAAATTAAGCAATATTTAGCTCACAGAAATAATTGTTTTTCTTTTGTCATAAACAGAGTGGCGACAAAAAGTATTGAATAGTTTAGAGAACTTATTGCACTCTTTTCCGCTCTCATGTAGAGAGTCTGAGTAAAAGAGCATAAGAATAATTCAATATAAATGCACCATTTCGACAATGTTATTACATAAAACAATACAAAAAGTATAAATGTTTCACATCAAAATTATGAATGGACCAAGTTATGACAAAAATAGAGTAATACGTTTTGAATCATTAACCAGATGTCGCCAGTGCTTCTGAGTCATACAATTCGTTCCATGAGTTCTCTCTACTATTCAATACTCTTTGGCGACGTCGACCTGCTTGTTTGTTCGCTGTCGCTACATCAATACCATCATACTTATTTTCAGGCAGACTATTGTTGTACAACAACCACGTATGTGATGCTAACGCTGTGCTTTGTTCGCATGTGTTCACTTTGATAGATTACCCTACCCGTGCCTATAGATATTAACACATCAAAAATATTCTACGTAAAATTTCACTATAAGTCACGGAACAAAATAAAGCTGTATCTATATTTTATCTGTAAATAAAAAATAAGAGAAAATATTGTAATTTATTCACATTGCACTAATTAGGCGTTACACCCCTGGTTTTTGTTAAATGTTTGTTTACACATGGAGAACCATTAAAGTTTCTGAAGACATTAGTCGTGTTTTAGTTACAAGCAAGCGATAATCACTTGCTAAGTTGCAAATAAAACGGCTTTTAGCGAGAAGTCATTTTATTAAAACAATATGAAAAATGGTTAAAAACTGTAAAGATGACAAAATTTTTTTTGTTTTAAACATAGCGAAAATGAATCTCGTCGCTAAGTTCTCGCGAAGTCTTCGCTAAGTGCTTCAAACAAAACAAGCGAATATATAAGCAAGCGGTTTAACCAAAACAAACTTATTGTTTCCGAAACTTAGCGAAGAAAAGACAAAGGAAGGTATGAACGCTTTAAACTTTAATTGTTGTCGTTAGTTTCATACAAAATATATTTTTAAAAATTGTGTATTTTCATTACAACAGGTGTATAGATTAACATTAGTAACATTTGCAGCTATGTTTGTTAAACCTCAGCGACAGAATTCTTCTCTTGACATTCAAACATAAGTTCGCTTCCCTTCAATCATTAAACCAATGAGCGAGTTGACAAATCTATGAAAAAATTAATCTCTCGCCCGGACATACGAAATCTTATGTAAAACGCTGAATTTGAGCAAATACTCTCACCAAACGAACTTGCCGCATGGAGAAGTATTAACGAAGTTATTTACAACTTTCTAGGCAAAAATCGTTACCCTACTGCTCGAATATACATACGTCGATACCATGCTAAGTGCTTTTGAAAAACTAGATGTTCACATGTCAACAAAAAGTAATTTTTTGAATTCTCATATGGATTACTTCGAGCATCAGTTTGCAACAGAGTCCAATGAACATGGTGAACGATTTCGTCAAACTTGTGCACCTATTAAACAACGCCATAAAGGGACTATTCATTCCCAGCGGACCAAAACTTCGTATACGATATCGCATACGAGAGTTACGCGAAACTTTTGCGGGTAAAACTCTCGAAAACAGATCCGAAAACGATCGGAAAATGAATCATCAGTCGCTCAGTTTGTGGCAGTAAAAGTTTCGTTTACGATGTCTTGCAAGAGATTCGTTTGCGAGACTTTTGCAATATCTTTCGCGAGAACAACACGAAAAATAAAACAAAATGCAATAGCCAAAACTTTGTTGTTGTGTCGTGTGCCTGCACGTGTGTGCCTCTGTTTGGCGCACGACACAACGACAACAATGTTTCTCTCTTTTTTCGTCCGTTTAGCACCCGTTCTTGAACCAGTTTGCGAATATTTGAGCGAGTTTAATTTCTCCCCCGGTTTTGGTCCGGTAAATACTCGCTTCTGAGCCCGTTTGCGAGCATTTAGCTAACACTCGCTAAGGCTCGTTTTTTTGCCCGCTTGGTTCTCGTATAGCTGACATATGCTGGTGTTTGTTTGATAACGACATAGCATTACCAAGATCTAAAAGAAAAATTTAATAAATACATTCTTGCTTAAATACCCAAATTTATACTGATCTTTTATTTATAAATATTATATCTACAGCTTTCTTTTGTTCTGTGACTTATAGTGAAATTAGAACGTAGAATATTTTTCAAATACACACCAACCCCCTAAAATCCAGTTTTGTGGGGCATTTTAGAGCCAACTCGGAATAAGTACCAAATTAACCCTTAAATGGATTTTCAGTTTTCGACTTATTTTTGGCATTCAGGTTGAATTTTTAGCTTTGGAAACTTCTAGTAGAATTTTATGAGCAAAATTTTTGTAGTTCATTTAAACCCATTACACTAATATTTTAGGGGGTTTTTACCCTTTTTCACAAAAAGGCCCATATACTGAGGCGGTAGAGGGTTAAAGTATTCCACAAAAATGTTTCTCGTAAATTTTTACATAAAATTGCTGAGCATATGCTAACCTAAAATGTAAAGATAACATGGATGCCTATGCCGATTCATCAAAAGAATATGCAAAAGGCGGAAAATTTCCCATTACAAAAAAAATCTGACGTAAACTTTCAAAATGCCGATTATTCTCGTATATTTTTTTGCCATCTCTACCACAATTTTATTGACACTTATGACTTTCAAAACAACTTTATATCCATTAAATTAGTTTTGATTTCAAGAACACAACAATTTTCTTTAATTTAACAAATGCTGAAAAAACTGACATACAAAAAACTTTTTATTTCTTCAAAATGCGCACAAAAACGTATGCTTCGAACGTATGTTTTGAATTTAATGTCGCAGATTCATATCTGAGTTGATACATAGAGTACTACTTAAGAGCCTCTATTACTCTCTTTGCTACCTCTTCATGACGACGAGGTAGTAGGCCATTTCATTGAGTTCGATTTGCTCACTGTATTTTACCAATTTTACACTTTCGTTGGACAGAAATCAAAGGAAATGCGTATTTGCGTTCAATGCAAACAACATAAAACTTAATTTAGCTGTCATTAGTATCAATAACCAAGGCTGATCTACTTCAGGTTATAGCAAGCGCACAGCTGATTCATATTCTGAACAGCTGATGCCAAGGCGAATTGAGCTCGAATTGTCAAACTTATTAGTTTTGTTTACATT
Organism: Phaonia tiefii; assembly: GCA_963931995.1. Lineage (NCBI taxonomy): Eukaryota > Metazoa > Arthropoda > Insecta > Diptera > Muscidae > Phaonia > Phaonia tiefii. The sequence continues at coordinate 54,085,185 of OZ008367.1, forward strand.
CTTATTGACAAAGTGAAGTTAATTTAGAAACTTGTGTTTTTTGAAAGTTTCCCCTTAAAAGTGAAAAAAAAGTATTTAAAGATGGTAAAATGTGCTATTTGCAATAAAAAGTTTGAAAGCGGTACGGGACCGATGTTTCATGTTCCACGCGACGACAACAAACGCTTGTTGTGGGGCAGTCATTGCCGGATGTGTTTGTGCTGTTTCACAACAGAAACAGCACAAGCAAATGAAAAATATGTATGTATATACGTATACGCATGCAATACAAATGTCATATTTTGACATTACCACAAAAGGCGAATTCAAGGCGAATTGCTATTTTTGACAGAACCAGCGCAAAAAGTAAGGCGAATTCTAGTGCTTCCACCTTGTATAAATTCGCCTTGATCAATAACCACTATTTAAACTTAGTTCCTGTCTTCTTTGGTCTCTCATTCTACATCATTTCCCTAGTACCTTTTCGATCAGCTGTGCCATAGAAACCCCCTGGTTGATAGAACACTAAAATTTAAAAAAATATGTATACTAAAACGATTTAAATTTCGCTGACAATGATTTGTTTTATTTGTAAAAATTAATATTAATGTTCGTGATAAACTTCAGTGGATTAGAGGTAGAAAATATAATTCATACCTAATTTAATTTTAAATATCAGAACGAATCGGTTTCCAATCCGAAAAAATTGATAAAAGCGGATCAGTCTCACATCCATTTTATTTACAACAAAACGAATTCGAAACGGATTCGAATAGTTATGAAGACGAATAAGAGACGGAACCGAAAAAGTACAAAAAATTATTCGCATTTTCCAGAAGAATTTCATACGAAAACGAATCTATATAAAGGGTCCGCCAAATAACTTTTTTTTTGAAAATGCTACAAAAAAAACTACTGAATATTTTCTCAAATTTCTTTTTTTATTTGAAAGTACAATCCTTCCGGTTAATAATGGAAAATAATTTCATTCAAATGGCTGCCTCGGCTGGCCATGCTGTAGCCTACACGATCGGTCCAATTTTTAAGCACATTATCGATAGTGTGCAGCTGTATTTCACCAATGGCTTCACGAATATTGTCCTTTAAAGCGTCAATTGTCTCTGGCTTGTCGGCGTAACACTTATCTTTGAGGGCACCCCACAAATAATAGTTCAACGGTGTCAAATCGCAGCGCCGAGGTGGTAGCGCCGTCCTGTTGAAACCAAATATTGCCAATATCCTCCTCTTCAATTTTTGTGAACAAAAATTCGTTCAACGTGGCCCGATAACGATCGCTATTGACTGTAACGGCCACTCCTTGCTCATTTTCGAAGAAAAATGGCCCAATTATGCCTCTGGACCAAAATCCGCACCAAACAGTGACTCGTTTTGGGTGCATCGGCTTTTCAATGTATGCGTGCGGGTTTTCTGTGCCCCAAATGCGACAATTTTGCTTGGTTACATACCCGCCAAGATCAAAATGAGCTTCATCTGAAAAGATGATTTTTTTTGGCAAAATCGGCATCTTCTGTAAGTCGATCGCAGGCCCACTTAGCGAAGCGAAAACGCATTGTACAATTATTTTTTCTGCAATGCCGAACTAATATCCAAGTTATTAAATCTCTCGTCCGAACGATACCATTTATCACCAGTTCAGTTATAGGAGGGAAATGTATGTTCTCATAAGCTTTACCAAAAGGCCAGCTTATTACAGGGTGTTTTTTATGTTCCAGGTCGATGTTTTTGATCGCTATTTCTGTTTGGGGACATTCGTCAGTTTGTATTTGACAGTTGAGAAGAGCAGGCGATTACAATTTATTATCTGCGTGAAGATAAATTCGTATTTAAAATAGCAAAGACACAAACCAATTTACTTTGCAGAGCTCTGTTAAGCACTTTATTTTAAAGATCAATAGTATATACGAAAACAGTTTTTCGCCCACTGTGCCCAAACGAAGAATTCTCCACCAACCAAACATGTAACAGGCGCCAGTTCTTAAGGAGTGTCTTCGAAATATACGATTCAAAAGAAGAATTCTCCAAGAACCAAATATGTGCAGTTGGGTAGTGCTTGGCACATCCATTCAGAATATGTCAATGAGAGACAATGTTTACAAGAATTTCAAATGTTATCGTCAACGTTGTGTCAACGTTGTTCAAAATACTCAAAAAAGATTTATATATACATCGGCTGGAACATAAGAAATACCCTGTATATCCTATATCCCACTTAAATAATTCTCATGATTGTAGGGTAATATTGTACAGTAACCCCCGAATTCATAACGAAATGTTAGTCATCGACGATCACCTGGCTGACAATGTTTAATTCATACTACTTTTAACTAAACTATGGCTAACGAGTGGCTGTCAACCGAATTTATGACGGTTAGCTGTCGTTTTACTAACAACAATCATGACTATCAGTGTTATATTTGTTTAAATATAATGCATGTAGTTTCCAACGATGTTGATTTTTTTTATAAAAGTTGAGGCGAAGTTTCAATTCATGAAAGAAGGCACTCCTAGAGCCTATGGGGTCTCTAGGGATAACGAAATTTAAGTACGAATTCTCCATATGAAAGAAACTGTTCAAATAGTTTAGCTTGTTTATTTAATTTTGTCAAAATCTACCGGCAGATATTGGGGCATGAGAAATTTTAATGACTGTACATTCAAACGGCTGAACCGACGTGTGAAGTTCATAATTAGAAAAATATATTTTAAAAATGTTGGCAGAGCATTTTTTTCACGGCAGCATTTAGAAGTCTTGATCAAGCATTATTTTTCCGATTTCCGCGTATTGATAGAATTTTCATGTAAAATAAAAGTAAAAATAAAGTAAATTGGAAATTTAATTGTAAAACTGGTAAGAAAAAGTATTCATGATCGGAATTCCAGAATGCTGCCGTGAAAAAAAAAATCTCTTTGATAATTTTGACAATATGTATACTCTGTTTATGCTCGACGTAACACGTTGTTTGAGCCCCATGTTGACCGAAAAATAAAATTTTGTTTTACACAAATACACAAGAAATCGTAACTTCAACGAAAGACTATAAGTATCCTCGTATAAAAAAAATTTTAACGTTCCCGTAATCAGCTCTTAAATAAACATCTTTTGTGACCCCCCTCAAAAATATTTGCTTCAGTACACCTTACAGTACATGTGGCCGGTTTTTGTATCCAAAATTTTGTGGTCAGTTTCTGTCTCTTTCTGAAGTCGATAGCACATTTGTTTTCTCTTGACGAAACTTCAGAAAACTGTTATAGGTATATCAGCTCATAACTAATGCTGCGTAAAATTTTTACACGTTGAAAAATCTGTCGTTTTTTGTTGTTTGGATGCAAATATAATATACTTGTTCCCAACGCATTGTGTTTGGTATTCAATATTACATGTTTGAGACACAATGTTTAATATGTTATAACATATGTATGTGTTTGGAACCAAAATATATCTGAGTGTGTGATACACATACAGCCGTGTTTGTTCAGGGGGTATCTATGGCACAGCTGATCGAAAAGTTACTAGGCCGATGATGGAGAATGAGAGAGCAAAGACAGGAACTTATTTTAAATAGATGCTAATGACAGCTAAATTATGTTTTATGTTGTTTGTATTGAACAAAAATACGCATTCCCTTTGATTTCTGTCCGTTTTATGTCCAACGAAAGTGTAAAATTGGTAAAATACAGCAAAAAATAAAACCCTATGAAATGGCCTACTACCTCGTCGTCATGAAGAGGCAACGAAGAGAGTAATGGAAACTCTTAAGTATTTCTCTATGGTTTGTTGCACTCATAGAGTATATCATACTAGAGAGAATATTTGGCTCATCTGACCTTTCCTTTCACAATCTTCTTGATGCGGTCGGTGTGATATAGAGATGTTTGACGAAAAGTGGCATACACCAGGTGGAATTATAATAACTTCTGACTTTGATTTTTCATGTCGTTTAGGTGAAAAACTGTGAAATTTAAATGTGTTTTTACACTTTTTTATTGACTGTTATTGTTAGCATGCAATTGTGTTGTTATTTAACCCAATGACTTTAACACACAAAACAAAAAACCCTTTTTGTTATTTTGTTGGTTGTTTTAAATCATTGCCTCTATCTGGTATTACTGAAGTAATTCTCTTCAACGTCCAACGTTCATATCACACCAGACCAAATGTCATAAATTTGATGAGAGAACTGTTAAATCTACTTTAAGTATTAGTCTACTCAATCGATTGTTTATAATAGTTTTATATGTGTTTAAAAACGAGGGGTAATATTAAAGGACTCGTCTTTATAGATGCAAATATATGTAAGAATATAAACAAATTTCATTAAAATTAATAAAAATTGGAGTTTTTGTTGATAATTTTGCAGTTTTTCATTAAACAAATTACTATGCCGACTTTATGATCAAAAGATGCCGAATATTGGTAAATGTGTGCCGACTACTAGCAAAAACTCTGTTTTTTAAAAAACTTTAAATTATTATAATTAAATAATTGTTTGAAAACAGGTAATTACATTCGAAACTATAGCCCTTGTCGATGTAGAATATACAGTTGTCATTCCAATATCATGTTCACATACATACGTGAAGATATAAATTAAAAAAAAAAAGGTAAACTGCCGACTACTGGTACACTTAGCCATTTCATTAATAATTCATTTTTACACTTTATTTTATTTTTAAAGAATATGGTACTTTTGTTTACTAAAATAATCGAAATGTCATAATTCCGGTCCCAAAAAATTATCAAACAATTGTTTTCGTACGAAATAACTTTAGAGTAACAACCCTGTACTTGATTTTGCCTACCAAATTTTCGCAAATAGCTGACTGAGCTCAAATGAAAAGTGAGCGAAATTTTCGGATCATGAAATTTTCGTTATTTTTTATACACGTACTTATTATGTCAACGAAAATTTCATAAAACCTGAATACCGGTGATAATTGCCAAAACATTTCTTAAAAACATGTTTATACTGCATTCGAAATCTAGAGATATCTAGATTTCTTGGCATAAACATCTGATTTTCCATACACAAATCAGCTGTTCGTGTGAATGAAATCTAGACAATCGAGATTTCGGTTGTAGCATAAACGCGGTATAACTGAATTTACTATTGACAATCAGGTTTAAATTTTAAATTATTTTTTAAATCGTATTCCAATTTTTAAATTGCAGCGACTGAAGTTGACATCAACTTATCCATGGTGTAAGGTGAAGTTGATGGTTTGTACAAACTTGTTGAGGTAAAATCAGAGCGATTTTCATTTTTTGGAGTTGATATCAACTGTAAGGGGAAATTGCATCAACTTGTATACACTTTTCGAAGATAAACGTTCACGAGGCAACATTATCGGCAAATAAATAAATAACAAACGTTATCGGAAAAATATAAACGAAATAAATATAAATTGTGGTGATATTTATAAATATTTAAAGAAAATAAAAATAGTGTTTTTTGTTAAAATTGGTGATATTTTCGTACAGCGCTCACCACCTTCTGATACGAAAATGAAGTTTCCTCAACAAGTTTGAGAGTGCAAGTGCAAAATCGAAGTTGATGTGTAGTTATCGAAGTTGATGTTAACTTGAATAGAACAACTTATCCACAGGTCTAACGGGCCCCATTAAAAACATATTCCAATTATTAAACACAAATACAGTGCTCAAACAGCAAACCCGGTATTGTGGCGACAAACATGATATAAAAGTTATAGATTTTTTGGAACAGGTCAACTTTAAGGGCCAGTCCAATTTTTTTTGTGTAAAACACGTTGTTTTAAGTAAAAAATGTAAAATAAAAAATTGTGGGAAACCCCTATTTTCGTAGGTATGGACCCCCAAATTTCAGCAGGCAAAAAATGTTTAAAAACCGTGTGGCCGTGTGGTAGACCTTTTTGAAAATCGTTAAATTTATATTCAGGGCGGGGATTAAAATTCCTTCTGTACCTTAAGTCGATGTGTGGTAAAATCGCGCGATTTTTTAAAAATAATTTTTTATTTTTTGAAAATATTTTTTATTTTTTATCGGGAAAAAATTATTTAAAAAAAATTTCGCTATTTTTTTAAAATTTGTTTTTTATTTATTTGTTTTCGTGAATTTTGACCCTTGATATCTTCGGTCATTAATGGGTTAAAGGAACAAATGATATCTTATTCTTTACCTTAATGTCTAAGCTATACAATAACGGGTGAAAATATGTATGTTGTGTACTATTCTGAGATAATAGGTTTTTTCCTCAAAAAGTGGGGTTATAAAAGTCGAATATTGGATATAGGCTCGCAATGGGTTAATACAATTTTGAAGGTATTTTCATAAGCTTTCCAATGATACCCATATAGTCGCAGTCCGTCAATATATGTGGAATATATGGGGGATATATGTTCAAACTTTGGAGGCCGTAATTTGCGAAGTATGGGTTTCCCCAGAAAAAAATGTACGGTTTTACTCTGGATGATAACGTCTATGCAGTGATGATAATTTTGACGCGATACGCGAGTGGCCCATAAACTGAACTCAAGCCGATTTTTTAAAGCTTCAATCCAGACATCATGATAACTAAGGGTGTTAATGGTTCTTTTTTATTTAATTTTTTGGCCTATTATGAGTTGTTCAACAAAAAAGTTATTGAGGGATCACGGATACCTTACACTTGCCATTATTCATATTATAGTCATTTGCAAATTTATAAAAATTACTGTGTGAGAAAAAGAATAAAATAATTGTTGCTATTTTCCAGATAAAACACCCTACCAATGGTAATAATTTGGTACAGGTACTATAGTTTGTCATTAACTAGATATAACTCAAATAGTAAACACTTAATTGAAGCATTTTATAAAATTGATAGCCAACTCATGGATTTCGTTATATTTATTTGCTGCTGCTTTATTGTCCATCAGTGTACTGTTAAAAGTCTTCCTGGTAAATGTACACATGACATTGAATCGAAATGTCAGCGTGCGAGTGTGTTTAGATGAGTAGAGAGTTTTTGTGTTTTCCTACCCCAATGCTATTAACGTTCTACTTCTTTTAAAAACTACCACCACCGGCAACAAAATATCCTTATGCTCTCAACACTTTGACAATCTGGGCACAATGTCAAAGCATTGCATAAGACGTTTTTTCATTGCAAAAACTAGAAAATCATCTCGTCGTTTCTCGGTCTCATTAACTCGAAATACAAACAAAATTAAATAATTAACTTTGTAGTAAAATAACTATGTATCTACGATTATAGTTTGAATTGGTTAGAGACATTCGTCACTGAATGACGAACCGCTACATTGATAGGGGGTGTACTTACTTGGGACGTGAGAACATAATTTCCTTTGCCTTATTCTGTTTCTGCTACAACAAAAGCTTCAAAATTGTTAACAAATTTATAGTAGAGAATTTCAAATGAGTATTTTGTTAAATTTAGATAATATTCGTTTTGCACTTCAAATCTAATGGATATACGTATTTAAAATATTTGGCATATCTTTTTGTGTATACGTTTGTACAGGTGGATTATCTACGGTTTCTTAACACACTTCAAGGAATTTTCTTTCAAGATATTTTCCTTTACTTTCTTGGTATTGGCGGAGAAAAAAATATGAATTCACGTTCCCTAACAATCCGCGTACAAAACGAACCAAACCGTATCCGTTGAATGAAGCTTTCCAACTGACGGCTTTTGTCAAAGTTCTTCAGATATTTTCTACATAGCAGCGTTGCCAGTTTAAGGATTTATCCCAATTTTTGGGATTAGCGTTTGGATAAGGGATAGCAATTTGGATAGGGGAATTTTTGAGGGATGTTTTCGTTTACGTGCGGATTTTTATTATTTATTAAATTTTTCTTTTTCTTTTGTTTTATTTGTTCTTAACATATTCGTAAAGGAAGTTCGTCAGTTGATGTTATATTATTAGTTAATTGTTAATTTGAAATTGTTATAACAAACGTAATCAGATGATAGCCGGTGGCTGTTTAAAACCGTTACTTTTTAAATTTACCAATGTAGACTGCATATATGGTGTTTTGTTTACAACGAAAAAAATAATTTGAATTTTTTTGTTTCCAAAATAAAGGCTAATTTTTGTTATTATTATCCGCATCATTTTCATTAAATAAATGTGTTTCTAGTGGATTTATTCTTTTCCGTATTTCGTTTTTGAGAATACCAATTTCCAAACTGGGCGATGGCTTGAAGGGAAAATCTGGCAACCCAGCTGTTTTCTGCAATTTTTTGTTGTCTTTGTTGTTGTAACTCACAGTTGCTTTACGTTTGTAGTAAATATTAATAAATTTTTGCGGAAAGCTTTCAATTATTTTGTTTACGAAAGAGAGATATAAAAGAATGCAAACAAAGCTGCCGCCGCAAACAGGAAAAAATTTTATTTGCGGGATTTTTTGTAGTACATGTAGATAATTTATTTACTACAGTTTATATAATTTGTTAGGATTATTAATTACACTCACCGTATTAATGATATTCCCGGTATGTTAACGATAATGATTGTAATTTTTTCACCGTGCTGTTGTATTCCTGTACCTCGTTTCTGTAGTTCTCGAATCGAAAAAGTTTTCACATGAAACATGTGAATTGAAACAAAAACGCTACGAATCGGTACAAAAACTCGCTTCTCACATGTGACTGTTTCTACAACGTTTGCTTTGCGAAAACTTTCTGTCAGGTACTGTTTTTTTTCATGCTTATTGGAAAAATGCGAGAAAAAGTGTTTCTAAAAAGTAGGGAGACGAAAAATTTAAAATTGTAAACGTCAAAAATACTCACAAATTAAAACGGTGCGAGATTTTGATATTGTTTCTACAAAAAGGCTTTTAAGAAATTAAGAATTAATATTTTAAATTGAGAAGCCAAGAATTATACCATTTTCTTATGTATTTCAATTAATTTGTCCTAAATATTGCAGAAAAAGCAAAAGAAAATATAGTTGAATATATGTCAACTAATTTAGAATTTGCAAGAGACAATTTGGAGGGTTACATTTCAACACAAATTGTAAGAAGCAGTGGAAATCTCTTAAAATAACTTCTGTTTGTTGTTCTTTTTCGCACTAGCTTATTTTGTTTGTTTATATTCTTGTATTACTTGACAGCTTTCTTGGAATATTCCAATAAAAACGTCATCAGTGTTGCCTCTTTTCGCATTGATATACAGACACTTTTTACTCACAAATCGAGAAACGATGGAATTTTTTGTTTCTTGCATAATGTGAAAACTTTTTCGATTCGAGAACTACAGAAACGAGGTACTGGTCTTGCCAATAATAACAATCGACGTGAAAGGTTATTACACTAGCGTCATCTATACTTCATTCTAATACTAACGTGATTTCATAGCTTCGAGCTTAGGTATGCATATTCGCTTCAAACTGTTAAATAGTTTGTGGGTACACCCTGTCATAGCAAAGAAATCCACCACCTTGGTGGGATTTAAAGATTTTGTTCTAGCCAAAAAACTGGCCATTCAAGTTTTGCTAAGATATACAGTGCCTCACAACCAAAGTGATGCAGTATATAACTAGAACAGAATTTTAAAAGAAATATATTTTATATAAACAAATAGACAAAAGTAACTCATTTAGGCCCAATTTTTGATGAGTCAATCATCTGTGATCAACAATCAAAGATAACTTAAACTCTGAATTCATTTTTTAGGTTAATAGTTGATTGCTGTTTAAACAGCCAAAGTTGGTCATTTAAACTATGATCAAGTGACCATATGATTTGGCAGAAAAGAAGAACAAACACAAAGCTTCTTTAATTGTAAATGTGAACAATTATAATCACCATCCTAGTTGAAATAACAATAAAAACGTATCATTTAACTCGTCGTGCAGTTAGAACATCCAATTTCATTAAATATCTAGTATTTTATCATCTCACTTTTCTTTTACAAATGGCTTCAGTTTGATGCATTGTAACGATTAGCCGATAAATGTATGAATGCCAGCTATTTTTCGTAGCATTTGCCAATGTTGCCACATGGTAGTAAAAAACTATTTGACAAAGCACTGAAAAACTCTTTTCGTATTTAAAGTCAAAATCAACTGATTACCAATTTAAATAAATAGTCAAAAATTAGGCCCTAGGCAAATTTAATTCAATAAAATGTCGATCGCAGATGGGCAAATGGAAGTATTTTGCATTTCATTGCTTATCGATTCCTTTTTGAAAAAATAATTCCAAATTATTGTGTTTACTCACTAAAATTCTAATTTAGAATAATAAAATTAGGAATGGAAAGTTCAAATAAATAATGGGTTGCAAAACTATTATAATTTTATTTAAAACAAATTAAAGACATCAGTGATGTTAAGCCATTATTAAACAAAAAATCAATATATTTTAAATACGGCCAAATGACATGTGCTTTTTTGCAAAAACAACTAATTTAATATATATTGGAAAGATTATTCGGCATTGCAAACCTAAATAACCTTGGTTTTTTACACACTTTATATGCGTTTCCTTAAATATTGTTGTAATTTGCATTCCTAAAATCTGTTGATATATTAAAATAGAGCTATCTTTTCCAATATATCTCATTATGTGCAGTTGACTTAAGTAACTTTTTCTAATTTATTATTTTTTATTTAAGTTGGACAACTTGGGTTTTGCGTTTACGTTGACTTTCGGGACTTGTAGATTACTACCCTTAATATTTGTGAAGACTTTCGGTTCCACCAAGAAACGATCCGAAACACAAAACAGCAGTTGTGTAAAGTTGGCTTATATGGATCTGTCCACATGTATTACAAACTCCAACTCAGCCTCCGGACTTCAACGTTATTGAGAATCTATGGTCAGTTTTGGAATGTGAAATACGAAAATATGGGATTCGATATCAAGCCGTATTGAAAATTGATCTGAAAGCTGAATGGACGAAAACATCGTCTGACTACACGAAAAAATTAATGCGATCGATATCGAAGCAATTGAAAGGTGTCATAGGCAACAAGGGACAACTCTAAAAATATATGGCTTATTGCAGTTTTTAAAACAATTATCTGGATAGTAGCTGAATTTAGGTTTTCTTTTTAATTAACTGAATTTAGGTTTTCTTTTTAATTAAGTAAAATAACAGTTAAACTTGATTTTTTAATTTTCTTTAAATAAATAGATCTGTCACTATTAACTAATATCTGCGTTTTTATTTTTTTAAATTTTATTTTTACATAAAACATAAATTTTAATTTATTCGATGGATGCTTCATTTTCGCTGTGAGTCAGTGTATATACACACTTATAAGTTATGTACATATACGATTTTATTAAATAATCATTATTTCCATAATCCGTATTTCATTAATTTTTATAAGAGTTTCACTTACATTTTATAGTTTTTCAGTTTTAAAACAAAACATTTTGTATTCAAAAATGAAATTGTTCGAGCGTTTGATCGTATTTTTAATTAATTTCCTTCTTCGATATTTCGCTAGCCTTTGGGTAGTATCATCGGGAAGATAAACACAATGTGTTTCTTTTATTTTGTTGTGAAACTACATGTAATGCCATATTTAAATGGCGACAGTACTTACAATTTTGGTTTATATCTAATAATCTTACCATTATTCTGGGGCCAGAAATAACAACGGCTTAATGTTAACCTACCCTTTTAAGCATCTTAGATTTTTGCTGGAATTCCAAAATAAAAACTGCAAAACTACTAATTATTTTTATTTTATATAACATTTTTTTTTAAATTTAAATTAAAACAACTAGGTTCTATTTTATACAAATGCCCATGTAAACAGAACTAGATACAAAATGAAACCTTCGCTTGACGTTTTAGAATTGGACCCTTGTGTAAAAACATAACTTTGCACCGATGTATTTTCAGATGGCGTTGATTTCCCTTCAAATTCATAATAAGCTCGAAATCCACTGCGATCGAAACGATCATTTGAATAGAACGATACACGAAAGAAACGATCATCTGAGCGAATATCGAATTTATCACGTTTGCCGCAATACTTGGAGTATTTCCGATCCGTGCTGAGAAAATTTGAAAATTCCACATAGTCGCTGGCCGTGCGGTATTCACAACTACTTTAAAATAATTAATAGAAAATTTAGGATATTATATTTAACACTCTTTACTTTATAAATGGGTATAAATTACCTTCCGACTCCTTCCACGTCAAAGGTATTAAAACGTATGATAACTTTTTCTTCTAGTTCTCCATAGAAGAAATAGTGACAATTGATATTTTGTGGATATAGACCGGGAAAATTTGGCGATGTAAAGAATCCGGTTTTCTTGGTGGTGCTGTTATAGGCGAAGCTGCAATTGTGGTCTAATTGAGTACCAGTTGTGATGCCATAATCTTAAATATATTCAATGAAATTCATAATTAAGTTTTCACCCAAATTGAAATGTAATTTTTAAATATTTAATAAAATGAATCTTTTTCAAATTTTCAGACACCATAAGGAGGTACAAATTCACGAAAATTATGAGGTATAGAGCATGTTTAAGTATTTAAATGAAATCCATTATTATAGAGGAATATACTAAAAGTGTGCAGCAGCTGTTTTTCTTGGAACTAGATGGAAACAAACCCCGATGAATATTTCATCTGCTTAAACTAGAACTGAGTCGACTCATAAGTGTCCCAACTGGATACTTCACTCTTAGTGCTTAGAAAACGACGGTAGACACTGTGTAATTGTCCCGGTTTGTAGAGATTAAAACTCTAACAAAAACAAAATAAATAAATGGTTTCCCGTTACATCCCATGAAGGTATTAAGGTGAGCTTCTCACAAACCAGTGAGCTATGCGCGTTCTAGTTTTTCACTCACTGATTGGTATCTACAGTTTTACACCGGTTCGCACGGTATTTTGAGAAGTTTTTCATGGCTAAATACTCGCTAGTGTCACCGTCACTAAGTTTAAGGTGGTCAGATCAGAGATCGAACCCACGTTCGCATGCACAAGAGCCGTGCACACTACCATTGCTCCACCGACTATAACACCTCTCTGATAATATAATTCCTAGGGAACGGATTAGAGAACACTGAAAAAATGTGCACGGAGTACGAACTTCTAATTATCAAATGTGAAGGACTATAATGAGCCGTTGGCCAACCTAACTTGGCATTTACACGACAGTTTTGCGGAGACTATAGCCATATATTCAAACTTGTTTACTAATGCACTCACACTTCTCTCATGATTTCATCGCTGACTCTGATTTGTCAAAGACAGTAAATTCGGCAAATGATGTTATGTAAGCGGTCAATTGAAATTTCGTTGCAATTTCCGTAAACACCAAAAATAACCGAAAAAATTCATTTTTTGTTTGTAGATTTTGGTAACTGGTATTGAATTCACACGAAACGAAACTGTGTTGTTTAAAAGTGTATTGTCTTTATAATTGCCTGGACGTCTACGTTACACAAACCTATTTTATCTCCTTTGATAACTAAAACATACATATTCTCATTGTCGTGTCTCGTGTAAACGCAGGGAGAGGGTCAAAACATTAATGGTTTCACCCCTCTTTCTCAACCTACGTTTGAACGTTTCACTATTTAGGGCTTAATAAATGCCACGGATATATGTACTCCAGAGAAGTGAGGCAACGATTATGCTGCGATCGAAATCTCAACTTCGTAGGTTTATATTCATTTGTGTGTAAAGACACAGATGTTAAAACCACAAAATCTAGAAATATAATATTTATGTTGCATATATAGACTAACTTTCAAAACTTCAGCACTTCAGTAGGAAAGAAAACGATTTTGAAATGTAAAATTATAATTTACACGACTACAAACTTCAATTAATACAAGTACTAAGATCAACATTTCAAGTGAAATTTTACAAAACTTCACACAAAAAATGCTTGCGAAATATTCATTACAAATTATAAATGTGGCAATTCTCAATCAACTTCTTAGAAATTTGATTTTTGTGTTAAGAACATAGAAAATATGAACTTTGTTCCTGTACGTACCATTTTCTTTTACTGTCTGTACTTTGAAAGCAATTCGTGTAATTTTGGTATAATAAAATTCGGAAAAAATAGTAAATACGGGAACAGAGCTTTGGTAGTCAACCTTGATATGTTGCTATGTCAATGACATTACGTAAAAGTATAAGTGGTTAAAACCATTTCGTGCCAAAGAACGTTTTATTTTGATACTTGAAACATCAATACATGGTGTCACACCAAAAAAGTCGAAACAAAATACATTTTCAATACATTTTCTTGGCTCGTGAATCAATATCGGTTTAAGAGCCCAAACAGAACCACACACGTTGATTTTTTCTCTTTAAGCCGTATATATTCGCAGCTCTTTTCTGGAATTTGTTTGAAAGTTTGGAAAAATAATATTATGGTAGAATAGGAATTAAATTGTGTTTTACTGGTTTTAACATTTTTTCATTCACTTTTACTGTATTGTGTTTAGCGATAAATCATGTTGAACTCTTTTCTTAAATCATTAAATTATCATGTTGATGAAAATTTGGCAACGGCGTTCTCGCAATTGAGAGATTTGGTCAAATCGCGGCCAAAAATTACAAAATGTTATTCTAGTGGCGAGACGTCAACCGCAGCGGATTTACCTGACGATTTCGTCGTCTGTAGCGTGTTTGATTATGTTTGGAGTCTGACTGATCCGGTGAATTTTGTACAAAAATTAAAACATCTGACATATTAAAATTTTCTTATAATACAATCACAGCCGTTGGTGGTGCAATGTTTGTGTACACGGTTCTTGTACGTGAATTCGATCCCTGCACTACCCACGTTACATTTCTTTTGACGGCGGTCGCTCTGCTTCGTATTAAGTTATGAAAAATCTCTTCAAAATATAGTTCGGAACTGGTGAAAAGCTGTAGGTTCCAAACAGTGAGTGTAAAACCAGAAAGCGCACAGATCACTGGCTCTGTGAAGCTCCCCTTAATGGGATGTAATGAGAAACTATTATTTTTATAATAAAAAAAATTCAGATCGAATTCTGTACAAAATGTGGGTTGAAGCTATTCCACGCAAAAAAATCGAAGGTCGAATTTTAAACTTGATCTCAAAAGAGTTATAATTTTCTCTTTTCGGTTCAGGCTCGATATAGCGGATACCCTAATACCACACTCTTGTTAACTTCTTTTTGTTATTATTATTTGGTTTTGTATACATTAACTGTTTTGGGTCCATACTTACTCGTTAGGAACGTATACTCCGCCTTGAAGCCATAGTAACCAATCTTCTGCTGATTTGTGGGATATTTTCCAAAAAATTTCAGCGTCAGTTTCGGACCACTCGACATTATGGGCTTGGGCAGAAAGGCACCACAATAGGAATCCATTACCTCATATTTTCCCTTAACCTGGGTCAACAATTGCAGCGAATCATTTGGTTTACATTCTGTAGAGTTTTTTTGTTCAGCAGGTATATTAAAATCGAGGAACTTTATTTGAACACGTTCGTCACCACTGGCATAGAATTCGTAAATACATTCGACACGCCCTGTGTTTAGCAACGGCACCAAATTGTTAACATTTGACAAACGCACATTGGTCGAGAACAGCTGATTTGTGTCAAAAGTACCCGTCTTGTTCCAGCGCGAATCGAATATTTCGCGACAACTGCCTGAAATATACAAAATTACACATAATGATGTTTCAATAAATTTTGAAATTATACATGATTTTAGAAAAGTTTAAAGTGTTGTTTGTTATAAAATCTAATTCTATACCAAAGTTTTACAAAAGATATTCGATGAAAATGACTCAACAAGATGACAATCGTTTGTCAACATTCACACGTATTTGTGATGAAATTGCTGAGGAGCGCAGTTATTTGAATAAAGCACAAATTCTCCAGGACTTCTTTAAAAAGGGTAGCAACAAAAAGGAATTCCAAGGCGATTTGTTACTATGGGTTCGCATGCTCATACCTTCCGACTCTCAAAGGGTCTACAATTTGCAAAATAAACAAATGGTGAAACTCTTCTCTCGACTGTTCGATTGTGATGTTCAACAGATGCATTTGGATTTGGAACAAGGTAATGCCAATAACACTAGCATGTCTTTTTATTTCATTAAAATTAATCACATTTTAGAGGGTGATGTTTCGGAGACTATAAGAAAGTTCTTTGATGAATCCAGCAAAATAAAACCACAAAAGGAAAGCTCCATGTATTTGCAAGATGTAGAAGAATTTCTACAAAAACTGGAGCAGCGGACGAAAGAGGATGAACAAACGGCGCTGTTGAAGCAGCTGTGTAAACAAGCGACAGCCAAAGATTTACAATCGGTAAATATGCTAACAAGAATGTCAGCAGAAAGTGCAAATTTATATTATTAAGAAATCAAACGTCAATTAGTGACACATTGAAACAGTGACACATTTAGGTCAGTAGCCTACATTATAGGATACAACTATAGTTTGGGAATGGGAGTTCAAGCCTTACTTGAGACTCTTGCAACATTTTCACTAACAATATGCAGATCTGCTGCCTCAAGATGTATAACTTGTAATAACAATTGAGATCGATTGCAACACAAAATGGGCATGTAACATATTTGATAGGACATAGACCCTGTGGTTGCTGCAGTAAAAGAGTAGGGAAAACAAATATAATAAAACTTGGAGTCAGAATTAAAAAAATACATCATAAAATAAGAATGTATGGACCAACTCCCGTAAAATGAAAAGTCTTGCATCTTCCTAGCCATACAGTAAAAGGCAGTAGTCAGTTAATTTACTGTTTTAACGCTTAGTTAAAGATAACAAGTCAGGGGCCCGTGAGATGGGCCATCAGAATCTGATTTATCGAATCTGCCAGTAATAAAAAGAAACGTTGAAAGGCTCATTAAAAAACTAAAAATTATTTGTTGATTTTTTTCGCTGGTATACAACTACGGACAGGATCCCTGCAGGACGTTAGCCTGTCGGAAAATATTTATATTTTTAAAAACAATTTTTTTCCCATTCCATTCCGATAAGGGATTGGGGGATCTCACAACCAGTGACCAGACGCATTTACTTATGTTATTATGTTTCGTTTAAAAATATTTCCTTAACATTTGCATTTGTTTTAGGTCATACGAATTATCAAGCAAGATTTACGTATGAACGCCAAGGCGAGTCACGTCTTAGCAGCTTTTGGACCCATGGCTTATTCGTCATATCAGGCAACTAGGGATCTATCAACGGTCGTAAAACAATTTGCATTTAAGAATAATAAAAATGTTAAATCGCCAGCAGCAACGATTACTAAGGGCAAAGGTAAGAAGGTAAGATATAAGTGAAATATAATGAATTAGATACAAAATGTTTAATACTTTAGTTTTCTTCAGGCTCAGGTGGGACATGTCCAAGTTATGACACCCATATCACCTATGTTAGCCAATGCATGTACTTCAGTCGAGGAGGCTTTTAGGAAAAGTCCAACAGGCTTATTTAGCGAGATCAAATATGATGGCGAAAGAGTGCAGATACACAAGCAGGGAGATGAATTTAAGTAAGTTGTTGAACAAAATTAAAAGATGAAAAGGTATTCGCTAAATAATTCAGAATCCTAGGTATAACTTTATTCCCTAAAAGCAAGTTTAAATTTTAGTTGGCTTTGATCCGAGTTATTTATGGAAAGTTGTAATTCCTTTCAGAATAAGAAGATCTTGTTTTATTCAGTTAGTGAAAAAATGTAAATTTATATATAAATACCTAATTTTTGCGGTAATATATTTAAAATTATAACGAAAAATGTATAAACCAGCAACTTTTCGGTCTAAGAGGAATTGCAAAGTATATTTATAATTAATAACCTGTAGCTCGATCTCGAACGATAGCCTGTCCCTTGAATTCGACTGGAATTGGCTGCCTTTAAGTCAAAACGTTTCGTTCGACTGACTATATTTGATCGCAAATAACAGCAAATTCAAATTAGGAAAAAAATTAAAGTTTTCATTTTGGAACCCAAATCAGATTTCTGTCGACTGGGATACTAACGAGACCTTTTGCTCCACATGGAGGAACAGGCACGTAATAGTTTCGATTTTGTTTCAGATTCTTTAGCCGTAATTTAAAACCTGTTATGGACCACAAAGTAAAGCGTTTCAAGGAATTTATACCAAAGGTAAAAATGAACAGGTTTCTCCTTTTGTTAGCTGATACGCTTATTATTAGATTATTCTAATTTCAGGCCTTTCCGGGATCTGGTGACATGATTTTAGATTCTGAAATTATTTTAGTGGATGGCCAAACGGGAGAACTTTTGCCGTTTGGTTCTCTGGGAGCCCATAAAAAGAAAGAGTATGCACATGCCGAAGTGTGCCTCTTTGTGTTCGATTGTATTTTGTTTCAAGGTGAAGATTTAACTAATATGTAAGTGTGTATTGTGCAATTTAAAATGAATTCATTGATTTAACATAATTTGCCATCTTGATTATGTAGGCCTTGCAGACAAAGACGTAAAATCTTAGAAGACAACATTACACCCATTAAAAATCATGTCCAATTATCTGAATCGCATTTCCTAAAAACAAAAAACGAATTAGCTTTAATGACAGCCAAAGTATTAAAAGCCAATTTGGAGGGTGTGGTATTAAAAGACCCCACTGCAATATATCAGCCCGGTAAAAGGGGTTGGTTGAAAGTAAAGAAAGACTACCTATTCGGTGGACGTATGGCCGACACTGCCGATTTAGTAGTTTTAGGTGCCTCTTATGGTTCTGGCAAAAAGGGAGGCGTTCTTAGCATTTTTCTCATGGGTTGTTTTGATGCTCGAGATCGTCTATGGAAGACAGTCACAAAAGTGCACACAGGTTTAGATGATAGCACAAGGCTGGACATGCATAAACGTTTAATGGAGTTAATGGAAAGATCAAATGCTGCTCGTCAACCCTCTTGGTTCCTGTGTAATAAACCTTTAATACCTGATTTTATAGCAAAAGATCCCAAAACTATGCCTGTGTGGGAAATCACCGGTGCAGAATTTACCAAATCTGGTGAACACACGGCTTCGGGTATATCAATACGTTTTCCGCGTATAACACGTTTACGAGATGACAAGTCAGCCGAGCAAGCCAATGATTTAGAACATTTAGAGAAAATGTATGATGCCTCAAAGAATAACGTAAATGTAGATTTATTACTCAAGGGATACGATGATGAAGACCTGAAGGACAATCTAAAAATAGATAGTAAAATAAATATTTTAGGCACTCTGACGCCTAAAAAAGAAATCAAACGGGAATTCGACGAAGTGAGTCCCCAAAGTAGTAGCAAAAAACCAATTGACTTCGAGTCACCTTCATGCAGTAAAAAGAGAAAATCAACCGATGATGTAAAAGGTGAAATTGTAAAACTTAAAAAGATAAAAACTGAATATGATGACACAGAATTTGATACCAAACCTGTCAAAACAGAACTAAACCTAGATTTTGTTATAAAAAAAGAAGTTAAAGAAGAACCAGAATTTAAACAAGAAATTTCTTCTTCAGATAGAAAAAGTAATTTATTTAAAAATATTACCGCCTACTTTGAAAATGTAGACGATTTGACAAAATTAAGAAAAAAGTTTAAAGCTAATGGTGGTATAGTTGTGACAAACCCAAAATTAGCTAACTTGGTATTCTACGACTCATGCAATACCGATATGAAGCTAACTGAATGCAGAAAAAAATTTCGAGCTTCATGCCATCACTTAAGCACGCAATGGCTGCTGGATTGCTTGCAACAAAACAAATTGTTAGATTATGGTTTATATGCTGTATTTATTAAGTAGTTGTTAAAATATGTACTTATTTATTATGTATTGTTTATATTTTTGATCTTTATTTAAATTGCAATAAAACGATTATGTATACCTCACATTTCTAGAAATTCCCGTTTTCCATTGTGTGGTTTTTATTTATTCATTCAATTGTAATACAAGAACTGAGTTCAAGAAGCATCTAATCAAATCTTACTTAGTTACACGGTCTCGAACAACCCCGGGGGGTCAGGGACCTTACACAACGAAGATAACATATTTCGCCAAAAAGTTCGATCTTTTGTTTCATCTCTCCAGCTGGCAATACCAAGTGTACGCAGCGATTCGTCAACTTGATCAATCCAGCGGTGTCTTGGTCTTCCTATTTTTCGTCTTCCTTCGAGTTCGGTTTCGAAACGCCTTCGTGCTGGTTCGTCTTCATGCATTCTACTGACATGTCGTAGCCAGCGCAATCGCGTTATTTTGATCCGCTTAACTATGTCAATGTCGGGATAAAGCTCATACAGCTCATGATCCATGCGTCGCCGATACTCGCCGTTGTGCACTATAGAGCCATACATTTTTCGGAGTATTTTTCTCTCGAAAACTCCTACAGATGTTTCGTATGCTTGCGATAAGACCCAGGATTCTGCGCCATAAAGAAATATAGGTTGAATGAGAGTCTGGTACAGCTGGACTTTTGTTACTCGAGAGAAGGCTTTATCTCTAAAGTGCTTGCTTAGCCCAAAATAACATCTATTCGCAAGCACAATTCTCCGCTTGAGCTCAAGGCTGACGTTGTTGTTTTTGTTTACGGCAGATCGGCAGTTATATAAATTCGTCCATTACCTTGAAATTATAACGGTTATCAACGTTCACGCTTTGGTCTAATCGCGTGGAGGCATTGTTCGTTGAAACCATTAATTTTGTCTTCTACTCATTTACTGTCAGACCCACTTTTGCCCAGGGTAATCCATTACCCTCGAAATACGAACCCTGGTTACAAAGAATAACAATTTGGTTTATATTTAAATATAAAATACACAGTTTTAATAAAAAAAATGTTGTTTTTAGTTCTTTTTTTCTCTAAAAAATTCATAATGGGTTAAAGCATCAACAAATGGTTATGACAGCCATTAAATGCAACTAATTTCTTGAGCATACCAATGTATTATTTGTTACAACCGAATTAGTTTTTAGATTTTTCGTTGATCCAACAAATAAAATATTCACCATTACGGAATAATTTGATTACTAGAACTAAAACTCGATTGACAGATCATATTTACTTCTTGTCGCTGTGGCTTCAACTACATATTATAGTTCTTGCAGCCAAAACTGAATTACAAATCTTTACTTACTTTTGCTGACTATTTTACAACCTCATGAGGTTAGACGTCTTACACATATTAATTAAACAAAAAAATTAAACAAATTTCAACATATTCTTCCAACTGGCTCTATCCTTGGCCTTTTCTCGCCAGTTGGTAACACCAAGGATACGGAGGGATTCTTCTGGCTGGTCTTTCCAGCGGAGTCTTGGTCGTCCTCTTTTCCTGCTTCCATCGGGTACGTTATCGAAAACCTTTCGCGCTGGCTCATCTTCATTCATTCTGATAACATGGCCTAGCCTACGCAATTGGCCTAATTTGATTCGCCTAGCTATGTCCACGTCAGAATATAGATTATATAGCTCTGCGTTCCAGCGACGTCGGTACTCGCCGTTTTCTCTAACAGGACCATATATTTTACGGAGAATTTTTCTCTCGAAAACTCCCAGGTGTTTTTGCGATATGACCCTATGTCAAGACAGGTAAAATGAGAGTCTGATATAGCTGGACTTTTGTCCGTCGGGAGAGGCCTTTGTTCCCAAACTGCTTGCTGAGCCCAAAATAGCATCTACACTAAGAGAAAAGCTGCGGGCTAAAATTAAGCTGTGTCGTGCTTGTTTTAAGAATTGTTTAATTTTAAAGAAATCAAGCCTGCATTGTGCTTAAATGAAGATAAAATTAAGAACGACAATCTAAAAACAATTTAATCCGAAACGATTTTAAAATAAGAAAAACATTCTCCGTATGAGGTGATTTTTTAGTTTAGCTTTTTCTTTCAGAGTGTTCACGTGCTATAGTGGAAACTAATAAAAATTAAAAAAAAAACAATAAACTGTGCTAATGGAAAATTGTCAAATAGTTAATATTGATGAAAGCTCCGCCAATAATTGGATGACTGTGGCTATTGGTGCAGTTATTCCGGCGGAAGAAAATCAATCGTATGTTCCAGGGGAAGAAACAATTGAAAACTTATCGGAAATCTGTGGAGTGCCATTGGACAATTCGAGTGAGTTTCTGCTTTTAAATGTTGAAAAAGAACAGTCACAGCATTGTGGCGAAAACCAAGATGAGGAAAATTTGAGAAAGCTATTAAAAGAATTCGATTTGGAACCTGTCTTTGAATATTTAAAGGGTAAGTATTTGTTGTTTCTTATATGCTGTATATATCTTAAATTTTTATAATATGTATTTTGAAGCTGCTCAAGTGACCTTCAGAAGCTTACAGTTCATGCAAAAAGAGGGCATAATGGAAGCTATTCCTCCGATAGGGCTGCGTATGGAATTTCTCGAGAAATTATTTGTTTGGAAGAAAAAACAGGTAGCAATTTTCATGTTTTAGAAAATCTATTCATAAATAATTATTTAATGATATTTATCATAGTTTGGAATAGATGAAGGTACTATGTCAATGCCATCGAAAGTAGAGGACTGGCTGCAAACTGTGCAATATCCAAAAAACAGCTCCTTAAACTCTTCATCTGCAAATTTGTCAAACTGTTCAAAATTGTTGAACAAAGAGTTGAGAGTAATTCTATATGAAACATCAAAGGGAAAGAATATCATCGAATTTTACAATCAAAAGAATAATTTAACAAACGTATACAGGAATGAATTGATAAACATCATTGTAGAAGAAGTAATCACCAACAACATCACTCTCCATGCAAAAGATTTTTTGGTATTAATAAATGAAATTGTTGGTATTTTTCCAAATGAAAAGGCTGTTGAGGTAAGTTATATGTTAATTTGATACACTACATATATCAAAATTTATTCATTTCTTTTGCAAAAAGGATTACTATTTCATACCAAGGAAAGAGCGCAAAAATCCAAGCGGTAAACTTTACGCTAAATACAAAAATAGAAGATCAAAAATACAAAAACTTCTGATCGACGAATTGGAAAAAACTGACTCTGATAAAGATTCTTCAACTGAAACCTTACAAGCTAACCGTAAATTATTAGATGAAAACCGATAAGGAAAATTTAAAAAAATGCGGAAATTCAAATACTTTTCACCATTTGGTTGAAGAACTGAAACTGCTTGAGAAAGGTATAGAAATCGTAACAGAAAATACAAAATTTGAAGTAAGTTTTATTCTCGGTTTAATTGTTGGCGATAACCTAGCAGTGAATAGTATTTTGTGATTTGTACAATCTTTCAATTCTTTAAAATATTGCCGCGTCTGTACAAGAACGAAGGCAGAAATGCAGTATGACGTTCACGAAAATGTAGATTGTTTAAGGCATAAGATAAACTACGAGGAGGATTTACTAAAAAAATAATTTTCAAGAAACAGGCTTAAAGAGTAGTTGCATTTTTAATGAACTTAGTTATTTCCATGTGACTGAAAATTTTTGTTTCGATTTAATGCACGACACATTTACACGCTGCTCGCAGAAGTAAACAAACGACAGCAAAGATCTGTAAACTTTCAAGCACACACAAGTGTCCACGCTCCCCTCCCTTCATTTTATGTTCCCCTCCAAACGAACTAATAACCGACCGATCCAACAAAACGAAATGTACACACACACACATTTACACGCTGCTCGATAAATAAACAGAGCACAGCAAAGCCAAAATCATTTGATTTCACAACAACAACAAAAACAACAGCGGCATTTACAAACCAACAACAACAGCGGCATGTACAAAAAAAGTCTAAAATATCATGCTCTTAAATATTTATTTCCTTAACTACATAAAACTTTTATATATAGACATATAATTTTTTTAATGTAATTCGAAACAAAACATATTACCAAAACTGAGTAACATATAAAAATTGCTAAAATATGTTTTAATATTTAAGTAAAAGTGGGTGAAAGTTAACAAACATTTTCTCAAAATTTTGTGCTCCAGATCAACACCCCTACCTTACCGTATAACGTATTCTACGTTAAAAACTTTTTCATTTTGGTGAAACAGAAATCGGAAATATTTCTGTGCCTTTATGTGTTTCGAGACTAAAGACATTTAATTTAAAAATGTCTGCTAGTGAAATTGGATGTTTTATTCATTTTCTGCCACTAATAATAGGTGATCTAATTCCTATTGGTAACAAAAATTGGGAACTCATAATAACATTATTGGAAATTCTCGACTTTTTATTAAAACCAATGTATAACTATGAAGAATTAAGTAATTTTCAACAATTAATAAAAAAACATCACACGATTTATACTAAGCTCTATGGACCACTCAAACCAAAACACAATTTTCTAGTTCATTATGCTACGGCAATAAAGAAATGCGGTCCATTGAAATATATGTGGAGCATGCGTTTTGAGGCGAAGCATAAAGAATCAAAAATGTATTTAAATAACATTACATCTAGAGTAAATCCTTCTCGCTCATTAGCAATTAAATCTGCAATTAAATTTTCAAGTTTTTTGTTAGACCATGAGAACTCATTAGAACCTGTTTTTAGTTATAAATCTTCGAAAACTGTTGATTTAAGACAATATGATTTTTTTTCAAAAATAATTTCAGTACCAGATATAAATTTTACTAATGTAGACATTATTGACGAACTAACTTATAAGAATACGCTTTATAAACCTAAATATATCCCAGAAATTAAAAAAAAAACACAATTGATCTCTTTGAAATTAAAGCTTTTTTACATCAAAATGAAAATATTTATGTTATGTGTTATCGAATTAATGTAAAATGTTTTCATAATCATTTTCAGTCATATGAAATTGAACCAAGACCAAGTTCAAAAACAGAAAATGTATACATTATAAATATATGTACTTTTACTAGGGGACATGTACATATATTATATTAATAATAGTAAAGCATTTATTAGACTTAAGTATATATAATTATATTTACGAACACAAAAATATATGAGTTTTCTTTATTTTAAATGAATTTTTTAATAAAACTATAAATAATTAAAAACACTACAAATTTCTTTCATTTTGTTTGCTGGGTTTGTGAGATAAAAGATATTCGAATTTCGAAAAGCATGAAATTAAGAGGAAACGTGCTTGAAATAAGACTAAACATTCTAGAAATAATATTGATCATTCTTAAATTAAGTCTGAGTCAGACTTGAAATAAGTTTACATTAAGCTTATTTCAAGAGCGCAAAACTATTAAAATAAGATTTTTATTCTTAAAAGAAGAACGAAGCGGTTTAAAATCAGTTTAAGAATTTTCGTTCTAAAATTAAGAATATCGGCTTGATTGAGGTCAGACGTCTTACACTCATGAGGTCAGACGTCTTACACATATTAATTAAACAAATTTCAATATATTCTTCCAACTGGCTCTATCCTTCGCCTTTTCTCGCCAGTTGGCAACACCAAGGATACGGAGGGATTCTTCTGCCTGGTCTTTCCAGCGGAGTCTTGGTCGTCCTCTTTTCCTGCTTCCGTCGGGTACGTTATCGAAAACCTATCGCGCTGGCTGATCTTCATTCATTCGACAACATGGCCCAGCCAACGCAATTGGCCTAATTTGATTCGCCTAGCTATATCCACGTCAGACTATATAGCTCTGCGTTCCATCCACGTCGGTACTCGCCGTTTTCCCTAACAGGACCATATATTCTACGGACAATTTTTCTCGAAAACGCCCAGGTGTTTTTCATCCGCTTGCGATATGACCCAAGTTTCGGGCCATATGTCAAGACAGGTACAATGAGAGTCTGATATAGCTGGACTTTTGTCGTCGAGAGAGGGCTTTGTTCCTAAACTGCTTGCTGAGCCCAAAATAGCATCTATTTGCAAGCACAACTCTTCTATTTATCTCCAGGCTGACGTGGTTGTCCTTATTCACGGCGGAACCAAAGTCGACAAATTCATCTACCACTTCAAAATTAAATCGGTTGTCAACGTTCAAGTGCGGACCAAGTCGAGAGGTTTCTCTAGTCGTTGACACCATCAATTTTGTCTTGCTCTTATTAACAGCAAGACCCACCTTCGCTGATTCCTTTGCGATTCTTGAAAATACTGCAGTAACCTCTCGAAAATTTCGCCCAATGATGTCTATGTCGTCAGCATACGCCAGCAACATATGGATTTTCGTGTTAATGGTCTTGTTCGTATTCACTGCAGCCTTTCTCATTATTATCTCCATTAAGATGTTGAAGAGATTGGTTGGAATGGAATGAAGAGAATGGTTCACAGAATGGTCTTTCCCCACTTTCACTGCTGATTTGGTGTTGGTCAGCGCCATTCTACAGAGGTGAATCAGTTTTGCCGGAATACCAAGTTCAGACATAGCTTCGTACAGTTTTCCCCGTATGGGGCTATCGAAAGCAGCTTTTTAGTCGACAAAAAGGTGGTATGTATCGATTTGCTTTTCGTGGGTCTTTTCCAGGATTTGGCGTAGCGTGAATATTTGGTCAGTTGTGGACTTGTCTGGTATAAAACCACACTGATAAGGTCCAATTAGGGTTTCAATAATTGGCTTTAGATAGACTTTAGATAAAAGACTGATACCGCGATAGTTGGAACAGACACACGGATCAACCTTTTTGAATACAGGACATAACGGGTTTTTCAATAAGAGCGCTGCAAAATTTTTTTTTGAATAAAACAAATCCGGTTTTAGAGACCAATGAAATTCTTTATTCCTGTGAAAGTACGTTCGATGCCATTATGTATGGAACTCGATTTCTTTTGCATGGTCACCACGGGCACGCTTGCAGAAGTCCAGACGCTGAACCCAATTTTCGACAGTTTTCAAGCATAAATCGGCCGATACTGCTGCAATTTCACGTTCGATATTCGTACGAAGTTCATCAATCGTCGCTGGATTGTTGGCATAGACCATAGACTTGACGTAGCCCCACAGGAAATAATCTAACGGCGTCAAATCGCACGACCGAGGCGGCCAATCGACTGGGCCATTTCGTGAGAACACGTTCACCAAACTTGGTTTCCAATAAATTGATTGTGGCATTCGCTGTGTGGCTTGTGGCGCCGTCCTGTTGGAACCACATGTCCTCCAAGTCCATATTATCCAATTGGGGCCAAAAATATTCGGTTATCATTGAACGGTAGCGATTCGCATTCACAGTAATGTGCCGGTCTTGATCATCACGGAAGAAGTACGGCCCAATGACGCCGCCGGCCCATAAACCGCACCAAACTGTAATTTGCAATGATGCAATGATGACTCATGGATTACGTGTGGATTGCTGTCTGACCAATAACGCATATTTTGCTTATTGACGAAGCCATTCAGCCAGAAATCAGCCTCATCGCTGATTGTTGAGGCCTCTTAAAGTTGGCCTCTTAAAGTTGAGGCCACTGACTCCAAATTTCGGTAGTAAATTTTAATAATTTCGACTCGTTGGCTCGTATATATTTCCATGATGAAATGGCAAACCTTACTTAAGAGAAATGTCAAAAGAGCGGGAAAAAATATGGCGTCGTTTGCTGTCCCTATCGATTTACTTTTGTAGCGTCTCTCTTGAAAACCCCGTTAATACTGCATATAAGTTGATGCATGTGGGCTAGCAGTTCTTCGCCACCTGCCTTAAAAAGTTCAGCGGGTAGGCCATCCGCACCAGCGGCTTTATTATTCTTAAGGCGGGAGATCGCCGTTCTAATCTCGTCTTGGTTTGGGGGACTCATCATTCATCCTACACATTCCGGTTTTCTCACTCTCTCTGCTTCCACTGCCATTTTTTCCGCCTAAATAGTTGGCTTTCCTCCCTTCTCAGCTTCTCATACCGCTCACTCGCAGCACGCGTTGTAACTGACTGTTTCGTTGCCATACGTGCAGCGTCTTTTTCATCAGTTGCAATGCGACATTCTTCGTCGTACCATGGCTTATCCTTCCGCAGTTTTTGAAAGCCAAGTTCAGTCAGAATTCAGAAGTTCAGAATTACAAATCAGTTACAATTAAATATGCACAACATTTGGTGATACGGAACACAATTATTGGTAATCACAACTGAATAATGTGATAAAGGAACCGCCAAATTTTGGTTGGCTGTAAATGTAGTTGGGACAACGAATCTCTTCTCTGTGTGCATGACCTCTTACTTGAATGTCTCATTTTTTTCCATTTTTTCCGAAAGGTCTGTATTTTATTGATTCTGAAAGGCCTCTTAAAGACCTTTCCAACAAACCCAAAAAAACTCCGACCACCGGCTTAGAAGTTAGCAACTTTACCATTTCGCACCCTTGCATTTTCGGACATGGTCCTATTGGACTTTTCTTCATGAACTGAGCCAAGGACTACGCTGGAGAAATTTGTCCGGAAGTTCCTGAATCACCCTGTATATGACTAAATTTTAATTTTTTTTTATTTATTTGTGTCTTTTTTTCGAAAAGGATCTTTATAATATTGTTGCACTAAACTTTAATGTTGTTGATGTTATTTCTGTAATTTTGTTCTGACTTTATCTGTAGACAAAAACTTTAAAAATATATGGCCTGCACTGAAAGACAAAGCTTCATCAAATTTCTGAATCCCCTCATCCACTTTATGAAACATTTCGTCGTTTTCTCACCTAAGACACATTCATTGAATTGATGAAGAACATTTCATCAATGTGTCGTCCATATTTCATCAATAGTCTACGTTGATTCCACAACAATGTTACATCAAGTTTATGTAAATTTTTCATCAATTTGATGTAAGTTTGTCATCAAGTTGAAGTATTTTATCACCATTTTGGGGAAATTTTTTTTATCAATTTGCCGTAAATTTTTCATCAATTAGATCTTTGGTTGTCTTCAACTGTCATCAATTTGATGAAAATTGGTGATCATTTATATGTAAATTGTTTGCTAATGAGCAGCCAAACTCTTTGGCCTCTTCTTCATCGTAAAAAATTCACAAGAACAGGGTATAAGACCACATAAAAAATTCTCATAGCGTGGATAATATTTTCTGCCCATTGCACTATTTTCTATTATGTATTTATTTCAAATTTTCTACTACTTTTTTCTTTTCCCTTTATTTTTTCAACACCACGTCCATACTTATTCCACATTCCCAATTCCAATGATGAGAATTGATGTACAAAATATCATCAATTCAATGAAGCTCAGTCTTCAAATTTAAGAACTTTCTCATTGAATTGGTGAAATTTGTTATCAATTCAATGAAGAACAATAGATGAACATTTATCATCGATTTGATAGTAGTGATAGTGGATGAATTTATATACCTCGGATCTGCCGTAAACAAAAACAACAACGTCAGCCTTGAGATCAAGCGGAGAATTGTGCTTGCAAATAGATGTTATTTTGGGCTAAGCAAGCACTTTAGAGATAAAGCCCTCTCTCGAGTAACAAAAGTCCAGCTGTACCAGACTCTCATACAACCTGTCTTGCTTTGTGGCGCAGAATCCTGGGTCCCATCGCAAGCAGACGAAACATCTGTAGGAGTCTTCAAGAGAAAAATACTCCAAAAAATTTATGGCCGGCCCTATAGTGCACAACGGCGAGTATTGGCGACGCATGAACCATGAGCTGTATGAGCTACATATATCCCGACATTGACATAGTTAAGCGGATCTAAATAACGCGATTGCGCTGGCTAGGCCATTTCGAAATCGAACTCGAAGGAAGACGAAAAATAGGAAGACAAAGACTCCGCTAGAGGGATCAGGTTGACGAATCCCTGCGTACACTTGGTATTGCCAACTGGATAAATAAAGCAAAAGATCGAACTGGTTGGCGAAATATGTTATCTTCGTTTTGTAAGGTCCCTGACCCCCCGGGGTTGTCCGACCCGGATAAGTAAGTAAGTTACTCCAGGGTCTCACTTAAATTTACTTTTAATTTATATAAGTAAAATTGGATATTTTCCTTACAAAAATTGGAAATTAAATTATCCTAAAATTGAGTCAGCTTAAAGATTGGATTGTGTTTATTTTTGTCAATGCTTGTTCTCTTAAGCGGAGAGCGTCATTCAATCTCTTCTGATAAACATTCTATACAATTCTCTAGTCGCTACAAAAAATATCTGCTACATTGTGTTTTCCAGTCTATCACAAGCATCACAATTCACAACAATGTGGAACAGCAATCAGTTATATACGTAGACAATTGAATAAAATAATAAAAAGAAAACCCGAATAATCTCCCAGATTGACATTGAAAATGTTGATAGAATTACTTATTTGCGCCATAATTGGCGCAATGTTCTTTTATCGTTGGGCTACCTGGAACTATGATTATTTTAAAAACCGCCAGATACCCCATGATAAACCGATATTTCTATTGGGCAGCGGAAAAGATATAATATTACGCAAAAAATCTGTATTTCAAGTTTTGTGTGAAATTTATAATCGACATGATGGAATGTGAGTACAAATTACTAACTATTTGTAATTTTGTAATGAAATTCCAATTGATTTTCCAGCGTATATGGTACATTTGAAAATCGCGCTCCCATTCTAATGATACGAGATCCTCAGTTAATTAAACACATTATGATTCGGGATTTCGATCATTTTGTAAATCGTCCCAATTTTCTTGATGAACGTGTTGACAATTTGCTAACCAACTCTTTGTTAATCATGCAAAATGAAAAGTGGCGTGACATGAGAAGTACATTGAGTCCTGCATTTACCGGCAGTAAAATGCGACAAATGTTTGAATTAATACTACAGAAAGTAGATGAAGCAATGGCATATTTGAAGGATATGCAGGAAAATAAAGGTGAAGTCAATGAAGACCAGGAGGGTTTTGAAGTGGACATTAAGGATTTGACAGCACGTCTGACAAATGATGTCATAGCATCGACAGCATTTGGGCTGCAAGTGAATTCATTTCATGACAAAGAGAACGAATTTTATATGAGAGCAAAAAATGCTATAAATTTCACTCGATGGCAGCAAATGAAAATGATATTTATAATGCTTATGCCGAAGATAGCTAAGGTAAGTAATAAATATCCATTTCGTACCATGAATGATTTGAGGGGGAAGTTTATCACAAAGCATGGTGGTAAGCTGTTTAGGCAGCGTTCGGAAAGTCTCCCAAACTCTCCACTCAAAACTTTTTGAACGCCGATCAAGAGTCGCACCGAACACAAATGTTTTGTAAAATAACTAACTCTACACACTAACAGCCCTATTCTGGCAGGGTTACAAAAGTCACCACGGTTACTATTTGACAGCAATGTGACAATTGTCACAAATCGGTATTCTGACACATTTTTTTGGTGACAAAAGTTACAAAAACTGTTACCTGCCAAAGAGGAGGTAACATTGCGTGACAGCTGTATTATTTGCCGGAAAGTTGATACAAAATCATTTTATAAATTCTGCAAGTAAACAATAAAACTGTATATGAGAAAAAATAATAATATATTTTGTACCAAATCGACAAGAGGAATTAATTAAATGACGGAAGGATTTTTATTACTTTGTCCAATGGAAATGGAGCAGAAAGAACTTGATTTTGTGTTAGAAAGATTGAAAAAGCGCGAAAAGTATTACAAAACTTTTAACGTAAATATCTCCGGTCTTTCAAGGGATATTGAGTGATATACCTTTAAAAAAAAAGGCTAAGGTCTTGTATATTATCGAAACCTGCCAAAAAAAATAAGTATAATAGGGAATTTTTTGAAAAAATATATAAATTTTTAGCAGAAAAGTGGGGTTTAAAAACTTTTTTTAATTAGCTCCCCTATGGGCTAATAAAAATAAATATGTTTATGCACTGATTTATAGAGCTGAGAAAGACCTTTGTAATGATTCCCATTTCAACCAGATCGGATTATAAATCCCGGAGATACCAACAATTATATTCTGAAGCTTTAAAGGCCTATAGCTCAAGAAGTTGGACTGACCGCGGGGGGAAAACAACTTTTTGAACTCAGCGCAGAAGCTTTTGTCGGTGGTGAAATTTTGATGTAGATCAGAGAGTTAGTGCTAAAGTAAGTTTCTTCCTCTATATGGCGCGGATGAGCAAGAGTATTCTTTCCGCTTAGCATCTCTGGATGTTCCTTCAGGAAGGCAATATAGCATTCCAGCTATGCCTTTGCGGTGCGCTCAAATTCCCTAAATAATAATGTATTAATTTTAATTCAATAAAACATAAATATATTAAATACCTACTTTTCCTTTTTTACCGCGTTCATTTTGTGCTTAAAGTCATATGTTTTTGTCTTTTGTCCCTGCTTTTGACAACCTGTTATTGTGAGGTGAATTATTTGTTACGAGGTGAATTTTTCGTTGTCACTGTGTTGCCAGAATACCAGATACAAACAATGGTGACAACTTTGTAACAATTTTGTGGTTACAATTTGATTGTTACCACATACACAGAATAGGGGTGTAAGTAACCGCAAACAAAAATGTTAAATCGAGTAGTTGTCCGTCGACTACACTCACGATCTGTGCAACCCGAATGTGCAACTCTTAATGGGTATACACTAGACCGACTCACATTGTATGGTGAGGGGAAATTTTTCGTGGCTACCATTAAGGCTGTGGGCGGATCGAACTCTTTTAGTCCGTGGTATAATTGGGTGAATAAATTTTGGTACGGTAGATACAATTTTGTCATTTTGCTGTGCGGATTCATGTGATGAAATTTTGACAGATTATTAACAAATTTTTGACATTTAGTCGCCGCACAAAACAGGACAAGTCAGTAAGTGGTGGCATTGAAATGAAAAATAACTTATTTTTGCGGCTTTGGAAGAATTTGTGAAGTTGCAGTTCAGCCAAAGGACGTTTTTGTTAATATTCCGCGTAAAAGACAAACGACAAAACCGAAACAAATACAACATTTGTGTCCATGCTTAGCAAGATGTATTCAATAACGTGGTGGGAGCAGCAGATGTTGATGTGGTATAACAAACTTTGGTTTTAATATGACCTGTTTAAAATGAAAATAAAACTCTAAAAATTACTTAAAATTGCATATATTTATATTTTTCATTTTAAGCAATGCAAACACAATTGTTTAAACAACATTTGACAATTTTCGCTAGACAAATGAAAGAAACCAAACCAATCAGCATTGTTGATGCTATCACCTTACCAAATACATCTTGTTGTTAAACAAATGTCATTATTTGGTTCGTTGTCCAAATTTATAGTAGCCCTGGGGCTAGTCTAATTTTTGACACTAGAAATTCACCACGCAAACTTCAAAATTTTGTTCGGTGCAAAATATTTGAACCAATCCAATTGCAACCAATTGCAACGTTGTTCAAAATGGTATTTTTTTATTTTTTAAAGAAATTTGTACTTTAGCTAAAGGCAATATATACAATATTAATAAATGGTTTCCCATTACATCCCTAGAAGGAATCGGGGAGACCTTCTCACAACCAGTGAACTGTTCTAAATGCTGCACGTACACTATGTGCTGGATTGAGTTAGCATGTAAACTCTTTGTGCCGAATTTCAAAAAAAATGTGTTGCTCCGTTTTCTAACTATCGCAGTGTTTTACTATTAACCAGGAAGTTTCGATGACACAGCTGATCGAATATGAAGTAGAAAAAGCAAGTAAGAAAGAGAAAACACGGTAGTTCACTAGAAGTATTTATGCATGATGGAAATACTCAGGTGATACCCAGTGTGATATATGAATCCGTTTCGAATTCGACACGGACTCGCTACTTCGTACATTTTGTCCGAAACGGACATCAGTTACTGACACAACGAATCCGTTTGCGTATGAAATTGCTCTCGACAAAGCGGATCGATTTTTTACTTATTCTGATCCGTCTCAAACTCGCAACGGACTTCATATTCGAATCCGTTACACGTTCGTTTTTTGTAAATAAAATAAAAACATTACAAAAATATTGAAATGTAAAGTAATTAAAAAAGAACGGATCGACTTTTATAAATTTTGCGGATTCGAAACGCACCCGCCAAATCGCAATTTCAGTGATTCGGTTTTTATGTTTTAAGGATTCGTAAAGATTTTAAAAGGCTCCACTAAATTGCAATTTCACTGATTCACTTTTAAAGTTTTTACGGACTCGTAACGGGTTCGAGAACTCACATTACGCTTTTTTATGATTTTACGGACTCGTAACGGGTTCGAAACCGATCGGCATCCGTTTATGTGCACATTGGGTAGCAGGATGATTTGTATCTACTATTAGTATTTTACAGTTCTGTCAAAGTCATACGATTTTTCTATTTATTTATTTATTTCTTTATTTGCAAAAATATCTTTTTATTTAATTAACAACATTTTGATTTATTCAAATTCGAGTTATTTAGAATTTCTTGAAATTTTTTAACTATTTACCAAACAAAGTAAGCAAACTTTTACTTTTGGCCACATCTCCTTTTGTCCTTCCTTGGTTTGTTTTCTGTTGACTCCCAAAATATTACGTGTCTATCATTAAGATACCGTGAACTTGACCATTTTTAAAAAAATGTATTTTTTTTGGTTTCTTTAGCTAAAGACAAGTTGTACAATATTAATATCATATGAAAGGTTTTTGTAAGGCGCGTCCAACGGTGTATAAAACATGTCACAGCGTATCCTGACACGTCCTGTTTCCCATATTCTGCAAAAAATACGAATTTTCAGTTTATTTTTAAATTCGCGTTAGTTCGCGTTTTACCAAAAATTCAAAACGTTGCGAACGTTACGTTCTAAACAGGGCAAAACGGATATCAAATCTTTTCTTTGGACAAAGAGATCATTGTTGTATACATAGATATCATACATGGTTTTTTTTTAATTTGCATTGGGTTTTAATTTGTATTACTTTATCTAATGCAAATGAAAAAGAATTACCATTGACAATTAAAAAATGTTGAATTTGCATTTGCTCAGGCAATGCAAACGCAGGTTGTGGAATCGGATGTCAATTGTAATGAAATATGGGAATGCTTTTAATTTTTTGGAATTTGTTTGACTGCTGGCAATTCTGTTTATCAAGTATTTTATATGTAGAGGTTTGTGCCGTCAATAAGTATTGCCTCGTAGTACTTTCAAGTTCATAAACTTGTACTGTATAAAATACTTGAAAACCAAAAGTGCCAGATATGAAGGAAATGCATTCAAAATAAGCACAATTGCCAATGGTATTGAATTTCTTTTGAATTTGCATTTCGAAAGGCAATTCAAACTAAACTACAAATTATAAATGTGCTATAATTAATTTGCCCCATGTATGATAGAATTATATTTTTGGAACGAAGTTCCTTATCGCACGTTGTTGGATGGGGACTAAATGAAAAAAATTAAATAGCTTTTTTTAACACTGTTATGCTACAACCCAGTATTATCAACTACATATATTGGGTACGTTAGCCTTGGTTTGTGTCTAGACTAACGTACATATGTTGGGAATTTCTTGTTTTATGGGAAGTTTTCTAGGTGGAGCCTGTAACCAATATTTAGTATATATTGTAGTTTTGAACCCAATTAAAAGAAATTTAGAAAAGCCAAAGTGAAAGAAGTTTAAAAAAGAACATTTTCTTAAATACGTCTTTAATACGCCTTTTCTTAAAAAAGTAAATTTTCTGAAAAAATACCTATTCGTAATCTTAAACAAATTACCTTTTCTTAAAAAACATACCTTATCTTAGAGAAGAACGTTTGCTTAAAAAAGTAAATTTTCATACAAAACGTAACTTTTCTTAAAAAAAGTATTTTTTTTTAAATAGGTACCTTTTCTTAAAAAATTACATTTTCTTTCAACAAATTGCATTTTCTTAAAAAACTACCTTTTCTTTAAAGAGTAAATGTTTTGTGAAACAGAATAACTTTTCTTGAGATAAGTACCTACTCTTAAAAATATACTTATTCTTGAAATAGGGACCAATTCTAAAACAAAGATACTAAAGATACTTTTTGTAAAAGTATTAAATTTTTGTAAGAATTTTTTTTTATAGAATGTATTCTGTGGTGCAATGGTCGGTGGTGCAGTGAGTAGTGTGCGCTCCTCTTGTACTTGCGATCCTGGGTTCGATCCCTGCTCTGACCACCTTAAAATTTCTTTCGACGGCGGTCACCTCGCATAGTGACGGCGACACTATCGAATATTTAGCCATGAAAATGCTTTTCAAATATATAATATATATTTATTCTTTTTTAAAAACAAAAGTATATTTGTAGGTCCTTTTTGTAATAATATGTATATGTATCCGAAAATTTCCCTTTTTAAGAGAGGAACTTCTTTTACTAAAAGCTAATGTTTTTTAAGAAAAGGTACTATTTTGAAGAAGAAGTACTTTCTGTAAGAAAAAGCCATAAGAGTTGATTTTTTTTTACAAAGAAGTAAGTTTTTAAGAACAGGTACTTTTTAAAGTACTAATTTTTAGGAACAGGTTTTTTTTTAAAGAAAATGTACTTATTCTTAGTAAGGCTATTTATCTCAAGAAAAGAAAAGGTATTATTTTATTTTT